>JAULJL010000004.1:5434554-6790693 GCA_030761205.1 Fremontodendron californicum
TATTTTTCTAAATTATTTTTACTCCTCTTGCTTTTTTATCTTTCAAATTTATTATAAAATATCAATTCAAATTCGATAACATGCCCGCAATGAAACGCGGGCATTTATCTAATTGATAATAAAAGTTACAATTTTATAACAAATAATTGTAAAAGATAACAAAACTAATATTATTATTTTGTATTAGATAAAGTAATAAAAAAATATAAATGATAATAAAAGTAATAATACTATTTTTCTTATTACCTATTCAAAAGGTAAATGAAATTATAAGATGTATTATTAAAATATTTTAAAAAATTAGTAATCTCATAAGAATAATATGTAAAAATAAAAAAATATAAAATGGAAATTACTTAATTTTTTATCACTTATTTAAAAGGTAAACGGAATTACAAAATACGTTATCATAGCATTTAAGAAATTTAGTAATTTAGTAAAAATAATATGTAATTCAGAAAAAATATATAAAATAAAAATTATATAATTTTCTTGTCATCTATTCAAAAGATAAACCAAATTAAAAAAATATGTTATCACGGAATTTAAAAAATTCAATAATTCGATAAGAATAATATGTAATGAAAGAAAATATGTAAAATAAAAATTACATAATTTTCTTTCTCGCCTATTTAAAAGGTAAACAAAATTATAAAATATATATTACAAAATATGTTAACAAAAGCAAATAAAAGTACAAGATTTAACAATAAAAAATTTTAAATGGAAGAATTAAAATTTCATCTACAGTAAATTCTATTGAATGGGTGCATATTGGTGTATTCATTCAATACAAACTATTATTCTAATTAAGATGTATGTAATCATCTTGAGAAATAGTTTTAAGTATATTCTAATGGATCAGATGAATTAAAATACTATATTTAATATATTCTATATAAGCATACAATTAAAAATTAAATTTGTTTAGGGATCGAGTTATCCGACCATGGACAAAGATGCAACGTAGCATTTTTTTTTCCAAAATTACATGTTTTTAAACCATTTAAACACAAAATGTATTGAATAATTTGTATTATATGCAATATTAAAATTTTATGATATTTTAAATATTTATAAAAAATTTCTACTTAGGGTAATAAGTTATTAGATAACAAAAAGTGTAAAAGTAATTAAGTTTAAGTTGTAATTTTCATATATTATAACTAATTAAAAATATTAATTTAATAATGATAATAAATGTAATGATAACTATACATTAATATTATTTTGTGTTATTTACTATAAAAATGATAATTTGATAACAAATAAATGTAAAGCGTAAAAAATATGATAATATCATTTATAGTCACCTAAAGTGGTAAAAATAAAAAATAAGTGTAAGAAATGTGATAAAAATAATATTATTATTTTGTGTTAGGTAAAATAAAAAGGATACGTAATTTGATAAATAATGGATATGTAGTAATATTATTTTTATTATAAAGAGTAAGTAGTTTGATATTTAATAGGTGTAAAAAAAATAAAATACAATAATATTACTTTCTATTAAAAATAGTAAAAAAAAATTAAATAATTTGATATAATAAATAAATATAAAAGTAACAAAATACAATATTAGTATTTTTCATTAGTAAGAACAATACATTAAGTAGTTTAATAATATATAATTGTAAATGTAACAAAAAATAATAATACTATTTTTCAATAAAAAAAGTTATAATCTTTTAAGAAGCAAGTAAGAAAAAAATGTATTTCTTTTTTCAAACCATTTAGTGATGTTGCATGACAATAAAGTTTTTAAGATTTTTAGTAGACAATCTATCTATAACTATAATATATTTTTTACTACATAAATTACTTTGGGGATGACATGTGAATTTTTTTTAGGAGAAGAAGAAAAGAAAGAAAAGAAAAGACAAAGACAAAAAAAAAAAAAAAAAAGAAAGAAAGAGAAAGAATAGAATAGAATAGAATAGAATAGAACAGAAACAGGAAAGAAAGAGAAAACAATGAAAAAATTTTGTATATTCGTATTCGTATTGTTTTTTTATATGTTCAACGTATTATAAATTTTTATACGTTAATAATTTATTTTATGTATATTTTGACACGTTCATGCATTCATGTTTTTTTCGTGTTGTGCTTTAATTATTTTTTCTATGTTATATTTATATTGTGTCTCAATTCATATAATATTTTGCATAGTTTGTCATTGTGATTCAATTTATAAAATTTTTTGTGTGTTAGTGTCGTGTCTCAATTCATGACATTTTTTTGCATAATTTGTCATAGTAATTAAATTTAGAGAAAAAAATTATGTGTTTATAACATGTTCATATATATAAAGTATTATAAATTTATATAAATTTTTACACGTTAAAAAATTCGTTTTATGTATATTTTGAAATGTTCGTGTATTCGTGTCGTGTTCATGTTATTTTTCGTGTTGTGTTTTAATTATTTTTCTTATGTTGTATTCGTGTCGTGTCTCAATTCATTTCATATTTTACATAGTTTGTCATTGTGATTCAATTTAAAAAAAAAAAAAATGTGTATCCATGTCCTATCTCAATTCATGATATATTTTGCATAATTTATCATAGTGATTCAATTTAGAGAAAAATTTATGTGTTCGTCACGTGTTTGTATTTTTTTTGGTATGTTCAAGTATTATAAATTTTTACAAGTTAATAATTTTTTATATATAGATTTTGACACGTTCGTATATTCATGTCGTGTATTCATGTCGTATTCATGTTATTTTTCATGTCGTGTTTTAATTATTTTTTTATATTGTGTTTGTGTCGTCGTGTCTCAATTCATCTTATATTTTACATAATTTATCATAATGATTCGATTTTAACTTTAAATTTATTTACTTAAGATATTACATAAAAAAATATTTAAATAAATTATAATGATTTAATATAATTCAAATTAAATTTATTTATAATTATTAATTTAATTAAAATTTTATAACTATTAAAAAATTCCACACCGAAGCGGAGAAAAAAAATATATTCTAATTACACTAAAACTTGCTTTACATTATTTCAAATGATAGAAACATGTTCAACAAATCTAGACAAAATTTTGTGTCTCAGCTCTCATTCTTAATTCCTAGGTTGAGCTGGAAAGACATCGTTAATGCTGTAATGTCCCCTCCCTACTTTTGTCTGTTTTTCAAAGAATCTTCTAGTTTTTGCTTTAGATCATTTGTGGTTAGGTTTTATTTGAATCGATTATAAAATTAATTTTGATGAGATTAAAGTTAATGATAATGTTAAAATTATTTATTATAATTATAAGATTAAAATTAGTGATAAAATATTTATTTGATTGTAAAAAGTAATGATGACAATAAAATATATTATAATGAGAATAGAAAATGATCATTAAAAATATTAAAATTTATATATAATAAATTTTATATTTATAAAATTAATAAATAAAATTTTATTATATTACTTTATTATATAATGATACTTTTATTTATTATATTATTTTATTATATAATAATAAATTTTATTTATTATATTAAATTAATAATATCATTTCAAAACTTTTAAATAAAAATAAAATTGAATAATGAATAATAAAAAAAAAAAGAAAATTTAAGTGGTAAAATATTTTCGTCAATTATTATAATTTTAAAGAAAAAAAAGAAAAAAAATGACATAATCGAAAAAAAAAATTATATTTGATATATTGACAGTGTATATATTTGTACACTGTCAATGAACTAGATGATACCACCTCATTAAAATTTTTAAAAATAAATAAAAATAATTTCATTTTTAATGAGGTGGCATCATCGAGTTCACTGATAGTGTATAAATTTATATACTGTCAATGCATCAAATATAAATTCATTAAAAAAAATTATATTTGATGTATTGATAATATATATATATATATATATACAATTAGATAATATCACCTAATTAATCGAAAAAAATTTAACTGGCTAATAGCTAATCAAGGTGTGGTACAATTAGGTCTGACAATATTTGCCACAACACGATTACACAATACGAAAAAAATAACTAAAGCACGAGACGGCAAAAAAATAAAAACACAAACACGACACTAATATTTCAAAATCTGTATAACACAAATTATTAACATATCAAAATTTATACAAATATAAAATATTTTAAATATAATTATAATATAAAAAATATATATAAATACGAAAATGTACCACAAAACACAAAATTTGATGTGATTGAAATCAAAAATTGATCCAATCGCATCGAAACGCATACGAGCCGTGCTTTTATTAGGGTAAATATAAAAAAAAACATACATTACAAAAACAAAAATCATTCAATGGTCTAAGAAATAAGAATAATTTATAAAAAAAAAAAAAAATGTTAAGTAAAATATTGTAAAAATCAATATATACCTTTAATAATTTTTATTTGCCTTTATAATTTCTACTCTGGTCTTCTCTCCCAAAAAGCTTTCTCTCTCCTCTCATGCCATTATCGTACCCACTCTCTCCCAAAACATTCACGCCATTATCATACCCACTTTCTATTTGTAATATTTTTTCTCAATTGATATTTTAGCTGCAAGCCTGCAAGTGCCAAATTTTTATGTGAATTTTTGCTCACAAAGCACGGATCAGCTGCTGATGAAGCCATGGCAATGATTTTGCGTCTACAAGAGGATAAGGCTTCAATAGAAATGAAAGCACAAGCAGATGAGTACTCTCGGGGATGAAGAGGATGAGTGTGATTTTAGTTATACTGAGAAAGATGAAGGAAAGTCATTGGGAGAAAGGATGTTTTTTTTTTTACAATTTTTTTTTCAATAATTTTTTATTTTCTTTTAATAAATTATTTTAATCTATAAGATCATCCAATAATTATTTATGTTATTATTTAAGGGACATTGGCCCCACTCCCCACTGTATTTATTGAGAAAAGCAAGCTTGACTCTTTAAGCAATTTTTTCCTCTTTTTAACTTAGTGTTATTATTTAAGGAAGAAAACAAGAAAAAAGTTTTTTGTCTTCTTTTCTTTTCCTGTTCTAACAATGAAATTGAACTTATTTTTGTTGTTTCCTTTTTTTAATTAATTATTATAATTTTAAGAATAAAATAGCAAAAAACAGAAAATAATAAACAAAATCAAAATGGAGCGTTTCCATTTTATTTTCCAATTTATAGCATTCTGTTTTGATCTTAGTCTCTGCTTTAATTATTGTCTCATTGAAAAAAATTATAAGATGACAATAGATCGTAAAATGTTAGGATATTATTCAATTTGATATTTGTGGATAATCGGATAATTTTTAGATTTGGATAGAAAAAGTGATGGATTTTGACATTTGATTTTGAAGAGATCAATTAAAAATTTAAATTTATATATATATATATTATTTGAGGTATGTCATAAATAATTAAAGCAAATCAATATAATATTATACTATAGCAAAAATTAATAAAAAAATACATCAAAATTTTGACTAATCACAAAAATTTTAATATTATTCATGCATATACAACAAGATAAAAAAACAATCTTAACAAGAATCTTATTATTTTTGCTTTGTAAAAATGTTGACAGTGATAAAAAAATAAGTGGATTTATAATAAAAATAAAAAAAATAAAGATAAAAGTTAGCATAAGTATTAACCAGCAAAAGGAGATCTTTAAGAGTCTTACTAGGATCTTAATTTTTAAATTTGATAACTCAAATAACAAGCACAAATTACAAACAAAATTGATTGAATTTGAAGCCAAACAATTTAAATAAAAAAAAAAAAAGGTACAAGGGCATAAGGGCAACAGGTAGTAAAAAAAATTTTTGATTTTACAATACTTTGTTGAAATCTTATTAAAACTAACACTTAAAAAGTTAATTTAAGAGCACATAATTGTGACTTAATATTTATAACAAACCAATTAATTTGAAGAGTTTATAAATAATAATTGGTGGATAAAATAAAATAAAAAAATAATAATGTAATTTTAATTTTTTTTAAATTATAATAAATAAAATTAAGTTATAGACAAAAATAAAAATTAAATAAATATAAATTTTATTTTGAGTAGACCAATTTAATATATATATATATATATACACCAAAGGGTTTTTAAAAAATGGGGGGAAGGCCCCCTCTGACTTATACAAAGATCCGCCACTGGATATGAGATAAATTATTCATGCCAGATTTAAATAGTAATATTTGGATATTTGATATTCGAATTTGATTTTGATTCGAATAGTATTGGGTATTCAAAATTATCATTCAAATCCGTTTTATTTATACGAACATTATCGAATATCTGAATTCGATATTCGTTTATATATTTGTAAAATATAGATGATTAATTTATGATTGTTTTTAGTTCATAAATGGATTTTTATGATTTAAGGTTTTTTTTTTAAATTTTTTTTTTTATTTCAGAAGAAGTTTGTTGTTAATACGAGTGAACTTGAATTTTGTATTTAATTTTTACTTAATTTTATATCTTTATCTTCGTAAAAAAAATTAATTTAATAGATTCAAATATCTAACGTATAATGCTATGTATTTCATATTTGAATTCAAAATAATATTCAAATTTAATCGGATAATAAATATATTAAAATATTATAAAGTTAATTAAATTTGAATGCGAATATTTTTAAAACTAGAATTTTTTTCGGCTTCTCTCAGAGATTTTTTTTTTAATATTTATAAATTTTTAATTAAATTAATAATCATAAATAAATTTAAGTTAAATCATATTAAATAATTATCATTTATTTAAATAATTTTTTATATTTTAATATTTTTAAGTAAATGAATTTAGAGTTAAAATCAAATTATTATGACAAAAAATACAAAATATGGGATGAATTGAGACACAGCACAAACACAATATGAGAAAATAATTAAAACACGATACGAAAAATAACATGAATACGACATAAATACACAAACATAAAATGAATTAAAACCTATAAAACTTTATATAAATTTATAATATTTTGAACACACATAAAAATAACACGAATACGAACATAATTTTGTTTTTAAATTGAATTGCTATGATAAATTATGAAAATTATGCCACGAATTGAGACAAGACGCAAACATACAAAATTTTCTCTAAATTGAATTATAATGATAAACTATGCAAAATATGAGATGAATCGAGACACGACACGAATACAATATTTTAAAAAATAATGAAAACACAACATAAACACGACACGTATATACGAACGTGACAAAATATACATAAAACGAATTATTAACGTTTAAAAATTTATATAAATTTAACATGAACACGTAACGTACACACAAAATTTTCTCTAAATTGAATAACTGTAACAAATTATGCAAAATATATCATGAATTGAGATATGACACGTATACACAATTTTTTCTATAAATTGAATCACAATGACAAATTATACAAAATATGAGATGAATTGAGACACGACACGAACACAACATAGAAAAAATAATTAAAACAGAACACCAAAAATAACATGAAAACGACAAGAATACATAAATGTGTGAAAATATACATAAAACGAATTAGTAAAGTGTAAAAATTTATATAAGTTTATAATACTTTGAATACTTAATTTAAAAAAAAATTGAATCATTGTAAAAAATTATGCAAAATATGTCATGAACTAAGATACGTCAGGAACATGATAGGAACACACAACATTTTCTTTAAATTAAATCACAATGACAAACTATGCAAAATATGAGATGAATTGAGACACGACACGAACACAATATAGAAAAAAAATTTAAAACACAACATGAAAAATAATATAAACACGACACGAATATACAAACATGTAAATATATATATAAAATAAATTATTAATATATATGAATTTATAATACTTTAAACACACAAAAAAAAATACGAACACAAACACATAAATTTTTTTATTTTTTTTCTTTCCTTTCTACTAAAAAAAAGCCACATGTTCACTAAAATAATTCATGTAGTTCATTTTATATATATTCTAGATAACATATATACGATCCATTATCATCCTACAAGATGTTTGAAATTTGTTTTTTAAACTATTTGACAACTGAAAGTAACAAAATAAAATCACAATCTAATTCATTTTTTTTTTCTCGTTTATTTTATATTTTTGTTTTTCTTTCCTAATTTACTCTAGATTCATCCTACTTACACCCTTTAAATCAGAATCTCCAAAAGAAAAAAAAAAAATCAATAATCTTCTTGCATGGGTAATTTTTGTGGGGCACTTCAGACAGAAATGAAATGTAAGAATAGGTTGATTGAGACAGGGACGGACAGGCTGGTGGTGGCCAACGCGTGGACCACAATTCTTTTTCACTTACAATCATTTATTGTTGAGGTAAATGTGAAAAACATATTATCAATAATATAATAATTATTAAATAATTTAATGAATAAAAATTATTAAAAAAATTATAAAAATAAAATTATTTTTGATGAAATTTATTTTTTATTTATTTTTTAATTAAAAATAAAAATTTTAAATTTTTTAAAAATAAATTTAAATAATTTTATTTTCAATTTATTTTTTAATTAATTTTTTTAAAAAAATAATAAAATTAATTTTTTTTAAATTAATTTTTTTACTTTAAAAATTAAAAAAAATATATATATTTTATTTTTTAAATTTATTTTTAATTAGAAATTTTAAAAAATAAAAAAATAATATTTTTTTGTTAAATGATAATTTTGTCGGTAATTTTATTTTTATAATTTTTTTAATAATTTTAAATTTTTTTATTTTTTAAAAATAATTTTTGTTTATTAAATCATTTAACAATTATTTTATTGTATCATTTTCAATTTACCCTTTCTGTTTTACCCGTTGCCTGCCTTTCACCACCAACAACGTTTTTCATCATGCTCCAAATTAAGAGTTGTTGAATATTAGTAACCCAATTTGCCAGTTTATTAAAATAAAATAATATTAATCGGTATCTACTGATTAAAGGTGTAATCGAATCGAGCCGAGTTTAAGCTATAAGAAGTTTGAATTCGACTTGAAATTCGAAGTTCGGTCCGAATTTTACTTTTAAAGCTCGAATTTCATTCGAGATAAAAATCGAACTGTTCAAACTCGTTTGATTAAGCTCGTTTATCTAGTAAAAAGTAGCTTGATTTCTATGTTCAACTTCAAACTCGATTATTTATTCTCGAGCTGGAGCTCGAGCTCGAATTAAAAATTTTCAATACTAACTAAAAATAAAAAAGTTCGATTAGGCTGGCGAGCTACTCGAGTCAAGCATTAGCAATAGCATACTCAATTTCAGCTCGCTCGATAGCTCGAGCTTGACTCGACAATGACCAAGCCGAATTTGAGTTTTTTCGAATCAAACCATAGCTTATGAGCACAAGTATCTCATTTACACCTATACTAGTAACACTAATTTAGATAATATATATTAAAAAAATATAATTAATGATTTTTTAAAATTTAATAAAAATAATATATTAAAATGTAAAAAAAAAAAAATCTAACTAGTGAATAAATAAATTTTTAATTGGTATTCATGATCACCAATTAAGTGGATGATATTAAAAAAAAGAAATAAATAGCAATACTTAGATTTAATAATTTTGAATATATTATACGAAATGAAGAAAAAAAATCAAAATACAATATAAAATATGACATGTTATAAAAAAATAATATGAATATAATATGAGTATACGAATATATTAAAATTTATATAATATAAATTATTAAGATATCAAATTTATATTAATATTTTAATACAATTATATTAAAAAAAAAAAAGAAAATACGGGATTACGAAGTCTTACGGTAAGCAAAAGTTTGTCTGGTTGTACTTGTAGTAACAGCTCAGTCTCGTATGAAGATGAACATCAAAGTCTTTTAATTCGGCTCTTTTGCTTTATATTTGTCTCTTGAATTACTCAAAAGCCAATTTTTCCAGAATTCCTCCCTAAGCTTTTTTTCTATTCTTTCTTTCTTATCCAGTCTTCTCAAGTATATCCCTTTTTCTTTTTCTCTCTCTTTCAATGATTCTCATTTTTCAATCATACACTTCATATATAGCTATTTTTTATTATTTAATTGTATTTGGTAATGGTATATATTTAGATTTTAATACTTTGTAGTGCCGTTATTGAATTTGCTTTGAAGCTTGTACTTTTACGTACATAAGAGATTAAATTGACTGTTGGTTGATTTTTCTTGACCCTTTAGGCCTCATCTTACTGCTTAGCCTTTGTGAAATCAAATCAAGCTCCAAACTTAATTTACTTTTCTGGGTAATTCTTGAATTTCTTAAATCATCAAAAGCTTTAGACTTCGATTGTCTTCCTTGATTTTGTCTCTAGTGTGGGTGATTAGTTTATAATTCATGACTTTGGGGGTCTAATGCATGCTATTCGCAGCTAAATTTTTTTAATTGTTTTGTTATGATATTTTGAGGTTCATGCTTTTTTAATACCAACAAAAAATTTGTGGTTTTAAACAACAGGAAAAGATCTCGGGGGAAATATTTTATGTACTAATTCATTTGTTTATTTCAATTTGCCAGTTATTGGTATTCTATTATCTATAATACAAGGTTGATATAAAAGGATTGTTTTTTTTTAGCTGAATTTGCCTGATTCCTGCTGCCAGGGAATCGATCATTTGGAAAAAGGAGAAGCCTCTGCACTTTTCAGGTTGTTAGCAAAATCACTTGAGTTTTGTAGTGGGTAGTTTACTCCATTTGGCTGTTTTACTTAGCTGGGATGTTACCCATTTTCTGGTTTTCATCATATGTTTATTTTGATGTCTGATGGCATTTCAATGGCAATTACTTTTCATCTTCCCTCATTTTTGAGTTAAATCAGTTATTTTTTTTTTTTTGCTTCTAATTGAATTCCCACCAAGTTTCTGGTTGAACTGATATTCACATATTCCATAGAATGTTCTTTTGCTGTGTTAATGGGGAGCTTTTAGATTGAATATTCAACTTGTCCTTTTCTTTTCTCTTTCTATATGAAGTTTTCAACATTCTTTTTGCTTCATGTTTTGGTGTTGTCTTTCTTTTATGATAGATGTTGTGTAAATTGAGTGACAAAGATGTTGGTCTGGGATTTTATCTTGATATTTGTCTCAGGAAAAGGTTTTCAAAGCTTGCAGAACTAGTAGAAGAAAATTCAAATTACAGTAAGAGGCATGAGTCAACCTAAAATTAAGCGTCGTGTGGGTAAATATGAGGTGGGAAGGACTATTGGGGAAGGGACATTTGCTAAAGTGAGATTTGCAAGAAATTCTGAGACTGGGGAACCTGTAGCACTTAAGATCCTTGATAAAGAGAAGGTTCTCAAGCACAAGATGGCTGAACAGGTTTCTTTTGAACCATTCTTTTTCTCTGCTTATCCTTATCTCTTCTTCACAACTATGTTTCTTTATGATTTGAGAACTTTATTGGTAGCTTTTCTTCTTTCTTTCTTTTTTTTCTTTTCTAATAATGGTCAAAACCTCCTTCACTGCTTCTATTTTCATAGTTTGTCAAAACTATTATAACCACATTTTAAGAAAGGGAATTCTATATTTCAGATATTGTATGAGATTTCTTAGTTGTTTTTCTGCTTGCTTTTGCAGATCAAGCGGGAAATAGCAACAATGAAGTTAATAAAGCATCCAAATGTTGTCCGTTTATATGAGGTCTGTGTGTGTTCAGGTTGGGTGGGGGGGTTGATTTATGCACCATCTACTCATCTTCCTTTTCTCCTTGGTTTCATTAGAGTACGATTATGTTTTATGCTGTAAAATCCATATTTCTCAATAATGGGTTGGGAATTTGGTATTATTTTCCAGAATCTTCTATTCTGAAACAAAGCCTCTCTTAATTTTTGTCTTTAGCTGTAATATGGGTGGCATGATATCTCAATATTGATGTATCAGGTTTCTTTCTACAAGCTTGAACATTATATGGAAATTTTGGCTTTTATTTCCTAGTATCTTTATTAATTCTTAGAACAAAAAACAAGTATTGGCATTTGAAAGATCTATTTTCCTTTGTAGCTTGCGTATGTTCATCTGTGAACTGTTTGCACAAGTATGCACCCAGTGGCATATGATTAAAATGAAAGAGCAGCATGCAAACCATTTTTAATAACTAATCTCTTGCAATGCCTGTGTAGAACCAACCTAAGAACTTATCGTTATCTGTTCTTATTACATGCTTTTATCTTGCCTTCTGATCTTATACTTTGAGACTTCGAAGGAGTAGAATCCTCTTGAATCAGTTAATAATTGTTGGTCTACAGCAATTAAGTATCTGGAGAAAACTATACTTTTGCATTTTCACTCATGTATCATTAGAAAGATTGATAGAGCTTTGGGTGTGCATAACAACTTCTTTAAGATGATGCCTCACGATGTTCTATGTCTCACTTATTGAAGAAAAGCAGACAAGCAACAAGCTTTAAATTATTTTTCAAATTATTTTGTATGTTTTTATTCAGGTGATGGGAAGCAAGACAAAGATATTTATTGTTTTGGAGTTCGTTACCGGGGGAGAGCTCTTTGACAAAATTGTGAGTTGGTGAAATCTTGGACATTTCTTTTTTTTATTTATTATTATTTAATTACAACCCGGAATTTTGACATTGAGTAAATAATTGAAGCTCAACCATCCCAATATAGTTTAGGAACTTGTTACTGCCTATTATGTTAGATTCTCATTTGTGCTCATGGATCTCTTTATCCTTGAGCAGCACTAATATGTTTTCTAGTTTCGGCATTGCTTATATATTTGTAGCTTGTTTTAAGAGTAGCTAACTACTAGCAGATGAAAGTTTCTTTCCATGCACATTGCTTTACATCCCGTATGCCTTTAACCATGTCTTATTTCTGAAGGTAAACCATGGACGGATGAGAGAAGATGAGGCACGGAGATATTTCCACCAGCTCATTAATGCTGTTGATTATTGCCATAGCAGGGGTGTCTACCATAGGGACCTGAAGGTATTTTAACTAGGCACCCTTTAAGGACGATATTTTTATGCTTATATATGTGTGCATGCGTGCATGAATGTTATGCTGACAGGAAATGAAGTTCATTTATACTTTCTCTTGATTTTCTTGCAGCCTGAAAATTTGCTGTTGGATGCTTATGGTAACCTCAAAGTTTCTGACTTTGGATTGAGTGCACTGTCTCAGCAAGTTAGGGTAATTATGATATCCTTCTTTTTCTTCTACACGATGGGTAATTATGAAACTTCGATATCTGAAAGCGCAAGCTTTCTTGAAGCTTTAACCTTTTCCTTTGAACTACAAGGTCATTCAAATTTGTTCTGTCCTGATCGTGTTGATGGGGCCTTATAAAAGTAAAATTGTTGTGAAGTGGAAAGGCAAATGAATATTGGTGATAATTAGTGGAGAGTGGAAGCATCTTTATCAGCGTGTTTTTAAACAAAAAGCACGAAAGGATGAAGAATTATGTAATTATTAGTATCTTGTTTAGTGTCAAGGTTGGAGAGTTTAGAATAAAAGCTATTTTCTTTAGCAATTGATTGGAAATAATAACATGACCTTAGGGTTAAGAGTTGTTGAAAGGACCGGTTCTGTATGAGCATGTTGAATTGTCAAATAACATATATGATGGAAGTTTTAGTTTTAACCTCTTTGAAGGAAAAAATATGAAAGAGATTAATTTGTTTCTGATACAACTGTAACATAATCAATCATCTTCTTTTTGTCATAGAAAATAGTGATCTTAGACATCACCATTTCAAGTTACTTGCCGCTGTTCAGTGTCTGAATATAGAAAAAGGCTCTGATATTTAGAAAATCTATACTACTAAATGAGAAAAGAGTGAATTGGGTATTATTAGTGAGATAATGTGGTTAAGGTCGAACTATTAAAGCATTTTACAAATGTTGTCCTCATTTTGTGGTTTGATCATTCTTGATGAGAAGGTAAATTTTCTTCATAGATCATTCTCCTACGTAACTATGTGTAATTGTAAACCAGTAATGTCGAACAAAAGTAATGAACTAAATAAATTTGCGTTTGGTGACCTTAAAGCTTGTGAATAAGGAAATGCATGCTTAGTTCAAAATTATAGATATTTTGTTATCCATGTTATTTATCCATTTATTAAGTATTTGTGTAAGTTTTTTAAACTCCTGAATCCTGATGTAACTGATTCCGTAAATGTGTAAGATTGTTTCCATATCTATTTGTCTTTGATGGCTTTAGAACATTGAGAAATATTTCTAATCCAAAGTTGAATTTGTAGGATGATGGTCTCCTTCACACTACCTGTGGAACACCAAATTACGTCGCTCCTGAGGTGTGGACAATTGTTTAATCACACTAATTTTCTTCCAGCATTTGTAACCCCTTATAAACCCTGGTTATTAACAATTTTCTGTCTTCCTATACATAGGTCCTTAATGATAGAGGCTATGATGGGGCAACTGCAGACCTCTGGTCGTGTGGCGTGATACTCTTTGTGTTGCTTGCTGGTTACTTGCCTTTTGATGATTCTAATCTTATGAACCTGTATAAAAAGGTGAGCATTTCGTAATTGCATGTTATAGTTATCTATTGTTATTCATTCCCTGTTTTTCACTCTCATTTTCCAAATGTGCAGATTTCAGCAGCTGAATTCACTTGCCCCCCTTGGCTATCTTTTAGTGCAATGAAATTGATAACTCGAATCTTGGATCCAAACCCAATGACTGTAAGTTATTATACTTAACTCTCATACCTGGATGTGTTTCTTGCTTCAGTACTAAATTCTGAATGCACCAAATAGGAAGAGGGGAAAAAGATTCCCATACTTTGTATTATGAAGGTGTCATATCTGCTCTTCCTATGGCAAGTTATAAAAATGTTTGTTTATTACTATGTTAAGTAAAGCTTCTAAAACTAGATGAAAATAAAGCTCTATTCATGACAGAAAAAGAATGTCCAATAAAAAAAATATCTTGGTTAAATTCTTGTTGAATGTGCAATAATTCTGTGAAATAATACGTATTTTCCTGAAACATGATTCCTTAGTGTTGTAACTGTGAGGTTGTAATCTGTGCTTTTACTCTTTTGTCTTTTTCCCCTGCATCTGCAATATAGTTTAACTCATTTTTCTTGTTAGTGGACATAAGAGTGGGAGATGGAGTCCAAGAAATCTGCAAAATAGATATTAAAAATGTATAATTCTATCTGCTCTGTCTCTTTTTCCTCTTTCCCTCTCTGACAGATCTGTAATTGTCAGTCTGAATATAATTTCTAAGGAAAGATAACTTACATCTGACATAAGGGTTCTCATACTCCACAGTATACCTCCATATCTTTTTCCATGATCCATTTTTCATCAAATCCACCAATGGATTTTACTGTCTATCTATATAGATCATCTTGCCAAATTCAAAGTTGATGTCTCTAACTATGTTATCGGTGTATGACAATGTCAACTACAAGTATATATAATAGAAGACTAGTTTCTTTAATTACAACAACAAACAAATAACAAAGCCTTTCCCAGTAGGTGGGTTCGGCTACAAGGTTCATATTATGCTGTTCTTTTATTTTTATGGCTACAACTAAGATTAGAAAAGCAAGGTATTTTGATAGTGTTGATTTGGTCGAATAATACTAATATTGAAACTTGCTAAGAGCTGTTAGTGTCAAATAATCCCGCCCTTTGAATTTTCTCAATGATCAAGCAATTACTTCTAGCTCTTCATCTGGGGCACTGCCTGCACATTTTGGCGAGGCCAAACAGATGCTTCAACCATGTATAAGTGCTCCACTATTTAAATCTTTGAGTAGCATGTTGGGCCTGCACACATGTAGCCATGCATATTTATGTAATGTTAGGAAATTATTTGCCTTCACAAATTTTTGTCTTGCTTTTCTGTAATCATATTGACTTGCATAATTTTAATGTGTACATATCTCTTTCTTGTGTTGCAGCGCGTTACCATTCCTGAAATTTTGCAAGACGAATGGTTTAAAAAGGATTACAAACCTCCTGTATTTGAGGAGAAAGACGATACGAATTTAGATGATGTAGAAGCTGTTTTTAAAGATTCTGAAGTAAGTCGATGAGGTCTTTCCCGAAGTTATGGAACAATTGACATCTGCATACTGGACAAGTGCTGTTATAGTTGGTGCTTCTTTAACTTTTTTTCTTAATAAGTTTGCGATGTTGGTTATGTAACAGGAGCACCATGTAACGGAAAAGAGAGAAGAACAGCCGACAGCTATGAATGCTTTCGAGTTAATTTCTATGTCAAAAGGGTTAAACCTTGGGAATCTGTTTGATGCAGAAGAGGTTTGCATCTTAAAAGGCTTTTCCTTTTCTTGACTTCATTTTTGTATATCAACTATCAAAGAGTGGTGGTTATCTTTCCTTTGCATGACTTTATTATCATTAGAAGGGAAATCCGCAGTATGTCTGATGCCAGAGAATATTATCAAATATTGTTAGGCTATCAAGACTGAATTATCCTATGTTGTTCCGACTCTTCATTTTTCTTGAAGTACCCGTGTCCGACGCATATTCGGACACGGGTGTGAGGATATGACCCTCCAAAGATCCTCCAAATACATGAAAAAACTTGGAAAAAATTGAACATACCCGTGTCAGACACATACCCATATCCGACACTCACATCCGAGTGCGAGTAACATAAGGATTATCTGGCCTCCTTTTGCCCTTGATTTTACTTTCTTAATTGTGTTTTTAGAAGTTTATAAAGTTGGGTTATGAAAGTATCAAGTGTTTCTAATATTTGCATCAAAACTTCTTCAAGGTTTCGGAGGATGAACTGAAACTGGATTGGTTGTCACAAAATCATTTGATTTAAAAGCAGACATATAGCTTCCCTTAGCTCGAGAAAGATAACTACTAATATATGCTGGCTGTTTCAAAGTTTTGGCTACTAATATTATGCTATGACATGTAAATAAATGCTATCTTCAAACTACTAGCTCAGACCTCACAATCTACACAAAAAAAAAAATTTGTTTGTTTTTATTATTTATTATCACATGAGGTTTTGGCTTATTAAGACCATATCAGTAAATTGTGACAAAATTAGTTGGTTAGCAGGCAGACTATAGAAGGGGTTACGGTAGCAAACTTTAAAAGTTTTACAATTATGAAAATTGAGTTTCATATTAAAATTAACTATAAGTTCTATTTTATGCAGGGATTTAAGAGAGAAACAAGGTTTACATCTAAATGTCCTGCTAATGAGATTATCCATAAGATTGAGGAAGCTGCAAAGCCTCTTGGGTTTGATGTCCACAAGAAAAACTACAAGGTGAGCGAATCTTACACATGCTATAAAGTAACTATTGACATATATATATCAAATTTATTTATATCTTATTATTTTATGTAGATGAGACTTGAGAATTTGAAAGCGGGAAGGAAAGGAAACCTTAATGTCGCGACAGAGGTAACTTACAGCAACATTTTATTTAAATCCTCGGCTTACATTTTGTACGTGCTAAACTTTTATTCTGTCAATCAGATATTTCAAGTGGCACCTTCTTTACATATGGTTGAGGTTCGAAAAGCAAAGGGGGACACGTTGGAATTCCATAAGGTACCACTTAATTCTCTCATTATAATTTCATTACATTTTCTAAATATGTTGTATTGTGTTTTTCCTATTTGGAAAAACTACTGATGAGAGTTATGTAATGGCATATCATTGGTTACAAAGTAGATATTTTTTTTTGTCCCCTAATGATTATTGATTGCTCATAGCCGATGGAAATGGAGTGACGTTTTTGCCCGGCGAACAAAGTTTGTTCAATGTGGTTGGAAAGTACCAAATGTCTTTGCTCCTGTCATAATTGTTGGATTTCTGGTTGTTTACTGCATGATCGGATTCTAATTATGGATGTGAATGATGTGTATTGCATCAAAATCTACTCTGCAAGTCCGCAGATTGTCTCTATGATATATTATATCAGTTAGAGCATACTCGAGCAACACAAGCATCTTACATCTCAATAATGTCAAAAGTTTTTTGTCAGATCAACGAGGTCGAGTTCTCTCGTTTTATGATCATGGGTTCCGATTTTAAATACATATGCTCTAATCTGCTTACTCAAACCAAGTATCAGAGTTTTAATGAATATGCAACTGGTAGAAGAGAAGCTCTTAAAACCTGTCTGGTGGTCTTTAAGTCTCCATAGTCAACTTACTTGAGTTGCAGTTGATTTCTTTTGTGTTCTAAAGTCACTTAGTCGTTACCGAGATTATGTTTTGCGGGCGATTAATCGTTCATTTGTGTTCTCTCTGCAGTTCTATAAAAACCTTTCAACCTGTCTTGAAGATGTTGTCTGGAAAACTGAGGAAGACATGAAAGAAGTGAAGTAAACGTGTGCCAACCCATGTTTCCAAGTGTAATGACTGCTGTTGTTGAATGTTCTTGTCTTGCTCTATATCTTCATTCTTTTTTCCCCTATCTTTTTGTTTTCGGGATTGTTTTTCTTCTTTTTTTCCTGTAGGATTAAAACAGCCATGGTTCTTCCAATTGTTTTCCGAGTTATTAGTGTTGGAAAGCATGGATGATCCCCATGGAATGCAGTGGTTTGGTTTACCCTTTTACACTAAAATAAAATGTCAATGATGATAAATGCTTAATGATATTTGGAAGAAAAAATAAAGAAAAGAAAAACCTTGTGTTTTCATTTTGTTTCTTCCTTTGAGGATTATACTATGGTTAAAATGTTTAAATAATCTTTGTATTATAATCAAAAGTATATTTTAGTTTATGTATTATAAAAGTGAGTATTTTAATATTTGTACGTTTGAAATTTGTGTAAAAAAGTAAAATTGGTAATAATGTTAATGGAAAACCGTTTACTTGCTGATATATACATGTGAAACTGACAGAAAAGATTATTTGAAAAAAATAAATGATGACGTATCAATTTTTTTTTACTCAAGTGGAATTTAAAAAAATATAATTTTTTTTTTTACTCAAATCTCTCTTATCCGTAAAAAAAATATCATATTTTTTTGAAGTTATTTATTCTGCTAGTTTTTAAATTTCAACTGAGCAAAAAAAAATTGACACGTCATCATTTTTCTTCAAATCATCTATTCTGTCAGTTTCACATGTCCGTTTCAGCATTTAGACGATTTTTCATTAAAATTATTACCAATTTTACTTTTTTGCATCAATTTCAAACGTACAAAGATTAAATTACTCACTTGTATAATACAGATATTAAAATATACTTTTTATTATAATACAAGGACTTTCTAAATACTTTAATCATTATATTGTACGAGTTGATTTTTGATATATTGATCGGGAAATAATTTTAATTTCACAAGCAGATAAAAAGATTGACACATTTTTTAAAATTTAATATATTTTACGACTATGTATCATTCTATGGAGTTTAAAAATTTTATTGTGGTAGATGAGATATAATTTCTCGAACTAATAGTTTTTTGTTTTCATTTTTGGAACACTTGTGAGCATATAATGTTCATGCCTTTTGTAATTCAATCAATGAAAAGTTTGTAGTTTTTGAAAGTTCGGTGAGGATTCAAATGTCATATTGGATGCTTACTAGAGGTGCTCATGGCTGGATCGAGACTCAATTTTTTTTTTGAAGATTTTTGTTTGGACTGGCTTGTCGGCTCGCGAGCACTGTTCATTATATTTAAAAAAAAATTATTAATATTTTTATATTTTATAATTAAAATTAAATAAAATAATATTATTTTAATATTTAAAATACTGTTCCGGATTGAATCGGCCCGAAATTTTTTTTTTTTTGTCCAAATCAAATCCAATATAAGTCAAATCAATCAAGTCAAACGGACTGTCCGGCTCGTGAGCAGGTCTAATGTTTACCATACCATGCGACTATAAATGAGATGGCAATTGCAATAAAAATGTCTCTTTGTTTGACAACAGGTTTCACTAGAGGTGACCATAAAGTCAAACTATGTGCTCATTCTTGCAGACCTAATTGAGGCTTCAAAATGATTTGTTTTTAAGATAAATCCTAACTTGACTCGGCAAAAAGTTTGGGTGAGTAAAAGTACCTCATTTTAAAGATCGAGGTAATCTGTAGGTCTTAATGAAGACTTACAGATCGTGCATGAATTGAATTTAAAGACATACAAACAAAGTTACAATCCTTAGCAACTCAAATCAATCTCACATTCTCATTGGCAAAGCATTTCTTTTTACGACGGATTATCGGTATATATTTTTATCCATGAGTTTTCTTGAGTTGTAAATGTTGAGTATGTTGAATTCAAGTCCCACATTGACTAAAAATTTAAGTTATATATTGAGTAATTTAGTTAAGTTAAGGGAAGTCCTAATCTCACATTGAGTAGTATTGATGAGCCAAGATGAGTGCTCACCTATAAATAGAAACTTTGGCTTTTGGGAAAAAACCGATCACCACCCCTAATAGAAGTTGTATTGGGACTCGTTAGGTGGTGAGTCAAGTTTGTTTGTAGAAAGGTTTGTTGTTTTATCCGTGCAAAATGTATAATATTTGTAAGGAAGGTTTGTAGCTTTATCCGTGCAAAAGTTACAAGTTGAAATATTTTCTAGTAAAGTATATTATCCCTTTGGGATCGTGGATGTAGGCCAAAAATAGCTGAACCACGTTAAAAATATTGTGTTCTCTTTTTCTCTTATTTTCGAGTTCATGTTGTGGGTTAATGCTTGTTGTGGATTGCAACAAAAAATATTGTCACACATTATTATATATTACATTTTAAATTCTTTCTTATAAGTAGACATGTTCAAGTATTGAATCAGGTCAAATCAGGTTCAGCTAGTAAAAATTTTGCTTGTTCAAGGTCCAGCCCGACCCAACGGGCTCGAAATGCTCGTTTTATCATTTTAAAATATTAAAATTATTATTTTATATTAATATTTATATATTTTCATAATTATTTTAAAGGTAAAAAACACTTACCTCTCTCAGTTTTGATAAAAAATCCACTTACCCCCTCTAATTTGAAAAACACTCACTTACTCCCCTCAGGTTTGATAGAAAACCCACTTACCCTCTTAAGGTATTATTTCTAGATTAATTTTAAATGAAAAGACAAATATACATTTTGTTAATATTAATCATTTTTTTTCCTTTTCATTTTTTTTTACTCAAAACTTTTTTTAACTACAAAATAATGAAAATTTATTTAATTTTATAATTATCTTTAATTACTATTAAATTAAATTCTAATTAAGTTATATTTTAATTCAAGTGCATGTTAAATATTTTAAACTTATATTTAATTCAATAATATATTAATTTTTAAATGATTTTATTAAAATATCTTTATTTATTTAATTAATTATTGTTATTTAAAAAATTTAGTGATAATGAAATTGGTTAAAGAAAAAAATGAAAAAAAAGGAAGAAAAGAGAATAAAAAAGTATATAATTATCTTTCATAAGATTTTATTAAAAATAAACTTACCCGTATTATTTTGAAAAACACATTTTATCTCTTGAAAAAGTAATTATGTTAGCACTCTGTTAATCAAATTAATACTTATTCAAATTTTACTTAAAAAAAATTAAAAATACGATTATTTTTTTATTTTTTATTTTAATCAATTTTTTTATCATTAAACTTTTTTAAATAATGACAATTGATTCATTTTTAAATAAAAATAACATAATATTTTAACATCAAAGTTAATATATAATTAAATTAAAGATAAATTTAAAATATTTTTTTGATACTAAAAAGTTTAAGTGAAGGAGACTACCTAATCCATGGATAAGACATGTCACAAGATTTAGAGAGGCTAACAGTGGTACTTATAGATCACTCACCAAACGGAACTGTTGGTAAGACTCAAACCCTAGTGCTTGCCAAAACGCTAACGAGTATTCAATCAACTAAACTAATCCATATTGACATAAATTTAAATATTTAACATGTATACTTGAATTATAATATAATTTAATTAGAATTTAACTTGATAGTAATTAAAGATAATTTTATAATTAAAAAAAATTTTGAGTAAAAAAATGAAAATAAAAATAAACAAAAGTAAATGATTAATAATTAATAAATGATATATTTGTCTTTTCATTTAAAATTAACTTAGAAATAATACTTTAGGAGGTTAGTGTATTTTGTGCCAAACTTTAGAGGGTAAGTGGGTGTTTTTCAAATCTTAGGGGGATAAGTGTATTTTTTATCAAATCTTAGAGGGATAAGTATACTTTTTCCTAAATTTAAATAAAAATATTTTTATTTATTAAATAATAGTTCGGGCCAGACCAAGCCGACTCGAACTAATAATATCTTATCCTATGTCCAACCCAATTCGAGTCGAACCTGTCTAATTAAACGAGTAGCCTGATCCTTGGAGAAATCTCATATATATATATATATATATATATATATATATATATATATATATATATATATATGAGAAGGGATCTACTTACATTAGTGTAAAACTAAATTAGTTTTACTCACTTTTATAATTTTTTATACAATTTATATTTGTTTTAATTCGACAGTTATTCACGTAGATCATGCACGTCGAGTTTCGAGTAAATTAAAAATATTTAACTATTTGTTCGATGTTAAAAAATTTCAACCGTTAAATATATATTGAAAAAGACAATCTCAATCGATATGATAAAAATATCGAATCGATTTAAAATTTTACACGCACTACGAGTGTGATTATATTACTAAATCTAATAAATAATTTATTAAAATATTAATCATATACAAAATTATATAATTTTATCATAATATAAATGGATCTCATATTTGGGACCTTATGGGATTAGTAACTGCATCCTCCTGGCCGCCCTTGGGCCTTAATCCAAGTCTTCTCGTAAATCATGGAGCAATCCAGCCGCAAAAGCTGCCATTCAACGATTTCATTCTAGGCCAACAAGAAAAAAAAAATGAAGGTATTCTAAAAAAAAAAGCCAGTTTTAATTGGTAACTAGAAAAAATACCTCACTTTGTCGGGGTATTTTTAAATTTTTTTAATTAATTAATAATAAAAAATTAATTTTAAATTATAGTTTATTAAATAATAATTAATTTTTAAAATTTTAAATTATAATAATATTAATATAATAATATTTTTTAATTATGAAAATTATTTATTTATAAATTACGTAATATAAATGTATTTTTAAATTTTATTTATATATATTTAAAAATATTTAGACTTTATTGTATGCTGTATAGTTTTATTTATAGGATGTAAAAAGTAATAAATAAAAAAATAAGAAACTAAAATTATGATTTGTATTTTATTATCTCGTAAGATCAATTTTTTCACATAGATTAGCAGCAAGTTCGTTTTTTATTTTTTTTATAAGCGGATCGGGTACAGATCCTAAATCGACCCGCGACTCAACGTGCGGATCTATCCATATAAATACATCATTTAAAATTAAAATAAAATATATTTTTTAATTTTTTCCGAGCCGGTCGGGTACGAATTCTAAATCGATCCATAAGTCAACGTGCGAACCAACCTCTTTAAATACATCATTTAAAATTAAAATAAAAATAATTAATAAAATAATTTTTTAAACTTTTTTCTCAGGCCAGTCGGATACGGATCCTAAATCGACACGCGAGTCAATGTGTGGACTAACCCTTTTAAATACATTATTTAAAAATAAAATAAAAACCAATTAATAATTTTTTTTTGTGCATGTCGGGTATGAATCCTAAATCGATCCGCAAGTCAATGTACGGATCAATCCCTTTAAACACATCATTTAAAAATAAAATAAAAAACTAAAATAATTAATAAAAATGATTAATAAAATAAATTTATTTTAAATTTTTTTCTAAGCAAGTCGATTACGGATCCTAAATAGACTTGCGAGTCAACGTATGGACCAACCCCTTTAAATACATCATTTAAAAAAAAAAAATCTTATTTTAACTTTTTTTTTTCTCGAGCGGATCGGGTACAAATCCTAAATCGATTTGCGAGTCAACGTGCAGATCAACTCCTTTAAAACATCATTTAAAAAAAAAAAACTTTAAACTAAAAATAATTAATAACATAAATTTCTTTTTTATTTTTTCCTCATCGGATCGGGTATGGATCCTAATCGATTCGCGAGTCAACTTGCAAACAAACCCTTTTAAATACATCATTTAAAAATAAATTAAAATCTAAAAATAATTAATAAATTTTATTTTAATATGTTTTCCCGAACGAATTTGGTACGAATCTTAAATCGATCTGTGATTTATCGTATAGACCCATTATTATTATTTTTTGTATTATAAAATAGGACAAAATTGTCTCTAAAATATTTCAAAAATATCCATTGAGTCCTACGGACTAAAACATAATTTTTTTTTTTTATATTATAACGTAGGACAAAATTGTCTCTAAGACATCTTAAGGTTTCAAAAATAATAAAACAAGAAACTAAAGTTTTTTTTTTCTTTACTAAGAAGATAAAATAGGAGAAAAATATTTTAACTTTTCAAGAAATTCCAAGTGAGTCCTTGAAAACTCAGTTTTAATAATAGTAGATCTGTATATTCTGGATATATTTCATAAACAATTAAACATCATTTCCATTGCAAGCTAATAAAGTTATTTTTGTTCAATGTTGTGTTTTTTGGTGTGTAAAGTTGGCTATTTATTACATGTTCTTTTGTTATTTTTGTTTTTATAATTTTTAATGAAATTATATTTATAAATAAAAATATATATTATAGTTCCTTAATTTTCAACATATGTATATATATAGAGAAATATTACATTTAAAAGACAAAAATTAAGGTTCCATTTAGTTATGTTTTCTTATTTTTATTTTCTAATTTTTTTCCTGCATTTATTTTTATAAACAATAATAGCAAAGGTAATTAACCAATTGGAACTAAAAAAAATTGACATATATTTGGACAAAATTCAACATAAAACTAGTCTAAAATCTAAATCTGATAATTTTGAACATAACATGAGAAAAATAACTAAAACACGGCACAAAAATAATACGAATACACGAATGTATTAAAATTTATATAACTCTAATTATTAACGTATCAACATTAATATAAATATATATCATCTTAAACACGACATAAAAAATAACAGGAATATGAATACAAATTTTGATAGATCTACTAAAACCTCATTTAATGAGACTTAAATATTTTTTTTATCATGTAGACAAAACTTTGTTATTAGTTTCAATAATATTTATATATACTCGTTGAACATTTAATAATTAATAATCATTTATTCATTTTCAATAAATTTCAAATTTCAAATTTAAAGATAAATAAAATATACATGTTGGTAGAATGTTCAATTCTAATTTTACTAATCAAGATTCAATCTTTAGCCATCTTAAATACATATATATATATATGTAAATATTAACATATTTATATTTATTTCAAAGAAAAAATCTATGATACCCTCAAAATAGTATATCTTATTTAATCCTTGCACTAAAAATATCAATTGTAAAATATAGCAATAAGCAAGAGTCGAGTCTACAAGGATTGGTGTTTAGTTTAATAATTATTAATTAATACTTAAATTTAAAGAAAACAAAATAAAATGTGAAGTTTTTGAAATCAGTTTAAACTAAAGCAAACAATCACAAAAAGAAAGCGAGTATATAAGAAGTAATCAAATATGAGAAAAGTATGGTTAAGGTTTCATTCTCCACCACTAGACATCATTGAGAATCAATAATCAGATCTATCAACATCAATTAACTATCAAAATTATCAACCGTAGATAACAACAAGCTCTGCTACCCCAATCTTTCCTTAGTTTGTCGTTAAATAGAATAAGTTCTCTATTTAATCTCTAATTATCAAACAACCTAGAATAAGCTCTCTAAATTCAATCTGATAGCAGCTTTATGAAGATAAAGATAGGTTGATCTAAGCAACAAACACGTAAGCTCGGTTTGTTCAACTAATGTTATGTTTCACATTGTAATTCCCGAAAATCCAACATAATCATGAATTACAAATTGCCACTTATGAATAGGAAATCAAGACAATTATACGGATCAGGACTCCTAAACTAGCAATAGATAATTATCAAGATCTATCTAGTTCGCGACTTAAACAAATCAAGACAATATCATGAACAATTTTTATGGAAGAACATAATCAATTTTGATAGAAAACTAATGATAGATAAATCTGAAAATCAATTACACAACTTGTCTAGGGTTTTGAAATCACCCTTAACCAAATAAAAGTTTAGCCTTGCGTAGGCATTGTCAACATAAACATGAATAAAGAAGAAGAAGAAGAAGAAGAAGAAGAAGAAGAAGAAGAAGAAGAAGAAGATTGATAAATAATCAAAAGCATGTCATTGTTGGTGGCTCAAAAGATGGTATTTATAGAGCTTTAAAGTCTTGGAAACCCTTTCTTGCTTTTCAAGGAAGCTAGGAGGCAAAAGAGTGCATAATAGGCAAGATTTTAGAGTTTTGCGGTTTTTTTTTTCTCCGGATTTATGGATTTGAGAGGCAGTAAGGGTGGCGCCGCGACACCACTTTTCGACACCGCGGCGCCAAGTGGGCTGTCTTGTGAAATTTTGCTTGCTGACTTCGGTTTCGCGACTGATGCACTGTCTCGCACTTCATCAGCTGATTTGGATGACCATCCGTTGTTCGATTTAGGCGTGTAAACTATCGTTGGAAAGGTATTCAAGTCAGATTAAAAAGTCAAGTGGGAAGTTTCTTCAAATAATGATTTTAACATAATGTTTTCTTAGCAAAAAGCTCCGGAGGTCAAATCTGCCTGATCATCTAGCACTAAGAATTTGATCTTTTTGACTCCCAAGTCTTCTTCCATCTTTTGATTGTGACTTTATAAGCTCTTTATCATTATAATTGACATGTTTTGACTTCATCTCATCCAAAATACCTATAATTCACAAAAATATAATAAAATGTCAAGGAACTTAAGAATTAAAGCTCAAAGTATAAGGAAATAATACATGAAAATGTATGCAAGTACGCACTTATCAAATTCCCCCACACTAGGTCTTTTGCTAGTCCTCGAGCAAAATTAAATAAAAACAAAATAAGAAATCATAATCTAATCCACTTTCAATAAAAATGAGAGACAATTATTAAACTAGTCTTATAACTAATCACTAACTTAAAGAGTTTTACAAAGAATCATGCTTGATAGTAAAGGTTTTGAGTTAAGCTAAAATTAACATAATATATCTCAATCAAAATAGTGCATGTTCAAACTTAATTTCAACTTCTCACATGAGATACTCTCATGATTTTCACTCTTTAAAGTAGTGGTAAAGTGTTTACACTCAATCAATCTCATGAAAACAATTCTATCATATGCTTGCTTGTCCACCTATTCTCCACTACTTAGATAATGCAACTTCATGAATCAGGAGGTCTTTATTCAAGATTGTAACGAGGCCAAGGGGTTGTAATGTGGTTAAAGAATAAAAGGATGAAGATATCACAAAGGTTCCAAAGATTTCATAGAGTTTAGAGACATAATAAGATCATACAAATAAAACTTCTCAAAACTCACAAAATAACATAGGCTAAATATTCATGTTAAGCCTTTGCTTCATTCTAACCAACTTTTTAACATCTTTTTCTTTAACCAAAAGTTCAAGAGATGTTTTTTATTTATTTATGGGAATGTATTTTTATAATGTTCCATTTTCTTTTTTTCTTGACTTTTGCCTTTCTCCTTCCCCACACTTATCTTTTGTTCTAACCCAAATTTTCAAAAAGTAACCCTTGTTTTTGTAATATGTCTAAAGCATTCTAGTCCATCTTTAGAACAAGGGTAAAGATATAAATGTATTTAGGCTAGGTGTAAGATATGGTTACCAAAGAAATAGCTTATTCAATATAGGCTCAAATTGGCTCACTAAGGGGTGTTCTCTTGGAACATCAATAGGGATGGTTGTTTGGCCTTGGTTATAATCCTAATGTCTCAATCATATTCATGTTGTTACATGAATCAATATAGTCTCAAAAAAGTTTAAAACAAGTTCTAGAGAATCATGTAATCATAAAAGCACTCAAGAAAGAAATTAAATTGATATGTATAATGCATCAATCATATATGCTCAAAACTCACAAAGATGATTATACAAGTCAATATCAAGTCTAAACATGCTTCTTTCTCAATCAACATATCATATTAACAATAGCTCATGAAAAATAGTGATATCAAGCTTAATTCTCATGAAAATCTTACCACTAATGATCAGTTTCAGACCTATTCAATTCATATCTCATCATAGTATAGAAAGTAACTAGAACACACTAAAAACAAAACAAAACTAAAGAAAATCCTAAATTCTTCCCCCCATACTTAATTCTTAAATTATCCTCAATGTAATTCTATTATCCCCAAATATAAGAATCATGTGTAAAAGAAAAGAATTACTAATTAAACAAACTAACTAAAGAAAAACAATAAAAGATATAATGATGGAGAGTAAAGAATAGAAAATCTGATTATAATATGTGCTATCCATCCTTTTGGGTTGCCTCCCAAGAAGCGCTTGGTTTATTGTCCTCAGCCTGACTTAGACCTATGCCATCATCCACACCGTATCCTTGAGTACTTCAAATGATCCGGTGGTGGTTCTAACTCCAATGTTGGTGCCTGCAAAAGAAAAGGTAGACGTTTCTCATTTGATAAATGAAGCTTAATAGCTGAAACATCAAACATTTTATTACAAGGTGGCAACACTTGCAAAGTTGCCAATGCTTCCTCCACATGTTCACTTAAAACAGGTTCATCTTTAGAGGTTTCCATGCCAAGGTGTTTGTTAATGTCTATGTCTTTGCTACTTAACTCAAAAGTTGGCTGCACTAAATAGTCAAATGTATCAATTGCATAAACAGAATGTACATCACTAGGGTATCTCATGGCTTCAAAGATATTAAAACGGATTACATCACCATCAAATTCCATAGTGAGTATGCCATCATTAACATTAATCATTGTCTTGGATGTTTTTAAGAATGGTCTCCCTAATACAATAGGTGTTGGGTTGGAAGACATCTCATCTTCCATGTCAAGCACATAAAAGTCAGCTGGAAAGACCAATTCATTAACTTGCACAAGAACATTTTCTACAACTCCTGTTGGATAAGTAATAGAATTATCAGCGAGTTGTAAAATAACATCGGTTTCTTTTAATGGTCATAGTTTCAAAGAAGCATAACATTGAATATGTCATAACATTGATAGATGCTCCTAAGTTTAGCATAGCATGTGCAAACCTGGTGTTTCCTATCTTACAAGGAATGGTAAACATACCTGGATCCTTGCATTTAGATGGGAGTTTTTTTTTAAAAACAGCCGAGACATTCTCTCCCATACTTACCTTTTCATTTCCTTTGAGCTTCCTTTTGGATGTGCACAATTCTTTGAGAAACTTTGCATATTGTGGCGCTTGCTTTATGGCATCTAGTAGAGGAATGTTTACCTCAACTTTTCGGAAAGTTTCCAAAATTTCCTTATCTTGTTCCTCATTTTTGGACTTTGCTAACCTGCTTGGAAAAGGTGGAGGAGTTATATATGAAGGAAAAGAAGGTTTAAGGATTACCTTAGCAATTGGCTCATTGGGTTGTGAGGATGATGCATTGGTGTTGTCCTCCCTTTGAGCACTATCGTTTTGTGGTGTCTCAAGCTGTTTTCCACTTCTTAAAGTTATGGCATTGACATGTTCTCTGGGATTCACTATGGTTTGGGAAGGTAATTTCCTGGAATCCCTTGCTTGTGATTGACTCATTATTGTTGCCATTTGATTCTCTAAATTGCTGATACTTGCCTGAAAACTTGTCCTTGTTTCCTGAAGGTTTGCCTCCATTTTCTGTTGAAATTGCAAATTATTAGTAACAAGAGAATTGACAAAGTCTTCAAAAGACTTACCTGAATTTTGAAATGGAGGCACTTGTTCTCGGGTTTGGTATGGTTGTTGCGCTCTTTGCTGAAAACCCGATTGTCTATCATTAAAGGGTGGAGGAGCAACTTGTGATTGGTTTCCTCCATAATTAAAGTTTGGATGATCCCTCAATCCTGGATTGTAAGTGTTTGAGTAGGGATCATACTTTCTTGGTTGGCCCGAAAATCCACCTATAGCATTAACATGTTCATTTGGATCATCTTGAAGTGTTGGAAACATATCAGTTTGGTGCCCCATGTTTGAACATATATCACAAGCCTTAATTTGTTGTATTTGACCTACAGCTATTCGTTCCATAAGAGAAGTCAGCTTATCAAATTTTTGTTCAAGAGATGATATACTTACTTCATTCACTTTCTTTGGTTGTGGTCGTAGTTCATCTCTCATGTTGAATTGTTGTGAGTTGGCTGCCATATTGGAGATGAGAAGTCTAGCAGCTTCGGAAGTTTTATCAACTAGTGCTCCCCCACTTGCTGCATCTATCATGCATCTCTCCATGGGAAAGAGACCTTCATAGAAATATTGGATGAGTAGTTGTTCACTTATTTGATGGTGTGGACATGATGCATAAAGTATCTTGAACCTCTCCCAATATTTATACAAGGACTCTCCGTTGTATTGCCGAATCCCACATATTTTCTTTCTAATATTGACAACCTTAGATGCTGAGAAATATATATCCAATAATGCTTTCTTTATCCCATTCCATGTAGTGATAGTCTCGGATGATAGGTAGTAGAACCATTCCTTTGTCGAATCAGCTAAAGAGAATGGGAATGCTCTTAACGTTATTTGCTCTTCCGTTATTCTGGTTGGTCTCATGCTAGAATATACTACATGGAACTCCTTGAGGTGTTTAGTTGGATCTTCTCCTGCAAAACCATGAAAATTTTGAAGAAGATGTATCATGCCGAATTTTAATTCAAATGCTACCTCAAGAGTAGGATACTCTATGCACAATGATTGTTGATCCAAGTCTGGAGTGGCTAGCTCCTTAAGAGTTCGGTTGTTTGCTGCCATCTCTCCTTGTTCCTCTTGGATGATTTTGATCAACTCTTTGATTGTTCTTTGATGGTACGCTATGAATTCCTGAATTCTCCGAAGTCCTAAGTTATGTTCTTATTATTTTGGAGATTGGGACATTCACTGAAAAAGAAAACAAGAAAATAAACTAATTAAAACAGAAAGTAAGAATAAACCAAATAACTAATAAACTAAAGAAAGCAATCCCCGGCAACGGCGCCAAAAATTTGATGCACTCAGAAGAGTATATCTTATTTAATCCTTGCACTAAAAATATCAATTGTAAAATATAGCAATAAGCAAGGGTCGAGTCCACAAGGATTGGTGTTTAGTTTAATAATTATTAATTTATACTTAAATTCAAAGAAAACAAAATAAAATGGGAGGTTTTTAAAATCAGTTTAAACTAAAGCAAACAATCACAAGAAGAAAGTGAGTAAATAAGAAGTAATCAAATATGATAAAAGTATGGTTAAGGTTTCATTCTCTACCACTAGACATCATTGAGAATCAATAAACTGATCTATCAACATCAATTAACTATCAAAATCATCAATCATAGATAACAACAAGCTCTGCTACCCCAATCTTTCCTTAGTTTGTCGTTAAATAGAATAAGCTCTCTATTTAATATCTAATTATCAAACAAGTCTTGAAAACCCTTTCTTGCTCTTCAAGAAAGCTTGGAGGCAAAGGAGTGCATAATAGACAAGATTTTCGAGTTTTGCGATTTTTTTTGGATTTACAGATTTGGGAGGCGGTAAGGGTGGCGCCGCGACCCCACTTTCCTGAGCCGCGGCGCCAAGTGGGCTGTCTTGTGAAATTTTGCTTGCTGACTTTGGTTTCGCGACTGATGCACTATCTCTCACTTCGTCGGATGATTTGGATGATCATCTGTTGTCCAATTTAGGCGTGTAAACTATCGTTGGAAATGTATTCAAGTCAGCTTCAAAAGTCAAGAAGGAAGTTTATTCAAATAATGACTTTGACATAATGTTTTCTTAGCAACAAGTTCTGGAGGTCAAATTTGCTTGATCATCTAGCATTAAGAATTTGATCTTTTTGACTCCCAAGTCTTCTTCCATCTTTTGATTGTGACTTTATAAGCTCTTTATCATCATTATTGACATGTTTTGACTTCATCTCATCTAAAATACCTATAATTCACAAAAATATAATAAAATGTCAAGGAACTTAAGAATTAAAGCTCAAAGTATAAAGAAATAATACATGAAATTACGCACTTATCAATCTACTATAATATTTTTGTTGATGTTTATAGTAAACAAAAAAACCAAAGAGAAGGTAATTTTTAAATAAAAACAGTAAATCTTGTAATTTTAAATACAACATTAGCACGACACGTTTGATAAACATGAAAATAGTGTAGTAAACTTGACACAACACATTTAATATACGTATCATATTTTTGTTTAAAATTTTGATACATTTAATAATTTTATGTTATTTAATGTTTATACAGCTGACACAAAAAAGCACGAAATATACTATAAATACATAAATTATTAAATAAAAAAAGAAAATACTAGGAAAAAAGTACTAATTGACTTAGTGTAGTTATTAGTAATTTGAAAAACATTGTAATGTACTATTTGTTTTCTTTGATTGACGAAGGTCTTATTTGGAATCCATCGCATCTTTGGTGTGGTGAGATTTCAACAAATTTTGTGGGGGGATTTTCCTCCACTGGTATTGAAGTCCACTGAGGGTGCATTTGGATGCATCCTCCGTGTAAATTCCACTAAGCTAGAGCTTCAGGGGTCTAGTGAACCATTGGACCTCCTATGTAGGGGAAATTCCCTTTTTACATCCTCCATTTTTTTTAATTCTTTTATTTTTTTTAATACAAGTATAATTTTAATACTTTTTAATTATTATTTAACATAAATATAATTTTAATATATTTTACTATTTAATATAAATATAATTTTAATAAATTTTAATTATTTATTATATATATACACATTTTAATATAATGTCTTTAATGATTATTATTTTTTTTTACTATAATTCATCTTTACCGTTGCTTTTGAATCCAAACACATATCCCACTATTACTTTTAATCTCACCGCTACAGTAACTAATCTCACTGCCATCGCTATCTTTAATCTCACCGCCTATCCAAATGGATCCTAAAAATAGAGGTGTTCATATGGGCTTTAAATTTTGTCTTAAGTATAGTATTAATACCATATATACTTGACCAGACGGGGCTCGGTCTGAAATATGGGCTTTAAATTATGTCCAAGTCTATCCATATTTGTAAATGGATAGTCAAAACCCATTTAGACCCACTCATATTATTTTTTTTCCTAAAAAATTTAAACAAATATGCTATTTTTTTATTTAATTTTTAGTAAATTTATCTCTCTTTTTTATTAAGTTCTAAAACATGAAAAAATTAATATATTTTTAAATATTTACACTATAATATTATATATATTTATTCTGTATATGATATAAATTATATAATATATATAAATATAAAAATAATATATTATATTATATAAATAAAAAATAGGTCGGTTCGAGTTTGGGTCTTGATAATGAACCTCATTTTTTTGCCCAAACTCATATTTGAAGTATAATATTTTTGTCCAAACTTTCTCAAATATCGAACGAGATTTTCGGATTTAAATAAATAACCCGACCCTTAAACATGGAAAAAAAAAAAAAAAAAAAAAAAAAAAAACAAACATATAGCTGAGCTGAGAGAAGGAAATCTGGAGCCGGAGCAGGTCCTTTTCTCCTCTTCTCTCTCCTATTTTCCCTCTCCTTTTGCCATCTCTACTTCAGGTTTCTCACTCTTTTTTTGTTTTGTTTTTTTTTAATAAAAAAATCCAATCCAAAGCTTCTTCAGTCTTAACCCTATTTAATCAGCTCTCAAACTCTCCTTTAAATTCCAAAGAAAAATGTGGCTTTCTGGAGTTGATTTATTCATGATTTCCTCTTCCTCTTCCCATTTCTGATTTATTTTTCTCTTTTCCTTATTTTTCCCTAACAAATTAGACTCTTTTTTTTTTTTTCTTTCCCTTTCTTTTGCTTTTAGTTCTGGAAATCGGTAGTAAGTCATTTAGGGTTTGGATGATTTCTGCAAACTCCACTACTCTTCAACTCATTCAGGTACAAACAGTTTTAATTTTTAATTTCGGTAGTTATATTTTGATTCATTCGGTGCTTAGTTTGTAGTTTTTTTTTTTGGCAAAAAAAAAAGTTTAGGAAATGTTAATAAAAACTTTAGCTTATTTGTAGAAATGCTTCCGTAAATCCAATTCTTAGAAGAATCAAAGAAAAAGATTTAGAAATGACAATGGAAAATGCAATTTTCGGAAAATATTGTCAGTTAAGTTATTATGATCAAATTTTTAAAGGATTACAAATAGAATTTTTCCAGTATACTCGGCCTACCAAAAAGAAAATTAGAATCATCATATTATTAATGTTTATAAGCTTATTGTAGGTTGCTTGTTATATTTAATTGTAAAAAAAAAAAGAGTTTACTTGGGTCGAAATCATGCTACATTAGTTGAGTAGGTTTTAATCCTACAATAAGGTTCACTCTTATAAGTAGAAAGAAGGAATATAAATGCAGGTATCTTCTGTTTAAATGGATAATTTGACTATTATCTATTATCCTAGGTATTGTGTTCGTGGTGCTGAAGAAATCTTTGTATTTTGGTTTTTGTAATATGAAAATAGAGGCAACGGAAAAATGAGGAAGTGTTACTCTGACTTATCATTAGTTGTAGGAGAGGTAACATGATAGAAAGCAATCATTTGAAGAAAGGGCCTTGGACGTCAGCAGAAGATGCGATTCTAGTGGACTATGTAAAGAAGCACGGTGAGGGGAATTGGAATGCTGTACAGAAACACTCGGGACTTTCCCGATGTGGGAAAAGCTGTCGTCTGCGTTGGGCAAACCACCTAAGACCGGATTTGAAGAAGGGTGTGTTTACTCCGGAGGAAGAGCATCGTGTTGTTGAGCTACATGCTAAGTTGGGAAACAAATGGGCACAAATGGCTGCAGAGGTTGGCATTTCAATTCGATAGTAAATCGCTTTTAATTTTCAAAGTTGGTTTTATGGAATACAGCATTTGCACTATATAAACAAATATATTTAATATTAATTTTTATATTTGGAAATGATCTTTCTCGTTTGTTTCATGAAATTTTCTAATTGATGCTTGTGAATGGTCAGTTTTAGAGAACTAATCATTCGCTTACTCTGTTTCTTCATGTTCCTTACTCTATCCTGATAGGTGGAGACTCAAAATTTATGTCTTAGACAATGATTATTTATTATTTCATCCAAGGAGTAAATAACATCTCAACCATCTAGCACGCTTGCACAGTTGCACTAAGTGTCTATGCATGGGATTTATTGATGCTTGGTTTACCACCCATACAATAGGGTTTTGGGGATACATGATAAAGTTGCTCAAGAACTACATGTAAGTTCTGATAATTGCTTTTTAGGTGAATGAATATCCTGTTCCTTGGTTTAGTCCACTCCAAGGATTGCAAATTCTGATGGTCATGCTACTGTTACCTTATGATAAACTTGCTCAAGAACTACATGTAAGTTCTGATAAATACTTTTTAGGTGAATGAAAATCCTGTTCCTTGGTTTAGTCCACTCCAAGGATTGCAAATTCTGATGGTCATGCTACTGTTACCTTTGTTGCATAATGGTCATGCTACTATTACCTTTGTTGCATAAGAAATTTGATTCCTTCTTGTTAAGAAAATTAAAATAATAATTGAAAAGGATGTAAAGAAGCACCAATATATGTACAGGAAAAAACAAAACAAAAAAAGAAGCACCAACTATTTATGTTTTCAAATTATATACTATATATAATGAAAAAAATATAGTTACATATTATATCTCTTAAGATTTTATTTTTCCAAAATATTTCAGAAGAATCCTTGCATAGAATAGATGCTTAGCTATGTATATCTTCATGATTTATGTGTATCTAGTCAATATTTCATTTTTTGTTTAACATACTTTTCTTGTGCTGCAAATTACAACCATATTGTAGATTTTATTCAAGCATTTTTTGATGACATGATGAACAAGCTCTTCTCTTTTGCATGTTCTGTATTGCCATGGAAGCCGAGCAATTTAGCATGAAATACTAGCCTTTTTCTATAGTAAATTTTCCCTGAAACAAATTATCCTTTTCATGTGCTATATTATTTTCTTATTGTTTGATTCACTTCTATAATCATTTTATCCCCTCTTTTCTCTAGCTGCCCGGACGTACTGATAATGAGATAAAGAACTACTGGAATACAAGAATTAAGAGACTGCGACGTGCTGGCTTGCCAATTTACCCTCATGATGTGTGCTGGCAAGTGAATAGAAGTCAAGAAGAGAGTGATAATGTGGCTTCAATGCCAAATGGGGACTCTTTTGGTTCCAATCTCCTGCAGTCAGATACTTTTGAGATTCCACATGTGGAATTTGAGAATTTAGAACTCAATGAACAATTTTTGTCTTATTCACCGGTGCTTCTCGACATTCCTGGAAAAACTTTGCATAAACGAGTTGTTGGTTCGCCGCCCCATGGTTATGGCTTTATGTCCCCAGTAGCACGTCCTCCTAAGCGTCTTCGGGAAAGTGTCAGCAATTATCTCTCCATGCCCAACCAATCGACAGAATATGCTTACAAGAAAAGATTTGATGAGCCCTACTTGTTGTCTTCTCCGTATGATTCTGATCTCAGTACCAATGACCAGTCATCATTTGGTATTCCTCCTGGCAGCGATGCCCTTCTAAATAGCAATTTCTCTCCTTCTGAGCCCATTTCTGGGCCTATCAAGTTGGAGCTCCCTTCATACCAATATTCAGATACTCAACAAGATAGCTGGGTCAATCCTGCAGTCCCACTATCTTTTCTTGAGTTTGTTGATACTCTGATCCAGTGCCCTCCAATAGAGGAGGCTAAGTCAGATTGTTTTACACCTGAAAACAGTGGTCTCTTGGAAGCAGTACTTTATGAGTCACAGAAACTTAAATGCTCGAAGGATGATTCATCTCAGCAGTCTTCTTCTTCTACTTTGATGCTTGATGATGTTGCTAAATTTCCCCTCAAGCATTTTGAGATAGAATTTGAAGGACAATGTTGTGACCCAAATTCTCCTTTAGCTCATTCTGCTGCATCAGTTTTTAGCGAGTACACTCCTGTTAGTGGAAACTCATCAGATGAACCACAATTTGTTGAGAGCATTCTGGGTGAGAAATATTTTGCACCTGATGAATTTTGTGGCATGAATTAATATTTTTATTTTAATACAATTCTTTGTGATTCATGCAGGATGCAATGGCAAGAAAGAAACTCCGAACCAGATGGCTGTTTGCAGGCTAGATGATTTTCTCGAACCTGCTCGGGTTGGTCATGACAATGGGTGTTTGAGGGATAAACCCATTTTAACAGATGCTATAGCGGTTCTTCTTGGTGAAGAAGATACTTGCTGTGGCTACTAGCAAATCTTTCTTGTCTGTATGAGGTGTTTGCTTGTATGTTCATCAACCTGCTTGGAACTTGAATTGCCATTATAATCTTTTCCATTGTGGTCAGTTAAAGTTTTATGTTAAGATTTTCTCATTTTCTGAACTACTGGAGATGGTGTTGGATAAGTTTTTATGGAACTACAATTTTCGGAAGTCGGTCAACTTTTGCTATCTTATGCTGACATTTGAAGCAGATGAAAGTGCTAGTGCTAAGTAGGGTAATTAGGGGTGTAATTGAGCCAAGCCGAGCTCAAGCTGTAATAAGCTCGACTCGAAATTCGTGGCTCGAAACTCGGCTAGAGTTCGATCGAGTTTCACTTTTAAAGTCCGAGTTCGATTCGAGATAAAAATCGAATTGTTCGATCAAGCTCGTTTACCTAGTTAAAAATGAGCTCGATTCTCATGCTCGACTTCAAACTCCATTACTTGTGCTCGAGTTTGAGTTCAAATTGAGATTTTCAATACTTAATATATATATATATTAAAAATAAAAAAAAAACTCGATTAATCTCGCGAGCCATTCGAATCAGGCATTAGGATACTTGAATTTGGCTCGCTCGATAGCTCGAGCTCGACTAGATAATGATCGAGCCGAATTCGAGTTTTTTTTGAATTGAACTCAAGAAACTTACGAATACAGGTGTCTCGTTTACAATTCTAAGGGTAATGACACTCAAAATTATTGGCTGATGTTTGATGTAGCACTTGAAACAAAAGTTTGTTCAGGCTTGAGTTTCTAATGTGCTCAATAGAGAATCATGATATATTTTATTGGTATCAAGGAGGCCGCAACTTGAGAATAAGAGAAGATGTTATAAATGTTGAGATTCAAATTGGTTGGATGTTATCTTTTAAAGTTGGTTGCATGAATCAATTAGATTAAATTTGGATTTAGAATCATGACATATTGGTAAACCAATTAGTTGGATAGCAAACTTCCGTGCGGATGATGATAGCAAGTTATTTCAAATACGAGTGACAGTATGGCAATGGCACCTCAATCACTTAAAACACATAACTCAAAACTTGATACCTGCCTCGAACATGAATGATTTGATCTGCCTTGCCTTAGTACCACACAATTCGAATTGACTTCAAAAAATCAATAGATTGGACGTGAACGGCGAAACCCAAAAAATACCTAAGTAATAATAAAAAAAGAATACCATCTTTTTAGAACATTTTAATGGCAAAGAATGGATCTTGCCTACATTTCAACATAAGTGAACTGTTTAATCCATGGCTGATTTACACTGTTTTTGGTAGAAGAGAAAGGAAAAAAAGAAAGAAGATGAAAGAAAAAATTCCTTTCTTTGTTTGATAGGAAGAAAAAGAAGTGAATTTGTATATTAATTCATTTCACTTAATTAACTTCATCACTAACATTTTTTTCTTCTCTATTTTCCGTCTTTCATACCAATCACAATGAAAGAAACATAACTTTATTTATTTATTTATTTATTTATTTTCTTTCCTCACCTATTGCCCTTCCCTCCTTTTTCCTTACTTCCTATCAAAACATAGTCTTAATGAAGTATAAATCATAGAAAAATATATGAAAAAAATCATTAATTGCATATATATTGCTTCAAGGTATGAGAAATTGCCACTGGCGAAGTCTATGTTGATGTCTTAATGATGCCTAAAAAAAATACAGTTAAAAAGGTAACCGAAAGTTCATGGTATATGGAGTCCATAGTCTCATCCAAAAGTCTGCTGATCTATTAGATATGATCTTAGAAATACCTTGTTTAATCAGCTATGACTCCATACATAAAAGCAGCAGGCAGCAGGTGTCCATAACATCTAGAGCTTTGTGAAGATCAAATAACAACATGGTTCTGTCTCCAATAATTATTAGTCAGCATCCATTTCTTCCAATGCAGCCCTAGCTGCAACCTTGGCTTCCTCTAAAAGGTCATGAGGAATCTGAAATCTCATGAAAGTGATAAAATGCTCAGATGGAAATTTCCAAATGAGAAACTAGTTTCTACACAAACAAAAAAGATGATACTCAATTATCCATGTCATTTCAAATATGGATTCTAATACACTATCAATAGCTGACAAATTCCATAGAGATCATTTCCGCCAAAAATTCAGATTCCATCACATGAAACAAGCACGAGCGAAATCAAATTAGGTGTGAGAATGAAAGTGGATAACATCATGGCACGGACACTATTTTTCATCATAGGCAGGTGAAAGAGAATTACTTTACATGTTAACTTAATAGTTTATCTCCCTTGCTAGGAGAAGAGAGAAAAAGGCAGGGAGGGGCAAAACGTGATGTTTGCATAGACAGACTGCCTATGAACTGATTAGAATTGAAACCATTTGAGAATAGATGAAGCTAGCACCAATGGAGGATAAAATGAGAGAAAAACATCTAACGGGGTTTGTTGACATGTGAGACAAAGGCTCATTAATGCTCAAGTTAGAAGATGTTAAATGAAAGATGCCCATGCCAAAAGAAACCAAAACAAACATGGGTGAAATCATCAGGACTCTATTCAATTCATCGAGCTGAGCCGACCGCATGTAATTGATGTTTGCTGTTGTAGCTAGAGAGTGTCAGAAATTACCTTTTGATGTTGTTGCTTTGACTCATCACACGCCCAACTCATCTCTAGTTCAAAGGCCTTGTCCTTCGCTTCATCATGTACCTTGTAGATGCTGGTTAAAAATAACTCATGATGAAATCTAGTACTTACATCAAAGACTTGCATTCTCATAGAAGGAAAAATGATATCATGCATGTTACATAGAAAAATTTATGATTTTGTGAAATTGCTTGAACGTATATACATTTTGTACTTATTCTTGGTAGTTGGTTGTTTCCCAGCTGGCTATTCAGCCAGCATTCTGATATAGATTTGAATATTTGTGCACAATTACCATCGTTGTCAATGCTAAGCTAGACATTTCAATAACTAAATATATAAAATAAGGGGAAAAAAAGAAATTGAGCATGTAGCCTTAGTTTCCACTTATTGCAAGAACAATGAAGGAATTAATAGTCAAAAGAATGACACAGCCAACAATCTTAAAAGGCAAAAAAAAGAAAAAATACTAAAAGAGAAATACATAATTTCAGAACCACCAATAAATGTAGCGGTTCCAAATAAGTACATTACTACATAAAAAGCAAGAAAATGGCAAACTCACATTTTGGCTACTTCAATAACCCCTTCCCTGCACGTCATTTCTGACAGCTTCAACTTTTCAATTTCTCTGTCCACATATACAATTCAACAGTAACCTTATTAGTTGTTTAATATTAGTAATTCATGAGATGAATGTAGAGGCGAAGAAATAACCAAATATTAGTACAAGGGTTGAGATCATAATAAAGGTTTCAGCTTCTTTAGATATTTTCAGAGCATACCATACAGACCTTAACTGAACATGATGGAGTAATGAGTTCATGTAGCCAATTCCAACTAGTTTATTTTCCAGGCTGAGTTGAGTTGACTATTCATTGACAAATGACAAGTACTGAAACAGCACATCAAGGACGCACAGCTTTATGTCTTATTTCCATACATCCACTTCCCATTTTAATTTTAATTTTTCTTTTTTTTTTTTTTTAATGCAAGTTTGGGAATAAGGCTTGCATGTACTCAATTGAGGAAAACATTGTAATGACTTGAGTGGATGCCAGAACATTTTACAAATTAGGCTCCAAAAAGAGAAAAAGATAAGCAACCAAAGAAAGAAGAAAAAAGCGCACAAAATGGCTTTTCAATTGGATGTAAATAGCATGAAAGTATTACATTAGCTTTCAATAGTTCACAAGGAAAAAAGAAGTTTCCACAAACATATAATGCTGCAATCATCTCATCTCATCTAACTAGCTAGCATTACTAGAATGATTTATCAACTATCTTCCAGCAAGTTTCACATATGATTAAAGAAATAGTTTGAAAACTTACGTTTTGGCAGCTTGTTTACCTTTCTCGATTGCAGCACCAAAGTATCTCTATATCAATTTTAACAAACAATGAGGCAAACAGGGACAAATACATTATTGACTAGTGAAAAAGATAAATATATCAATAGACCTAGCAACAAGACAGAAAGAAAAAAAATAAAGCTCCAATTGGGAGAAATGAACTTACATAGGAGATGCCAGATGGTTCAACCAAATATAATTGGGGTCCATCTCTATCATAACCTCCGAGAATTACCCCACAGCCAAAGGGCCTGAGCCACCAGTAGAGAGTGCATAAATGGACATAACTTGCAACGCGTTCAGCAAGTTCTTTGACAGGAATGGGTTCACCATACATACTACACCACCAACAACAACAACAACAAAAAAAACACTTACAATTGGATGGACATATAACAATATAATTAAAGCTGAATTTTGGGAATTGATAGTACTGAAAAAAAACGAAAAACCTTTCATAATTAGTAGCTTCAGATTTAGCACGAGCCACAATTTGTCTGCCGTCAGCTGCTAATCCAGCCACTGCCTGAATTATAGTATTCAATATCAGGAGAAAGAGAAAGAAAGAGTAAGAATCCCAATGTAGTGGCTAAAGATGCAATGAATTAAAGTTAAAAGCTGAAAAAAAGAGAAAATAGGGAATACCATGCCGGAATGACGATGAACGGAATGGATTCTACGATTAGAACCAGGCAACATCATCTTTGATGCTATCAGCTTCTCCACTCCCTAAAAAAAAAATCCATTTTAGTCTAAACTTTTTTTTTTTTTCAAAAACAAGAAATCAAAGAAAGAAAAAAAAAAAAAAAAAAGCGTACCATAACGATCCCATCTTTGCATTTTATTCCAATTACAGTTCTGGAAGAAAAAAAAAGGATTTTTGAGAACCTAAAAATATAAAAGGAGTAAATAATTATTAGTAAAGAAAAAGAAGAAGAACGGACCCACTGTTATCGACGGCTTTGGCGGCGTACTCGATCTGAAAAACGCGGCCGTCGGGAGAGAAAGTGGTAACAGAGAGATCGTAACCAGTTCCGATGCTGCTCATCTTTCTTCTCTTCTCTGCACTGCTTTCTGCCCCCCTGGCCTCTACTTTCAGAGCAAGCGCTAACAAAAGCAAATTGTGGTCTTGGGTCGGGCTCCAACCTTTGTTTCACGTGGCCATAGGGCACTTTCAAGTTAAGGGGCACTTTCGTAATTCAACAGAAACCATAAATAAATAAATCCATCTTAATCTTAAACCCTACTTCTCTCCATTGTTCTTCATTCTCTGCCATAACCATTCCATCGCAGAAAGAAGCTTTCTAGTCCTTCTCTCTCATTCCTTTTTTTTTTTTTCCTTTTCTTTCTTTCAGAAAAACATGGCAAAGCGTTTGATTCCATCATTTAATCGCATTTTGGTTGAGAAAATAATCCCTCCTTCTAAAACCAACTCCGGAATCTTGCTTCCTGAAAAGACCCCCAAGGTTATAAAATAATCTTTCATTTTACTGAGTTTTTTTTTTTCTTTTTTGTTTTTGGTAATTTTTCTTTGTTTTTGATTGTTTCAGTTGAACTCTGGAAAAGTGGTAGCAGTGGGAGCAGGAGCACGGGACAGAGATGGGAAAGTTATCCCACTTAATCTAAAGGAAGGAGATACAGTTCTTTTGCCTGAATATGGAGGCACTGAAGTCAAGCTGGGTGAAAAAGAGTAGGTTTTATTTTTTATGTTTTACTTCTATATCTATTATTTTATTTTCTCATTGTTTTATGTACTTTTGTTATCCTTTCAAAATAAGTTTTTCCCCTCCTTAAACCTTGTTAAATATCATTTTGACTGTTCTGTATAAATATGTTTTTCCAAAACTAAGCTTCTTTTTTATTATTACTTTTCGCTTTTGGTCAATGACTCTTTGTATTCATCAAAAAATTGAGATTTAGGTAATGATTGATAAATTAAAAAAAATTAAGATCTGAATTTATAAATTAAATATAATTATATTGTTTGATAATTGTAAATCTTGAAATTTAATTCATTTCACAATTTTAATCTTATTAACATAATATTTTATATTATTTTGGATAAACATTTAAATATCTCATATTTGTAACAAAAAAAAAGATAATTTAGTTCAAAAATAAATTTAAAAAAAATAAAATTGACTTAACATGTTCTGCATTAACTGATAAGTAGTTCTCTATATATTTATCTCATTCAATACTTTTTTGTTGAAAATTTTTTATTAAGTAAAATTTAATATGAGTTATCGAACACATTAAAAAAATTAAAAGTTGAAAATTTTCAATGCTTTATCAAACATTTAGTCTAACCACACTCCACTATAATTCATAAAAATTAAGTCCTTCTTACTATATCGATTTAGTAATGTCTGTTCAATTGATAACACTTTTGATTAAATTGTGATTTTTTTTTTTCTTTTGATTAATGCTAAAAAAAGAAATTCTGAGGTGGCATTTTGTTAGGCAAGAAATGGGCTGCTCAACCCACCATCATGCCATTGCCTTCTGGCAAAAAGAAAAACCACATCATCTTCATTTATTTTAACTTTATTAAAAAAATGCCACATCAACAAAGTCAATGCCATGTAAGCAAGGTCAACAGCTATGTCAACAAAGTTATAGGTTCACATTTGACAGTGTCTTCAGTTGGACTGACATTATCAAATTGATATAGTAAGAGAAATGAATTTTTATGAATTATATTGGAACTGGAATGACTAAATTTCAAATTTTGGATGAGTATTTGGACTAATTGCATAATTTGACCTTTGTTGTTTGAAGAATTGTATAAAGATTAAAAAGTTTAACTTTCATAGGCAGCAAATGGGTTCACCAAATTCTTGGTGATGCTAATTGAATCAATTATGTTATTGTAATTTGTATGATGTTTATATAATGTGATTTTGTTTGCTGTTGCACATTTTAAGGTACATTTGGCCGAAGGAAAGTTAGCTTAGCCTAGAATATAGAACGATTGCAGTAATTGTTGAAATAGCTTTACTTCATTCTTGACTTTGGATTGTTGCTGTTGCAAAGTTCTGTTGGATTTATCACGCAAATGCACGTATCTTTAACAAGTAATAAAGTGAAAAGTAGAGTGTCGATCCCAAGAGAAATTGTTATCAAATTCGTTAAATATTAAAATTAAAACAAATTAATCTTATCCAAACAATTAATTAAGGAGTGTAAATTAAAATCTAATAAAAGAAAGTAAAATTAAATTGGGATTTAATTCAAATGGAGAAAAACCTAGGATTATAATTTTCCTCGACATTTTGTATGAACTTTTCCTACCCTCTTAACTTGATAATGATCTTGAGTCGTTAACCTAGAATTCTAATCTATTTATAAGGATATTCCGATGGTCTTATAAAAATATCTCTCTTAATCAATTAACTATATTCTTATGATAATTGAATTAAAGAGGAACTCATTAAGCTTAAACTCTAAAATTGGTTGCACATGACATGTTAGTGTATTCTTACTCTATATGCAGATCAATTCATCATAATAAATGAATATGAAACATATGTTATTCAATCCATGTCTAACACTAAACTCCATTTTCCAATTTATATTTAGGTTAACAAATCAGTTTAATTGGTGATCAAGCAATTAAAAGCATTAAGCACAAGATTGAATAAACAACTCAAATATCATTAATTAAACTATAGAGTAAAATAATTCAAACAACATATTGAGTTCCATTGCAATCCTAGAAAGAGGAATTTAAGTCATGCTCAACATTGAAAACAATAAACAAAGGAGTTAAACCATCATAAAATTATAAGAGAATAAAAGAAGATTAAGGAAAAAGAGAAAACTAAGGGTTGTCAGATCTTTAGTCTTCTAGTCTCCAAAACCACTCTTAGCTCTTTGCAAAATTGTGGTAGTTGCTCTCCTCTTCAGAAAATTAAAGTTAAGAACTAAGAAGGTCTAAAAAAAATAAAGTCCTAAGGGTTCCTATATTATAGAGCTCTAAAAAGCTTGAAGAAGGAAAACTTTGTGACCAAATAACTGTTTCTAGCTTGGACTTTCCATAGATGATTTGATTCTCTACTTCTTGCTTTAAGACTCTACAAAAGACATGAAATTAATAACTAAATTAACATAAATTAAATAAATTAAATAAATTAAATTAAAAATAACTAAAAATATTTAATTAATAGTTTAAACTACAAGGATTTAGCTAATTTAAAAGCACAAAATAAAATAAAATAACTCTATTTCATAGAGTTATCACAAAATTGCATTCTTTCATGCTTACAAATTTTATGTTTTACTCGTTCAGTTATAGAATGCCAAAGCTTTTTTTAATTTTTGGTGCAATTCGTCTTATTTATACCTATATCCTTGTTTACTTATCTGCTTAGGAAATATTTTTGTATTATATAGTTGAAGGTCATGGATCTACATTAAAATATCTAAATAGTGGCCTCTGTCATAGAGTATATTTATGTTACTTGGACTCAGATGTGACTGTCGGATACGGGTATGTTCAATTTTTTTCTAAGTTTTTACACGTATTTGAAAGGTTATATCCCCATACCTATGTCTGGATATGCATCAGACACGGGTACTTCAAGAAAAATGAAGAGTCGAAGCAACATAGGAGTATATGGTTAGAATGACAAGGCATTTCGTAGGGAAAAAAAAAAGCGCAAGATATAGGTTCTGGATGTTGGGTATTCTTGAAGTAGACAGTTTTTTAGCCTTGTAAATTCTTTTTAATATATTTTGAATTACTGGAATGGGAGGGAAAATGCAGGACCTGCGGCTGCGCTGCTCCTAGGGGAACAAGAAAAAAGAAATCTTGATTTAAGTGTGAGTTTCTAGTGAAGTCTTTAGAAGTGTGTTATCTTGCTTGAAGGTCATAATTCCTTGTATCTTTCCTATTATTTTATGAGTCCATCAACTGGAAACCTCTGGAGCCAGGTTGGTTAAGAGGATAATGAAAATAAGGTCATTCGGCAGTCCTGGCTCTTGGCATGAGATCAAAACGACTTTTACCATACTTTACTACCCATTGTCTTGACCTATGTTACTCCGACTCTTCATTTACCCTCAAGTACCCGTGTCCGATACATATTTGGACAAAGGTAGGGGGGTATGATCCTCCAAATATATGAAAAAACTTATAAAAAATTGAGCATACTTGTGTCGAATTCATATCCGTATCCGACATTCAATCCCGTGTCCGAGTAACATAGGTCTTGACAATTAGTCATTGATGTTGTGGTTTTATATTGTTAAATCAAAACTTTTGATTCCTGAATCCCTTGAAACATGCATCATAAGTTGTTAGTGAGTGCATTCATTTTTGATATCTGGATGCAGGAGGTAAGTGAGAGCAAAACTCCATTTTTGCTTGCCATTGACAATTTGGTTTAACAATGAAGGAATCAGATTAATAAAAGTAATTGATATCTAGATGCATGTCATTGTCATTGTCAAGGTATTAGGTTTCAACAAACATGCCTATGTCAATTAATTGTTATCAATCTGAAGTCGGTCTTTTAGCTTATACTACGAGAGGTTTAGATTGTAATTTGTACATTCATCCACCCTTCATTGGCATCAGTCCTTCTCAGTGTTTAACATTTTTTTTTTGTTAACGAAGATAATCGTTTAAATAACACACGTTTTAGGAGGTTGCATACATTTAACAAATCATTTTGTAAATGTTTTACAAGAGCAGGAGGTGAGTCATTCAATTTAGTAACTTCAACACCGAAATCGTGACATGAAGAAGTTAAAAAATCTGTACAAAAATTTCCGTCCCTATAGATATGATATAGTTGACAAATACAGTCTTGATTCAACATTTATTTGCAATCATAAATTAGTTGATAAAAGAGATCTTTCTAATATATTAGTTTTAACATATTTTCTTCTTAACCCTTACTGTTTCAGGTATCAGCTATACAGGGATGACGATATCTTGGGAACATTTCATGAATGATTTCTTCTAACAGTGCCCTTTGATTACCTTGGATAATTGGATATGTCGCTGCTTTTCAAGGAACAAGTGTTTGTCTTGAATTTGTGACTGTTTTAGTAGTTTTATGCAGGTTAAACTTTTTTATTGTTTGACCTCATTTTGGAACCAAGAAATCTTATTATGAGAATTATGTTATAAAAAATAAAAATAAAAAGTTTTTTTGGTACAAACTACAAACGAGTTTAGAATTTTAGATTTGTTAGATATATCTATTATGAATGGCTCTTTAAATCAATTGAATTAAGTCTCAAATATAATTAATTTTATACGTTTTCATAATTTTTTATGCGATTTATATTTGTTTAATTCTATCGTCGTATTTAATGTTCTATTTACGTATATTATGTACGTCGAGTTTCGAGTAAATTAAAAATATTTAACTATTTGTTTGATATAAAAAAAAAATTCAACCGTTAAATATATACTGAAAAATACAGTTTTCTCGATCGATATGATAAAGATATCGATTGATTCGAAATTTTACTTGTACGATGAGTATAATTATATTTTTAAATCTAACTGTTAATTTATTAAAATATAAATCATATAAAAAATTATAAAAGTGTGTAAAATATAAACCATTAGTACATTCATATAAAAGATATGAGTTTAGTTAGATTCATATCATACCAGTCTCAGTTTTCAAATCATAGTTTGAGTCATGCCTTTTTAATAATTAATATTGTGTTTATGTTTATACGATTAATATGAAAAAAATATAAAATACAACACGCATACACATATTATCAAATCTAAAGCGAAAAATATTTTTTTCCTAAAATATGTTAAAAAAATAAGACATTTTGGACCCATTCATGCCATAACAACAAATTAATAAATAAATCATGATTTAAATTATTGTGTTCTACTACTATTTCTGTTATTTTACAATACCAATTACCAAATGTAATCCTTAAACACTCATACACTCACAAGTCACTAATAATAAAATCATAAGGAGGTTAATTTTATTTTGTAAAGGAGAAAAAGAATATATATAAATAAAAAAAAAAAAACAACAACAAAGTGAAGCATCAAAATTTCAAAAATAGGCAAACAATTTCTAGCAATATTAAAAACCCATTGATTTTGCAGTGTAAAGAAACCGATCCAGAAGCCTCACCCTTATCGCTTTCCTCTTCAATGGGGTGATTGAAGTTTGCAGGCACGATGGTGTCGGGGGCAGACTCATCGCTCCCGAAATCAGGACTATTGGGAGCTGGCGCATCATCCGATGGCTCTTCTAGGCTCTTGGGCAACCCTTGGCCGTGGCTCACATTTATCTTGAAATGCTGACCATTGTTGCATTGCTCGCCGTCGTAATCACTGGAGAAGAAATAGTTCATCCCTTCCTTCACTAGAGGGATTGCTACTGAGACTGGATGAGGCGCGGTGGCCGACGGATCCGCCGCCGACCATTCGATTGTATCGTTTTGAAGAGCATCATCGTAATCGCAGAGCTTGTATGTGGTGAAATTGTATGTTTGGATTATTGAATGGTTATTATCCGTATTAAAGACTGCGTTAATGAAATAAAAACAATGTCGTTAGAAACAACTCTTCTAACTCAGATTTTGCACTAAAAAAAAAGAAAAAGAAGAAGAAATAGTGACTAAACCTAGAAATTCTTGTGAACAAACAAAATCAAATGATGCATATTGAATTCAAAGCTATACCGTAACTTATGTTATACCATAACTTATGTTACTCGAGTGAATGTCAGATACAAAAACATATTTGATATGAATATATTTAATTTTTTTTATATATTTAAAAATCATATCACATATTTATATTCGAATATATGTTGAATACGAATATCGAATAATATAAATTATAACACAACAGAGAATTGTCAGAATATTCTTCAAAGTGCAACCTTATTTTATATGTACTTTGCTTACTCTTCACCGACAAAACAATTATCTTCTGCCAGCTTGGAAAAAAGAGTGTTCAATGATGCATGTTATGTTATCTTCCAAGTCCAAGAATCTAATGCCCTTAAATTTAAGTATGTCAGTCAGCCAAAAAAAAAAAATTTCTTACAATAGAATTTGCACATGGGAGACTTCTTGCAAAACAATCCATCTTTTTTTTTTATCACTTTTACACTTCCAACTATTGAATTCTATAAAACCATGGGAGATTGGGAGGAAATCACCAATCAAAAGAAAGTCAAATAAAAGTAATGGTTGAGATTTATACAAGGCCAAGTATATGGACAAAATTCATGCATTTTCCGAGTTATATTAATAATCTATATTATTCGGATTCGATATGAATGTTAGATATGAATATTAAATTTTTTAAATTTTTTTTATATATTTTAAAGATCATATTTCATATTCATCCGAATACGTATCATAATATTTCTAAAAAATAAAAAATCTGAATAATATAATTAATAATTAAAACCGATCTTCTTAATTATTCTATCTTTTTTTTTTACTCACATCTATGCTTGTGGAAGTGGGAAAGCATAACTTAAGGTACTTAATTAATTATTGATTACTTTTGTTATTCTAAACTAATGAAAGAGTGAATTAGGTTGTAAAAAAACCCAAGAACAAAAGAAAAAAAAAAAAAGGAAAGGAAATCTATAGCTGAGATAAGGTATGAGTGGAACAAATTCAAGCAGAAGTTAAGGGTAGAAATTAATCCAATAAGGAAATAAGGGATCATCAATATTTGGATTAGTCCTTTGCTTTCCTCTGTTACAGTTTTTACAAAAGGAATTCAAAGGGTAGAGATAAGGTATGACTTTTCTTTATAAATATTTGTGTTTAATATTTGTACTCGACATATATTCGAACATGAATATGATCCTCTAAGTATCCTTCAATTACATGAAAAACTTAGAAAAAATTGACAGATCAGGTAATTGAGTTTTTGTCAACTGAAGATCTCCAACTTAAACTTTTTGAAACATTTCCTTACCTGGGTTTGACATGGTTTCTTCTGTTAATGGAAATTTACTAAAAATCCATAGATTTTTGTCATGATTCAAAGAGGAAACTATAAGGGGAAAACAAGTAAATAAAACATTGCTCATAATTCAGAAATGACTACACCAAAAGATCATCTTTCACAAAAAGAAGGAAAGCAGTAAAGTATACAAAGACTTACTGAGGAAATCTCCCAAGCTGAAGTTTTTGGCATCTGCCCATTTCTGGTAGTTTACATCAGGCTTTTCAAGGGTGTCATACCAGCCAAGGGAGTCACCAACTGTGTAGTTCTTGTAAGCTGTAACAAATCCTGAAAAGGAGAGAAGCAGAAGACAAGAAATGGTGAAGAATTGCAGAACTGAAGTACTCTTTTCCATCATTCTTGGTTTCTTTGATGTTTTGTGGAAATATAGAGAACTCTTGGGACTTTACCTCTTATTGAGTTATTGTTTGAGAGTACTAAAAAGCAATGGAATAGCCTGTTTGTGACTTATATATGTAGCCTTGCCTTTGCATGGAATTACTAGAATGGTCTTATCTTTTCTGATGATCCCAGAACCATTAAATTGTAAATTGCTATCTTAGGTGAATGTCGAATACGGATATATATTTAATATGAGTATATTTATTTTTAAAATTTTTTTTTTATATATTTAAAGAATTATATTTTATATCCACATCCGAATGTGTCTAATACAAATGCTTTAAGAGAAATGAAGAAACCTTGTAACATAGTTAAATTGTCAGATTCATTTTTTTTTCTTTAACAGCTGAGTAAATGAAAAGAAAGGAATAATAATCCCCTAATAAAGTTATTAACTACCCAAAACCTGAATAATTAACTCATCATTCAAGGACTTTAAAAGACTTGAAACTGGATTGGTTTGATTCATATTGTATTGCATTTTCAGCATTTTTAATAGCAGAGTTTGAGAAAGATAAAGCCTGTTTACACACACAATCATTCAGAATTTTAACTGTGTTATGCAACCAAAACAAAATAGTGAATGCAATCCAACATCAACTATTATTCAAAAGACAATTACCTATTCTATGTTATTTGAATAGGGATATGTGTCAGACACGGGTATATTTAATTTTTTTAAAGTTTTTTATATATTAAAAAAATCATACCTCTATACTCGTGTTCGAATGTATTAAACACAGATATCGGACACGAATATTTTAGATAAAATAAAAGTTCGGATAACATAGACATATATAAACTATAATACTGGCAGGTTAACTCAACAGCTTAGTTAATCAAATTTCGTGATTGATCCAATAGTGTTATGGTTTCAAGCCAAATTAAGTGTTTTGACTTTTGAGTGGCTTATCTTTTGCAGTGAAATATGATTGGACTAATAACTCCATTATATATCAGAAAAATGTTGCTCCCATTGCTTAATAGTGATACTAAATTACTAATACGGATAACTTACTTACAAGGACACAAATATATATGTATATATATATATATATTAAAGAATAACACTTAGTGCACTACTTTTTTGAAGAACTTACAAATGTAAAACCCATTTTCATTTTAAATTAGTCGTGATTTCTGAATTCAGAAGCATGAAAGAGCTCAAGATTTTAAGGGTTTTTCTTTTTTTTTTTCTAATTTAATTCTCACATAAACAACAGATTATGTCCCAAAAAAAAAAAAAAGCCATTTTAAATGTGCTTCCATGAAGGTCATTTTCAAGTTTCATCCTTGGAAATGGGATGGAGACTTCTATAAATGCTAATACATGAGCATATGAACAATATGACGAGGGCAGGTATACCATCTGCCATGACAACTATTACTATATCTTTTATCATGTGGACAATGATATGACAAATTTACACCCTCCATTTTCATTTTCATTTCTATTTCCATTTCCAACTTCTATAATATTATAATCCAATTTATTTTTATCATCTAAATATAAAGAAGATCACGATCTGAAAAATAGAAGAAGAGATTGCAAATATTGAGTTTCGTACTTCAAACTTATCAAATGTCACCTCTGCATACACCAACTAGACTAAGTCCTAAATTCAATAACCCATTCAAATTTAATTTAACAGTTGCTTACTCTTTCCTTAGTGAAAGGCTAGCATTTAATATTTACAATAATTTCTTTACATTTTGAGGTTAACTTGAAAGGAAGAAACCTCAAAGATATTAATTAATTTGTTATTACACAGTAGTTGAGAAGTCAGAAGTCATCTAATAAAATGAATTCATAAAGGACAGAAATAACAACCAACTATTGATTAGATTTGGCAAGTAGAGAAGTTAGGTGATTTGTTGATAGGCTGAAGGGTTGGGTTGGCACACCACTGGCAATGGCAAGTGAAAGAATAATTAAACCACCAAGATACAAGAGATAACTGTTCACCATAAACATTATGGATTATTACTATGAACATTTTTAATTTCACAAACGAAGTTTATACACTTCTGTATTTTATTTTTTTAATTCGACTATCGTATTTTGTATTCTATTCGCGTAGATCATGTACGTCGAGTTTCGAGTAAATTAAAAATGTTTAACTATTTGTTTCGACGTAAAAAACTTTCGATCGTTAAATATATATTGAAAAAGACAGTATTCTCGATCAATATGATAGGGATATCGGATCGATTCGAAACTTTACGTGTACGATGAGTATGATTATATTGTTAAATCCAACGGTCAATTTGTACAAATATAAATCATATAAAAAATTACGAAAATATGTAAACTCCGCTTATGAAGTTAAAAATACCCACCTTCGATGTACAGGATAATAACCTTAACATTATAACTGATTTCCCTATGTAATTATTCATCACAAAATAATTACTACCATATCTTAATAATTCATAATTATATATATATATATATGCAGGTTTTACATTCATATTAGAGCTTGTCTTGGGTCTAGCCGGTCAGACTTATAGTAAAAGAATTTGTTTATCCAAGATCAGATCCGATCCATTTGGGTTTTTTTTTTTTTTTAATATTAAAAAATTAATTTTTATATTTATATTTTAAATATAATTTACAATTAAAATTAAAAATATATATTTTAAATAAAAAAAACTCGAGTTTGATCTGTGCTTTATAAACTTTGTCTAAGGTCCGAAACAAATCGAACCAATGAATATTTTTGGATAGATCTAATTGATACTTATAGTAGTTTTGTTTATAAAGTGATGGTTAGGCTTGAAACAAAAAAAATTAGGTTCGGTTTGGTTGGTGATTTTATTTTTTTATTTTTTTTATTTTTTTATTTTTTTTATTAGTCATTTTTTTATTTTACTTTTTTATTATAAAAAAGTAAAACGTAAAAACACGAACCAAATACAACCTTAATATATGAAATCGAAGTAAATCATTTTTATCGAAAAAGTTAAAAGTTTCAGATTAAGTACTCAAGTATTAGGGTATAATTTATTTTCATTTGAAAACAAAGATTTGTATTTAATTCTTTTAGTAAGAGTATACATAAACTTTAATATAATTTAATATTGGACAAATACTCGAGTCTTGCTAAGATATTATAAATCTAAACAAATTTTGAATCATAAAATCATAATGCTCTCATTCGCACTATAAAAAGAAAAGAAAAAAAAAGAAAAATATTTAGATTTGATAAGATATTGGACTTATCATCAAATCCAAGAGGAATTGAAGAAGATATTATACATCTTTATTTATTGGATAGCATTATTAATTTGTTAATACATAAAAATATATATATATATATATCTTATAAAAAAAGAAAAAGAGAGGTGGACAGCATGTGACTATTATCAAAGTTAATTAGTGTCGGTGGCCTATTCGAAGTTGGGCATGTATCATGTTTGTGCCTTGCCACCTATTCTTTCATTAATGTGCTTATGTCCATGAATTGCCACGTACATCCCTCTTTTGTTTCTATTCCGACCAATGTTTTTAGGTGACAATTAGGTGAGAGTAGATGTGATAAAATAAGTTCCAATTCGTTTAACTTGATTTGATAAATATATATATATATATATATATATATATCATAAATAGGGTTGGTAACGGTACGGGACGGGACAGTTTTTTTATTTGTTCCGATCTTCATTTAGATATATTCGATCTCGTTTCAAATTTGATTTTATTTAAAATTTTAACCTGAAAAGACTCTCCTAATCCGGTCTCGCACCACCCCGAATTCATAAAAAAAATAGTGTTTTATTCAATAAAAAATTCCAACTTTTTTTTTTATAAAATATATTGACAAAATATTTTAATGAAAATTACTTATTCAATTGACATAAAATTGAGTTAATCCAAAAATATATATTTCAAGAATCAATCAATTTCATTAGTTTACAAACTTACAAGCTTGAAAAATAGATGATGAAAAAAAGAAATTTCTCTCTAACTAACAATAATTCTTATATATCTTAAAACAAATATTAATATATTATTTATATGTATTAAAGTTACAATTTATAGCAATAATATATATAATTAACATATATAAAAATTAAAAGTAAAAAAAAAAATTTAAAAAGTCGGGGCGGGTCAATGCGGGTTAGGGTAAACTCGAACCCGATTTTCAAAACAAAAACAAAAAAACCAACCCAGGGTCGGGGCGGAACCCGACGGGTTCAGGTTATTTTGTCAACCCTAGTCATAAACTTGAATCCGAAATAAATCGAATTCAAAATGACTCAAGTTCAAAATGTTCAAATCCGAGATTAATTCGATAATAAATTCGTAATAACTCGAATTTTAATACTAAAAATAAGAATGGAAATGTTGTAATTAAATAAATTTTTATAAAACAAAAATTTTAATTATCACTTTTATTTGAATATTTTTTTAATCAAAAGTTAAAATTTAATATATATATATTATATGGGATAAAGTAATAATTTTATCAAAAAATTAATTGTATTTTGTACTTGTAACTTGCAAAGATATTAAAACTATATGAGTATAAAATAATTTGAATTGTATAAATAAATCAGTAAAATCACTTTAAACTTTTTAGAAGTTTAAATTTATGCTAAGATAAATATTAATGGCTTATATTTGATACACTGGCAATGTATATTTTATACACGGTCAGTTAACCACATGATGTCACTTTATTAAAAAATTTGAAAATAAATACAGATAATTTATTTTTAATGGGGTGGTATCATGTGATTCACTGGTAGTGTATAATACACTGTCAGTGCATCAAATATAAATTCAAATATTAAATAGATGATGAAAAGGGAAGTGAACAATCAAATAAATGGTTGTCATTAGTCTTGACAAAATTGAAATTGACTTCATTCTACTAATTCACATAGAATTATTTAATGTAGACATCCAACGAATTAGGTTCAGCAAGACATGAGGGAACATCAATAATTTTGTCCTGATTTTAGAATGATTTTTTTTAGTACATCTAATCTCAATTTCATTAGAGATAAACCTTGTACTCAAAACAAAGTTCAATTAGTTGATTTTGACATAAGTTTTATGTTTTTTATTTTTTTTATCCAATATAAGATTCCAAAATAAATTAAATATTTGCAAACTTTAATATATAACAAATTACTAAATCTAAATCTACACTTTATTTTCAGTTTTATCCAAAATTAGATAAACAGTTGGAAACAAGATAAAAAATAACTTGTTTGCTTCTAAAATTTCAAATCAAAATGGAAAACTCTTATCTTTCGATTGCAACATAAAATCCAAAATGACGTAAGACCTGCCTAAACCCAAACATGAACTCGAGGTAGTTCAAATCTAAAATGACTCGAAATCGAAAGAGCTCGAATTGAAAATAGCTCGAACCCGAAAAGATCCAAACTCTATATGATTTGAACCCAAAATAACTCGATTAAATCCATTTAAACCCGTCCAATTACCACTTCTAAATGAGAGCATTCCTTCTATAGACCTGAGCTTGAAATAGAATAATTTAAATTTGATCCGACTCGAATTATTATTTAATAGATAACCAGTGCATAACCAAGGAGTCATACCATGAGCTGCCCTATTCCTAATCAACCTCCAAATCTCCTGTCTATCATCAAAGTCAGGGGGGACCATAAACCCAAAAAATCCTACAAACCAGTCCAGTCTCAACCTCCACCACTGTATCAATACAATTTTACCATACTGCAAGTCCACCACTAAGACCCTCTGGACTCACATAATGCTTGGACAGCCATGTCCAATGAAGGATTTTTTTTGCCTTGGACAACTCTAAATTTGGGCCAAGAAAAGGTTGATATGAAAGGAAATCACAGCCTAAGAAGATAATCCTATTGGGAGAAAAGAAAATTAAAAAGAGAAAAACCAGAAAAATCTTGGAAGGACTGAGAAAACTCTCAACTTAGAGAGAAGCTCTCAAAAATGTTTTTTCAATATAATAATGTTCAGTTTAAAATGTGAATTAAGAGCTACAACCTTCAAACCATCAAATTTAGCATAAACCTGATTAGCAGAACCCTTTACAATCATCAGATTTTTTCTTTCTTAGTCATGTACTTGGATTGATTTTAGAGATTATATTTGATGCAGTACCAATGCATCATATGCTGACACTTCATTAATTAATAAATATAAAAAATTGAGACTCTTTTAAAATTAATTTACTATAATTGTTTTTGTTTACTTAAATAATTTCTAGTATTTACTTTTAAGGACTCTTTAAATTTTTATATTTACTAATTAATAAAGTGTCTGCATATGATACATTAATAGTGTATAGAATGTATACACTGATAGTACATGAAACATAAACTCTTTATTTTATCCCTTCTTAAAAAAAAGTTAATAACAAATAAATTAATGAGATATTAAGTTTAAATCTTCTCTTCACCAACTTAAATTAATCATCCCAATAAAAAATGATTTTCCTATGGAATTATACTCTTTTTGGAACCATTTTTCATGTCAGCATGCTTCAGTTTATAGATCCCTTCACTATGTTCTGACGTTTACTTGTGAGTAAGCATTATGGGAGGCAAGATACGAATAAGATGCACGAACCTGGCAACTAAAGACAACATTGTTGCATCAGTCATTTTCCTAGAGCAAATGCTAGCTCAGCCATGTCCAATGAAGGATTTTGTTTTCCTTGGACAACTTTAAACCCAGCCTTTTGTACTTCCTAGATTGCCTGACAGATTGAATTTAGAAGCATGATCACCTGTATGCTATGTGACTCGAATTTGGGTGTGAGTGTCGGATACGGGTATGTTCAATTTTTTAAAAGTTTTTCCATGTTTTTGGAGAGCCATATCTCCATACCTATATCAGGATATGCGTCACGAATTCGTTAAGAAAAATGAAAAATCGGAGCATCATAGCCTGTATGTAGCAGATTGAAGCCAGGGCATGTCAAGTCTTTGTACTTACAGGATATCATACAGCCTTGCAAGTGATCAGGGGCATCAATGTGCCACTTCACTGAAACTTTTGTGTCTTCTTTTTATTTTTTCTCAAGGCATCAAATGTTAAGTCTTTAAGCAGGAATGCAGGACGATACGATTATATAACCTTAAGCAATACACATGAAATAGGAGGAAAAAAGAAATCACAAACTGATTATGTGATACTTATTGTCTCTCTGTGGCAGTATACTGCCACATATTATTTCTCTTATGGGTGCCTTGATCCAACAAAAATTCAAAGATTCTAATGTTTGAGTAACTTATTCACCATATTTGTTCTCTGTCTTTGTTTCAGTCTCGGATTCTGTGGTGTCTTCCTTGTACTTGTACCATGAAGCACAGAGCAGATAGACAATGAAGTTAAGGATGCTTAGGACAGCTAAGAACCAATAGAAGAGATTCAGATTATTGGCATTCAAGTTATCACCCTGTATCCACCCTTTCTTGCTTGGAGCAATCTTCTTGGTGACAGCATTTATAATGTCGACAAAAGCAGTGCTTGAGAAGTAGCCAAATGATAGAGATAACCATGCGAACGAAGTAGCAAGTGATTTCATCCCTGAGGGAGCTTCTTTGTAGAAGAATTCCATTAGTCCTACAATGGTGAACATGTCTGCTAATCCAAATATTCCATATTGGAAGGATAGCCAGAATAGACTAATAGGCTTGAATTGATCTTTTATGGCCTGATCTCTCCTCTTAACTTCAATTACGCCGGCGACGCCCATTGATATGATTGAGAGGACAAGACCAACTCCAACGCGTTGAAGCTGTGTGATGCCTGATGGATGTCCGGTGATTTTTCGAGCAAAAGGGACAACAAGAAACTCATAGATTGGTATTAAGAATGTCATGAAAACTAGAGGAATTACTGGTATCGATGCTGAAGGGAATTTTTTGCCAAAAATATATGGATCCATTAAGAACCCTTGGTGCACTGAGAATGTCTGCAATTGGGCCATGCATGTGTTCATTATAATGGTACTGGCTAAGATGGGCAACATCCTTGTCAAAACCTTGACTTCCTCAACTTGTGTCACCGTGCAAACTTTCCAAGCCTCTGGGGAAGTCTCTTGAGCAGGAATGGCAGCCTTGTCTAATGACCTGGTTTAGTCACATGAACTAATTACCAGAGATGTTCTTGGTAAGGATCTAAATCCTACGTTGCTAAGACTCTCCATTTTTCTTGAAGAACCCGTGTCCGACACCCGTATCCGACGTATATCCGGACATGGGCATGGGGATAGGATCCTCCAAATACATAGAAAAACTTAAAAAGAATTGAAACATATCCGTGTCAGAAACATACCCGTATCTGACAGTCACACCTGAGTTTGAGTAACATAGTCTAAATCTATCTACTAAATCAGATCGGCAAGTTACTTTGCATTTTGGTAGGCTCACCTGAACTGATTGGTATGAGGGAGTTTTTCATCATACTGATCTCTGTCTTTAACATTGAGCTCGAAAAGTTCATCAGAGTTTTCCGGTAATGACAAACTTCTGTTCTTGACTGCAACCACTATAACCTGAACGATCAGCAATTGAGTTTTATCAGGAATCACATATAAAACATACTATATATGAGCACAAGGGAGAGTGAAGGTGAGAAAGAAAACCTGGGTTATCCTCAGTAGAGGGCTGTTCCCAAGAGGTTGAAAGTGGTAAAATGGCTTCCCAAAGGCAACTGCAATGAATCCAATAATAGCAGTGATAGTTCCCATGAAGAAACCCCAGTACCAAGCCTCGTTCATGCTGATCCACACTACAAATGAGACGCCAATTAGTGCTCCAAAAGTGGTACTTAACATGTACCAATTAAAATAGCTTCCAAGCTGCTTTGCTCCTTTTGGATCCTTGGGATCAAACTGATCAGCACCAAGTGCTGGAAGAGCTCCCTTAACTGCACCTCCACCTACGGCTAATAGAGAAAGCGAGCTATAGAACATCAATGCTATGCCTCCTTTGACACAATCCTTCTGGCAAGTAGGATCAGGTCGCAGATCTTTTGAATAAGCCTGGATGGTAACCATTGACAGCCCCTGCAAATTAATTAAAAGCATGATTAATAAATAGATTTGAGGAAATAAACAAGCACATGAAGTACTTGAAATTTATATATAATGAAACTTACTATTACTTCCAGTGATCCAAATATCAAAATCGTATACAGTCGGTTCAAGTAAGTGTCTGAAATGAAGCCTCCTAAGAGTGTGAGCAAGCATGTTGAGCCCAAGAAGTTTGTAAGAGTATTTGAAGAAGTGGGAGTATCAAGTTTCATCATAAAGTGAAAATACAGAACCATGCTAACCATGTTAGCAACAAATCCAATGTTCTCAAGGGCCCCAAGCGCTACAAATCAGAAGAGAATAACATGAACGAGTTTACTAATTAATTACTTCATTATCAAGTTAATCTTGTAAAATCCTAATCTGCATATGCTTTTTAACAGCATTTCTTACCAAAAACAAAAATGCAAGCTCGGAATCCACCTTTCTTCCCATCCTGAATGAAAAGAAAAAACAAAAAAAACAAGAATCAGTACTCAGTACATAGTAAAGAGAAGGGGATGGCAGAGAAGAAATGTTGATGGAAATTGGAGATAGTAAGATAGACTTGGAGTCACCATTTTTGAGGCTAGAGAGCTTAGAAAGTTTCAACTTTCAACTGCTTGTAAGCTGGATCGATGTTGTCTTGATCAACTCAACGCATGGCAGCTGATCTTTATAAGGGAATGGCAAGAGATTCTAGCCCCCAAGCTCTTTTCTTAAGTCTAAGGACTCCTTGGACAGTTTATTCCTTATTTTGGAAATCAAGCCGAACTGTTGACTGTATCTGTGGTTACTTCTACTATGATTCCATAATTCGGATTTTGTTCTTTATGTTTCTTACAAGGTTATTGGTAGCCGTTCGATTGATCACCTTTGACATTATTGTGAAATAGTATTCTTTATACATACTATAGAATATAGATGTGTATATATTCATAAATTCTTGATTTGCTTAGCACATTTACAAAGAAAGAATTGTACAACTGTGGGAATATCTGCCTCTTGAGGGAGATTTCCACCAAGGTTATATATAATTGGTAAATGAAAACCCAAGTTGTCATTGTTTAGTTAGGTTATTTTTATCATTTTTCATGCCTAAAGAGACAAGATTTTAGAGCTATGTATATATTCTTGTCTCGTTAACCAACTCTTAAAACAATAGCCTTCCTTTTAGTTAGACTGTTGTATTCTCTGCAATATGTCATATGCCATGTTTGGCATCATTATACTCCAAACTATTGTCTTGACTTGATTAGAGCAAGACTTCATAATTTGTGTATGCATGTCGTGTTTCGTATTTTTTTTTTGTTTCAACCATGTAAATATAAATGTGTCAAAATCCTAAATACGAATACCATGAGTGTACTAAACATGTTGTGTCGTGTTTATTACATTATTTGGTATTTATTTAACATATCATGTTTTTGTATCACGTTCAAAATTACGAGTCTAGTTAGAGCTCTGTTACCATAACCTGTTTTTCCTAGTGAAACTCAGTTTGAGTTCAGTATCTCATCATCTTCAAAAATAGCCACTAGCCAGTACAGGGAACCAATAGATAAAATCCTTCCTACCTCGTTAATCATAAACCCAACAAATCATGATCTCTACATTATTTGCAATTTTTGTCTCAATGAAAATGGAGGCAAAAGAGTAACATAATGAATAATCTTAAATGATGTCTAGGAGCATAACTTGTTGCTGTAGGAAGAGGTTAAGGTTATAATAAGTTTTCCAAATTTTCAAACAAACCCATAATAAAAAATGATAAAATAATTCTATTAGCCTTAATCAAGTCCAAAAATAATAAATTATAATAAAGTTTGCTTTTTCATATTCCTGTTCCTATAAGTTTTATCGCCTTAATCAAGTTTGCTTGTTTCTATTACCAGAAGTTTTTATGTCTGCATTCATTCGCAGCTCCAATCCAAATCCTTTGTATGAAAAACTTCCAACCTAGACAGGACACCAATGCCTCTTTAATTGCTTATATAATAATAAAATCATGCTGGTTTGCACAAGCCAAGGGCAAGTTCAACCTTTGATTAAATATTGAAATTTTTGAATCCGGAGTTTAGTTCAGTTGGTTCATGCAATCACCCTTAAGAGGTGGCATCCAGCAAGTCTGGAGTTCGAATCCCAGCATCTGCAACCCCTTCCCCTATCCTTAAGCTGCAGCCTACTTTGTACCCAAAAAAAATGTTGAAACTTTCGATATTTAAGCCATGGTTATTGCCAAAGGAATAAGCATTGTCTGCAAGAATGATGTTCTCCAGCGGCCATCCTACCACATGCACAAGCTGATAAGAAATCTGTATGCTAAAATGTACATCATAATTCACATGCTAAGGTCTGCAAAACATGCCTGTAGTAGACTGTAGTGTGGCAAAGCTTTTCCAGACAAATCAGGCTAAATGCCTAATTAACCCACCAGGATTCAGACGTGCATTGCCCCATCTAAGCCTCATTAATAAAATTCTCCAGTCGATTCCATAGCAATGAGATAAATTTCATTAAATTATCTACCAAACATAAAAGGAAAATGCTAGTGCATACCTAAATGATACCGGGAAAACAAACCGATAACTCGAAATCAATACTGCTAATTTTACAATATAACATATTAGATAACCTTAGACGATATCAATCGATAGGATCCGTGGCGCAATGGTACCGCGTCTGACTCCAGTTTCGATTCACGTCGGGTTCAAAATCTTAATTTTTTCGATTCCCCCCCCATATTTTCTGTAGGCTTTGATGCTGGATCTGGACTACCGTTATTTTGGACTGTGACCGAAAATAAATACTACAAATTTTGATAGAGTAGATAGCCGAAAACAAGTTTCCAAAACCGATTCCTGCTACTAAGACCCAAACGAAGGACTAATGTCACCATTAAAAGCCCTAACGGCCTATTTGGGTTATCTAAATCCTGATTCGAGTCGAATTAAGTTTACGGATTTAGTGAGTAACCTTACTCTAGGTAGCATTTCTTTTTAAATTATCTTCGGCCTTTAAAAAAGGATAGGTAATTTTTAGAAAAAAAAAATATCTTATTTTTTGTTGATCAATTAATTTTTTATCAAACAAACATAAAAAAAAATGCATAAGTTATTTTTCAAAAGTCATTTTCAGTCAAACAAACGGAACCTAGTTCTTTTACTCTTCTTCAAGTATATATATAGAGTTTATATTTAATGTATTATCAGTGTATAAATTTATATATCATCAATGAATCACATGATGACATCTCGTTAATAGCTAAACATGAAATTCTATAAGTTTTTAAAAATAAATAGAGATAACGTTAGATGTCATCACGTGATTCTATATAAATTTATATACTAATAATACATTAAATATAAATATACATTATTTAGCATATCAGCAAGATTGATCTAGATTTACCCTTAAATGTGCAACAATTTATGAGTTGGTTGTCTATATATGTTCAATGAAGTTTTTAAATAAAACATTTATCTTTTTATTTACGAGATATCTAAACCAAATAATAATAAAAAAAATTAGAATTCTTTATCCGTTTTGCTAGGAAATTTTTTTAATATTTACAAAATTTTAATTAAATTAATAATCATAAATAAATTGAATTATATTAAATAATTTTTTATGTTTTAATATCGTAAGTAAATGAATTTAGAGTTAAAATCGAATCACTATGATAAATTATACAAAATACGAGATGAATTGAGACACGATATAAACACAACATTAAAAAAAATAATTAAAACATGACACAACATAAAAAATAACATGAACATGACATGAATGCACGAACGTGTCAAAATTTATATAAAACGAATTATTAACGTGTAAAAATTTATATAAATTTATAATATTTTGAACACACACAAAATAACACGAACACGTCATGAACACAATTTTTTTTTAAAATTGAATCACTATAACAACTTATGCAAAATATGTCATAAACTGAGACATGACACAAACACACAAATTTTTCTCTAAATTGAATCACAATGACAAACTATGCAAAATATAAAATGAATTGAGACACGACACGAACACAGCATAGGAAAAATAATTAAAACACAACATGAAAAATAACATGAACACTACACGAATACACGAAGGTATCAAAATATACATAAAATAAATTATTAACGTGTAAAAATTTATATAAATTTATAATACTTTAAACATACAAAATAATAACACGAACATAAATACACAGATTTTCTCGTTTTTTTTTTCTTCTCTTTCCTTACTTCCCTCTTTCTTTTTCTTTTTTTTTTTCTTTTCTTTTTCCTTTATTTTCTTTCTCTTTCTCTTTCATTTCCATAATGTTCTTTTGTTTTTTTAATTTTTTTTTTTTACCTTTTTATGTGAAATCCAATAAATATACTTAACAAAGCAAATAATTCCTTTCTTATTCCAAAAAAAGATATCATGCAAGGAAGGAAGCTTGTAGTCAATATTATATTATAATTAGATTCCTATATATTTGTAACTAAATGATTAGATGTTTTGAATTTAATAATAATTTGAGCAAAATAGTGTCTCTAATTCTTTTATTGACTACTCCAAAGTATATATATATATATATATATATATATATATATATAAGGTTAAATACTTATTTACTCTTTAAGGTTAATCATAATTTGAGCAAAAGAGTGTCTCAAAAATATCATATCAGTTTTTTAAGTATTTTTTGTTTTTTTTTAAATTAAGATAATGACTTTTTTTTTTTTTTAAAAGAGAGAGAAAGAAGAAAAAGAGAAAAGGTAGAGAGCCAAGGAGGATGGAAGAGCAAGAGGATCGATCGACCGACTGTGAATCTGGCCGACCTAAAGCAAATGGAATAGAGAAGGGGAAGGGATGGTAGGAAGTTGATTTGGTTGGCTGGACGCATTGTTGGCATGCCGATTTTCCCCTCTCATTTTCCCCTTCTCTTATCTCTCTCCTCAACTCCTTTTCCAAAAAAATGAAAATTAAAAAAAAAATTTATTTTTTACTTTTTTATTTTTGATTTTTGAAAATTTTATTTTAGAAATTTCATATTTTATATTTTATAAATTTAAAAACAATTTTTAAAAAAAAATAAAAAACTAAAATTTATGTTTTAATGTATGTTCGTTGATGGTAAATAAGTATATTTTTTTAAAGCTTTTATCTTCTATTAAGTATATTATGTTGGGTTTTTTTTATCTTAATATAGCTTTTTTTTTAAATCTCAAAATACCGATGCTTTGTTTTTAAATATCAAAATCTGCTCTTTTTTTAACTAGTTGAGAAATCGCCATAACCCATAACAATTTCCAAGCACAAAAATTAAAATTTTTTTAAACAATGTTGGAAAATCCCCATGAGTTATGACGATTTTTCAACTGCAATTTTTTAAAAAATTAAATTTTACAGTTGGGAAATCGCCATGGGGCGATTCCTCAACATAGTTTAAAAAAATATATTTAATATTGTTTTGGGAAATCGCCATGGGCCAAGGTGATTTTTCAACCATTTTTTCATTTTAAAAAATAAATAAATAACAAAATTTTTAAAAATAATAATAATTTATCAACAAATTTTTTTCATTTTATTTTTTCTTTAAAAATATAAATAACAAAACTAAAAATAAAAATAATTTCCCAACAATTTTTTCATTTTAATTTTTCTTTAAAAAAAAATAAATAACAAAATTAAAAATTAATTTCCCAACATTTTTTTCTTTTTATTTATTTCTTTTAAAAAATAAATAACAAAATTAAAAAAATTATATAATTTAAAAAATAATAATACAATAAATTTCAAATAACAAAAAATATAGTTATATAACATATACTGATAAATAAAAAAGAAACTTGCGCCATGGCGGTTTTTCAACTATTTTTTTCATTACAAAAATAAATAACAAAATTTAAAAATAAATACTAATTTATCAACAAATTTTGGTCATTTTATTTTTTTCTTTAAAAAAAATAAATAACAAAATTAAAAATAAAAATTAAAAATTAATTTCCCAACAATTTTTTTTCATTTTAATTTTTCTTTGAAAAATAAATAACAAAATTAAAAATAAAAATTAATTTCCCAATAATTTTTTTTTCATTTTATTTAATTCTTTAAAAAAATAAATAACAAAATTAAAAATAATAATTATATAATTTAAAAAATAATAATGTAATAAATTTTAAATAACAAAAAATATAATTTATAGAAAAATATAATTATATAACATGTACCGAAAAATAAAAAAGAAACTTGCATAACGTGAAATGCAAAACATATAAATTTATAAATTACAAATTTAAAATACACTATTCTAATTATATTAATAAAAGTACATTTATTCTAAAAAACAATATTATTATTATTTTTTTCTTTTAAAAAATAAATAACAAAATGAAAAATAAAAATTAATTTCCCAATTTTTTTCATTTTATTTTTCTTTAAAAAAAATAAATAAAAAAATTTTAAATAAAAATAAAAATTAATTTCTCAACAATTTTGTCCATTTTATTTTTTCTTTAAAAAAATAAATAAATAAAATAAAAATTAATTTCCCAACAAATTTTTTTCATTTTTTTCTTTAAAAAATAAATAGAAAAATTAAAAATAAAAATTAATTTCCCAACAACTTTTTTTTTTCATTTTATTTTTTCTTTACAAAAATAAATAACAAAATTTGAAAATAAAAATTAATTTCTCAACAATTTTTGTTCATTTTGTTTTTTCTTTAAAAAAATGAATAACAAAATAAAAAATAATTTCCAAATTTTTTTTTTTGGTTTTCTTTTTTCTTTAAAAAAATAAATAACAAAATTAAAAATAAAAATTAATCTCCCAACAATTTTTTTCCTTTTTATTTATTTCTTTTAAAAAAATAAATAACAAAATTAAAAATAAAAAATATATAATTTAAAAAATAATAATGTAATAAATTTTATTGCGTGGTATTGAGCAACAGTGTGGGGTTCTCCTATTGCGTGGTGGTAGCACCTGTCGGTCAACCTCGTCAGTGGCACGTATTTGCGGTCGACCACGACCACTTACTGTAACCGCCACTGGTTCTGGTTGTATGGCATCCGCATGCTAATGGACGGTGCTATAATGACCCAAATCAGTCGATGGAAATACACTACTAGAGGGACCCATTTCTTCTGTATGAAAATTTTGAAACTCACTGTTGGAGGAGCCAACACCCAGTCCACCCATAAAGGGAACTTGACTACTAGATGAACCCACAAATGATATACCATCAAATGCTAACGTAGAGGTTCCAAACTGATACATTGTAGTTAGATATGTTGAATTTGGACTTTAGGTGAGGAGCTGGTCATCTAACCTCGTCAATGGCGGTGATGGTCTGTAACACTCATCAACATCAAATCCGGGGTGATTGCTAGAATACGATGACTGGATGGTACTTCATGATCCTGTTCAGGTTCAGGATGACTAAATGACATCCTCGGTGCAATGAACTCCGCTGCATGTGATGAGGCCGGTTGACGCGTCCGCCCACGTTGTCGGCTAGGTCTAGGAGCTTCCATTTCCTGTGTAGGAGGGACTGGATTTGAAGTTCGTCCGGGAAATGGCATACTCCTAACATCCTCATACTCCGACGGTGGACAAACAAAAGGCCAACCTTCATTTTTATACCATCTTATGTAATCATCAGATGGGTTGAAATTATTACCAACAATGGGATAACTTGTCGGAATTTGTTCAGAACGTATATCCCACCACTGGATCCATTCTTGATGCTTCGTAGGCCAGAATTCTTCATGACGCCCATGCATGTCAATCTTGTGAACCTTGTAGACACCCGATTTTTGTTCGGGACTCTCAACTCAAATCTTGTATATTTATTTGGGCTATCAAATCCACTATTGGCATTGGAAGCAGGCCCATTTGATTTTTCTGAGCCTAAATTCGGTTTGGGTTTGGGCCCAATAAAAAAGACTCACATTTTCTTTTTATCTTTTCCTTATTTATGTATTTATCTTTTATTCAAAAAAAAAAATTCTTTCTTTCTTTCTTTCTTTCTTTCCTCCCCCCATTACCGATCCTGAAATCAAGCTCAAAATCAATCAAATCAAGAACCCAAATTCTTGGTTTAAATTGAATTCATTTGTCTTTGGTCAGCCCAAAATTACATCTCAATCTTCACCCGATTTTCTTCTTCAATATTCTCAATCATCAGCAGCAGTTTTTAAACCCTAAAATTAAGGGATTTAATTTGGATTTCAAATCAAATCAAAGGTTTTTTTTTTAAGGGAAAGAATCATGTTTTAAAGAGGAAAAGGGATCATATTGCTCTTATAAATAGGAGCAATCTACACAGCAATAGGAGGAGGAGAATATTGAGATTTTTTGGAAAAAGAAGAAGAAGAAGAAGGTTTTCCTGTGGTTTCGAATTTTTGAGAAACAAAGAAGGTACAAATGTTGTTTTTATTGATTTTGCAAAGTTTTATTTTGTTCGAAAATTAATTTAAAAAAAAAAATCAGAAAAGACTTTGGTGAAAAGGAGATTTTGGAAACTAAGATCCAAAATTTTCTCAACAAAAAAAAATAATAAAAAAATAAAATGGAAATTTTCCAGTTTTCGACAATCAAAAACTGGAAAATTTTGAAGTTTTCAGCGTCGTTTGAATATTTTGGCGCCTGAAACTGGGTTTTTTCAGAACAGGAGAGGTTCGTATTTTGAAAGGAAAGAGAGAAAAAGGTTTTTTTATTTAAAAAAACAGAGTAAAATGAATATTAAAAGAAAAAAAAAAAACTAGGGGGTTTTGAAGAGGGGAGGGTCGGGTCGCGCATAACCCGCGCGACGACCCGACCTGGAGTATTTTAAATTATTTTTTTCGTTTTTTCATTTTTTTTTATATTTTTAGATATTTATTTATTTTTGAATTTGGTTATTTATTATTATTTTGTAAATTTTGTTTTAAAATTCTTTATTATTATTATTATTTTTAATTCTTTTATATGTATTTTTTATATTATATTTCTTCATTTTTTTTAATATTTAGTTTAAATTTTTATTATTTCATGCTTGTTTGCTTGTTATGTATTTTTCTTTTATTTGATAATTGTTAACATAAAATTTGTTTACTGCAAGTTATTTATTTTATTTATGCTGTTTCTTAATTAAAACTTAGTTAGATTAGATTTTATTTTAGTTCACATAATATTTTTTTCACATAATTCACATTAATTATATAAAAAAAATCAAGATTTTTTCGATTATGGAACTCTAGGGAGTCTCAAATGGTTGACTTCTAAGAATTTTCTAGGTGAGAAAAATCTACCTAAATTCCACCAGCATGATGAAGAGTTTAGGCGAAAATTTTGATATCACAGATCAAAATTTAATTCTCGATAATAATTCATAGGAATTCAAATTGATTAGAACTTTTAATAATTTACTCTCTTTTTCATAAAATTTTAAAATAAATCCGACGACAGATCTTCATAAGAACGAATGGTTTCGACTGAAGATTCATGAGGTGAGGAGAATTTTTAGGTATCTAACCGAATGGTGAAAATTAATCTAAAAGTTTTTCGATATTTTAAATTCTCAATTTAATTTTAATTCATAATATTTTTAATATAAAATTTAATCCCAAAGACGGAGCTTCGTAAGAACGAATGATTTCTAATAAAGATTCTCGAGGTGAGGTGGATTCCAAAAATCAATCCCGAATGGTGAAAAACATTTTTGGAATCTTTCCGATATTTAAGTAAAAATAATAAAAATAAAATACCATAAAAATTAAGACCAAAACCTAGGATAATATTAGACTAATTAGGAACCGTCCTCCTGGATGGGCGTTGTGGGGGTGCTAATCCTTTCCCCACACGTAACCGTACTCTCGAACTTAGTTCTGGTAAAGTAGACTAGGACCTATCTTCTTTTTGTGCTTTTGTCGAGCTTAGGATTATTATAAATTGGATAGATTCATTAGGTGACTAATCACACCTAGTAAATAAAAAAGATTAGTGGCGACTCTATATTTACATCTAGCATGCCAAATTCGCGTTTGGCACGTTATGACAAACCTTATCAAGGTTCACTGGTGGTTGCGGAATTGGTTGTTGCATCCCAAATTATCGCAACACCTTGTCAGTGTGGTGTCACTCCATATATGTAAAGCATATCAATGCTGTATTTGCTTTCCATATATGACAATTACTATATGCATCCAATGGGAGGCATGCCATAATTTCATTTGAAAAATATGGCATCTACACAAACTATGAATAATTATTACAAATTATTAGTTTCATATGGATTAAATAAAAAAATACTTGAATGTAACAATCCAAACATTTACCTTATCATATCCTACTCTATCTAGTCGTAATCTTATACTTGCAAGGTCGGTCGGAGTATCGGTAAGATCTCTACAATGACTCCACCTGTTAAAATACGTATAAAATCTTAATAGACCTATAAAAATACAAGTTCGTACAAAATTTAATAAAATAGTAAAGATTATTACCTGCTTGCAAGGGGGTATACAGGCGGAACATCCATGCACGGAGCAAGAAATGGCAGCCGATACCAAGCTCATGATTGTAGAAGCACTAAACATCCACCTATGTCATGGCTCTTTGGAACTGTAGCCCGGCACAGTTCTCTATACAAAACCCCTAAACACGCAGAACCCCAACTATAATTTGCTAAATGCTCTAAATCACGAAGTAATGGAAGATACATTAAATGTACCCGGCTGCTCGATTGTCAGGCATTAAAAATCCTCCAATCAAACGTAAAATATATGCTCTAGCAGCATATTTTATCTCTTCTTCACATGCGTGTAATGAAAGATTTTGAAAGGATTTCAACCAAGTTAGTCTCACCGTTGAGCCATATACACACTCTTCTGGAGGTACAACGCCCAATAAATTTTGACACTCTTCATTTCAATCTAGTAAACTTGCGCATGTAACTGCATCGCCATGCACCGAAAGTCTAAGTTGAAGCGCAACATCTTCTAGACTTACCGTGCATTTACCAAACGAAAATGAAAAGTGTCATCTCGGGTCTCCATCGTTCAATCATTGCACTGATTAAGTCGGGTTGAAGCAGAAATCGTCGAATTTGAGTTGCATAATAAAATTTAGCTCTCTTTAAGTGGTCAATAATATATGGATGCGGGTCCTCTAAAGAAAATTTCCTCGAATGTATGACGCGACGAGTATCCTGTTGATAATTAATTAAATTTAATAAAATTATTATAAAATTATAATAATTAAATAATTATAAAATTTTGATAATGTGATACAGATAATATTACAAAAATTTACTTACCCCTCGAAATATAACCGAGGATATGTGATTCTCTTGCAACCTCAATAATGATGATGAAGCCATTTTTAAATCAACACGAAGAGTTTTTGTATGGAAGAATGAAGAATTAAGAAGATTTGAGATTTTTTATAGGAAATAGGAGGAAGAAATTTGAGTTTATGAATTAAGTTGTAAGAATAAGTGAAATAGATGAGGTATTTATAGGAGTATTTGGGTTGTTTTGTGGGGGGAAATTTGAAGGTAAAGGTCAAGTGACCGTTTGCCTTCAAATTTGATTTTTTTTTTTTACCGTTGGATTAATTTTGAAAATTTAATTTTAAAATAAAATTAAAAAAATGGTTGGGAAATCGCCATGGCCCATGGTGATTTCCCAACTGTAATTTTTTTTTTTAAATTACAGTTGGAAAATTGCCATGACTCATGGCGATTTCCCAACATTGTTTTAAAAAAAAATTAATTTTTGTGTTAGGAAATCGCCATAGGCTATGGCGATTTTTCAACTGGTTAAAAAAAGAGCAGATTTTGATACTTAAAAACAAAGTATTTGTATTTTAACAATTAAAAAAAAATAGCTATATTAAGATAAAAAAAACCGTATTATGTTTGTTGTGGACCTTTTTCAAGTTTTGATTATATAATTAAGAAGCATTTAAACAAGTTTTCAAAAAAATGGAAGTATTTAACAAAATATAAATAAACTTTTTAATAGATAACTATTGTGGTTTTTTTATCTTAATACAGTTGATTTTATTTTTTAATCGTTGGTTTCAAATTATTTTTTAAAATTCGCTCTTTTTTTAACCAATTGAAAAATTGCCATGGGCCATGGCGATTTTTCAACTTAATTTAATTTTTTATTTTTATTTTTTATCTTAGGAAATCGCCACCGTGGATGGCGATTTTCCAAAGGGAGAATTCATATTTCTCTTTTCTTTTCTTTTCTTTCCCTTTTTTTTTTTACTTTTAATTAGTAAATAATAAATTTTAAATAAAAATTATATAATTTTAAAAATAAAGATTTAATAATTTTTATATATAATTTTTATCCCATGGTGGTAGAGATGTCCATGGCTCGGGCCGAGTTCGGGCCGTGTCCATATATGGTGTCAACACCACATTTGCTTGCCCAAGTCACGGTGACGATTTCCCAATATTGATTTATTTTTTAATTTTATAAAATAATAAAAATTATATAATTTTTAAAAAATAAAAATTTAAAAAAACAAAATTCAAAAAATAACAATATACCAAAATTTAAAAAATTATATTAGTAATTAGACCTGCTCATGGGCCGAGTCGCGACCTGAAATTTTTTCCCTTGCCCAAGCCCATTTCGAGTCGGGCCGACCCGAAAGCCCGTTTCACTATTAAAAAATATTAAAAAATATATTTTTATATATTTTATAATTAAATTTAAATAAAAATTTTTCATTTAATAAATAATAATTCGGACTAGGCCTGGCAAGGAAGTTGAAAAAATTTCGGGTAACGGCCTGGCCTATGAACAGGTCTAATTACGAATATAATTTTTGATTTTTTTGTAAATTGTTATTTCTTGAATTTTGTTATTAAATTTTTTTAAAATTTTTATTTTTTAAAATTAAAAATTATATAATTTTTATTTAAATTTTATTATTTAATAAAATTACAAAAACACTTGTCCAAGCTTGGACCAATACGACTCTTTGGTTGGCCTTTCTTCCGAAGGTCCATTTATTACGAATACAAGTTGAAAGAATTCGATTGACATTACGGATAGACATGCTCATGGGTCGGGCAGCCCGCCCGGATCACTATTTATATATTAAAATAATTAAATTCGAGCCTGCAGGCCGGGCCTGGGCAAGAAAGTTGAAAAAATTTCGGGTCGTGGCCCGACCCATGAGCAGGTCTAATTACGAATATAATTTTTGAATTTTTTATAAATTGTTATGTTTTTAATTTTGTTATTTAAGTTTAAATTTTTAGTTTTTAAAATTAAAAATTATATCATTTTTATTTAAAATATATTATTTAATAAAATTCAAAAAAATAATAAAGGTTGGGAAATCAACAATTCTTCAATTGAAGAATTGAACTTTATTATTATTATTTTTTAAAATTTTTTTAAATAATATATTTTAAATAAAAATTATATAATTTTCCAACATAAAATACCAAAAAAAATTATGATGACCAAGAAAAATCACCACTTTGGCGATTTTTTTGGTGTTTTTTAAAATTTTTAAAATATTTACATTTGAAAATCGTCGTGGGGATAACGATTTTTCAGCTGATTTTAAAATGAAAGAATTTTGAAAATTAATCTCAAAACAACGATATTTCGATAAATAAATAAAAATCAGCTATATCATAATAAAAAAACCAACTATTGTTTATTTTACACATCAGAATTTTATTTATAAAGAAAAAGTGTATTTATTTAATAATAATCAAATATTTAATTTCTATTTTTAAAAGAATATATTTAAATTAAACTTTAATTAGATAAATAAATATATCTTTAACATTTTTGTACCGATGTTTACTCCAACTCTGCAACTTCACCACCAATTTCAGCGATCACCGCCACAATTCCACGGCTGCAATCCCATTCAACTGAGCATTACCTCTCCGCTTCCTATCTCCATATTTGAAAGCTCACATTTCTTTACCTTTTTTCCACTGTTAAACACAATTAATAAGTCTAGACACTGGATCTTCACATTCAACAAAATCCGCCATTGCCAGCCCACACGAAGCTTTTGCTAGAGTTGTATAGAGAGATAGAGAGATCTATGAATTCTCCAAATCAGTTCCCAAAATTTTAATCCCAAAAGAAAGATGGTGGGCCCTCCAAAGAAACACTTCCTCCCTTTCCTCCTCCTCCTCTCCCTCTGCATCCTCCTCCTCCTTTTCTCCCCTCACCCAAATCCCATCTCTACCCAAACATTTCCTCTGAATCGCCACTCTATCCCCACCACAACCGCCACCTCCACCACCCCAACCTTTTCTCTCACTATCAAAGTCCTCACTTTTAACCGCCTCAATTCCCTCACCCGCTGCCTCACCTCCCTTTCCAAAGCCCACTACCTGCCCGACCACCTAGTCCACCTCCACATCTTCATCGACCATTTCCCAAACCAATCCCAATCCGACATCGACCTCAAACTTCAGGACTCGCTTGGAATTCTGCAGTTTGTTGATGGGTTTCAGTGGAAATGGGGTCAAAAGATCGTTCATTACAGAACCACCAATGTGGGTCTTCAGGCTCAATGGTTAGAAGCATGGTGGCCTACTTCTGATGACGAGTTTGCCTTTGTTGTGGAAGATGATTTGGAGCTTTCACCACTGTATTTTAAGTATTTGAAAGCTTTGATCTTGAATTATTATTACAATGCTTCCAATTTTAGTCCTTTTGTTTATGGGGCTTCCCTTCAGCGCCCAAGGTTTGTTCCAGGTACCATTTTTTTTCTGGGTTTCCTTTTTGATAGCTTTAGTGGAATTTTTTTTTTCTTTGCTTAATTGGGAATTATTGTTATTTTGCAAATAAAGAAAAAAAAATTATCGGTTGATGAACAATTTTATACTGAGTAATTATACTAAAAATTGATATTACATGTAGTCATTTGTTCAGTTTTAGAAAATTATGCTTTTGCTTTATAGTTTCTTTTTTAAGAAGCAAAAAAGAAAATAGTAAAAACAAGTAAGTAAAGTAATAACAACAGAGAAGACTGCATCTTCTCTATGGTAATTAATCCATTGCTTGTAAAGTGCATTTGCTTCCTGTGTTTGTCTGCGTCTTCACGATTGACTATGTGGCTATCCTGTGATTTAATAAGATAATATTGTTATGAAAACCACATTATTTTTCAAATGAAGGCGCACCTCATTCATGCCTTCAAAATGCCTTTTCAATCATAGGTTATGGTAAGAGTTTGATCAGGTGGAACCATTCAACAAGCTAATTTCAGGGTGTATTAATAACCTTTCTTTCTGCCATGCTTTACATCATTTTTCCCCGTTTGGTTTGGTGGCTGAGCTCCATACCATTGAAGATCTCTGTAATAATTTAACCTGTCTTCTGTATTATTGTTCATGGTTGATTGGTTTTGCCAGCTTCAATTCTAAGCTATAACTGTAGTGGGCTTGCGTAATTCTTGCTGATGCAAATCGTGTAATGCATGTGTTTGCTTGTCATTTTGTTACCATCCATGGCAAGATTATTGATCCAACCACCATTAATATATGATCCTAGTTCTTCTTCTTTTTTATGAGAATTGTCTGACATTCCTTCATTTATTTACTTGCATCTCCAGGTAAACATGGAAACAAGATGCTACTGGATAGCACCTCAGGACTTTTCTTGTACCAACTGGTTGGCACCTGGGGCCAGCTTCTCTTTCCAAAGCCTTGGAAAGAGTTCAGGTTGTGGTATGATGATCACAAGGCGAAAGACATCAAGCCATTTCTTGATGGGATGGTAATTTATGTTGTTTTAGCACTTTCCTTTATTTTTCCTTGTTCATATATTTGGTGTTTATTTTCAATGTAATAACATCTAGAAGCTATACACAGGTTACCACGGGATGGTACAAAAAGATGGGTGAAAGAATATGGACTCCTTGGTTCATTAAATTTGTTCATTCTCATGGCTATTTTAATATCTACACAAAATTTCCGGATGAGAAATCACTTAGTGTCTCCCACAGGGATGTCGGTGTTAACTATGGAAAAACAGCAGGGCCAGATTCTCAACTATTGGATGTAAATTCTCTTGATTCCAATTTTCTGGAAATGAAATCTTTGAGTACTATGAAGTGGTATGATTTCTGTTTCAGGGAAGTAGTTCCTGGAAGAGTTGTAAGGAACTTGAATGATCTTGGGTCTATTCTTCCCTCTGTGCAGACAAAGGAAACTGTTTTGCTTGTCAGCCTATTTGGGGTGTCAGAGGCAGTTACTAGTAACCTTCTTTGCCACTTTGAGAGGCTAAAGATTTGGAATTACATTTTCATTGGTCCTGCAACTGACTTTCTGTTTGATCTTGCTCGAAGGGGACATCCTGTGATTGATGCAGACCAATTCCTCAACAATATCAGATCATTTAAATCAATGGGAATTCAAGAGTCAAATGCTAGGTTTATGAAAGATGTTCTGTTGAAGGCTTATGTTGTCAAAAAAAGTTTAGAATTCAGTTATAATACTTGGGTAGTTGATGGAAACATGGTTTTTGTCAATAATGACCTGTTTCTTGAGTCTATTGATCCCATAGACAACTTCTATGTAGGAGAGAGCTTGGACCTTTTCTTTGTCAAGAACTCACCTTCTGCTCACAAAATTTGGGCTGATGATTTTCTACAGGATGTTGCAGCTATGGTGGATAAAATTTCACTACCAAGAGATAGCAGAAATTTTGCATCTGTAATGGCAAAGCTGGTGGAACAGAAGGGATTTAGATTTAAGCGTATCGACGAGAAAAGCTTTGGCATGAAAATTGGTAACCAAAATGTCAATCAAACCTTGGAGACCAATAAAAAGGTGGTTTACTGGTTCAGAGAGTTAGATATGGATTCCATTCAGAAGCAGCTTCAAGAATTGAGTCTTTGGGTCATAGATAATGACTCTTCCTGCAGAGCTGTAGTTTGTCACAAGTCATAAACAGTGACAGAAATGTTCAAACTTCCATCTGCTGAAATGGGCATTGCAAGCAATCAGTAGTTCAAGTGTGGCAGCACATTTGACCACTTTTGATGTATGTGATAGGAATGAATATGATAATGCTTAAAAGAGTTGTAAGAGATTTTTCAGAGATTATGTCTTGGCTGTAGGAGGTGGTGGATCTAAACATAGTGAGATTTGGACATGGTAAGGAACATAGAAATCTAACTGGATTTGGATTGGAATATGTATGAATCTTTTAAATTGAGCAAGCTGAGTTTGAGGAGGCCAAGGCTTTGGAATTTTGTTGGAATTGATTTGTGAGTTTGCCCAAATTCTTTTGAGGCAATTTGGCTAAATCTGTTTCAGATAAAATAATAAAATTTATTTCTATTTTCTATAAAGGAAAGTGCATATAATTATTTCTTCTTTTTCTTTTTTTTCTCCTTTGGTTTTAGCTCTTCATTTTCCGGACCTTTCCAACTTTATCCCATATAATTAACAACTACTTATATTATTCATTTACAATCAACTCTTCATTTTTTTCAAGCATCCGTTTTCGACACATATCTGAATATGATCTTCCAAAGATCTTCAAATACACAAAAATCTTGAAAACAATTAAACATACCTATATTTGATACATATTTGTTTCTAATATTCACATCCGATCTTAGCTTTATACCATCTTCAAAATTAGACTCATCAATTGGAATGTAATTAAAAAATAACACTAATGATGAGCTCTTGTCTCAAAGAAGTCCTACAACATCTTTTTCTTCAAGGCTGCAAAAAGAATAAATATTGATTTTTAAAGAATTTGGAAGTAATAGGAAATGTTGGGGTTGATGCAGGCAGGGTTGAGTCAACATGTAAATTCTGATGTCTACACAAAATTATGTGCATAAATATTAATATATTTCAGTATAACCAACTAAATTGCTAAGTGTAATTGCAGGCATAATTGAAGAATTAATTAAACCAACTTCTTCTTCTTCTTCATTCTTCTTGTTCTCCCTTTTCTCTTTCCACCTTTTATAGTTGCAGGCTAAAACTGGGCAGACAGGAGCTCCTTCAGCATCAAATAATGCTGAATGAGGTCGAGCCTTAGTCCCATCGGGCTTGGCTGACAGTAAACATGATTGAATTTGGGCATCCGTATCCATCCCTGCCCCAGAATGGCGCCATGGAGTGCTGAAAACAACCTTTGCTCATTGAATAGGGCTGGAGAAAAGTGCCCATGCTGACCCTATCCCCTCTCTCTTCCCCCCACTCGTCTCCTTCCTCGTTTTCACAGTCCTCTCCTCTCCCTGACAAATACACAAAAAAATGAATGATGTGATACCTTAATAATGCCCATAAGAATCACAACACTAATGAGACCTAAAACATTCCTTGACAAGTAAATGCAGAGCTGCTGAAGGTCTCCTTCAACAAAAATCTCATCAGGTGAACTGCCAAACTGAATTAGGTCATAACAAAATTTAACTGTATCCAGCAAGCCAGAGAGTTGGATCCATTCTCTCTCCAACCACAAAAGCATGAACCTGGTCCTGGATATGAACCCAACTGCAACCAGGTTTCTTCATTGCTCCCCTCAGTTTCATCAGTTCCTTAATCCTATTTGCCTCATCCCATTTCCCTGCTTCAGCAAACATGTTTGAGAGAACTGTATAGTATCCAGCATGCTGGGGCTTTAACTTGAACAAATTCTCAGCAGCCCAACACCCTAGCTCAACATTTCCGAAGATTCTGCTTGCTCCAAGTAAAGCACCCCAAATATTAGCATCTGGAGTAATGGGCAGGCTTTTAATAAGTTCTTCTGCTTCTTCCAGTAGGCCAGCCCTGCCAAGCAGGTCAACCATACACGCGTAATGCATTTCTGTTGGCTTAAATTTCTGAGCCTTCATTGCTTCGAAGTATTTTCTCCCTTTATCAAGTAGTCCTCCATGGCTACAAGCTGATAGAATTGCAATATATGAAACTGAATCGTACTCAATGCCAACTTCCTTCATTGCTTCAAAAAAGCTCATGGCGATGTTTGATTCACCTAGCATTCCATAACCTAATATCATAGTATTCCATGAGGCTACGTCCTTGTGTCGAATCTGGTCAAAGAGCTTCCTAGCTGTGTCAATTTGTCCGCATTTAGTGTAGAAGTCCAATAGGGAATTAGCAACAAAGAGATGAGTGTGAACATGCCTTCTTACTGCCAGTCCATGGATCTCTTTGCCTTGCTTGAATGCGGCTTGGTTTGCACAGGCTGATATAACACCCATGAATGAAACTACATCATGCTTCATACCAATGAGCCCCATTTCTGAGAATAAACTCACAGATTTTGACCATTCACTAGTTTGAGAATAGCCTAAAATCAAAATATTGTAAGAGACTTCATCCTTAACGGAGTTGTTAAAGACATTTTGAGCAAGATTTAGGTATCCACATTTTGCATACATATCTGTCAGAGCATTGGAAACATACAAATCAAAGTTGGATCCCAGACGAATTGTCCTACCATGAATTTCTTTTCCATTTTGAAGAAATCCTACCCGTCCACAAGCTGGCAGAACATTTGTTAAGGTAATAGAATCTGGAAACTCACCATGAGCTTGCATTTCTCTTAGTAGTTCTATAGCCGCTAATTCAAGCCTATTTTGAGCAAAATTGGCAACCATGGCATTCCATGAAACAACATTTCTTCTCACATTCATTTGGTGAAACACATTTGAAGCTGCACTTGGATAACCTGATTTTGCATACATATCGATCAATGTGTTGGAAATGAAAACATCATGTTCAATACCAATTCTCAAACTAAAACCATGAATCTCCTTTGCTAAATTGAAAAATTCTAATTCAACCAGCACTGCTATCATACTTGAAATAGTGATGGAATCAGGTGTCAGCCCAACCTTCATCATCAACCTAAACATATCCAACGCATCCTTATTAAGCCCCATGTAAGATAGACTAGTAATTATTGCATTCCAAGAAACCCAATTTTTTTCCACCATTTCATCAAAAACTCGTATCGAATCCTTTGCATTCCAACATTTCCCATATGCATCAACCAATGCATTCCCAATGCTAACTTCAAAATTTAATCCAACCTTAACAACACTCCCATGAATCTGCGCCACCAACCCTTTATCTCCAACCCCTCCACAAACAGGCAACAAAGTGACAAAAGTAACCATGTTGGGCTTCATCCCAGAATTAAAATTCATCAGGGAGAAAAATTTAAGGGCCTCCAAGTAAAACCCATTAACCGAAAAAACCCCAAGAACCGTATTCCAAGACACAACATCTCTCTCACGCATTTCATCAAACACTTTCCTCGCTTCCCTCAAACCTCCACAGTTGCCATAAAACAACAAAAGGGTATTCCCTAATAAAATATCTGAATCAAACCCAATTTTAATAACACTCCCATGAATCTCTAAACCTTTTTGAAAACAAAAAACATCGGCACAGGCCTTAAGAACAAAAGGAAAAGTATGATCATCGGGTTTTATTCCGGTTCGAATCATTGTATTGTAAATATGAAATTGAAATCCGTCGTGATTAATTCTAACAATGGATGAAGCACGGATGAAGGTATTCCATAAGAAGGGTGTTTGAGAATAGGGAAGAGCTTGTTGGAATAGAAGGTGACAAGTTGAAGGGGAATTGAAAGCGGCATAGCGGAGAATGAGAGCGGCGGAGAGAGAAATATCAGTGGGGAGGAGGCCATGGAGAATGGCAAAGGCGTGAGTTTGTTTGGTGTGGAGAAAAGATTTGGATTTGGAGCAGAGCGAGAGGAGAATTTTGGTTAGATTATGGTAATTACATGGCTTTACGTGCATGCTGAGGTTGTAAGAACATGCAAAATTGTCTGCTTTCTGAAACAAATACTAGGATCAGATAATGTGTTTAGACTATATAGAGTTTATATTTGATGATATTTCAGTATATATTAAATACCATAATTTTATAAATTATTTTTCTTATACATTAATGTCTAAATAAATATTACTCAATTAGTTTATTATAATAAAAAGTTATTATTAATTGATATCACATACTAATAAATTGCATATATTAATAAAGATTAAAGAACTAATGATCCACTTATACAAGTCTAAAATTAATTTAATTTTATATATTTTTATAATTTTTTACACGATTTATATTTATTTAATCTAACCCTTGTATTTAATGTTCTATTCACATAAATCGTGCATGTCAAATTTCGAATAAATTAAAAATATTTAATTATTTATTCGATGTAAAAAAAAAATAAAAATTTAATCGTTAAATATATAAAAAAAAATATGATATTCTCGATCTGACATGATATCAATATCGAATCGATTCAAAACTTTACATGCACTACAAGTGTGATTATATTGTTAAATCCAACGATTAATTTATTAAAATATAAATAGTATACGAAATTATGAATGTATGCAAATATAAACACAATCATTGACTCAATAGTGTAAGTATTCACAAAAAATGGATTCAAATTCCCCTTTTCATAATCCAAATACAAGCCTTTACATGGCTTGAAAGTTGAAGACCAAAGATTAAGCATTTAAGATTTGATTGCTAGAAAGTTGAAACCAAAAAAATAAGCATTCAAGATTCAACTACCTTAACCCCGCAACCGTTTCAATAACCATTTTTTTCTTAACCTCTCATCCAATTTCATAAACATCCAGGCCCTCTTCTCATCAAAGGAAAGATACTCACATGCATCAACTATAAGATCATCATCAAACTCCGGAATAGTTTGTACCATTTGGAACAGTTCATCCAAGCACACTGCCTTACTTTCCGTCAATGCATCAGCAATCCTTCCAATGTTTTCTGCCATAGCACCCATCATCTCTAACATTACATCACTGCTACGCCTCCTCTTTACTGCCTCCTTGGAACGGGACGATGAAGGTCTAGCTCTTGTCTGCTGAGACGAAACTTGTATGTCATCATCATCGGTATTATCGTGGCCCGTTTCTTCATCAACCACGACCTGTACCGGGGTTTCTATTTGAATAGGATTTACAACTCTATCACCTGCTTCAGACAAGTGTCTGCCTGCCTGCCTGCTCATTGCCAACAATAATATGCAACTCATTGAAATTATCAATAGCTCGTCCTCATATGCGGCTTAGATCAGGGTTTCTCTGGAGGAGATACAGATCAATTTAAGCAGAGTGAAACTAAAACAACAAATGCATAAAAGCAACTCAGCCACGAGTGGTTATTTAGTCATTCAGAATTCTTGTATATGCACAGAATTTCTTCTTTCTACAAATTCTTTTTTTTAAGAAGGAAAAGCTTTAGCCAGAAATCATTAAATTTGACATTCCAAGAAACTGGAAAGTAAAATATCATGATCGATAAGAGAGTTGCATATTAAACTTAACAGATCCATGAATTGGTTTTATAAATACTCTTAAATCAGTTTAATTAACAGTACCTTGATGCACTCTCTCCATTCCGAGTCATTAGCAATAACCATCTTTTGTCTCTCATCCCATTCAAATCCATGTTGAGAGAGGAGTTCTTTCACAAGTCTGTATTGTTTCTTCCAGGTCCTGAGCCTGTTTCTAATATTTTCTGTAGTCAAGTCCAATGAAAACTTTTTGTTTATAGCAGCAAGAGCAGCTTTAAATGCCACTGGCTTAAAACTTTTCTGAAGCTTATTTCCAAGTGTCACTTGCTCCACCAGCTGTTCAGTCAAACATCGGTCCATCTCATCAGTTCATAATATGTACTTCCCTTTGTCTTTTGCAACATCACTCTGATTGTAAAACAACTCCTCAGTATCTGCAGTCAAATTTACATCATCATTAGTACTATTTAGCGAACTTTCAGGCAGATCATCCCAACCAAAGATAGCACATAGCTCACTGTAGTTTCTGATGACCCGTCCTCGAAAAGACCTAGCATCTGGATTTCTCTGTTCCAAAAAAGAAGGAAAAACAAAATTCAAGAAAGGCTCAAACACTATATTATGAAGAGAATCATCATTCAAATCTGCAAAAATGTCCTTTACCTTAATATATTGATTCCATGCAGAGTCATTTGCTATGATCATAGTTTGTGTTTTATCCCACTCAAATTCACTATGATGCAGGAGCCCCTTCAAAATCTCATACTGTTTCTTCCATGTCTTCAGACGATTCCTTATATGATCTCTTGTCAAGTCAAGCTGAAACAGCTACCACATATGCTGCAGGTCTTAATTTGTTGTCTAATTTACTCTTATACCCAAGTTTGACTTGCTCTGCAAGAACCTTGCTGAGACATTGGTCCATCTCATATGTCCACCTCATGTTCTTTGCTTGATCTTTGACCTTGCCACTATTCTGAATAGGGGAGATATCAACAACCTCTGCAACCTCATTATCATTGCCAAAGATTGTGCACAAGTTATCATAGTTCTCAATAACTCTTCCACGGAAAGTCCTGGCATCAGGGTGAGCCTGTAAATGAAACAGGAAAATTAACCAGATGTTAAGGACAATAGATGTTGAACTTCGGAGTTTAACAATCCAAATCAAAGAAAGCACATTAATTTCTTGTTTAGAAAACATCAGATGGATGCACATGCACAAGCACACAAAATTACAAGCATACACTCATATGCACATTACACACCAAGCATGCACTGCACATCATCACGCAGGCATGCACTCACAGGCACTGCTGGGATGCATGAGTGAGGTAGGAGTAAAATTAACTAACATAAAGATATTTTTTCTGTTTATTTCAGTCCATGTTTTGTCATTTTATCATATATATAAGATAAATATTAGCACCATATAATTTTCTTTTTCTTTTTTTTCCCAATATCAAAGGTGTAATAAATCTTTTATGTTTGACAGAAATATTCAAAATCAAACCTAACAATAACATAAACTAGGCCCAAAAACACAAGGAGACTTTAAATGAAATGAGAAACCCATTAAAATGTAAGAAAAAGGAAGCTCAACCCAAATGAATTACGTTCTTCACAATAGGCAGTAAAAAAGGTAGATGTCCAAAAAAGGAGAATAAATTGGCAGAGGAAGGGACAGGGAATGTTTCTCAAATAGGAATAAGAAGCTTGCACAACAAGAAATGAAGCCTAATCCAAAGAAAGCCTTCTCTGGAGTTAGGGTGCTTGCATTGACCAGAGTACAGACTCCTTTATTGTCAATGCCATCAAATGGTTTGCTCTTTCCTTTCTTCCATTCCTTAAAGTTTATGTTTTAGATTGAACTGAACACAAATAATCTTGACAACTATACAAATAGATTATGATTAATCAACTCTAGTCCATAATTTCTATAATGATCAGACTAAAAAACTCAAATTTACCAATAAATTATTTAAATTCTATTACAGAAATACCTATCAACTAATTATCCTGTCAACTCACTTCTTATCTTCGTGTAATACCCCGAGCCCAAGCACCACCCAACTACTTCTAGGCCTAAACCACATGACCTTCAAAATAACATAAAACCCTTAGTCGGGTCTCATCATTCACATTCATATCCAATTCATGTGGGGCATCACACTCGTTGTTATCTAAACATTGAGAATAACATAAAACCCTTACACAATTTGTTTAGAATTTGAGCTGAACTAAAGTCAAGGGCAATAAAGTAATCATCTTTCCTTCTCTCTCTGTTATTTCTCTCCTCACCATCTACAATTTTCTTTTCTTCTTTTACCTCTTCTAAAGAGTTTTCAAAGGTTAGTAATTTTTTTTAAAAAAAAAAAAAAGGAAACCAGTGTAATCACGCATGTATTTTGTGTCTAGTAAACAAAAAACATTTTACCGTGTCATTGCAAAACCATATTTATGACGCATTCGAAGCAGGTGGGCTTTAGAACCTGGAATCACCTGCTAATTAACTTCTTAAAAAAATTTAGATATTAGAATATCCTATATAAAATCTTTTGTTTTCGAACTGGCATTGAAGCTTTGGAAGAACCCATTTCCATGTGCTTGTAATAGTCCAAAGGTATCTCATATGTGTAAAAGTTTTAGTTATAGTGGACATACCTTGACATAGTTGGTCCATACTGAGTCATCCACAACGATCATCTTCCGTGTTTTGTCCCATTTGAAACCAGGATGAGAAAATAGTTGCTTTAGAGTGCCATACTGCTTCTTCCAAGTTTTAAGCCGATTCCTAATGTGATCTTTCGTCAATTCAAGCCCAATTTTTTCATTTAAGGTAGAAAGAGCAGTGCCATATGCCTCCCGCTGTAAGGTATTATCCATTTTATACCCCTCCTTCACTTTCTCCACAAGACTCTTGCCTAGGTAGTAATCCATTGCATCAGTCCACCGCAAGTTTCTGATGTTGTTGTCATCACTCTGAATGTCAGACGAACTGGCAGTGTCTAAACCATCTCCACTGGCTGCAGATTGCATATAAGTTACAGCAACATTTTCCGAACAGCACGTTATTGCTTGATCATTGCCAATAATAATACATAACTCATCATAATTGTCAATGGGTCTTTCCTGGAAATGCCTAGCATCAGGATGTGCCTGGGGGAAACAAAAGACCACATTATTCAAAGTCAGCTACATAATAGGATTTTCAAAATCCTTGATGTGATAGTAACTGTCTCAAAGTGCATGAAATATACCATGGTGTAATCATTCCATACAGAAGCATCTGCAACAACCATCCTTCTTTTCTCATCCCACTGAAATCCTCTTTGCGCAAGAAGCTCTTTTAAGATCCCAAACTGTTTTTCCCATGTTTTTAGCTGATTCCTTAGATGTTCTTTTGTCAAATCAAGCCCAAATTTTTTGTTTATGACAGTTAGGGCACCCATATATGCTGCAGGCTTCAAACCATTGTCTGTCTTATTAGCCTTCTTTACTTGCTCAGCTAGTAGCTTGGCAAGGCAACGGTCCATTGCGCTTGACCACTGGAAGTAATTTCCCTTTTCTTTAGCTTTGGAACTAAGTGTCTGGTATGACTTGCGATACATTTCTGTAACTTCGCACCTGCACAATAAAACCATATAACAACATAACCATGAGTGACAGGAAACTTAGTAGCAGTATACAACAGGAGCATAACTGAGCCGAGTCAATACAATAAGAAATTTGAGCTCTAATATAAACTCAAGGCTCAGACTCTGTTCGAGCCTGATCAAGTTTGATTTCCCAAACTCAAGCTCAAATAGTTTTAAATAGATTCACACTATACAAGATATTAAAGAATAAAGAAACTTGGTTAGACTTGTGAACCAACTAGAGCCAAATGTTGAGATAATTGCACTCACCTCGATTAACTACAAGAGCTTGACTTAACAACAAGGTAGTCAGTACCGTACCGGTGGGCGTACCGTTTTTGTTCTGATACTGATACGTACCGGTACCGGTGTGTTTCGGCGTACCGTTTCGGGTTTACCGGTATTTTTTAAATATTTTTTCATATATCTATATGTATAAGATATTTTCAAGTTTTTTGATAAAATATATATTATATACACATGCAAATATACATCCATTACATGTATATATATATATATTTTATACAAATATAAGTTTTAAATATTTAATATCTAAAATTTTTAGTAAAATAAATATTAAAATGTTAAAAAAATATAGTAAATTATTATTAATTATGTTCAATAACCTAATTTAATGAACATATATATATTTTAAAATATAATTATGAAAAAAATAAAAATGATGATGACATAAAAAAATATTGAAAATGGTTTAAAAATTCAAATATGTGATTTTTTTTTTTTTAAATTAAAAAAAAAATTAAAAAAATCAAAATCTTGTACCAACCGGTGCAGACCGTTACGTACCAGTACTGACCGGTATAGACCGATACAGACCAGTACAGGCCGGTATGACCAGTACGGGCCAGTACCAAAATCGGAACGGAACTAGACTCGTACCGTTTCGGTTTACCTTAAAAACGGTACGTATCGACCGGTACGGCCTGTACCGGTACGGTACCGATAACCCTGCTTAACAAGAACGAGTCATTTATGGCTCGACTTGTTTACAACACGCCTAGTTCAACGGACCTATGTTATCCAGACTCTTCATTTTTCCTAAAATACTCGTGTGACGTGTCTAACACCTGTGTCCAACACATATTCAGACATGTGTATGGAGATATGATCCTCAAAATATATTAAAAAAAAATTATAAAAATTTGAGCATACTTGTGTCAGATATATACCGTATCCGACACTCAATCCCCGAGCCCAGGTAACATAGAGTTCAACTATGGAATACAAACACATAGTCAAGGCCTCAAGCCAAATTTTGCAGTTTGGACTTTGGAGTTTTGAAATGAAAAAAAAAAAACTATAAATGAGTTGATGGTTTGTACGGAAAAAACAGGTTATTCATTTCCATTACTTCACATTCACAAAAAAAAACAAACGGCATACACAAAAATAATACCCTACAACTACAGAGTACAAACAAGAAGAAGAAAAAAAAAAAAAAAGGAAAACTTGAGCAAATGAAAAACGCTCTGAAGTTAGCAGCGATAAAAAAATCAAAGGTAAATTCCTAGTTTCATAAAATCGCCATCCACCAATTATTACGATTTAAAGAGTCAAATTAATTTGTTTTCCCATGCTTTAAAGTGTAATTAACTCCAAAATGTCCGATTTTAACCTCCCTATAAAAATTTAAATTAAAGGAGGAGGAGATAGAAGCGTGATATAATTACCTGCGGTTGGGTTAGGTCTGTTTCTTCCTCCGCCGCTCCTTTTCACGGCGATGGTGAAATTATCACCCTAAACAAAAATGATTAATTATTTTAGTTACTTCGCACTTCGTAGAATTAGATTCCTTCGTTTTTTATTTTTTCATTGAAATGTATATTGCATAAAAAATATTTTAAAATAAGAAAATTAAAAAATCCATGATGTATGGAACAAATATAAATAATAATACGTAACAAAAAAAATAATAAATTTCTTTTTTTGTAAATCTTTTTATGTATTTACTATTTTATCCATTATTTTAGTTTCAATACAATTTATGATTAGGTATAAGTAGATATGTCCAAAGGTCGGATTATTCGTTCAAACTCGAAAGCTCGTCATATTTTAGAGGGTTTGAACAAAAATATTAGATCTGAAAAATGGGTTTTGACAAAAAAATTAGGTCCGTTTAAAAAATGGGTCGAGCCTTAACTCTAACATTCAAGGCTCGAGTTCGGCCCGTCTCATTTTTCAATTAAATAATATTTTATTTTTATATATATTATATAATTTATGTCATATAAAAATTAAATATATATAATATTAACATTAAAAAAATATGTTAAGTTATATATGTTTAAGAATTTAATAAAAGAAAAAAATTACTAAAGATTTAATAAAAAAAAGTAACATGTTTTTTTTTAATTTTTTTTAGAAAAAAACAATATGGGCGGATCTAAACAGGTTTAGATTATCCATTTGCAAATATGGAGGCCTTTGACAAAATTTAGACCCATATTTCGGGTCGAGCCAGGTTTTGACAAACATATATGATGTTGATATCATAGATAGGCCCGACCCATAGACACCTCTAAGTTTATTGAAAACTAATGGATAAAATTCTATCCCAGCATTTATCGTATCATCTTGAGTTTTGAGATGAGTGTTAATATAATTATTGTAATTATAAATCACGGTAATATTATGATACAATTATAATATTTTTAACTTTATCATTTCCGAAATTAATAAAAGTCTTTTGTATTTTTATGTACTAATATTTATTATCACATGTGTTTGCATGTGAATATTCGTTATTTTATCTATTTTTAAATATATAATTGTATATTTTAGACCCATATTTTCGATCGAGCCAGGTTTTGACAAACATATTTGATGTTGATATCATAGATAGACCCGGCCCATAGACACCTCTAGGTTTATTGAAAACTAATGGATAAAATTCTATCCCAACATTTATCGTATCATCTTGAGTTTTGAGATGAGTGTTAATATAATTATTGCAATTATAAATCACGGTAATATTATGATACAATTATAATATTTTTAACTTTATCATTTCCAAAATTAATAAAAGTCTTTTGTATGTACTAGTATTTGTTATCACATGTGTTTGCATGTGAATATTCGTTATTTTATCTATTTTTAAATATATAATTGTATATTTTAAAAATAAATAAAACTAATAAAACATAATATTTTTCATATAATTATTTCATTATCTTAGGCTCATTAACAAATAATACTACTAATATGTTACGACTAAATATATTTTAAAATAAAATTACTACACTGATAATATTAATCAATCAACAAAAAAATAATGCAAACCAAACCCTTAATATAAAAATAATAATAATAATTAAAGTCAATAAAGAATGACAAAATATAATTACTAAAATAAATAGAGAAATTGACAAACACTTTATTTTTAAACATATTGTAATATTTTCCTAAAATGATAACACCATTTTGAAAATTTTAACTTATCTCTAAAGTATAAACTTTTTAACCTAAACCTAACACCACTTTTGCAGGATAAAAATAAAAACTATATTAAGTCATATTAAGTTTGACAAGTTCAAATTTTCAAAAAATTAATGAAATTTTTGGTAGAATTAGATTAAAAATATAGTAGGGTTATAAGCCAATCCTGAAAGATAATAAATAATTCATAAATTGACACTAATTTAAAAAAATTATAAGATTGATAAAATAAAATAAAAATATTTAATAATAAAAGGATAGAAATTCATAAATTATAAATGAATAAAATAAAATATTATTTTATTATATTTAATTGTTAAAATTTTCTAATAATTTTTTTCTTCTAAAAAACAATCTATCATGATATTGAAATTTTCAATGGTAAATCTTATTAATCTTTATAATACAAAATCGAAAATAAGAATGAAATAATCTTATTACTATTTATAATATTAAAATTTATTTATTTATAAAAAAATATATATTTTGAGCATAAAGTTACATAAAATATAAATAATCAAAATTTGCATTATAATTTTAAAAAGATTAATGTAACTTTTTGTTTTTATTTTTTAAGGTTAATAATAAAAAATTATAACTTTGAAGATAAAGTAATTCAATGTAAATTTTAACTTTTTTTATTTATTATCACATAAATCTATTTAACTAAACTCTTTAAATAGAATTAGAATTCATATTTATAAATTGGATAAATTTTATTAATATAAATATTTAAAATGAAAAATTAGTAATATAATGAATAACAATAAATATTTTCGTTAATTTAAAAAATTATTCACATTCGTGCTTTTATATATATTTTATAAATATAGATTATATAAACTATAGATAGATAAAATACTCTCTTCTAAACGATTCACAATTTAAAATACATAATTTTTTTCTTGTAGCAATCTTGACCACAAATCTTTAATTCCCATTTCATTTAAATCCACTTTTACATCTATTTCTTAATTTTAGAACTAAAGTACTGAAACTTTTTTATAATGACTCTAAAAGTGAAATAGAAGTATACTAATATTTGACCATTTAAAATTCAAAATTAACATACTATATGGAGTAAATATTATGATTTTTCTATTCGAGGTAGTTAAGATCGCCTTAATTTGCATCAATAAAATATTATAATTTAATTATATTTTATATTATTAGATATTGCACACTTATAATGTGGATAAAATAAAAAAGTTATGAATTAAAAAATATTTTAAAATAAATAATCTAATGATATAAGATGTGAGTATTTTTTTTAAAAGAAAGTTATGTAATTCTTTTTTTAAATAAAAAAGTTATCTCTTATGGTATCATATGTAAAATAATTTTTTAAAATAAATTACATAAACATTTTTAATTGTATTGTACATTATATTTTTAATTTTGATTTTTTAATATTTTTTCAACTGAGTTGGTGTCCGGTTAACTCGTGACACCAATTCAGCCATTGCTTTTAATAATAATATAGATTTTAAAATAAATAATTTAATAACATAAAATGTGAGTAGTTTTTTTAAAAAAGAAGTTATCTGATGTGGTAATTTTTTTTAAAATAAAAAAATTATCTCTGATGATAGCATATGTAAAATAATTTTTTAAAATAAATTACATAAACATATTTAATTGTATTGTACATTATACTTTTAATTTTAATTTTTAATATTTTTTAACTAAATTGATATTCGATTAATTCAATTATTGCTTTTAATAATAATATAAATATTTAAAGAAATTTGATAATCTGAAAACAAACAAGGCCCAAATCACATCAATGATGTGTCACGCTTGGCTTTGACTTCCAATCTAATATTCCTACAAATATTGTTAAGCCCATTAGTTGGAAAAAACAATCCATTTCAAAGTCAAACAAACTGAAATGATAATCATGATTGGTTTCTTTAATTACGTTAGGTTGGTGCTTTATTTTTATTTTTATGATAAAAAATGAATTAAAAACAAAAAATAAATTAGTAATTTGATATATAAATAAATATTAGTTTATATGCTAATAATACAAAATTTTAACACTATAATTTATTATACCCATTATATGGTAAAAAAATGTCTTCAAAAGAAAAAATGGTTGTATTTAAAAATAATATGTTAAAAAATGTGAATATTTATTTTAGTGGTAATTATTTTTTTCAAAATAAATAAATCTATATTATTTAAAGTATTTAATTGAGTTTGATTTCACCGGTTAAGTGATAATAATTTAATAAAACAAACTTTCAATCTTATTAATTTTGACAATCGATGTATTCGTGTAGTTTTTGTGTTATTTTTAGTTATTATAATCGTGTTTTAGATATTATTAGTCCTATGCACACCCAATTCGTGGGTGAAATTAATGAATAATTAATTATTTATATAATATATAAAAAATAAACTGAAATCATTAAAAAAGATAAAAAGTAGGGAGTAATGGGGGAAAAAACTAAAATAAGTGCATGTAAGTTTTTTAGAACATTTAAAAAGAAGAAAAAATGGATTAACAAATGGATATAATTTTTTTTTTTTTAAAGTAACTTACTAATATAATCTTGTATATATTGTTTGTTTTATTATTTGATTTTTATGTACAATTTTTAACTGAATTAGTGTCATTTTATTTGTAACACCAAACTCATTCAAGGATATTATTAATAGTATAGATATATTTATATAAATTTTGACACGTTAATAATTCATATCATATAAATTTTGATATGTTCGTATATTCATATCGTATTTATATTATTATTTCACGTGTGTCGTATTTTATGTCAGATTTTAATTATTTTTCTCACATCATATAATCTATACTATATATAATATGGCTGACTGAGTTGGTGTCCTGAGTTAAGTGACACAATTCAATTAAGGAAAGTATAAAAAAACTAAATAAACCATTACTAGATTATGTCACATCCACTCTATGGGTGAAAAAAATCAATGTAAAATATATATAAATATGAGTAGTTTTTATTTTAAGAGAATGAATTGTATTTTTTAAGGAAGTGGTAGTTTTTTTTAAAGTGGATGATAGTTTTTTTTAAGAGAGTGAGTAAATTTTTTTTACATATATTATATAAAAAAATTGAAAGACATAAATGCCTTTATAATATTATTATTTGATTTATACAATATTTAGTTATTTAGTCATTTTTTTAACTGAATTGGTATCATTTGACTCGTAACACTAATTCAGTCACTCCCATTATATATAATATAGATATCAAATAACATAACAAATATATTGATGTCTTTGTAATTTTGTATATAATTTTTATTCTGAAACAAATTATCAATGTTTTCTCAAAAACTACCCATTTCTTTTTTAAAAAGCTATCCATACATACAAACTAAACATGTCCAAGGGTCGAGATAGCCGTCCGGCCCGATATATCTGGCCTGAATTGGGGTGAGCCTAAAAAAGATTTTTTGTAATTCGGGTTGGTCCAATCTGAATTACTAATCATTAAATATAAAAAATTATTTAAATTTAATTATAAAATATATATTAATATTAATATAAAATATTTTTTTAATAATTTATGAACCGGGCCTGACTCGAGCTCGATTCGAAACGGATTTGGATAAAAAAAATTTGGGTTGTTCGGTCCATGAACAAGCTTACAAATTACCATTAATCAATTTTTTTTAGCATTTTCTTTATAAAAAACTTATCATCCATAATCTATTATATCATATTCACAATTATCAAATTTGAATTTTATTTAAGACGAATCTGTTGTCTATTTTTAAACTCAAAAAATGCTTTTCGTTAGTTTGGGTCCCATGCTACTTAGTCAACGTATGCAGGCAGGCAGGCAATCATTCTCAACATTTCCACCGGCCAAACCTCTTTTTTTTTTTTTTTTTCATCTTTTAAAATTGTTTCAATATTTTTTTAAATACTATTAGTATATGATAGGTGTGCTAAGGATTAGATGTAATCAAGTCGAGTGTAGTTTAAAATTCGATTAGAAATAGAAATCGAATTACTTGAGTTTATTTAATTAAATTTGTTGACTTATGGCTTTTTTGGATTCCAACACACCTCCAGTACGTTGGAATCCTTTTGATTTTGTGAAGGGAAAAACCCCCTCACTGACTGCACCTCCATCGGAGGTGCCTTTGGATCACCTCCAATGGAGGTTCTCCACTGGACCGAAGGTCCAGTCTGGATAGGATCTCCAAGGGTCCAGTCACAAATTGGACCTCCGGTGGAGAGGGTAATTTTCTTTTTACCCCATTCCAATGTTTTTTATTATTATTATTATTTTTAATTTTAATTTTTTAAATTATTATTTAATATAAATATAATTTTTAATTATTATTTTTTAATATAAATATAATTTTAGTATATATTTTATTAATTAATATTAATAAAATTTTAATAATTGTTAATTATTTATTATATATATATACACATTTTAGTCTAATATCTTTAATGATAATTAACTTTTTAACATAAATATATTTTTAAAATTTTTTAATTATTATTTAATATAAATATATTTTTAATATATTTTTTATTATTTAATATTAATATATTTTTAATTATTTATTATATATATTTACACATTTTAATCTAATGCCCTTAATGGTCATTTTTCTTTCCCACTATTATTCATCTCACCACCACCGCTGCGTTTGAATCCAAACACATATCCCACCGCTGTTTCTAATCTCACCGTTACAGTAATTAATCTCACCTCGATCGCTGTTTTTAGCCTCACAGGAGCCAATCTCACCGCCCATCCAAATGGAGCCTTAGTGAAAAGATGAGCTCGATATCCATATCCATATTCGACTTCAAACTCGATTATTTATACTCGAACTCAAGTTCAAGTTTGAATTAATTTTTTTTTAATACTAATTAAAAATAATATATATATATTTAAAAAAAAACTTGATTAGGCTCGCGAGCTACTCTAGTCCAATATTAGAATATTCGAATTCAACTTGCTCTATATCTCGAGCTGCTTGAGCTCGACTCGACAACAACCGAGTTGAATTCGAATTTTTTCTAATCGAGCTTGAGTAATTTGCGAACACAAATGTTTTATTTACATTCCTAATAAAAACATAGCATAATAATAATGGGTCATCTCTCTTTTAAACTTCACATGGGTCCTTTTAAAATTAATTCATCTACTTTAAAGAGCAAGTAGTGAGCCCTGTGTTGACATCTGTCAACACGTTATTGGTTATCTCTTTCCCTCTTGCCCACTTGGTCTCGCAAAACGGCGTCGTTTCGTGTTTGTTTTCATTAATTTTGGTTGTTCGCTTCGTGTTTTCCGATTCTTACTACGCGTAAAATGATTACTGTCTGATACATTAAATGCTTTTTTCCTTTATCTATTTGATTTTACAAACACGTAAAACAGTTGTAGCATTAAAGTTCAAGTGGTGAATTAAATGATCTTTCAATAGTTTGGCTTTGGCGTGAGAATTAAAGGCATTAAATGCTCTTTCTCTTTTATCTTTTGGATAATAAAGTGTTTCTTGACATTTTAAGAACTTCTTCTTATACACTGGATATTATATTAATTCATCTACTTTAAAGTTCAAGTAGTGAGCCCTGTGTTGACATCTGTCAACACGTTATTGGTTAGCTCTTTCCCTCTTGCTCACTTGGTCTTGCAAAACGACGTCGTTTCGTGTCTGTTTTCATTAATCTTGGTTGCTCGCTTCATGTTTTCCTGTTCTTACTACGCATAAAATGTTATCTGTCTGATACATTAAATGCTCTTTTCCTTTATCTATTTGGTTTTACAAACACGTAAAACAGTTTTAGCATTAAAGTGCAAGTGGTGCATTAAATGCTCTTTCAATAGTTTGGCTTTGACATGAGAATTAAAGGCATTAAATGTTCTTTCCCTTTGATCTTTTGGATAGACATTTCAAGAACTTCTCTTATACACTGGATAATATATTGAGTTTTTTTTATTTTTTTTATTTTACGCGTTAACAACTTTAAAAACGCGTAAACCAAAGAAGAAAACCGCGTATGAAAAGAGAGAGTAGAGAAAGTGAAATCTTGTATAGGAGAAATTCAATTCACGCGTTAATCATTACCAATTGTAAATTAATTCATTTAATCTATCTATCTATCCATCTATTGTAAAGCTCAAGTAGTGAGCCCCATTTCAATATCTGGCAACACACTATTAGTTAGCTCTTCTCCTTCTGCACAATTGGTCTTGCGAAACGACGTCGTCTCGTTCGATAAACATTTAAGTTTTGACGCGTCTGACAAATTGTAAGACTTTAAACTGTGACTCTTGTCTTTTGGCTCTACATTTTTGGGCTTTACTATCTAATGTATTAAATGTTCACGCGTCATCCAGCTACAACTTGAGAAATTAACTCGGTCAGCATTTATTAACTCGACCAACATTAAATTTTGACACGTTAGGCGATTCAACTTGTCCAGCATTTAATTTCTACGCGTTCTTGAGCTGTTCCCATATATGCCTTTGACCCAATGGTTAAACAGGATATTCATGCACTCCTTTAGCCAATGGACTCATACTTCGTTTTATCCTGTGGACTTTTGTGTTTGGGGAACGAAAGTGCTTTTATCCTTAAGGCTTTTTATGTTCTTCTTCATTGAAACTTTCTTCCATGTAAAATTCTTGCCTGCTCCTCCACATCTCCAATGACAAATGACCGGCTAGCCCTTCCTATGGCCTCTCTCTTCTACCATATCGCCTGGTTTGCCTTTGCTGTTCACCCAAAAAAAAACTCTATAAATAGCCCCCGCTTTCACCTTCTCTGCACATGGCGTGCGCTTCTCCATTGGGAAGGTTAGCAGGATTTCTCTTTGCCTTTTACTTATTTCTCTGGTGCTATTCCTCCACTACTTTATATATGCTTCTTTGTTTTCATATTATATTGGTCGTCCCTTAAAGTGCCAAGTTTTCGCTTTGCTTTATATATGCTTCTTTGTTTTTGTTTTATATTGACTGTTCCTTCATGGAACACTGCTATTATGTCTCTTTGGTTGTTCGATTGTCTTCGACTTATTTTATATATGTTTTTCTCGTATTATACTGAATGTTCTTTAATGGAACACTACTATTATATGCCTCTTTGGTTATTTATTTTTCTCGTTTTCTTACTGTTAACGGTCGACTTTCCTTTTGCATGTCTAACTTATCTATATATGTAGGGAGACAACTCCAACAACTTTCAGCAATTTCGTGCCCTTTGTTTTGCAGATCATGGAGGCTCATAAGATGACTACTCAACAGACAAAACATAATGGCAACCTTTCGCCGTTTGTTGAGTTTTTCACTTTTCCACAATTCTCAACTCGTGCAACTCAATGCAACAACTCACAGTCAATGGTAGCTGAGCAAAACAGAATTATAGAACACCAACCAAAAATAAGCTTGACATGATATGTGATTGGTCCATTTTGAGCCAAAACTGGAATTGAGGTCGAACATCCAAAGCCAACAATAAGAAAGAAAACGAAGTGTCTAAACAAATGGTGTTCTTCATTTTCGGTTTTAAATAAAAGCTTACTGGAAACTCATTCCATCCTCTCAAGATTTGGCAAACCCAAAAAGCCAAATCTTAGGGACACCCCTAGGGTTAGAAAAGTAGAACCAAAGCCCACAGTGGCAGTGTAAAAGAGAAACAGAAAAAACTCTTAACATTTCAGTTTCGTGATTTGATTATAGTTAAAAAATATATATATAAAAAAAACAAAGATATGTACATGTAGTTAAAAATATTTAAAATTAGTTGATAATCTATGTATACGGGTAAAAGTTAAAAACTCTATATTTATTGCTGAATAAGAAAAGAAAAAAATATTAAAATAAACAGAATTATATATATAAAAAAGATTTTAGACAAAAGATTATGAACAATAGTGTATACATTTCAAAATTGAGAATATAAATTTTGCTAATGTACGTATAGTTTAAGCTTATTTGTATATAATCTTTCTTTTTATATGCACATATATGATCAAATTACGTGCATTTCAAAATTTTATTGTTAGTTTATTATTTGAGGGGTATTTAAGTTTAAGGCTTAGTATTTAAGATCATGTTCTTTTTTTTTTAATTAGAATTTGACACATCTATTATATGGGTGATTTTTTTTTTTATTTGTAATGCATTAAAAAATGTGGATAGTTTTTTCAAGTATAAAAGTGAGTAGCTTTTTTTTAAGTAAAAAGGTGAGTAGCTTTTTTAAGTGGATAGTTAATTACTTTTTAAGTGAAAAGACACAAATAACTTTAATTTTGTATTTATTAAAATAATTTTATTTAATTTTTCATCAATTTTTCAACAGAATTTGTGTCTCTTAACTCGTAATACCAACTCAATCAGAAGCTTTATAATAATATAAATATAAGGTAATGTTTAAATGAACTATCAAACACAACCTTTTTATGCACAATTAACTTTGTTTCTTACAATTACATATATACATGTTTTATAAAATAATTATCAATTAAGCATTAGCTCATATAATATGTTTGTTGGTCATATTTTTTAAGATTGCAAATTTGAAAGGATTTAGACATGTAATGTCCTCTTTAAATAAATAGTGGTCGAGGGATTAAAAGTAAATTAAAAATTCCAAAAAAATATATAAAATAAAATAATTGTACATATAATTTGACAAAATATAAATGTAATTATTGATACTTCATAAAAGTAATTTTGATCATCTTTTTACTAATTTTATAAATTCACATTTCCTTTTCAATAATTAGGATATTGTGTCATAACGTGCCAAATGCGAATTTAGTAAGGTAGACACAAACATGGAGTTACCACTAATCATCTAACTAGGTGTGATTAGTCACCTTTATGAATCTATCCCTTTTGAAGTTATCCTAAGCTTGACTAAGGCACCCTAAAAAGAATATGTCCTGATCTATATTTCAGAACTAGGTCCGGAAGTTCGGTTACGTGTGAGGAAGGATTAGCACCCCCCACAACGCCTATCCTAAAGATACTACCACATCATCAATCACATATTATCCTAAATTGGTCTTATCTAAATGGTCTTAATTAATCTACCTAAGTCAACATTCATTTTCCTAATCATGCCAACTAATCTAAAAAAAATAACAATAAAATAAAAATCATATCATATTATGTTTAATCATATAAAAATCTAATAAAGTAAAATCATGTCAATTCCTAAATCATGCATAAACATAAAAAACAATAAAAATCCTAATGCATGCAATGTCTAAAAACAAAATAAAAACTATAGATCATGCCATAAAAATAAAATCATAAAACCTAACATGCCATCTAAAAATAATAAAAATAAATCAATTCCTAATTCATGCAAAAATCTAAAAATAATAATAATAATAACCCAATCATGCTTTCAAAAGATAAAAAAAAAAACTAAATCATGCTTCTAAAAATAAAAATAACAACCTAAACATGCTTCTAAAAACAAAAATAACAACCTAAACATGCTACTAAAAATAAAATAAAATAATAATCTAAATCATGCTTATCTAAAAATAAAATAACCTAGATCATGCTTATCTAAAAAAAAAACGTAATCATGCTTTTCTAAAAATAAAATAAATAAAAAACCTAACAATTAATATTAATTAACCTAATTTAACCACTTTAAATCAATCAAAATTATCCAACTAATTAAATCAATTAAAATTACCTAAAAATAAAGTAAAGAAAATAAAAAAATAAGTCATGAAATATACCTGCGATAATAAAAATAAATCAAATTAGTAATAAATAATAATAGAATATTACATAAATAAATCAAATAAAAAAATTAACTTAAACGTGGAACAAGAAATAAAATAATGTTAGTAAAAATAAACACATAAATAATAAAAATAAGAATAAGAAAATATAAAATATAAAATATAAAATAAATTACCTAATAAAAAAATTATCACATAATCACCACACAATCATATCATAATCATCACTAATCATTATAAATCATGTAATCATGTAATCATCATTAAACAATCATGCAATAAATAAAGAAAAAACTAAATAAAAAAAAACAAAACATAAATTGTAAAGAAAGATAAAGTAAAACTTAAAACAATGGGCAGTGTGAGAAATCTAGCAACCTGGTTTGGATTAGGATGGCAAGTGATCCTTTAAGGAAGCAAATATTGACGGTTAATGCATTGCAGGTTTGATAGTATATGATTTTATGTCTCTGTCAAGGATCCTTGATTTTGCATGTCCATGCGCAAGACAGCTTGGCCCAAGAACCGTACCATTTGCTCAATCTAAATTATGTAGTTCGCAAACAGACGTCTTGTGAAGAGGATACAAATGTGCCTGTGGTGAAACCGAAGCAATTGCAGTACTTTGAATCGAAGGAGACCTCGTAAGAACAGGTGAAGTGGTGGCACAATCAATTGCAGTATTCTTCATGTCAACAGAGTTAGCAGCGGCAACGATAGTAGTAGCAGCGATAGCGGCAGCAGATACATCTCGGCCCCCCACCTTGAATGCTGAGATTGGGTGTGTTTATATAGGAAAAAGTAGTTTAGAGTCATAGTGCAATTCGGTTTGGAGTTCTTCCTCAAATCAAAGTCTAATCCCTAACCAAATAAAACTCTTTCTTTCCTTTATCCCTTATACGAGAGTTCAAATCTAATCCCATAAGGAGAAAAAGAGTTTTGATCAAACTCTGTCGTTTCACTTTTCTTTTCTTTTTTTGATTTTTTCCGTTTTTTGATTTTTTTCCTTTTTTTTATTTAATTTCGAAAATTAAGTTAAAATTAAGAATTAAACAAAAATTAAAGTTTAAACAAACCCGGATAAAAATGGGTGTCTACAGTTGCCTCTCTTTGTGCATTCCCTGAGAAACAGGAGATGTGCAAAGACGTAGACACCTTTACATGTTCTTAAACAAACCTCATCGTAAAAGAACCTCCTCTAAACGAGGCATAAACTTTAAATAAATCAACAAAGAAAAACTCCTTCTCACGAGGCATCAACTTTAAATGAAAAAAACTTCTACCAGCGATGCATCAACTTTAAATGAAAAACTCCTACCAACGATGCATCAACTTTAAATGAAAAAACTCCTACCAACGAGGCATCAACTTTAAATATAAAAAAATCCTACCAGTGAGGCATCAATTTCAAGAAGAAAATGTTCCTCAAGAGAGGCTCGTGTAAAATAATTCTCAACAAAGATTTTAGCAAAAATATCCTCAAGAGAGGCTTAACGAAAATTATTGTTGAGAGAGGCTCAACGCAAATTATCCTCGAGAGAGGCTTAGAAACATACTTGTGAAAGGTTATGAAAACGAACATCCTCCGATGAGGTTTTAAAGCATCCTTGGGTGAGGTTTTGAAAAATGAAACATCCTCGGGTGAGGTTTTAAAAACGAAACATGCTCGGGTGAGGTTTACTTTAAAGGGAAAGTAGTAAGCCCTGTGTTGACATCTGTCAACACGTTATTGATTATCTTTTTCACTCTTGCCCACTTGGTCTCGTAAAACAGCGCCGTTTCGTGTCTATTTTCATTAATTTTGGTTGCTCTCTTCGTGTTTTCCGATTCTTACTACGCGTAAAATGATTACTGTCTGATACATTAAATGCTCTTTCCCTTTATCTATTTGGTTTTACATACACGTAAAACATTTGTAGCATTAAAGTTCAAGTGGTGCATTAAATGCTCTTTCAATAGTTTGGCTTTGGTGTGAGAATTAAAGGCATTAAATGTTCTTTCTCTTTTATCTTTCGGATAATAAAGTGTTTCTTGACATTTCAAGAACTTCTTCTTATACACTGGATATTATATTAATTCATCTACTTTAAAGTTCAAGTAGTGAGCCCTGTGTTGACATCTATCAACATGTTATTGGTTAGCTTTTTCCCTCTTGCTCACTTGGTCTCGCAAAACGACGTTGTTTCGTGTCTGTTTTCATTAATTTTGGTTGCTCGCTTCATGTTTTTCGGTTCTTACTACGTATAAAATGGTTACTGTTTGATACATTAAATACTCTTTCCCTTTATCTATTTGGTTTTACAAACACGAAAAACAGTTGTAGCATTAAAATTCGAGTGGTGCATTAAATGCTCTTTCAATAGTTTGGCTTTGATATGAGAATTAAAGGCATTAAGTGTTCTTTCCCTTTTATCTTTTGGATAGACATTTCAAGAACTTCCTCTTATACACTGGATATTATATTGAGTTTTTTTTTTTACGCGTTAACAACTTTAAAAACGCGTAAAATAAATAAGAAAACCGCGTATGAAAAGAGAGAGTAGAGAAAGTGAAATCTTGTATAGGTGAATTTCGATTCACGCGTTAATCATTATCAATTGTAAATTAATTCATTTAATCTATCTATCTATCCATCTATTGTAAAGCTCAAGTAGTGAGCCCCATTTCGACATCTGACAACACACTATTAGCTATCTCTTCTCCTTCTGCACATTTGGTCTTGCGAAACGATGTTATCTCGTTCGATAAGCATTTAAGTTTTGACGCTTCTAACAAATTGTAAGACTTTAAACTGTGACTCTTGTCTTTTGGCTCTACGTTTTGGGCTTTACTATCTGATGTATTAAATGTTCACGCGTCATCCAGCTACAACTTGAGAAATTAACTCGGTCAGCATTTATTAACTCGGCCAACATTAAATTTTGACACGTTAGGCGATTTAACTTGTCCAACATTTAATTTCTACGCGTTCTTGAGCTGTTCCCATATCTGCCTTTGACCCAATGGTTAAACAGGATATTCATGCACTCCTTTAACCAATGGACTCATACTTCGTTTTGTCCTGTGGACTTTTGTGTTTGGGGAACGAAACGTGCTTTTATCCTTAAGGCATTTTATGTTCCTCTTCATTGAAAGTTTCTTCCATGTATAATGCTTGCCTGTTCCTCTACATCTCCAATGACAAATGACCGGCTAGCCCTTCCTATGGCCTTTCTCTTCTACCATATCGCCTGGTTTGCCTTTGCTGTTCACCCAAAAAAAAACTCTATAAATAGCCCCCGCTTTCACCTTCTCTGTACATGGCGTGCGCTTCTCCATTGGGAAGGTTAGCAGAATCTCTCTTTGCCTTTTACTTATTTCTCTGGTGCTATTCCTCCACCCTACTTTATATATGCTTATTTGTTTTCATATTATACTGATCGTCCCTTAAAGTGCCAAGCTTTCACTTTGCTTTATATATGCTTCTTTGTTTTTGTTTTATATTGACTGTTCCTTCCTAGAACGCTGCTATTATGTCTCTTTGGTTGTTCGATTGTCTTCAACTTATTTTATATATGTTTTTCTCATATTATACTAAATGTTCTTTAATGGAACACTACTATTATGTGCCTCTTTGGTTATTTATTTTTCTCGTCTTCTTACTGTTAACGTTCGACTTTCTTTTTGCATGTCTAACTTATCTATATATGTAGGGAGACAACTCCAACAACTTTCAGCAATTTCGTGCCCTTTGTTTTGCAGATCATGGAGGCTCATAAGAGGACTACTCAACAGACAGAACATAATGGCAACCTTTCGCTGTTTGTTGAGTTTTTCACCTTTCCACAATTTTCAACTCGTGCAACTCAGTGCAACAACTCACAGTCAATGGTAGCTGAGCAAAATAGAATTATAGAACACCAACCAAAAATAAGCTTGACATGATATGTGATTGGTCCATTTTGAGCCAAAACTGGAATTGAGGTCGAACATCCAAAGCCAACAATAAGAAAGAAAACGAAGTGTCTAAACAATAAGAAATAAAAAAAATAAGTCATGAAATATACCTACAATAATAAAAATAAATCAAATTAGTAATAAATAATAATAGAATATTACATAAATAAATCAAATAAAAAAATTAACTTAAACGTGGAACAAGAAATAAAATAATGTTAGTAAAATAAACACATAAATAATAAAAATAAGAATAAGAAAATAATAAATATAAAATAAATTACCTAACAAAAGAATTATCACATAATCACCACACAATCATATCATAATCATCACTAATCATTATAAATCATGTAATCATCAAATCATCATTAAACAATCATGCAATAAATAAAGAAAAAACAAAAAAAAAAAACAAAACATAAATTGTAAAGAAAGATAAAGTAAAACTTAAAACAATGGGCAGTGTGAGAAATCTAGCAACCTGGTTTGGATTAGGAGGGCAAGTGATCCTTTAAGGAAGCAAATATTGACGGTTAATGCATTGCAGGTTTGATAGTATATGATTTTATGTCTCTGTCAAGGATCCTTGATTTTGCATGTCCATGCGCAAGATAGCTTGGCCCAAGAACCGTACCATTTGCTCAATCTAAATTATGTAGTTCGCAAACAGACGTCCTGTGAAGAGGATACAAATGTGCCTGTGGTGAAACCGAAGCAATTGCAGTACTTTGAATCGAAGGAGACCTCGTAAGAACAGGTGAAGTGGTGGCACAATCAATTGCAGTATTCTTCATGTCAACAGAGTTAGCAGCGGCAACGATAGTAGTAGCAGCGATAGCGGCAGCAGATGCATCTCGGCCCCCACCTTGAATGCTGAGATTGGGTGTGTTTATATAGGAAAAAGTAGTTTAGAGTCCTAGTGCAATTCGGTTTGGACTTCTTCCTCAAATCAAAGTCTAATCCCTAACCAAATAAAACTCTTTCTTTCCTTTATCCCTTATACGAGAGTTCAAATCTAATCCCATAAGGAGAAAAGGAGTTTCCGTCAAACTGTGTCTTTGCATTTTTCTTTTCTTTTTTTTGAATTTTTCCTTTTTTCTGTTTTTTCCTTTCTTTTTTGATTTTTTATTTAATTTCTAAAATTAAGTTAAAATTAAGAATTAAATAAAAATTAAAGTTAAAACAAACCCAGATAAAAACGGGTGTCTACAGTTGCCTCTCTTTATGCATTCCCTGAGAAATAGGGGATGTGCAAAGAAGTAGACACCTTACATGTTCTCAAACAAACCTCATCGTAAAAGAAGCTCCTCTAAACGAGGCATAAACTTTAAATAAATCAACAAAGATAAACTCCTCTTCACGAGGCATCAACTTTAAATAAAAAAACTCCTACCAGCGAGGCATCAACTTTAATTGAAAAACTCCTACCAGCGAGGCATCAACTTTAAATGAAAAAACTCCTACCAGCGAGACATCAACTTTAAATAATAAAAACTCCTACCAGCGAGGCATCAATTTCAACAAGAAAATGTTCCTCAAGAGAGGCTCGTCTAAAATAATTTTCAACAAAGATTTTAACAAAAATATCCTCAAGAGAGGCTTAACGAAAATTATTGTCGAGAGAGGCTCAACGAAAACTATCCTCGAGAGAGGCTTAGAAACATACTTATGAAAGGCTTTGAAAACGAACATCCTCTGATGAGGTTTTAAAGCATCGTTGGTGAGGTTTTAAAAGCGAAACATCCTTGGGTGAGATTTTGAAAAGAGAAACATCCTCGGGTGAGGTTTTGAGAAGCGAAACATCCTCGGGTGAGGTTTTAAAAACGAAACATCCTCGGTGAGGTTTTAAAAACGAAACATCCTCAGGTGAGGTTTTGAAAAATGAAACATCCTCGGGTGAAGTTTTGAAAAGTGAGACATTCTCGGGTGAGGTTTTGAAAATGAAACATCCTCAGGTGTGGTTTTGAAAACTAAACATCATCGGGTGAGGTTTTGAAAACGAAACTTCCTCGGGTGAGGTTTTAAAAACGAAATATCCTCGGGTGAGGTTTTAAAAACGAAACATCCTCGGGTGAGGTTTTGAAAACAAAACATACTCGAGAAAAACTCCTCCTAACGAATCATCAACTTGAAATACCAAACGAGAAAAAACATTAAAATATACGAGTGTTTGAATTTAGAAAAATACATAACTCTCATATTTTCTCTTTTCAATATTTATAAAGTTGGCAAATGCAATGATGCAAATGTCTACTCTCAAATGATGGTACAAATGCCAATGTCTCATTCAACAATGTTAATGCAAAACAAAACAAATATGTAAATGTTCATGGAATGACCATCTTATCTTAAAAAGATCTCACCTCATAAATTCTTACCTTAAAGATTCTCATTTCATCTCGAACAAAGTTCAAATCCACTTTGAAATTGTTTTTCTCTACTGAAGCTCAACATCTCATTTTCAAATAAGGCTTAAGATCTCACAAAAAGTTCTTCTTCAAGCTCATCGTGCCTTCATCTTTTAACTTCCAAACTCTCAGATTTAGAACTGAATTGACCTCCGCCAATTTCATCAGTGGATCGCATCACCTTATTTTTTTCAAAAAAGATATCTCTTTAAGGCTTTGAACATACATATTTCCAGACTTTTCATTGTTCTCATCTCACTTTCCTTTCTTCTCAGAACATATTCAAATTTCAAACTGAAAAATCTTCAATGCAAAAGGGCCCACTCTACCATTCGCCGACTCAATAGATTCCATTCTTGAAAACTATTCCTCTCATCATGGAAATGAAAACCCAAAGTCTTTCTCAGCATTCTTTTTGTCTCAGAACATCATCTTTAAATTTTTTTTTCAAAATAATGCATGAATCTTTTATGTTCAATGTTTCAACCTATCAATCATCATTCCAATTTCATAACAAATGCAATGCATCAACATTTCCTCTATTCATTATGGGTATGCAAAGTTGGCAACAAAGAATGGTAAGAAACAAAGTGAACTGAAGACAATAGTCTTTATCAATGAAAGAACAAATCTATGTCAAGAATAATTGGCAAATCAAAGAATTATACAAGGATATTAATTTGGATGGGATATCAACATCCCCGAATGATGAATATGTTGACAATCTTGAGATTAATCCATGATTCACTTTCAAAAATCAATCCAATCGGTGTTCTTGATCTTTTTGAGTTGTGTCAGACCAAACCATGCCCCCAATGAAATCTTCAAACTGACTTTCATTATACTTAAGTCATCCTTTCGGGTTTACAACTTAGATATTCTCCTATGACTCAAACTGCCTTTTCAGGTTTTCAATTTGAATCCTCATTTTTCTTTTCTTTTTTTATTCCTTTTTTTTTCATTCTTTTCTTCAAAGAAACATTTCTCCGCAGTATTTGACAAATCATCTTCATTCCTCTTTCTCAAAATAATACTTCACTCGGAAAAGATTTCCACTTCATAAGAACTTCAACAAATAGATGTGTGCTCTCTCCAATGGCCATGTGACTTAAGAGTAGTTTCTTCAAAACTAATTCTTTCTCAAAGCATCAAGAACAAACTTTCTTCATCATGTATTTGTCTCAATCTTCTTGGAGGCGATTGAGCATATCAAAGTGTTACAAGCCTTTTCTTTCTTCTTTGAAGCTGTCTTCATGCATCTAAGATTCATTGCCTTTTGACGATACCATAAGCATGTCCTAATTCAATATATGTTTTCCAATTCAAACATTCACATTTGATCAAAATGGACTTTTCCAGGTACGTAATGTAGGCCGAGGTTTTGGGATTATGAAAGAATAGATAAAATAGGCTCAAATATGTGTTTAAGGGTTGCAAACCAAGGATCATTTTCATCTCAAAACACTTCATATCTTTTTTTCATTTCTAAAATAACCGAGCCATGGATCATTTCTTTTTCAATGAGGATTTTCAAAACTTTCACATCTTTCTTTTTTCCTTTTTCTTAATTTTTTATTTATTTATCACAAAGTGAGTTCAAAATTTTGGAACTCAATCCATCTCATCATTGCCTCCAAGACATAAGTCATTTTTTACATGGCGTAGAAATATGATCCAATCATTCATTCTCCTCTAAAAAGATATTTTTCCATACTTGCCCGTCGATGTGGAGGGTGATCTTTGGTCAAGGTTTATTCAAAAAAGAATTCAATAGGCTCAAAGGGGGTAGCAAAGGATAATTTCTCATTTTGTGAAAGGAATATGAAAGATGACCATTATCATCTCAAATGTGAATATTCTTATCAACGAACATTTATTGAAAAATGATAAGCTTACAGAAATCATCATAAAGAACCCACACATTTGTAAAGGAATCAACAACAATTTATCATACTCGTGAAGCAATTCTACTAATTCTCTGCCAATCATATGCTAAAACTGCATACCAACTTTCATCTTCCTTTTTACCACAGTAAATCTCAACAAATTAAATGGCAAAGTAAGGTCATATATATTCAAGTTCACCAATATGGATATAATTATCAAAATTTGAATCTCAGATTATTGTCATGATTGTCACCACATTCATTACTTGAAAACTTGAGATGGGTGAATTTGAAAAGGTAGGTAAAATGTACAGGCGAAAGAAGACATAACAAATGAAGGAGGAAATGAAAATGCATCAAATCTTGCCAATTAATTGAAATGAAAATAAATAAATTAAGTCTAAACATAAAAGACATTACTTTAGAAGGAAAAGTTCAAAGATAGCATGCAACTTCCATATTCTTCTCACAATCTTCTCATAGAGGTCCTTTACCACTAAACACTTGGCTCTGTTTTCTCATCAAAACTCAATAGACCCTCTTTGACTAAATTTTGCACCTTTCGCTTCAAAGATCCGCATTCTTCTATGGAATGGCCTGAACTCCCAATGTGATAATCACAAGTGACACTAACATCATAGCCCTCGGGATAAGGAGGTTTTAGAGGCTCAAATATATTGGTGCAACTAGATGATCCTGGATAAGCCGAGGGAGTAATTCTGTGTATGACATTGGAATTGGATCTATAGGAGTTCTATCTCGACTGCTTCGTTGTCTTCTCTGATTACTCACTGGAGACTGAACCACAGGTCTAACTGAAGATATGGATGCATGGTCAAGCGGATCAAAGTTTGGTTGTGGTACTGATGCAACATTATTTACGGCAGGGTAATAATGTTGGTGCATGGGGTACGAATGATATAGAGGAAAACCTCCTACATGTTGTCTTCCATAAGTTACAACTTGGACATCTTCTTATTTCCTTTTAGATGACACGTGGCACCATATAATGACGTCACACGTATTAAATTAAAAAATTTAAAATATTAAATTATTAAAAAATTTAAAAAATTTAAAAAATGAATTTCATATTTAATTTTTGTAATTTTTTAATAAATATTTTTTTAAAAGAATTGAAATAATTTTATAATTTAATTTTTTTAATTTTCAAAAATAACTTTTAATTTTTTTTTTTAAATTTTAGATATTATAAATGATTTAATATTTAATTTTAATATATTTTATATTTTAAAAATAAATTTAGTTAAATATTTTAATTTTGTTATTTTTTAAAATTTTGAATTTTGAATTTAATTTAAAAAAATATAATTTTAAATTTTATTATTATTTTAATATAAATTTTTAAGTTTTTTAAAAATTTAGATATTAATTTTTAAAATAATTTTTTTATTTAAAAAATATTTTTAATTTATTTTTTACAAAAAATCAGATATTAATTTTTAAAAAATCAAGTACTACCACGTGTCATCACCTGATTGGTCAATGTCACATCATTATCTATATTTAACGATGTTAAGTCAAAGTAACACATTGATATACGATTTGATAATACAGATATCATATTAAATATTTTTAAAATACAAATATCAGATTGATAATGTCATAAAAAATAAAAAAAAAAGTAATCCATAGGAGGGCGGCTTTTTCTTCTTCTAATCTTCTTTCCGCCCTTCCCTTTTCAAAAAGCATAACAACCAACCAACACAAAAAATAAAAATAAAAAAATTCCCTGCATATTCTGTTTTCTCTCTTTATTTTTCTTTTCCGCGTCAACTATTTATATTGATTTTTCTACATAATCCAAAAATTTCCCTTCCATTTCATCCTAGCTGATCCAGCAATCTAATTCCGATATTTAATTTTCTTTTTTCACATTTTTCTTGATCTGTAAATTCCTATTCTTTTTTCCCTTTATTTTTAAATTTTTTCTTGAATTAGGGTTTCAGATAACCAAATATTATCTTCTTTTTTTTTTTTTTGGTTTTTGGTTTCCTTTTCACCTCTTCTTTGCACGTGTTTAATGTGGTGTTTTGTTTTGGTTAGAGTTTAGAGAATTTTCTGATTATTTTTAAAAATTTTGATCTATAATTTCTTTTTTGTTTGTATTGGGCGTAATTGAACTATTATTTTGTTTTATTTCTGCTTAGTTACCAAACTTCAAATTATCTGATTAAAATTGGTTTTTTTATTAGATGTTTGGCAACTAATTAGATAATTAATTTACCTAATTGAAGTAATTAAGTAGGTTAATACTGACCCACATTTTGGTTTAAGCTGTTAACAAGTCTTTTTTTTTTTTTTTTTAATAATGATTTTTTCCATTCTCAATTATTTTGTAGTAATTTAAAATCCTTCTTCGGAACCCATTTTTTTTTTTTTGGGTGATCTCACAGAGTTTAGGTTTGGAACAATGACGAGGGTAAGTCGGGAATTTGGCAATACTATGCAAAAGGAAGCAGTTTCAGCTGTATCAGCTGATGTGATATTTGCTTCGAGCCGTTTTCCCAAATACAAAATTGGGGCAAATAATCAGATTGTGGATGCCAAAGAAGACCCTAAAGTTTTGACCATGAAGGAGGTTATTGCACGTGAGACCGCTTTGCTACTGGAGCAGCAGAAACGCCTCTCTGTTCGTGATCTTGCTAGTAAATTCGAGAAGGGGTTAGCTGCTGCTGCTAAGTTGTCTGAAGAGGTCAACTTCATTCCAAGTCCATTTATTTATGCATTGCAGTGTTTTTAGATAGATTGCTAATGACATTTGTTTAATTTGCCTAACATTAGATTGACTTGTTTTAGCTTTTTGAAGATTTCATGGAATTGAAGATAGGTTGTTGGAAACTACTTATAAGTTGGTTTGTGTTTTAATTTAATAATAAAAGGTTAGCTCAGTTTTGTCAATGAGAGGCATTAAGATCAGTCGAATAGTAAATTTTGTTTTATGGGTTGTTATCATTTTTTTTATGCATCTTGGAATATCACTGGATTGAAGAAATAGGTCTGGTCTCTGAGTAGTCTGTTCATGTGAGTTCTTCTTCTATCATTGTCGGTTGTTTCTGTTCAAAGTTGAGAAGCATTGGGACTATTATTAATTCCTAACCAATATGATTGTCATGTGAACAAATTATAAGCTAGTCATTTAATGGATTCAGGCTAGACTCAGAGAGGCAGCTTCATTGGAGAAACATGTCCTTTTGAAGAAGCTTAGAGATGCCCTGGAGTCTTTAAAAGGACGTGTAGCTGGAAGAAACAAGGATGATGTAGAGGAAGCTATTTCCATGGTTAGTGTTCTAGACTTTGCTTCTACCATTGAATTTATTACCTATAAGGCTATATCAGTGATATGCCAGATGTATTTATCATAGTTTTGAAAGTTAAATGCTAGTATTTAAAATGCATTGCTATGTTTTTTCTTTAATAAAACTTCGCTATTAGTCTTGGTGCATAGAGAAATAATGTTCATGGTGAAAGATGAGGAGAAAAAAATATGGCGTAACTTCAAGGTCATGATTTTCGATATGTCGCTTCAGTTGGCATTGTTGGGTTCAGGGATGTTGTAATCATTTGTATCAACATTGTTCTATGCTGTAATTATTGGTAAAGCGCTAGGGCAGGAGTTTAATTTACCCTTAAATATGATATGCTGTATCCATCCCTGCCTTCTAGTAAAGAAGGATTTGATTTTAGAAATAGCATGGCAAGAGTATAGTGATCTTCTGCCTTCTGTAATAATGTTGCAAGTCTTATTGCTGTCATTTATAGTATGGTTAGGTATGATCCAACTTCTTTTCTGGGAGAAAACTTTTCATATTGTTTAAATATATCAGATTTGAGAATGCATATCTTTCCCCAGCCTTTTGGGTGGAAAAAATGGAAAAGATAAAAACACAAAAGGAAGTAAATTCTTTCAATGCTTGAGATGTTCTCTTTTGATCCCTGGTTATATCTTTTCCCCTTTGCGTGATTCATCTAAAAATATCAATTTGGATTCTTGGTTAATGTATATTGCCTGCTAAGTTCAAGTGAGGCAATAATGACCTTTGAATTTGGTTGCTTCCCCAGGTGGAAGCTCTGGCAGTTCAACTGACTCAAAGAGAAGGGGAGTTGATTCAAGAGAAGACAGAAGTGAAGAAACTAGCAAATTTCCTTAAGCAGGTAATATAGCTTATGATAAATCCTGGATTGATTTACCATCCCTTTTTTTGGATTTCAATTCACAATAAGTTTTTTTAGGGATGCATATCTATAGCATCAATATGTCTGAAAATGCTGAAGAAATTAAATGCATTATTTGTTATATGTACATGCATTGCTTCCTAAGTGTTTTTTTTTTGGGTACGAGAGATACTGTAATAGCTTATATATTATTTTGATCGACATTTAGATTTTCTATATGTATTATCATGACCGAGCAATGATTTGTTGCAGTCTTTCCAGAGCTTCATGTTAAAGTACCTCTATAGATAATTCTGGCCGCATAGTGAATATGTATGGCACCTTTTGGTCAGTTATTATAGTTTAGTGGAAGAATGCCTTTTTCTTTAAGTACTGATCTTTTTGGCTGGGGTGATGTAGGTTAAGTTATGGTTCTCTGAAGTTCACTTATGTATATTTTGGAATTGGAGTGTGAGGATATCCTATTGAAATTTGAATAAGATAGTGGTTTAGGAAATGTTATGCTTGCTGTTTCCATTTAAACAGTGTGCTATTATTCTAGAGCACTTGTTAATGTAGCTATTCTTTATGACACCTGCCTTAACTTTAATCTTTTCTCTCCTTTTAAATTTGTTTATTTGGTTTTGCCTTGTTCTGACTTCTGATTGCTGTCATTGAACAGTTACTGATACAGTGGTGGTAGAAATGCTTAGTTTGTTGCTTTCTGATTATAATGGCACATTTTATTTTCCTTGCCCACTTTTTCCTAATTATTAAACTTCATATAGGCAAGGACAAGGAATGAAAAGACTTGCTATCCTAATTGTAAAATGTTTATGCTTCTATATGAAGTAACTTACAATCCCTTGTTATCAATGTTCTAGGGAAAGCTTGTGTTTGGTTCGTGTTTCCGAAAACCATTTTTCATTCTCAAAACCATAAGTCTTTTCTATGTAACAGTTTCCAAGAGAACTGTTCTTAGGACAGCCCACGTTCTCAAAAATAATACTTTTATTTCTTTTTTATCTGTTTTCACATGGACTCATTTTTTTACTTTCATTTTTGTTTTTCAGTTAAGTTATTCAAATCTAGTTTTAGCTGAGAAATAGACGCACCTAACTTTTTTTTTGGTTTTCTGGAAATGTGTTTTGAGAATGAAAGACAGAAAAGAAAACCAAACGTGGCTTGACCCTGAACAACCTGTACTTCTTTTACAAAAAGGCTGCTTTGATAATGTCTGGGAGTAATCTAACTATGCTGGGCCAGGGTCCATAAATTATTTGCTTAATTCCTTTTTTTTTTCCACTTCGATGCATAGAACACACTACTTTTTCCGTTACTGCTTTACTTTTGCATACTTATGTCTCCAAATAGGCTTCTGAAGATGCTAAGAAACTTGTTGATGAGGAAAGAGCTTTTGCTCGTGCTGAAATTGAGAATGCAAGAGCAGCAGTTGAGAGAGTGGAAGAGGCCCTTCAGGAGCAAGAACAAATGTCTCGAGCTTCAGGCAAACAGGTTTTGTTTTTTAATATTCTGTTTATTGACTTTTAAAGTTTGGTTATGGGAATTTCCGTTGTTAAAGATCTACCTGCTAAATGTGTCAAGCTTTTTACTAATACTCCTTTTCTTTCCACATTGCGTTAACTGTGAAAAATATCTATTGCTTAGACATACCTTAATTTTACTATCAATTAGTACAAATTTCATACTGTTCTCTTGTGAGCCTCTCATGTTCATCAACTTTTTCTATATTTTTGTATTTTTCTTTGAGAACGAATATTTTGCATGGATTTCAGGACCTGGAAGAATTAATGAAGGAGGTTCAAGACGCTAGACGGATCAAAATGCTGCACCAACCAAGCAAGGTTTATCTCAGATCTGTGACTGATTTTTTTTTCTTTTCTTTTCATCATAAGTATTCAAAAACGTTCTTTTAAATTATTTTAAGTCACTTATGGGTTTATAGCATGCTGTTATCTCATTTTTTTTTGTCCATGAAAAAATTGGTTTTTTTTTTTGGTACATTATGCAAGTTGTGTGTGGCTGTTGTAGAAATTCATAACATTTTAGTCCTATAAACTCATAATCTTATATAAAGTACAAGGAAGTTAGAAAATCAGTTACTCTAAATGAATTTTAAAGATGGAGAACATTGTTTTTGGAGTACTTTCATCATCTTTCTGGAGGTCAGGATGGCTGGGGTTGATGGGATTTCTTGTTTAATCCCTGTTTCCTAGCACTAATCTTTTGAGGTATATTGATGGCTTAAGTCTGTTAAGTTTTTTTTTTTTTTTTTTTTTTTTTTTTTATAAATTTGTTAAGGTAAAAATCTCTGTAAAGCTAAAAATACAATATTACAGATCAAAAAAAGCAACAAACAAGTCGTGTGTGACCATGTGCAAGGTTTATGCATATATATATATATATCTTTTATCTTTTAAATATAATTTAAATCTATGGCTCGTCTAGGCTAAGGTAAAGTACCTATTATTTGAGTTTTTTGTTGCTGTTGCTCTTCAAGTGAAGAAATAAAAGAAAAAGGAAAGGACTTGTGTGATGAACACATTCTTCTCAAGAAAAAATGAAGCAAGTATAGTTTTTAAAGATATGATTACCAAATGGCAAGTCTTATTATTGCCATGGCCCCCTCTTTGCGCTCTCCAAACAAAAAATTAGAGGAAAAAAGGAAATGCACTTGCTAGTGATGAATATCGTTCTCCTTGAACATGAAAATCATTATTAGAACATGAACATCCACTTAGGCATTTCTTCTGTGGCATTCCTCCACAGATAGGGTGAGGAAACAATGGAGTGGGATGCATAGTGTTAAATGATGCAATTTGACTTGGACATTAATATTGGAGTCTGACTTATGGGGACAGAGCAGATTCACAGGGTAACCTTTGGGTCTATATTGATTAGAATTTTGTTGCAATGTTGCATTCTTAAGTTTTCTGTTTGGCCTGTTGCGTAGAGCTCTCTAGTTGAATGATGGCTTGTCTTTGGCTACAAAATAAATCAAGCTATGGATGGGCTTATTTAATGTTAAAGTTGTTTGCACAAAAAGCAAATCTTATATTAATATATATAGAAGCATCCTCTTATATGTATGCTTTGCAGCATGACAGATCAAATTGACACCACTTATGCAAGATCTTATTTCAATTCATTTTTAGTTGAAATATTGGATGAGTTAAACTAATAGCCATTTGCAGGTTATGGATATGGAACATGAGCTTCGTGCATTAAGGATTCAACTTGCAGAGAAGTCTAAGCATTCCTTACTGCTTCAAAAAGAGGTTTGCCTTTTACCTTTTAGTTCTGTAGGTTCTGTTAATCAGTTTCTTTCAGCCATTATAGTTGCGATAGATGAATGATGTTCATAGATTTTTAGCTTGTTCTTGGTTCTTCTGAAGATTTTTAATGGTACAATGTTGAGCCACAAATTTTACATTTCTTTTTCACTTTCCATTCCTTTTAGCATATTGGTATGTGCTTTGTTGTAGGAACATTGTCTGAAACTGAAAAGTTAGCAAAGTCTATGCATCTTTTGGATAATGCATTGATCTGTAATTCTCTGGTTTTAGCATATCATATGTTTGGGGTTCTGATGCATATTTCAAATGTTTGAACCAATTTAGATGTCTATTCCTGTATTTGTAAGAAATGTAAAATTAGACTGAATCCGTGAATCATATACTATCTACAGCTTAAATAAGATCCTAAATTAGTTCAACATCAAAGAAAGGCTACAATTTCAAGTTTTCTTGATATTTAATTTCCTTTTTGAAACAATCTTACCATACACGTGATCATATGGTTTCTTGCTATCCAAATTAAGTTCATCCCTAGTAGATTTTTTTCTTTGAATGGTACATCAGCTTCTAAGCTCACAAGATTTTTATTCCATTTCAAATACAGATAAGCAGAAATAGGGGGATACTTTGGGTCCGTTTGTTTCGCAAAAATTGGTTTCCAGAAAATATTTTCTGAAAAATGTGAAGATTTTCCGGAAAAGTAGAGATTTTATGATGTTTGGATGATTTACTGAAAAATGTTTTCTGTTGTTTGGTTATTTTTTGAAAAATCTATTTTTTTCAAATATCAATATTGACATAAATATTAAATATTACAATATTAATATTTTAATAGTAATAGTAATATTAATATTAATACTAAAATATTATATTAATATTAAATACTTAAAATAATACTTTTAATTACCAAAACATTAATTATATTAATATTTAAAATATTATAATTATTATTAAAATATTATTTCTATTAATATAATTATTAAAATATTATTTTGATTAATATAATAATTATTAAATTTTATTTATATTAATATAATTATTATAAAATATTATTTTTAGTTTTTCAAATAGTAATATTAATATAAATATTAAAATATTACTTCTATTTTTTTCAAATAGTAATATGGCATAAATATTAAAATATTAAAAACTAATATTATTATTTCTATTAATATTATTTATTATTAAAACATTAATTATATTAATATTTTAAAATATTTAAAGTGTTCTAATAATTATTAAAATATTATTTCTATTAATTAATATTTATACTATTAAAATAGTAATCTTTTTATACTAAAAAAATTTATTATTAAATAATAATAAAGTATAATTTATATATATATTTATTATTAAAATAGTAATATAAAATCATTTTTCAATAAAATATTAAAAATATTATTTAAAATTTAAAATATTTATAGTTACAATTTATTATTAAAATAATGATATTGTTATATGAAATAATATTTTTATTAAAATAATTTATGATAGTCATTATATTAATAATTTATTATTTATTATTAAAATATAAATATAATTTTATATAATTAAAATATATAAATATGTAGGTTTAATAATATTTAAATAAAATATTGAAAAATACAATATTAAAATATGTTTATATTAATATTTTAATATATTTTTATAATTAAAAAATAAATATTTTTATTAATATAATAATATTTGGCTCGAGTCAAGTTAAGTTTCGATTTAAAATATGATGTCCAAATTCTGATTCGAGTAGTCCTACTCATGGCAGTTGTTTTCAGGAAATTGTCTTCCCCTTTTGAAAAGGGGAAGACAATTTCCAAAAAAAAACCTTTATTTTCCGTTGACCAAGCTATTTTCCGCCAACCAAACACCAGAAAATGCAGAAATCATTTTCCGTAAATCATTTTCAGTGAAACAAACGGACCCTTAGTATCATTTCTTTTTGTAGTTTGCAGTGCTATATGGTATTCTTTCTAAAGGATTTTCATTTCAACTCTTTTGATACATTCATTTTCTATTTTCTTGTTGGCATTTGTGTGGAATGGACTGGTGCATATAGTAGTAGTTATATTCTTTTTCTTTAACCATTGACTTCTTTAACCTTCTGCTTTCCTTAACTGTTTTTTTCAGCTAGTAAGAAGCAAGAGAGTCGAGGAAAATTTATCTCATATATATGAATTAGATGGCGCTGAAACTTTAGGTTCATATTTGCGGATTAAACCTTGCTCTGATATTGCTCCAGAACTTTCCAAATGCTCAATTCAGTGGTATCGTATTTCATCTGAAGGTGGCAAAATGGATCTTATATCGGGTAAAGATAGCGGTCTTCTTTGCTTTCTATGTTTAAGATTACCGAACAGGTGGTGTTTGATGTGGGCAAACTGATTGTCTTGATGAAAGAAAATATTAATGTCATAACACATTTTATAGTGTTTTCATTTGCTTTCTGCTTTCTTATGCTGATTATTATTAGTAAATATGTTTATATCTTGTTGCTTGTCATGCAGTATTTAGTTATCTTGTCAGCCAATCACTGTTTTAACACTTTCTTATCCTTAAAGCTAAACACCATTGTGGCTGGAGATAAATATAATTTTTGTTATTTAATTAAGGTTGGAGGTTAAGCATGCAAAGTAGTATTGCTGCCCATGTTCAAGTATCCCATTAGGCATTAAGTGGTCTGAAATGCAAATATTATCAAATGGGATAGCATGTTATTTTATGATATTGAAAATTGAATAGTTTGTCATATTCAAATCAATGCAATTGGTCTCCCTAATACAGTAACCTGAGTTGACGTTTATTAAATTTCCATGAACTTTTCCACGAACTTTCAAAGATTAGGCTTATATTGTCTATTCAGCCCATGGATTCTATGATGATCAGTGTAAACACAGTTTGATGTGTGAGTGTGTTCGTTTCCCTGGCAGGCAATATGGGTGCAGCTACTTTAAATTTTACTGTTTTTCAAGTAAAAACAGAAGTTAGCTGTTACTAATGATTGCTTATTCTGTGCTACTTTTTAATTCAATTCATTTGGGCACTGGGTTTCTATTTCTTAATATCTTTGTACATTAATTCTGGGTTAGATCCTTTCTGCCTTTTAGAGTTTAGGATCAGGATTGGCATATAGAGAATTTGACCATAAAGTCATTGTTTAGATCATTTTTTTGTTCATGTGATGTTTGATTGATATTTGTTTTTATGACTTAGCATTCATATATACTTCTCACATAAATGAGTCTTATGAGAACCATCGTATATTTAATAAATAATTCTATAATGTGGCTGTTTATGGGCAGCTTAGGCTCTGTTTTGATGAAAGATTTAAACCTCAGTTTGAAATTTTTCCAATGCTTTTAACTCCATAACTACTTAGATGCTATAAAAGAAGCTCACTTGGAGCGTTGTTAGAATCAGCATGTTAGTGATCCAAGAAACAAAAACGCTATGAGCTGCACTTACACTGGGCCCGTATTTATCTAGTGAATAATTGTAGCTTGAGCTCTTGTTTGAAAATTTGTTTTATTTAGTAAACTACCTTAAGAGGCCCATACTTGGCATAAACATGTGTATCAAAAGTATCATATAACATTGAATTTGAAATATTAATAGGAATACGATTTGACAATTTAAGAAGAAAGAAGCACCATTGAGGATTTGCTTGTTCTCTTTTTCCTGGAAGAGTTGGAAGAAGTCATCTGAGTTTGGTATAAGTGGCATGTTTATCAGACTCTGAACAAATGGGGTGCATTTTACTGAAATTGTGTGTAAATTGAGCACAACTAAGTTGTATTCAAGAAACTAATAGCTACAGTACAACAATTATAGGAGAAAGAAGACTATGGCATGGATGAATTGAGCTATAAAAGAAAGTCGATGTTACTTGGCATTGATTAAGTACATGGACTTCTTTTTTTTAGGGGGGGGGTGTTGGGGCGGGCTGTTTTTGGTTAAGAGTAGTTATCATAATTCATAACAAAATAATTTCTGTAAGCTACATGGAAAACATGAAATAAGCATTATTTAGATCAAGATGCTAATGCCTGACTCTTGTGGGCAACAGAATGATCTTTTTCCTTTTCGGATCTGATTTTGTTCATCTATCTTGCTTTATCCAGGTGCTAGCAAATCAGTTTATGCTCCAGAGCCTTTTGACGTTGGTCGAATCCTGCAGGCTGAGATTATTTATGATGGCCAGCTAATCATATTGACAACTACTGGTGCTATTGATCCAGGTTTGCTATGCTGTTTTTTTTATGCCTACTTTTAATTTTTATTTCTCATTATTTATTGAAATTTATAACCTTTGTTTCTTTGTTTGTGAGAGCAGCTGCTGGTTTGGGAAACTATGTGGAGTCACTTGTGCGGAAACATGATGTTGAATTCAATGTATTTTGTCCTACTTCAAAAAATTCACCCATATATGGCTAAATGAATTTTTGGTCATTGAGTCTTTCTATATTGATTTATTTAGTCATAGTTTTTATTTTTCTAAATTTTTTATTTATTTATATATTTATACTTCAGAGCAGATAGTAATAAGAGTTTCCATTTTGAACTGACTTTTACTGGCCAAAAAAAAAACTTTTAACTGATTTTCTTTGTAATAAAGATGCAATATGATTGCTATCTTGTTAACAGTGGCTCCTTAGGGAAATGATTTCTTTTCTGTTTATTTCTTGTTCCAGATATTGCATTGTTCTATGAATAGTCTCACCTGTAGCATTGAAGATCTAAACTTCTTCCCTTATCCTTGCTAGAATTTTAAACCCTAAACCATCCCTCAGAGCTTAAAGCCTTAAAATTGTAGAAAAATAGTGTTGAATTTAGAGTTCCTGCACCAAGCAGGACTTCCTGTCTGGCATCATTCTCTGATGCAAGTGTTGGTTGCTTGGTTACCAATAAACCAGAACTTGCTTGTCATTGACCAAATAGGCTCTACAATCTTTCTAGCATTCGTTTCATCAGAGTCTTGCGACATCTGGTTTTGGGTCAGAAAATGACATGCTGAAAAGGTTTTAAGGCTTTGCAAATGGTTAATTAACTTATTTTCATCTCATCAGTTTTTCACTGGTTTGAGGTGCAGTTGGATACATGAGAATATGTTACTTGTATCTGCTGGAAAAAATGTTACTATTTATTATTTTGTGTCTGCTTCTAATTTTATGTTTATTTTATAGGTATTTGTTCCCTAAATGAATGGATAGAGAATATTTTTCTCATTATCTTCTATAAAGATTTTAACCAATTATTTTTTTGTTTTGGCTTCTAATATTATATCATTACTGTTTTATTATTTTATAGGTAGTTGTTACCCAAATGAATGGTGTAGATCATCCATCAGAATCTATTCATGTACTACATGTCGGAAAGATGCGGATGAAACTCTGTAAAGGAAAGACGACAATTGCGAAAGAATATTATTCCAGCTCAATGCAGGTATCAAGTCTTGTAAATTTTCTCATTGATGAAAGAAGCTTTGATGTTTTCTCTATCGCTAAAGGGGAAAAAAGAGAAATTTTGTGGTGTGAGGATAGTTCTGCTTATATCCTTCACATTGTTCCTTTTTGGCATTTCTTTTGGGTATCCGCCTTTCTGCTAAAGAGGATGTGTTGAACTCATAATTCATCAGATACTTTTTATGAATGTCAACTAAGTATCGTAAGTAAATTGGTCCCGGTTGTTCAATCATTTGATAACCAAAGTCATTCTTCGATAAATGATCACTATGAGTTAGACTGAATAGAATTTGATCAATCCTTTTTTCTGTCGTTAAGGTGGAGAACTGAACAAAAAATTCTCTTTTATCATCAATCCAATCACTGCTCACGTTTTTTTTTCTTCTTATTTTTCTTATCAATGAATAAATCTCTTTATTATTTGGAAGAAATTGTACATAGCATGGAATGAGAATTGCATGCAAACATGTGGATAATAATCTCTCTCATACTTCTAAGAACCACACTTCTGTACACATACCGTGTTTTTTTCTTACACTTTGTGCTTATGCTTTAGCTGTGTGGAGTTAGAGGGGGAGGAAATGCAGCTGCCCAGGCATTGTTTTGGCAAGCAAAGAAAGGGATTTCAGTTGTATTAGCATTTGAATCAGAGAGAGATAGAAATGCAGCCATTATGCTTGCCAGGAGATTTGCTTTTGACTGCAATGTAAGTATTCCAAATTCTGCTTGTGTATACGAGTAGAAACCTATGAAGTCTGTTCTTTTCTTTGAACGAATTTTTTTTAATTGTGAAAATGCCAGATAATGCTCTCCGGCCCGGATGACAGAGCTTTAGGAACCAAATAGACCTCCTTAGGATTATGTTTTGTTAATTGTAATTATGGTTGAGTATGATCATGTATTATAAGTTTGTAATAGTAGGAAATAACATACATTGTTTGATTCTGTATTGGGTTTCCACCATTCTTTTTCCCTTTAAATTCTCCTGTCCCAAGGCATTGTTTTTTGTTTGCCTTTTTGTATTAATGTAATGTAACATATCCAGACTTAAAACATTTGGAGGATTTCTGGAGCTGTCTATATTTGTTGAATGGTTTACTGATGTCGTGTGAATGAGGAATTACCAATTTGATATAATAATATTATAAAGCCATTCGTTTACTCAGTGGTTTATAAATTGAATCTTCTATATTAGCCACCATATTTCTCTTTACCATTCTATATATATATATATATATATATATATATATATATATATATTTCATATGCTTGGTGGTGGTTTCTTCAAAAAGCTCAACATTTACTCAACCCGAGTTCAAGCTCAATATATATAAAAGATCAAATTACATTTTCTATTTGTTTAATTTAATAGTTTATTTAATATTTTATTTACGTAGATTATGTACGTCGAGTTTTGAGTAAATTAAAAATATTTAACTATTTGTTTGATATAAAAAAATCTTAAGATATCGAATCGATTTGAAATTTTACATGTATGACGAGAATGATTATATTGTTAAATTTAATGCTTGATTTGTTATGTAATAATATATAAAATTATAAAAGCGTGTAAAATTAATTAGTTTTATACTAATATAAATAATTTCTTCTTATATATATATTATATGGAGGAGGTAAAAAAGGAGAGAAATTAGAATTAAAATAAGATTCTTTCAAGTTTTTCATTGAAAACAAGACAGATTTATAAATTTACCGACTTTGCTAAAATGAAGTTGATTAGTTTGGTTAGAATGGTAGGCCTATGCCTATGCCCATGCCCAGCCCATGGCCTCTTAGGCTTAGCTCATTTACAAATTAATATGACATTGCTAAGATTGAACGGAGCATTGAGTCAGTGATTTTTATGCTTTTCTGGAGCCAAAGAATAATGGAATTTTAAATCTAAAAGAGTCTGGAGATGCAAGGAATCGAACCCCTTACCTCAGTCATGGAAAGCGGGCGCCCCCGCATCCCACCGTTCGAGCCTAATACCTTTCGGAAGCTCGGTTGAACGTAAGTAATAAAAGTACCAAAAGGCCCCTTTTTAGAACTCCTTTTACTGCTAAAGAATCAAAATCCAATAAAAAAAAAAAAATTTTATTTGAAGCTTTATTAATTGCTAGATTCACCAAAACCCCATTGCAAAACCCTTCATATAATTTTTTTTCCCTTCCCCATTCTCCCTTTAGAAATGGATTTCCAAGTAGTGGTTTTAGCCGGTGACACTTCAAAGAATCTAACTCCCCTTGTCTCCAAGGTCTTCGCCCCCTATATATATATATATTTTTTTTGCATTCAAAAATACCCATTTCATAATTTCATTAATTTTTACTTTTTCTTATTTTTGTTTCTTGAAATGCATGCAGGAAGTGCCTAAACCGCTGCTTCCGGTTGCCAACCGCCCTGTTCTTTACTACGTTTTGCACCAATTGGAACAAAGCAACCTTAAAGATCTCATTGTTGTAAGGAAAAAAAAATCCTTAATTCCCTTTTTTTTCTTCTTCTTTTTTATTAAAGGCTGATTGTTGAAATGGATGTTATTATTAGTTATAGTTTTTAGGGTTTTTGATATTTTGGTTTGAATGTTTGGGGTGGCAACTAGGTGGTTGAAGGGGAAGATGCAGCGCTTCTTGTTGGTAGTTGGGTTTCTGGGACTTTCATTGATCGTCTACATGTTGAGGTATTTACCTTTTTTTTTCCTTACAATTTAATTTTAAGATTGTTTATGTTGAAACTATGCCATTTTATTGGTTAATGAAGGATTTATATAGACTTGAATTACTTGTCTGTGTTTTATGAATGTTATTACTTGATTTGAACAAATTTAAAGTACAATCAAACTTGAATAGTAACATGAAATTTGATTTCAGGTCAAAAAGGAGTGGGGGGTTGAACTGGAGTTTCTTGAGCTCATAAGCTCCTTCACCTATTTAGAGTTTTTAACTCATTTTCACTAAATTCTCATCAGGGTTCAAGACTAAGAACATATTTGAAACTTTAAACCAATCAAACTAGAATATCCAGCATGTGAATTGTAGTTTAGGAATCCAGGGAAACCTACCATGTGCTCATTCTGTAACATAACCGGCATCATACCACACTCTGAGAAGGTTGCACACCTTCACATCGCCAAAGAAATGTACTAGAGAAGCTTTTTTTGTCTGCTTAAAGAAGCAGTAATGGACCATGACGCTTTTTTTTGTAACATAACCAGCATCATTGACTTGTAATGGACCATGGTGCAATGCCAATATTGAATGTGATATTAACAAGATCATTTACCCTTTTGGATGGGAAACTTAACTTATGCTCATTCTTGCATGTTCTGGAGTCTAATTTTCATGTTGCTTCTCTGAACCTGAAAATTTGCAGTCCTTTGCCTTAGCCAGGCTGAATATTTCCTTAAATGTGGATTGGGACTTTGCAAGATTGTAAATCTGTTATCAAGAAGAAATGAATCAAGGCTTTTTCAATGTATAAGCCAATATGACAATAGGATAATGATTATCAGGCTAAGCTCTTCTTATCATATTACACAGTATTTAATGGTTAACGTTGTGCTAATGTTCTAAATTATTAGAATTTAAAACTAATTGATGTAGGCATGGAAGTAGAAGTTTTCTTGTTATGCCATTTCACTTTGCAAAGTTTAGATTGTTTTATATATGGGAGCAAACGGCAATTTCATCCATTAGGGTTTTGCTCATTTTGGTAAAGTCTGGGGTATGACATAATCTTATGGGCTTCATGTCTTTCCTCCTAACTAGGTAAGCTTATGTTATCTAGTTCTTTAAAAAACCAGGTGAAGTTCATTATTTTGGTATCTCGGAAACCCCACTATAGAGCTTCATAAATTGACCTGACCTGACCTGTTATGGTTTCTTTTAACCAAGGTTGCATTGGGAACTTGGATTTAAGAGCAAGGATTGGGATTTCAAATTTAGTATAAATTGTGTGATAAAACACATGTAAATAGGACCTTCATGATTATTTCAAATTCATGGATTTTGTTGGATGCCTATTTAATGGTGAATTTGAAATACTTATAGGTATTTGAGAATTTGAAATTCATCTCTTATACCTTTTCAAATGTATAGACATTATGAATCTTACCTAATTTGTGCATAGTGTGTGCATTTCATTCTCACAATTTAGATAACAAATCAAATCTAAATCCACTATTTCAAATTCCTCTTACCAAACTAGCACAAGATATTTCTTTGGTCAATCAGTAGACTTTCGAATGCTTTAATATTCTCTAAGTGCGGTTTTTGAACAAATGCTTTTAGTATAAGTTTTTCTCATCACTTCTCTTTCTCCGTGCTGATACACCTATTTTCTCTTCTCTTTTTGCCAACCAATGCTCCATGTCAGAATCTGTTGTTATTATTAATCTGAATTCTGAAGCCTAATCTGGGTTATTCATGTTCTATTTTGTAGAATCTGTTGACACCCTGTCCTGTATTGGCTTTCCAAGAACATAGTTGATGATGTTAACAAGAACAGATGCTAGTCTAGAAAACTCTCTCCACCTGTTTGTACATACAGAATCCCTTTATCATATGCATTCCTCCTTTTGGTTTTAAGCTGAGTCTATTAGTGTAATTTTTTTCCTATTTTCTTTCCCCAGTTCCTAAATTCATGTATCTAAGATGACAATGCATGCTTTTCATTTCTTTTCTTTTTTCTTGAATGTGCTTTTTAATGTTGTAAGATTGCATGTCATTCTTGTGATTATGAATTACATGTGTATGCCATGAGATTCTCTCCTTTTCCTAGTTTAATAACTAATTAATTTCCTCTTTTCTGATGTTGCAGGTTGCTGCAGTCCCTGAGGATATTGGAACAGCTGGGGCAATTAGGGCAATCTCACACCACCTCACCACAAAAGACATTTTGGTTAGAATTTATTAATAGTATTTGAGTTCCCAAACAAAGTAGTTTCTTCACAGCCCACTTCATTTTTCTGCAGGTTGTGAGTGGTGATCTTGTTTCTGATGTTCCTCCTGGTGCAGTTGCTGCCACCCATAGGCGACATGATGCGGTAGTGACTGCAATGCTTTGCTCTGTTCCTGTTAGTGGACCTTCAGAGTCAGGATCCTCCGGTGGAAAAGACAAAGCCAAGAAACCAGGACGATACAACATCATTGGACTGGACCCCAGCAAACAGTTTTTATTACACCTAGCAACAGGTTAGACTTTCAACATTCTGTTTTATTTACATTGTTACTTAGACTGGAGCCTTACATAGAATCTTTTAATGCTTTTGTAGGAGCAGAAATTGAGAAAGATACTCGACTGCAGAAGCGCATTCTCCGTGCAGTAGGCCAAGTATTGCTTTCCCATTTACCTTTTTTACAACTCTTCAACTAATAACAACTGATGCCCTATTTGATGACAATGATTAATGTTAGAGTTTTATGCTCCCAAATACAAGTTTAGAGTCTCAGTTTTTTATTTAAAGCAGAATATATTCTATTGATTGGACAATCCTTTACCTGCCCAAAAGCTACTAATATTCTTTTGGGGCAATGATTTAAAAGCTACTATTTGAGTCTAGTGCTTCTGAGAAGCATTCACGTTACAATAAAATGTCCTTGTGTTTGGTAACAGAGCTTATCATGTTATCCTATTGTCTTATTATTCTTTGCTACATACTTGTGTCTCCCCGCTCTCTGTGTGTTTGTGTGCAAATGTGTTTATTTTCCTTTATCAAATGGAAATTTAAATTGTCTGTTAAAGAAAAAAATTTCCTTCTCCATTTTGATCATCCATCAAACGGCTTATATTTGTGAGATATTCTGTTGTTAACCTCATTTTCCTTTTTACCTTTTATACAGATGGAAATTCGATCTGATCTGATGGATGCTCATATGTATGCATTCAAGAGGTTGGTTCCCTCCCCCTAACACCCCCCCCCCCCCCGACTTGCTTTGAAATCAGCTTTCAAATCCAGTCTGCTCTGTTTTTTGTATAATTCCTTATTACATTTCCACTCAGGTCTGCCCTGCAAGAAGTTTTAGACCGAAAGGATACATTTCAAAGCTTGAAACAGGATGTACTTCCTTATCTTGTCCGTAGCCAGCTGGTTAGTATCACTACATGTCAGGATGTTCAAAGACCACATGTGTATCTGGGTATCTAATTTTATTCCTCATTCTTTTATAACTGTCAGAAATCAGAGGCCTTATTAAATGGAATTCCACAAGCAGAAGAAAATGGTAATGACAAGGTTAGTTCCCAGAACAATCAAGTATTGGTCTCTCGAATCCTCGCTAATGCATCTACCTCAAGCTTTCACGAACTCTGTTCCATGAATCCTGATGGTTCTGCCCCTATTCGGAAAACCCATAAATGCTGTGCTTATATTGCAAGCAGCAGCAGTTATTGTGTGCGCTTAAATTCCATTCAAGCTTTCATGGACATCAATCGTGATGTGAGTTATATTTCTCATTTATGCTTTTCTTATTTGACACTCTGCGCTTTTTAATCCACTTTTAATGTCATTCAATTGACTTATTTCTTTCTCTAATATTTCAGGTCACTGGTGAGGCAGATCATCTGCTAAGCGGTACCTCCTCAGATCGTAATAATGTTTTTGGCCCTTCACCGAAGCTTGGAACCAAAACTACTGTAGGCCTACATCACCAACACTAACTTTTAGAATTATTTAAAATCAGTTTGGAAAACAATTGCCGATTATTATGATAAATAATAACAATGGGGGTTTTAACATCTATGCTTTATACTCCTAAAACTAAGGCCTTATCTTTCTATGATTTTAGGTAGGACCACACTGTATGCTGGGGGAAGGTTCAGAAATGGGTGACAAATGCCAGGTAAAACGATCTGTCATTGGCCGTCACTGCCGGATAGGTTCCCATGTGAAGGTATGATGATTTCTCTAATCATAATAGGCGAGTAAGATTAAGCAGAAAGTAAATTTGATGCTGTCAGTAAAGCTTGTCCTAATGATTTTGTCATTTATGAATTTATAAAGAAAAGGAAAGTTTCAAGCTTAGATAATTGTTCATTTTGCAACTCAGAATTTCTTTCCATGCATTTGCAGGTTGTCAATTCGGTTGTAATGAATCATGTTACCATTGGCGATGGATGTATAATTCAAGGTTCTGTGATTTGCAGCAATGTACAGCTTCAAGAGCGTGTTGTATTGAAAGATTGTCAAGTAATTCTCTAACACTCTATTGCATAAATTTCACATGCACGGGAAGAATCAATTGATTTTATTATTTTTATTACTATTTAGTATTTTATAGTAGTTATTAGTGTTAATCGCGCGATTTATGTGGGGGTTAATACCTGTGTATGAACTAATTATATTCTATAAGCATTGATAAGATAGCAAAAGTACATTTAAGCCAAAGATTTTAATATACAAAAACATAGCACAAAAATATGGGGAACATCCTACATACCTTGAGTTTTGTAATTAACCTGAAAAGCTTCTCCACCTGTTTATTGCAAATAATAAGAGCATAATGCAGTTATATAAATTTCATGTAAAAAGGAAATAACCTATAATATATATATATATATATATATATATATATATATATAAAAGCACGGATGTGGAGAATTTTTGAACTGACGAAAATAATCATTGTTGTTTACTGTATTTTTAAATTGCTATTATAATTTTTTTTTTTATTATTAATAAAATTTATCTAATTTATAAGAAGTTTAATTTCATTAAAACACTTTCGTTAAAATAGATTAATTTGAGAATGAATAAAAAAATTAAAAATTTATATGGAATTGATTTATTTTAAAAGTTTAATTTTTCACTAACCTTAAAAGGTAAATGAATTTATTTAATATAAATATAAATATAAATAAAAAAGAGTTTAATTTTTATTGAATTTTTTATTCATATTTGCCTTAATATTAAAAATAATATTTTATAATATTTGTTATAATTTGCACATGAAATGTTTTTTATATGTTAATGCAAATTTTAGTCAAAATACACTTTATTAGTTTTATTTATTTTTAAAATATACAACTATATATTTAAAAATTGATGGAACAACGGGCATTTACATGCAAAGCACGTGATAACAAATACTAGAATATATATAAGCATGGATACTGATAGACTTTTGAACTTAAAAAAATGAACATTTATGTTCATTATATTTTGAAATTGACATTTTATTTTATTTATAAATATTAATAAGATATATTCAATTTGTTGAAAGACTTTCATTAAATAAATTTATTTGATAAATAAAAATGAGTTAAAGTTTACATTGATTTTTTTAGTTTTAATTTTCCATTAATTTAAAAAGTAATAAACTTTATTTTAATTGACTTATGACATATTAATGTACATGGAATAAACTGTACATGTTAACTTGCATTTTACTAATTTCATTTATTTGTACAATATACAATTATAGTATATAATTATTATTATTCTTTTTTTTTTGTTTTTAGAGTTTTAATTTTACATTAATGTTAAAGCTAATAAACTTTATGTTACTCTAATATATTTTTTACATGAGACAAACTTTACATGTTAATATGTATTTTATTAATTTTAAATATTTACAATATACAACTATATATTTAATATATATTATTATTATTTAAAAATAAGTATACACGTGCAAGGCATGTGACAACAAAAACTAGTTATAAAAGTGCCAACAACAATAAGCAAGACAATTGCAATTCTATGAATGCAAAGTACTGGCAATTCTTAAACTTAAGTGCACTTGGTTTAAGAAGCTAAACAACCCAACCTTAAGAATTGCCATCTACTTCAAATTCAAGCAAAAAGATGAACAAATATAATAGGAGAATTTCAAATTCTGGAGAAGTATATTAAGCATAACAATGGGCAAATTCTTTTAAATGGCATTAGAAGAATGACCATAATTATTGAGAATAATGGCATTTAAAAAATGCACCTGCCAATAGTATTATCAACGGAAAAACCCAAACCTTTTTCCGGTTTCCCAGCTTTATATATAGGTAAGCGCCATGTGCCAGCATGCAAACCCCACTGGGGCTTGCTTTTATATATAGTTAATAGATTTTTGCATTGTGCTTCTTTTAGGTTGGAGCAGGTTTCTTAGTTACTGCCGGAAGTGAGTATAAGGGAGAATCTTTGGCTAGAAAAGAGAAATGAGTTAAGGCTGTATCCCAGAATTGCAAGAAAAATGTCAGTCTTGACCCATCTCATTTTTGCGGTTCGACAACTGCTGGTGCCAGTAAAATTCGAACCTTGGCAAATGAAGGAAAGGCCAACCAACGTCAATCAGTGTATTTTCCTTCTCCCCATTTTATTTTATTTTTGAGTAGTTGTGTTGCTTGTTTTTGATGGACTCAACCCTATGCATTTTCATCGACTAAAGGGGATATATATATATATATATATATATATATATATATATATATATATAGACTTAGCCCAATTTTGGCTTAATTTTTTTTTATATCCAAATTTTACTAGCACTAATAAAGGAAAGCCCTGATCATATTCTTATTCAACGCTGTTTTTCTTAGACCTAGCAATTGGTATATTTATATCGTGTTCGTATCATAATCGTATTTAAGGTATTTTATATTTGTATAAGTTGACGTGTTAATAATTTATGTTATATAGATTTTGACATATTTGTGTCGTGTTCGTGTCATGTTTTAGTTATTTTTTTCATATCGTGTTCGTGTTGTGTAATCGTGTCGTGTTCACCAATATTGCCAGGTCTGGTTTCTCTCCTCTTAATGTTTGTGGTGCAGAGTTTTACCATCAAAGTAGCTGGATAATATTACTTGCCTGTTGGCTTTGGTTTTTTTATGAGATTTAAGCAATGGGTTTCGACCAGACGTTACTTGTATAGGGAGTAGTTGTTTAAGACTAACAAAATATCAGTACTCACATGGTGGTTCTTTAGCCTTAAGCTAAAATCAGCATCTGCTCTCTTTTTGAATGGTGAAAGAGAAATATTGCAGTGTAGATTTCTCCTAGTTATTGACAACCTAACTATAGCTTTCAAACCTGCAGTAATTGCTTGATTTAGAGTTTTAAGGACAATGTTGGGATGCCTTGCCGGGAAGTTTATCTGAACGATGAAACTTACTGTCTATACCCATAAATAAAGGATTATACATTGGCTAATACGTTTTGCCTTGGGCTAGAATTGTCTGGTCTGGAGCAGTGTTGGTAAAGGTAAGGAACTACTTGCAAAAGAGCAGCTCTCAACCCCGATAGCCAATAATTTCTCCTTTTATGCTGAGATCAAATTGAGCAACTGTTTTACAACATTTTCCCCTAAATGATACCCCCAAGTGATGGAGCTATGGTGAGTTTTGATAGCAGTAGGAAGCTATGTTACTCGGATTCGGATGTGAGTGTCGGGCATGGGTATATGTTCTATACGGGTATGTTCAATTTTTTCTAAGATTTTCATGTATTTGGAGGGTTTTTTGGAAGATCATTTCTTTATACCCACGTTCGGATATACAACAATTAAGAGTCAGATCAACATAGGTGAAAAAAAAGGCTAAACCTTTTCAAAACGCAATAAAGAACAAGCGATAAGGTTTAATCTTGCAACATAAATACCCTGTCAATAGACACCATGTCACCCTGGTTCCTATCAGATGAAAAATGCGTTTGCCTAAGCAATCAAGCACAGCATGTCAAGGCATTATATCATAGTCAAAACCGATCAAAATCCATATTTATTTTGCACCGGCAAAGGAAGCATTGGAAAGAGTAATGCAACAGAGAGGGATTATCATATCTTATTAGCAAACTACATTGCTTTCTTCCCTTCATGTTTCTTGCTGAAATGATATATTTGAAGTAATCAGAGAAGATGACTTCTTTATATAGGGGTTGCTCTCCACTTTCTAGCACTTGTGGCAGAGGACCAAAAACAGCATCAGGTCTAGGATTCACAAAATTAGGCACCGAAATTCTGTTCCTCTGTTACATGGACTTTTTAATAATAGTTGTCATTTTTGTGTTCGATATTTCATCAGTAAGATAAAATATAGAATATATATCCGATACTTCATCATAAAAGTGGATACAATCCTTATAACTATTGCAATTGGAGGAAGAAGAAGAAGTTTGATCCACTCTTTCTCTAGTTTGATCTATATATTCACTTCCTTATCCCTTTTCGGCTTTCTTATTTTAATCTCTATATTCTAAATACTCAATTTCTCTTGGACAACACTATTAATCATCTGGATTTTATGAACTAAAGTTGGATAGTAATTAGAGATGAAAATGAAAAGTTGATGGTGGAATAAGTAAAAGTGTATTAGCTGATACTCTTGTCCAAGCTGAAGTTATGATTATAAAAGAAAGAGTACTTTTGCCCCAAAAAAAAAATTTAAGATAATTGTATTTTAAATATGAATGCAATGATATAAATAATATTTTAAATAAAATTAATTAAAATCAAACAAAACACATTAAAATACAAATAATTTATATACAATCATACCAATTATTTTTATTTATACATGATATTATATTATTTGCATTTATATATTTTTATTTAAGACATTGTTATAAGACGTATATACGTATCCGTATTTAATTTTGGATTTTTTTAGCTGATTCTGCTAATCCAAAATTTTAAACAAAACACAAATCAAACATGCAAACACATATTGGAGTATCCATAAAGAAGCCATAACCACTGGAAAGGCTGGAATTAAACTAACATATGTAGGAGAAGGACCTAACAAGTCTCCTAAGTCCTAACGAACCTTTAAATTAGCATTTAATACTAGAAATAGTGCCCTCGATTCCTTTCGGGTTTTTAAAAAATATATTTATAAAAAAATAATATTAAATTGAGTAATAATATAATATAATGTTAAAGACAATTACTGTAAAATATTGATTTTTTTTTTTTTTATAATTTTCTATCTATGGTCCAACCCGAATCGTCCAGACGAGCATAAAAAGCTAAAAAATTTCTTTTATTAATTAGATAATGTCTCAGGGCAGATCAAGTTTGACCCAAGTCATGCGGGTTCACTGGATTAAGCAATAATCCGATTCTTAAACAGGTTTAGTTATAAGATATATTGCATATTATCTTTTATTAGCGTAAAAACTAAGAAAAATAATTGTAAAAACTAACATTGATAACACAAGTTGTAATTTTATAAAAAATAGTTAAAAAAAAATAACAAATAGTTGTAAACGGTAACATTTATAATAAAAGTTTTAGTTTATAATAAATAATTGTAAAAAATAACAAATATGTAATATGTAATTTATGACTACTATTTGTTATAAATTACAACTTTTATCATCAATCTTAACATTTACAATTATTTTTTTATCTTTTACTCTAACATAACATAATATGTAATTTTATGACAAATAATTTTAACAAAAAGTAGTATTACTATTCTGTGTTAAGTAAAATAAGAAAATTAAGTAATTTAATAATTAATAGATGTAAATATAATAAAATGTTATAATATTACGTTTTATTAAAAAAAAAAGTAATTTAATAATATATAATTATAAATATAACAAAAGATAATAATACTATCTTTGCATAATAAAAATTGTACTCCCTTTGTTCTATTTTCTTTGTCCATTTTTTTAAATGTCTCAAAATTATGTCTTGTTTTCTTTTTTGAACATTTAAATTTCTTACTCTTTTTTATTTCAAAATTATTTTTCATATTGTTTTACTTTTTGGCATTAGAAACTATGAAACATTAAATTTATAAAAAAATAAAAATTTAATATTATATACATCAAAATCTAAATTTTTTAAAATTTCATAAAAGTCAATGAAAGATTAACAATTTGAGACGAAGAGAATAATTATTTAATAAAAATAGTAAGTAGATAACAAAATTAGTAAAAATAAATTTTGTTATTTTCTTTGACCGATTATTCGATTTATAACTTGACATGTTCAAGGGTCGGGTTACTCGTTTGGCCAAACAAATCCGGGTCTGGACAAGGATTTTTATAATTCAACTTGACCCGACCTGGCCCGAATTACTATTCATTAAATAAAAAATATTTTTTATTTAAATTTAATTATAAATGTATAAATATTAATCTAATTTTTTTTTAATATTTCAATGAATAATAAAATGAATTTTCGAGCAAATTCAAACCCAATCCAATTCGTGTTTGAATAAATAAAAAAAAAAAAATTGAATCCCGATCTAACCAAAATTAGTTCTATTCATAACCGGTAAAACACAAATGATGTCTTGTCACATCAGAACGTATTCTAAACTCACCATTAGAGGTTGATGGGAGCAGCTCCCCTCAATTATTAAAAAAAGAAAAGAAAAGACAAATCTTGTTCATGAAAAAACCGCTCCATGAAAGGCTGAAGTTGTAAACAGTCACCTCTATCAATGTTTAACCTAAAATACAGAAAAAAAAGTATGGCCTCCATGAAAATTATGAACTTTTATTAACAAAAAAACAATCTGTTATGAACTTTTATCAGAGGTCGATGTCTCACCTTTTTGCAAGTAAATGAATGGAGCCCTTGCCCTTCGGCCCCTTCCTAAAGCTCCATTGCACCCTTGAATAAAGGTAACCACGGGAGTTATTATATAATTTTAAATACGATATAATTATATAAAAATATAATATAAAAATAATATATTTAATAATTAAATGTAAATTAATGTAATAAATATGATATGACATGTTTAAATATAATTAATATGATATGTTTAATACATATATAGTATTTGTATTTAAAATTTTAATATATTTATATGACTAACATAGAAAAACACGAAATATAACATGTATACACCAATTATTAAATTATTATATATTACAGTTTTTTTTTTTTTAATTCCAGTATCTAACATAAATATAAAGTTAACTATATAAAATGATGTAGTTGTGACACATGTCCTTTTTTTTCCTTTTATTTTAAAGAATGAAAGAGAAAGAAAAGAAAAGGAAAAAAAAAATTATGTGTTTGTATTTATGTTATTTTTTGTGTGTTTAAAATATTATAAATTGATATAAGTTTTTACATGTTAATAATTTATTTTATGTATATTTTGACACGTTCATGTATTTGTATAGCGTTCATGTTATTTTTTGTGTTGTATTTTAATTATTTTTCTATGCTATGTTCGTGTCGTGTCTCAATTCATTTCATATTTTACATAGTTTGTCATTGTGATTCAATTTAGAGAAAAAAATTTGTGTGTTTGTGTTGTATCTCAATTCATGACATATTTTGCATAATTTTTCAAAAGGATTCAATTTAGAGAAAAATTTGTATGTCCGTGGCGTGTTCGTGTTATTTTTTTATGTGTTCAAAGTATTATAAATTTATATAAATTTTTACGCTTTAATAATTTATTTTATATAGATATTAATACGTTCGTGTATTCGTGCCGTGTTCATATTATTTTTCGTGTCGTATCATGTTTTAATTATTTTTTCATGTTGTGTTTGTGTCGTGTTTCAATTTATCTCATATTTTACATAATTTATCATAGTGATTCGATTTTAACTCTAAATTTATTTATTTAGATATTAAAACATAAAAAATTATTTAAATTTTATAATAATTATTTAATATGATTCAATTTAAATTTATTTATGATTATTAATTTAATTAAAATTTTATAAATAATTAAAAAAATCTCTGAATGAAACGGAAGAAGAATTCTAGTTAATTTATAAAGGTAGACATGTCTCTCAATGCTAATTTTTATTTTCAAGGCAGCCTTTTGCAAATGAACAAGGCATCTGTGGTCCTTTACCAAGGAACAGATGGTTAATTTCTTTTGTTTGTCTCGATAATAAAAAAAATTGATTTACAAAATGGATGACTTTCTATCCTTTTTTTTTATTTGAATAGAGGGAATTTCTCAACTCTTTTGATTGAAAAAAAAAAGTATGTATTAATCATTAAACAAAATTAAATAAATGCAAAATCAATGACTTTCAATTACATTATCTTGATAAATTCTTCGAAGAATAAAGAAATTCAATTGTTCGTATTATGGTTGAGCATTATTTGGTTAAAACCAAACAATCAAATCAAACCAATTAACAGTTTGGTTTGGTTTGGTTTAAAAGTATAAAAATAAAAATTGGTTTGGTTTCAAATCGAAATATTTTAAAGTGAATCCAAATTGAAAATTAAATTAAAATTAAAATCAAAATAAATAATATAATGATATTTATACTTATATAAATATTTTATTATTTTATTTGCATAAAGTTTTTATACATTAATACTTTTAATTAAAAATAAATAAGTTCTCTTTTAATTAGGGTTTTCTTTGAACAGATCATTGTCAACAATTTTACTTGCATAGAATGATAGTAGTTTTACTTTAAAATGCTAAATTTAAAACTCAATATTATATTTTGAGTTTCTAAATATGAACATTACGCAAAGAATTTAGTTTGAGAATGATTCTCACTTGAACTTATTTCTGTACATCTGATGTTACATGCTTTTGTATTTATTTTGTAAGTTTTAGATCTTTGAAATTTTACTTTGACATTAAATAAGAGATTTTGGATAAGATTTTTTGTCTGTAATGACTCTCTAAAGTTAAAAATATATATGTTTTTTATTTTCATGGCAAACCAAATAAAGTACCAAATCAAACCAAATTATTTTGTATATGATTTGTTTTAATTTTTATTATAATTTGAATTTATAATTTAATTTGATTTAATTTAATTTTTATTATAATTTGAATTGGGCCAAAATATTTTGATTTGATTTATTTAAAATTTGAATAAAATATGAAATACAACGATAAAATTAAATAAATATAAATTATATAAAAAATTTAAAAATATATAAATTAAATTAATTTCATATTAATGAAAACTTTCTCTATATATTCAATCTGCATTAAACCACGTGATATATTTATGAGTTCACCCTATTTATGATGTAAGAAATAATAATATATTATTATCTTAGTACGGAAAAGGCTTTGTCTTTGAATGTGTGAATTCTTTCATCTTCCTAAAGAAACAAATACTGAACGGTGATATTCATTCATTATAGAAAAATACAAGGCTTTGTCTTATTTATCGATTTTGGCTCTGTCTTCCAACCATCCAAACTGCCGTTAACCCTTCTGTCTAGTAAACAATAAAATACTATTATTTATTATATAATTAACCCAAGCTAAGAATCTGTTCATTCTTTAAACTAGTTTATATATTGAATTCTGATAATTAAAATTAAATTTTCAATATTTTTTTCAATAAATCAAACGGTTGTTGGCTCATGAATGATTTTGGATATAAATTTTACTGAACGATAATCTATTTTAATGTAATCCGATAAATAAAAAATAATAATTCAAAACATTTAGGTCTCAATTTAAGAATTAAAGCAACTTATCAATTTCCAAATATTATATTAACCAAAAGCTTAAAAAAAAAGACAGCTTCTCTGGTGAAAAGAAAAATTATTATTACTTTACAAACACAATAATGAGAGTGATAAAAGATTTAAATAATAGTCGTAAAGCGATATTATAATCGTTATTTTACGATTTCGAATTTTTTCGTAGTCGATATTCATGACTGATATTTATCGTAATTGATTACGATAATATTTATTATATTCATAATCATAATAAATATAATACAATCAAATATACGTCAGTTATCACAATTTAAATTTATAGAGTTATTAATCTACTACAGTATACAACGAGAAAAACAAACTAGCAAGGAATCAGCTTTACCAAGGACAGAAAATCCAAAATAGGCTACCTGTAAAACCCAAGTAGCCTTGGCTTTTATGTATGGAACTAACTGTTTGTTAGAAATAATAGAGGAGATAATTCGTGTATTCGTATTATGTTTATATATTTTATTATGTTATAATTATATTTTATATTTTATATTATATAGATTTTGAAATATTCGTATATTTGTATTGTGTTCATGCTATATTTTTGTATCGTATTTTAGTTATTTTTTTTATCTCGTGTTTAATATTATTCTAGAAATAAGTCTTTGTTGCCGCCTTCGCTCCTTCCTAGCTACCCATAAACTCTACGGACTTTGTTTTTGTTTTTGTCTTTGCTTCCTTTCCTTTTCTTCTTTAACCTCTCTTCAAATTCTCCTCCTTTTGAGTCTTCTCATCAGCTTCCAAGAGTATATATCCAACAACTTAGCAATACAAAAAACAGCAGAAGGAAGAGCAATTCTGCAGCAAACTTTTTCTTTCACAATTCAACTGCATGCACTGTAAGTATATATATGTCTTCTTAATTAATTTCCAATCAACAAAATTACTTTAATTTCATTAACTAGATTTGTATTTGTGTTTTTCAAAAAAGTGTGGTAATTCATAGTATTTGCATGATTTTCCATATATCAGGCTGAGAAATGGGATTTGCTTGCTCCATCTGCCTGGCTCCCTGAATGCCATCTAAGAAGCTTGTCAAACACTGTTGGCTGCCTTCCTACATGGCATGAGGGGAGTCATGCAGGCTTTAACAATCCCAAGTTTTTATTCATAATTTCCTTAATTCTCTTATTCTCTATATAATAATAATATATGGATGAATAATTCATAGATTTTATCTCTGAAATTGTTCATTTTGGTCTACATTTGCTGAAGATAATTGTTAATCATGTTAATACATATCTTATATCCAATCTTTCATATACATAATTAAGTGAAGTCTCTTTATTAATTATTCAGTAGCTGATGAGTTGATAGATAAAACTACTGATTAGACAAGAAAAAGATATCATAATCTATCAATTAAGTGACCCCTCAATCTATATATTAATAAATTTCAAGTTTGGCTGGTTATTCCCATTTATTCAAAAAGTGAGTGAGTGGTAGTGCTAGTATTTTTCTCAAACATGTGGCTGCCATGGAAATCAGGCTGTGCAGAGCACTGGAAGTGATGTGGGCCTTTTTTGTATATATTCCTACACTCAATCTTACACATTTTTTTTGTTGGTATTCACTTTAACGAATCAATAAAAGTTAGCGGCTTCATTCTATCCTCCCAACTTTACTCACTACCCATCATTCTAACTAAAGAAAGGCAATTTTTAGGTAAACTGGATTAGGTGAAGGTTTTGAAATTCTAAATAAAAAAACAAAGAAATGATGATGGTTGTGTGTATGTGTATAGATTTATTTTTACTGTTTTGAAATAACATAATTTTTTCACAAAATCTTCAATTTGCTTAAGCTGTTGTCTTACTCATTTGTCTTCAAAAATTGGAATAAATCTATATATACTAATATCATTTTTCTTAACTAGACTTATCCGTGAATCGGATTTAGATAAACAAAAATAATTTTTTTTGGATCTGATTCATAAACAATTCTAATCTTTACTAACTAAGACCTTAATGAAGTTATTCCAAGCACTGCTCTTTCTTGGTTGTATTTTCTAATTTCCATCTTGTTCTATTTTCATTAAAAAAAAAAAAAAACTTTGGTTCTATAGTCAACTGTAGTGGTCCAAACCTTTTTAACTTTGAATATGATTATGATGTAGCAAGGTTTCGCGTTCTTTTTAGACAAATCATCTTACCATTATACATGAAAAAAACATTTTAAAACATTCATTTGAAATATTTTTAACATTAAAATTGCTTAAAATTCATAAAGTAAAGATGTTGATTAATATGTAGTAATCAATATAGACCATTTAATTAAAACTTTACTATAAATAAAGAAACTTTGCCTAAATTTTAAAGTTTAAACCTCAACAAACAAAAAAAAAGAAATATTTTGTGAATAATAAGCTTCAATATCTATGTGTCACTGTTTGCTACTGACAAGTCAGAAGACAAGACGGAAGCTAAGTCCAGGAAAGAGTTGCCAAATTTGACTTGGCATGAGAGTGACTGAACCCTTTAACGCAGACTCGCAGAGCACAAATGAGGGAACCCTCACCCAAACGTACGTTCAGATTTTTTCATTTTTGAGCCCAAAACTCACAAAAGATAAAAAAAAAAAAAAAAAAAAAATAAAAAAAATTGTAGCATCGATTCAGGGCTATTGCTGCTTGGGTTTTAAAAAAATTTGATTGAAAAATTATGATTTAAGAATTTTTAAGTGTTTGATATTATTATAAAAAAATATCGTGAGAAATTAAAATATTAAAAAAATATGTTTAAAATAATAAAAATATAAAGATTGAGGATAATAAAATTATTTTATTCAAAAGTTAACTTCTAAAACTCAAAAGTTCTATTTTTTAGTTTTTTGATTTAGGTTATCAAATTATGTTTCAATCGTAAAAGTCAAAAAATTTTATCAATTTAGTATTACGTTTATGGTGAAACGTAATTTTTTATTTCAAAAATTATTCTAAGAGGAATGCTAAACGGGGCTTTAATTGGAAATGCAAAATTTATTTTGTTCATTCAAAAATTTAAAAAATTGATTCAATAAGTTAAAAATATTTTATAATTTTTTTTTATAAATGATAAAATTTAAATATTAAATTAAAGATTGTATTATTAAATTAAATTAATATAAATTATTTATTTAATATTTTTAATTAAATCAATTAATCCAACTAATTAAAAGAAAAACAATCGAAAATCTCGTCAAATATTTAACTTTCATTTTTTTATCCTCGTCAAAAATGTGTTGAAAATATTAATTAAATAGTTTTAAGTTGTGCTGTTTACCCGATCATTAGCCTACTGCTTTCAATGATAATGGCTGTCAATAATTTGTGATCAGATCCATAATCGGACAATTTCATTCGCCACATATATCATCTCTCTTAATAAATTTAGAGATTTGCCCACTGTTTTTCTTTTAACTCTATATTCTTTTTTAAAAAAAATCTTATTAAATACTTATAAATTTTTTTTATTAAAATTTATATATATATAAATCTAACATTTGAACGTCATTGCATACCAAATATGTTTCAATTATACAAATTAAGCCCATAAATTTAGTTTTTTTTTTTCCATAGAAGCAAGTAGGGATCAATATCAAAATTGATTTCATATATATTGATAAGCTTGATTACACATGTGTTGGAGCCTTTCTTAGAATTTTATTTTTAAAGGAGGGGTCTCGCATTCTTTATAACTTAAATCTAGAAATTAATTACTTTGTGAACAAAAAAAATCCAAAAATTACTTAAGGAAAAGCTTTATTGAGCATCATGGGAATCCTATAAATTAGATTGAGGAATGAGCAACTTAAACTTATGGCTCTATTTAAAAAAAAAAAAAATCATTACTTTTATAAATCTTTTCTATTAAAAAATGGTAAAATTACCATACAAATGGTTTTCCACAAAACCCCGCAAGCAAAATCATCTTCTTCTTTTTTTTTTTTTTTAATTTTTATGATAAAGAAATCAAAACTCAATTTTAGGATGGGTAAATAATTTGATCTTAAGCCCAGATTCAACCATCTACTTTCTATACTTTCATATTTCCCTAACTCTCATTTTCTTTGTACTAGCCAAGTTAGGCCAATTTAATTTTTCAAGGTCATCTTCGAATTTGTGTCATGTGTCAATTTAATTGTAACTTATGGTCATATTGAGTTTCTAGTAATTCAAATATCACAAGTAGATCTGTTAATGGGTCAGGTCGCGGTTCGAAATTTTTTTATTTTCCTTATCTAGACCCGAGTCGGCCCGAAAACCATATCACTGTTTAAAATAATATTTTTATATTAATATTTATAATTAAATTTAAATAAAAATATATTTTTTTATGAACAGCAATTGGGGTCAATTCGAATTAAAAAAATTTATGTTCAGACCCGACCCAATAGGAACATGATTTATTGGTCGAACGAGTAGTCCGATCCTTGAACATGTGTAATCACAAGTTATTTCTTGATTTGAATTGTTTGAATATATACGAAGTCATTCAAGTTTAAAACACTTCAAATTTTGACTTAATTGTAATTGGTAATGAGCTGCCTTGCCAAAAGATGAGATCAAATTAATTTGAATGCAATTTGTAAGTGCAAACAAATTGTAAGCAATTCCCTGTTCTAAGTGTAATAAAGAATATGACGGATTTGACACTCACACTTGTTTAGTTTCTCAAGTACATCTTTAGTTCTATTGAACCTTTTAGTGCATTATCATATGTTGATGTAGTTCGAAATTCATGATTTAGCTAATTAAAAAAGGAAATCAAATCAATAACAACAAATCGGTTTCAATCAGATTTGTCCATGAGCTATAGATTAATTTTACGATCCGATAATCCTATTTGAATCGGATCGAATTTAAGATAGATTTTTAGTCAAGTTCTCGTCTCAACCATAAACGCTGCTCGAGCAAGTTTAATTAATGAGAAGCAACTTATTGGGTCGCATGATGCTCTAGCAAAGATGGAGCTAGGAAGAGATCAGTGAAAGACAGGAAAGAAATAAGAGAAACTATTGATGCTTATCTCCTGCGTAAGTATTAATGTATAGGTGACCAAGGATTTTGAGCATGGCTAAGGCACTTTTGTGAGCTTCAGTCGGAAATTCAACATCATTTTTCTAACGTATATGGAGCACCTAAGAAGATAGGAGGTTAAAGATTTTTCTTTTTTAATTGGGAGAAAGGGTTGGGGTCAGGGAATTTTTTAATTTAGGTTTTTTAAACAAGAAAATACATTCAATCTATCATTTTGGTGATGCAAAGATTGTTGGATTGCGTCCCATATGAGGTATTATCCGCTTTGGAGGTCTAAAAATCATTTTTACGATTTTGTCCTTTGAGAAAATGCACCTCGATAGGGAAAGAGTGGCTCTTGTTGCTTTGTAAAATCACAGTTCAATTCTTGACTAGTCGATATAGAATCGTTTTCCCCCTCAACAGTAGCTAATCCCCCTAATCAAATGTGTGGACTGTGTTTTTGCTGAGGGATGGTATGGATCTAGAAAGGGTTCTTACAAACAACGTCATTGTTGATGCAAGGATTACTAGAGTGCGCCCGCTATGAGGTATTATCCATTTTGAAAGTCTAAAGATTGCCCTCACGATTTTGTTCTTTGAAAAAATTCATGCCTTAAAAAAATCACAGTCCAATTCTTGACTAATTGATATACGATCGTTTTCCCCTAAACTCATTTAACCAAAGAAAAGAGTTAAAAGGGTAAAGTTCACAAGGCTCAAAAATAAATTTGGTGAGATAATAGCAAGTTAGTTAACAATTTTGCAAAAAAAAATATAGCAATTTTAACAAGAAGAAAGCCTATGATTATTTTTAGGGTAAATATAGTTAGCTATGGTGAAGTTAAACATGTGATTTGATACTCACTAGTATACTTTTCCTTATATTTTTGTTTTCCATACAAAAATTTTTAACGATGAAAATAGGAAAAAAATAGAATTTTTTTTTGAAAGAATAAAAAAAAAAAAAAAAAAAAAAGAAAACGGGCCAAGATGGAAACACGAACTAGATGACTAAGTTAGCAATTAAAATCCATATTAATTAATATACCCCGTAATTAAACAATCTTAATTGAAGGAAACCGAGAAAAGGACCAACATAAGTAAAGTAAATTAAACTAATCTTATCCAATTTGAAAATCTTCATGTCCTTTTTTTAAGAGTTGGTTTTTGTTATTTTTTTTATATTTTAAGTGGATTAAGAAGTTGTTACTTGTTTTTTAATTATTTTTTATTAAATCAAAAAATATATATTATCTTATTAATCTTACTTATAAAATTTAATAATTATACTATCAATAAATATAATAATTTCACTTTTTTTAAATGGCCTTATTCAATTTGACTTGCATTTTTTCTTAAGCAATTTATTTTTTCTTTTTAACGAAAAAAAGTGACATAAATTAATAGATTATTATATTGGATTTTGCTAACAAGTGTCTTAAGGGCACTCGTTAAGGTTACTATATATGGTAATATTTTTATCCAATGTATTGAAAATGATGAATAAAATTATCAACTTTTACAATTAATACAATACTATTACTATAAATAGTATATTAACTAACCTTAAAAAGTGCCCTAAGGACACTCATTGTCAAAATCCTATTATATTATTCCAAATTTAATTTCTTAAACATTGGTGAGTGGTGGAAAGAAGCTTGAAAATTAAAGGTAAACGGCTGAAAACCTACCAAGTTGTTTATCAATTTATTTTATTACTGCCCAACTAACTACTCCCTTGTCGATTTCTCAAAAACAATTTTATGTGCAATATTTTATACAATTTAATAACTACTCCCTTGAATGTTAGAACTAAAATTAAGTCCTCGCTTTCGTTGGATACTTTTAAAAAACATTTATAAATGTTTTAGTTAATTAATAATAATAAATTAATTTTATATTATATTTTATTAAATAACATTTATTTATTTTTTATTTTTTATTTTTTATTTTTAAATTGTAATAATATTAATATGGGTTTTGCTAACGAATGTCCTTAAGGCACTCTTTAAAGTTAGTTAATATACTATTTATAGTAATAACTGTTGGAATTTGGTATGAAACCAAACAAGTGAATATGAAATTGATCTCTTTATATAGTGTATGATCCAATACATTATTTATGGTGTGATTAACATGTTCATGAATTTGAAATTCATGAATTTAATTATGTCATTTATGAATTTGTTCATTCATGTACCATGTATGTTCATCCTAATGTACATTCATTCATGTACCATGTATGTTCATCCTAATGTACATCCATTCATTAATTTTTCATTCATGAACCATGTATATTCATCCTAATGTACATTCATTCATGTACAATGTATATTCATCATAATTAATGTGCATTCATATATTATGAGCATTCATGTATATTCATTTGGTTAATTAATGTTTAGGTTCCTAGAGATAAATAGGTGTTTTGGTAGGATGAGAAATTCATTCAGTCATTCAACAAAAGATTCAACAATTGGTTCAACAATTCTAAAAGTTCTTTTCTTCTTTTGTTCTTTCTACTCTAGAACTTAGGAATCTGTCATTGTAGAGAGAAAATTGAGTCAATTTCTTAAGTTCGTAGACCTTGAAAAACTGTGCAATTCTTCAAGGTGGTGTTGTTGAATTCTTGGGAGGCAATTGCATTGAATCCCTGTGCACCAAGTGATGGGCAATTTTGCCTTAAGGACAAAGGGTTTAATTCTTGGCAACAACGTTAAGTTCTCTATACTTCAATTTTTCTTTCTACAAGTAAGTTCTATAATATTCTATTTAAGGGCATGCTATTTAATTGTTGCAAGTAAACTTTTCCAACAAGATTTTTACAAATATAACAAATATCTCCAACAATAACATTGTATTGAATGCAAAAGTTAACAACTTTATTCATCATTTTCAATGCATTGATTAAAGATATTATTATATTTAGTAACATTAAAGAGTGTCCTTAGGGCACTCGTTAGCAAAATCCTATCAATATAATTATATTTTCTTAATTATAAAAATAAATTTATGATAATTGTTTATTTATAAATTACTTAATACAAATGCATTTTTAAATGTTATTTATATGTATTTAAAATAAAAAAAAATTAGACCTTATTGTATACTATATATTTTTATTTACAGGAGGTAAAAAACTAATAAATGAAAAATAAGAAAATAAAATTGTGGTTTATATTTTATTATCTCGTAGGATCGATTTTCTCACATAAATTAGCAGCAAGTTCATTTTTTTTTATTTTTTTTTCTAAGCAGGTCGGGTACGGATCCTAAATCAATCCGCGAGTCAACGTACGGACCAATCCTTTTAAATACATCATTTAAAAATAAAAATAAAAAACTTAAAATAATTAATAAATTTTTTTTTAATTTTTTTTTTAGAACAGGTCGAGTACGGATCTTATATCGTGAGATTAATCATTTTAAGTATCTCATTTAAAAATAAAATATCTATAAATCTATACTAAAAAAACTCGTCACATGTCGAGCAAAAGAGCTCGACACGTGTTGAGCAAGACCCATTAGGGTTTTTATTTATTTTATGTTACAGAATAGGACAAAATTATCGTTGGCACATTTCAAAAAAATCTCGAGTCCTTGGTGTCATAATGATTTTTCGACCGCTCGACGATTTTACTTTTTAAAATTCTTGTTAAAATGAAATAAAAATACAGGGAGTCGCCACCAAGCTTTTTTGGTTAGGTGTGATTGGTCACCTATTAAAACTTGTCTTCTTAATAATATCCTAACATTAATTAAGATATATTAAAAAGATAATTTTTGATCTGCAAAACAAAGTTAGGTTCGGGAGTACGGTTACGCATGGAGAAGGATTAGCACCCCACGACGCCCGTTTTAAGAACGGTACCGATTAATCACGTGTTATCTTAAATCTTGAAAAAGTGATTTTAACTTTAATACTTAATAATAATTCCCTTAGTTCATTTTATTTAAAAATAATATTCTAAAATGAAGGAGAGATAATGTTTTTTATAATTATTTCTGAAGTAAAAGAAATTGCTTATGTAAAAAAATTCCCGAATCACTCCGATATTTTCGATAATGTTTGGATAATTATTTCTACATGAGCCGTTTTGAAGAACGATAGATATTCCGACTGTCCGGAGAACGAATTCGTTTTTAGAGAATTTTCTTTACCAAAAATAATTAAAAAAAAAGCCATTTTTTTTTGTTTGTGGAAAAAAATAAGAAATAAAAATATAATGTCTTTTTTTTTTTGAATAATTTCGAGATAACAGAAATTATCTAAGTAAAATAGTTATCGAATCACTCCGATAATTTCGATAATGTTTCGGTAACTAATTTTACTCGAACCGTCTCGTGAAACGATTGATACTCCGACCGTTCGAGAAATGATTCGTTTTAAAAGATTTTATTTACCACAGATAATTTTAAAAAGTATGTTTTATTTTGCGGGAAGAAAATAATGATTAAATAAGATATCTCTTTTTTTTTTAATAATAATCTCCAAAATAAACGAAATTATCCGTGTAAAAATAATTTCCGAATCACTCCGATATTCTCGATAATGTTTCGGTAATTAATCTTACTCGAATTGTTTTGTGGGACGATTGATACACCGACCATCCCGAGATATAATTTGTTTTTAGAAAATTTCATTTATTAAAAAAAGATGTTTACGGAAAAATTAATAAGAATGTCTTTTTATAATTAATTTCAGAATAAAAGAAATTACTTTATGTAAAAATAATTCCCGAACCACTCCGATAATTTCGATAATGCTTCGATAATCATGTTTACACGAACCATTTCGAGGAACAATTGATATTCCGACCATTCCGAGAAAGAGTTCGTTTTTAGAGAATTTCTTTTGCCGAAAATAATTTAAAAGACATATTTTATACGCGAAAAATTTATTCATTGAGAAATTAAATAAAAAAATTTCCCCTTTTTTTTATTCATAATAATAAAATGAATAGACGCTAATAACGAAAGAATTAACAATAAATAAATAAATAAAATAAAATAATAATGATACTAATAATAGTAATAATAATAAATAAAATAGTAAGTAGAATAAAATAAAATAAAATAAAAAATGAAAGATAAAAATATAAGAAAAATAACAATAATAACTAGCAATAAGCAGGTATATATATATATATATATTTAAAATAAATAACGATAATAAATAAAATAATAAATAAAAAAATAATAATATTAATAATAATAATAATTAAAAAATTAATTAATATAATAATAATAAAAATAATAAGCAATTATATATATATAAAATAAATAACAATAATAAATAAATAAATAAGTAAATAAAATAATAAATAATAATTAAAAAAATAAAAAAGGTAAGTACATATGGGTTGGGTCCAGGCACGGACCCACGCGCGGGTCCTGGGACCCGACCCCAAAATAGCCTTTAAAAGGCTAAAAAAAAAATTTTGTTTCATTTTTTTTTTGTTCTGAAAACAAAATTTCACCTTTTTTATTTTTCTCTGAAATCCTCTCAGGACCGTCGCCGCCTTCACCATCGTCGTCGCCGCGTCGGAGGTGCTCCGAGTCAAAAAAATACCACGAAAACACTCCCCTCCTTCTCCTCAATCTAAATCCTAGGCTAGATTTTCCCAAAACCGAAATGAATTTCCTAGATCTAAAAAATAAGATTCGAAATTTTTTTGTTGTTGTTTTGGTTTTCCCTTTTTTTTTTGGAGGTTGGTTGTTTTTTTTTTTTATATTGTGGTCTTTTTTTTTTTGGTTTTGCTGTTTCGGATCTGGCCTGGTTGATTTTTTTTTCGGATCTTTTTTTTTGTTGTGTTTCCTATCTGCTTCTGCTTGATGGGGTTTCTTTTTTTATGGTGTTTCGGACCTCCCCTATTATAGGGGGTTGTGACGGTGGGGAGCAGGAAGCTCGATGGCGGCGTGGGGTGGTTCGGTGGGGTGGGGTGGCTGGCAGGGCTAGTGGGGGTAGGTTGGCCAGACAAGTGGGCATAGGTGGTAGGGTGGGGCGGTGGAGAGGCGACTAGGGTTTGGGGGGTGGCTGGCAGGGCTTGGAGAATTGGGCTTGGGTTTTGGGCCAGACTAGGTCTGATTTGGGGTTTGGGGGGGCCTGTTGGATTGGGCCGAAATTGGGCTAAATAATAATAAAAATAATAAAAATAAATAAATAATAAAAGGGAAAAAGGAAAAAGGAAAATAAAAAAAATGGGGTCGCTACAGTTGCCCCTCTTTGAACATTGTTGAGAATTAGCAATAGGGCAAAGACGTAAGCGACAATGTCGTCCATGATTAGTATAAACTGCTCCTCTCATTAAAGGCTCGGAAACTTTGAAATTTAAAACGATGCTCCTCTCATCAGAGGTTCCATGACTTTGAAGTTTAAAAACGATGCTCATCTGGAAAATAAATTGCTCCTCTCAACAGAGGCTCTATCACTTGAAAAATAAATTGCTCATCTCAATAGAGGCTCTATCACTTGAGAAAATAAATTGACCCTCTCAACAGAGGCTCTATCACTTGAAGAATAAATTACTCCTCTCAACAGAGGCTCTATCATTTGAAAAATAAATTGCTCCTCTCATCAGAGGCTCTATCACTTGAAAAAATAAATTGCTCATCTCAACAGAGGCTCTATCACTTGAAGAATAAATTGCTCCTCTCAACAGAGGCTCTATCACTTGAAAAATAAATTGCTCCTCTCATCAGAGGCTCTATCACTTGAAAAATAAATTGCTCCTCTCAACAGAGGCTCTATCACTTGAGAAAATAAATTGCTCCTCTCAACAGAGGCTCTATCACTTGAGAAAATAAATTGTTTCTCTCAACAGAGGCTCTATCACTTGAAAAATAAATTGCTCTTCTCATCAGAGGCTCTATCACTTGAGAAAATAAATTGCTCCTCTCAACAGAGGCTCTATCACTTGAAGAATAAATTACTCCTCTCAACAGATGCTCTATCATTTGAAAAATAAATTGCTCCTCTCAACAGAGGCTCTATCACTTGAAAAAATAAATTGCTCCTCTCAACAGAGGCTCTATCACTTGAAGAATAAATTGCTCCTCTCAATAGAGGCTCTATCACTTGAAAAATAAATGTAATTTTCTCTTGGTTATCATGGTGATTCCCAACTTCCTGTTGCAGTCGGGTTTCATTTTCCTCGTTCATCTGTCATTCGTATCCCTTTCTATGCAACAGTAATTTTCAATGTTTGCAATGTTATGATGATGCAATGCATGTTTATGACAATGAAATGCATGACTTGAGGCCCAAATCATGATTCGATGCCCCTGTGTACATTTTATTAACCAGAGACCCTTTCAGAGTTGAATCTGATTAAGCCTCTTACTTCAATCTTTAAACTTTTCTGTTCTTCCCAATCCTTTCTCTTTTCCTCCATCAAATCAACTGGGCCTCCACAATTTATTTCCTCACGATCCTTTCTTAATCGAGTCAAAGCTTTGTACCTCCCCCCTTAAAACAATTTTTAGGTATCAATCGTCATCTCAATCATTGTTTTCTTTACTTTCAAAAGGTATAAATACATCGGGTCCCACACTGCCCCATTCTCTTCTTCCCTTTCTGATTTTCCAATTTTCAAACTCTGTAGAGTAATCATAAAAGCTTCTTTTATGCATTATCTAGTTATTTACTATCATTCATATTTCATGCCAAAATAATGTATTATCTAAAAAAATTTAAACAAAGAAGGATAATTTAAGGACACGATTTTATGAATCAGGACATATACTTTTATTCCAGTGAAGGAAGAAAAAGAACATACTGGCATTAATCAAAGAAAAGAAACAAAGACTGAACAGGGATAGACCTCACATAATGAATACTTAAACAATCTCAATCGAGCGAATTCAGATTTCTCTTTCAGAAAAGAAAATCCATTGATGTCTTTGACTCTTTCGAGAGCGTCCCACTATTAATTGCCCTTCCTGCCTTGTGCCGTTCGATCACGTCGCGCCTCACTACTTTTTCAATTCTTTCATCCTGTTCTAACTCCTTGTCTTATAAATTATTTCGCACCGATTAACGTCGGTCATCCCAACTCATGTTTGTCCTTTACCTAGGCCGCCCTTTAGGGTTTTCGACTTAGATCCATCCTTTGATTCGAACCGCCCTTTTGGGTTTTCAGTTTGAAACTCTCCTCTCTTTTCTTTTTCTTTTCCCTTTTTTATGCATAATATTTCTCCACTGCGTCGGCATTGATTGGACTCGAGAAATCTGCACCATCCATCTCTGCTAAAATCATTGCCCCTCTTGAAAATACTCTTTTTACCACATGCGGGCCTTCCCAATTTGGTGCCCATTTCCCCCTGGGATCTTGCTGATTAGGGAGGATTTTCTTCAGAACTAAATCACATTCTCGGAACTCTCTCGAGCGAACCTTTTTGTTATGAGCCCTCATCATCCGCTTTTGGTATAGTTGGCCATGACACAGGGCCTTCATCCTCTTTTCCTCGATCAAATTAAGTTGCTCATAGCGGGCTCGAACCCATTCTGCTTCCTCTAACTCGACTTCCATTAAAATTCTCAGAGACGGGATCTCCACTTCAATTGGTAGTACAGCTTCCATCCCGTACACTAAGGAGTAGGGGGTTGCCCCTGTAGAAGTACGTACTGACGTTCTGTAGGCGTGCAGGGAAAACGAAAGCTTTTCGTGCCAATCTTTGTACTTATCAGTCATTTTGGCAACGATTTTCTTTATATTTTTGTTAGCAGCTTCTACTGCCCCATTCATCTTGGGACGGTAAGGCGCCGAGTTGTGGTGCCTGATTTTGAACTGAATGCAAATTTCTTTCATCAGGGTATTGTTCAAATTGAGAACGTTATCTGTAATAATTTTCTCCGGGAGACCATACCGGCATATCACTTCTTTTTTCAAAAATCTGCACACCACGGATTTGGTCACACTGCGTAAGAAGCAGCTTCGACCCATTTCGTAAAGTAATCAATCACTACCAAAATGAAGCGATGTCCGTTTGAGGCTTTAGGGGTAATTGGCCCGATCACATCCATTCCCCACATAGAAAAAGCCAAGGCGTTGTCATGACATGTAGAGTTGTCGGAGGAGCGTGCAGCTTATCTGCATATATCTGGCACTTATGACATCTTCGAACATACCTGATGCAATCCCTTTTTGCAGTCATCCAGTAATAACCTGCTCTCATAATCTGCTTAGCCATCATGTGGCCGTTTGCATGTGTTCCACATACTCATTCGTGAACCTCTTCGAGTATTCTTTTAGCTTCAACCGCTTCGACACACCTTAGAAATGTATAATCTTTACTCCTTTTATAAAATATTTGTTCATCCAAGAAGAATCCCATGGCCATTCTTCTCAAAGTTTTTTTGTCATTTTCCAAAACGTGCTCTGGATACTGCTGATGTTTTATGTATTGTGAGATATCGTGGTACCACGGTCTCCCAATTGGTTCTTCCTCAACATGCATACAGTGCGCAGGCGATTCTCGTATACTCATCTTGATGGGCTGGACGTCTGCACTTGTATTTATTTTGAACATTGAGGCCAACGTAGCTAGGGCATCGGCCATTTGATTTTCTTCTCGAGGCAAGTAATTGAATTTGATTTTTTGGAATTGCTGAACCAATTCCATTATGAATTTGTGATAGAGGATCAGTTTTGAATCTCTCGTTTCCCATTCTCCTTTCAACTGGCAAATAACTAGGGCAGAATCCCCATATACTTCTAACTCGTCTATTTTCTTTGCAATAGCTGCTTGAAGTCCTATGACACAGGCCTCATATTCTGCCACATTGTTGGTGCATCTGAAAGTTAATCTCGCAGTAATGGGGCAGTAGTTTCCTTCTGGTGATATCAAAACCGCTCCAATACCATGCCCCAAAGCATTTGATGCTCCGTCGAAATACATTTTCCATACAGCCTTCTTTAACTCCTCGCCTTCGTCCTCCCGAGAAATAACCATCAAGTCCTCGTCAAGAAAGTCAAACTTTACCGACTCGTAATCTTCTGTAGCTCTATCTGCTAGAAATTCGGCCACTACACTCCCTTTTATGGCCTTTTGCGAGACATAGGTGATGTCATACTCAGAGAGTAGAACCTACCAACTTGCTAATCTTCCTGACAATGAGGGTTTCTCAAATATGTACTTAATGGGGTCCAATTTAGCAATAAGTAATGTTGTATGATACAACATGTACTGGCGGAGTCTACGAGTAGTCCAAGCTAGTGCGCAACACACCTTTTCTACTACCGAGTATTTCGTCTCGTAATCGGTGAACTTTTTACTCAAGTAGTAAATAGCATACTCTTTTTTACTTGTCTCATCTTGCTGTCCTAATACACATCCCATAGACTTCTCATGTACTACCAGATACAAAACAAGTGATCTCCCGAAGTGGGCGGTACCAACACCGGTGGGTTGGTAAGATACTCTTTCACTTTATCGAATGCTGCTTGGCAATATTTGTCCCATTTACCCGGGTCTCGTTTCCTAAGGAGTCTGAAAATCGGATCACATTTGGCCGTGAGTTGGGAAATAAAACGGGCAATGTAATTTAGTCTCCCCAGAAATCCTCTTACTTCTTTCTGTGTCCGGGGTGGTGATAAGTTCTAGATAGCGCGTATCTTGTCAGGGTCTACTTCGATTCCTTTCTCATTAACAATAAAGCCTAGTAGTTTTTCGGATGTTACACCGAACGTGCATTTGGCGGGATTGAGCTTAAGCTGGAACTTTCTTAACCGACCGAACAACTTTCTCAGATTAACCACATGGTCCTCATCTTCACGTGATTTTATGATCATGTCGTCGACATAAATTTCCACTTCTTTGTGCATCATATCATGGAAAAGGGTCACCATCGCTCTCTAGTAAGTCGCCCCAGCATTCTTTAGCCCAAATGGCATCACTTTATAACAAAAGGTTCCCCACATTGTCACAAATGTGGTTTTTTCCATGTCTTCTGGTGTCATCTTGATTTGGTTGTAGCCTGAAAATCCAACCATAAATGAGAACAATGAGTGCCTGGCGGTATTATCCACCAAGGTATTCGATATGGGGTAATGGAAAACTATCTTTCGGACTAGCTCTGTTTAGGTCCCGATAATCAACACACATCCGTACTTTCCCTTCTTTCTTTGGGACTGGGACTATATTCGCCATCCATTCAGGATACTTGGCGGCTTTCAAAAATCCTGCGTCGAACTATTTTTTTACTTCTTCTTTGACTTTTAGGAGCATTTCAGGCTTCATTCGTCTCAACTTTTGTTTCACTGGTTTGCATTCTGGCCCTAAAGACAATCGGTGCACCACGATATTCGTATCAAGCCCCGGCATTTTCTGATAGGACCATGCAAACACATCCGCATATTCATGGAGCAGTTCTGTCAATTCTTGTTTTTGTGTCACTGAAAGTGAAGTGCCGATTTTTATTTCCTTCTTATCATTCCCATTTCCCAGATTAACAAACTCTGTTATCTCCTGATGAGGCATAATTTATTTTTCTTCTGACTCTATCAATCTCAACAAGTCAGGAGGTAAGTCATAGTTTTCAGCAATCTCTTCGTCGTCAATTTCGTCGATGTCAATACATTTCTCAAAATTGATTTCCGAACCATTGATGAGATTGTTTTTGCATTCATTAATAGGGGACCTGTGGTGGAAGAAAAATAATATAGATATTTGTATAAGAGCAAAATAGAAAGGATGGATAAAAAGAAGTGGCAAATGAATTGAAACAAAATGCATCATGGTTTGTCATTCATTAAAACGATAATTTCATAAAAAGAGCTCATGCACAAAAAGAAACTTTCATAACACTCTTGGGCAGAACTGTTTGAAGACTTAGTTTGTTAATCAGAAGACCTAAATACAGCTGGTAAGTCTATAGCATGCCAATTCTTCAATTCAAATCCTGGGGGGCATGGGTAAATGGTCTCTTCTTCTGTTTGACTTCCCTCTCCTTTCTCTTGTTCCAGCATCTGGATGCAGAATTTCGCGAACATTCCTTCCAAAATCACGACAGGCTTGGTTCTAACTGGTGAATTGGAAAAAATAAAGCCCGCCGATCGAAATGTCTCATAGAGGTGGGGGATATAGATCCTTTGGGTCTCCATCTCATGACCCTTTAGTCTTGCAAGCCTCTGTTCTTTCCTTTCTCTTATCATTCTCTCTTTGTCTTCTCTAGTTGGCTTGTATCCCAAACCAAACTTGTCCCCTTTTCCAATCACACTTATCCACCTTCGGATTTCTTGTAGGTCCTTTCCTAGGCGGCCCCGGCTCGGCAACCTTTTTCAACCACCTGAATAAGGCTATTTTGAGTGACGTAAGATAGATGAGGCACAGGTATCTTTGAACCTTCTTCTACAAATATGGCGTTAACAAACTCCAAGGTTCGATTCTACAAATATGGCGTTAACAAACTCCAAGGTTCGAAAAGAGCATTCCCATGCTTCTTCGGCAGCCTCTATATAGGGGACACTCGAGGGTTTCGATACAATCAAGTCTTCTTCCCCATCCACAATTATTACCTGCTCCTAAACTCTGAATTTTACCTTCTGATGTAAAGTGGACGGAATAGCACCAGCCATGTGAATCCAGGGTCTTCCCAGCAAGACATTGTACGAGGGGATGATATCCATAACCTGGAAGGCGATATCAAATGTGCAAGGGCCAATCTGCATTGGTAAATCGATCTGTCCTACCACCTGTCTACGAGTCCAATCAAATACCCGTATTATCATATGAGTGTTCTTCATGTGGGACATGTCGATAGGCAGTTTGATCAGCGTAGTCATAGGCATGACATTTAATGCGGAACCATTATCGATAAGCACTTTTGCAATGATATGGCTTTTGCATCGGGCGGTGATATGGAGGGCCTTAGTACTACCTGTCCCTTCCGACGGGATTTCTTCATCACTGAAAGCTATGAAATTATTGACAGCCACATTTCCTACTACTTGATCGAACTTCTCTATAGATACGTCATGAACTACGTACGCCTCATTTAGTACTTTTAGAAGGGCCCTTCGATGGGGTTTTGAATTTGTTAACAATTCCAAGATGGAAATACGAACTGGTGAGCGTTTTAACTGTTCCACCGCGCTGTATTCATTGTGCTTGATAAATTTGAGGAATTCATAGGCTTCCTCCTCTGTTACTAGCTTGTTCTTTCTTTGCTCGACCTCGTTTTCCGGGATAATCTTTCCTTCATCAGTTTTAGCTTTCCCTTTTCTGGCAATTTCTGCTGCTTCGGGTGTATAGCATCTCCCGCTTCTTGTAAAACCTCCAATAACGGTAATGTCTACTGCAGCCGTAGAAATATTAAGTACTGGTGTAGCATGATTATATTCTGGCGATATAATTTCACCGTCGTATTTCCAGGGCACCGCCTTGCCATTCTTAAGTGGAAAAGGGCCTGGTACTTCGATAGTTACTATCAGCTTTGATACCCTCGGTGTTTCTTTCACTAGCGGGTTCTGGGTTTTTCATAGTAGATGACTAATGGCTTTGGCTTGACCCATTCAGTAGCCTTTGGTGTTTCCTCAATTACCACATCCACTGATTCTTCTTCTCGTTCTGTGGAGATTTTTGCTACACCGATATCCATCATTTTTTGAATTTTGTCTTGAAAATTGGAGCATTGGTCGATAGTATGTCCTACCAAGCCCCCGTGATACCTACAGAAGTATCCATTGTCTGATTCCAGCCTCAAAATTCTTTGCCCCATGTTGACCGGTTTATACAGCCCCACTTTAATCATCATATCCAACACTTCTCCCATACGAGTCCGGATATCCTCAACCCTGGACAAAACCTGACACCCTTTTCCTTCCACTATTGCATTCACTATCGCTTTCCCATGATCGGGTAACAGATTTGCAGTGACGTTAGGCTCTCCCTTGGTTGTGAAGTTTAGATAACCAGTCTTGATCAGGCTTTGCACCTTGTGTTTAAAAGCAGTGCAATTCTCTAGAGAATGACCCGGGTTGCCTCCGTGATAATCACAATTCACGTTTGGGTCGTACCACCTTGGATATGGGGGTTTCATAGGTTCTAGGAACACGGGTGCTACTAAGTGATTTTGGATTAGCTTGGGGAAGAGTTGGGTGTATGTCATGGGAATAGGGTCGAATGAGGGTCTTGGTTGAAACTGTTGGGGTCCCCTTTGGTTAGTCCCTACGTTGTTGATTGGATTAGTCGGGTTAAGAACAGGCGTAGGAGTTGTGTATACGGGCGCTGGCATGGGTGGTGGTGAATACACTGGCATCGACGGTCGATAGCTCATCGGGTATTGGGACTGTGTAGGAGGATATGGGTATGAGTTGGGTGAGTAACTATAGGGTTGATTTGTAGGGAAAGGGGTAAAATTTCGTGGTAGCCGATTCTCATATGAAACGGCCTGTACTTCTCCTTCCTTTTTCTTTATCACACCTATCCTCTTGAAATTTGCTGTGTCGACTCCGTCAATCTTGTCGCTCTTTATAGCATTTTCTATCATTTCGCCGAAAATGACCATGTCGGCAAAATTTTTGATAGCATTACCGACCAGCCTGTCATAATATGGCCCTCGCAACGTGTTGATAAACAACACGGTAGTTTCTCTTTTAGTGAGGGGTGGTTGCACTTGAGCTGCCATATCTCTCCATTTCTGGGCGTATTCTTTGAAACCTTCTCCCGTTTTCTTCTCCATGTTCTGTAAGGATAACCTATCAGGTGCCATGTCAGCCATGTGTTTGTACTGGGTTAGAAAAGCTCTTGCCAGATCTGTCCAAGTATCAATGCAACCACGATCCAGTTGGTTGTACCACCTCGCGGCTGATCCTTTCAGACTGTCTTGAAAACAGTGGATCAATAATTTATCGTTATGAGTATGCCCATCCATTTTGCGACAGAACATGGTGATGTGAAATGAAGCGCACTTGGTCCCATCGTACTTTTCAAAATTTGGAACTTTAAACTTCGGCGGTATTATTAAATCTGGAACCAAACTTAGTTCGTTTGCATCAACTTTCCCGAAGACATCCATCCCTTCTATTGCCTTAAGTCTTTCCTCTAGCATATCATATTTATGCTCCATCCTGGTGTCTTCCACATGCTCTATCACACCCTTCCTCAATTTTTCTTGCTCTACAGGGTCATCTAAGTTTGGGATGTGAACTGGTTTGAAGGATTAGTCCCTGAGTTGGATGCAAGCTGTCCTTGGCCTTGCTGGCCTATGGGACCCGGTGTGTTGATGTAAACATAAAGTTGTCCTCCCACTGGAAGTTCTCCTTGTGGATGCCTACCTTGTGATGTTTGGGTGCGGGTTGGAGTAAAACCTGGTGGATATAAAGGATCTTCGCCGTTACTTTCTCGGGGTCGGTGTCCTTCCCTTACACTTAAGCTTTCAGTTTGCCCCTTTCCCCTAGTCAGACTCATCATCATTTCCATCATCTTGGCCATTTGTTCACGGGATTCTTCTTGTGACCTTGCAATTTGTTCTCGTGTTTCCTGTTGCGACCTGGCCAATTGTTCTTTTGATTCAAGTTGGGACCTGGCCAATTGCTCTTGCAACTCTCTCTGTAGTTTTTCCATCCGTTCAATTTGCGCTGTTTGCTCACTTTCCATGGTTCTTGTTTTAAACCTAGTATTATACTGGTGAGAGGACTACTTTGATCTTTCCGTCAGTCTGATTGTGCTTGAAACCACTGAGAATTATTTTAGTTGTGATTAGTGCATGCTATTTTAAAAAGGGATTTTAAAAATGCTAGCGCGATATCAAAATCTTTTTCATTCATGACTTGCCAAGTTTTTTCGTGAGTAGATATATATGTATGCGTGTAACATGAGTTAATGATGTTTATGGAATGGAATGAATGCATTTGAGAGGTGCTTGCTCTAATATACTTTTCAAAAGGTAGATTCTCATTGATCCCACAGTACATTTTTACATGTGATCAAGCATCCTAGAGTTGTAGCTATAAAAACATTTGACTTGCTCATATTGATCTTTTGCCTCTTCTAGGAAGCTAAGCAGACGTTGTCCATACTTTCCAGTAGGATTGACTTCTTGTATCAAAACCTCCACTCGTTCCACCATTTCCCTTGCTTTGCTTATTGCTTTGCAGACTTGTGTAGCCAAATGTTCTATGTATTGTTGCCTTCCCAAACTTTCAGCCTTCCACTTCATACTAGCATCCGTTGCCAAATCACAAGTGTAAATCCAATCTGCCTCTCTATCTTTCCATTCCCTCATAATTTCATTAATATGATTCCTCTGGTTGTGCAATTGTTGTTCCAAATGCTGAGTTAGTTGCCAGAAAGACTCCCTTTCTTCTTGTAATTTTGAGCATTTTTCCTTCTCATCTTTTATCTTGGTTTTTAACCCCACCAACTTTGCGGTGATCGAAGAATATATATTTTCCCATTTCTGCCTTTCGTGGAAAGATTTAGCAATCTTCCCTTCAATTTCTTGTGCTTTGTGTTTCCATCGTTCTACTTCTTTCTGGAGTTTTTTTTCGCGTCTATGGGATGACCCGAGGATGCTTTCGATCTTCATATATGATTGTAGATTCTTGTTTTCTAAGTGTAGTTTGTTCAGATCTAATTGGGCTGTGTCACGTTCTCTGACGATCTTTTGATTTCGGACTCATTGTATTTCTGCCTTATCCTTCCAATTTTCCATTTCTTCCTTGAGCCTTCGATGTTCTTGCTTCATCTTCTCTCTCTCGATCTTGAATTCTTCCTTAGCGATCTCGAATTCTAAGATTTCTCTCGGCTGTGAAGGAATTGGTTGGGGTGGAACTTCCCTTAGAAGTATAACCGAATCCTTAACCCGGTTGGTTGTCCATAGCAAATACTGTGGAGCGACACTATCACTCAGAGCTCCTAGCCTCACGCTCCGAGTATCTTTCCATGCTCGAATTATCTACTCGACCCTTTTTGACACGTTTGGCTCCCCATAAGAAAATTCTACTCGAATAAGCCCATGAGTCACTGGAATAAACTGCTTAGTTCCATATTGCCTTTGCACCATAAGCGGAGCATAACTCACGGCCCCCCACGGACCAAGGAGTTGTACCCATGGTTCCCCGCAACGGTATAATATTGGCGCAGGGGGTATCCATGGTGCCATCCATTTCACTTGCTTGCTAGTAAGTGTCTGGAAAAATGCCACCCATTCTCCTTTGTTTCTGCGCTTCGGCCACTTGCTTTTGCAAAAATCCTGAATCGGGACTCCACCTTGCAAATAAGGTTTTGTGAATGAGCTCTTCTCACACTCGAAATGACTTTGAAGCCATACATATAGTAGCTGAGCACACCCTATGAAACGTCCTCCCCCTTTCCTTCGGCAAAAGTTCAATGATCTTATAGTCTCTGCCAAGATTGTCGGTGATGGATTGCTATTATTCTCGACCTACTCAAAGAAATCCACTACTGTTGCTTCGATGTGTCCCAAAACCTTCGGAAAGATTATCATCCCATATATAGCCAGAGCGAAAACAGTCATTCTTTTTTCTTCGTCCAAATGTTATTCGATGAATGATTTGAGGAAGTCCCAAGGTAGGCAAATGTGTTCTCCTTTGCGTCTCAGATTGGAATCTCCCACTTTAATCCCAAGCATTTTAGTCAACTTTTTGCAAAGTCCGAACTTCAACTTTCTAACATATACTTTATCCGGACATTGGAGCTCTATCCCAAGTAAGACTGAGTATTCTTCAATGGTTGGGGTCATGTCCTCTCTATTGAAAGTAAAGCATCTGTATGACGGATCCCAAAAATGGATTGCTGCCCTGATTAGCGATTCTTCGATCATCACCGGGATAAGCAAGGCTATCTGCCCGTATTTATGAGAGAATCTCATCTTTCTTTCTTTACTCACTTGTTCCCAGATATTCGTCAAGTCATTTTGCGAAAGATCTAGGTTTATATTCTCGGGCAGTATTGATATAAAATCGGCCGCCAAACAATCCCCTTCTTCTTGCTGAGTTTTTTCAGACCAAATCCGTACATCCATAGGTGATTCGCATGTGACATTCACGGATGAGGCACAAACCCGACGTTCAGTAGATTCCATGAGAATTTACGATCGAACAATGTATTGAAGCAAACACCTCGTTATGAGATGTAATGATGCCAATGATAATGATGCGGCAAGAAGACAACCACAGAAAACATAATCTGTTAGAGTATGTATACAGATATAATAACAAAATAAAGTTCAGGAAAAAAAATCAAATTTTTTTCTACCAATGATACGACTTCCTAAGTTTCGTTATATGCTGGGTTCGGTATTTCGTATATCTAAAAGGTTCCCAAATTGTTCCTCACTACTGTCCGAAATGGACTAGTAAGGCACCCCAATCCTTGCCTATAGCAGGCAGTGAATGGAAAGGGTTCAATTCGGGTGGGAGTATTTTCCAGGCTTGTGCGGAGATTATTATCTCACGAAAGCGTAGGTACTTTACACCCCGAGAGTGTTTCGCTAGCCCATGCAGAGGTATTACCTCACGAGAGCTAGGTACTTTACTCCCTCCTAAAAGGACAAAGCTCGGGTATAGAGCTCATGTATGAAATGCGTGTTTTAGTGTGTGAAGTGGCCCGGATGCCCCGAACAATTTAATACACACGGAAAGATGCAAATAATCACAAACAATTGCAAAATAACCGTGAATGCAAATTTATTCAAAACCGAAGATTTTTCTTTTAAGATGCAAATAAGGGAACTATGATTAAATAATAGTAAAATCATTAATTTAAGATTCCAGGATAACACGTAATTAATTTATGGCTCGACTCCAAAAAATGTCCCCAGCGGAGTCGCCAAGCTGTCATAACGATTTTTCGACCGCTCGACGATTTTACTTTTTAAAATTCTTGTTAAAATGAAATAAAAATACAGGGAGTCGCCACCAATCTTTTTTGGTTAGGTGTGATTGGTCACCTATGAAAATTTGTCTTCTTAATAATATCCTAACATTAATTAAGATATATTAAAAAAATAATTTTTTATCTGCGAAACAAAGTTAGGTTCGGGAGTACGGTTACGCGTGAAGAAGGATTAGCACCCCCACGACGCCCGTTTTAAGAACGGTATCGATTAATCGCGTGTTATCTTAAATCTTGAAAAAGTGATTTTAACTTTAATACTTAATAATAATTCCCTTAGTTCATTTTATTTAAAAATAATATTCTAAAATGAAGGAGAGATAATGTTTTTTTTTTTATAATTATTTCTGAAGTAAAAGAAATTGCTTATGTAAAAATAATTCCCGAATCACTCCGATATTTTCGATAATGTTTGGATAATTATTTCTACACGAACCGTTTTGAAGAACAATAGATATTCCGACCGTCCGGAGAACGGATTCGTTTTTAGAGAATTTCCTTTACCAAAAATAATTCAAAAAAAGGCCATTTTTTTTGTTTATGGAAAAAAAAATAAGAAATAAAAATATAATGTCTTTTTTTTTTAATAATTTCGAGATAATAGAAATCATCTAAGTAAAATAGTTATCCAATCACTCCGATAATTTCGATAATGTTTCGGTAACTAATTTTACTCGAACCGTCTCGTGAAACGATTGATACTCCGACCGTTCGAGAAATGATTCGTTTTAAAAGATTTCATTTACCACATATAATTTTAAAAAGTATGTTTTATTTTGCGGGAAGAAAATAACGATTAATGAATATATCTTTTTTTTTTAAAATTAATCTCCAAAATAAACGAAATTATCCGTTTAAAAATAATTTTGAATCACTCCGATATTCTCGATAATGTTTCGGTAATTAATCTTACTCGAATTGTTTTGTGGGACGATTGATACACCGACCATCCCGAGATATAATTTGTTTTTAGAAAATTTCATTTATTAAAAAAAATGTTTACGGAAAAATTAATAAGAATGTCTTTTTATAATTAATTTAGGAATAAAAGAAATTACTTTATGTAAAAATAATTCCCGAACCACTCCGATAATTTCGATAATATTTCGATAATCATGTTTAAACGAACCATTTCGAGGAACAATTGATATTTCGACCATTTCGAGAAAGAGTTCTTTTTTAGAGAATTTCTTTTGCCGAAAATAATTTAAAAGACATTTTTTATACGCGAAAAATTTATTCATTGAGAAATTAAATAAAAAAAATTTCTCTTTTTTTTATTCATAATAATAAAATGAATAGACGCTAATAACGAAAGAATTAAAAATAAATAAATAAATAAAATAAAATAATAATGGTACTAATAATAGTAGTAATAGTAATAATAAATAAAATAGTAAGTAGAATAAAATAAAATGAAAGATAAAAATGAAATGAAAGATAAAAATATAAGCAAAATAACAATAATAACTAGCAATAAGCAGGTATATTTTTTTTTTAAAATAAATAACGATAATAAATAAAATAATAAATAAATAATATTAATAATAATAATTAAAAAATGAATATAATAATAATAAAAATAATAAGCAAGTATATATATAATAAATAACAATAATAATAAGTAAATAAATAAATAATAATAATAAATTAAAAAAAAAAGGTAAGTACATACTGGTCGGGTCCAGGCGAGGACCCAAGCGCGAGTCCTGGGACCCGACCCGGAAATAGCCTTTAAAGGCTAAAAAAAAATTTTGTTTCATTTTTTTTGTTCTGAAAAAAAAAATCACCTCTTTTATTTTTCTCTGAAATCCTCTCAGGACCGCCGTCGTCGCCGCCACGCCGGAGGTGCTCCGAGTCCAAAAAAATACCACGAAAAAACTCCCCTCCTTTTCCTCAATCTAAATCCTAGGCTAGATTTCCCCAAAACTGAAATGAATTTCCTAGATCTAAGAAATAAGATTCGAAATTTTTTTTTTTTTTGGTTTTCCTTTTTTTTTTTTGCAGGTTGGTTGTTTTTTTTGTATTGTGGTTTTTTTTTGGTTTTGCTGTTTCGGATCTGGCCTGGTTGATGTTTTTTTCGGATCTTTTTTTTGGTTGTGTTTCCGATCTGCTTCTTCTTGATGGGGTTTTTTTTTATGGTGTTTCGGACCTCCCCTTTTATAGGGGGGTTATGGGGGTGGCGGTGGGGAGCAGGCAGCTCGGTGGCGACGTGGGGTTGGTTCGGTGGGGTGGCTGGCAGGGCTAGTGGGGGTAGGTTGGCCAAACAAGTGGGCATAGGTGGCAGGGTGGGGCGGTGGAGATGCGGCTAGGGTTTGGGGGGTGGTTGGCAGGGCTTGGAGAATTGGGCTTGGGTTTTGGGCCAGACTAGGTCTGATTTGGGGTTTGGGGGAGGGCCTGTTGGATTGGGCCGAAATTAGGCTTGAATTTTGGGTCAGGTTAGGTCTGATTTGGGGTTTGGGGGAGGGCTTGTTGGATTGGGTCGAAATTAGGCTAAATAATAATAAAAATAATAATAATAATAATAAAATATAATAAATAAATAATAAAAGAAAAAAAGGAAAATAAATAAAATGAATAAAATGAATAAAATAAAAAAATAAACATAAACATAAAAAATGGGGTCGCTACACTTGGGACTCAAAAATCATATATAGTAGATAGATGAGTATGGTGGAATTTATGATTTCAATATACCATTTTTTATGATTTTTTTTATATACCGGCAATGAATTTATTTTTAAAAAAAAAATTACAAACGAGATTGTCACATATTTTACCTTTTTAATTATTTTTTACTATATTTTAAGGTGTATGTGTCGTCATGGTGACTAATCTTGTTTGTGGAGTCTAATAATTTTATTGTCAGTAGATGAAATAATTTGTTATTTTTATTATGTAATCTAATATTATATAGAGTCTGTTTTTATACATCATTGATGGAGTTTTTAAATTTCACAAATGAAATTAAAAAATTGACAATTGTTTTTTATTATATTAATTATTTAATATTTTTTATTATACCCTATAAAAATAGATGTCATTCTACTGCGGATTTTCGAGTAAGATTTATTAACCATATATAGCTAAACCCAGAGTCCCACTTCAACTGAAGAATTTCACATGGCTTAAGGCACATTTGAACCCTCAACATTGGACTCGCAAGTCGCGAGGTGAAGGGTGGTAGGGCTTCTTGCATATGCCATCCTCACCTTAATTATTGCTTCATTTTTCTCTTACCCGTTGCAATTTGCAAACAAATAGAAGAGAAGAGAATATAATATATATATATATATATATTATTTTGTAGCTTAAGTGCACAACTAGAAAGAAATTACTTGACATTTTCATCAATGTTTACCGAAAAAAAAGTAATTCCTTGATTAAGATAAGATCTTAATTTAAGGAGTTAAAGTTAAGGTGATAATGCAATACCAAAAAATATCAATGTTTCAGGAACGTGGAGAAGTACGCAATTATAGGTTACATGTGACAAAGCTCATATCAGGCTTCCATCCTATTGTAAATACAAAAATTGAAGAAAAAGAAAATATTCCATAAACTAGATATTAAACACTTTAAATTTTTCTTGGTTTTCTTAGTTTTAACTTATTTTTTAATTTTTCTAATTTCAACCTTTAAGTTTGTAATTCTACATCTATATTGCAATTATCAAAGGTAAGAACTTTTAAATCGTTTGATCAAAAGTCAGATTGCTAAATTTGTCTCACCAAATGTATCAAATGTATTTCCAAAATTTAGTTGGGTGTAAGTAGTCTTGTCCAAGGGTCGAATTACCAATCCAGTTCAATAGGTCCAATCCGTATTGAGTCGAGTCTAGACATAAATTTTTCTAATTCAAGGCGGTTCAACCCGACCTGAATTACTGTTCATCAATAAAAAAAATACTTTTATTTAAATTTAATTATAAATATTAATATAAAAATAATTTTTTATTTTTTAATATTATTTTGAACAATGATATGAACTTTTGAACTGTTCGAGCCAATTTGACCCGAACTTATGTAAGAAAAATAAAAAAAAATTAAGTCGCGGTCCGACCTGATCCATGAACTGATCTATGTGTAAGTGTCAAACTCATTCTTTAATTATGAAAATATAGGTTACAACATGCTTTGTCGCACTTCATTAGTAAGTATCAATTATCCAAGACTTTGTTTTAATCTCCACTTCACTTCTCAAAATTGACATTAGTCTTCCCTTGACATATATTCTATAAATGCTGGGTGTTTTGCGTTCATTTTAATAGTCCAATGAAATTCTTTATGACTTGCATTAACCCAATAATAAACTGTAGTTGTGAACACATACATACACGAGATGGAGACGGTTTTAACTGAAATATTAGTAGAAACTTGTAAAAGAAAGTGATGGGAAATTGGAAGAATTGTCCAGAAACCCATGACCTTTTTTTGTGTCATCACAAAAAAAAATGAGAGGAAACTTGAGCACTAAGTCAATGTGGCTTTCACAATCACTATATAAATGGGATTCTTGCATTCAATATCTGCTCATCTTTTGGCAAATAAGAAATAATAAAATGAAGGTAATATTTTGTTTCATCATCCATAAATAAATACTAGTTTATTAGCAATATTTATAAATATTATACTTTGGGTTTATTATATTATTAGTATTTAGTACTGAATTTTTGTTTGTTTTGCATGATATGCATTGATTTGATAACTATATATATATATATATATATAAAAAAATATATGCAGCAAAAGTTGGTGTTGCAGGTGGCTATGAAGTGCCAAAAATGCCGGACTGAGGCCCTCAAGGTGGCTGCAAAACAAGAGGGTGAGTTGTTTCTTGGTGTTATATATTTTTCCTTAATTTGTTTGTTTTTGGAGTTAAAACTTGATGAGAGTTGAGATTAATTAAGTAACTGAATTAAAAAAAAAAAAAAAAAACAGGTGTCAGCTTTGTTGGATTAGAAGGAGAACAAAAAGACAAAGTGGTGGTGATCGGAGATGGAGTTGACTGCCGACTTAAGGAAGAAGGTTGGAGATAACCCAAATTATCAGTTTGGCTCAGCAGAAGTAGTAATGAAATCATAATTCTAAAATGCAGATCACAATTTAAAAATATAATATGAACGAAATCCAGCTGATTGCTTCCCCAAAGATCTTAACATGATGGGCCATAGGGAGAAGTACACTGATTCATTATAGAGAATATTAGAAAGCTTTGATCTTCATCTTCATCTTCATCTTGAGTCTTGATTTCTTTTTTTATTTATCTTTATAGACTTGTGGTAATTAAGTTAGGAGAAAAAACTTGAGGTCAGTTGCAGCAAATTGTAATCACCAGAATTTTTGCAGACAGAGGTACTAATAAATGTTTTCCCATTTGATAATTAGCAAAGCATAAGGAAAATTTCAGTCCTATAGGAATTGAGGCCGCAATGCCCCGGTTTACAAGTCAGTTTTAGCCTTCTACGCTGGGGCTTAGACTTGTTCGAACATTGGGTTATTTGTTCAAATTCAAAAGTTCGTTCGATATTTAGAAAAGTTTGGACTAAATTATTAGATCCGTAATATGGGTTTGGACAAAAAAAAAAGGTCTGTTTAAAAAATTGACCGGGCCTTGGCTCCAACAATCAAGGCTCGAGGTTGGCCCGACCTGATCCGTTTTTCATTTATATAAAATATTATTTATATATTTATATCAATATGTTAAGTTATCCATATTTTATGACTTAATAAAAAATATTAAAAAATAAAATAACATATTTGTTTAAATTTTTAAAAAATAATAATAATATGAACGGACCTAAACCAATTTAGACTATTCATTTATAAATATGAATGAATTTAGATAAAATTTAAAATTCATATTTCGAATCAAATGTAAAGTGTAAAGTTAGAAAATTACTGTGAAGGGGAAAACATCTTTCTCAAAAAGCTAAGTAGATTCGTCGGAAATCCATAGGACAATGCTCACTGGATAACATCTTGTGGATATTACATGCTTTCTAGATTTTGATTCTCAAAAAGCTAACGCGTTAAGGAAGATCCTTGAGTTTTTTGGCTACCCTGCTTTAGATTCCAATTATGTACCCACAAATTAAGAATAGTTGGAAATTAAGCAAATTGAGTTTTTTGGTTCAACAAAAATGGATTTTGAATAGTAGATGAAGACCTGAGTTACCATGTTTTGATTGGGATTCATTTGGTTTAACCTCTCTCACTCTTTCTGTGTGTATGAGGTTGCATGCTGTTGCTTCATTTGATATTTTGCTTTTAATCCAACTATTTTTCTCAGTATAAACTAACGAAAGGAAATTGAGTTTTGACTTTTAGGATATTTTTTCAATGTTTCTTCTTCTTAACACAAAGTTTATCCTTTTATTCTACGTAAGGGTGAGCATTAGTCGGTTATAATCGATTAAACCGACTGAACCGATTCCATTCGGTTATTAATTCAAGTTGATTTGATTGGTTTTAAATATTAATTGGTTAGTTTTTCAGTTTAAACAGTTAATTCGGTTGTTATCGGGTTTAGAATTTGATAACCGAATTAGTCGAACAAATCGATTATAATTAAAAAGATTCAAATTCAAATTAAGGGATCGATCCCTTAACTTTTGAAATGAAAATCTTGTGCATAAGAATCGATCCTCCGTTAAAAGGGATTGATCCTTTAACCTTTTGAAATTTTTTGCTCAAACCGAATTAATTGATTGAACCTACTGACTTATTTCAATTCGATTATTTTCAGTTCTCTATACATGATCAATTGATTCGGTCAGTTATTCATGTATGATCGATTTTTTCGATTTTTAAAATTTCAAAACAGAACCGACCGAAAGCTCTCTCTTAATTCTACGTTTATCTTATAAGGATGGCTTTTTCTCGACAATAATAATGGATAAGAGGGAACCAATGGACACTTAGGGAGTTCAGAGAGTGCATGAGCCATGAAGTATGTAAGGAGTGGAAGCATGAAGTGATCAAACCAGGAGGTTCAAGGAATAATGAATATGGTTAAGTGGGGTTTAGTGAGAATAACTATATAACAGTTTGGAAAATAAATGGGAACCAAAAAGGTTGGATAACTTAATGAATAAAAGGAATGGCAAATGTTGGTGGATTATAAACTATAATAATAGAAAACCTGAGAAGATGTTAAGGAAATGAGTGAAATTGAGACATAGTAATGGAATGGGTAATTAAGTATCTGGGTTGCTTTGTTCTCTGTGGCTTAGGAATATGCAAAACTGAATAATGTTTCCATAATCCTGTGCCTAATACATGATTTTGATTGTGTTATTTTGAAAGGAAACAAATAATCTTGTTATAAATTGATTAAATTCTATTACAATCTGATGTTGTTCCGATTAAGGTGGACACCATTTGACCTCATATCCATGTCCGAATATGTGTCGGACATCGGATATTTTTACAAAAATGAATGTAACTGTGTGTCATGTTAATTTGGATTTAACCTGTATTAAATTCAGTGGTGTTAAGCTTATCTAGAACAATATAAATTGATGCAAGTACATAATTTACTTATGTTGTCTCCCTTTTACCTCTTAATAATTGGTTTTTCTGTAATTTCTATAGGTAAATTAAATTTAATATGATTCCACTGTCTGAAGTTAATCTCCATTTTGGAGAATTCCCGTCTTTGGAAAGTTAATCTCCATTACTACCTTTCTGGATATCTAAAGTTAATTTTCCAGTACTTTCATCCGGGCCTCCACAGTCTTTATGCAAAATTTACACCTATTGAATGAGTTGCTTTATCATCTGACCAAAAGGCGCCATACATATTCACTATGCGGCCAGAATTATGCCCTACCATCCTCTGCATCTCAAGCATCTATTGGGTTGAGGGATTTAAATTGTAATCACGGACACGTTTTCGTTCGTGTCGCATATATCACGGTTACGGACGTAAAAAATACTATTATGGTCAATTGCGGTGAATATTGATGACGAAAAAAACCGAAACCACAAAATAATAACCATAACATCATGTTACAACCGCTATTTAAATCCCTGATTAGGTTTGATTCAGCCTAGGAACTCTCCCTCTTCTTGCCTATCCTTAATACTATAACAATGTTTACATCGATTTCCAACCTAAATGAAAGCTTCATAGAACAATAGACATACAATATAAAAGCCAAAGGGGCTCTCCTATTAGCTTGTAAGCTATGAAGCATGGGTACGTGTATTTTGAAGGTGTACCCATACCTGGTACATACCTGATACGGGTACGCTTGGGGTACGCATGGATACGTATCAGGTACGTATCTGACTTTAAAAAAATAAATAAATAAATAATTTGGGTACGGCAGGATACGACGGGGTATGGCTCAGTGAGTTGGGTACGCCTTTTGGCCAAATTTATTGCCCTAAACCCCATTTTTTTTCTTTATCGACAACTCGACAACAGCTTTTTTTTTTCTTTTTCAGTCGACAACAAATTTTCCTTCCCTCTTTTCTTTTCAACTTCATTGCTGATTGCCCCTTTTTTCTTTTCTTTCATTGTCGATTGGCTCTTCTCTCCTCTTTACAACAGCAGCAGACCAGCGCTCAGTGGTGGGTTCGGCGATTGCTCCCTCAATCCCTCCTCAATCCTCACTTCTCGACAGCCATAGCCCATAGCCTCCAAATGTATGTTTCTGACTTTCTCCCTCTATTTTGATTTTGTTGTGTTTGGTTTTGCTCCTGACTCATCTACGATATGGTATGAAATAGTGATTGTCAAATACTGATGTTTCTGGATTAAGAATTTCCTTTTTCTTCTAGTTATTGCTGCACCCATTTCTGGGATTTGATGATTTTCATAGTCATATTTAGATGTTTTCATGTTGAACAATTTAAGTATTGTAGTTTATTATTTTGAGATGTTGTCATGTTGAACAATTTAAGTTCCTTTATGTGAAATTTGTGTGTTTTATCTTTTATATTATGTTGTGTCATATGTGAAATTTCAGTTATATATATATATATATATATAATATTAATGTACCCGTACCCTAGTTTTTTAGAATTTGCCATATCCCGTACCCGTACCGGGTACCGGTACCATACCCGTATCCATGCAACGTAGCTTGTAAGAGAGGAATAGAAAGAGCACTTGTTCTTGAATACTATTATAGAAGCAGGACTACCTCAATTACATCAAGAAGAACTCTCATATAGCATAAAAACCTACTAAGATTAGACCTTTGAACTTAAAATAAGACTAATTTAACCCATCCAAAATAACTTTAAAATATAGCCCGAAAGGACAAACATATTTAAAATGGAATAAGCTATATTGACATGAATTAGAATGAATAGTATTCTTTTATCTTTTCTTAAAAATATTTTTGCTCCTTGGTCATCAGAGATCTCAAGGAATTGAAAACTGCTGTCAGTTTCATATAGTGTAAACATATGTTACACACTCCTACAGAAATAAAAAAGAAATGCTAAAAGTATCAGACTAATCTAGAATGTACCTTTCACTGTTTCCTATTCTTCCTAAGCTTCCTACCATATTTTTCTTTTCAAAGCTTAAGATCTACTGTACTCTATATCAGCAAAGAACTGCACATGTACAAAATAATACCCGACATGAAAGCAGAAATTCAGTCACTTATCCTTCTTCATCATAGTCTTCCTCATCTATTTCCCTGTTCGAATTAGCCAGTTCAATAGGATCAATAGCCATCTTCTCAATTTCAGAAAGTGACCAACCAGGGTATTCTTCCTTCTTTACAAGTATGTCGTCTGTTGTTGGACTAGCAGGAGCAATGGATGTGGTTGAGTCCCCATTCTCGTCCAAGTCTGCGTTGAGGTCAAAGCTTCGAACTGGAGCTTCAATGTTTTTGCCTGCTGGATTATGTTTCTTCAACTCATCAGACTCTACCACATCATCAGGCTTGTCATAGCTTAAATTATGCTTTTCTTGGAAATAAGAAATGTCTGGATCATCTTCAAACTTTTCACAATGTGCAGCTGTCTCTCTCCCTGCTGTTCGACTCCCTCTTCCATGACCTCTACCTCTGCCCCTACCCCGTCCTCTGCCACAGCTAGTAACATGGCCAGTCTCATGCTACAAAAAAGAAAAAGTTGCAGTGAACACAATTTTCAGGTTGTCATGCTTCACTTCATCATATCTTTTACCAATACAACTTGTAGCATGAATTATAATTGCTACCAAGACTAAAGTTATCTGGTCACTAAATGCAGCAAATTAGTTTTTTCTAGCTTGCAAGTGCACTCTTCTTATAGCTCCATGCTTTTATAATTAAGTAATTATCCAACCCGAACTGCTTTGGGATTGGAGAGTGGAAGGGGGCATATCCATGATAAGTATCAAAGAAAATGAATTGACTTACCATTCTGCTCCTCTTTGACTCATCATCAACAACTACTTTCCTGGCAAATAAAAAAAATATTAGCAACATTATAGATAACCAGCTTACTTTGTATATTCACCTATAAATATAAAAATTTCCAAACCTTTTTTTGGGAACAGAACAATCGTCGCCAGCAGCATCCAAACCACCTAGATCAGGAACCTTAACGACAATTTCTCTGAGAAAATCGAAAACATTAAAGCCCTGTACACACTGCTTTCTACAATATCAAAACCGACGAAGTTAATCTCATTGTTTAAAACCTAATGTCAACATAAAAATCTTTACTAAAAAAAAAATGGATTAAGGACAAAATTTTCGCTTACAGATGCAAAGAATTCATAGTCTTGGCACCCTTCATCAAAGTTATTTCATATGTTCGGTCACATAAATCTTGTAGAAATAACTCCAATGCTTTAGCTGCAGACATTAATTATCATAAATGATAATTAGTTTTCTATCTAAGTACATAAGAAAGTCCATTAAAGATCAACTAAATAATGGAAAATAGCCCTCTCTCATTCCATAAACCCTAATTTCTACCTAAGATTCGAAACTGAAACTTTCAAGTTCTAAACTTGGGATGTTCCTTTTTCGGACAAAACATAAATAAGTTTGTCAATATATTTGTATTTACAATGAATAAATGTATGAGGAAAAAAAATCAAAAGTACTTACAAACAAGCAGAGGCACAGCCATAGCAATTTTCCCAACATCCTCATCAGCTTGCATAATCTTCTTTATTCGAGCCTATCGAAAAATTAACATCAATTAAAACTAGATAAACAAATTTCATAAAACACTTAAAAATAGAATAATGCTCCAAGAAATAGTTTGTAAATATGTGTAATAATTGACAGAAAAAAGACCAAGAAGAATAACAAAAAAATAATAATAATAAAGAAACAACTTTAACTTTGTAATAGGATTAACAAAAAAAAAAAAGCATTAAACAACATGTCATTCAAACAAATTCTAACGAGAAAAAAGAAGGAAAAGAAAAAACTTACGGCTGGGAAACGAGTATCGAGTTTCCTCTTCATGTTTTGTTAAAATTCCAAGAAAAATAAATATTGCAAAAACCCTAGAGATAGTGAGAGACGAACAAAGCCAAAAACACCCGCAAAATTTTCGATTGAAGTTCAAAAATTCGTGAACTCGTACCTCCCTATCGTTCTTTATTTATATATATATATATGCCAACACGTCAGTTATGTTTTTTTAATTATTTTTCTTTTTGTAACTTTCTAAAAGTTTATGGCGTGGTCTAAAAAAGAGTTCAATTAACTTTATATTTCACTAAATGTTTTTTTTTTTATTTTTTTATCTTAAAATAGTTTTAAAAAAATTATCAAAATATCGTTATTTTCAAATTATTTTTTAAATTTTATTTTTTTAATCAGTTAAAAAATCATCATAATCCATGATGATTTTCCAATGAATTTTTCAAAAAAAAATTAAAATTGATCAAGAAAATTCGCTATGATCCATGACGATTTTTCTCGATCATTTAAAATATATATATTAAGAAGGGATCTTTTCTTTTTTTTTAATTATTAAATAATAAAAATTATATAATTTATAATTTTAAAAAATAAAAATAAAAATAAAAATTTAATAAAATTTATAATTTAAATAACAAAATTTTAAAAAATAACAATTTATAAAAAAAATTAAAAATTATATTCGTAATATCAATCGGATTCTTTCAACTTGTATTCGTAATAAATGGACCTTCGGGAGAAAGATCAACTAAAACGTTGTGGATTATGCAGGAATGAAGGTCATAGCTAGACTTATCCACCGGCCGGTTAGTCCGCCTGACCCGATAAGCCCGGATCGTATTTGGGTCGAGCTTGGACAAGTGTTTTTGTAATTCGAACAGGTCGGCCTAGCCCGAATTATTATTTATTAAATAAAAATATTTTTTATTTAACTTTAATTATAAATATATATATAAATATAAATATTTATTTTTAATATTTATATAAAATACCAGATTGATAAGGACATTTTCGACGGCTATGACAAGAGGTGTCCATGGGTCAGGCCGGGCTGAGACTAGAAATTTTTTTTATTTCCCTTGCCCAAGCCCGAAAATAAAAAATTATATAATTTTTAATTTAAAAAAATTAATAAATTGTAAAATTTTAAATAATAACAATTTTGAAAATTTTGAAAATTATATAAATTTTTATATAAATATTAAAAATACATTTTTACATTTATAAATATATTTATAATTAAAGTTAAATAAAAAATATATTTATTTAATAAATAATAATTCGAGCTAAGCCGGCGGCCCGAATTATAAAAACATTTGTCTAAGCTCGACCCAAATACGATCCGGGCTTATCGGGCCGGGCGGGCTACCCGGATCGTGGATAGGTCTAGCTATGACCTTCATTCCTGCATAATCCATAACGCTTTGGTTGGTCTTTCTCCCGGAGATCCATTTATTACGAATACAAATTGAAAGAATCTGATTGATATTACGAATATAATTTTTTATAAATTGTTATTTTTTAAAAAAAAATTATTTAAATTATAAATTTTATTAAATTTTTATTTTTTAAAATTATAAATTATATAATTTTTATTATTTAATAATTTAAAAAAAAAAAGAAATCACTTTTTTTAAATTATATAATTTGTAATATTTAATAATTAAAAAAAAGGGAAATCGCCACCCTCGGTGACGATTTCCCTTCTTAAAATATAATTTTTTTTTTTAAATGATCAAGGCCATGGCGATTTCCCTTTATCACTTTTAAATTTTTTTTGAAAAACTCGTTGGGAAATCGCCATGGACCATGGCGATTTTCCAACGGGTTTAAAAACAAGCGGATTTCGGTAAATAATTTCAAAGTATAGGTATTTTGATAATTAAAAAAGAAAAAAGCTATATTGAGATAAAAAAAAGTCTTTTTTATCATAATTTTTTTTTATTTTATTAATTAAATTAAAAGAATAATCTTAAAATTTCAAATAAAAATTAAATTATAAATTTAATCATCCTTAATTTAGATTTTTAGAGCAATAAATTTGCATTTTTTTTATTTGTGAAAAATATAAGTAACAAAATTGAATGTTTTTTATTTGTGAATTTTTTTTCACCACATGTTTAAAATAATGACAATTTTAATAAACCTAAAATGCTATATTACTCACACACTCTAACGTTGTCGTGTAAGAGAACCTACCCTTACACACATGACATACCTATATGGGTAACGAACTTTTTTTTTTTTGCTAAAAATACCACACACCACTTATTAAAACCGTGATAATTTAACAATCGTAAAATCTTATATAATTAATACTCATACGTGATTTATTTTTTAATAAAAATTATGTACTAATCACATTGAAAATCTTTCGTTATATACTTATGATAGGATCCAAGATGGCCAAATCCTATGGCAATTTCTATATGGGCCAAGATCTAAGAAGATCTAGGAAACATGGCAAGAATATGTGGAATTCACTTAGGCCATGTTGCAAGTTATTCAAGAAAGGCTTCAACATGCAATATGGGCTTGTATTCAAGTTTAGTCCATGTGATTCAAGAACACAATGTGACGGCATTAGAAGGCTTGCAAGTGGCGGCATTGGAAGATTAGAAGTAGGCCTATTCTTTAATTCATTAATTGACATGACATTTGTGGGGACCATTTCATTTAATGATGTGGCAAGGAAGATTGAGTTTATTTTAAGTTTTTTAATTAGTTTTTTAATTACTTAGGCATTTAGGCCTATATTATTTAACATGTCCAATAAGCTAGTCGGGTCTATCTTCATTAAACTAGTTAGACATTTTTAATCATTTAGGTTTTGGTTGGAGCATGGTCAGCCCATGTTTAAGCATTCTTTATTATGTTTATTAGGTCTGGCCAATTTTAGGACTTCCAAGGGGAGTAGTAGTGCTTGACCGAATTCCAATATAACTAATATTAGGTTTAGATTATGTAGAGAGGCTATAAATACCTTGTGTAGCCGCCTACAATTAATTATCTTTTGATCAATTAGTCTGATTTTATTCAATGAGAGTTTTCTCTTTTAGTTTATGAAAGAACTTAGAACTTATCAAAGAATTCTTCTTTGTGGCGTTCAACACCTTCAAACTTAGGTTCTTGAAACAAGTGTTATTGGGGTCTAGCTAATTTAGCTTATTTAGGTTCTTTGAAACATGATTTCACTGGGTTTAAGTTTTCATTGCCTGAATCTTGGCTTCTCTGGGTTAGGTATCCTAAATTGTTAGTGAGTTCAAGGGTGATAAGATCTAAGATGGCCCAATCCCATGGCAATTTCTATATAGGCCAAGATCCAAGAAGATATAGGAAACATGGCAAAAATGTGTGGAATTCACTTAAGTCATGTTGCAAGTTATTCAAGAAAGGCTTCAACATGCAAGATGGGCTTGCATCCAAGTTTAGTACATGTGATTTAAAAAACACAAGGTGGCGGCATTAGAGGGCTTGCAAGTGGCGACATTGGAAGATTATAAATGGGCCTATTCTTTAATTCATTAATTGACATGGCACTTGTGGGAACCAATTTATTTAATGATGTGGCAAGGAAGATTGAGTTTATTTTAAGTCTTTTAATTACTTAAGCATTTGGGCCCATACTATGTAACATGTTCAATAGGCTAGTGGGGTCTATCTTCATTAAACTAGTTGGACATCTTTTAATCATTTAGGTTTGGGCTGGAGCATGTTCAACCCATATTTAAGCATTCTTTATAAGTTTATTAGGTCTGGCCGACTTTAGGACTTCCAAGAGGAGTAGTAGTGCTTGGCTGAATTCTAATGTAACTAGTATTAGGTTTAAGTTATGTAGGGAGGCTATAAATACCTTGTGTAGTCGCCTATAATTAATTATCTTTTGATCAATTAAGTCTGATTTTATTCAGTGAGAGTTTTTTCTTTTAGTTCTTGAAAGAACTTATAACTTATCAAAGAATTATTTTTTGTGGCGTTCAACACCTTCAAACTTAGGTTCTTGAAATAAGCGTTCTTGGGTCTAGCTAACTTAGCTTATCTAGGTTCTTTGAAACAAGATTTCACTGGGTTTAAGTTTTCGTTGTCTGAATCTTGGCTTTTTCTGGGTTAGATATCCTAAATTGTTAGTGGGTTCAAAAGGTTCAATCCCACGGGTTCACATCATTTAGTATCAGAGCTTAGGCTTCCAATCAGGTCTAATCTTTTTATATGCTTTAAGAAATACTAGGGCGATGGAAGTTACACAGGTGCTTTTGAATGCACAATCGATAGATGGTGCTGTGCGGAAAAATGCTGAAGAAAGCTTGAAACAGTTTCAGGAGCAGAACCTTCCTGTTTTCTTGCTTTCACTTTCGGGAGAGTTGGCAAATGAGGAGAAGCCTGTTGAAACGCGTAAATTAGCTGGTTTGATACTTAAAAATGCGTTGGATGCTAAGGAACAGCACAGGAAGTTTGAGCTCGTTCAAAGATGGTAGGGTGATATCTTTTATCAATCTGACAATATATTGGGGGGTTTTAGACATTTTTGTCTTAGGGTTATAGCTTTAGGCATTCTTTGTCTTAAAGTTATAGTTTTTTTAAGCAGTTTCATTTGGGGTTTCATTTTTGGACGTTGATTTAGATCAAGATTCTACTTCTTGAATTCTTGATCTATTAAAAATTGTTTTTGACTGTTCTTGAAAAAAAAAATTGAGAGGGGCATTCGAACAGTCTAAAGAAAGAAAAAAGAAAGTCATCAGAGATTTCAAGAAAATCAAGAAAGTCTCGTAAAAAAAAAAGAAAAGTGTTCGAGTAGAAAAAAAAAGAATCGAAAAAATTGAAAAGAAGAAGAAATAATCGACATTCATCTTTTTTTTACTAACCAAAGTTGTTTTGCAGCAACTTTAAGATGTCTCTCACATGTGGTGACGAAGTAAAGCAGGCTCTGTAAGAGATGAAAGAGTTCACCTTATTGTTTGGAAAGTTTGTGCAACAAGAGGAATAAAGAGAGAGAACAAAAAAGAGTGAAAAAGAAATAGAGGCGGCTGAAAAACAAGTGGAGCCACAAGAGGAAAAAAGAGTAAAAAAGAAAGTGAAAAAGAAAAAAAAAATGGTGACTGAAATTAAAGAAGTAAGAGATGAGTCATTAGTGGAAAAAGGACAATTCCTAACGAGGAAAACAAAAAATTGAGATTTTTTTTCTTGATGCAAAGAAGAGTAAGGTTCTTATTCTTGATACCCCTAATCAATCTCTTGCTATTTTGACTACTTCTTTGTTGGAGGATTTCTTTTCGGAGAAGATACAGGTGGGTTGCCACCCATAAGAGGCATTGCACATCACCTTGATTTAGTACCTAGTGCTGTCATTCTCACACACAAGGCTAAGATTCAAGGGCGAATCTTTTCGAGAAAATGGGGAATGATAGGATCCAAGATAGCCCAATCCCATGGCAATTTCTATATGGGCCAAGATCCAAGAAGATTTAGGAAACATGGCAAGAATTGGTGGAATTCATTTGGGCCATATTGCAAGTTATTCAAGAAAGGCTTCAACATACAAGATGAGCTTGCATCCAAGTTTAGTCCATGTGATTCAAGAACACAAGGTGGAGGCATTAAAGGGTTTGCAAGTGGCGGCATTGGAAGATTAGAAATGGGCCTATTCTTTAATTTATTAATTCACATGGCACTTGTGGGGACCCTTAAATTTTTTAAGTTTTTTTAGATAAGGGTAAAATAATGTTTTGTCCCTTTCAATTTGTTTGGCCTTTCAATTTGACCCCTCTTAAATTCTTGTAGATTTTTTAAATAAAGCAAAAATATATTTGGCCCTTCCAAATTTTATTTGATCCTTTAATTTGGCCTTCTATTTATATAATTTGTTTGATATAATAAATTAAGTAATATTTTTAGTTTAAACCTCATTAATTATTATTAACTTAATTCTCTCTATTTACTTTTTCAATAAATTAAATAGATACATTTACATTAATTTTGTTTAATATTTCTCATTCTATACTCATAAGGGAAAAATAAATAAAAAAAAGTTAAACAATTACAATATCTAATACAAATTGTGCATTTAACTTATTTTTTTTCTTTCTAAATATATGTAATCTTATGATTTCCTTTTATAATATGAATAATTAAATAATAATTTTTTTTATGTTGAGATTTTATTTGTTATTAATTTTTTTTCCATATACAACATGAATTATAATATTTAAAATTAAAAAAAAAAATTCATTATAAGAGATTTATATATTGTTAGCAAATATCATATATAATATTTAAATTTAATATTTTATACTAGAGTTGTCCATGGACTCGGTCGAGTTAGGCTCACATAACAAAAAATTTATTTGTCTATGGCCCGGCCCGATTCGAGCCGACGAATAACTCTATTTTTGGACATGTTTATTTCATACACAATTTTTATTTTTACTTTAAATCTTTATATGTATATTCCCCCTTATTAATATTTCTGACTTCACTTCTGATTTATGACATATTTTTCATAATTTATCGTAGTGATTCAATTAAGAGAAAAATTTGTATGTTCATGACGTGTTCGTCTTATCTTTTTGTGTTCAAAGTATTATAAATTTATATAAATTTTTACACATTAATAATTTGTTTTATATAGATTTTGACACGTTTGTGTTGTGTTCATGTTATTTTTCGTGTTGTGTCATGTTTTAATTATTTTTTCATGTTGTGTTTGTGTCGTGTCTCAATTCATTCCATATTTTGTTTGCGTTATTTTTTCATATGTTTAAAGTATTATAAATTTATATAAATTTTTACACGTTAATAATTCGTTTTATTTATATTTTGACACGTTCGTATATTCGCGTCTTATTCATGTTATTTTTCGTGTTGTGTTTTAATTATTTTTCCTATATTATGTTCGTGTCGTGTCTCAATTCATTTTATATTTTGCATAGTTTGTTATTGTGATTCAATTTAGAGAAAAATTTGTGTGTTCGTATCGTGTCTCAAATCATGACATATTTTACATAATTTGTCATAGTGGTTCAATTTAAATAAAAATTTGTGTGTTCGTGTTATTTTTTTTGTGTTCAAAGTATCATAAATTTATATAATTTTTTACGCGTTAATAATTCATTTTATATAAATTTTGACATGTTTGTGTATTCGTATCGTGTTCATGTTATTTTACGTGTCGTATTTGTGTCGTGTCTCAATTCATCCCATATTTGTATAATTTATCATAGTGGTTCAACTTTAACTCTAAACTCATTTGCTTAAGATATTAAAACATAGATTTTTTTTTTAAATAAATGATAATTATTTAATATGATTGAATTTAAATTTATTTGTGATTGTTAATTTAATTAAAAAAATCCCCCAAGGAAAGACACTAACACGACACAAAAAAATGAAAACACGAACGAGGAAGAAATACGGACACGACACGAATACACGAATATGTCAAAATTTATATAACACAAATTATTAACACGTCAAAATTTATATAAATATAAAACACTTTAAACACGATTATAATATAAAAAAATATAAAACACGACAAAAATACACAATTTGCCATGTCTAAGTAACCTAGCGAAGCGGAAAAAAAATTATAGTTAATATTCTAAAATTGAATTTTTTTTTTTTTGAAAATACTATTAACGTAAATGTGGGAGAATAATATTAAAAATATGTATCAACTTATGTAAACTGGATTAAAAATGTCGGAATCTTAAAAAAAAAGTTATGAAAATTATAAACATAATAAAAGATAAAGACAAACATAATAAGTTATTATTTTAATATAAATAAATAAATTGATTACATAAAATTTAAATTTTTTAATTTTTAAATTATAAAAATACAAATGAAATTCGTAATCCGATTTGAATTTGATCCCAATTAGGCAATTACCTCAAACTTTAGTCAGGGCCTGGACCAAGATCAGGCCCAGCACTCAACTCGTTTGACAGGTGTGACCGGTAATAAACCGTCCCTAACAGACAACCTTATTCCCATTAACTGAAGTGGACAAAAGTACAGAACATCACTTCACCGGTCACCGCTTTCTTCGGTAAAACACGAGTAGAAAACCTCCCACGCTCTTTTCTTTCCCACGTTCCAGGCACGCGAGCAAGAAGTGCTTCACATGTGAATAGATTGGTCTCTATACATGTTATATTCGTGTATCTATACATGTTATATTCGTGTATTTTTATGTGTAATATTTAAATTATTATATGTTTAAATAAATTTTCATTCATTAATAGTTTGTATTATATATATTTTACTACGTTCGTATATTTGTGTCATGTTTATATTATTTTTTTGTCGTGTTCAGGGGTGAACTATAATAGGAAAACATTTAAATTATCTTTAGTATTATAATAGAATTCTCGACACTCACTCTTAAAATAAAATTGTGTTTAAAAAATTAAATATAAAAAATTAGTAATTTTTAAAGTATTTTTTAAAGAAAAGTGGGTACAAATTTGGTTATTTTTTAAAATTGGTAGTTTTTAAAAAAGATTGGGTAGTTTTTTAAAAGTAAATATATAACTTTTTTTATTAAAAATATTATATAAAATATTAAAAAGACATAAATATCCTTATTTAATTTTTGATTTTATAATTTAATTTGGTTATTTTATACTTCATCAATTGAGTTGGTGTTACTTGACTCATAACACCAATTCAATCACGTCTTTTATAATAGTATAGATATTGAATATATTTAAATGGTTATTTTAAATTAAAATTATTAATTTTTGTTTATTTACATGATATCTTTACTTAATTTTATTCATTACAATTTAAGAGGATTGAAATTACATTAAAATTTGTTTATTTATTGTACTAACTAGTCATAACTCAAATCCTTAAAATAAAAAAAATTGTTATAAAAATTAAATCACAATCATATAAATTTAACAAAACCTAAATTGATTTTCTAGATTCTTTTAAAGACTCGAGTCTCCAACCAAGTACAAATTTCTTTTATTTTCCTTTTAGCTTGACTACAAATTTTTCTTTACATACAATTTTCTATTTTTAATTATATCAGAAACCTTTTTCTCATGTTATCATGCAAAATTTTATTAACACAAAAGTTATATTGAAACTATTTTATAAAAGATTTATAAAAATACCTTAACTTCTAAACTCAAACTTTCAACTTTATTATTTTAATAAAATATTTCATTTTTCTTGTTTTGATAAAAAATATACTGTTTAACAATTGGTGTATTTATATATTTTAAAAAAAAGTTGCTCATGATTTTAAGTAAAATTATTTATTTGATATATTATGCATAAAATTATTTGTTTGATGTATTATGTTTCTTTATAAATTTATTTATGAATTGATAAAATTTATAATTTAAAAGTTTATTTCTTTTTATTAGTATATTTCTTGCATAAATTTATATTAATATAATAAGATATATTTTATGAAAAATGTATGATTTGGTAGAATATTATTTGGCACCCAATAATCAAATATCAAGATCTTTCACCGGTCGTGTCATGTTCTATATAATGTTTTAATTATTTTTTTATATTATGTTCGTATCGTATAATTATATTGTGTTTAAAGTTATGAGAGTTACTTGTATACCCCACTCTAAGTGTTCGTTTCCTCACTCCTGACTTTGGCGCGTGGTTTTCGGATTTTGTGTGCGTGTGTTTTTCTTTAAACAAATTTCTTTTGTGCTCATATGCGATGAACTTGGTTAACGATACGGGGTAGGGCCAATAAAAGTTTGCCACATCAGCATTAAACTCAACGGGTGGGCTCAATTAATTACACCTGTTTTGCGTTTTAATTGTCTGGTCCATTGACATAAATTAGGTTTGCTATAATAAAATCACAACGACTAAAACTAAATGCATTTTATTTTTTTGAGCTACCAAAAAGAAAATAAAAATGAGTCTTAAATCTTGACTTTATTAAAAAAGAAAATACTTCATGTCTTCATCTCAATCTTAGAAAAATAAATTTAAATTTTAACTATTTTTTATTTATATTAAATAAAATTTAATGTAATTTCTAATTCATTTTTATTTTGAAATAAATTTATTTAATTTTTTAAAAATTAAAATTTTTATTTATAAATTAAATAAATGTCATTAATAATAAAAATATTTATAATAATAATATAAAATATAAATAATCGTGATTGTTTTTGTTAGTTTAATTATTTTTTTTATTTTTTACATCTGTATGTTTATATACTAAATTTTGACATATCCACTATGTAGGTAAAAAAAAAAAGTTACCTAAAATAGTGGTCTACTGGGATAGTTTTTTATATGTGAATATTTTAAAAATAAAATTAATTAAAAATATTTAAGTTTTATAGTAAATGATATTTTTATTTTATAAATTTACTATAATTAATTCAAAATTTTGTATCATTTTATTAATTGAGTTGATGTCACTTATCTAATAATATTAAATTATATCATACACCTTTTTAATAATATAGATGTTATAAATTATAAATTAAAATTTTGTGGTTGTAGTTAAAGAGACATTAAATTTTCGTATAACTCTCAATAGAAACAAGTTCATGAGATTAGAAATTTTTTTTCTACATATTTCAATTTGTTTTGAAAAATGACTTATTTTCTCAAAATTCGAGTTTAATTGTTTTTTTTGTTGAGAATTTTCTCGATAAGCATAACCAATGTCGAAAAATCGAATTTGGAAATTTTGCACATTTTCATTTTGTAGTATAAAAGGAAAACTGTATTCCCATTTCAGCATGTGATGACGTGGCATGTTATAAGTGGTGAAATAGTAGAGTTTGGACTAAAACCGACTGTAGAGGACCTTAGCTCTTTCTTCATTCACCGCTCTTTTCTCTCTCCAAAACCAGTGAAGTAAGCGAAAAGCAAACTCCACTGTTGCTTTCTACCTAATCCAAAATAAATAACATTAAAATAAAATTATATATAAACTAGAAAAAAATATAATCAAAAAAGAAAACGAGAGAAAAAAAAAATAGAGAGATAAAGGTATTATTTAGGTTAATAATATTTTCTGGTTGGTGATTGATTGTTCTTTATTGTCTCTATTAATCTTTCATATATTTTTTTTTAGAAAAAGGAAAAACCCTAAGCTTAAAGAACCGCTTATTATTTGCTCTAAGCTTTTAGATCTTGCCTCGATTCGAGTTAACTCGTCGATCTACTGTGTTGACTCATTGTCGAACACCGAGTGATTCGCTGAGAAGTTGAAATGCTGAGGAATTCTGTTTTTTGTTTTTGTATTTTGATTGATTGAATATTTCAATCTTAATCTGCGAAAATGTCGGCTTCGTTAGCGGCATTCGAGCGGCCCAGAGGGGGAGCCTCAAACACGGTAACATCTTTTTATTCATTTTTCTTTTATTTTTTGTTTGGTTTCTGAGAAAATGGAATGTGAATAAAAAGAAAGTTTTGGGGATCTTTTATATTCTGCATTGTTTGGATTGATTGTATGATGTTACAGATAATGAACTTTTGATTAAGGCATTTACATTACTTACTATTTTTGGTAGAAGTTAAATTATTTTTTGAGATTTTTAAATTGAAGTTGAGTTCAGCTTGTTTTAAGTAATATTATTATCACTCATTTTGAAAGAAAGAAACGCGTTTAAGAGAACTCTAGTAGCGAAAATTTTGAAAACTTGAAATAAAATAGATTAATGATGTTGTTCTGATCAAATAAGGCGTCGTGATTGGAAGCATTGGGAATTTTACTAAGGATTTTAATTTTGAAATTTCCATATGTAAACAGTTAAAACAAATTCAATATAAAACTTTTTCTTTAGGTTAAGAATTTTGTACCCTTACAAAAACCATATTAGCGTCATGGAGCCAAATCCTTTCTCTCTCTCTCCCCCCCCCCCCTTCTCCTTAATTCTTGGGTTTGGAGAAATTATGCAAAATCAGCTTCTAATTCTGTTATAATGAGAAAGTTGTCATATTATTCAGTATATATTTTGGTGACTTAAAAAGCATTGCTTCTTGTTGAAACGTAAAATTAAATGAAATCAAGATGGGTAGATCACATAAAATAAGGAAAAAAAAGATATGTGGAGGAAGCTAGGAAATTCAGCCAACACCATTTTGAAATCTATGAATATACACTTCATTCCATTCCCATTGCACAATTTTTTTTTTAAAAAAAAATTTAAGAGCTGTAATCTGTTCTTCCACTGTGTCCTATGGATGTTGAATGCCTCAACTTATGGTCCACAATCTAATATAGTTTCCAAGCTGCATGGTATGACATTGAATTGATTTGCTGTCTATAGTCACATTTTAATATCAACTGGTAAATCCATGCGTTGCCACAACTCTGAGGCAGTTCATAATTCTCGAAAAAAACAACCCAATCCATTAAGTAAATGATTATTGTTTAATCAATTCAATTGGTAGTGTCATTTTCGAGAAAAACAACCTAGTCTATTATGTAAATAATCGTTGCTTCAGTCATTAATTGATTGATATGCATAGCATTAACTGACAGTATAACATTAAAATTTTGGGTTTTAGTGGTACCTTCAATGATGTACATGCTGTATATGCTCCCTTGAATTGATTAAAAACTCTTTTTGCAAGAGTATAATTAGTTTTATACTTGGCATTTGGTGCTCGTTTATGGCTTTTAACATGTGACAGTTTCACAGGTTTTTAAGAGTGGCCCTCTTTTCATATCCTCAAAAGGTTCGTAAAGTATCTGATCACTGTTTGCTTTCTTCCCCAGCTGTAAATTCTTTTCATAGATATAACTTGCATCAACAGTTTTACTATCTGTCCATGGCTTGTACATGTATAAATAATGCTTATATCTATTTATTTTAATTATTGAAAGAATAATTGTCTTTATTTATAATGATAAGGAAAAATAAGTTGTTTATTTGGCATAGCTTTATGTGTATAAATTGCCTCAACAGTTTGTATATGCACATATCTGTATCTATATTATATCTGTAAATTTGTTCTCCCTCTGTGTGTGAGTGTGTATGTATTTATCTATATATGAACATATATGCTTGTTTGTCTTCTTGGTAAACCATGTTCAAGTGTTTGTTCTTCTTTATTGGTGGTGTCAGTATTAATTTTGCACGATGTGTTCTTGAAGTGAAGAATCATGTTTTTACTCCATCAGTTATATCTTTAATCTTGGAGGACATGCATCTTTCGTATTAATATTTGTTAAAATCAAGAGCTGGATTGAGATCTCCTGCATTACTTTTTTCCAATACACCTTTAATCACCTCTCCTATGTGTGCGGCCTCGTTATATCAATATGTTTTTTAAATACTCCTTTGATTCAATTATCAACATAGTTTGTCTAAAATTATTTTATAAGTTTGTGCTGAACTTCTGCAGGGATCGGTTGGAAGTCTTGGAAGAAGAGGTGGTTTATCCTCACACGCACTTCCTTGGTGTTCTTTAAAAATGATCCTGTTAGTACTTAACATCGTTTCCATTATTTGAGTAATTATAGTATGGCTTATTTTATTTTTTCCAAATGTTCTGTTCTACTGATTTTTAGCTTTTATGTGCTGCCAAAGACATGCTAGTATTAGGAATATGTTGTCTGATTGTTAAGTTCATAGTAGTGTGATGTTTATTGGCTGTTGTATCATATTCAATTTTTTAGTTGTTTTTTTCCTCACTTTTATATACATACCATGTCGTTTCAATGCTCTAGCTGTTGGAATGGTTTAATAGTATATCTTAAATCATTCAGAATTTTTGTACATAGATTAGGAAGATTAGGATAACGATTGCTTATATACGACACAGTCATCACAGGAATTTGGGAGAGTGGTTGTAGACCACCGTATCATCAATATGCTACTAATGTTAGATTCTCGTTTCTTGATGTGCTATGCTATATAAATGCCTTTGGACTTTTTGGCCATAAGCAAGATTTGATGGAACATTTTATGTCATTCAATATTGGTATAGCTAGAGGATAATAGCAATTTAATACCACAAACACTCATATGCTTTTGGACGTTGTAAAGTATGTACAACCAACATGTTGGGGACTGTTACTTAAATGATGGGATGATCATTACGAGAATCTGTATCACCCTCTAAACATATGAAATTACGTTGTTGGAAAAATATGTAAAAGTGAAGGCTTTCTATCCTCTTTGCCTTAAAGGAAACATGTGGACGGAATTTTCCATTTCACAATCTAAGTATAAAATCAGTTAGTGTAAACAATCATTGACATTTGGATACCATCAGTCTTAATATTTTGCATGGAGTACTAGTTTGCACATAATTAAAGAATCCAAATTATTAGATAGGATCTTAGAGACTGAAGAATTCCTGCTGAGGGTATTCCTTGGATACAAAATGAAAAAAAAAATGCAGATTTCTGTTTATAAAAGCCACATATGAATGTTAACTCTGACTTGAGAAGGATCAGCGTTTATATTGCAATTTCTTAGTCAAACTTTTAGTTATACAAGTTACTCTCACGTGCAAACTGTGAAAACTTGTTAAGAATAGCATATCATAAGAGTAACTCTTGCAAATCAATCAGCTATGATACATAAAGGATTTGGGTTAGTCATTTTAGATTTAATGAATCCTCATGGTATCAGGTCTTAATTTGTTGAAGATTATCATTTCAACATATCCATATTATATCATACTTATATCTTGTATGTATTTCTGTGCTTCATCGGGTATCACCTATCTCATTGGTGGCTAGGTTTGGCACATATTTTAGGCATGATATGTGTTGATCACCTGGGTCTTCTTGAACTCTTAAAGATCTTTGACTTAGGATTGCTGGGATCTTTCATTATTGGAGAATCCTTATTATGGTATTATATGAGCTGGAGCTCCTTTTCTGTGACATCTTTTTAAGTTGGGATTGGTGGTGGTCGTGGAGAGAGTCTTCTCCTGTGTTAACATGCTGAGGTGCTCTGCATATTTCTAACTTATACTGTCATTGGCAACTCAAATTTGGGAGTACAACTAATCAATGCATAATGATGATATGAAGGATTAACTTTAGTGCCTTATCTTGAAGGTTAAGGAAAGAGTTTTACCTTCGCATGGTAAATGCCTATCTATCCTTCCAGTTGGAGATGCCTGCCTTTGTCACCTCAGAGAGAATAGACATGTACTTTGCAACACATTGCAAGGGGTGAATCCTTATAACATCTTTTGCTGAGAAGAGGGTTGCTTCCTATCATCTTCTCCTCTTCACACTCTGAGGGCTCTTCATCCCCATTGATGGTTTCTTTTGATAGTTGGCAGAATTTTAAGCTCAGAATTTTACCCAGTGAGGCAGTATTAATATCCAGAATGAGTTGAATGTCTTCACTTGGTTGCTAGGATAGGAACTCTGGCTCAGTAGAGAATGTGCCTTTCTGATCTTGCAACCACATGTGCCACCTTTGCCCTAGTTGAGAGGGTGGGGTACTTTATGACTGGTCACTTTTATCATGATGTGGCTTCCTTGTTTGCTTTGCAGCTTATTTTAGGGTCTATTGTTTGCTAAGGTTATCAAGATTTGCTCTACAGGATCTACTTACGAACAAGTATGGCACTATCCTATTAAGGTCTTGGAAAACACTCTGCAAAAGTTATCGGCAAATCAAGTTTCTGTATTGGTTGTAAGAACAGTCCTTGTTGTTTGGATGGAAATACTTAGCATGTCACTCTTTGTGATGCGTGGTTTAGAAAGTGAAATATTCAGTGCATGATAACAGAATGCAATATGATTTTGTCTATCATTCTCCACTTTATCCTAAAGGTAAAAGGTCAAAACTGATGGGAGAAGTCTTGGTTACCCTCTGCAAAAGTTATTAGGATAGGGGTTTCCATTTTGATTCAAGTCCATCACTGTTTGCATGGAAATAATGTAATATTTCACAACTTTTGCATGCGAGTTTAGAGAAGGTGAAATGTTTGAACATGCAAGTGGTTTTGTGATTTGATCTTTCTATGTATTCCTCCCCTCCCCTCCCCTTGATTTCTTTTAAGAGAGAGGGAAAGGGGAGAGACTGATAATTTTCATGGTTCACTTTTTAACACGTTGGTTAGAGGTCTTATTTCCAGGACTTAATTGAGACTGATGCTTATTGCTTTATTTTCCTTCAGAGAGAAGGACAATCTGATCATTGTCTTTTTTCTGTTTTGAATGTTCATTAAAAGTTTATTTTCAGGACTTAATTGAAACAAATGCTTATTGTTTTAATTTTCTTGCAGAGTGCCCTACCCCAAAGAGGTGGTGAAGTTAATTTGACTTTGGGAGGCATTGACTTGAACAATTCTGGAAGGTGTGGATAGCCATTGTATGTTTTCTATTATAGTTTGTCACAATAGTCTTGCTTATAGTTCCTCTTGTTTGCAGTGTTGTTGTTAGAGAAGATAAAAAGTTGTTGACTGTATTGTTTCCTGATGGGCGTGATGGACGGGCTTTCACTCTTAAGGTGCATCATGCGTAGTTGACTATTGTTTTTTTTTGGGACATATTTGAATGATTTATAGTCTGTGATTTTCCTGAAGAAAATGTTCAACAAGCTAATACCTTCCTTTTTGCTTTCTAAATTCAGGCAGAGACGTCAGAGGATTTGTATGAGTGGAAGACAGCTCTAGAACATGCCCTCACACAAGCGCCAAGTGCTGCACTTGTCATGGGACACAATGGGATTTTCCGAAGTGACACAACTGATACAATTGAAGGGTCATTCCATCAATGTTTGTTCCCCATAGTTTCTTCTTAAATTTATTTGATGATCATCATTCCTTGTCGACCGATTCTTCTGCAATTCTTTTACTTATTTTTATTAGATTTTTGGATTCTTCTTAGGGAGAGACAAACGCACTGCTAAATCATTGGTTGTTGGAAGACCGATTTTGCTTGCACTTGAAGATATTGATGGGAGCCCGTCATTCCTAGAGAAAGCTCTACGATTTCTTGAGAAGTTTGGTAAGTGGTGATTTTAAATTGTGATTATTACTTATGTTATTTGAGCTATTCTTTCTGCTGTTGTGTTAGGTCTGATGGAAAGTGAAGTTTTTTCTCACATACAGTTGTCTTGTCTAGAATTTTGTACTCTTAATCTTTGGAATTGGTTTTATTCTTGTGATCATAACAGTAGGGAAGATGTCTGACCATCTATTTGGTTAGAGCGTAGGAATCCATAGCTTTATGTAGTAAAACAGTATGCTGCTGTAAGGATCTCTGGGTTATTTAAGTTTTCTCTTTGTATACTATAGATGGAGAGTGGTCTGAAAGAAGTGGTTGGGGGGCTTTGGGTTGACCTTACCTGCACATGCACAAATGATCAGATTGCAATAGCAGCTGTAAGATAGGTGTTGCTTTAAGTAAAATTATTAAGGAGTAAAATGAAACTGGAATACAAATTCTTTTTGCTCCTTTTTCTTCTGCCCACTTAGCTGGTGATTTTTTATTTTGTGTAGCATGGAGTCCTATGCCTTTCCATGTCTTGCAAACTAAGATCCTTTGCTAGGCTAGCAGTTTGCTTTTTCAGTTGTAATGTGAAATTTTGATGAACTTAGGTGAAAATTTCTATGCACAGACATCCTTTTGATCATATATTATTTTTTGAGCCATCATCTTGGCTAGATTGCTCAAACCCACTAGCAATTGCTTTTCTTCCATTAATTTTGGATAGTCAGGATATGTAGTTAAACTTCATGATCTGGTTGAGCTTGTAAAACGAATTAGTAGCAAGGCTATTTTGGAAGAACAAACTGGGAAATTTCTGTGATTACAAGAAGAGACCTGAAGGGGATAAAGTGAAGAAAATGTTTTCTTGCTTCTTTGTTACTATTTTTTTCACTTACCATGATGTTTCTACCACAGGAACTAAAGTTGAGGGAATTCTACGTCAGTCTGCAGATGTTGAGGAGGTTGATCGCAGAGTTCAAGAATATGAACAGGGTATCTTTTCATTTCAAACTGATGATTATTTTAGCATATCCACATATTTGCATATCTGGATTTCTCAACTGTTTTTTAGGTTTCCTGTGGATAAGTTGCGTTCTTAACATGCCATCCAAATGAAGGCTGTCTTACTTGTCTTCTTTTCATAATGTAGGCAAGACTGAATTTGGTTCTGATGAGGATGCTCATGTTGTGGGAGACTGTGTTAAGGTAACTTTGTCAGTACATTATATCATGTGTTATCAGATTAATGTTCATGTTCCTTAATCATGAAAGGTGTTTGATCCACAGCATGTTCTAAGGGAGCTACCCTCATCACCGGTTCCTGCATCCTGCTGTACTGCATTGCTGGAGGCTTACAGTACGTTTAACTCTTTTCTTTTCTATCTCCCATGTTTTCTCTCAAGTTTTTTCACTTTGAATTTTGATAGTACCTCATTAAGATGTTAAAAGATATTTATTGTTTTTTAAAATCCTCAGATGTATTCTTGGTGCATTATATGTATCTTTAAAGCAAAAAGTAAAACCTTGACTTATGAAGTTATGATGCTTCACATGCTCGCTTTACCCATGAGCTATGAAGCACGGACACGGACATGTAATACGGGTACAACACGGACACGGGTGACACGGTAATTTTAAAAAAATGAGGACACGGATACGGTAGGACACGGCAATAAATATATATATATTTTATATAAAAATATTAAATGTAAATATTAATATTAATACTTTTCATTAATATATAATCAATTTTTTCACAAAATTCTTTTATCATTACATAAAATTATTCATATTGAGTGGTTTGATTGTTTGAACATATATTATTTTAGGACAAAGAGTACTGGATTAAGTTTGAGCTTGGCAAATCAGTCCGTTAATTTAAAGAAGGCAATATATAAATGTAGGCTAATACAATAATGGATCACAGTACATTAATTAAGAAAAAGTAATTCAGATTGGGCATCAGCCATGGACCTTCCTCAGCCTGACAATGTAGGCCCAAGATGTATTAGACTAACCAAAATAAATCCCCTCTAAGCCTGCCCAGCTCAGCAAATATTTTGTTTATAGAATTTATACCTTTTACTTTTTACACGCATTATACTCGGTAAAAAGTAAAAACTTTATCTTTTATCTTTCTTCTTCTTCTTCAACTTACTATAAACCCCGAACCAGGCAAAGCTCCGCTGCTGCCACCCGTGAATGCCGTCGGCCCCCTGTTCCACCGTCTTTCGCAACCACAACGCCCAAAACTTTTTCTTTTCTTACTCTACTCCCGTGTCCATGCGTGTCTTGACCGTATCGGACCGTGTCCAAGGTTTTTTTTTTTTTTTTGTCGTGTCTCCCCGTGTCCCGTACGTATTTCGCCATGTCGGCTGCGTGTCCGTGTCGGACACCGGTACGAGGGGGAAACCCCCGTATCCGTGCTTCATAGCCCATGAGTTTTTGCATGCTGAGTTGATATTGCAGGTGCATTATATATTGACATGGCAAGCCTAGAGTGAATAGAAGTCAGCATTGTATAATTACTCAGCAAAGATATAATTATGTTATATAATTATTTATTGGAAACACATACAACAGTATTTAAGGGGAAGAAAAGAATCTTTGGTGTTTTTTAACAGGTTTTTCTGTTTATTCATTAGCATTTTCAATTTCATCATTGACAAAATGGTCCATTTTTGCAGTCACTGGAACTGAAAGAAAATGAAACATATAAATAAAGTTGGCAAGAAAAAAAGATATTAGCTAATATTTCTGGCATGATGGTTTACCATGCCGCGAAGTTATCATTTTGTTGGGGGGTTTTGTGATGTCAGCTCATTTGTTAAAATGTAAGAGGTAAGGTAGATGCTCCAAGTTGGTTTGACCGGGTTCTACTAGTGTATTTGAATCGCTTTGTGAGGGGTCTTGAATCTGCTAATGTTGTTATTGTTGCATTGGCTTTGCCACTCTCTAATTCTTTTTGTGTGTATAAAATGATTGGACTTGAATGAACAGGCTTTTGTGCCTTTGAACTTTAAGAAATATAATTTTTCATCAGGTTTTTATGGTTTCTCTTTCATTCCAGTCTGCTGCAACTGGTAAATTTTTTTTTTTTGGGGTTACAAGTGCAACTGCTACACTGTATAATATTTCATCTTGATTATGTTAAGATTTTGGTTAACTGTCAAAAGCATCAAGTTCTGTCCCAACAGTTCTTTAATTCTTTTCGTTTCTTTATAATTGTTTCACAAGTTTTATATTATTTTTTCAAAAATTATTTTGCATTTTAGTGAAATAATTGTTCCATGTGTCTGTAATAGTTAATACTGTTGCTTTATGTTTTTATTGGATAAGAAATTGATCGGAAGGAAGCTCGGATAAGTGCAATGTGCTCTGCGATATTTGAGACATTTCCTGAACCAAACCGCCATCTGTTACAAAGGTAACCTCCCTGTCTCTTTCTAACATGACATGTTTTACTTTTCCCCCTTGTTTGCATCTATTGTGCTTTATGGTGTTACTGTGATTAAAAACTTTTATGATTGAGTTTTTAATTTTTTAAAAACTATGCATTTTATACAATAAATATTTGTTTTTGTTATGTTTTTATTTGATAACTTAAACACTGCATAGAGTAGTAGACATCTTGTTGACATGAGACATGAATGCAGAAAAGATGATTTTGCTGCGTATGTTAGCCCAATGCTTTGACACGAAAGTAGATGCTAAATTGTGATTCTTTGATAAGAAAGTATGATTAGCCATCTAGTTATCTCACTGGGTTGTGCTGTGTGAGGATGACATTTGTGGGAATGGTTCAACCAATATTAAGTGTTTAGACTACAGAAAGTAGAGGAAAAGCTACTTGATCCACAGGAACATCTATTCGTGGGGAGCTTTGATTTGATAGAAGCACTTTTCCCAACATTTTATTAATTTATAAATATTTCTGAAGTTGTTATAAATATTTCTGAAGTTGTTATAAATATTTATTAATTTATATAACTTGATATGCATCATGTTTTGTAGGATTCTGAAGATGATGCATACAATCTCATCTCATTCTCATGAGAATCGAATGACTCCATCTGCTGTAGCTGCTTGCATGGCTCCCTTGCTTTTACGCCCCTTATTAGCTGGTGAATGTGAGTTGGAGGATGACTTTGATTTTAATGGTGATAATTCTGCACAGCTTCTTGCTGCTGCAAATGCTGCTAATAATGCTCAAGCCATCATTGCAACTCTTTTGGAGGAGTATGAGAATATTTTTGATGTAAGATGCTCCCAGCTTCGTTGTTGTTTGATATGGCATATCAATCTAAATACTTTCTCTATGATTTCTTATGCTGAGTGTATTTAAAAAAAAAATGTTTTTAGAATAATTCATATCCAAGTTTGTATTCAAATGATATATCATGAAAACGAAGTTATACAAACTTGGGATGCTTGGAATTATATCTTAACATTTATAGGCATTTACCTCTTAGTATTAATGAAGCATAAATTTATTTAGAACTCTTTTGATTTGAACGAATTTAGTAATAAGCTAGTACAGCCATCGTGAATGTGATGACAATGTCATTTCATGACTTATTATTGAGCAATTGCAAACTTGAGTTGATCACGCTGTCATTAATTATTGAAAGCTTGTTCCTCCCTTGTAATGTTTCTAATGATTGCGAAGCTTTCTTTCTCATAATTCTAGTTTCAAAATATTGTTAAGCTTTGCATTATCAGAGCCCTATGTTTGTGGTCTCCTTTGGTATAGTGCTATTTGTGGTGATTATTTGTGTTGTTTCAGGATGAAAATCTACAAAGATGTTCTATTTCAGCTGATTCTCGGATTGAAAATAGTGCTAGTGAAGATTCGACTGATGATGAAAATCCAGATATGAAAAACAATGGCTACCATGATGCAGAAAATGAAGCCGATCCAGACACAGATGAAGATCATGAGCGTTTTCTCAGTGGGAAATTAAGTGAAAGCAGTGGCTATGCAGGCAGCGATCTGTATGACTACAAGGTTCTTTTTAATCCCTTTTCTCTAATATAAAAACATGAAGCTTATACATCAATGGCTGCACACTTGAGTTGTCCACGGGTCAGGGGCTTGGCCCACTTGGGCTGGGCTTGGAAATGATTCTTTAGGCCCGGGTCTGGCTCGAGGATATTATTACATTAAGAAATAAATTTTTATTTAATTTTAAAATATAATTAAAAATGTATAAAATATTTTTAATGTTTTAATAATAAACAGAATATGAATGGCTGGGGTGCTGGGCCAGGTCAAGCTCAGGTTTAGCTTAGGTTTTCATTATGTCAACTGGGCTCGTCCCGGCCCATGGAAAACTTTGCACGCACACACACACGCAATGACTTTACATGAGAATTGTTATGATGTCTGTTGTAATGATCATTGTTCAGAAATGACGTCAGGATATCTTGGATGTGGAAAGTAGTTAAAGATTCTTTGATTGTTGGCATAGTACTCTTGTGTTGAACTTGAGAAGTTGATGGGCTTCATACGTAATAACAGTCCATCTCCTTTCTCTTTTGCGCATACTCTGCTGCTGGAATCATATGTTTGATTCTTTGAGAGTGTTGTCTTTGTGATTAAACAACTAGAACAATCATGTCCTACAAACAAGAAGTACCTAGGCTTGTGATTATCCATGAAGGAGATACGGAAGAGCATACTATTTATAGAATTTGAGTGATTTCAGTTGAAATGTGTAGTTTTTAGATGGATTTTTCATTTGATGGTAATATAAAAGAGGATAAAATGAAAAGAATTATCTGTATGTTATGAAAAAGCAGTGAGGATTAATTAGGAGAACCACAGCGTAGATAGTTTCATTATGTGCACTATATTAATTAATGATTTGCTGCCACAAGAAGGAAAAAGAAAAGAGTTAAAGTTTAAAATCGTATGTATTGGAAATTGATATAGTAAAGCAAGATTTCACCCCTATGAAGAGCATGCTTTTACACATGTGACTTACCCCATCTAGTTTAGGGTTACTGCTGCACACTAGGCATTAGCTTGATAAAGGACTGGAGATTGAATGAACAAAACCTTCTTGTTTTTGTGTTATAGGTTGTTTGAGGTTCCAATGTTGTCTCAATAACACTAGGCCCCTTTGAAATACATCCTTGTAAACTTTGTTCACAATGTGGATGCTAAATTTAATGCTGATTTGTTCATTCCTTCCTACTCAAACAGTTGGAGAACTTGAGTGATAATCCCTTTAACTAATTGGTACATTCATTTTTTTGTGTACAGGCATTTGGGGATGATGGTTCAGATGTTGAATCCCCTAGAGACAATCATACTCAGGCTGAGAGTTCAACCTTAGCTGTAGATCCTCTGCAGATGAGAGATCCTGATCCTCAGCTGGAGGAAAACGGTAAGCAAAATAAAGGAAATGAAAATCCAATTAATGAGATAGATGTCCCAAGTGTGCTACCTACTGGTGAATCTTACCGATCAATGGGTGGGATTCTGTCTTCAACGGATCCTGGCCATCCTATATCTGCGCCTGGACTTGAATATTCTACTGAGAAGCCAGTTGGTAAAGCTAAAGGCTCTAGTCTTTATGCAAAGAGATCAACATTTTGGGGAAGAAGCAATGTGAGTTACCATTTTATGATGCATTGTCTAATTGCGAGGATCTCTCTATTTACATGCATTAGACACATCACACTGATTCAAGCAATTTCTGAATGGATTTTAGATATGATTGATTAACTTAGACAAGATCTATGTCTTGATAAACTTTCAAACCATGGAGATAAGAAAAATTTTATCTTTGAAGGAGTCTTAAGAATTAAGTTAAAGGCTTTATTATTCTTGCATTATCGCTTTGTGTTTCATTGCTGCATTCTAGGATTTTCCGTCACACAGTTTATTTTCTTTCTTTTGCTTTTATTATTTTTGATAAACCCTGCATGCAAAGCTTAACAAACAACCTAGTGCCTACAACTGCGAGGCCAAAAGTGTTCCATCACAATAGATAACGCTCCACAACATCCAGAGATTGCATTTTTGTTCTCAGTTTAATGTTTGTGGGTGATATAGCTTCAACTCATATTGAACTGTCCTCAGTTCACCAGTTTCTTTGCATGGATAAATTTTCCCTTATCTACTTTCTCCATTGTGTACCAACTCTTAACAAATTCTTTTGGCCCTGGACTTATTTGGAGGGCTGCTCTTTTTCATGCACTCGAATAAAAAACAGCAAATACGATCGCTGCATCAACTAGCTAAGAAATGTCAATCTTAACGAAAATCCTGTGTTTTCTTAGAAATTTCAATGTGCAATCGTTTTCTTCCCCTGTAATTAGACTATATAAGGGAACAAGTATATCTCTACAAACTATTACTGCGCTCCTCAAAAAAACATATGTGCAACTTAAATGTTATTCCTTATTTTGTTGGTGGACATACATATGCTTTGGTTTCACACATGGAAACACAATGAGGTGTTTTACTCATTTTTACAGTTTTTGTTGACAAAGTAAAACCATAGTCGCTTGAATCTTCATTTACTTTGTTATACAGGCCAGAAAGACACCGTCAATGGAATCTGTTGATTCTTCCGGCGAAGAAGAGTAAGATACTTATTACATCTTATAACTTTTAGCTTTATTATTTGCATTCCTTTTAACTAGTATGTCTGCATTTTAAAACTATTACTCAGGCTTTATGCTTTTGCAACTCTTGCTTACCACAAGCATGACTTTATAGTGTTGTAAGATGCCCATATGTTAAAACAGTGTGCAGTTGAGTTCTTATATTAAAACTGTCTAAATATAGCTTACATCTGATGTCTGCCATATTATAATTGCGAAATCAATTTGTTGACTTTTTTCCTAGGCTTGCTATACACAGGCTTGAGATCACAAAGAATGACCTACAACATCGTATTGCAAAAGAGGTAGCACTACTTTTTTGAAATCATAATATGCTCAACTAGAGAAATATATTCTGTCTCCACTGACAGATTGCTCACAACCTTTTGTAGGCTAGAGGAAATGCAATTTTACAAGCTAGCTTGGAAAGAAGAAAACAAGCATTGCATGAACGTCGCTTGGCACTTGAACAAGATGTATTTCTTTCTTACCAATTGAACACTTATTTTTCCTCATAGATTTTTTATTTCTTAATCTGCTTGCTGATTTTTGCACTCCATGTTCGGCAAGGAATTGAGTCTTAGGAACTTCTAATTTGCAATCATTTTGGATTAGTATTACGTGCTTTACTTAGGCCTGTTTCTAATTCTTGGTTGTTTTTTTTTTTTTTTTTTTTTTTTTTTTTTTTTTTTTTAAACTTTAGTGAGGAATTAGCTTCTAAACTTTATTTTATTGTAAGTTGGGATTCATCATTGGATTTTAAATTTAATCCTATCATCAAGAACCACAACTATGTCTTTCTTATGGTGCCTTAATCTGATTATTCTATTGGGCTTTACTCTTCAATTTGATATTTAAGATGTTAGATTTCTGAACTTTCTTAGACCTGTTTGAAGAGAAGGTTTTAAAATTTTCTGGACACTAACAACACAACAGGCTTTTGCAGTTGTAAGTATCTTTCTTCTGCTGTTTCTTATGTACATCCAATATAAAGTGCCTTTGGCAAGTGAAGGTTTTTGAACTGATGATGGATGCTCTAGATTGGATGAAGTTCAATCTGCAGCGAGCCATGCTAACTTGACGATTTTGTGGCTTGCATTTACCGTAAAATAGTTATACATTGAATTTCTTTTCCACAACTTTTGCAGACATAGAACAACTAAGAGGATTTGATACCGTATGAACTAAAAGTATTGTGCAGAATCTCTAACAGAGAACAAATGTCTATCTTCTTTCTTTTAAAGAAATGATTTTTCTTAGACAATTTTATAACCTTTTATTGATGAATTATGTTCCTAAAGTTGTGTTCCTACTTACCTGTAAATGACTGTAGGTCTCTAGATTGCAAGAGCAGCTACAAGCTGAAAGGGATCTTAGAGCGGCCCTTGAAGTCGGATTGAGCATGTCATCTGGACAATTTTCTAGTTCCCGTGGAATAGATTCCAAGGTTGGTACAAATGTCAAGAGAACCATTTTTCTTTATAAATCTAGCATTCCTCATTCTTATAACTTAAATTGATGTAAAGACGAGGGCTGAGCTTGAGGAGATTGCTCTTGCTGAAGCTGATGTGGCTAGATTGAAGCAGAAAGTTGCAGAACTCCATAATCAGCTGAATCAGCAACGGCAGCATCATTACGGTTCTCTCTCTGATGCGTGTGACCATTATCAACATGTCCAAAATCATAACTCTCAACAGTGAGTTCGTGGAATCTTTTTGTTCATTTGATTCCTAAGCTTTCTATGTCTAAACTTAGTAGGCAGTTGCATGGCAGATTCATGAGGTCATAATGGTTCTCAAGGAACCAATTAAAATAACTCATTTCATTACTGGATTAAGATTTCAAATTTCCTTTTATTAGATGAATTTTTATCTTTGTGTGTTGGTGCACTAAACCATCATGTGACTTGTTTCCACTGTTGGTTCCTTGGATTAGGAGTTATCTTTCAAGCTCCCTCTTGAGGATTCTGAAACCCAACAATGTCATTTTAGCCTAAATATAATATGCATCATATTGTGCTTTTCTGTTGTCATGCAAGTATGCAACAGTTACTCTTCAGCATGATATAGTAACTCAAGACTTGGGCTTCCTCAGGGAACCTTGACAAATATCTTATAAAGACTAAGGTCTTTTGAAGTTCTTTGGCTATTAAGGTGAATTCAAGCCCTTAAGAAAATGGAGTTCTTATATTACGTCTTGAAAAACAGGCTTTCTTATAGGCTGATTTTGTTGAGTGGAGTGTGGCAGGAGAGCCATCTTTTTAGTAGCTTATGAATCATTAAAGCTAAAAGTCTCAGCTAATTACTAATTAGGCTTGGCTTTGATGTTTGGAAGGGAATGTGGTTACTACCAAATTTTAAAAAATCAACAACTGAATCCCTGAGAGGAAGAGAACTTTTGCAACATGGTTATGAACAGTTTTTATTGTCTTGAAGTGGTAGTTATTACATGTAATATGGTGATTTTGAAGGGTTTCTACTGATTGATAATTTATACATTGTTTTATCATTTTTGATGCACTTTTTACTAAGCACTCTTTAACTACCCAAAATGTAAAGAATAGATGTCTATCATATCTGTCTGCTAAAGAGTCCAAACTCGATAATTTTAGTCAACTTCTTTTCCCTGTACATAAAATGTATATATTTTTTTATGTTTGTAGGAGGTTTCTTCAGCAAGATTTTGATACAACCCTTGCCTTTTATAATCATGAGAGGAAACAAAGAACAGAGGTATGTCTTCATTATATTTTAAAAAAAATCTATGCATCTCGGTTGATAGAAATGGAATTTCATTAAGGAAAAATTCTAAGAATTTGATCTTGTTGGCTTTTATCATTTTATTATTTTTTTTCATAGTATTTTAGAACCGGCCTGGCCCAGCCATTTGACCCAGTTTAATTGGGATATTGAAGGCTGTCCAGGCTGGAAAAGCCCGAAGCCCAAAGTGGTTTATAACCTGGTCAAACCCTGGTGGCCTACTCCCCTTGAATTATTTGGATGACCCACTACTAGTTGGGTTTCTTTTCTTTTTGGGCTTTTGATCCAAAATGGAAAAGGAAAGAGGTTTGTTGATTTGGGCTTTAACACAAATCTGCCCAAAATAACCCCCAAAGGAGCCAAAACTGTATGATCTGAAATCCCTAATCACTCAAATAATTGACCTAACATTTCAAACAAAAAAACAAACATCAGATGAGATGAACCTGCTCCAAGCTTTGGCTTGTGTTTTTGCCTGATCTAGATCTCAAGATTTGGTGAAAAGTTTGAAGAAAGAGAGGGGTTGGCTTAGGGGAAGAAATAGGAAAGAAAAAGGAGGAAAGAGAGGAGGCTGCCATTGTGCGTAGTGGCTGTTGTTCAGATGTGATGTGCTCTGACTTAAGAGCAGCGGGAAGAAATCTAGAGGGAGAATGCCAAGCTGTGAGAAGGAATCTAGAGGGGAAAGAAAGGCTGGAGAGAAAAAAAAATCAGCCTGCCTCTGGAAATGAACAGAAGAAGGATAGTATATGTAAAGGAGTGCTAAAATGCACCATGTGTTGGGCACTTGGGCAGGTCAAGCAGTTGACCAGTGATCACAGCTCTTGGTAGGCGGGCTCTGTACTAGTTAAAAAGTCGCTGGTTTTTTGCAGTGCCTTTAGTTTTGATTGGAGGAGAGAGCCTAAGAGGCATTTTTACAGACACTTGGCACACAGCCGCACACAACATAAAGGTTCTTCAGATAAAGTAACTTTCAACTTTTTCATAACAAGCATAAATTCCAGCCATATATATTCCACAAGAACTATCTTCAACCAACTAAGTTTGAGGTTCAAAATCAATACAAGCTAACTACCACGATTAAGTTATGTTAAGCATCCAACCTAAAACCAACTTTTAATATAAGATCACAGGAAATCTAGTACTTAATAGATGTAGGATAAAACCACTTAACACCCCTCTCACGTGTAGCTCACCGGGGCTTACACATGGACAACCTCACCAGGGGTTGTCAACCTCACATGGGGTTAGGCAGGAAGAACAACAGAACACAACTTGGGCTCTGATACCATGTTAAGCATCCAACCTAAAACCAATTGGTAATAGGTGGAGGGGCTTAACTTTAATATAAGATCATAGGAAATTCAGTACTTAATAGATGTGGGATAACACCACTTAAACTCCCTCACGTGTAGCTTACAGGGCTTACACGTGGACAACCTCACCGAGGTTCGTCAACCTTACATGGGGTTAGGCAAGAAGAACAACATAACAGAACCTGAGCTCTTATACCATGTTAAGCATCCAACCTACAACCAATTGGTGATAAGCGGAGGGGCCCAACTTTTAATATAAGACCACAGGAAATCCATTACTTAATAGATATAGGATAACACCACTTAGCAAGTTATACCCAGGTTAAAAAAAGGGGACCGGAGGTCAAATTGGTGACCTTAGGTTACCGGTTGGACCACCGATTTGAATCAAAATAATTTTAAATGTTAAAAAAATGCTTTTAATGTTAAATAAGTAATAAATATAGTAAATAATCGATAAGAACATGCATTTGGTTGTGGTATGGTCTTTAATATAAATCTAAGAGGTTATGGTTTCAAATCTCATCACTTAAAAAATATTTTTGAAAAAAAATAAATTAAAAACCGGTTTTTCTCGGTTTTAGGCTGGTTCTATGTATAGCACCGGACCGGGTCCGATCGGCCAGTCCGGTTTTTTCATCACTGGTTATACCCAAGCAAATAAACAAGAACTAAATATGGTTTTGGACTTTAAATGCATCAAACATTGTCATTGAGACTAGAATTAGAGTTCTTACACATAGTGTTTGAAACTTTTCTCATCAAGCACTCACTTAAAAAGCTCTCTTTTTGCTCTATTGTTTCTTCACTATGTTTTTTTTTTTTTTGCCTCTGCTTTATGTTCTTTTTCCAGCCACTATACAACCGCTTTTGTTTTCTTTTTACTTTTATATTTACACCCCAAATTGGCTTAAAGCCTACCAATTCAAGGCCAACATAATGGGCCAACTAGCTGTAGAGGGTTCTTTGGTAGAGAGAGGAAGCGTTGCAAACAAGTGAAACGGAATGTGCCGGGAGACAGCGGAGAGGAAGACTGGAGCAGATCCTGAAGTATTGAGCGCAGCGGCAGGTGGTGGTAAGTAAGGCGAAGGAAGTAAGGAGATGGCGGAATAAGGCTGAGTATGGCTGAGAACAAGGCTGAGGAGAGAATTAGAGAAGGGAGAATTGTAGAGAAAACTTTAGAGAGAGTTTGTTCAATTGCCAAAAATCTTCAAATGAGTTGTGAGAACTCCTATTTATAGGTTTAAGAATAAGAGTTACAAAACATGGGTATTTAATAGGTATAATGGGGAAGATTGTCAGTTACTAAAGCATTAATGTTTTGTTTGATGAGAGTTTAGATTGTTATTGGTAATAGTGAATAGTGAACAAGAGTTTACTATTTGTTCTGAAAGAAAGGGAGAAGCATTCATATTTCAGGGAAAGGTTAAGAGGAGACCTTTTAACTAACTCCATGTCTGATCCACCAAGCCAAACTCTCCAGAACATCCCAAAAGTGAAATTAACCCAAGAACCTTGCCATATTCTTGGGTTATTTCCACTTCTGCTTCGATGAAGTAGTATCAGGCTGAACGTCTTCTGTAGAATATTTTTCAGTGGAGGTCTTTTTCCATGAGTGTTGTTCTGTGAATGACTTGTTCTATGAAGGTACTGTTTCCGAACATGAGCTATTCCGAACAGGAGCTGTTCTGAACATGAGCTATTCCAAACAAGAGCTGTTTTGAACAAGAGCTGTTCTGAACGGAAATTGTTCCGAACGGAGCTGTTCTGAACTAGAGTTTTCCGGTGAAAGAACTTTCAGTGAAGCAACTTTCAGCGAAGCGACATAGTTACTTGTTCTGGGTCACCTTTGCTGTTATCTTCGGAAGTGCAATTTCCTGTAAAACAATTTTATTTTTCTCTAAGAATAGACAATATATCAGTATTCAAAATCAAGTATCTACACTAGCAAAGTTAAAACCAAAGTAAATACCCAACAAAATTGGTTTTGCAATTCCTTTAAACCCATATATTGTTTCTCATTCCCATGATCACCTTAAAGACGCCAATCTTCACTTGGTGAAAATGATGGAGACTTGATCTTGAGACTTGCAAACCAAGTGAACTTCTTTCTTATCAAAACTCCGACTCTTCTGCATATTGGGTGGTCTGCCACGTTTATGCCTTGACTCCTTACTAAACTTACTCTCCTGCTTCCAGCTTAACTGCTTTCTTCTAAAATCCACCATTCCAATGATACCACAGGTATCATCATTTGGGTCTTCACCACCAAAATCTACAAAATGGAAGCCCTTACACTTAGATTGCTATTGTTTGTTCCATGCATCTAAAAGTATTGCAAGAGGGGAGTTCCTGTTTTTAAACATATATTTACAGAAGGTTGATGGAGTCTGCTCCATGCTAAAATTCTGCAACGGTGAAGGCATCACTATGATAGTTGCATTGAATTTATTCCTGGTTATTCTAAGAAACTTACCCTCTTGAGTTTGTTTGCGTTCTTCTAATGCTCAAATATTGCACTTCCTATCATGTGGCACAGTGCCCAAATCAATCATCCAAGTAAGTGCAGTTCTCTTTCAGTCATACAATTCATAGCCATCATTCTCAGATTCAGTTCCATTCATTGAGTTGCAGACCGAGAAAGCATACCACTTTCTATATTTTGTCTAACTAGCTTGACATCTGAATTATCCTCTTCAAGAAGAAAAAGGTTTCTTTCAGAAACTTCTGCCTTTCTTTACATCCTCATTGTCCCTATTGCCCTTGCATTTCTTGTTTGTTTGTTCGTTTTCTTTTCTACTTCTCGGTCATCCACTGTATCCTTGTCTTCCCGTTTTGGATTCTTTTTTCCCTAGCTTTTTCTTCTGAACTATAGTTTTTATTGGGTATTTACTTTGGTTTATACTTAATTAGTTGGTCCATTTGGTTTATATTTATGTTGGACTTGAGTTGGTAGGCCTTAGGCCCATTCTAAGTTACATGGACTTGGGTATGGGTGTCTTATACAAGTACATATATAAATGTTTGACTTGCCTTTTGCTCAAAATTTTGGTCCCATAGACCCGGCTAAAATGGATCCAAAAGTATGATATCGACATTTGGATACCTTGTGCAAATAAATTTTTTTCATTTTCCCTTGATTAAAAAACGAAAATTAATTTTCTTTTAAACCATTTTTTATCAGTCAATTCATTTTTGACTATTATTAATTTTAAATGGTTTTGTTCCATCAAAAACTAATAAGATTGTTTGTTTTAATAATCTTAAACCCATAAAATCAAGAATCAGGCAAGCCTAAGACATAATTCCTCTGCTTTTAGACTGAACTAAGACATTAACTTTTATTAATCTTAATTTGAAGAAGGCCTATTGGATAGACCCAGGTATTAATTCCTTTGTTAAGCCCAAATCGTAATAAAAACAAAAGCCCTAATCATTCCCCTATTAGAAATAGCATCTCGTCTATACAGCCAATGCTGCGTCAGATACATATTTTATCTGCATCTGTGTCATGTTGATACCGGTACAATGACCCTAATCATGTAATAGAGCACCTGTTTAGAGTGTAGAGAAGTAAAAATAAGAAAAAAGCAAGGCTTATAACGGCAGTATACTTACTAGAAACAGAACAGAAAGCAAAAGCAGAAAAAGTAGTGAAGAAAAGATAGAGCAAAAAGTGAGCTTCTTGAGTAAGTGCTTGTTGATGCGAAAAGCTTTGAACTTTATGTGTAAGAACTCTTATTCTAGTTCCATGATGATGCATTTTAAAGTCCAAAAATCAGATTTTTATTCTTGTTTGTTCTCTTGGGTACAACTCGTGCTTGGTAGTTAGTTTGTGTTGATTTTGAGCCTTGAACTTAGTTCATCACTTCATTGAAGATAGTTTTTGTGGAATATATTTGCAGGAATTTATGCTTGTTATTGTAGTGATAAATTGTGATGTTGGTGGATTATGAGAAGGTTGAAAGTTATTTTATTTGAAAAAGCTTTATGTTGTGTGCAAACTGCAAAGTGTTTGTGAAAAAGCCTCTTAGGCCTCTCCTTTTTTGTTTTTCTTGGAAATGATCATCAACTTTTGCTTGTCCTTTTCCTTTATATTTATGTCAATCTTAATATTTCTCCTTAATTATTGTTGGGATGCTGAATACTCGGGTGTGAGTGTCGGACACGGGTATGTTCAATTTTTTCCAAGATTTTCATGTATTTGGAGGGTCCTTGGAGGATCATATCCCCATACCCATGTCCGGATATGCTTTGGACATGGGTACTTCAAGAAAAATGAAGAGTCGGAGCAACATAGCTGAATTGTACAGGTGTTGTACATGAATACCTGTATTCTCATCTTACAGAGGATACCTTTTTGTAGGAGAATATACAATAAACAAATCAAAGCAACTCATAAGTGTATTGTAATCCAGTTAAATAGTTTGAACATATGTAGCAACCGTTTATACATCATATATTACTGATGCTTCAGCAAACTAGGTAGCTCAAATTTGTGATATCTTGGAAGCCAGGAGGGATTTAGTGGTTTTACCATCTTCTGCTGTTTTAAAACATGGCCTTAGGTTGGTGCATATAAGTAGGATGAAATTCTCTTGTGGTATTTTTGTAAACATGATGCTATTATAAGTAGGATGAAATTCTATTAAGGTTTTACTTGTTATCAACTAGTGAGCCATTTGCTCTGGAGATATGTCCTCTGCATATAAAATTGACTGATGCTTGTTCTGCTGCCTTCCTGATGCCATAAATCAAGGAGTTTTATTGGTAATGACAACGAAAGTAAATTGATGATGAGCACAGATCAGTTAATACTTTTAATTTTTCTGATACTCTTACCTTTGAACTTGTTCTTTTTTCTATCTCCTGCAAATTATGTCCTTCAGATATTCATGTTCAGTCCTCGTTTTATCCACTCTAAATATGCTTTTTAAAACTATCTGCAGGAGAGTTTGTTAGGGCCAGACTGGAGGAATGTTAAAGGACAGGAAATGGCAGTTGGCAACAGCAGCAGCAGGCAGCCTACTCGAAAGCAATTTATGGATTCAACAAGCTTGAGTGACTCAAAAAGTACCGAGGTGTCAGCAAATATGTCTATGGATGAGCTTTGTGTGGTTGATTCTGCCTCTATCCCATCCACTTCAAGAGCAGCAGAGGTAAGACTGACTGTTTGCCCTGTTTCTATTCTGTAGGTGACAGATATTTTTGCCTTTTTTTCTTTAAATTTTGATATGTGCATCAGAACCCAATTATGTGAAGCTTGAGTATCACTTTAAACCTTGTAACTGGCAAGATCATCCAACTTATACCTGATTAATTCTTGTATGGAATAGTTAAGTAGATACTGATACTGATACTGATACTGATGCTGCTGTCATTTGCAGGTGATTGATTATCCAAGACATCCGTCGGTGGCTTCTTCTGCTCTGGTAGAATTAACGACCCGTCTCGATTTTTTCAAGGAAAGGCGTTCCCAACTAATGGAACAGCTTCACAACCTTGATCTGAACTATGGCACATCCTCTCAGGATTTTGTATACAGACCATCATCACCCCCATGGAAGTAAACAGAGATGGAGTATAGTGAATCTGGAGGAACAATGTTTGTCTTGTCTTGTCTTGTTGTACATCCTAAATTGTTGCATATAAACTTATTCTTCTCTTTTACTCATTCACCCCCCCCCCCTCCTTTTTTTCTCTGGTTTTTGAAGTTGATTGGAGTTGTAACAGTGATGTTTTAATTTTTCTCAGAGACATTGAAGTTGTCACTTTGTATGTATTTGAACGAATGTCATTGAAGAGAAACTTTTTTTCTCATTTTGAGCACTATATTATATGATCATCTCTAAACTGCTATATAAAAAGTGATTGAGTGGGTTGCTGTGATTCCAATTCACTGTCTCTTAAAAATTTTCATTGATGAGTTAAAAACTTTATTGGGAGAACTACAAAATGGGGTGGTCTTATAGATGGAATTGGTTAGTTAAAAGTTAAAAAAAATCGAATCGAAAATCAATTTCATAAAAATTTTAATTATCGATTCAATCAATTGAATTGATCGACATAATTAAAACAAATTTAAATATTAAAAAATAATTTTAATATTAAAAATAATTAATAAAAATATATATATATTTAATTTAATGATATGATTTTTAATATAAAATTAAAAGATTAAAAATTCAAATTTTATAATTTTTAAAAAAATAAGTAAAAAATAGAATAAAATAAAATCAATTTTATCTTTTCTTTTTAATTGATTGAACTATTTTTCTATCAGTTCAATGAAACACCCGTTCTATGAACCATATAGAACCAAAAAAATCTTAATTCAAAATTTATCATTTTAAAAGGAATAAGTAAAAAAAAAAATATAAAATCAATTTTATCCGATTTTTTATTTTTTATTGATTGAACTATTTTTCTATCAGTTCAATGAAACACCGATATTTATGCACCATATCGAACCAAAAAAATCTTGAAGAATCAGTCCAATCAGTCGTTTCGATTTTTCATCCGTGGTTCAACCACCTCTGTTCATATCTGTCCAGGAATTTCAGTTTCCTGATGGCCAAACAATCACTTCTCATCAAGGGGATTATGGAACTCCCATGGCTCAGTCTGAATTCTAAAAACAACCGACACAAGTTTGAAACGAGGAAGGGTACTAATAAAAAGATGTCTCACTAATATCTTAGAAAATAAAAAAGATGATCACAATAGCGAGAAGCAGTACTCCAAGTTGTTAATTATAAGCCAAAAAGGAACACTGGAAAACTAAGCATAATCACCACTTGGGACACCATACAAGAAAAGTCGGGATGAGGGGCATCAGGCAAAACAAAATACAAATATATAATTTCAGTAAATTTCAAGCACCAAATCTCGAAATCTCTTGTTATAAATCCGCCCTCAAAATAGAGCACAACAAGTTAGTATCTTCTCCTAGGACTCCTGGAGCGATTTGTCCATCCAGATCTGCTGCAAAATTTAGAAGGTAAAGAGTATTATTGTTAAGTCCCAGTACTGCACTTATTTTGCACCTACACAAGGAGAGAACAGGCTTCCATCCAGCTAAAAGTTTCAATTTTAAAACAACAGAACTAAGTTTTGAGATTTGGGCAAGGTTGACACTTGGCATTTAGGTTGAGTTAAGCCGGATACTGCTCGGGTCGTTTCAAGTTTCAGGTCATCTTAAGCTCAAGTCATTCAAATTTGGATTTGCTTCAGTTCAAGTATTAAAATGTTCTTATAAATTTAACTTAAGTTCAGTCGGGTTGAATGTAGATCATCTTTTCACCACTTATAATTGATAAATTTGACAGATCAATCAAAATTCAAAAGCATATTAATAGAGACAAACCTCATATTTTTTCTTTTGAAGCCTCCAGTACTGGGTCCATTGCTAAAGGCCCAATCAACATTGATAGTCTGTGTAAGAAGTTCTGCTCCGCCCATTGCGGATATGGCATTCTTTGCTTCTTCAAACTTTTCATACTCAATCAGTGCATATCCCTAATTGGAAACACTCGCATTAATTTTACTTGAACAAAAATACACAGTATTAGGAAAACACTGTAAAAGAAGGCAAAAATTTGTCAAAGAATAGTCCTTTGTATCATTCAAAAGTCCAATGCTATGAAATAAAGACATTGAAATGTCTCAAGCTAGCATTAAGTAACAACATAAAATGGTTAGAAGCACTAAACTGCTTGATGTCTTAAGGTATAACTGAACCCACATTCTCTAATACATACAGAAAACACAAAAAGAAAAATATTAAACATACAGACATAAACAGCCAAAATATATCCAATACACACACACATACATATGTATGCACGCACAAGTACACACAGAAATACATAAAAAAAATATGCAATGTGAAGAGTTCCACCACCAAAATGAAAATTAAAAAGTTCACCATTGCACAAAGCAATGGTCATAAAGAGAGCTACACCAATTTACTAAATTGACTACCTTGACAAATCCAGTGCGACGATCAAGATTTAAATGCAAATTCTTGATCTCACCAAATTCACCAAATGCATTGAGCAAATCATCCTCTTGTGCTTCCTCATGTACACCACTGACCAAAATAATCCATCCTTCAATAGCTGCACATTTATTAATGAGAATAAAAGAAAATATTAATATTGAGAAGAAGAGTTCACAAACATAAAGGAAAATCTTATTTCATTCTTGGACACAATTGATTTTATCTACTGTGTTCTACAAGTTGAATTAAATTGACCTCATGTAGGAAAACAAGGGGTGTCCACAAGAAGGTCGCAAACCTTTAAAACTGCTGGATAGAGTCTAGGGGTGAGTATGGACTGGTTTGGATTGGTTTCAAGGGAAAACCACACCAAACCAAAATATTTTGGATTTTAAAATTTTGAATCCAAACCAATCCAAATCATAATAGAAACCAAACAAAACCAAACCGAAATAATTTGGTTTGGTTTCTTATTTGGTTTGATTTAATCTTCTAACAATGTAAATTAAAACATGAAAAAAATCAAACTTTATTTAGAAAAGTGTATTGTAGATAATAAATCTCATCCATTTAACTAGATCTTACTCATGAGTTGAGACTTGAGATAGCAAAGAACCAACTATGAGTAAAGAAAATGGCTATGGAATTGAACCAATATACACAGCGAAAACTAAGATTAAACCAAAAACTTGTAAATTATAGAAAGTATACTCAATCATTCACAAAAAAAAATAAATCAGTGTTGACGCTTGCAGAGAACTGGTCTCAAAATGAAGCTTCGTTATTTATTTTGAGAAAAATGATAGTGCATGGATGTTGATTTTCGAGAAAAAAATGAATCTTAGCATACAATTAACTTTCCAAATGAAAACCTAAATTAAAGAGACCTTATATACTTTTTAAATAAAAATATTAATATATAAAAGCTTATACAATACAATAATAAATATTTTATAATTATATTATTTATTTTTAATTTGGATTTTGTTGGATTGATTTCAAATTAATATGAAACCAAAGTGAAACCAAAATTTTAATTTGGTTTGGTTTTGAAACCAAACCGAAATTTTTTAATTTTAAAACCAAACCAATCTAAACCAAATTAGTCGATTTAACACACTCAATTGGGTGGTTGAAACATGGCCAAACAGGTAAATAGCAGTCCTTGAGAAGAGCATACGGCTTTAAACCTTATCAACAATGAAAATTGGAATCTTTTTCCTTCTTTGGTTGGGCTTATTTGTCCTTGATTGAGGAATTTCCTATATCCCCCACATGATGTCCTAACCAAATCCAGAAAACAGGATCAATCCCTGTACCATGCTTTCGGTAATGGAACAAAGTGAACCTCAACAATCAGCCAAGAATATATATCCACTTAATATCAATAAAAAAATTTCTGAGATTGAGAGGAAATTTCTATAAGATCTCAAATATTTTAATTGAATTTTGTGTCCTGTGCATCACACAGGTTTAGAACTAGTTTCTGTAAGAGCAGAAAAAAGAACCTACTCTAAGGAATTTCCTCTAATTCCTAATCCAGTTTCCTCTTGTACTTTGAAATACTTTTAGCAAACTTCTCATTTCTTAAGCGTTATCTCTTTCTTTCTCAACTTGAAAACTGAATTACCTATTTTAAGTCCTACCCTAAAAGAGCATACATAGTACCCCAATAAATGAGTTAACTTTCTGCCTCAGAACTTATTACAAATGGACTACGTCTAAAAACCAAGACTCAAAATGGCTCTCTTCCATCCTACTTTAGAAATATTAACCATCCCCAATTGACAGACAAGTGCAGAAAGATACAGACCTTAAACCTAAATGATATTACATCCTACAATTGTCTGTGGGATGCTCATATACTGTGGGCCATAAAATTCATGAAGCATCTGCCACTAGACTTGTTATAGTCTAATGAATGACTTGAACATATTATACCTCTTCACTCAAGATCTCTAATGACAAAGGTAATAAAGCATTTCTTCTTAATCAAAGGTTTCTACAAAGTACAACATAGTTAGAAAATATCCACAATGATGAAGTTAAGGTAGTTGCTTTTAGGTATCCGACATTCAAAACGTTCGGAGGTTCCAAAAGTCTGCAAAACAACTCATTTTGAAGTCTAATCCAGGAATAAACTGATATAGCATGAACTGAAGGATACAATATTTTATCATGAGAAATTTCTTATCACTAAGATTAGTCTTTGGAACTATTCAGTTATGAATTAGTGTTACTAGCAACTGTTAGCAGATAAAGAACTTAATAAAAATTAACATTATAATCAGAAACCCGCTCAAGCTTCAACATTAAGCCAAAACTACCAAATTCCCAACTAGTTTCGACCAAATTTTGTTCTGAAATTATTGAGCAAATTTCATATAGCAAAAATGAGGTCAATTACGTAATTATCTTGTTTTATAGGCCACACAAATAAGAATAAAAAACCCTAGAAAAAAAAGGAAACAACATGAGTAAACGGGGAGAGAAAAAAATTAGGGTTTAGTGGAGGGACTAACATCTCTGGGGACCGGGGCCGCCGTCAGTGCCGAGAGATTCGAAGTCGCGGGAGGCGAGATGGGAGTGGCGGTCAGCGTCGTCCTCGCGGAAGCCACGGCCCTTGGTTTTCTTAGGGCCAGAAAGAGAGGTGGAAGCGGCGCCAGTGATGGCGGACTTGAGCTTAGGCAAGGGGGCTTGAGGGGAGGCGTCGCCGGCAGCGTCCTCGTCCATGAGGTCGTCGTCCTCCGGTTCAAAATCCACGGCCTCCACTTCACCGCTCGCCATCAGGTGATCTCAACGTGCGTATCTTCCCCGTATTTACTTGAATATGTAAATTTCTTGAATCTCTGATTGAAAATTTCGTGGGCGCTTTGTGGTCCTTGTGGAAAGGATTAAAACTGATTGAGGTTTTTATTTATAGAAGTTAAGTTTTATCTGAAATGAAAATAAAATTGACTTTTTTTATTATTTATTGAATTTAGATCTAAGGATCTAAACTAAGCCCAATAATAAATTTGAGAATCAAGCCTACACCTGTCCAAAACCGGATTATTCATCCAAACTCAAAAGTTCGTAAGATATTTGAAAAAATTTGGATAGAAATATTAAATACAAAAAATGAATTTTGATAAAAAAAATGAGGTTTTTTTAAAAAAAAAAAAAAAACTCGGGCCTTAATTATAGTATTTTTTTCTTAGATCCGACTTAACCCGGCTCGATCTATTTTACTATTAATAATATAAATTTTAAAGGGATAGATTTTTTTTAAAAAGGGATCGAATAAGTCGATCCTTTTTAAAGAGGGAATGATCCTTTTTTAAAAGGGATTGATCATTCAGTATAAAAATTTGGATGGGTCTAAGTAGTGTTTTGCATATACAGGTCGGGCTTGAACATAAAATTCTACTCATATTTTGGATAAGGTCGGGTTGGATAGTCATAAAGTTTGTTGATATCCTCCTTGATCCCGGCCCAACATATGGACAAATCTAAAGTCATCTTTGGATTAGACTTTATTATTATTATTATTTTATAGTAATAATAATAATATTATAAAAAATATACACAAATAATTTTTAATAAATTTATATTAGAAGCACTGTTAATATATAAATTCTATACAACATCAGTAAATTACATGATAACACTTCATTAATAAATAAATAAATAATTTTATTTGTATTTATTTTTGAGAACATATAAATTTGTTTATTTATTCATTAATGAAATAACAACATATGATTCATTATCGGTGCATAAAAATTATATGCTAACAATGTATTAAATATAAAATTTTGTTGCATGTATAATAAGTCACATGGGAGGAAAGGGAAATTACATATGCACATTTTTTTTTCTTTCTTTTTATTTGGAAACAAGAACAAGAGGTTATTGCTTAGTTATCCAAAGAATGCCACATGGCCCTTATTGCCACGTGGTTCCTGGTGATTAGCTATGCATTACATGTCAGAATGCATTGCTCTATTAATTGCTTCAATGCTGTAGGAATTGAAAAAGAAAAACTTGACAGACAAAATTACTATATATTAAGAAAACAGCATAATATAAGATAATTAATGCTGAGTATTATAGAAAATAAATTATAGCCAACATTTATTGTGGATTAATCCCTTATTTAATTTCTATATAAAGTAACCAATGCAAGAAAATGAGTCTATAAACTACCAGATTTCAAGCATAATTAATTAGCCTAGAAAAGGGAAAAAAAAGAAAGAAAAACCCTCTAACTTTGAAACCGAAGGATAACTAAAAACTAGAGGTTAATTTTCCATAGCCCCTAATAAGGCTAGAAGGAAGGCCTTGTAGTCCCCGGAACAGTCTCTATCAACTGCATCATCAAGTGAAACATTGTTTCTCTTCAGGTACAGCTCCTTAATCTCATTCAAGTCCTTCTCTGCGCGAGTGATGATCACACGACTCAGAGCATCTTCATCTGTGCCGGCCATATTAATGGCAGCTCGCAACACCTACATCACCAAAACAATGAATTCTGGATGACTTTTTTGTTTCATTTTTTAAGCTAAAACAACTGTGCTCAATATGATTTAAATAGAGGTCATAATGCGATGTTATGTTGTTACTTTATGGCTTTGGTTTTTTTTTATCGTCGATATTTATCATAATTGATTGTGATAGAATCTATTACATCCGCAATTGTGATTACATTAGCAATTGTGATAAATACGACGCGATTCGAATGAGAAAGTTTTCTTGGTGAAAGGTCTATCTCTTACCTTCGCAAAATACTTTTTAGGGTCTCTAATGCAACGGATCACAGTACGCAATGAAGAAAAATAATCATCACTTGGACCACCCGGAAAACCCTTCAAAACATGGCAAAAAAACCAACCTCAATGCATAAATAGCATAGCAAATTAGGGGTAATAACAGATCAAGCATGTCGAATATTATATATATGATCTCTGGTCTTTTATATCCTTGCAAATCTTCAGATTAGAGTTTTGTACCTTTGTGATGGAACGACCATGGATGTCTTTGTAGAGGTTGAATGTTGCATTGAGCTGTGCTTTGCTCCTAGTACTCAAGATTCTGATAACTTCCTCATGGTTATTAAAAGCCTTTCCATGGATTTCTTCATGGAGAATACTAGCTTCAGAATGTGCCAATGTCTCATCAAACTCATCACCATCATACCTATATGCACTTGTTACTGCAACCAGAAGCTGCAATGACAACGCACAAAATCATAAAATTACCAGCACACAAACAGAACAAGCTCCGATCGATTTGATCAAGATAAAAGGAAAAAACTGTTAAAACATATATACTTTTCGAATATCACCGGTGGTGAAAGAAGCCAGGTCTTCTTCAAGGGAACGCTTGTAGCGAAATTTATATGCACGTTTCACTGCCAGCAGATCTTCAGGGGATCTGATACATGCTATTTCAACAATTACTCTATAATCAGGAACAATCTTCTGCAAGGCTTCATTGGTTAAGAGAGCGTCTCGGTCAGCAGGATCCAGAGTCCATAGACTTACAGCTTTCTGTATTGCAGGACAATAAAAAAGAAAATTGTTTTCTTAGCACTTTCGATCTATGTTGCTTCGACTCTTTGTCATTTTTTTTTAAGTACTCGTGTCCGATGCATATCTGGATATGGGTATGGGATATGATCCTCTAAAAACCCTCAAAATACATGGAAATCTTGAAAAAAATTGAACATACCCGTGTCGGACACATACCCGTCACTCACACCCGAATTCGAGTAACATAGTTTTCAATGAAAAAAATCTAGATATGTAAAGGATTATTTTCTGTAATGAAACATAAACCTCAAAGTCTCCAGACAGCTCGCATTTAAGCTGCTGGAGGAGATCTTCATGATAAATCTCTTCAAAAGCTAGTCTAACAAGCTTCCTTTGAAATAGATTTCGATGTCCTAGTATCGAAATTATGGCTTTTTCATCCGTTCCCCATCCTGAAAAATTATGGCAGATAAAAAAGCGAGATTCAAAATGCAGGCAGACTTAGATTATGTCATAAAAAAATTAATAGATTTCAAAACCTTGACAAGCCTTCTTGATATTTTCTGCATCTTCAACAGGAGAAAATTGCTTTGGCGAAATAATTGTAGCCATTTGTGCTGCTTATCTGCCTGCTGTAACTTTACTGCTTCATTCATTTTATAGTGACCAAGAAGTTAATGTTACTGACTGTTTCGGAAATAAATATGGAGAACTGAAGAATTCTGAGCTAATTAATGGGGTTTCATTGTATTATTTACTACTTTCGTTACTAATATTAATGGACAGTTTTTTGTCCTTTGAAATTTGCCAATACACTTGTAACAGCAATTCTTGGAAAAGGAATTACTAGCTTGAGAATTCATATTTATTTGAGAAGATAAGTATTGGACCAATTGTTAAATTCTATGTTACCTGAATTCGGGTGAGTGTAGGATATAGGTATGTATTTGATATGGATATATTTCAATTTTTTTAAAGTTTTTTCATATATTTGAAAGATCATATCCTTATATTCATGTTAGAATATATGTCGAATATAAATATCGAATACTTTAGAGATAAAAAGTCCTAATAACATATATAGGTTAAAATTATCAAAGATTCATAGGGTTTAATTCAATAACTTTGTGGTTCAATCATAATTAAGCCTTGGATCATAACAGTTAACTTCTTTTTTTCCCTTCTAGAATTGAACTGAACACAGGAAAATTAACATAATGACAAAATAAACAGCTCTGTATCCCTTATTTGATGGTTGTCTTGTCTCCCAGAGCTGATGTATTAGTTGGTGTATTGTAGAGCTTATTAATTCTTTTTAGACTCCAAATTCTGAATTTTTTATTTTATTTTTACGCAAAAGATTTTTTTCGGATAATATATTAAGAATGATGCCTACAGTTTATAAATTTTTTCAATGTTTTATCTGTATTTTAAAAATATTTATTTTGATACTTATATTTTTATTTCGTTTGTTAATATAATATCTATAAGGACCATAACTGACACCATTAAAATTTTAAATGATGTGGCTTTCTCTTTTATGATAACGTGGCATATGATATTTTAATGCCATGTCATATTTACATGGCCAGCCACTAGCAGGATTTGGTTTGACGAGATTGGGCTGAACCAAGTCGGGATTGTCCTGAACCAGCGCAAGAAACAGAAAGCCGTTATAGGTCAATTCTGGCCTGGTTCAGACCGTTTCCAACCTACCAACTCCGGCATTGTCAGGTCAAATCAAACAGATGGTTGGTCGGATTCGGCCTGAATTTGGTGGGATGAGAGAGAGATCGAGAGGGGAGGCTAGAGAAAAGAAAAAAAAAATTAATAAATTTTAATTTCATATGCTAATTTTCGTAATTTTTTATTTTAAAAATTAATATCACATGTACATTTTAATATGACATGACAATATGATAGCCATGTGTTATCACTTAATTGATCATTCATCATGTTATCATTTCTAATTAATAGTGTTAAATTCAAATATTACATTGATATACGATTTAATAATACAAGTATTATAGTGATCATTCATTTGTTGGTATTTTTATCACGTTAAAAGGATGTTGGGTATCTTTTGTTTTTATCAGCTTAAAGGGATGTTGGATATCTATTGTTTTTATCAAATTAAAGAGGTGTTGACTTTTAATTTTTGTCTGGCATCTTTGCTCTTTTACGTGAGTTGTGAGCATATTTTTCATTCTTTCACTTGAATAAAATTCTCAATGACTTTTAATTTGAGTTGTGAGAATGTTTTTCATTCTTTCACTTGAATAAAATTCTCAATGACTTTTAGTTTGTCAATGGCTTAGAAATAAATATATTATATTTGATTTTTTAAAATACAAGTATCATTTTAAAAAAAAAAATATATTACCAAAATCATTTATGACATTATTACTTTTTCTTTTTTAATTTTATAATATCACATGGCCAGGAGACAAGTGAGTTGACGTCGCCAGGTCATGTTGTAATAGTCAGCCACCAGTCATCTGCTCCAAACGGACGGGGTGAAAAAAATGTTTATAAGGTAAGTGAGTTATATTTTATAAGGATTTTTTTTTTTTCGAATGTTTTTGAAATATTTGTTAAGGTCAGTTAAATTTAAAAAAAAAATAAAAGATAAAAAAGGTATGACATGCTTTTCATTGAAAAAAATTGAATATATATAGACTACAATAGTAATCCTAATCTGAGTAAATAATAAACTAATGGATAATCATAAGAAATTTTAAAATACTAATAAATTCTAGATTATTAATTATCTCTATTAGATTATTAATTATATTACTAATAAATTCTAGATTATTAATTATCTCTATTAGATTATTAATTATTTTACTAATAAATTCTTGATTATTAATTATCTCTATTAGATTATTAATTATCTCTATCATGCCCCCGTAAAATGGAGCTCTGAGAGGAGAGTCCAATCTTGATCTTCAAGGAGAGAAAGCATGTTCGTGGAAGTGGTTTGGTGAGAGCGTCAGCCAACTGATCGGCAAAAGAGACATGAGTTACCCGAATAGCACCACTTTGAACTTGTTCTCGAATGAAGTGGTAATCCAAAGCAACATGCTTCATGCGAGAATGAAATTTGAGCACAGATTCATAGCACCAATATTATCACAATAGATCACCGGTTGCTGTGAGAGAATGACTTCAAGTTTAGTGAGAAGAGAGCAGATCCAGCGGAGCTCAGCTGCAGTGGTTGCAACAGAGCGATATTCAGCCTCAGTGGAAGAGCGAGCCACAGTACGTTGCTTCTTAGAACTCCAAGAGATAGGATTGCGACCAAGGTAAACAAGATAGGCACCATTGGAAGTGAAGTCATCCTTGTTACCTACCCAATCTACAAGTGGATAAGTGCTCTTCAAAGTCCCGCAAAGGTAGCGCAACAATCGCTTGACAGCATTCCAGTGTTCACTAGTAGGGTGATGCATAAACTGAGACAGTTTATTCACCGTATAAGCAATGTCGAGGCGCGTAAGCGACAAGTACTGGAGATTACCAACAGTAGTCCGATACTTAGATGGATCAGAGAGCGTCGTGCCAAAATGAAGTGTGAGTATAGGGGCAGTGGCAAGAGGCGTAGCAACAGGCTTGGCATTGTGCTAGCAAGCATATCAGAAATGTACCGGCGCTGAGATAGAATTAAGCATTGAGAATGAGGAATAACCTCAACTCCAAGAAAGTAAGTCAATGGTCCAAGATCCTTTAGTGAAAATCGCTGAGCAAGGAGGTGGTTGAACGTTTGCACAGCTCCATCATTGTCACCTGTAATAATAATGTCAGCCACATAGACCAGAAGATAAATCATTTTAGTACCGTTGTTGTAGACAAACAGGGAGGAGTCTGCATGAGAGTTGTTGAACCCAAAGGTGACAAGAAACTGGTGCAACTCAATACCAGGCACAAGGAGCTTGCTTGAGACCATAAATAGCCTTGCGTAGTTTGCAGACATGATAAGGATGATCACGATCAATGAAACCCTGTGGTTGTGCATAAAAACATCCTCAGAGAGGGTACCTTGGAGAAAGGCATTATTGACATCAAGTTGCCGAAGAGACCAGTCACGACTAACCGCAATGCTGAGAACGAGACGAATAATGGTAGGCTTGACAACTGGACTGAAAGTGTCATGATAATCAATTCAAGGGCGTTGATGAAATCCCTTGGCAACTAATCAAGCCTTATACCTGTCAATATATCAAGTAGGCAAATATTTAGTGCGAAAAATCCACTTGCAACCAACAAATTCCGTGTTGGGTCCAAGGGAACAAGTTCCCATGTCCTATTTCGAACAATAGCATCATACTCATCAGACATAGCCTGACTTCATTTGGGATGTTTGATAGCTTGAGTCACTGTTGTAGGTTCAAGGTCATCAGATATAGTGAGCTGAGCTATGAGGTTTAATTTGTTGATAGGCTTGTGGATGTTGTTTTCGGATCGGGTGACAATGGCTCGGGGAGGCTGGAGGGTGGAAGAGGGTATGGGCGATGTATGGGGTTCGGGGTTGAGGTAGGTGGTGGAGTTGGGTTGGGTGTGGGCTCAACGCCAGCATTGGATCCCAGATCCACGTAGGCGCAAGAAGGACAGGTTGGGGAGGGGAGGTTGGAGCAGTGGAGGAAATATCTGGAATAGAGCTTGCAGAGGGCACAGACGTTGAATCCGTGGATGATGTGTCAGTAATAGGAAGAAAAGACACAGAGGAGCACCAGTGAGAGAGTGTGTCAGACGAATGACGATCTAGGTGAGATTGAAGAGAAGTGAAGGGAATATAGACTCGACGAATTTGACATGACGCGACGTGTATATACGAAAGGAGGTGGGTTCAAGACATAGATAAGCACTTTGAGTGGTAGAGTAACCAAGAAAGACACAAGGAGATGAACGAGAAGTGAGTTTGTGGGAGGAGTATGGTCGGAGCCACGGATAACAGAAACACTCGAAACTATGGAGTTTAGAGTAGTTAGAATGAGTGCCAAAAAGTTTGGCATATGGTGACAAAAGATGAAGCGTGGGAGTAGGTAGGCGATTGATGAGATAGACAGCAGTGGAGAATGCATATGACCAGTAAGATAAAGGCATGGATGCATGAGAAAGAAGAGACAAACTTGTTTCTACAATATGACGATGATGACGTTTAGAATACCCATTGTGTTCAGGTGTGTGTGAAAGAGAAGTTAGATGAGAGATGCCATTGGTAGCTAGAAAAGATGAAAGTGCTTGATATTTCCCCCCATTATCAGAATAGAGTGTTTTAATCCTCTTGTTAAATAAGTTTTCAACAAGCGATTTAAACCGGACAAATATATCAAAAACGTGTGATTTTCATTTTAGAAGGTAAACCCAGATATACTTCGTAAAGTGATCGACAAAAATAACGTAGTATTTGAAATCATCAACAGAATGAATAGGAGAGGTCCACACAACAGAGAAAATAATATTTAGAGGGGAGGAAGAGACAAGAGAAGAAATTGAGAAAGGTAACTTATGACTTTTATTGCATTGACAAGAATTACAATTGAAATTGACATTTAAAGGACTCGATAATTCTAACTGAAAATTAGAAGCAATATACCTAAGAATTGGAAACGATCGATGACCTAATCTATGATGCCACTCGGAAGAGGTGGTCTTGACATTGAAAAAGCTGACTAACGGAGAAGACTCGACGGAGGAAGCCGGCCACTCGTATACACCATCCTTAGTTCGACCCTGCAAAAGTGTTGCCCCCGTGCGAAGATCCTTCACAAGAAAAGAAGCAGGTAAGAATTCAATAGAAGTATTGTTAGATTGACAGAACTTAGAGATAGAAATAAGATTCTTTTGCATGGTAGGAACACAAACAACATTATTTAAGGAGAAGTTGTGTAAGGGTATAGAGAGATGTTGAACCGGTAGAGGTAATAGGGAGGCCCGTGCCATCACCAATCATAATGTCGCCTGAGCCGTCATAAGGAGTGTGAACAGAGAGATTACTTAGATCGGTGGTAACATGGTGTGATGCGCCACTATCTAGAAGCCAAGTAGAATTATCATGGGTATTGGCGGTTGCAAAATTTGCTCGTGGTTGCCATGGGGCCGGAGGGCATGGTTGCCATAAGGCCGGAGGGCGAGGTAGCCATTGAGAAGTTCGACTAGGAGCCAGGGGTGGTTGTAAGATTAGCTACATCTGACAAAAATAGGACACTGTAGAACGGTGTGTCATTGTGTGCAACACCACTGGCAACGACCCAGGTAGGGCCGAGACAGAGGTCGACCATTTTGAATGGCGACGTTGGAGAAGCTCGAGGCGGGACCTTCCGTTGGCTGGAATGAGGACGTCCATGGTGGAAGTTGAGCACGATTGCCGAAGTTTGCTGAATTTGATCGAGGATTGGCCAAATTTGCAAAGACTGGAAGTGGGGAGGAGTTGGATTGATGGACACGTAGCGAGAGCTCCTTGTTGATTAATATTTCATACAGTTCATCAAAGGATATTAGCGTGTCACGGCCATTGATAACATCAATAATAGACTTGTAGTTATCATCGAGTCCATCAAGAATTTTCTCAATGAGATCCTCATCATCCATAGGCTTACCGAAGGCCGCAAGTTCATCAGCCCAGGTTTTAATAAACTGCATATACTCTAAAATTGTCTGAGAGCCCTTCCTAGCATGTTTGATTTGTTCCTTGGTCTGCTGGATATGACCTCGCGAAGGCCGAGCATAGGTATTGGCAAAGACATTCCAGATGTCCTGGGAGGTCTGCAATTGAGTGATAAGAAGGATGAGAGACAGCGTGAGAGAGCCGACAAGAGCACCAAAAATTAGCTTATCCTGACGAAGCCATGTTTGGTATGTTGGATTGGGTTGGCGACATTATTTACCGTTGTTGTGGCGGGGGGCGCAGGATGAGATCCATCAATGAACTTGTGAAGATCATAACCAATTAGAATTGCTTCCATCTGAAATTTCCAAGAGAGATAATTGGTGGAAGTGAATTTGACAGAATTATGGATGTTGATAACAGTAAGAGGTTTGGTGGGTTCCTCTGCATTAGGAATTGTAAGGTGAGTATCAACATCAACGATGGACGATTATAGAAGGAATGGTTTATGGCTGATATGTCAACGGGATGGGGGAAACATATTAACGAGAAGCGATGACAGTGGTAAAAAAGAAAGAAAGAGGTTTTGGAGGCCTAGAAGTTTGATGCTCAGATACCATCAAGAGAGAAATAAAAGGTAGGAAAGATATGGCATACTTTTCATTAAATAAAACTGAATATATATAGGCTATAATAGTAATCCCAATCTGAGTAAATAACAAACTAATGGATAACCATAAGAAATTTTAAAATACTAATAAATTAATCCTAGATTATTAATTATATCTATTGGATTATTAATTATCTTACTAATAAATCCGAGATTATTAGTTATCTCTATTAGATTATTAATTATCTCTATCAAAATTATTATTTATAGTAATATTTTTATATTAAATCAGTAGTTGATAATTAATTTGATGATTTTCAATACATTGAAAATTATAACTTATCTCCTAAAGACATTCTTTAACAAAATTTATTTTATAATTAGATAATCAAAATAAAATATTCAAAAAATTAAGTGATTAATCGCATAGTAAGAGGAAGGAATCATGGCAATTGCTTCGACGTCTAAATGGTGTTAGCTCTCTTCCATGGCTTTGTGCCGGGGATTTTAATGAGATTATGTTCTCACAGGAGAAAGAGGGGGGAGGATTACGTTCGGATTGGCAAATGGAAAATTTTCGTGAGGCGACGGAGGATTGTGGCTTGAGTGAAATTCTCTCCATGAGACCTATGTTCACATGGTTAAGAAAGGGGGTGTCGGGTGTGGTTCGAGAACGGCTTGATAGAGGAAGTATCTAAGGATTGGTGGGATTTCTATCTGCTTACTGTCAAGCATCATCTAGGGGCATCTACATCTGATCATCTCTCTTTGCTTTTCAACATAATTGGCAAGGACAGTTCTAAAAGCGACAGAATGGGTGGTTTTAAATTTGAAAACATGTGGACGAAGCATGACGGTTGTGAGTCGGTCATTTCCCATGCATGGAGAAGATGTGGTTCTTTAAGTGAGCTTGCAAGGACGTTGCACCGATGTGGGCAAGAGCTAAAGAAATAGAACAAGGACTCCTTTGGCGATGTAAGGACCCAGATTCGTAGAAAATAGAGTGAACTGGAGTTTGTTCTGGACTCGTAGGGCAGTCCCGATAACAGAGGGGATCCGATTGCTATTATGAAGGAACTTAATGTGTTATGGGACAGAGGAAATAATATGGAGACAACTACCCAAAGCGCTTTGGTTAAGGGAGGGTGATAGGAATTCTGGTTATTTCCTCTCGGTTGATTCAAGAAGAAGAAGAACTAATACCATTCATAGAATATAGGATGGGAACGGTGTTTGGCATCAAGATCCGCAAGGTATTGAGCATGCTATCCTAGAATATTTTTCTAATAATTTTTCGTCTAATGCACCGAATGCAAGGGATATGCAGGTAGTAACAGATGGGATACACAAGCTGATTAGTGAGGATATGCGAAAGAACCTAGATGCTACATTTATGGCCCAAGAAATATGGGACGCTTTGAATCAGATGAACCCGAACAAAGCTCCTGGACCGGATGGTATGACAGGTCTTTTTTTTCCAAAAATATTGGAAAAATGTGAGAGGTGATGTCACAAAGGTGATCTTAGATTTTCTTAATGGGAATGGAACTATTTTAGATATCAATCACACCAATTTGGTGTTGATCCCAAAAGTGAAGTCCCCAGCAAGTATGAAAGACTATAGACCGATTAGCTTATGCAATGTGATTTATAAATTAATCTCAAAAGTGATTGTAAATAGGCTGAAGAAAGTACTGCCTAGTTTGATCAATCCTAGCTAATCAAAGTGTTTTTGTACCCGGTCGAATGATTTTTGATATGCTATGGTTGCGTTCGAAACGATCCACTCTATGAAGAATAGGAGGAGAGGTAAGATTGGATAGTTGGCCTTTAAGCTAGATATGAGCAAGGCGTATGATCGGGTTGAATGGAATTATCTAGAGGGGATCATGGGGAGTATCGGATTTTCAGAAAGGTGGGTGCAGATGATAATGATGTGTATGCGTACAGTTCAGTATTCGGTTATCATCCATGGAAGACAATGTGGTAATGTTATGCCAACTAGAAGGCTACAACAGGGAGACCCACTTTCCCCTTATCTTTTCCTATTTTGTGTGGAAGGATTATCGAGGATGCTGAATTCAACATGTGAAAATGGCGTTATAAAAGGAATTTCAGTGGCGAAACATGCTCCCAAGGTATCTCATTTATTATTTGCGAATGACAGTCTCTTTTTTTTTTCTTCAGGCTAGACTGAATGATTCTCAGGCAGTTTTACGAATACTGAAAACCTATGAAAAGGCTTCAGGCCAGATGGTGAATGTAGACAAGTCGGCAATTTATTTCAGTTCTAATACAGCAGCAGATACTCAGGCGAAGATAATGAGATGTTTAGGAATGAGTAAGTTCATCAATAGGGAGCGTTATCTCGGTCTACCAATGCTGTTTAGAAGATCAAAGGAAGCAGAATTCAGATTGATTGCATAGCGGATAAGTACAAGCAAGGGTGGAGGCGGAGGCTTTTATCGTAAGCGGGACGGGCTGTTTTGATACAAGCGGTAGCGCAGGCTATTCCTCAATATGTGATGTATTGCTTCAAGCTCCTTACAAGTTTTATTCACGAGATCAACATGATGATAGCGGGATTTTGGTAGGGGGATACTCATGATAAGAGGAAAATTCATTGGAAGAATTAGGATTCAATGTGTGTCTCAAAACTGGATGGTGGACTTGGGTTTCGGAATTTTGAGGCCTTTAATCTGGCGCTGTTAGCTAAACAATGTTGGAGGTTGGTCAACAATAAGAACTCTTTATGTTACGAAGTTTTGAAGGGAAGGTACTTCCCCCGACAATCCTTGTTAGATCCTCTCATAGGGTCTCAACCTTCCTACATTTGGAGGAGCTTATTGGAAGGAATGAAGGTTTTACTAGAAAGATCACTGTGGAGGGTCGGGGACAGGTCATCTATTGATGTGTGGAATGATCGTTGGGTGAACAAACCTCCAGGATTTAAGGCTACTAGACCTGATAACCAGGGTTATAATCCATTGAAAGTAGAGTCACTAATTGACCAGGGAAGAAGACAATGGAAGGAGGAGTTGGTTCGGGACCTATTTCTTCAGGAGGAGGCAACATTGTTTTAGAAACACCTTTGAGTCACAGACTAGTGGGGGATAAGCTGGTTTGGATTGATTCTAAGATAGGTATTTTTTCAGTTAAATCAGCATACCACAGGGCTCAAATGATGAGAGGCAGTAGCTTCAACCTCAGAAACCAAAGGGAGGAAAAGTGGAAGTTGTTGTGGACTGCTAAGGTGATGCCTAAAATTAAAATCTTCATGTGGCGAGTTGTTAATGGAATACTGCCAACCACCAACGAGCTTTGTAGAAGGGGCATTAATCTGCAAGATGAGTGCGAGGTTTGTGGGGTTCAAAATGAGACCTGGTTCTGTGTTTTGTTTGGATGTCATTTTTGTCGCAAGGTATGGCAAGAAGTCTACCCAGTAATGGGGTTGTTTTAGGAAACAAGACAACCAGACTCTTTTTCCTGGATAGAATTTTTACAATATGCCAAGAGAATAGAAGCAACAGAACGGTGTATGATTACTTTATGGTCCATTTGGTTGAATCGGAATAGATGTTTTCATGAGGGAGTCTGCAACACTCCCACACGCATGACAATATCTATTTTTTCTATGAAGGAGAACTTCACTGCAAGTTATCTTCAAGTGGAGAGGGGGCAGCTCGTAAATGGACAAAACAGGAAGCACCACAACTTGATTTTGTTAAAATCAACGTGGACGCTTCCTATAAGATTGGTGAAAAAGATGCAGGCATGGGAGTGGTACTGCGAGACAACAGGGGAAGAGTTTTGGTTTCAGCTACTGCAAGGGTTGATGCAATCAAAGAACCGCTACTAGCAGAAGTACGTGCTATTCTGATGGGGCTCGATCTGGCTGTTGGGATGGACTACAAAAATCTTATCCTGGAATCGGATTCACGTATGGCAATAGAGGAGATTAGGAGACATACGAATTCATGCTGGGAATGGGGCAGTCTGATTTTAAGATATTTGGGATCGCACTTTAGGTTGCAATAAGGTTTTGTTTAAACATGTTAGTAGAGACTTTAATAAGCTTGCTCATTTTCTTGCTAGAATTGACTGTAATGTGGGTGCGCATAAAGTTTGGCTGAATTCTCTGCCGGATTCTATTTGTAATCTTGATCCCGTTTCATAATAGAAATTATTTTTATCAAAAAAAAAAAAAAAAATCGCGTAGTTTACCCAAAAATATATTACAAAGTAAAAGTATCTATATTATTTTTCTGTGTTGCTACTATAACAGGAATAGCAGAATCATCTGAATTCGTTAGTTTTCAACCTGACTCGACCTCTGTTATAATTGGCTACCATGAATCTATTGCCATCAGTTCTTTAATTCTTCAAAAACAATTTGCTTTTGTACCTTAGAAAATGAAAATGGCAAAAGAAATAATAAGCAACCTTTTTTTTTCCCTTCTTCTAAAGATCTGCTTTTATATATTCAAAGTTCTTCAAGATACGAAAACTAACACGTCAAAAAAAAGAAGTACAGGATGAGCAATATTACAACATAGCCCCAAACAGATATTATACAGTTTGAATGAGTTCGATTTTCCCTTCCAGACAGCAGAAATGTAGATGATGAGCAAGCCATATTGGTCTCAGTCTCCCAACATGCTCAAGCTGGGATGACAATGGATAGTGCAGATTCGGATATCTGCAATTATCCGATTCGTTTTTTGTAGATTCGGATATTATAATTGCTATCCGTAGTGGATTCAGAACGGATGCGGATATGAACCTTCGGATATCCGAATCCATTATCTATTTTTTTGTAAAATACAAAAAATTATGCTCATGGGGAGAATTGAACTTTGGCTAGCAAGGTTAATTACTAATAACTTTACCAAGTGAGCTCATCTTTAATTTTGAAATAATATGCTACTAAGACTAAATTATATCAAGTATAATGAAATATAATAATAATTTAAAAAATTGTTTTTCCAAAATAAATTTAATTAATTAATTATGTTAAATTCCTTTAAATTTAAAGATGCATGGCACTTGTATAAAACAATATTTGATGACTTAATCACCTTAATTAGTTAAATCACTCTAATGACAAGATTTATTATTATTATTGTCATAACGTGCCAAATACGAATTCAGCATGCTAGACGCAAATTAATGGAGTCGCCACTAATCATCTAATCTAGGTGTGATTAGTCACCTATACGAATGTATCCTCTTTGAAGTACTCCTAAACTTGACTAAGGCACCTTAAAAAGAATAGGTTCTGGTCTACTTATCAGAACTAGGTTCGAGAGTACGGTTACGTGTGAGTAAGGATTAGCACCCTCACAACGCCCATCCAAAAGGACGGTACCTAATTAGTCTTGTGATATTTAAAAAGTCTTAATTAAATGATCTTGTTTATCTTATCTTCTTTTTAATCTATTTAAGTTAAAAATATCGAAAATCACTTTTTAGGTCTCCCTTCCATCAATTTGGGGGAATCGCTAAAAAATATTTTCTCACATCGAGAGTATTCAAAAGAAATTAATATTTCCATTGAAGAGGCTCCGTTGTTGAAAAAATTAAATTTTAAATTTAGTCTAATTTTCATAATTAAAAACTTGTATTTTTATTTATGTTTGTTCAAAAATAAACCTTGATCTCAATATCGAAAATTATTTCTTAAAAACTTTTCCATCGATCTGGAGAATTTTTAAGAGACTTTTCTCACCTAGAAATTTCTTAGAAATCAACCAATCGCGATTTCCTTAAATTTCATCTGTAGACACCTAATTTTGTCCGAGCCTTTTAAAACCGATTTTGATTTGTCCCTCTCTCGGGTTTAATATTTTTGTAAAAGTCACGGTCGCGATTTTAAATTTTTAAAATGTTCTAAATTATATATATCCTTTTTAGCTTTAATTGTTCAAATAAAATCGGACTGTAAAATTACCAATTTTAAAATTCAATTGAAACCCGAGGTGAAAAAAGTTTAATCTTGAGCGTTATTAGATTTTTAAAATAAATTTTTTAATTGAAAATATTTGAAAAGAAAAACCAAAACAAAAAGACTTGAAAAAAATAAAGGAGGAGGTAATTTAGACATTATACATTTCTAGGTTAGAAATTGGCTATAAAGAGGCTGGTGATTCCAAGAAAAAAGGGGGGGGGAGCCAATTTTGGAAAAAGGGGTTGGCGGCTATAGAACTAAAAGCAAAAAAACCTCTAGATCCCCTGCCACAATTTCCTAAAACCACCAATTTTCACCGCCATTGACGCCTGAAGTAAGCCTTTTTCTCTCAATCCCGGAGCTTAAATAAAAAATCCATCCTCCCGTTCGTTTCGTCGCTTTGAAAAAATGCTATCAACAATTCAATCCCCGTGTTATCTTTCTCGCTTCCCAATCCGCGGCCGCACCAAATCCCGCTCTCTCCACATCCTCTCTTCCGCACAGCCCGTTACGAAAACTTCCCTCGCAGACCAATCACAAATCCTCTCCATCCGCGACTCCCTTCTCTCCCGCCACCTCAGCGCTGTCGAACTGACCCATTCTTACCTCGACCGCCTCAAACAAACGGAGCCCCATATAAAGTCTTTTCTCCACGTCTCCGACCCCGACAAGGTTTTGAAACAAGCGCAGGAGATTGACGAGAAGTTAAAGAGGAATGAGGAAGTGGGTCCCCTTGCTGGGGTTCTCGTGGCTATCAAAGACAACATTTGTACGGCTGATATGCCTTCCACCGGTGGCTCCCACATCCTGGAAGGCTACCGTCCACCGTTCGATGCCACAGCCGTGAAGAGGTTGAAGGACTTGGGTGCCATTGTGGTTGGGAAGACCAACTTAGATGAGTTTGGTATGGGGAGTACTACTGAAGCTTCGACTTTTAAGGTGACAGCAAACCCGTGGGACCTGTCTCGGGTGCCAGGAGGATCATCGGGTGGCTCGTCTGCAGCTATTTCGGCCGGGCAATGTGTTGTATCACTTGGGAGTGACACTGGTGGAAGTGTGAGGCAGCCAACATCATTTTGCGGTGTAGTTGGTATGAAGCCATCTTATGGACGAGTCTCAAGATTTGGGCTTATGGCGTATGCATCATCCCTTGATGTTATTGGCTGTTTTGGTTCATCCGTTGCTGACACCGGGATTCTTCTTCATGCAATTTCGGGTCACGATTCACTTGATGCCACTAGCAATAAACGAGAGTTGATGCTGGTGTTGATTCTGGAGTTAGAGCGGCAATACAGGGTGCTGCCGCTCATCGGGAACAATTAGGATGTATTTTGAAAGAGGTATGGGAACCAAGCTTCTTCTGATGAGCTAAATGCACTTTACAAAGACTCCAGGGCTAAAGGATTTGGGCCAGAGGTCAAAATGAGAATATTAATGGGAACATATGCACTTTCAGCTGGCTATTATGATGCATATTACAAGCGTGCCCAGCAGCTCCATCTGTTGCATATAAGATTGGTGAGAAGAAGAATGACCCATTGGCAATGTATGCAGGAGATATTATGACGGTCAATGTTAACTTGGCAGGCTTACCTGCATTGGTTTTGCCATGTGGGTTTGTTGAAGGGGGGGCTGTGGGCCTTCCTGTTGGCCTTCAAATTATTGGTGCGGCATTTGATGAGATTGAAGACCAGCAATCCAATCTATTAAACCTCCTTCAGGTGGTGGTGCTCCGGAGATTGAGTTGTCAAGGCAGCTTGGTGCTTGGTCTAAGGTGTTGCATGGGATGGAGGGGTATTGTGTGAGGTCATTTGCGGAGGCACTTGACGTTATTCCTTACACGTTGGCTGAGAATGCTGGGTTGAACCCGATTGCTATTGTGACTGAACTCAGGAATCGGCATGCTCAAGGTTGCCATGTGTTCGTGAAAATTCCATGCTCATTTAGGGCTAGAGTCCATTCGGCTACCCTCCCTTTATTTGCTTGGTATGTGCATTTTCATCTTGCTTGTTGACTTATTTGCATGTTTTTGTGTATTTTGGTTTAGAATGCTATGTGTTTGTGTTATTGCCATACATTAAGTAGGTCTAGGTTTTGTTTGTATTGCCATGCATTTCATGCATTTTAGACCTAGGTTGCATTTATTACCATGCAAGTTCATGTTAGGTCTAGGCCATATTATTTATGTCATGCATTTTCCTTACATTTAGGTTTAAATCCATGCATTTCATGCATTATGTTTGCTGCATTGTTTCATGCATTTCATGTTCATGCCACTTGAATAATGACTTGAGCCAATTAATGGTTCAGAGTCATGCTCTCTTGAGCACACTTGTGGAAAATTAAAGTTTGTCAAATTGATTATTCTACCTTTGTGATTTTTTTTACTTAGCCAATTTTTATCTAACTTTCAAAAAGTCCTAGCTACTGTTTGTGAGCTATTTTATGAGTTTCAAATATTTTTACTTTGATTTTTAATTGATTTTTATAAAAGGCAAAAATGTGTTTTGACAAAACAGTTTTTTCACCAGTTTTCCTACTTTTCCGATTTTTCTGGGAATTCATCTTTAATCAGAAAATTAAGCAGATTTTTTCCCGTACATTTTTACATGTCCTGAATCTCCAGTATTTTTTTCAGAATTGTTTGAATTTTGAAAAATAGGTTAAAAAATCGTGGCTTAAAACTGGACAGTGAAGTCAGAATTGAATTTAAAGAAAAATCATTTTTCTGTTTTGGTTAAGTTACTTAGAGTGGGCTGATTAGGAGGGTTAGCTACTGACTTAGGGTAGTTTCTAAGCATTTTTAAACTCTAAAAATGGTTTTTCAAGTCCCGGGTTAAGGGTAGACAAGTCCGGATTTTTAAAGTTAGGAAATTAGAGCCATTTAAAAAAAAGATTTGGCCCAGTTTTTATTTTTAATTCAAGCTTTTCAAAATTGTTTTCAAACAATCACAAAGTATTTTGGTTTTAGAATATTTAATTTGACATATTTTTCTAAGATAGCCGGATATCTTTTTAGATATACGGATTTCCTTAATTAAAGGAAAAAAATACATTTCATGCATTGCATTTTTATATTTATGCATCTTATATAATATGTGATTCTTGCCATAATAATTTATATGATATTGTTGTTATTTTGATTTATATATATATATTTTTTTGATGTTACATGGTTTATTATATGGTTTTGAATATTTCATGATATCCTATGCTTTTATTTAATTATTTTTCTTTAGCATATACTATGTTCATGCATTATTATTTTTATTTTTATGCATATTATATGATAGCATTATTCTATTCCATGTCATTTAAATTATATGCCATACCATTCATATTTGTCATGTCATTTAAATCATTTCATTTCATTTAGGATATATTATGTCATCTAGAATATTTTATTTCATATAGAATGTATTATGTTACATAGGTCATTTAATTTCATTTAGAATATATCATATAACTTAGGATATTTAATTTCATTTAGAATATTCTAAGGCATTCAAATCATATCATGTCATCTAGGTTGCATTATATTATTTAGATTTTACTATGTCATTTTATTTATGTCATGCATATACATATTCATTTATTTTAAATGTTTTCAAAAAAGATAATGGTTTTCAATAAAATAAAGATATTCCCGAGTTAAAATAATTTATGAGTTCTCTGCCGAGTTTGCTGGGGAAGATATCATCAATTATTATTAATAACGGAATATCTTCTTTAAAAAGAGAATGGTTCGGAAAATTTTCCAAAACTAATAAAAATTTATATATTTTGCCACGTTTGTTGGAAAATATAGGAAAATTTTGAATTTATAAATTCCGGATCATTTTCAATAAAAAATGGAATTATTTTTCTTTAAATTGGGAATTAATTTGAAATACTAGATTTAAAACTAACTTTTACCGAGACTTGAGATAACACACGATTAATAAGTTATCGATTTATATGGGCGTTGTGGGGGTGCTAATCCTTCCCCGCACGTAACCGACTCCCGAACCCGCTTCTTTGATTTCTCTGGTTTAAAACGCAGACTTGAAATTGGTTTTTTAAAATGTTTTAATTAATTTTTAAAATATTTATATAAAACCGGTTTTAATAGGTGGCCGATCACACCTAGCTAAAAAAGATTGGTGGCGACTCCATGTCTTTTTTAAGGTCATTTTCAAAACCTTCATTTTTCTAGAGGAATTAAGTCGACTTTTCCTCGGTTTTTTTTAATGTCACGCTTAACGAATAATATAGTCTTGCGATGAGACTCGTTATTTTTTAGGTTGCGACAGCTTGGCGACTCCACTGGGGATTATTAGAGAGTCAGGCCTAGAATTAGTCGTGTGTTATCAAAGTCTCGGTTTTGTTGGTTTAATTGGTATTTAATTTTAATTCCCACATTTTTTAATAAGGAGAATTTTGAAAATAATAAAATGTTTTTAAATATGTTCATTCTCATGTGCATGCATTTTATTATTGTTTTCTAGTTATTTAAGGTTGTATATTATAATTGCTTGTTGGTTAATGTGTTATACTATTCTTGAATGTTTTAATTGCTAGGGCATTTAGAATAAGGTTTGTAGAATAGGTGGTGAAAGGTTTGTTGTTCCTCCACACACACCACACGTGCATTTTCATATCATGAATCCTATACCCGGATTCCGTCCTTTTAGGTGGGAGCAAAGTAACTAAGCCTTCGTGATTAACAATCCGCATGGGCTAGTGAAACACTTCCGGAGTACTAAATTAACTAAGCCTTCGTGATTAACAATCCGCATGGGCTAGGGAAATAGACTCTAACGAATTGAACCCGCTTTTATCGGGGTGCCTTACTAGCCTTCATCGGCGACAGTGAGGAGCAATTTGGGGCCTTAGAACCGATTCACCCTCATATAGTGAACCTAGGCGAAGCCATGTCGGATTTCCGTTAGATATACCGAAAATAGGAACACATGGAGGGACATTTCTAAACTTTTTGTTACCTATTTCACACTCCGAATAAGTGTGGTAGATCGGGCAACGATGTACGTACATCGCCCGTAATAAATGTGATACTCCGCCTCGAAGGCATCGTGATGCCTAAATAAGCAGTTATTGTTGGGGCAGATGTTCATTAGCTGTTTTTTATAAAAAAAAATCCTTTTTCAAGCATTTTTGCATGTTGCACATTTCATGCATGTGTGAATAGAGCATGTACATTTTTGGTTGTGTTATTGATCTCATTCTTTGCAATAAACAGTTGGTAATTTCATTTGATGATTTCATAAAACTGGTAGTGTCACATGAACATTTGCATATTGTACTATAGTAGGATCCACCCTGAAAGTTTTTTAAAATAATGTGATTGGTTTTTCAAAAAAAAAAAAAAAGTTTCAAAAAATCATAAGTGTGGAGGCAAATCTTGCATAATGAGATTGTTGAATAATCAAGATTTAGGTCCCACAAATTTCATGTAATCATTGATTTCTTTGTATATACCTTGGTGTTAATTCATTTATTCTTGACAACATGTCACAGTCCTAACATGCATGATTATTCATTGTAGAATACATTTGTGATATACATGGTCATTCTTTGTACCTACCTTTGTATTAATTCATTTATTCTCTACATGTATCATTTTGACATCATGTTACAGTCATAGCATGCATGGTCATTCATTGTAGAATATGTTTATGATATGCATGGTCATTATTTGTATATACTTATGTATCAATTTATTCTTTCTTTACATGCATCATGTTGGCATCAAGTTGCATTCATGCATTCATAGTCAGCATGAATTTTCTGTATATATCTATATATCAATTTATTCTCTCTATATGCATCATGTTAACATCAAGTTGCATTCATGCATTCATAGTCAGAAATGATTTTCCTATATATATCCATGCATTAATTTACTTATTCTTTGCATTGATTTGTTTATATAAATCATGTTGACATCGGGTTGCATTCATGGCATACATAGTCATCATGATATGCTCATGCATTAATCTGTCATATTAATATCAGGATGCATTCATGACACACATTATCAGCATGATTTTCTTTGTATATACTCTGTGTCAATCATTTATTCTTCACATGCATCATAATTGACATTGTGTGGCATTCATAGTGTATATGATCATTCATTGGGAAATGCATTTGGAACATACATGGTCATTCATTGTATATATCCATGCATTAATTTGCTTATTCTTTACATGCATCATGTTGGCATCAGGTTGCATTCATGGCATACATAGTCATCATGAGTTCTCCGTATATGCTCACACATTAATTTGACATATTGGCGTCAGGTTGCATTCATGACATACATGGTCAGCATGATTTTTTTTGTATATACTCTGTGTCAATCATTTATTCTTCACATGCATCATAATTGATATTGTGTGGCATTGATAGTGTATATGATCATTTATTGAGAAATGCATTTGGAACATACATGGTCATTCATTGCATATATCCATGCATTGATTTTTCTTATTCTTTAAATGCATCATGTTGGCATCGTGTTGCATTTATAGCATACATGGTCAATATGTTTCCATAATATATGACCACACATAACTTTGTTTATCCTTCACATGCATCAAATTGCATTCATGATATTCATAACTCATTCATCATGAAACACATTAATAAGATGAAATAGAAATTGGCTTAGATTTGAAGAGTTTTCTTCGTCAACTAAAAGCTATGACCCCAACAGCAAGTGCGAGTATCATATTGGGGCAATTGGGCATTCGACTAAAAAAATGCAGAAAACTGAAGGAAAGAATTGAGGGTCTTGTCCACGATGGCATTTTGATTCCAGATCTTATCGAACATTGGAAATCTGTTTTAGCATAGATTGAGTTCCTCTTGAAGAATTTTGAGGATAAGAATTGTTATCTATGAAAGCATGTCAATAGGGGCATTCTGATGCATATTTTTCTATACACTTTGATGATGAAAGTGCTTGTCCCATGTTGACATCTACATGAAATAAATAAATTTTGAATTTAAATGTTGTGTTCACTTTATTTTAGCAATAAATTTGAAATTGAAAAAGCAAATGAAACTTTGAGAAAATTTGTGGTACACAATAAATAAGTGGTTTTCACATGAAATAATGAACAATCTTGAGAATATTGATGATCATTGTTAGAAATGACCCAATACCTTCAGCCCTCTCTTTTAGGCTTTCCTAAGCCTAAATCTTTTGAACCGAGACCACTTGAAAGACCTAATGCTTCAAGGAATATGAATGATTTGACTTCATAAAACCATTGTCATCACAGAATAAGCAAAGACGTAGATCTTAGTCTAGGCTATGAACAAAGGAACGAACTTTTTGAAATTTTTTTCGAATTCCTTGAAATTCAAACAAATGAGACATTCTTTCAAGAATCTAGATTTTGATAATTTGGTGTGTGTCAAGATTGTGCAAAAACCATTCATGACCTTTCCCAATGACCACAAAAACACTAATTGCCCAGACATCACTTCATGATTGACACCATGGGGCACAATGATTAAACTAGATTATCCCTTGTCCCAGAGAAAACCTGTTTTTGGGTCATATTTTCCTTGTCCCTTCAAAGAACTCAGATTGGAAACTCAGCCCTTTCAAAACAGACCTAGACTTGCCATGTTCCTCGTTGATACAAATTCGCATGGTTAATCAAATTGGGGCATCATATATGGAAATGATGCATACATAGTGAAGAAGGATGGGCTAATGCATGAATCATTGTGGCATGCGATGAAAATGAAAAATGAAAAAAATTTGTGGTATCATGCATATGAGAATTCGGATGATTCCAAGGTGCAAAATGAAAATTTGATTATCTATTTCCCCTGAGGATTGCTTTTCAAAGTGAATATTCGTGCTTGACATGAGGAATGGCCATCTTTCATATCCCTTTCGCACAAAAAAAAAATTATCCATAGTCACCCCTTTTGAGCCAAAAGAATTTTTTATTCTTTGAACCCTGATCAAGGATCACCCTTTACACTGGGGGGCAAATGCGAGGAAAGATCTTTTTAAAGATCATTGATAAATGAGTCCTAGCTCAAAGACAGATACAAAGTAAATGGAACCCCGAATAAATACGGGCTCATTCTGTCAAAGAAAAAAGAGGAAAAGATGGCGAAATGAAAGCCAAGAAAAAACAGACAAAAAAAAAAAAGAATAAGTGTGTGAAAAGACATGGCAAATTGAAAGCCAAAAGCAAGGAAGAAAAAGAGCAAAGTCAAAAGGAAAGAAATGTCCAAGAAGGGACAAATGCTTCAAAGAGAATCCTCCTCAAGAAATGATCCTTGATCTGATTACCCTCAAACACATATTTTGGGCCTATTTATCCTTTCTTTCTGAACCCTGAGCCATGGCCTACATTACGTGCTTTAAAAGTCCATTTTGATTAAGCATGAATATTTAATTTGAAGGGTTTTCCTCATACTTTATCCCATCTCATCAAATTCTCATTTCACTAAGGAAGAATTTAGAATTCTCAAGTGCATGGTAAAACAATGAATAAGAAAAAAGAAAGAGAAGGAAAATGGAAAGAATGAGACTCTAGGGCGAAAACCCAAAAACGAGCGGTCTAGAGTAGAATGGGAATTTTTGATGCCATCTATGAAAGTGTCGATACCACAAAAAGAGAAGGTCATCTTGAAAAAGTGGTCATCGAGGAACATCTAGGAATTCCTGAACCTCTCAAAGTGTCAACTCTCATTCGGATGGTTGATTTCAAAAACTGAAACTTTTTCCTCCAAAATCAACTTTCCAGTTTAAACATCCCAGCCAATCTTGACGCTTGTCAAAATACCTTGATATTGGAAACTAAAAGAATGTTGAATTTGTTTGGCTCTCAATGAATTCATGATTTATAAAACCTGTCCCATTTGTGAGCCTAGAAGGGATATACATTTTTGTCATGAAGTTTTCCTGGAAAAGACAGAATCTTCTTATACCAAGCCTTGCCAATCCGAGTTAAAAAAACCCAGATTGATACTTAGAGAAATTTCTAACAATGATCATCAGTCTTCAAAAGATTTGTACATCACACATTGTGGGGTTAATATTTTTTGTTCAGAAGTTTTCAAAATAAGAAAACAAATAAATATATTTTTGAAATACCCATTTTGATGTTGACATGAGACAAGGGTTTTTCTAACCCAAAGGTATAGAACTGCCAGGGTAGGTCCTGACTTCCAGATATGAGAAGAAGAAATCAAACCCAGTGCAGATCTCTGTTGATGAAAGTTTGAAAATTGTTGGGGCAAAGAGAATAACCAAAATGAATTGAAGATATACTCTGATTTGAAGAGGAAAAATGAATTTGAAAGGCTAAGCCAAAGTCTAGAAAAACAACCGGGGGCATTTGCATCACTCATGAGCACTCATCTTTTTATCGAGCTTTTGCATCTGCACAGTGTCAGCAAGCATTTGCATCATTCATGGGTATTTGCATTGGCATTATTCCATAAGCATCTGCATTTTACCGTTACATTTACATTTTTCATAGAATTCGCATTTGTGTCATCTCAAGCAATTGCATCATTTCTAGAATCATTGCATTTTCATTAATGTGTGGTAATTGTAGTTACACCATTCATAAACCAGTTACATGAACACAATTAGTAGGGGCATCTGCATCATGAAACATGGGCATCAATCCAGGCCATTTGCATTTGCACTAAGAAATATTTTACATTTGCACCATGAAGCATGAGCACCTTGTTAAAAGACATGCGCATCTGCATCATTTCTCAAAGCTTCTGGTGGGGATATCCAAAATTTTACAGTTTTTAAAAGTGAACAAGTCTTCGGTGGTGATAGCTGAAGCCTCTGGTGGAGATATCCAGGGTTTTATAATTTTGAAAAATGAGAAATCTTCTTCTGGAAGAGTTATCCAGAATTTTACAATGAGCAAGTCTTTGGTGGTGATAGCCAAAGCTTCTGGTGGGGGATATCCAGAAATTTACAAATTTTAAAAGTGAACAAGTCTTCGGTGGTGATAGCTGAAGCCTCTGGTGTAGATATCCAGGGATTTATAATTTTGAAACATGAGAAATCTTCTTCTGAAGGAGTTACCCAGAATTTTACAATGAGCAAGTCTTTGGTGGTGATAGCCAAAGCTTCTGGTGGGGATATCCAGAATTTTACAGTTTTAAAAGTGAAGAAGTCTTCGGTGGTGATAGCTGAAACCTCTGGTGGAGATATCCAGGGTCTTATAATTTTGAAAAATGAGAAATCTTCTTTTGGAGGAGTTATCCAGAATTTTATTCTACATGTGCATCTACATCAAGAAGCATTTGCATCAATCTAAGTTAGTTGAATCTGCATCAAGAAAGTTTGCATCAAATCAAGTCATTTACATTTGCATCAAAGACATTTGCACCAGTTTAAGTCATTTCGTATCTTATTCAACATCTGCATCTGCATCAAAAAGCATTCGTATCTTCTCAAAATCTTTAGGTTAATTTTCAACAATTTTTCAAAAACCATTTTTAAGACCTCCGGGCATAATTTTTCAAATCACTGGTAAAACCTCCGGGCAACATTTTTAAGACCCCCGGGCATAACTTTTTTTTTAGGGGTAAGACCTCCGGGCACCATTTTAAAGACCTCCGGGCACAATTTTCAATTTTAAAGACCTCCGGGCACCATTTTAAAGACCTTCGGGCATCAGTTTTTTAAAGACCTCCGGGCACCATTTTAAAGACCTTCGGGCACCAGTTTTTTAAGACCTCCGGTACCAATTTTAAAGACATCCGGGCACCATTTTAAAAGACTTCCGGGCATAATTTTCAATTTTAAAGACCTCCGGGCACCATTTTAAAGACCTTCGGGCACCAGTTTTTTAAAGACCTTCGGGCACCATTTTAAAGACCTTCGGGCACCAGTTTTTTAAGACCTCCGGGCACCAATTTTAAAGACCTCCGGGCACAATTTTCAATTTTAAAGACCTCCGGGCACCATTTTAAAGACCTTCGGGCACCATTTTTTTTAAGACCTCCGGGCACCAGTTTTTTTTAAGACCTCCGGGCACCATTTTAAAGACCTCCGGGCACTATTTTAAAAGAACTCCGGGCACAATTTTAAAGACCTCTGGGCACCATTTTAAGACCTCCGGGCACAATTTAAAGACCTCCGGGCACCATTTTAAAGACCTCCTGGCACCATTTTAAGACCTCCGGGCACCAATTTTCAAGACCTTCGGGCATAAATTTTTCTTTTGAAAATCGAATTCGTTTCCTTAAGACGAATCGAGCCTTGTTTAGGCAGGGAATTCAATTTAAGGATAAAATCTTCAATTTATTGTTTCATTTAAAAATATATATGAAAAAATGAAAAAAGAGAAAAAAATAGACAAAAGGAAAAAAGAAAAAAAAAGAAGAAAAAAGAAGAAAATGAAAAATGTAAAAATGAATGAAGAAATGAAAAAGAAAACCCCTTTCCTTTCCTTCACATGTGATTTCATAGACTGGACAAAATTGTTGTCTAATTTATCTTTGCCTGATTCCTGATTCTCAGCAATAGCCAAAGAGGGGCAGCAGTAGACACCTAATTTTGTCCGGACCTTTTAAAACCAATTTTGATTTGTCCCTCTCTCGGGTATAATATTTTTGTAAAAGTCACGGTCGCGATTTTAAATTTTTAAAATGTTCTAAATTATATATATCCTTTTTAGCTTTAATTGTTCAAATAAAATCGGACCGTAAAATTACCAATTTTAAAATTCAATTGAAACCCGAGGTGAAAAAAGTTTAATCTTGAGCGTTATTAGATTTTTAAAATAAATTTTTTAATTGAAAATATTTGAAAAGAAAAACAAAAAAAAAGACTTGAAAAAATAAAGGAGGGGGTAATTTAGACATTATACATTTCTAGGTTAGAAATTGGCTATAAAGAGGCTGGTGATTCCAAGAAAAAAAGGGGGGGAGCCAATTTTGGAGAAAGGGGTTGGCGGCTATAGAACTAAAAGCAAAAAAACTCTAGATCCCCTGCCACAATTTCCTAAAACCACCAATTTTCACCGCCATTGACGCCTGAAGTAAGCCTTTTTCTCTCAATCCCGGAGCTTAAATAAAAAATCCATCCTCCCGTTCGTTTCGTCGCTTTGAAAAAATGCTATCAACAATTCAATCCCCGTGTTATCTTTCTCGCTTCCCAATCCGCGGCCGCACCAAATCCCGCTCTCTCCACATCCTCTCTTCCGCACAGCCCGTTACCAAAACCTCCCTCGCAGACCAATCACAAATCGTCTCCATCCGTGACTCCCTTCTCTCCCGCCACTTCAGCGCTGTCGAACTGACCCATTCTTACCTCGACCGCCTCAAACAAACGGAGCCCCATATAAAGTCTTTTCTCCACGTCTCCGACCCCGACAAGGTTCTGAAACAAGCGCAGGAGATTGACGAGAAGTTAAAGAGGAATGAGGAAGTGGGTCCCCTTGCTGGGGTTCTCGTGGCTATCAAAGACAACATTTGTACGGCTGATATGCCTTCCACCGGTGGCTCCCACATCCTGGAAGGCTACCGTCCACCGTTCGATGCCACAGCCGTGAAGAGGTTGAAGAACTTGGGTGCCATTGTGGTTGGGGAGACCAACTTAGATGAGTTTGGTATGGGGAGTACTACTGAAGCTTCGGCTTTTAAGGTGACAGCAAACCCGTGGGACCTGTCTCGGGTGCCAGGAGGATCATCGGGTGGCTCAGCTGCAGCTATTTCGGCCAAGCAATGTGTTGTATCACTTGGGAGTGACACTGGTGGAAGTGTGAGGCAGCCAGCATCATTTTACGGTGTAGTTGGTATGAAGCCATCTTATGGACGAGTCTCACGATTTGGGCTTATGGTGTATGCATCATCCCTTGATGTTATTGGCTGTTTTGGTTCATCTGTTGCTGACACTGGGATTCTTCTTCATGCAATTTCGAGCCACGATTCACTTGATGCCACTAGCAGTAAACGAGAGTTGATGCTGGTGTTGATTCTGGAGTTAAAGCGGCAATACAGGGTGCTGCCGCTCATCGGGAACAATTAGGATGTATTTTGAAAGAGGTATGGGAACCAAGCTTCTTCTGATGAGCTAAATGCACTTTACAAAGACTCCAGGGCTAAAGGATTTGGGCCAGAGGTCAAAATGAGAATATTAATGGGAACATATGCACTTTCAGCTGGCTATTATGATGCATATTACAAGCGTGCCCAGCATCTCCATTTGCTGCATATAAGATTGGTGAGAAGAAGAATGACCCATTGGCAATGTATGCAGGAGATATTATGACGGTCAATGTTAACTTGGCGGGTTTACCTGCATTGGTTTTGCCATGAGGGTTTGTTGAAGGGGGGCTGTGGGCCTTCCTGGTGGCCTTCAAATTATTGGTGCGGCATTTGATGAGATTGAAGACCAGCAATCCAATCTATTAAACCTCCTTCAGGTGGTGGTGCTCCGGAGATTGAGTTGTCAAGGCAGCTTGGTGCTTGGTCTAAGGTGTTGCATGGGATGAAGGGGTATTGTGTGAGGTCATTTGCGGAGGCACTTGAAGTTATTCCTTACACGTTGGCTGAGAATGCTGGGTTGAACCCGATTGCTATTGTGACTGAACTCAGGAATCGGCATGCTCAAGGTTGCCATGTGTTCGTGAAAATTCCATACTCAGGAATCGGCATGCTACCCTCCCTTTATTTGCTTGGTATGTGCATTTTCATCTTGCTTGTTGACTTATTTGAATGTTTTTGTGTATTTTGGTTTAGAATGCTATGTGTTTGTGTTATTGCCATACATTAAGTAGGTCTAGGTTTTGTTTGTATTGCCATGCATTTCATGCATTTTAGACCTAGGTTGCATTTATTGCCATGCAAGTTCATGTTAGGTCTAGGCCATATTATTTATGTCATGCATTTTCCTTACATTTAGGTTTAAATCCATTCATTTCACGCATTATGTTTGCTGCATTGTTTCATGCATTTCATGTTCATGCCACTTGAATAATGACTTGAGCCAATTAATGGTTCAGACTCATGCTCTCTTGAGCACACTTGTGGAAAATTAAAGTTTGTCAAATTGATTATTCTACCTTTGTGATTTTTTTTTTTTACTTAGCCAATTTTTATCTAACTTTCAAAAAGTCCTAGCTACTGTTTGTGAGCTATTTTATGAGTTTCAAATATTTTTACTTTGATTTTTAATTGATTTTTATCAAAGGCAAAAATGTGTTTTGACAATACAGTTTTTTCACCAGTTTTCGTACTTTTCTGATTTTTCTGGGAATTCATCTTTAATCAGAAAATTAAGCCGATTTTTTCCCGTATAGGTTTACATGTCTTAAATCTCCAGTATTATTTTCAGAATTGTTTGAATTTTGAAAAATAGGTTAAAAAATCGTGGCTTAAAACTGGGCAGTGAAGTCAGAATTGAATTTAAAGAAAAATCATTTTTCTGTTTTGGTTAAGTTACTTAGAGTGGGCTGATTAGGAGGGTTAGCTACTGACTTAGGGTAGTTTCTAAGCATTTTTAAACTCTAAAAATGTTTTTTCAAGTCCCGGGTTAAGGGTAGACAAGTCCGGATTTTTAAAGTTAGGAAATTAGAGCCATTTAAAAAAAAAGATTTAGCCCAGTTTTTATTTTTAATTCAAGCTTTTCAAAATTGTTTTCAAACAATCACAAAGTATTTTGGTTTTAGAATATTTAATTTGACATATTTTTCTAAGATAGCCGGATATCTTTTTAGATATACGGATTTCCTTAATTAAAGGAAAAAATACATTTCATGCATTGCATTTTTATATTTATGCATCTTATATAATATGTGATTCTTGCCATAATAATTTCTATGATATTGTTGTTATTTTGATTTATATATATATATATATATTTTGATGTTACATTGTTTATTATATGGTTTTGAATATTTCATGATATCCTATGCTTTTATTTAATTATTTTTCTTTAGCATATACTATGTTCATGCATTATTATTTTTATTTTTATGCATATTATATGATAGCATTATTCTATTCCATGTCATTTAAATTATATGCCATACCATTCATATTTGTCATGTCATTTAAATCATTTCATTTCATTTAGGATATATTATGTCATCTAGAATATTTTATTTCATATAGAATGTATTATGTTACATAGGTCATTTAATTTCATTTAGAATATATCATATAACTTAGGATATTTCATTTCATTTAGAATATTCTAAGGCATTCAAATCATATCATGTCATCTAGGTTGCATTATATTATTTAGATTTTACTATGTCATTTTATTTATGTCATGCATATACATATTCATTTATTTTAAATGTTTTCAAAAAAGATAATGGTTTTCAATAAAATAAAGATATTCCCGAGTTAAAATAATTTATGAGTTCTCTGCCTGGTTTGCTGGGGAAGATATCATCAATTATTATTAATAACGGAATATCTTCTTTAAAAAGAGAATGGTTCGGAAAATTTTCCAAAACTAATAAAAATTTCTATATTTTGCCACGTTTGTTGGGGAATATAGGAAAATTTTGAATTTATAAATTCCGGATCATTTTCAATAAAAAATGGAATTATTTTTCTTTAAATTGGGAATTAATTTGAAATACTAGATTTAAAACTAACTTTTACCGAGACTTGAGATAACACACGATTAATAAGGTGCCGATTTATATGGGCGTTGTGGGGGTGCTAATCCTTCTCCGCACGTAACCGACTCCCGAACCCGCTTCTTTGATTTCTCTGGTTTAAAACGCAGACTTGAAATTGGTTTTTTAAAATGTTTTAATTAATTTTTAAAATATTTTATAAAACCGGTTTTAATAGGTGGCCGATCACACCTAGCTAAAAAAGATTAGTGGCAACTCCATGTTTTTTTTTTAAGGTCATTTTCAAAACTTTCATTTTTCTAGAAAAATTAAGTCGACTTTTCCTCGGTTTTTTTTTTAATGTCACGCTTAACGAATAATATAGTCTTGCGATGAGACTCGTTATTTTTTAGGTTGCGACATCATCCTCTGAAGAAATCTTAATTTATTCTTGATTTTTAATTAAGCATCAATTATGAAAAATAATGACTAAAAAAATCATTGAAAATGAATTATTTTAAAACAAATAAATTTCAACCTCTTTGTATCAAAAATCATCCCTTAAAATTTTTTTCATCAATCTGGAGAATTTTTAAGAGAGTTCTCCCACCTAAAAATTTCTCGAAAATCAACCAATCGTGATCTTTTTGAATTTCATCATCGAAAAAGTTCTCCATCTATTATTTTAAATTAATTAATCATCAATTAAAAATTAATTAAAAATTATCTTACTAATCAAATTAAATTAATAGTTAATAAATAATAGAATATAATTAGTTCACAAAAATATACCTGCAAAAATAACTAAAAATGAAATTAGTAAAACAATGAAAATAAAATATAAAACAATAAAACATAATAATGTAAAATAAAAAAAAAACAAAGAAAACACAATATATATATATATCAGCTGCATACGGGTCGGGTCTACGTGCGGGTCGCGTGCGGGTCCTCTTGACCCAACCAGTATGCGGCTATAAAGGCCAAAACTTTTTTTTTTGTTTCATTTCATACCTGATTTAAAAAAAAATAAAAAAAAACCTCTTCCCTTCCTCTGATCTTCCTTCTCCAAGAACACCCACCGTGTTCTTCAACAAACCTAAAAACTGGTCACCGTCGTCGTCGTCAACTGTCGTCAACCGTCATTGCCGTCGTCGATCACTGCCACCTCCAATTGTTAGAAAATTTCAGAAAAAATTCTTAAAAAAATCCTCTTGATTCCCTCAACCCAAAAACCAACTTAGTTCTACCCGAATCAACCCAGAAAATCCTAGATCTGAATTTGAATGTCGCGACCTCAACTCCTCCGATCTCCTCCGTCGTTCGCCGAATGGTCACCAAACTCCGGCCTAAGTTTCCTCTCTACCTTTCCTAAATCCCCGCTACTAAAACCCTTTCGAAACAACCACTAAAGCCAAAACTCAAGAAATTTCGAACCTAACAGCTTAAAAAACAATTTCTTTTTTCACTGATTCTTGCTTATTTGCTCTTGATTGTGCTTCGAAATTCTGTGTGTTTTTGGTTGCTGATTTAACTCGTTTATATAGGAAAAGAAATTAGAGTTTCATTGTCATCTAGAGCTCTAATCTGATCCTAGATAGAATTTTATTCTAATCACACTTCTTAGAGTCCAAGTCTGATCCAAAAAAGAGATTAACTCAACTTAAACTTGTTTTCTTTTTTTTTCCTTTGCCATTATCCGATTTTTTTTTACCCTTTTTTGTGGTTAATTCAAAAATGAAAAGAAATAAATTAAAATTAAAAATAATTAGTTAATTAGAATTAAAATTATTAACAAGTAAACCCAGATAAAATTCGGTATCTACAGTTAACAAGTAAACCCTACAAAATCCGATGCATTCCATGAGAAATAGGGGATGTGCAAAGACGTAGACACCCTACAAAAGCCCATCATAGAAATGCTCCTTTAAACAAGACATAGACTTTAAATATCCAAACGAAAATAAACTCCTCCTAACGAGGCATAAACTTTAAATATCCAAACGAAGAAAAACTCCTCCTAACGAGACCTCAACTTTAGATATCCAAACGAAGAAAAACTCCTTCTAATTAGACATCAACTTTAAATATCCAAACGAAAAAAAACTCCTCCCAATGAGGCATCAACTTGAAATATCCAAACGAAGAAAACTTCCTCCTAACGAGGCATCCAATTTAAATATCCAAACGAAGAAAAACTCCTTCTAACGAGGCATCAACTTTAAATACCAAACAAAGAAAAACTCCTCCCAATGAGGCATCAACTTGAAATATCCAAACGAAGAAAAAATCCTCCTAACGAGACATCAACTTTAAATACCAAACAAAGAAAAACTCCTCCCAACGAGGCATCAACTTTAAATATCAAAAGAAGAAAAAACTCCTCCCAACGAGGCATCAACTTTAAATACCCAACGAAGAAATTAAATACCAAATGGAAAAACTCCTCCCAACGAGGCATCAACTTCAAATACCAAACAAGTGCCAAAGAAATTGGGCTTGACTCTTTTTTAACACCCACTTAACTGGGCTTGAAATCCTTACCGTGCCAGCTAAACGGGGCTTAAAATCTCTTATCTTATGCCAACTTAACTGGGCTTCAAAGTGCCAGCTAAGCAGGGCTTAAACTCTCTCATCTTATGCCAACTTAACTGGGCTTAAAAGTGCCAGCTAAGCAGGGCTTAAACTCTCTCATCTTATGCCAACTTAACTGGGCTTAACATTTTAAAAATGCCAGCTAAGCAGGGCTTAAACTCTAATATCTTCAAAATTTCTCAACATGTTCTTTCATTTTCTCTTCTTGAAAAAGTATCATCTCACTTTGTTTTCTTTTTCTCTTTTCTCCTCTTTTTTTTTTTTTTTTTGTTTTGACAAACTCTTTCCTTATTTTTTCGTCTTTTTTTTTTTCAAATTCAAAAAAATACGTAACTCTCATATTTTCTCTTTTCAATATTTGCAAAGTTGACAAATGTAATGATGCAAATATCTATCTCAAATGATGGTGCAAATGCCAATGTCTCATCAACAATGCAAATGCAAATGCAAATGCAAAACAAAAACAAATACAAATGTTATCTAACTGCTTCAAATGTCAGGATCAAGTGTTCACTGAATAATGCAAATGCTTGGTCAAAACAAATATGTAGATGCTCATGGAATGACCATCTTATCTTAAAAAAAATCTCATCTTAAAGATTCTCATCTCATCTTGAACAAGGTTCGAATTATTTTTCTCAACTGAAGCTCAACATCTCATTTTCAAATGAGGCTCAAGATCTTACTAAAAGTTCTTCTCCATCGAGGTTCAAGAAAAAGTTCACTCATCCGAGATTTATGACAAAATTTTATTCCCTTATTCAAATATTCTGAATGCATGCATTGAATGCCATGAATACCATGAAATGTAATTAATGAAATGCGACACATGAAATGAATGTCATGCGATGGAATGCAAACTAACATCATGAATCTTCAATTGTGACAAAAGGATACTCAAGCTCATCATGTCATTATATTTTAACTTCCAAACGCTTGGACTTAGAACTAGGCTGACCTCCACTAACTCCATCAGTTGATCACAACACCATCTCTTTTAGTTCCAATGCTTTAAACAGATACATTTCCAAACTTTTCATTGTTTTCATTTTTCTTTCTTCCCAGAATGTCGACTTCAAGCAAATTCAAATTCCAAGTGAAAAATCTTCAATGCCGATGCTGTAAAAGAGCCTACTCTGCCATTTACCAACTCAATAGATTCCATTCTTCAAAACCATTTTCTCATCATGGTAAAAAGCCTTCTCATTCTTTGCCCCAGAAATGTCACTCTTATCAAACTGGTTCAAAACTCAAATATGCAACCCCTAAACCTGAATGTTCTCATGTTATGTTTTTGAAAATTCTTTGAAAAGAAAGAAATTATCCAAAAATCATTTTTCAATCATGCCCCCATGAAAATTGCCCTATATCAAGTTTTCATGTTCAAAAATCAAATTTCCATTTTCTAAACAAAAATGCAACTTTGGATCTATTAAAAACTGGTGATTACTGCAAGAATGGACAAGGTGAATCACAATTTGGCTCATTGAGTATTTCATTTTGTCAAGGTTTTGGTTATCAAGAGAGGTTTCATCATATAAGGGAAAAATCAATGTTTCTTCATCTAAACTCACAATGAATTTCCTTCAACAATCAGGTTTTCACAAAAAGTTTTATTTTGAAAACACAATCCATTTTGGCACTCTTTATTAGTTTCTTGATATATAGCAATTCAAAAAATGTCAAGACTATCTATGATGGGTTCAAAATTGGAAAAAAAGAAAAAAAGATTTTCAACTTTGGGTCAAGTCATCCAAATGATGTTGACTTTCTTAAGTTTCTCAAAATTCCTCAGTGTTCCCTGGTGGGTTCAAGACATCATTTCTCTTGTACTTCTCATTGGGTCTTGGTACAGTCATGCAGAGTTGCTTTCATATTTTCAATGTTTTTGGCTCTAGACTGCATGTTTTTGGGTTTTCACCCTAGAGCTTCATTCTTTCTTTTTTTTTTGTTGCTCTACCATGCATTTGAGAATTCAAATTTCTTTAATGACAATTCAAAAGGATGAGATAAAATATGAGGAAAAACTCTTCAACTTAAACATTCCTGCTTGATCAAAATGGACTTTTAAAGCTTGTAATGTAGGCCAAGGTTTGGGGTTATGAAAGAAAGGATAATCAGGCCTAAAAATGTGTTTAAAGGTAATTAAACAAAGGATCATTTCTTCATCTCAAAATATCTCATATCTTTCTTTTCATTTTGAAGGTAATCAAACCATGGATCATTTCTCTTCATAAGGATTTCATCACTTCTATTTCTCATAATATTTCCCATCTTTCTTTTCATCAAGCCATGGATCATTTCTCTTCATGAGGATTTCATCTTGTGATTTTTTTTTTTTCATTTTTCTTTCTTTTCATAGACTTTCCTATTACAAAACTCAATCCATTTCAACATTTGCCCCCTGACATAAGGCATTCTTTTCGTGGTGTAGAAATATGAACCAAATGTTCATTCCTCCATAGAAAGATAATTCTTCATACTTGCCCCCTGGTGCGGAGGGTGATCCTTAGTTAAGGTTCAAGAAAAAGAATTCAATAGGCTCAAATGGGGTAGCAAAGGATAATTTCTCATTTTGTGAAATGAATATGAAAGATGGCCATCTCTCATGTCACGTATGAATATTCCCATTAAAGAGCAAACCCCAAGTGAGGTAGATAATAAGAATTGCCTTTAAAAACATTTGAATATCTCATATGCATGATGTCACAATCAATTTTTCTCTTTTTTTTTTTCAACTCATGTAAAATCTCAATGTGCCTATCCAAGTGAAGACCCGACCCAACCCAACAATCCTCTTTTTCCTGGCTTTTTCAAGATGTTCATGCAATTTCATTCAATCATAGAGGAAAACAAAGTTTGCACAAATCAGAATGGTGTGCAAAAAAAAAAAAAAAATTGGGTCATTTGGCTCTTTGGTAATCCTGCCCCAACATGTGGCAAAGGATAACTGGGTGAAAATGTATGTCACTCAAGTCAATGCATTCAAAGATGCTGGGAAAATATGACTTTTAAGATAATTTTGCCCATGATGCAAGTACAGGATACCATTCAGGAAAGGAAAAGTTCGGTCATGGTGATGAAACTTAAGAGTGATGTGTTTGAAGCTCTAGATAGCCTTAACACATATCAAATTACCAGGATCAAGATTCTTTGAAGAGAGAGTCTCATGAATTGCTTCTCAAAAATCTTTTTTGCAAAAATATTTGTTTCATTGCTCATTGCTTAGACAAAGATCATTGACCTTTTGGGATTCATTTCCTGGTCAAAAGAAGGTGAGGTTCATAAATTTTCAAACTTATATCATCAAAGGAATCAAGCTTTTGATTTGTAACTAACTGGTCATGGGAATAGGTTGCAAAGTTCATCTCTGAGAAATAATCACAAATTTTCTTTAAGCTTCAAAAGATTTTTTTTTTATTTGAACTTGAAAATAAATCATGCAAACACAAACAATTCCTAATAAAGGAACAAATTTCCTAAACAATGCTTAAAATGCCATGCCTAGAAAAAAATGAAAACATCATAAATTTGAAATTATCCTGACTGAGTATTTGAGGTGACATTCCCCATATTCAAACTCCAAATCTCCAATGTTCCAAAACATCCAAAGTCAAGATGCCACAGTGTGGATGGGCCATCACTGACGTTTGAACCCCCTCACTTATCAAAATTCAATAGGCCAGCATTGATCAAGCTTTGCACCTTTGCTTAAAAGCCAGGCAAGTTTCTATATAATGACTTACATTCTCGAAATGATATTCACACCGTGCATTGGCATCGTACCATTTCGGGTAAGGAGGGTTAAGTAGTTTCAGATAAATCGGTGCAACAAGATGGGCTTGTATGAGATGAGGGAGTAAGTCCTTGTAAGTCATCGAAATTGGGTCAATACGGGTTCTCTCTTGATTGTTTTGTGGTCTTCTTGAGGTAACAGGATGATAATATGGGTTTTGATGTGGAGCAACTTGTGGTGATTGGGTGTAATCAAGAGATTCTTTAGACTTCGGGCTTCTCAGTTCAATCATAAGGCTATCCAATCTATCCATTGCTTCTTCGACCTTGTCCAAATCTTGATCCTTACTTGGACCACCAAGTGTACCATTCTGTCTTTGGCAAGCATGAAAGGTTTGTTGATATTGGCACAATGATTGCTTGTTATGTGGTTGGATTGAAGATGATTGAGATTCCTGAGGATGAACCACTTTGGTTTAATCGAGGCCTTCAACAATCTTCATCAATTTGGAAAGCTGCCCCTTTATTTCTCGAATATCATTTTCAAATTCTTCCTAATTTTCCTCCAATGCATTGATCTGTGCTTCTAATTGATCGCTCATGTCTCTTGAATCTATCTTCTCAAGAAGAAATCACCAACATTACACTCTCTTTCATGTGATGAATGCATGAGTATAAAGTATGTATGCACTATTTACACGTAGATATATACATGATGAATGCATGAGCGTCATTAAAATGTACACGATGAATGCATGAGCATTTTTAAAAAATGTACATGATAAATGCATGAGCATTATGAAAAATATGTACATGATAAATGCTTGGGCATTATGAAAATGTACACGATAAATGCATAAGCATTATTAAAAAAAATGTACATGATAAATGCATGAGTATTATAAAAAATGTACACGATGAATGCATGAGGATTATTAAAAAATGTACATGATAAATGCATGAGCATTATGAAAAATATGTACATGATAAATGCATGAGCTTTATGAAAATGTACACGATGAATGCATGAGCATTGTTAAAAAAAATGTACATGATAAATGCATGAGTATTATGAAAATGTACACGATGAATGCATGAGCATTGTTAAAAAAAAATGTACATGGTGAATGCATGAGCATTATGAAAAATGTACATGGTTAATGCATGAGCATGATTAAAAAATGTACATGATAAATGCATGAGCATTATGAAAAATATGTACATGATAAATGCATAAGCATTATGAAAATGTACACGATGAATGAATGAGCATTTTATAAAAAAATGTATATGATAAATGCATGAGCATTATGAAAAATGTATATGGTGAATGCATGAGCATTATGAAAAATGTACACGATAAATGCATGAACATTGTTAAAAAAATGTACATGGTAAATTCATGAGCATTATGAAAAATGTACATGGTGAATGCATGAGCATTATGAAAAATGTACACGATGAATGCATGATCATGATTAAAATGTACACGATCAATGCATGAGTATTATTAAAAAAATGTACATGATAAATGCGTGAGCATTATTAAAAAAATGTACATGATAAATGCATGAGCATTATTAAAAATGTACATGATAAATGCATGAGCATTATGAAAAATATACATGGTTAATGCATGGGTATTATTAAAATGTACATGGTGAATGCATGGGCATTATTAAAATATACACGATGAATGCATGAGCATTAAAAAATGTACAGGATAAATGCATGAGCATTATGAAAATGTATATGGTAAATGCATGAGCATTATGAAAAATATACATGATGAATGCATGAGCATTATGAAAAATATATATGATGAAAATATCTAAATGATGCAAATGATGAAGCTATGACATACTCAATGATTTTTACAAATCTTGACACAAAAAGATTAAGTATAAATTACGTCGAAGAAAAACACAAGTGACAAAAAAATTTAAAAAACAAATACAAGGACATTCCTTCATGTGTCCTATTCTGGGTCATTCTCCATACAAGATTGGCATGGTCCTATCTTAAAGTTGGTCACTTAAGTGTTGTTTATATGCTGAGTTTAGGATACTTGACCAAGCTAAAAGGTCCCCAAATTTCTCCTTAACATCATCCATGTAGGATGAGTAAGACACCCCATTCCTCACCCATTATAGGCTCCAATCGGAAGGGTTCAATTCAGGTGAGAGTATTTTCTAAAATTATTGCAGAGGTTATCACCTCACAAAAGCTTTGGTACTTTACACTCTGAAGGTGTTTCGCTAGCAGTTGCGGAGGTTATCATTTCACGAAAGCGTAGGTACTTTACCCCTTTTAAAAGGGACGAGCCCGGGTATAGTGCTTTATGATATGCAACGTGTAGTGTGTGTGAAGGAACATTCAAACCTTTTTTTTCCCACCAATGTACAAGAAACAAGAGTTGTTATCATAAATAATAAAATCAAAATAAAAAAGAAGATAAAGAATAAAAAATTAAACACTTTTTAAGACCAACATTTAAAACCTAAGGTATCACAAGACCAATCTTTGGCTCGACTCTCTAAAGTCCCCAGCGGAGCCGCCAAACTGTCATAACGTGCCAAATACGAATTCAACATGCTAGACGCAAATCAATAGAGTCGCCACTAATCATCTAATCAAGGTATGATTAGTCACCTATACGAATCTATCCTCTTTAAAGTAATCCTAAGCTTGATTAAAGCACCTTAAAAAGAATAGGTTCTGGTCTACTTATCAAAACTAGGTTTGGAAGTACGGTTATGTTTGAGGAAGGATTAGTACCCTCACAACGCCCATCCAAAAGGACGATACCTAATTAGTCTTGTGATACTTAAAAAGTCTTAATTAAATGGTCTTGTCTATCTTATTTTCTTTTTAATCTATTTAAGTTAAAAATATCGAAAATCACTTTTTAAGTCTCTCTTCCATCAATCTGGGGGAATTGCTAAAAAAAAATTTCTCACCTCGAGAGTATTCAAAAGAAATCGATATTTCCATTGAAGAGGCTCCATCGTCGGAAAAATTTAATTTTAAATCTAAGTCTAATTTTCATAATTAAAAACCTTTATTTTTATTTATGTTTGTTCAAAAATAAACCTTGATCTCAATATCGAAAATTATTTCTTAAAAACTTTTCCATCGATCTGGAGAATTTTTAAGAGACTTTCTCACCTAGAAATTTCTTAGAAATTAACCAATTTTCTTGAATTTTATCCTCAGAAGAAATCTTAATTTATTCTTGATTTTTAATTAAGCATCAATTATGAAAAATCATGACTCAAAAATTAATTGAAAATTAATTATTTTAAAAAAAATAAATTTCAACCTCTTTGTATCGAAAATCGTCCCTTAAAATTTTTTTCATGAATCTGGAGAATTTTTAAGAGAGTTCTCCCACCTAGAAATTTCTCGAAAACCAACCAATCGTGATCTTTTTGAATTTCATCATCGAAAAAGATCTCCATTTATTATTTTAAATTAATTAATCATCAATTAAAAATTAATTAAAAATTATCTTACTAATCAAATTAAACTAATAGTTAATAAATAATAAATAATAGAATATAATTAGTTCACAAAAATATACCTGCAAAAAAAACTAAAAATGAAATTAGTAAAACAATGAAAATAAAATATAAAACAATAAAACATAATAATGTAAAATAAAAAATAAAAAGAAACACAAAATATATATATATATATATATATATCAGCTGCATACGGGTCAGGTCTGCATGCGGGTCGCGCGTGGATCCTCTTGACCCGACCCGTATGCGGCTATAAAGGCCAAAACTTTTTTTTTTGTTTCATTTGATACCTGTTTAAAAAAAAAAAAAACTCTTCCCTTCCTTCTCCAAGAACACCCACCGTGTTCTTCAACAAACCCAAAAACCAATCACCGTCGCCGCCGTCAATCCCGTCGCCTGTCACTGCTGCCTCCGGTGGTCAGAAAATTCCAAAAAAAATTCTAAAAAAAAAATCCTCTTGATTCCCTTAACTCAAAAACCAACTTAGTTCTAAATCTCCGCTACTAAAACCCTTTCGAAACAACCACTAAAGCGAAAACCCAAGAAATTTCGAACCTAACAGCTTTAAAACAATTTATTTTTTCACCGATTCTTGCTTATTTACTCTTGATTGTGCTTCAAAATTCTGTGTGTTTTTGGTTGCTGATTTAACTCGTTTATATAGGAAAAGAAATTAGAGTTTCATTGTCATATGGAGTTCTAATATGATCCTAGATAGGATTTTATTCTAATCACACTTCTTAGAATCCAAGTTTGATCCAAAAAAGAGACTTAACTTAAACTTGTTTTCTTTTTTTCCTTTGCCATTATCCGATTTTTTTTTATACCCTTTTTTTGTGATTAATTCGAAAATGAAAAGAAATAAATTAAAAATAAAAATAAATAGTTAATTAGAATTATAATTAAAATTAAAATTAAAATTATTAACAAGTAAACCCGAATAAAATTCGGTGTCTACAATTATTATTTTTTTTACAAAATGACCTTATAACAAAGTTATGTACTTATGTTAATTAAAATAAATATTAAAATATAAAATATATTTTTTTTCTAATATGACATAAATATTTATATTTATATATATGTTTTTAAGTATAAATTTTAGAACTTGTTTGTTGTTAATTATAAGTGATTTTGAATTTGAATTTAAAATTAAAATTAATTTTTATTTGAAAAAAGAATTTGACTTACTGAATTCGGATTTTTAGCGGATTCGGATATCCAGCGGATAATGTTATTTAATTCAGATTCCGGATAGTAATATACGGATTTAATACGGATAATAAATGGTTTGAATTTTAAAGCAGTTATGCGGATTCAAATATTACAAAAAAAATAAATATTCGACTCGCTGCCATCCTATGCTAAAGAACCGGGAGCCACAAAATTATTTTTCAGAAGCAAATAAAAGCATGCGATCATTGTAATATGTCAACATAAAATTGGATCAGATTTACATACGATAGGATGTGAACGTAAGACCTCAGGGTTCGATACTGTTGAGAAAAACTTAGAGTAGATAACTCTAATTTTACCACTCAAAGAAGAAAGTTTAGATTTTAGGAAAACTCACAAATGCTCACACTTCACTCTAGACTACACTCTTTAGAGAAGAACTCTTTAGGAAAACTTAGAACTTTTATTGCTTATTGAAGCTTACTACTTGATAATTTACAAATGCAAGGGAGGGGGGTATTTATACAATACCAAGACAAACACAAGCCACACAAATATAAAATCTAAATAAATTACAACCACCCATTGTTGTTTAATAACAACCACACATTTAAATCACACAACTACAACCACACATTAAACCACACAATTGCAACCACACATTGTTGTTTAATAACAACCACACATTTAAATCACACAACTACAACCACACATTAAACCACACAATTGCAACCACACATTAAACCACACAATTGCAACCACACATTGTTAGGCTTTTATTTTTCCTTGGGCTGGTATTGGACAATTTAACACTCCCCCTCAATACCAGCTCTTCCTCTTTGCACCATGTTGAGTTGACGACGAAACATTTCAAATTTGTTGATACTCAAACCTTTTGTGAATAAATCTGCCATTTGATCATCTGTCTTGATCTGCTTCATTTCAATCTCTTCTTGTAGAACCTTTTCTCTGATAAAGTGATAATGCACTTCTATATGTTTGGTTCTTGCGTGAAAGACTGGATTTTCTGCCAAACGAATTGCTGACTGGTTGTCGCAATACAACGGAACTGCATAATCTACTGGTTGATGTAGATCACTCATTAGTTGTATCAGCCACGTACACTCTTGAGCTGCCATTGCTGCTGCTCGATACTCAGCTTCGGTAGTTGACAATGATACCGTTGGTTGTCTCTTACTGCACCAAGAAATTGTTCCAGAACCAAGTTTAAACATGTACCCAGTTGTTGATCTCCTGGTGTCATGATCTCCTGCATAGTCAGCATCACAATAACCAACTAACTTACAGTCTTCACCTTTCTTGTACAAAAGACCATAATCTATTGTACTTTTCACATATCTCAGTATTCGTCGAACTGCTTCTAAATGAGGCTTCTTCTGATTTTGCATATACCGACTCATCACACCAACTGTATAAGAAATGTCAGGTCGAGTCAAGGTTAAGTAGATCAGGCTACCTACCAATTGTCGATACATAGTTGCATCTTCCAAGTCTTTGCCTTCAAGTGCACACATCTTGCCATTTGGTTCCATCGGTGTTGAAATTGGCTTGCTCTCGAGCATTCCAAACCTTTTTAGCAAATCTTTAGAATATTTTTGTTGACAGAGAAATATTCCTTCTTGTCTGTGATCAACCTCTAGACCAAGAAAGTGCTTGAGTTGTCCAAGTTCTTTCATTTGGAAACGAACTGATAAATTCTCCTTGGTTTGAAGAATTTCTGCCTCATAATCACCAGTTATGATTAAATCATCCACATATATCAATACGATAGCTAGCTTTCCTCCATTAGCTTTGACAAACAAGCTGGAATCTGCAGGTGTCACTGAATAACCACTATGAGTTAAAAATTCAGCAATCTTACCATACCATGCTCTAGGTGCTTGTTTCAATCCGTAAAGTGCCTTTCGCAGCTTACACACATGCTCAGGATGATTTTGGTTTTGAAATCCCAATGGTTGAATCATGTAGATTTCCCGATCTAGCTCTCCATGAAGGAATGCATTCTTCACATCCATCTGCCACAAGTTCCAGTCTTTGTTGGCTGCAAGGGCAAGTAGGACTCGTACGGTTGTAAGTCTTGCCACCGGACTAAACGTTTCATCATAGTCTAGCTCATACTTCTGAGAGAAACCACGAGCCACCAACCGTGCCTTGTACCTTTCAATCGACCCATCTGGACGATGTTTTATCTTGTAAACCCACTTGCAGGATATGGGTTTCACATCTCTTGGTTTTGGCACTAGATCCCAAGTCTGATTCTGCTCAAGCGCAGTGATCTCTTCTTTCATAGCCATAATCCACTCAGAACTTTGTGATGCTTCTTCAAACGTCTCAGGTTCTGTTGCAATTGGTTCTTCCACTATGGCTGCATTAGCATATTTGGGATTTGGCTTCCGTGCTCTTGTTGTCCTTCGGATTTGTGATTGTGGAGATGGTTCTTCCACTTCACTCGATCTAACATCTGGTTGATACACACCAGTTTGCCAAGGACTCTGGACTAACACTTGCTCGTCATCGTTATCATCACATAGGTCTTTTACTTCATCTGAAGTTGTCTGAAGTTGGACAATATACTCTCCCATTTTCTGTTGTAACATGTCTTCAAATTCTTTTGAATCTGACAACACCTCCTTTTCTGAGGACCACCAAGAAGATGCTTCATCGAATACCACATTGCGTGAAGTGTAACATCTTCCACTCGTAGGATCACAACATTTCCACCCTTTCCTTTGGTTGTCGTATCCCACAAAGATACACCTAGTTGCTTTCTTATCAAACTTGCTACGTAAATGATCAGGAACAAATACATAACATACACAACCAAATACTCGAAAGTAGCTGACTGAAGGTTTCATTTTCCACAATTTCTCAAAGGGTGAAACAAACTCTAACCTTGGTTGAGGAAGTTTGTTGATCACATGGGTTGCGGTTCTCATAGCTTCGGCCCAAAATCTTCCGGGTACATTCTTTGCATGTAGCATACTCCGACAAATTTCTGCAAGATGCCGATTCTTTCTCTCTGCTACACCATTCTGTTGTGGTGTATTGACACAAGTATACTGATGACGTATGTTGCATTCTCGTAGGTATTGAGAGAATTCGCCTGAGCTATATTCTCCTCCATTGTCTGTGCGCAAGCAACATATCTTCTTTCCCACTTCTCCTTCAACTATCTCTTTGAACTCTTTAAACTTTGAGAAAGTGTCAGACTTTTCTTTCATAAAGAAAACCCACACATACCTGGAGAAATCATCAATAAACGTCACCATGTACCGCATTCCACTAATTGATGGTTGCTTAACGGGTCCAAATACATCAGAGTGAACTAACTCTAATGGTTCTTTTGCTTTAAACTTTGACTCCTCGTATGGCAATTGGTGTGCTTTACCATATTGGCATCCTGCACAAACTGTGTCTGTTCTTATGTCAAGCTGAGGAAGTCCCTTAAGCATCGACTTCTTCATCATCATACTTAGCTTGGAATAACTAACATGACCTAACCGCATGTGCCATAAATCTGCTGTATCGCTCCTTCTTGTCTTGTCTACATATGCTGACTCTGCTGACATCACGTAGACTGACTCCAGACGTCGTCCTTCCATCATCGGCTGTCCTGAGATTTTGAGATCACGATATACCTTCACATCCCTTGGACCAAACAGAATATGGTGACCTGACGATGTTAATTGTGCCACTGAAAGCAAATTTTTCTTTATGCCTTGGACATGGTAAACATCTTGTAGTGATACCTGATTATGACTATATCGAGGTGCTACTACCGTCTTACCGATGTGAGTAATCGGTAATCTTGAATTATCAGCTGTCACAACAATGCGATTTCCCTTGTATTCTGACAGGTTCTGCAACTTCTGTTTATCGCCTGTCATGTGATTTGAGCAACCTGAATCGACAATCCAGTCATTCTCATAGTCAATTCGGTCAGCCGTTGTTACTGTGAGAGCTAACTCTTCCTCTTCCATAGCAAAAAATGCTTCAGCGTCCCAATCATCTTCGCTTTTCTCCTTTGTACTAGAAGTAGCAGCATTGCTCTCAGCGGGCCTTTTGTTAAACCAACAATCTTTTGCCATGTGACCTTTCTTGTCACAGTTGTAACAGTTACCTTCAAATCTTTTATTGTTGCTACGATTCTTTGAAGCTCCCCCTGGACGAGAGCTCCCTTCTCCTTGATGACTTTTTGTCTTGTCACCATACTTTTTAGATCCACCACCGACGTGCTGTTTGAATTTGCCTTTGCTTTTGTTGGTGTAGAGTGCTTCCTCTTCACTTTTCAACGAGACCCCTCCCATTTGCTTGGCCATAGATTCTTGACCAACAAGCAAATTTTCAAACTCTACAAGTGATGGTTGAGTTGGCCATCCTTGTATAGCGGCAACGAAGCTGCGATATTCGGGCCTCAAACCATGGATAATTATTCTTTTTACCCTGGTATCTCCAATAGCGGCTGTAGGATCTAAATCAGAAATTTCACGGCATAACGTTTTTACCTTGTGAAAGTATTGAGCAATCGGTATATCTCGTTGTGCAACTGATAACAATTCATTCTCAAGAAGTTGAAGTCTTGTGTCATTCTTTCTCGACAAGAGTGCATCTAAAGTATCCCACGCTTCTTTTGGCGTTTCTAGCTTTTGTATGTGTTCCAACATTTCTTCTTCAACTGTGGTCTTAAGGGCAAACATGGCTTTACCCACTTTAATCTTCCATTTGCGCAAGGTTCCTTGAGCATCTTCTTGCTCGGGCTTCGTAACTTCACTACCACCAACGACTTCCCAAAGGTCTTGACCTTGTAGGTAAGACATCATACACGTCTTCCACGTGTTGTAATTTTTGTGATTGAGCTTCTTGATTCCTCCAACTACTTGAAGATCACCCATCGTGTCGGCAAGACTAACAATACCGAACAAGCTTGATTTTGAGACACAAACTTGTAGAGTACAAACTCCTCACAACTCAAGAACGCTCAAACCAAAAATAGTACCTGAATAACTATTTCACCGTGAATAGTATCGTATACGTGAACAGTATTGTACGTATGTCGTACACTAGAACAAATCCAGTATACGTTAACAATTACTGCAAAAGTATACAACCACACGTATGAATAGTAACCGTATCTGTGAATAGTGACCGTATACTGGAACAGTGACCGTAGCCCGTGAATAGTGCACCAGGTAGGTTCCCAGGAAAGAGAGGTGGGTCACTGATAGACACACTTAAATACCAAGTCTTTCCTAGCCAGAACTTCCCTAGACACTTTCACACTACCACACTTTATTTCCAGCAACAAGAATAATTCTTTTCTGATGTGGAAGATCAGACAATACTGCAACCACAGAGCATACTAAGAACCAACACTTTCACTGCAGCGGAATAAGGACCACGAACCAATGGCTCTGATACCAATTGTTGAGAAAAACTTAGAGTAGATAACTCTAATTTTACCACTCAAAGAAGAAAGTTTAGATTTTAGGAAAACTCACAAATGCTCACACTTCACTCTAGACTACACTCTTTAGAGAAGAACTCTTTAGGAAAACTTAGAACTTTTATTGCTTATTGAAGCTTACTACTTGATAATTTACAAATGCAAGGGAGGGGGGTATTTATACAATACCAAGACAAACACAAGCCACACAAATATAAAATCTAAATAAATTACAACCACCCATTGTTGTTTAATAACAACCACACATTTAAATCACACAACTACAACCACACATTAAACCACACAATTGCAACCACACATTGTTGTTTAATAACAACCACACATTTAAATCACACAACTACAACCACACATTAAACCACACAATTGCAACCACACATTAAACCACACAATTGCAACCACACATTGTTAGGCTTTTATTTTTCCTTGGGCTGGTATTGGACAATTTAACAGATACCTCCTCCTATTCGAACGATTTTAAAAGCACACTCTCGTATCGACATCATTCATTCAGGATTTTACTTTTGAAGTGCTTTTCACAATGATCGAAATATCCTAGTTGATAAGAAGAATTCATTTCATTACCAACTGAAATAACCCTTATAACTATATTGAAACTTCTACTTCTTAGTACTACGTGCCCTTCTTATAATCGTATAAATGTATATGCGCAAACCGTAGTTTCAAGTATTAGCTCCTTATTAGCTATCACAATAAGATATTGTATTTATAGTTCTAAACTTTCTCACCCACTACTCTTTAAAACGTATTCCTAATTTTGAAAACGTATGTTTTAAGGATTAAATTCAAATTTGTCATTTTATTATAGATCAATATTAAATTTTGTCAATGTATTTTAATTTTATTGAATTTTATTATTATACTTTTAATTTTGTTGAGAAAAAAGTACAATAATAAAATTGAATAAAATTGAAGTACAATAGCAATATTCAATTTTGAGCCATAATATAGGGATAAATTTTACCTTAATATCTGTTTTTTAAGTATTAGCTTCTTAGTTGTATGAAAAAAAATGTGACAAATCAAATAGCTGAATTTATTTATTTGGAAATATATACTCAAGATTCAACTTAATTAATTTATATTTCATATTATTTTCAAAAAGAAAAAAAAATGACATTCCAAGTAGGAGAAATAATAGTAGTACTATTTCTTTTCTTCAAATCAAAATTAAGGATAAAAAATACAACATATTACTTAATTAGATAGAGACCTTGTATTAATGCATCAATAATATTGGAAAAATTATTGCAAGACCATTATTCTTTTTAATTAATTATGGATATAATTAATGTCAGATATTGGACAAACAATGCTATAATTAGGAATTATTGATGAAGAAGTCCATCATTGAACAAGAAAAATGACATCTTAATTGTCATAATTAATAACTAGTTAATTTGCAGTCATGAAAGAAATGATAAAACATCCACCTAACGTAACAAACATTGCCTCTCATAGTCATTATACACCAACAACTCCATCAATGGCAACAAACATTGATTATCCTTTTATTCTCATTCTCAAGCTTAATTATATATAATATATATTCTTAATATTATTCCTATATACAAAAATCTCATCAATTGCAAAAAAAAATTCAACAAAAATCAAATGCAACTCTAAGATTGCTTGGCTTCATATTACATTAATTAATTCCTATGAACAAAACAAGTAAAACTCATATCAATCCAATATCATTAAAAAAAACAAGAGAAAAAAAAAAGAAAAAAAATTCATAACTTTAAGAAAAGAAGTGGAATTAAAATATTCAAGATTTTTTGTTTTTTGTTTTTTTCTAAATCATCTATTATGTAAAGGATTTGGACCTGTATGAACTTTTCTCTTTCCATCACCAAAAACTTCATTATCATCACCATCTTTAACTTTATGATCATGATTTCCAGCTTCAAAGCCACCATGGGATTGAACAGGCTGCCTAAACTGTTGAGAAGAAGCTGAAACAGCAGGTTTGAAGCTGCTTCCATGTCTAGCAGATCCATGATCATATTCATGGGTTGAAGTTGAAGATTCTAACTGAAACAGCAACAACAAAAGAAGAAGTAGTAGGAGAAGGAGATAGAAGCAAGTACACTTTTTGCTTAAACCCATTTGCTGCTTCATTCTTCAGAATTCAAACACATAGAAATCATGCATGGGTTAATCCTTTTTTAGCCCAAAAACCTAGACAGCAAAAGCAAACCAAAAAACAAACTTTCTTTTCGAAATCTGATACTCAAAAGCCCCCCTGAAAGAAACTGGTCGAAACAACACTCCCTTAGTGGCTTTATTTCTTTTGTTTTTGTTGGGATTTTTGGTCTTTTCCTGATGGGAAAACCTTGGAATTTGAGCTCTGAAATGAAACAGTTAACAGTACGTATACTAAGAGGAGGGAGTCAAAATGCATAGGTTTTGGTGCCTGATATTACAATAAAATGGGTGAAGGAGTTTGGGATTGGAATTTGAAGTCTGATATGAGAGGAGGCCATATCTTTTACATGGGAAATCTATATGAAGCAGAGAAAAAGATGAGTTGCTATTTTCTGTTGGAGAATTGGCTGATTTTTCTTTGTGATTTTGTTGGATATATCTACTGCATCTCAGCAAGTAATAAAAAAAAAAAGAAGGAAAAAGGTCTTAAAGAAGTACTCCCAAAATGAGATTTGAGATTTTATCTCGAAGATTTCGAGTTGATTTCGAGATAAATGAGGTGATATTTATAAGAAAGAGGAGGATTACCTCTAATGTAACTCAAAATCTTTATATATGTAAAAAATGAAAAAAAAAAAATAATTTTTTGTAAGTGTCCAATCTAAAATTAATTGACCACAAATTTTAAGGTTCAATTTAAATATAAGATAAAAAACAATTCAAGATTTAATCGATATGAGATTACATCACTTTAATATATTTCATCACATATAGATTGAGACAGAAGAGCCTACTATAACATGTAAGAATAACAAAACACAACTTAGGCTTTGATTTCATGTTAATCAATTGGCAATAGGTGAAGATATCTAACTTAAATATAAAATCACAAACAATTTAAAATTTAATCTATGTGAGATAATATCATTTTAACAATTTTTACTTTCATTTTTTTAGTTTATAAGATATAAAGAAAAAAAAAATTGAACTTTTAATTTTAATCATCGATGTTCAAATCTTAACAAATTAAAATACAAAGAAAAGAAAGAAAGAAAGAAGTTAAGTTTATAAATAATTTTAGTTCGTTCATATATAATTTTTTGGAATGATTGAATTTCGTAAGTATATATATATATATATATATATATATATATAAAGATAAAAAAAAAAAATTAATATCCAATTTTCTTCCAACCTCATCATTTCACTCCCTTTCCTCTTATTCGCTTTTCTCTCTCCATCAAACATGCACTTTAAATTTTTGGCTTTAGGGAGAAGCTTTGCTATACTCATGAAATTGGAGTAAAAAATGTTTTCCAAATTTGCATGCATTTTATCCATATTGATCAGCTCATTTGTCTATTTCCTTTCTGTCTTTTATCTGATCAGCCACTTCATTAATTTGCTAATCAAAATTTTTCATTTCATTTCTTTTTTATTAATAATAATTAAAATTTGTTTAAAAAACACTTAAACAATTAAAACTTGAAATGTCAACATGAAATTTTTGGATTCAAAAATAAGATATTATATAATAAGCTTTAAAGAGATGTGAGAAGGGAATTTAAGATTTAATTTAATTGGTTTATGTAGTTACTTTGAGATTTAATTCAGTTGATTTATGTAATCATTTTTAAAAAATGGCATCTAGAATGTATAAGATTCGAATCTCAACATTTGCAATCATTTTTCTTATTTCAAAATTATCGCTTCTTTATATAAAAAAAGAAAGAAAATTATGTTTAAAAAAATAAAATGATGTAATAATTTACCATTCACGTATAGAAAAATGAAATAACCCAACCAACCAAGTTATCACCTAAGATGAAGAAAAAAAAGTTTGGGGTTTGAAATTTCATCAACATCTATTATTTATTGTAAATATTTTTAATTTAATTACCAGAAGTTTAATGAAGAAGAAATCATATCAAAGTAGTCAAACAGGTAGGAATTGACAGATGGGCTCGAATGATCTTTTTTTTTTTTTTTTCAAAGGAAAACATGATGTTGTCTTCATTCACTTTTCCAATATATAATCCAGGGAAGAAAAATAATTAAACCCAAAAACATGAAAGTCAGTCGACAGTCGACATGGTTAATCGATTTTAGCAGTTAGGGACACCTTTGTCATCAAAGAGGGCCCAATGACCTGAAAAACTAGGTAGAATGTATTGAAAATCTTCTTTAAAGGATTGCTCCCTTTTTCTACCACCATTTCTTTTCAACCTCCGTTGTGATCGTGAATTTAAATAGTGATCGCGATACTTAAATCTGTTCATGGATTAGATCGTTGTTCAAATTTTTTTTTTTTATCTAAGCTCATTTCGGATAGGGCTGGTTCGCAAGTTCATTTTACTGTTTATCAAGTATTAAAATATTAAAATATTTATTTTTATATTAATATTAATATATTTTATAATTAAATTTAAATAAAAAATATTTTTTTATTATACAAACAGTAATTCGAGTCGGGCCAGATAGCCTGACCCTTGAGCAGGTCTAGGCCAATTCCATGTAATAATTGTTATTTTGTGATTTTAATTTTTTTCGACATTAATATCTATCGTAATTGAAATGTTAATGATTAATAGTTCGTAATAATTAAATTTACGATCGTAAATTACATGTATATAGTTTTAATTAACAATTTATAAATAATTTTTTCTTTTATAAATGAAAGATCATAAATTATTTTAAAATTATTAAAAATGAATTTTTATAATTATAATTATAATGATTATATTTTACAATAAATTATGTAAAATGAAAAAAATTTCACGACGGGGATAAATACAATGACTATCGAAAATATCACAATTTAAATCTCTCACCATGACTTTTGCAACAATTAATAGCTTCCCAAGGCATAATATATATATATATATATATATATATATATAAGTGTGAATTTCATAAGTGTGTTTCAAATTTTAATATATCTATGAATAAGATACTTTCTTCCAATTAGAAGTATTCATAAGTCGAGTCGCGATTCGAATTTTTTTTAAGATTCTTAATCCAAGTTTAATCTAAAAGTTCGTTTCACTATTTAAAAAATATTAAAATATTAAAAAAAATAATTTTTATATTAATTTTTATAATTAAATAATATTTTTATTAATAAACAATAATTCGAGCCAGATCGAACCAAATCGAATTACAAAAATTTATATCCAAATCCGATCAAATATGAGTCGGACTTGTCAAGCCAAGCAAGTAGCAAGAACCTTGCATATGTTTACTTCCGATTGTTTTGGTAGTAGACATTTTCTCTTTTGTGTGAGTAACAAGTCAAATCCTTATATTTTTTCGTATATGGAAGTAGATTGAAAAACTGATTAACAAGACATTATAGCTAATTCGTTATGACTGGCTACATATATGTCGGGCTTTCACCATATACATGTTCCAAGAGTTCATTGGATCGTCAACTAGACAAATTTAAATTGAAAAAATGAAAAAAACTTTAGTAGAAAGTTAAGTGGGTGACTCTTGTCATATTGAATATATAATCATATTCGACACTCATTCAAATTTGAATAACACAGAGAGAGTATTATTAAGCAAATCATCATTGCTAGCTCTTCGATATAAAGAACACTGTTAATTGGTTCTTAGGGCACTGCTGAAAAATATGCTGAACTATAAAGGACAATAAACATCCTCACCTTTTGCAGCTGTGTTCAGACTAGTTGTTTTGAGCACTTTTTTTTTTTCTTTTTTTCACTTGGAGAAGAGCAAAAGAGTTATTTTGGATACTTTCGGTTCCTACCATTCATTTCTCCTAGATGTTTCAATTGGTCTTCCTTGCTCTCCTCTTGCAAACCATGCATTTGGAACAAATAATGTAAAATATATATTGGGGAGATCTGAGCCCATGCAGTATGCACTAGAAAAAGAGCCATATCTTTAATTTTCATAATGAGTTACATCCACACCCACCGCTCTTGATAGTGCTTAATTTGAGGGTATTGGGAGAGCTGACAGAAACACTATGAGATCAAATTGAGAAATGAATGTTACATATATTAAAAAAAAAATATATTCGACATTTGTATTCGACAGATGTTCGAATATGAATATGAGATTATGATTCTTCAAATATATTAAAAAAATTAAAAATTAAAAATTAAATATATTCGTATCAAACATATATCTATAACCAACACTTATCAAAATCCGAATTAATCACATATATCAAACAATGAGGTTAATGAGTACATTAGGCATCATTAAGGCCGAGAAATATATAAATGGGTGGGCAAACACAGAGAAAGGAGAGAGGTCTCATCTCATCTCTTTAATTATTTTTCACCTTTTTGTTCTCTCTCTTTTATTATTATTTTTTGTTTTTCTTTTTTACTGGTCAAACCCATGGTGCTCCACCATCATTTGGATATCTCAATAACTATCATTAGCTTGTATATGACACCTAAGAAACCTTGATTTTTCCCGTTACTCATTGCCACATTGGTAATGAACAATGTGGCAAAAAAATTCCATCCACGATCTATCGAAAAAATTTATACACGATACGAATATAATTTAATAAACATAACATAATAAATTTAAAAATAACTTATTTAATACATGTATTATATTTAAATTTAAAATTTTAATATATTTAATAAAAAAATTTATATTTATATTTAAACAATTAAAAAATATATAAAATACAATACGCATTCCACGATTCAAACTTGAGACAGTTAAATTGAATCTATAAGGTAAGAGAGAATTATTTTCTTGTCAAACTGAAGAAAGAAAAAAAAAATTTTGTTAGAACTGCTAGAGTAACCGGCCTACAACATAGTTTAATGATTCTGCCATTCGTATGGCTCTCAAAAAGGACACCGCCGAGCAGGATTTTCCTTAATTAATCAAATTTTTTTTAGAGTTTAGGGCAATAAATAAAAAATTGGATCGGAGATAAAATCAGTGAAAATTTTAAATTATCGATTCAATAAGTCCAACTGATTAAATTACATTGTTTAATTAAAAAATAAGTGGTAAGTGATGAGATTTGAACTTTTAATCTCTTAATCATATATTAAAGATCATATCAATAAATCAAATATATATTTTTATTAACTAATTACTATATTTAATACCTATTTAACATCAAAATCATATATTTAATATTTAATTTATTTTTTAATTAAACAATGTAATTTAGGAACCGAACCAATTTTATTTTATTTTTTTGATTAAATCGATCAGATTGATTTTTTTACCACTTATTTAGGAACACCCGAACCAACTGAAAGCAGTTATTGTTATGAAATAAGTATGTGATGTTAATGCTGAGTGTGGTTACATTAACATAAGCCGACCTAGTTAACAGACCTTTATTATTATGGAATACAACTTTCCCATGGACCGTCAAGGCTAAAGAAGATATTTTTTATGTACCAAAAAAAGGAAAAGAAACAGATATTTTCTTCAATGTTCATTTTAGGGATTTTGTAATTGGGTTTGTTTAACTTAATTTAACCTCCATTTTTCAAATACATCTTTTATCCTCGTTCGGATGTGTGAGATCTACCATTTATAAATTAAATGTCAGACGTAAATGATAATAATGAATTTACTACATAACAATTAATGGATAAAAAGGTAATGCGATGGACCCTTTTATAATTCATTTGATTTAAAGTACAGATTTAACGAATCTTTTATTCATTGGAAAATACAAAAAATCATCATTAGAGATTTTACAATTCCTATTTCTTGCCATGAGCAAATTTTCGTTTAAGTTAGATTTATTCAATAATTAGATTATCTGTTCATATCCGAAGGTTTGCTTGATATTTGGATGAGTTTGATTAGAAATATTAAATTAAAAAAATAGGCTCAAAAAAAGAGAGACCAATTCAAGAAATAAGTCGAGCCTTGGATATGACATTTTTTTGCTCAAACTTGATCAACTCGATCCATTTTACTATTACTAATATAAATTTTTAAGAAGGATTGATTTTTTTAAGAGGGATCAATATTCTTTTTAAAAAGGATTGATCTATTTTTAAGATAGATCGATTCTTTTTAAGAGGGATCAATCTTTCTGTGTTCAAATTTGGACGAATATGTGCGAATTTGGATAGTACTTTTACATGATCATATCAAACTTGGACAAAAAAATTTGCTCATATTTCGGATATGGATCAGGTCTAGGCCGTCATAATTCTTGTTAATATGAAATCTAGCTGACCTAACTTATGGAGAGGTCCATCTACTTAGGGCTAGTTTAGCATTCTTGTTGGAAAAATGTTGAATTGAAAAAAGTTTGAGCTGAAAAAAGTGTGGTTTAAGTGTTTGACATTGCTGTGAAAAAGTGCTGTGGGGAATTGAAATGTAAAAGAAAAATGTTTAAAATAATAAAAGTGTAGAGATGTGAGGATAATATAATCATTTTATCCAAAAGCCAACTTTTAAATACCAAAAGCTATATTTTTTGGCTTTTTGAGTTGGCTTTTCAAATCATGGTTACAACCGTAAAAGTCAAATATTTTTACATTTTTAGCATTGCGTTTGCGATGAAAAATAGCTTTTGATCTCAAAAGCTGTTTCAAAAATAATGCTAAACAAAACCTTAAGCTTGGTGGATACTTTAACATATTAAACCTCCCATTGCCAAAGTAACAATTACTTCCTTTTATTTTCTACAGCAATATATACGTTATACAATTTAAGGAGGAATGAACCATTTTCCCCTTTTAGCTAGATTTTATCTGGATATATAGGATTATAATTAGAATTAATTTTTATAGTTTTTAAATTTCACAATATCTCTTTATATCGTAAGGAATCAGCCGTTATCGGACTAAATGCAATCACTGTCTTCGAACTAGATTGGCAACCCAAATGGTTGCTGATGAAATCCCCAGCCAAAATGAGCTTTGTCAGATTTACATTTTCTGTTTGTAAAATTCTTAAATTTCATAAACGAAATTTCTTTTTACGAGGAATCAACTGTTACCAGACTCAATACAATTGATGTCTTCAACCAGATTGGCGACCTAAATGCTCGGTGATGAAATCCACTGTGCTAATCCCCAGCTGTTGTGAGAACATGGGAAGATGCTAAAATCAATATCACCTGACCATACTCTAACAGTCCATAAAATTGATGAAAAAAAAAAGAAATAAAAAACTAGCTGGCAAATGGCAATGCCTTGCAATCAATATTTTTCCCTTCAGGGCTATTATAGCGGTACTAATTACTTGAAACATTGACAGCTCAACTATTTAAGCTTCACTTGGGATATGTCTACTGCCAAAATGGCATCCAGCGCGGCGGGAACGAGTTTTGACAGTGAAATAAATTATAATAAAAAAAAAAAGATTATTGAAAATATTAAATTAAAATTTGTATGGTTGAAAAAATCGAATCGAAAGTCAAACCGATATGATCTTCGATTCAACCGGTTGGACTAATTGATTTATTTAAATAAAATATTTAAAAATAATTTTAATATTAAATAAATATTAAATATAGTAAATAATTAATAAAAATAAATATTTAGCTTAATGATACTAAAAAGTTATGGATTCAAATTTCATCACTTATAAATTTTTTTTTAAAAATAATAATTAAAAAAAATAAAAAATAGTTTTTCCGGTTTTGGGGAGGGGAGAAAGACACATATAAGAATAAAGAGTAGTAAACCCACATTACCGCATCCAAAAATATAATTCATAAAATTATTAAAAAAATTGAATACATAATTCTCACGTCTAAAAAGCATTCATGATTGTGCACAAGATGAAGAAGTTATGATTGAATCTTTGATTTTCACAAGTAAATTGATTTCTCTCCTGTGATCCTCTTTCTATTATATAAGATTTTCTTGATGGAAACTAGATGTGAGTGTGTTACGGTTTCTTGATGGAAACTGAACTGAATGTAAGTGTATTATGTTTATGGATAGAGAAATGATCAATTTAATTATATATTCATCTTTAATTTGGAACGTTCATTAAATATTCAAATGAACGGTTGAAATTTATTTAATATTCAAGGATAAATACTAATTTATTATTTAATAAATTAAATGATTATTATGTCGGTTATTTTAAAAGCATAACTGATCATTATTTCGTAAATATGGAGAAATTGAAGAAATAATTCAAGGATTAAAGTCTAGAGAAATAGAAAAGTGAATAATATGAGTAAGAGCAAAGTGGCTAGAATTTGAGCCTTCTACTTCGATTTCTTTTCCTTCTCTTTGATTTTTTTACCTAAACTTGAAACTCTATATCAAATTTTTAAGGAATTTTCTATCAAACCTTTGCAAGTTGCAACTTTGATATTTGATTAGGTTAGAGTTTTAAACATTTTTTTTTCTTATTAAAAGATGAGAAGAAAATGAAAATGTCGGCCCATCTTTTTGCCACACAATCAACAAAAAAATTCACATTATCAATTATTCAATAAAAGCATTATGATAATGTAACGTAGACGTGCTCATGGATCGGGTTTGGATAAGCATTTTTATAATTCGGACCTACTTGGTCCGACTCGAATTACTGTTCACATAATAATAAAAAAATTTAAATTTAATTATAAAATAGAAAAAAATAAAAAAAAAATATTTTTTTATATATGTGAACAATGTATTTGAATCCGTAGACCAATTCAGATCCATCCAAAACTGAATCTAAATAAAAAAAATTTTAAAAATCTTAAATTACAATCCGGCCTGACCCATAAACTGATGTCACGTAACTATGGCCAACGCTATATCAGTAAGTATCAACGTTTTATGTCAACAAAGATAACATGATATTTTAACTTTATTAACGATTAAATTGAAATTTGCAATTTTGAAGGGTTCGATTTTATCAAATGATTGTTCTAGATTAAATTCTCATTTTCAAAAACATAACAAAATAAACATATTTTGAAATGATATATAAAAAATTAATTTAAAAAAATGATAATTGTTATAAAATTAAAATATCTTATTTAGAAAACGAACTCATTTGTCTTTTGACAATTTTATAAATGATTTTGTTTGGTTATACTTTAAATTGTTTACAATTTAACCACATCCGGAGATTTTCACTTCACCTAATTTCATCCCCAAAACATTTCAATTTTAAAAACTTTCATATTCTCCAACTCCAAGTCCAACGTTCTCGATTTTTGTGTTATGAACCACTTATCAGTATTTCCTTATTTGCATTTTATGTATGCGTTTTGTTTAGTTTGTTATGCGTTTTGGAAAGTTTAAACAATGGTTACGATTGGCTGTTGCACTGTCATCTTTGTAACCACCTTGCTGAGTCATACAGGTTGTTATAAGGGAAAACCATGCAATGATGAGGGACAGATTGGATGATCAAATATTCTCTCGTTTTCTCATTCTCTTTTCTCCCTATCTCTTTCTCTCTTTTCTTGGATATTCCTCTCTGTTTTTCTTCTGCAGGTTCTGTTCATATATAACCTGGGTACAGGCTATATCATTGGTATCAGAGATTTTTTCTTGTGATTATGGCTGATGGCACCACCACCAGATTGCAAAAGGAGTTTACTAATCTTCAAAAGGAATTTGAGAAGATCGATGGCAAGTTGGGAGCTCATGCTGAGATGCTACGTAATGAGTTCCGAATGGAGCTTAAATCTGGTATCGAATTCGTAGGAGCTGAGCTGCGGTCTCTCCTTCAATCCTTTCTGCCAAAGTCACCTGGATCTTTTTCGGACCCAGCTTCTGGTTCTTCACCAGCACTAGGTTCTTCAGAAGGCAAACAGAAGTCTGTTTTGGATTCTTTGCCTGAAGACCCTATCGCTCTTCACAAGCTCACCAAGTATTCAAAGATTGAATGCCCTCGATTTGAAGGACATGATTTTCGGGGTTGGCTACTGAAGATTGAACAATTTTTTGAGGCAGATCAGACTCAGGAACAGGACAAGGTTCGTACTGTCATTGATGCACCCAAAAGAGTGTATCTTATTTAACCTTGCACTAAAAAGATCAATTGTAAGTATAGTAGTTAGCAAGGGTCGAGTCCTCAGGGATTGGGTTTTAGTTTATAAGTTGATAGTTTAAAACTTAAATTCAAGAACAATAAAAGAAAAGGGGTTTTTGAAGCTAGATTTAAACTAAAGTAAATAATAAGAATAAGATGCAAGGCGGTATAACCAGCCAATAAAAATATATATACTAAATTAGGCGGTATAACCAGCCAATAAAAATATATATACTAAATTAGGCGGTATAACCAGCCAATAAAAATAAAACAAAATTAATATACAAATTAGGCGGTATAACCAGCCAATAAAAATAAATATACTTTTAAAAATAAGCAAACTAGAAAAGTAAGAAAACAAGTAAGAAGAATCAAAAATAAAAAATATGGTTAAGGTTTCATTCTCCACCACTAGACATCATTAAGAATCAATTTCAGATCTATCAATATCAACCAACTATCAAAGTTAACAACCGTAGATAACAACAAGCTCTGTTATCCCAATCTTTCCTTAGTTTGTCGTTAAATAGAACAAGCTCTCTATTTAATCTCTAACCATCAAACAACTTAGAATAAGCTCTCTAGATTCAATTTAATGGCAGCTTTATGATGAGAAAGATAGGTTGATCTAAGCAACAAACACATAAGCTCGGATTGTTCAACTTAGGTTATGTTCCACTTTGCAATTATTGAAAACTTGACCATAATCATTAATTACAAATTGCCACTTATGAATAGGAAATCAAGACAATTACACGGATCAAGACTCCTAAACTAGCAATAGATAATTATCAAGATCTATCTAGTTGTACACCTAAACAAATCAAGACAACATCATGAACAATTCTTGTAGAAGAACATAAGCAACTTTGATAGAAAATTAATGATAGATAGAATCTGAAAATCAATCACAAAACATGTCTAGGGCTTTGAAATCACCCTTAACCAAATAGAAGTTTAGCCTAGCATAGGCATTATAAACATAAAATTAAATAGAATCTAAGAAGAAAATAAAAGAAAGAAAGAAGAAGAAGAAGAATATTAATTATCCAACCTCTTGCTCTTTCTAAAGAAAAAGAAAACTAGAGAAAAGAAAGAAGAAGAAAACTTAGAGAATTTGATTATAATGGCTAATATCCTACCAATGTACAATATGATCCCTTACAATCATCCAAGGCCCTCTATTTATACACATTTTGGAGGGCTAAATGACAAGAGACAAGCTTTACAAATTTCAAAGGTAGGTATATGACGATTTTGATCAGCCAACTTGATGGTCGATTTCGTCAATATTTGAGGCCTGATCTGATCACATGGTCTTCTAGAAAAAGGTTCCCCTATCAGTTACGGAACCATAGCCGTTGGAATCAGCTCATTTGCTGATGTGGTTAAGCAGATATGGGCAAAATACGAAAACATGTCAGCACAGATGTCATTACACATCAGCCACCTTGATGGTAGATTTATTCAATATTGGAGGCCTGATCTGATCACATGGTCTTCTAGACAAAGGTTCCCCTATCAGTTATGGAACCATAGCCGTTGGAATCAGCTCATTTGCTGATGTGGATAAGAAGATACGGGCATAATACGAAAACATGTCAGCACAGATGTCATTACACATCAGCCACCTTGATGGTCGATTTCGCTAGGGTAAACGACTCCGTTTTAAGAAGTGTAAAACATGAAAAAGATAGATCTGCCTCTTAGCTTTGCATGGCTACAAATTTCAGCCTTATTGCTTCAGTGAAACTCGAGATATAGCTGATATGGTAAAAGGTGTCGGAACTGAAACTGAACTGGATTTGCCCTTAATTCTAGTAATCTGAAATCACTCAAAGAAACTTGTGAAAAACACCAAAATACATAAAAATATAAAAGATCATAAACACAATTAGACTAAACAATAATAACTCGTATTTGACACAAAACATTAATAAAACATAACTAAAAACTATATAATTATACGAGTTATCACACCCCCACACTTAGATTGTTGCTAGTCCCTAGCAACGACTCAATAAAAATAAAATAAGAAAATCTAATCTAATCCATTTTCGTAGGAAATCACGGTGGCACTTAGCATGTGACACAAGCCTTTAAACCCCTAGGTGTCCCTAGTGGACGAGTTTAGTCTCGTGAGGGTTTACTAGAACGATACCCACAAACATTGAAAAACTAAAATATAAATAAACTGCATATACTAAAAATATTTACTCCTAATCCTTTCAATACAAATTAGAGACAATCTTTGAACAAGTCTTATAAACTAATCAATAGCTTAAAGAATTTCACAAAAATTCATGCTTGAATGTAAATTGTTTGAGTTAAGCCAATATTAACATAACATATCTCAATCAAAATAGTGCATGTTCAAATTTAATCTCAACTTCTCACATGATATACCCTCATGATTTTCACTCTTTAAAGTAGTGGTGAAGTGTTTACACTCAATCAATCTCATGAAAACCGTTCTACCATATTCTTGCTTGTCCACCTATTCTCCACTATTTAGATCATACAACTTCATGAATCAAGAGGTCTTTAATCAAGGTTGTAATGGGGCCAAGGGGTTTGTAATGTGGTTGAATAACAAAAGGATAAAGATATCACAAAGGCTCCAAAGAGTTCATAAAGTTTAGAGACATAATAAGATCATACAAAGAAACTTCTCAAAACTCTTTACAAGTACATAGTCACCTAGGCCGAATATTCATGTTGGGCCTTTTCTTCATTCTAAACAACTTTGTAACATCTTTTTCTTTTTCCACAAATTCAAGAGATGATTCATATTTTTTACTTAGGAATGTATTTGCCAGTATTCAATTTCTTTTTCTCTTGACTTTTCTTTTCTTTTCCCCCCACACTTATTTCTTGTTTCTAACCCAAATTTTCAACTAAAAATATCCCTTGTTTTTTGCAATATGTCTCAAAATATATAATCCATCTTTAGAACAAGGGTAAGGATATAAGTATATTTAGGCTAGGTGTAAGTTGTGGTTACCAATAAAACAGCATATTTAATGTAGGCTCAAATTGGCTCACTAGTGGGGATGTTCTCTTAGAACATTAATAATGGATGGCTGTTTGGCTCTGGTTATAATCCTAATGCCTCTATCATATTCATGTTGTCACATGTATCAATATAGTCTCAAACGGTTCAAAGCAAGTTCTAGAGAATCATGTAATCATAAGAGCACTCAAGAAAGAAATTAGATTGATTTGTATAATGCATCAATCATTTTAGGCTCAAAAACTCACAATGATGATTATACAAGTCAGTTTTAAGTCTAAACATGCTTCTTTCTCAATCAACATATCATATTAACATTGGCTCATAAAAATTAGTATCAAGCTTAATTCTCATGAAAATCTTCTCACTGATAAATCTGTTTTAGACTTATGCAATTCATATCTCATCATTGTATTAAAAAGGAACTAAAACTCAAAAAAAAAAAAAAATAATAATAATAATAATAATAATAAAGACTAAAAAAAATAATAGACAAAATAAAAGAAATCCTAAATCATTCCCCCCACACTTAATTCTTACATTGTCCTCAATGTAAGTCTATTAACCCAAATGAAAGAATTATGTGTAAGAGAAAAGAACTAATAACATAAGAATAGGAACAGCTAAGACTCAAAACAAAACAAACTCATGCAACCTAAATAATCTTAAAATACTAAACAAAAATTAACAAGTAAACATAAAAAGATTAAAATCAAACTGACAAGGTGTGTCTCAAGTCTCCCTTACTCAGACCTTGTTCAGAATGAATATTTCTAAATTGCTTAAAACACAACAAACTTTTTTTGTTTTTTTTTTTTTTTTGTTTTTTTTTTTTGAAAAGAAGAAATCAAGCTGACAAGGTATGTCTCAAGTCTCCCTTACTCAGACCTTGTTCAAAATGAATACTTCTAAATGGCTTAAAACACATCAATTTTTTTTTTTTTTTTTTTTTTTTTGCAAAATATGTCCCTTACCCCCTACTAAAGGTAGAATTTAGGAGATATTACCTGCAGAGGTTGCTAACCACTTATTATAACTGAGACACAACAAACAAAATGTTAGATAATGTCACAAAGACAAAGTGCAATCCACTCCTTGCTCGTCCATATCTCTTTTTCTTTTTCCGAGCGTTTGCGAAACAACCGTAGCAGATAAACACTCATAAGCTTGGAGCTTTTTGAGTAAATCTTCAATGGTTGTAGCAGAAATTATGGTTCTCCTTGCCTCTGAAAACATGAATCCATTATTCACAGCATTATCTAAATATGAAAGCAAATTACTAAAATAACCATTAATATTAAGCAAACCAATGGGTTTCTTATTTGTGACCAAAGATGACCAAGAAGCCACGCAAGCTATTTCTTCCAATGTACCCAGACCTCCTGGTAAAGCAATGAATGCATCGGCAGAATGGTACATGATTGTTATCCGTTCAGGGACACTCCAGACTTGTATTTCCTTACCCACGGTAGGTCCACAAAAACTTGTGAATAGTTTTGGCACGATTCCTAGAACTGGACTTCCTCCGGTGTGTGCTGCTGTAGCGACTGCTCCCATTAAACCCGTACTACCGCCTCCATAAATCAAGTGGATCTTTTGTTGGGCAAGTATTACTCCAACTCTTATGGCTTCATCAGCGAATATGTTATTTTTCCCTGGATAAGCACCTCCAAAGACACAAATTTTTTTAATGCGCTGGGATGAAGTACTTTCCATTTTATTTTTTTTTCGAGTGCCTGAAAGAGAATGAGTACATGGTGTAATATATAGAGGACTGAGTAGTGAATCAGACAAGAGTAATAATGTCGCCGAAAGTGTATCTGTCCTGTCAGAAGAAAATGTTAACCTAACAAAAGATTTTTGCGTGATTTCAGGAAGAAAATCAAAAAGAGAAGAAAAAATCAACCGTAAAAGACAAATAAAAAAAAACGAGAATAATTACACAAATCGAACAACACGTAAATTAAAACAAAATAAAGTTATTGCAAATCAAACCAAAAGCTGAGAAGTCATTTATTGTAGTTGTGATTGTGGCTCACATCTTCCTCTGGTTTTACGTCCAGAAACGGCTTAAACGCCTTCTATGAGTCGAGGATATGCTTCCCATCCAGTTTTCTTACAAGCTGGCAAACAGGGTCTTTTAACATCAGATTCCCAAGATGTTGCCATTCCCTTTGGAATTGCGGCCATAAATCAAGAATTTCTCTTTGTACGTCTCCACTAGGATGCGTCTCAAGAGAAAGTTGGATATTACCCAAATTCTCCTTACTCAGTCCATCCTTAATGAATTCAATTTTATCATCTCGATTAGAGGACGGAATCCCAATAGAACGACATTTACCGTTACACGTCCATCGTGCACATTTGTGGCAATTTGAACTCATGCGCTTTGCTCGTCGCTTCTTTGCAAAAGTGCTTCTACCTGTACCTGGTAAATGCAAAACAGGAAGATATTCATCTTCACGTACCTTGGCTTCAATTAGCCAACGTATGTCGTCAGGAATCCCTTTGTGCATAAGCATTCTTAATCTCTCAAGTCGAACTTGGTAAAGCTTCAGTAAAATATTTCGAGGAAAAGGAGGAAATCGTTTCTGCAATCTTGTGAGAATATCATCCATCCTGAAAAAAAAAAGAATGAAAAAAAAATTGAAAGAGAAATTGGAAGAGAAATTTATATACAATATCAGTTTTGTGGGTAGCTGATGGAACCGATTTAAATAATCACGGAGTACCGTTATCCGCCATTTAACCGGGGTTAAAAAAAATAAATTAAAAATTATATTTACATCTTGTAAGAGAAAAGAACTATTAAACAAAAGAAAAGAAAAACAATAAAATATAGAATGATGGAGAGTAAGGAATATGCAAATCTGATATAATAGATGCTCTCCATCCTTTTGGGTTGCCTCCCAAGAAGCGCTTGGTTTATTGTCCTCAGCCTAACTTAGACCCATGCCATTATTATTCAACATACTTTGGCTCAAAAAGTGGAAACTCCTCCACATCTTGTATTGGAAAGTTCTCATAGTAAGGCTTCAATCTATGACCATTCACTTTGAATGCCTTATCTGTTTTTGGGCTTTGGATTTCAACTGCACCATGAGTAAATACATTAGTAATAACAAAAGGTCCAACCCAACGAGAACGTAACTTACCTGGATATAACTTAAGGCGTGAATGGAAGAGAAGAACTTTTTGTCCAACAACAAATTCTTTTCTTGATATCATCTTGTCATGGAATGCCTTAGTCTTTTCCTTGTAAATCCTAGAATTCTGATAGGCATCATTCCTTATCTCCTCTAATTCTTGTAGGTCAAGTTTTCTTTTCTTTCCTATCTCATCCATCTCCATGTTGCATTGTTTGATAGCCCAATATGATTTATGTTCCAATTCAACCGGAAGATGACAAGGCTTACCATAAACAAGTCGATAAGGAGACATACCAATGGGTGTCTTATATGCTGTCCTATAAGCCCAAAGTGCATCATCAAGTCGTGAACTCCAATCCTTCCTATTTGGATTAACTGTCTTTTCAAGGATGGACTTAACTTCTCGGTTTGACACTTCAGCTTGCCCACTAGTTTGAGGATGATATGAGGTGGAGACCTTGTGTGTGATGTTATACTTCCTCAAAAGTGCTTCCATAGTCCTATTGCAAAAGTGAGTACCTCTATCGCTGATTATGGCCTTTGGCGTTCCAAACCTAGCCAAGATGTTAGTCTTGACAAAATCTGAAACAACTTTAGAGTCATTAGTCCTAGTGGATTTTGCTTCCACCCACTTTGAAACATAATCAACGGCAAGTAAAATATAAAGATTACCAAAAGAAGGAGGAAAAGGTCCCATGAAATCCATGCCCCATACATCAAAAATTTCAACAATAAGTATTGGAGTTTGAGGCATTTGATTTCTAGCACCTAAGTTACCAGTTCTTTGGCAACGATCACATGACTTGCAAAAGAGGTATGCATCTTTGAATATGGTAGGCCAATAAAATCCAGAATCAAGAACTTTCATGGCTGTTCTTTTGGATCCAAAGTGTCCTCCACATGCATAAGAGTGACAAAAGGTGAGAATAGATTGAAATTCAGTTTCGAGTACACACCTTCTTATAATCTGATCGGAGCAATGCTTCCAAAGGTAAGGATCATCCCATATGTAGTATTTGGCATCACTCTTGATCTTATTTCTTTGAGCTTGTGTCAACTCTTGTGGCAACTTCTTGGTAACTAAGTAATTAACAATATCAGCATACCAAGGAGTTGTTGTTCTTATAAAAAGAAGTTGCTCATCCGGAAAGTTCTCATTCAAGGGTAGTGCATCATCTTCATGAACTAAACGGCTAAGATGGTCCGCAACCAGGTTGTCACTACCTCTCTTATCTTTTATCTCCAAATCAAACTCTTGTAAGAGAAGTATCCATCTAATCAACCTTGGTTTGGCCTCCTTTTTAGTGAGTAAGTACTTAAGGGCTGCATGGTCAGAAAATACAATTACTTTAGTACCAATTAAATAAGATCGAAATTTTTCTAAAGCAAATACAACAGCCAAAAGTTCTTTTTCAGTAGTGGAATAGTTCAATTGAGCATCATTAAGAGTTCTTGAGGCATAATAAATGGCATGTGAGGCTTTCCCAACCCGTTGGCCCAAAACAGCTCCAATGGCATAGTCACTAGCATCACACATGATTTCAAAAGGTACATTCCAATCTGGTGGTTGGATGATAGGAGCTGATGTCAAGAGTCCCCTCAATGTTTCAAACGCCTCTTTGCATTTATCATCAAAGTGGAAAACCACATCTTTTTGTAGTAGCTTGCAAAGAGGTAATGTGATCTTTGAGAAGTCTTTGATAAATCTCCTATAGAAACCTGCATGTCCAAGAAAAGAACGAACCTCTCTCACATTTGTGGGAGGTGGTAAAGAATGCATAATATCTATTTTAGACTTATCAACCTCTATCCCTCTAGAAGAAATAACATGGCCCAAAACTATTCCTTGTTCTACCATAAAGTGACATTTTTCCCAATTCAAAACAAGGTTAGTTTCCATGCATCTTTCAAGTACAAGTGTAAGGTTCTCTAGACATCTATCAAAAGAATCACCATAGACACTAAAATCATCCATAAACACTTCTATGATATTCTCTACATAATCTGAAAATATGCTAACCATACACCTTTGGAATGTAGCTGGTGCATTACAAAGACCAAATGGCATACGCCGGTATGCAAAAGTACCAAATGGACATGTGAATGTTGTTTTCTCTTGGTCCTCCGGAGCAATGGCTATCTGATTATAACCTGAAAAACCATCAAGAAAACAATAATGAGAATGGCCAGCTAACCTTTCAAGCATTTGATCAATAAAAGGTAAAGGAAAGTGGTCTTTGCGAGTTGTGGAATTAAGTTTACGATAATCAATACAAACTCGCCATCCTGTTTGAATCCTAGTAGGAACAAGTTCATTCTCATTATTTGTTACCACCGTTACACCTGATTTCTTTGGAACCACTTGGACTGGGCTCACCCATTTGCTATCCGAGATAGGATAGATCACTCCAACATCTAGGAGCTTCAGTATCTCCTTTTTCACAACCTCCATCATAGGAGGGTTCAATCTTCTTTGTGCTTCTCTTGTTGGTTTAGACCCTTCCTCTAACAAAATCCGGTGCATGCACATGGATGGGCTTATTCCCTTGATATCGGCAATTGTCCAACCAATTGCTGTTTTATGCTCTCTAAGCACCCGGATAAGTCGCTCTTCTTGCAAAGGTGTGAGCTCTTTGGCAATGATGACAGGTAGTGTGTCCTTTTCCCCTAAGAACAAATATTTCAAGTGGTTCGGTAGTGGTTTCAATTCTAAAGTTGGTGCCTGCAAAATGGAAGGTAGAAGTTTCTCATTAGATAAAGGCAAATCAATAAATGAAACATCAAACCTTGCATCTTTAGGTTGCAGCGAGTGTAAAGATTCTAGTGCCCCTTCCACATGGTCACTCAAGGCTAGTTTAGCATTCCCCATTCCGAGATGGTTGCTAAGGACTATTTCCACACTATCTTCACCATCTAGCTCATAAGCTTGCTGCACTAGTGAGTCAATTATATCAATATTAAAAACAGAATGCACATCACTAGGATATCTCATGGCCTCAAAAATGTTAAAGCGAATTATTTCACCATCAAATTCCATAGTTAAAGTGCCATCATGTACATCTATTTTAGTTCTTGCTGTTTTCAAGAATGGTCTCCCTAATAGAATAGGTGTGGGATTAGAAGACATCTCATCTTCCATCTCAATAACATAAAAGTCAGCGGGAAAAACCAATTCATTAACCTGTACAAGAACGTCTTCTACAACTCCTCTTGGATAAGTGTTAGAACGGTCAGCAAGTTGTATTATAACACCGGTTTCCTCTAATGGTCCTAGATTCAATGAAGCATAAATTGAATATGGCATGACATTAATAGATGCCCCTAGATCTAGCATAGCACGCTCAAACCTGGTGCTGCCTATCTTACAAGGAATGGTAAACATACCTGGATCCTTGCATTTAGGTGGGAGTTTCTTTTGAAGAACAGCTGACACATTCTCCCCCACACTTACCTTTTCATTCCATTTCAACTTCCGTTTAGATGTGCACAACTCTTTTAGGAACTTGGCATATCTTGGCACTTGCTTGATAGCATCTAGTAAAGGAATGTTCACCTCTACTTTCCGGAAGGTTTCCAAAATTTCCTTCTCTTGCTCCTCCTTCTTGGACTTTGCTAACCTGCTAGGAAAAGGTGGAGGAGTTATATAAGAAGGAAAGGATGGTTTAGGAATTACCTTTTTTAGTGGCTCGTTGGGATGTGAAGAGGATGCCATGGTATTGTTCTCCCCTTGAGCACTATCATTTTGTGGTGTCTCTAGCTGTTTCCCACTTCTTAAATTTATAGCATTGGCATTCTCTCTTGGATTCACTATGGTTTGGGAAGGTAATTTCCCAGAATCCCTTGCTTGCATTTGACTCATGGTTGTTGCCAATTGCCCTATTTGAGTCTCCAAATTTCGAATACTTGTCTTTGTTTCCTGTTGAAATTGAATTGTATTAGTAGAAAGAGCTTTAACAAGATCTTCAAGAGAAGTACCTGAATTTTGGGTGGGTGGTAGTTGTTGTCGGGTTTGGTATGGTTGTTGCACTCTTTGCTGAAAACCCGGTGGCCTATGGTCAAATGGTGGAGGAATAGTTTGTGATTGGTTCCCTCCATAATTGAAGTTTGGATGATCCCTCCATCCTGGATTGTATGTGTTTGAGTAGGGATCATATTTCCTTGATTGGTTCTGAAATCCACCCATGGCATTCACATGTTCATTGGTATCCTCTTGAAGTGTTGGACACATATCAGTTTGGTGCCCTATGTTTGAACATATGCCACAAGCCTTTATTTGTTGTATTTTACCTACAGCCAATTGTTGAACAAGAGAAGTCAGTTTATCAAATTTTTGTTCAAGGGATGATATACTTACCTCATTAACTCTCTTGGATTGTGGTGGTGGATCTTGTCTCATTGAGAACTGTTGAGAATTGGCTGCCATGTTGGAGATTAATGTTCTAGCAGCCCTGGGAGTCTTATCAACTAGAGCTCCCCCACTAGCGGCATCTATCATACTTCTCTCCATGGGCATGAGACCTTCATAGAAGTATTGGATGAGAAGTTGTTCACTTATTTGATGGTGTGGACATGATGCACAAAGTTTCTTGAACCTCTCCCAATATTCATATAAGGACTCTCCGTTGTATTGCCGAATCCCACATATCTCTTTCCTAATGTTGGCAGCCTTAGATGCTGGGAAATACCTTTCCAAGAATGCTTTCTTCAAATCATTCCATGTAGTGATGGTCCCGGATGGTAGATAGTAGAGCCATTCTTTTGCTGAATCAGCTAGAGAGAATGGGAAGGCTCTCAACTTAACTTGCTCTTCCGTGACCCCTGTTGGTCTCATGCTTGAGCAAACTACATGGAATTCCTTGAGGTGCTTATTTGGATCCTCTCCTGCAAAACCATGAAAAGTTGGGAGAAGGTGAATCAAACCAGATTTTAATTCAAAAGCTACCTCAAGATTAGCATATTCAATGCATAATGGTTGTTGACCCAAGTCCGGAGCGGCTAGCTCCTTGAGAGTTCGGTTGTCAGCTGCTGCCATCTCTCCTTGCTTCTCTTGGATGTTTTGGATCAACTCCTCGATTGGTTGTTGGTGAGAAGTTATAAATTCCCGAATTTTTCTAAGTCGTAAGTCTTTTTCGGGAGCTTGGAACATTCACTAATAAAAAAATATAAGAAAGTAAATAATTAGAACAGAAAATAAGAATAAACCAATAAACTAATAAACTAAAGAAAGCAATCCCCGGCAACGGCGCCAAAAATTTGATGCACCCAAAAGAGTGTATCTTATTTAACCTTGCACTAAAAAGATCAATTGTAAGTATAGTAGTTAGCAAGGGTCGAGTCCTCAGGGATTGGGTTTTAGTTTATAAGTTGATAGTTTAAAACTTAAATTCAAGAACAATAAAAGAAAAGGGGTTTTTGAAGCTAGATTTAAACTAAAGTAAATAATAAGAATAAGATGCAAGGCGGTATAACCAGCCAATAAAAATATATATACTAAATTAGGCGGTATAACCAGCCAATAAAAATAAAACAAAATTAATATACAAATTAGGCGGTATAACCAGCCAATAAAAATAAATATACTTTTAAAAATAAGCAAACTAGAAAAGTAAGAAAACAAGTAAGAAGAATCAAAAATAAAAAATATGGTTAAGGTTTCATTCTCCACCACTAGACATCATTAAGAATCAATTTCAGATCTATCAATATCAACCAACTATCAAAGTTAACAACCGTAGATAACAACAAGCTCTCTTATCCCAATCTTTCCTTAGTTTGTCGTTAAATAGAACAAGCTCTCTATTTAATCTCTAACCATCAAACAACTTAGAATAAGCTCTCTAGATTCAATTTAATGGCAGCTTTATGATGAGAAAGATAGGTTGATCTAAGCAACAAACACATAAGCTCGGATTGTTCAACTTAGGTTATGTTCCACTTTGCAATTATTGAAAACTTGACCATAATCATTAATCACAAATTGCCACTTATGAATAGGAAATCAAGACAATTACACGGATCAAGACTCCTAAACTAGCAATAGATAATTATCAAGATCTATCTAGTTGTACACCTAAACAAATCAAGACAACATCATGAACAATTCTTGTAGAAGAACATAAGCAACTTTGATAGAAAATTAATGATAGATAGAATCTGAAAATCAATCACAAAACATGTCTAGGGCTTTGAAATCACCCTTAACCAAATAGAAGTTTAGCCTAGAATAGGCATTATAAACATAAAATTAAATAGAATCTAAGAAGAAAATAAAAGAAAGAAAGAAGAAGAAGAAGAATATTAATTATCCAACCTCTTGCTCTTTCTAAAGAAAAAGAAAACTAGAGAAAAGAAAGAAGAAGAAAACTTAGAGAATTTGATTATAATGGCTAATATCCTACCAATGTACAATATGATCCCTTACAATCATCCAAGGCCCTCTATTTATACACATTTTGGAGGGCTAAATGACAAGAGACAAGCTTTACAAATTTCAAAGGTAGGTATATGACGATTTTGATCAGCCAACTTGATGGTCGATTTCGTCAATATTTGAGGCCTGATCTGATCACATGGTCTTCTAGAAAAAGGTTCCCCTATCAGTTACGGAACCATAGCCGTTGGAATCAGCTCATTTGCTGATGTGGTTAAGCAGATATGGGCAAAATACGAAAACATGTCAGCACAGATGTCATTACACATCAGCCACCTTGATGGTAGATTTATTCAATATTGGAGGCCTGATCTGATCACATGGTCTTCTAGACAAAGGTTCCCCTATCAGTTATGGAACCATAGCCGTTGGAATCAGCTCATTTGCTGATGTGGATAAGAAGATACGGGCATAATACGAAAACATGTCAGCACAGATGTCATTACACATCAGCCACCTTGATGGTCGATTTCGCTAGGGTAAACGACTCCGTTTTAAGAAGTGTAAAACATGAAAAAGATAGATCTGCCTCTTAGCTTTGCATGGCTACAAATTTCAGCCTTATTGCTTCAGTGAAACTCGAGATATAGCTGATATGGTAAAAGGTGTCGGAACTGAAACTGAACTGGATTTGCCCTTAATTCTAGTAATCTGAAATCACTCAAAGAAACTTGTGAAAAACACCAAAATACATAAAAATATAAAAGATCATAAACACAATTAGACTAAACAATAATAACTCGTATTTGACACAAAACATTAATAAAACATAACTAAAAACTATATAATTATACGAGTTATCAGTCATGCTGCATTTAGATGGTCGAGCCCTTCAATGGCACCAGCGGTTTATGCAAAACCAGGACAGCATTACTCAGGTTAGTTGGTCTCTTTACATCTCTGAGATGCGTTCCAGATTTGAGGATAATGAATTCACTGATCCTATGTGTGATTTAGTGACCCTCAAACAATCAAATACAGTAGAGGATTTTTATGAAGAATTTGAGAGTTTGCTTAACTTAGTACAGCTGACTGATGAATATAGCTTAAGCATTTTCATTGGCAACTTGAAACCTGAGATTTCTAAGCCTGTTCGTATGTTTTATCCTAGAACATTGACTCATGCTTTTAATTTAGCCAAACAAATGGAATCTCTAATCTATAACTTACCTAGAAAACCTTATGTTCCATATTGAAACCCCAGACCTGATACATCTCCACAGTCAGTTTTGCCATCTATCTCTAAAAAATCCATTACCACCCTTGTTACCAACACCCAACGCCTCATTTCTGACTTACCCGCAACCCCTGAAACCTCAACCTAATTACTCATACAAACCACCCAATTCCAGACCAGATAACACTGCTGCTAAACCATCTAAGATGCCTACTCGAGAAGAAAGGGATGATAGAAGGAGAAAAGGGCTCTGTATGTGGTGTGGCCTTAAGTTTGTAGTTGGGCATCGCTGTCCGCGATCACAACTTTAATAGTTACTGGTGGATGAGAGTACTGATTCCGTAGCTGAGCAGGAAGAATTTTTGGATTGTTTGGATACAATGGTAGAGGCAGTGGCTGACGAACCTGAACCATTGCATAAACCTGTTTTGTCCCTTCATGCTTTGCTAGGTACTGCAGGTCCACAGACTATGCGGGTTCCAGGCCGAATCAAGAATCAACACGTTATAATCCTTGTTGATTCCGAAAGCACACATAATTTTATTGATCATTCCTTGGTGCGACGTCTGGGAGTAAAGACTGCAGCTGTACATGGGATTAAGGTCTCTGTGGCTAATGGTGACTATATGCAAGTGCAGGAGATGTGTAAATCTGTTCATTGGGAGACACATGGTGTAATTCAGATTACAGACTTCTTAGTCTTACCTCTCACCGGCTGTGATGTGGTTTTGGGAGTGGAATGGCTCCAACAATTGGGACCTATCATTTGGGATTTCCAACACCTCACAATGCAATTTTCTTTAGCTGACCAAAAGATTGTGTTTCAAGGCTTGACTGCAGGAACTATTTAGTTTGCTACTGATCGCCAATCAGCAAAACTGCAAGTTTCTTCTCAAGGAACATTTACCCTGCTGTTTACTGGGGTCACTGAAGAACCCCTGCATTCTCCTACTGAGTCAAATCTGATTGCTTCTTTACCAGTTGATCTCAGAAATTTGATTCTGCAATTTTCAGTGCTCTTTGCAGCTCCTATGGGTCTCCCACCACAACGAATGCAGGATCATCGAATTCCATTACTGGATGAGTCCCAATCTTTTAAAATAAGGCCTTACAGATATCCCTCTATTCAGAAGGATGAGATTGAAAAACTTGTGGCAGAAATGAAGGCCACAGGAATCATCAGGGATAGTCAGAGTTATTTTGCTTCTCCAGTAGTCCTGATTAAAAAGAAAGATGGGTCTTGGAGGATGTGTGTCGACTACAGGCAGCTTAACAAGCTTACTATTAAAGACAGATTTCCAATTCCATTAGTAGAGGAATTATTAGATGAACTTACAGGTGCTTCTTGGTTTACTAAACTCGATCTACGGTCAGGGTATCACCAAATTCGCATGGCAGAAACAGATGTGCACAAGACTGCTTTCAAGACTCACCAGGGATATTATGAATTTTTGGTAATGCCTTTTGGCTTAACCAATGCTCCATCTACATTTCAGAGTTTAATGAACAGTATTTTTGCCCCTTTTCTTAGAAGGTTTGTGTTGGTTTTCTTTGATGATATCTTGGTCTACTCACCTAGTTGGATGGCACACTTGGATCACTTGCATCAGGTTTTTCAGACATTACTAAGCAATAGTCTGTTTGTAAAACTTTATAAGTGTGTTTTTGGAGCTTCTCAAGTGGAATACCTTGGCCATATTATTAGCAGACAAGGCGTACAGATGGATCCTGCTAAGGTCAGTGCTGTGCAACAATGGACTGTACCTAGTACCACTAAGGATCTGAGAGGGTTTTTAGGCCTCACAGGTTATTACCGAAGGTTCATTAAAGGATATGGTTCCATAGCCCAACCTTTAACTGAACTCTTGAAGAAGAATGCCTTTGCATGGAGCCCTATAGCCCAGCTTGCTTTTGAGAATTTGAAGACAGCATTGACTACTGCACCAGTTTTAGCTTTACCTGACTTCAACCAAACATTTGTGGTTGAATCTGATGCTCCCAACACAGGTATAGGAGCTGTCCTCAGTCAACAAGGGAAACCTATAGCTTACTTTAGCAAGGCACTATCCCCCAGGAATCAAACTTTGTCTGCTTATGACAAAGAGATGTTAGCTGTTCTCACAGCTGTAAAAAAATGGAGTGCATACTTAGTTGGTCGCCATTTTCAGATTAAGACCGACCATAACAGCCTTAAATTTCTGTTGGATAATAAGGCTCATACTCCAGCTCAGAAAAATGGGTAATCAAGATGATGGGATTTGATTACGAGCTGTTATTCAGGAAAGGGGTACACAACACAGTGGCTAATGCTTTGTCCAGGCAGCCTTCACCTGTTTTCTGTGCTGTCTCAGTCCTTGACACTGATTTGGCTACTCGAATAAAAAAATCCTGGGTGCTAGACCCCACTGTTATTCATCTCCTTCATAAACTGAAAAACAATCTTGCCAGTTCTTCAAAGTACACATGGGTGAATGACCAATTGCGTCGACATGGGAAATTGGTTGTAGGTAAGGACAATGTACTTCGCAATGAATTGTTGCACCACTTTCATAATTCAGCTGTGGGTGGTCACTCTGGCATAGCAGCTACAATGAAAAGAATTACTGGCGTAGTCTATTGGAAGGGTCTCAAAAAGGACGTGAGACGATGGGTCCAAGAATGTTCTGTTTGTCAACAGAACAAGTACGATACCTCTGCCTCACCAGGGTTGTTGCAACCTTTGCCAATCCCTGAAAGTATTTGGTCTGACATCTCTATGGATTTCATAGAAGGGCTTCCAAATTCTTTTGGTAAGACAATCATCCTGGTAGTGGTGGACCGCCTTAGCAAGTATGCTCACTTTCTCGCTTTGGCTCACCCTTTCACATCAATTATGGTTGCTTAGATTTTTCTTGATAACATCTATAAACTTCATGGGATTCCAAAAAGTATTGTGTCCGATCGGGACAAAATCTTTCTCAGCTCATTCTGGAAGGAACTTTTCAAGCTCCTAGGCACTCAACTGAACATGTCTTCTGCATATCACCCCCAATCGGACGGCCAAACTGAGGTTGTTAATCGTTGTCTTGAAACGTACTTGAGATGCATGTCTGGAGAACAACCTAAACATTGGTCCAAATGGCTGCCATTGGTAGAGTGGTGGTACAACACCACTTATCATACATCTACCAAGACCACCCCTTATGCAGTAGTTTATGGGCAACCTGCTCCTGTACATCTTCCATACATTCCTGGTGATTCTCAAGTGGAAGCTGTCGATCGCAGTCTTCAAGCTAGAGAAGCAGCACTTCAGTTGTTGAAATTTCATCTCTCCAGAGCTCAACACAGGATGCGACAGCAAGCTGATAAGCATAGGACTGATAGACATTTTGAGGTTGGAGATCTGGTTTATGTGAAGTTACAACCTTATCGTCAGAAATCAGTTGTTAACAGGTCTTCCTTGAAATTAACAGCAAGGTATTTTGGGCCATATCGAGTACTAACTCGAGTGGGACAGGTTGCTTATCAGTTGGAACTACCTTCTGAGGCTAAGGTTCATCCTGTCTTTCATGTCTCACAATTAAAAAGACATGTTGGAAAGGAACCCACACAATCTCAATTACCAGTGTTGGATGATGAGGGGGTCATTGCAAAAGAACCTACAGCTATTTTGGATAGGAGGATGGTTAACAGACGAGGCCGTGCATAGACTCAAGTCCTCGTTCAATGGAGCAACACTTTTCCTGAGGATTCTACTTGGGAGAGTTGGTATGATCTACAACAGCAATTTCCATCTTTTGATCCTTGAGGACAAGGATTTTTTGAGCGTGGGCAACTGTTATGAACCACTTATCAGTATTTCCTTATTTGCATTTTATGTATGCGTTTTATTTAGTTTGTTATGCGTTTTGGAAAGTTTAAACAATGATTACGATTGGCGGTTGCAGTGTCATCTTTGTAACCACCTTGTTGAGTCATACAGGTTGTTATAAGGGAAAACCATGCAATGATGAGGGTAAGATTGGATGATCAAATATTCTCTCGTTTTCTCATTCTCTTTTCTCCCTATCTCTTTCTCTCTTTTATTGGATATTCCTCTCTGTTTTTCTTCTGCAGGTTCTGTTCATATATAACCTGGGTACAGGCTATATCATTTTGCAACAAAACTCAGAAATGGAAAACGAAAACCAGGGTTCAAATGACAACAACGCCACCATTAACGACGTTTCAGACGAAGTAATTCCTGCGAATCCTTCAAACAATCCACCCCCAAACCCAGACTCTCAATCCAACAATGATCTCGGCGACAGCAACAACACCGAAGCTTTAGCCAAAGCTTTATCCTCGATGCTTACTTCTCTCATCAAAGACTTCGACTCCAAAGCCCACGACACTCTCGCCAGCCAGGACCTCCTTAGTTCCTCAATTGATCGTCTTACCCGAGGTAAATTTCCCCCTTTTGTTTTTTTTTTTTTTTCCTTCTTCTTTTCTGGGTTAAATTGAATTTTAAAATAAGATAAAAATTGTTTCTAATGTCGTTGATAAACAGAGCTTGATCAATTACTGGAAGATGCTCCGTTACCATTCATAGTGCAGTATGCTGTCAAGTTTTCTAATGTCAGAAAGAGAGTTTTGTCATTGAATTTGCTTTTGAAATCCATTCAGCGGCGTGTCGATAATATAGACCGAATGCTATCAATGGGCTTGCAACATGGTAACTAACATTTTTACCACTCTCTTCTTTGGTTAATGTAAAATCTTTGATGCTCTCCAATAGTCAGATCAGTTCCATTTTTGAGGAATGGTTATATTTAGTTAGACAGGAAAATGGCCCCATAGTAGAGGGTTTTGGAATGAGCATTTTTTTTTAGATTCGTATCACAGTTTGCCAAGCATGTTTTCTAACCTCCACCTAAAATCAATGTGTCCAAAATTTCAATTGTGGTCCTTGCTCTGGACTTCACTATATCTTTCTCCTGAATATGTGTTAAGCAACAGAGTAAGTTGGTGTAGTGTATGAGTATCTATTATGCCAATGGTTGGCTGTATAAGCAGGCCATGTTAATAAGCAGACTGGTGAGAAACTTCTCTTAGCATATAATTTAAGTGAAAAGTTGAAGTAGTGATGACTAGAGGAACCATCCCAATCAATTAGGCAAGCATTTAGACCCTATGTTACCCGGACTCGGGAGTATCAGATACGGATGTGTCTGACACGGATATGCTCAATTTTTTAAAAGTTTTTTCATATATTTGGAGGATCTCCCATACCAATGTCCAAATATGTGCCGGACACAGGTGTCGAACACAGCTACTTTAGGGAAAATGAAGAGTTCGGGTAACATAGCTTAGACCAATGCCACCAAAAGGCAATGGTTTTATATTATTATTTTTAATATTATTTGGTGATCTTGCCATTATCGGTTTTTTACTTGTTAAAACTACAGGTAGCTTGGGCAACTTGTTATTTGTTTGAGTAGTATTTCCTAGTTGAAAGATATATGCATTTTAGAGATACTTTATCATTTGTCTCTTTTTTTTTTAATTTAGCTTCTTTCTGCTGTTCTATTGTGCTTATGACTGACAAATTGAGATGCAATCACAGAGAAGACTGCCCCAGACGATTCCTGACAACATCAACATTGGCTGTCTATATTGGTATGTTCTAATCCTTTTATGGTTGAAACATTTATATGAAAACAAACTGTTTGGTTTTGGCAAGTGGACATCTCTGTGATAGTTGAAAAAGGTTTGAACTTTCTAAAGATTAACTTTGCATATAACAGAAAAGATTCCTAGTGTGTTTTTGTTTTATTTCATCACTTCTCTTGAAAGCTATATGTTTTCTTCTTTTTCTTTTCTTCTGTATCAAATTCATATTATAACTTTTAAACAGGCAACCATTTACACTGGTAATAAAAGGACTTTAAAATGATATCTGGAAGATCTGACTGTTAACTATTTCAGTCATTAATGAGAGAATATTGAACCAAAATATCTGGCATTTTACATTCTTCAATTTTGGTTGTCCTTCTGAAGTGAAACAAATGAAATTATGGAATAAGCAAACTTTTAGGTTGCGTTTGAGAATTAGGATTTCAAAATATGGATTTGGATTTCAAAAATAGTGTAAATTGTGAATAAAACTGAAAAAGAAATGGTGAGAAACAGAAAATAATCTTTTCTGTATTGAATAATTATTCTGTACATACACAGCACCTATTTATAACACAATTGTGGAAATAAATTCTCCTAAAGTTATGGCCTAGAGTCATGGAGTAAATTAATGAAACAATAAATCCTAAATTAAGGAAACAACTATCTACACATTAAATTCGGGATTTCAACAAGAACACATGTAAAATTAACATTGATGATTATGTTTCAAATTCATGAATTTGTTTGATGCCTATTTAGTGGTGAATTTGAAATACCTATAGCTATTTGTGAATTTGAAATTCATGTTTTTATACCTTTCAAATATATAATCATATTGAATCTTAACTAATTTATACATAATGTATGCATTTCATTCTCACAATTTATGTAGCAAATAAAATCCAAATTTTCAAATTCATGTTCCCAAACATAGCATTATTATACTGTCTAAACCTCCTTCAGCCTTCAATTGGCAAGCGAGTCAGTCGCTAGTCTTGGTGTAACTAAGTAAACTCCCAGTGAGGAGATAGTTAGAGACCTTAATGATGAAGAATAACAATGCTGTGGAAAATGTTTGATTGATTTATGTTGCAGTGAAAGTTTTCAAAATTTTTGCTAACTCGTTCTTATGTAGACAGTGTCTAATTGGTTAAACTACTCCATCTTTCTCAGTTTATGGAATGAGTAATCTATAGTAGATTAGTAGGATGGGATTATGGGGTGTATGGGTTTCATTTAACAGATTCTTTGCAATCAAATATAGGTTGACTCTAATAATTTAAGAATATCCCATTCAAGGTTTACGTAATATATTATAAAACACTCAAAAGTTTTGGCCAATAAGCTAGAGGTTTACTGAAGCTGTCGTTTCTACTATACAAGCTAAAATAAAATGAGCCATCTATCCAAAAAAAGAAACAAAAATTTAAACTACAGGAAAATTTCCAAGACAAGCGTCCTGGTTGGCCTCAGCCCTTTAAGATATTAATAATCTTAGTTCCAAACACATAATCGATGTAGTTATAGGTTGGATAAATTATTATTGATGTTAGTACTTAATCAATGTACCTGCCAGTGTAAATATGTTGTAGTAATTTCTTTTCTTTTTTTTAACAAAAAGATAGAGCTCTCCTTTTTCCATTTTTTATTTGATGCGGTTGATGTTTTGTAGGCAACTTGTTAAGGGAAAGGTTAGGTAGGGGCTCACAGTTTCCAAATATTGAAGAAATGTTTTTGAAGGCTTGACCTTGAGAGTGCCATGTAACTTTTTATGAAACAGAAAATGGTGAACTTGTCATGCTTTCCATGAAAAGCTCAATGAGGGTATTGCATTCTCATTTTTGTAAGGTTCTTTCCTTGAGAAGGTAAGGTGTGCAATTAATGAGTTGGAATTGTTACTATCTAATCTGTTCCATTAGAATACGTTTTTCATGCATTATACACTTATTAGAGTCAGGAAGTACGAACACGAGAAATAAATCGAGTATGGCAGTATGCATCTCAATCTTACCTTGAAAATATGTAATGGCTAACTAGAGAAACTAAAATTTTCAGGTTTTCTTGCCTGAAGGTGTAGACTTCTGGTGTTTCTTGCATTCCCTGAAGTCCCTGTGCATTTTCTTGAATGTCAAAGCATATTGTGCTTTTTAGCAGGAAGTGAGAAGGCTGGAATTTGTCATGCACATCTCTCTTACAATATGGAAAATAGACCAGCAATTGGCTGACAAGATAGTGGATTTATGATTACTCGGACTCCGGTATGAGTGTCGGACAGGGTATGTGTCCGACATAGGTATGTTTGATTTATTTTAAGTTTTTTTCTGTATTTGGAGGATCTTTGGGGATCATATCCCCATATCTATGTCCGAAAATGCATCGGACATGGGTGTCGGACACGGATACTTCAAGAAAAATGAAGAGTCGTAGCAACATAGTTGAGTCTTACCATTCTCAATCAGTTGAGTTTAACTTTAGCAACGAGTGGTGATAAACCTAAAAGTTCAAGCTGACTAAAGCTATTGTAATGTTTGTTTGTCAAGACTCAAGAGGCGTTTTCAGTTTTGTAGTATGATGGGTTTGGCTGTATTTTACTTGACAAACCAACGCAAAAAGAGTCATGTAAATAAACATTATAACGTAGACCACACAATTTATGTATGCGTGTCATGTATTGTGTTTTTTATGTCGTGTAAATATGAATATAACATAATTTATTAAATATATTAAAATTTTAAATACGATTACAATATATATATTAAATGTGTCGTGTTTATTATATTATTTTCGTATTTGTATTGTTTTCAAAATTATTAGATCTGAATGAATGGATCATCCAAGCTAGGTAACTAAAAATATAAGCACTTTCTTACTTTGTAGCTTAATGCAAAGCCTAAAAGTTTAGTACATTGCTCAGAAGCAAGCTAAGACATCACCATTGCTAATAAAATTTGATTATGTTGAACTAGATATGTTCAAGGATATAGGGTATTTGTTCAGTTCAGTTTGTATTAAATTAGGTTAGGGTATTTGTTCAGTTCAGTTTGTATTAAATTAGGTTTGGACAAAGATTTTTTTTTTTTTTTTTAATTTGGATTGGTTCAGTTCGAATTACTGTTTATCAATAAAAAAATTATTTAAATTTAATTATAAATATTAATATAAAAACAATTTTTAATATTTTAATATTATTTTGAACAGTGATAGCTCGAACCGACTCAGGTTTGAATAAGAAAAAAAAAATTCGGATTGCAATCCGATCCAATCCATGAACAAGCCTCTCTTGCACCAAGGTACAGATTTAAAAAAATAAAAAAATTTAATGCACCCTGTTCTTTTTTTTTGTTTTTTGTTTTCTCTTTCCAGTATCTCAAAATTATGTTATATTTTTTTAATCATGTGTTAATATATATATATTTTATAATTTGGGAGAAGGAAATTCGAACCTTGTTCTTGAATAAAGGGAAACATACACCAATCAAGTGAGCCAAAAGCTCAGGTGCATCATGTGTTAATATTCTTTCTTCATTTTGTTTATTTTAATAATTTCTTAACATTAAAAACTACTAAATACCAATATTATAAAAAAATAAATATATTTGAATATATAAAATATACCATTATCACTTTTTTTCTTGATTTCTTTACCAAATCATACACAAATGGAGTAGGATTCCAACATAAATTTCAATCCTTTTTAAGAAAGTAACTACTATTAAATCAACTCTAAATTGTTATATATAAATTAGATTAGACTAAGATTAACAACAACAAAAAATTGCCTGCTCATGGGTCGGGTCGTGATTAAGATTTTATTTTCCTTACCCAAGTCTGTTTCGGGTTGGACTCAGGCCGGTCTGAAAGTTCGTTTCACTTTTTAAAAATTATTTTTATTTATATATATATATTTTATAATTAAATTTAAATTAAAAATATTTTTTATTTAATGAATAATAATTTGGGTTAGCTCGAATTATCAAAATCTTTATTCAAACCCGATTTAAATTAGACCGGAAGGATAGCTCGGTTTATGAAAAGGTCTAAGCATAAGTAGAGCGGTCCAAATTAATATATTTATATTATTTTAATATAGTTAAATATTTAAAAAGAAGGTCTAAGCATGAGTAGAGCTGTCCAATTAAAATGATCGGTTAAAGTAATATTTTGAGGAATATGAAAAGCATCCAATCCATTGAGAATAATTGCTCAGTGATTTAATGGACAAAAGTAATATAAAAAAGATAAGTGAAGAATTAAAAAATTATTAGAATAGAAATTGCAAAGATTTAAATATCCTTAACAACAATCATTTTCCTTTCTCTTATTATTTATCTCATCTTTTCCCGTTTTTCATTTTATCTTTCTTATCTTTTTCTTTTACAATTTTTTTTGAAAAATAAATCTTCAACCAAATTTATTCACAAATCATCTTTTTAATAAACAGATTAAAAGAATCCTTAAAATAAAAATGATAAAGTAGTTAAAGGAAAAGAAAATTTTGTTCATTTCATTAAACATAAATAAGTCTTTCCCAAATCTTTGTTAAAAATTCTAAAATTTTAGATTTCTTTTTACAAATTATTTTTACACATTAAACCATTGAACAATAATTCTCTTCTAAAAAGCATGTTTTTCAAATTTATGCTAATATTTTTCTTGATTTCTGTCTCCGGCTTTGCTCTAAAAAAAAAGGTCCGGTAGCTCAGGCCCGGCCCATGAACAGCACGGGGCAATTAATTTTGCCTGTTCCCCTTATTCGCATTTTCTACTTCTCCTGACGAAGCAAAAATGGTGAGGCAAGAAGAAGAGGAAGACGATACAGTTTGGTTGGACGAATCTTTCTTCATCAATGACAAGTATTTTCCACACCCTTTTTCTCTCATTTTCTTTTCTTTTTTATTTAAAAAAAAAAAAAAAAACAAGTTGATTGTTAATGTGTGCAGTTACCAGCTAACTAGTTTCACATTTGGGTCTCATGTTCTTCAGCTCTTTTGTCTCCAATCAGCTTCTAGTAAGTTCTTTTTACTTATTTAGTGACAATCCATTTCTCTGTTTGTAAAGATATCCTGTGTTGGCTCATCAAAGTTCCTTAATTTCCTCAAAATATTCACTTTTGATTAATCAATTCAGGTTGTCTTTCACTATTCAAGTGAGATGTTTTTGGTCATTAGCAGATAGATGCAGAGGCTTGGATAAATACCGGTAGAAATGGTCTTTGTATAGTTCCCTTCTGGGGTTATTACTTTAACCAATCATTTTAATTGCCAAGTAATTTTCATCAATAACTAGATTGAAGGTAGAACATTCTAAGTGTTGGATCATAGGAAATAAAAGAAAAAAAATGAAATTTTTTACTGCCCAATTGTTATACTCTTTTCGTCTGAAAAAGAAATTCTACTCTGAATTTAACATTCAGAATTGATCAAACATTACAGCAATTCTATGGCACTGCCCCACATCTTCTATTTAATACAAAACCAAAACAAAACCTACTTGATGGGTTATATCATTTGGACATTGTAGTTGCAGCTAAAGGTATCATGTGCTTTGTCATATTCATTCTAAGCATTGCATTGATATCTTTTATTATATTTCTTAATTTATTGTGTGTTCATTTTTGAACTTTTGGTCTAATAGTTGCTTTGAAATTGTATAATTAAGTTACTAACTATTTGTGAACAGCTGATTTTGATTTGACAGGACAATTGGTATGGCCTGGTGCAATGCTTTTGAATGATTATATCTCTAAAAATGCTGAGATGCTTCAAGGATGTTCCATGGTTGAATTAGGCTCTGGTGTAGGTGAGTCAAGGTGTTACATTTGACAGTTGGTTAACAACCTGAATCTAAATTCTTGCTTATATGTGCTTATCCCTTTGAATTATCCTCTGTTTTTTTTTTGGGTGCTTAAATTGGGAACCGTTTTATTGCTTCGAGGAGATAGACAGAAGATGATATCATATAATTTGTTAGTCCCCATGTATGTATATCTGCTGTTATGCAGATATTTTGGTTGAAGAGAAAAGGGGTCCAGGGGTTTGTTCATTGAGCTGCCTTTTCCTTACAGATTTTTCTGATGAAAAATCATCCCAAACAAGAAGATAGGCTGATGGAAAATGCTCAATGCATCTTTAGAGTTTAGCTGGTTGATGGTGCTTGATTTATTGGTTAGGTCTTCTCATGTTTTTGTGCTTGCTTTTTGAAATAATAGGATGAATTTATTCAGGCATTCCTATGTTTGCACAAACAATCAACTTGGCTCAACTCAACCAGAATTCAATTTTCAATTACTTGAGTCATCCCTTTGAGAGAAAAAAGTTTTGAAATTTTGAGTTTTATAATGGGCTTATTATGTAGAAAATAAAATTGCTTTTAGCATGCTCAAGTTTATGTACCAAAATTATGTTTGAAAGATTGGAGTTTGCAACTCTAGCTTGTAGTCCCAGTACCAGCTCTCCTTCTCTAAGAATTTTGTTTTGGTTATGGTCTATGAATTTTCCTAGCATTCATCACTTAATTGTGCAGTTTAATTTTTGATCCTCTATTTTACCTTGACGATATGACATGATTATTGCCACCTGCTGTATAGGTATTACTGGCATACTCTGCAGCAGATTTTGTCATCAAATTCTTTTGACTGATCATAACGAAGAAGTGCTGAAGGCAAGAGATAAAATTAAATTTCAGTTCTAGGTACATATTTGGTAGGTCTTATCTCTAATTTTGCCATTGTCTTGTCATATATAGATCCTGAGGAGAAACATAGAGCTGAATTCATCTTCTGAAAATCCTAGTTGCTGTGCTGGTGAGAGAAATAAGCTTGATTGGGATTTGGAAATGCTTATTTTGGATTAGCTGATATTGTCTTTTCACATCTTACATGCAGCACTAGAAGCTGAGAAGCTAGAGTGGGGTGACTCAGATCAGATTAACAGGATTTTACACAAATATCCTGGAGGTTTTGATTTGATACTTGGCGCTGACATTTATATCCTGATTACTGTTTAATTATTTCTTTTGTTGAGCAATTTATAAAATACAACGCAAAATATTGAGCTTCTGAAGGATGAAGCTGAGAATAACATAATGCAAAAGCCAGGAATGAGCAAGCCCTATCATAATTATCTGGGTATTGAACACCATCTAAATATTATCATTCCATAAAATCTGTTTCTTGCTATTAACTTTAAAATTAGATACTTGTAAACGAGTTATTATTTTCTTTCCTGGATTTAAATGACACTCATTTAACTTCATTAATGTTGCTTGTTTTTCATTGGTTTCTTCCAGATTGTCTTCAGACACTGTGAAGTAAATTTTTTTTTTTTTTTTTTTTTATGTAGTCAGTTCGTAGTAAATGTTATCTTAGCAGAAGTTTGTTTTGCATTTGTGGCACAAAAGTAGACCCAACTTTAGATGCTGTTTGGTCATGTGCCGACCTGATTCGACCGCTACTATAATTGCACAAATAAACTGCCATTAAACTTTATAGTTGTAAAAAACTGCATTTCCTTTGTTTCATGGTCCATTCATTCTTTTCTAGTAGCTGCTCTCGACAACTTGAAATGTAAAAACTTGCCCTTGACAATATCCAAGCTTCCAGCAGTCGAGTGTTCCTTTGCTTTTTGATACTGTAGAACAGCTCCTGCGCAACAGGGAACGTGGCCATTGCAAATTCATACTAGCATATGTATCCCGAGCCAAAATGTAAGTCCTATATTTTCTTTTTCTCCCTCCTCTGGTTACTGAATCGTATTTATAATAACCTGTCAGCTTCGAAATGAAAGAATGACATAAAAAATGCTTTGAACTTCTGTCTCCTGCTACACTTAATGCAGATAACCCCCCTTTATGCATTCCCAAATATTGGTTCTGCTTTTGTTATTGAGAATTGAACAATCATTTTAAATTTAGGTTAAATTATGTGGCTTAGGCAAATTTAGTTTGATCCATGTTTAAAATTTTACCCCTGACCCCATCAGGGTTGTTCTGTCACTCACTGAGGGTTAGATTTGTATATTTTTATGAAAATGACAACTTATCCTCATAATTTACCTCCAAAAAGCATACAAATTTAAATGATATAAATGGGGGTGTTCTTGGAAATCAAACATATTGGTAACTTGTTAACTCTATCCAGCAAGAGCAAAATTTCAGGATTTCTCCCTACCTTTAAGATTTTTTATCTTTTACTTGTTAGAGGTTGCAATGCTGTTTAGACTTGGCTGAAAGGTCCAAACATTAGATTTATAATTCTTATACTTGATGACTTCTGCCTTATAGTTTCATACCTTCCTCTTGCACCCTTTGTTCTCAGCCATGGATTTTTCATTTTAGCGATTTATTTCTAAAATTACAACAAAAGCTGCCAAAGTCCACTAGAAGTTACTGGTTTTTATTTATTTATTTATTATTATATTGGGATTTTAACCTTTTCTTGGATTTTATTTCTTTTTTATTACTTTAATGTGCTTGAAATTCAAATTGATATGTTGTTTATGGTGCAAGCATGGTGTCATTTTTACAATCACTCTCATGTCAAACTGTCGTAGACCAAGTATCCAGCTTTATTTTAACACAATCATGTTGGAATTTATATGCAGGATGGATTTGATGGTTATTGCAGAAGCTACTCGACATGGCATGCTGATAAACGAAGCAGCTGGGACACGGTCTGTGGTCGGAAATCTTGAAGGAGTCATCTTTGAAATCACACTTTGCTAGAGCGTTGAGGTCCTAAATAATTCACATTGGAGAGTGGAAAACTTGGGGTTCAGGACAGGGGAATATCTGGAGAAGCTAGTAATATAGTGGAGGAAAGGAATCAGATCCAAGGTGAAAATGGTTTAACTAGCCGCTTGTATGCCAATGTTATTACAGCCAAAAGATTCGTACTCCATAGGAAAAAGATATAGATGGCAAGTAGAATTTTGCTTCCAAATATCTTGTTATTTATATGAAGTTTTACATTTTAAATTTTGCATGCACTTAATTATAAGAATATTCCCTGGGCTGGAAAAGAGTTGCCCTGCATCATTGGATTGAATTGCCTGTTTATACCAGTTATTAGGGATAGTTTAGCATTGTTGTTGGAAAAAACTTGGATTGAAAAAAGTATGATGAAAATATGATTTAAGAATTTTTAAATGTTTGTGTTTAATATTAATGTGAAAAAGTGTTGTAAAAAATTGAAATGTCAAAAAAATATATATTTAAAAGCTAGCTTTTAAAGTAATTTGTAGTTGGGTTGTTCTGAACTGTTGTATAACATTTGCCATAGCCGCAGAGAAAACTGAATTGTTACTCTGCCTGCTAGTGCTAGGCAGCTAGTATGTTCTTGAGTTCAATGCTATTCTGGCTGTTTCATATGGACTATGGATGATAATTCCCATTGTTTACGCTGTTTCACAACAGCATGATCTGATTCATACAACAACCATATTCTCCAAAATGGGATTTAACTAGTTTCAATCATGCTTGGTGGGGAAAAAAAGGTCACCCCTTCCAAAGCTAAGCTAAGCTAAGCTAATCACAAATGCAACTGATCAATGGCTATACGAATACATGTAGCATCAAAACCAACAGAAATTGCTGCCACATGTATCCTAAAGGATGAAAAATGGAACTATGTTGAGAACTTATTATGCAAACAGTCAAACAGCTAAATTATAATGGAGGAAATATAAAATACAAAATTGCACAGTGAAACTGCAAGTAGAATGGATCTTGCTCCAAAAAATATGCTTTTCATTTGAAAATTTTAGGTTCCCTGAAATATTCCTTCATTTGCAACTTGTAAGGATATCAGTTCCACAATAATAATATACAAGTTCAATCAAGCGAGCTTACTCTCACTAAGCAACAGCTCTCTGAATGCAATCTCCAATCTGCAGTCTATAATTTCCTATTGTCATGCCATTAACCGTTCAAATCGATCTTAATAGATGGTTAACAGTTCAACTTGCTGCAATGCAAAGATGAACTTTGTTATGGGAAGTTGGGCACCTGCAAAAACTGCCGGCATCATGGAACTGATTTTCCCATGACAAGTGATGGATCTACCTTCATTCTCAGGCCTTTTCCATATGCAGCAATGAGAAGAGCCTCAGCCCTTCCTTAAAAGTTCAAAAGAAAACAGAAGCCAATGAGAAAATAATAAAGTTAACAAATGCCAATAAGAGAAGATCTATAAATACAATTAGGGAGACCTTGCTTAAATCAAACTTTATCTTCCAATCTCAGGTCAAAACTCAAAATCTACAATTTGAAAGATCTTTTGCTAAGAGTAGTGAATAATGAGGAGCATGTGATCCATGATGCACACTGCATGAACAAAGAAGATATTTGGTGGCAGCATATTTATGGTCATCAGGTTTTAGTACTTCTGCAGGCTGCATTTCTTTCAGTTGTAAAACACTGGGAATGGTCAGTCACCAGATTCTAAGGTCTACATATAGAAAGGCCTTGAGACTACTTAACTTGTTGGTTCCTGCTACTGTACAATACTTTGTGAGGATGAGAAAGCAACTGTATCACCTAACTTCGTCATCTCCACAATTAGCATAGGCATAAAAGAAAATATACCGGTTCACAGGTCAGCCTTCTAATTTGTCAAGGCTCAAAGGTAGCATAGGCACAAAGGGCTTGCTTAGTAGCATCAATCAACAAGTCGATAAGAGACAGTTTTTTCCTAGCAAGTTGATTGGGAACAAGGCAGAAAAAAGAAGAAGAATCACATAGCTTTAGCTATTCAATTTTCTAATAGCAAAATGAGATTAATGTCTGTTTGGAAATAAAAGGGAAAGAAAAATAATCATATGGACTGTAACTGCTTCGACAATAAAGCAGATGGCAGGGAACTTTATGGAATGCAAATGGTAATTCTTTACTGTTAAGTGTTAACAATAATGAATAGAGATTAGAATGCTATATCTTTGGGAAACAGAACACCTACCATGATCCTTTTTCCTTTTCAATAGATCACCCAATGAGGGAAATAAAGTTGATGCAACTCTCCGACTGTCATCCTGTCAAAAACCAGAATGATAATAAATAAAGGAAACTTATAAAAATCACAATTGAGGCAGCACAATAGCTTAAACTAACGCTGTGAAACTTAAGACACATTCCTGCATGCAATGATTGAGACTGATGCCTATGGAAAGAAAAACTTCAAAAGGTTTGCTTATTTACTTAGAGCCAGAGCTACAGCTCCTGGTGCCATAAGAACATGTGACCGTCAAGGTACCATGAATCTCCATCTTACCAATCAAAGGGGAGGGCAAAGGTATGTGAGGAATGATACAGAAAATACCATAGTGTCTGAAACTTCCTTGAAAAAATTGGAATCATTACCAATACAAAAGGTTTATGTAAAATAATGTGATTTATTTTCCCTACATCATCAATCCAAAGTCATTAGTGTAGCGTATGGCTGTTATGTGATGGGCCTCAAATTGTCACCTAGCCTGGTTTTATGGACTCTTCCTCACTGAAGGAAATTTGTAATTGAATTGCAATAATAAAATTTCTTCTACCTTTAAAAAAAAGTCAAGTTAATGAAAAGTTTCAGATTTAACCTCATTTAGAAAATCAATCCAATTGACTTTGCTTACATCAATTGTCTGCACTTGTTATTAAAATCTCAACGCATGTATGACTACGGGTATAGAGTGATATTATAACTTACAAGTATAATATGTTACCATCAGCAAGGTCACCTACTGTTTCAGTTTCAAATTCCCAAACTGGAAAACAACTCCACTGTCCACTCCACCCCCCTTACCAAAGAAAAAGAAAAGAGATCAAGGGAAAAAAAGAAGACTAAAAGTGCAATCAGCTTGGCATTTCAATTCAAAGGCAATGCACTGCAAGTTAAGAATGGCCCAACTGATTTTTTTGCATTCATCTACCAAAATTGAAGTACATACAGACATAATTGCACTCTCTTTTCCTTGCCACAGCTCTCTTACCCACAAGTTACTTCACTTCTGTGCATGCATAAATGAACTGTTACCTCGTTTATCTCAAATTAGAACTTGGTCAATAGGCATGAATCAATCATTATATAATAACACTAATATACCAACCTTTGTAGTGCCAGCTCCAGTGAGTTCAAACTCTTTCTTCCACAACAAAGATGACACTGGAACTACAGAAAACCCTGAGGCAACTAGTATCCCGATCCATAATCCATACGCAAATCCTCCACTCCACCAACCCTAGATTAAGAAATAAGAAAATAATATCGGCAAGAACTATTAAAATCTTGGAACAATTGATCCAACATTTCTTTTCCTACTGATGAATGTATAAGAATACAGAAGCAAAGATGCTAAAAGAAGTCCACAAAGGGGCACCAAACAGTTATTAGAGCTAGAGATTTCCACTTGAAGGTCTCGGGTTTGAACTTTGGGAAAGGGGAGGCTGGATTGTACGGGAAGGGAAAGAGCTATCTCTCTTTTGTGTAGTTCAAGGCTAGTAGGCTTCCATTTGTACAGAATGTAAAAATAACTTGCAGAACATTTAGGGCAACAAAATTTGCAAGAGGAAACACAGAATGTTTATATGGGACAGATATAGCACCAATAAAAAAGCCTAGAATAACAAATTAGAGTTGCAAGAAAGAGGGACAAATAACGGTAGCGATGATGATGATGACGACGATCATCATCATGATGACGGAGCCAGGAATAAGACGACAATGATTGAAAAGGTCCAACAAAATTCTGTTGTGTGGTAACAATGCTAACCTGTTTCCCATCTTTTGGAAAGGGGATAGATTGCTCTATATATGCAGCAGTACCTGAAGTACGGCAAGCTCAATCAATGCAGAAGTAAAAAAACTGGAGCTGAAAACAAAATTTCAACCTTGTATCTACATACAAAGAGACAGATTCAGAGAGGCATACCAATTGGAGCCTCAAAACTTCGAACCAACTGAACAATAGACCTTGCATCTAAACGTTTTCGAACTCTGTTTCCAACTTGAACAGGCAAGTGCGGCGAATCAAATACCTACTATCATACAATTTAATATAAGAAAATCCATGTCCAACCTATTGCAGGATATTTATTACCCAATTAACTTGTAAGTTGTAATTCATAAATTTTATTTTTGAAAAAAAATGATATTTTCAACTGTTAGCAAAATGTACCTGGGCAGAGCAACCGGAGGAGGAGTCAGTTTTCAAGAGGGCCAAGGCACCAGAGAGGTCAGGGTCAATACCAATGACCCAACTGGAATCCGCATGGGTCCGGGTCGGATCCTCTCCGGTGTCGGGGAAAGGGCAAGATAGAGAATCCAACCAACCCTCCTTGAGAGGAGGAGCAGCAACAGAGAGCTTGAGGCTGTTCCTTGCAGAAACCCTTGTGCTTGATAATGATGATGAAAGAGAGAAGGGTACAAGTTTAGAAGAGGAAGAAGAGAGAAGGGGTTTAAGCGTGGAAGAGAGTGAGTTCATGTAATGGGTTTGAGGAGGTTGTATTTCCATGGAAGATTCATTCAATTCATCGCATTCTGTACCAGTAATTCCTGCTTTTGCTTAAGTCTGAACCCGGGAAAAAAATTAATTGAGCAGGGGCTGTTTTACATGGATATGCTTTCCCCTATCTAACGGCTTTGAAAGACAAAATTGAGCCTATTGTTTTGGTTTTTTCTTCCCTTTTTTTTTTTTTTTGTTGTAACGAAATAACCTAATTGATTTTAATTAAAAAGAAAATTCATATTGAATTGGATTTTCACCGTTGAGAATTCGTGTTCAACTCACTAATTCCATAAATTTCACTTAAAAGAAATCATGATTTTTCTCTATGTTTTTATCTTCAATCAAAAAATTTACCAAAACACAAAATAATAAAATAAAAATATTTATATTTAAAAAAAAAAATCACTATGAAGTATTTTAAAAAAAAATATTTACTCACCCATCACATAATTTTTTTTTTTTATCTTTCAAAATATAATTTCTATTTTTTTTTTATATGGGTGTGTCAAAATCTAATGAAATAGTAATTTACTTGTCACATGTAATTAAACTTGTCCAAGGATCGAGCTATCCGTCTAAACTCGAAGGTCCACCCCTATTTAAAAGGGTTTGACCAAAAATGTTAGGTCAGAAAAATAGATTTGGTAAAAAAAATGAGGTCCGTTTAAAAATGGACCGAGCCTTGACTCCAACATTTAAGTCCGAGCCCTGCTCAGCCCGATCCATTTTTTATTTTTATATATATTATATAATTTGTATCATATAAAAATTAAATATTGTGGCAGCACAAAAATCTTAAGGAAAATGCTGTGGCATCATTTGGTGCTAAAGTTGATTCTCATGACTGTCATATGTACATTTTCACTCTCAAGACAGTGGCTTACTCAGAAATATAGGTTGCTCAGACTGGTTGCCTTCTGGAGCTTTCCCTTTGTTATTACTAAGAAAACAGATACCACTTGAGTTACTGCTTCTTAAACTGTTGTAAATGGTGTCTATGAGAAGTGGCTTGTACCTAATAACTATGCCTTAAAATACTTGTGGGAAAACAAATAAATTCAAGTGAGATATGGGATGCATAAAAAAAATATATAAAGATCAAATATATATAATATTATAGTGTAAACATTAAAAAATATGTTAAGTTGTCCATGTGTAAAAATATAATAAAAAATATAATAAAAAAATATATAAAATTATTAAAGATTAAATAAAAAATAAAATATTTTAAAAAAATATGGACGGGCCTAAACGGGCTTGGCTATCCATTTACAAATATGGACGGATTTGGATAGAACTTGAGGCTCATATTTCTGGTCGAGCCGGGGCTTGGACAGACAAATATGGTGTTGATACCATACATAGGCCCGACCCGAACCCGACCTGACCGGCCATGGACACCTCTACATGTAACATTAGACTTAGGTAGGTTTGGTTCGAAGAATGTTTCGTTATTGTTGGTATTAGGATTCCTCTTTACAAGATTACCAAGGCACATTCCCAGTAATATGTCATATCTGTGTTTGGTATAGCAAGCTTTATATGTTTGGTTGACAGCATATAAGATTTCTAATTTACATCTTTTACTAAATTATCCTCTAAAGAAAAAGGATAAAATTTGTTAAATTACACATATTTATTAACTTATTATACCAATATACTATATTTTGATACAATATTTTTATTACTAGCTAAAAGAAAATTACAATATATAAAGGATGAAATATTTTTTAAGTATTGACAAAAAGAAAACTACTATTTAAGTCTCAAAATAATGTTACAATTCTTAAAGTTTCAAGCATACACAAACAAAACCATACACAAATACATTGACCAACAACAAAATTTACCATGCATAAGTTGTTGTTCAAATTTATAAGGAAATTAAAAGCATTTACCAATATACAAAATAAGCAAAGTTGTGCAAACTCCAATAAAAAATTTCATAATTAATCCTTTATTATAATAAGAAGAATGAGATGCATAATTATTACTGCTCATATCATTTGATTTATTTTTTTTTTTGAAATATTTCTTCTCGTTGTTTCGTCACATTTAAGTTTCAATACTCTACAAATGCAGTTTCTGCATCCCTTCGATCCTTATACATCTTATGATAGGCACCCCGATAATCCAAGACTATAAATGCCTGGCATATGCCCATCGAAAACAACATAATACATTCCAATCATTTTCCAAAAATATTAAATAATTATCAACATAATCGACAAATAACATTAAAATCACTATTGATCCTAGACAAAGAAATCATCGATAGAAATTTTTGAGTACAAAATGTATAAAGCAAGGCCAACTATGAAAGTTAGAGAGCACTAATAAACAAATTAAAATTGAAAAATAAAATCAACCTAAATTATTGATTAGTAGAGAATTAACAGTCAAATTAGCATAAACCACCAAGGTAATCTCGTGACTTGTACTTTACACCACCAAGGTTGTCAAATTAGCCTACTAGTCACTGACTTGTACTTTGCGTTGGGCCAAAAGCATGTAACTAGGGGCAATGAAAAACGACCACCAAGGTTGTCAAAAAAATATGCATTAGGGGTATTTTGGTCATTTTACACCCTTTTTCATTTTTAGTCCGAAAAATGGTATAAATGGGCTTTTTGACTATATAATATGTTAATATGATATTTGGATTTAATATTTGGCATTAGAAAAAAAAAAAAAACGAGACTAGAATCGGTAAAATTGGAAAATTGTGACATTGTCATACTTTTCCCGAAAAACGTGGTTCAAAAATTCTTGTTATCGATCCGAACACATGGATATATGTTTTAACACCCAAGAAACATGAATATGTTGAGAAAAATGAAAAACGAAATCCCGAACATCACATTCTATAGGGCATGTGCAAAAAGTCAAAGTTGGTCAACTCTTTTGACCAAGCTTAGGCAAGATTAGGAACATGGGATAATTTCCCATAAGTTTTCAGCCAAAATAAGAAGACACAACGTCTTCTTCTTACTCTTGATGCCTTTAGGCATTTTCTCACCAAAAACTCTATTAAAGCTTACTAAAGCTTTCTCTCTCCTCCAAATTTCAAGGGAAATCACCAAATTTTGCAAGGATTTCACTAACCTATAGGTAATTTCATGTTCTAAGCTTGATTTTGATATTAGATTTTGAAGAATTTGTCTCTATCTATGAGAAATCATTTTGGCTGAAAATTGGTGGTGATGAATCACCATGTTGCCGCCACTTTTTCCGTTACGGGAGGTGTTCCTCCACCTCCTTAAACCGTAAATTAGTATCGGATAGCTTTATCAAATTTAGAGGCTAAAACCCTAGCTTGCCCATGAGGTGGTGCCGCCACCTTCCTTGGTTGTCCGAGGCCACCGTTAGCTTCGTTGTTATTGTGTGAGCAACTTTTCAGTTGATTGTTGCTCCGAATTTTGACTCGAGCTAAGTGTAGGAATTTATTTGTAAAAATTCTTAAGTTGGAAAATTTTGAATAGCAGCTAACTAGAATAAATAGTTAGAATTTGAATGTCCCGTAGTTGTGAAATATTCACAGAATATCTTGATGATGCCATAGGTACTCATATTGCAGAGTTCGCCTAAAATCGCGACAAAGCCACGAAAGTGCCGCTTTAACTCTCGGACTAACACAGTGAGTATTTAGGTTAATCTAGGAGGTAGTTGTTGTTTTATATGCATTGTTGACTGATATGGATATTGAAACACGAAAGATTGCTATGATAACAAAAATGGTAAGTTTCGAACCTTACGCGGATCAAAGGCGTAAGTGTGAAGTTGAATAATAATGAATGATATTGTATAGGATGGTTGAGTATTTAAGGGTAGTTAGATATTGTAGATTAAAAGGTTATGCATATAAGTTGTTTGATAAAAAAATCTAAGTGAAACTGTAATGCTTTGAGGTGTAGAGATTGTTTCCTAGCATAGTATATATATATATATATATATATATATATATATATATATATATTACTCCATGATATTAGAGAATTAATATATCATGCTATTATTGTACAGACAAGGTGATGTCCGGGATGCTATTATTGTACGGACAAGGTGATGTCCGGGATGCTATTATTGTACGGATAGGGTGATGTCCGGGATGCTATTATTATACGGACAGGGTGATGTCCGGGATGCTAATATTGTACGGACAAGGTGAAGTCCGAGATGCTATTGTTGTACGGACAAGATGAGTCCGGGATGATATGGACAAGATAGTCCAGGATGACAAATATTACGGACTGGTATAAGTCCGGGATGTTTTGATGATATAGACATGAGAAATTCTTAATTAATAACTGTGGAGGTATACACGTAAAATCGATTGTTAAATATTTTTGGCTATCGATTTAGGCTGGCCAATAACTTATTTATATTCAGCAATCAATATAGAAGATTTCATATGGGACAAATAATTTTTATAAGTCCCGGAACAATTTTTAAATATTACTTTTCGGTTAATTAGTCATACTTGATATGTCATCTTTATACTTTAATGGTCAAGAAAGGAAGTACGAAATTTTCAAGTACTCTTCCTAGTTACCTTATGCTCACTGAGTTTTTCGACTTACTTTGTTTATTTTCATTTTTTTCAGATTCTAATAGACCCAGCTCTTCCCAGATTTCAGATAGCTAACTGCTCACATACTTGTGGTGAGCGAATTGACCCAAGACGTGGTAAGCAGTGGCGATGGTAGGGTACATTTTGCAGTCAGTAGGGTATCATGGGTCCTCTGTATTTTGTGTATGTTGAATATGTATTGTATATTTTGTAAGCTGATGTAATTAAGTGATGTATGACATATATCAGTCTTAGAGGCCTGGTATGACATGGTGATGTTCATTTTGTTATGATATATTATAAATGTATGTTTGTATATAAGATGTCATAAAGGTTGAGTCTGCTGCGGGGCATTTCGGTTACTCCCTATCGGAGGCGTCCAGACCGAGATGTCATGTGTTGATGATTTGTTACATTGTGAATGTTGATGATTGAGCGGCAAACCCCCATGTAGGACGAGATTATGCCAAAATTTTCTTTGATTTGGTTTAATGAGTATACTCAGGCTTCGGAGGCAGTGGCATACCTTGTCTCTGGCCGGTCACATGCCCTGAATTTGGGGTGTGACAAAATGTTACATTTTGGGTGAAATGTAAATAACCTCAGAAAGAGGTGGGTATGGTATTACCCCCAATATTACCGAATTTTGGCACTGTAGGTAATATCATATTACCGAGATTGAGAAATGTTTGTGAACCAAACACGATAATCTCATGACGAAATCTTAGATTTCGACCGGTAATGAAACATTCTCCGAACCAAATCTACCCTTAGAGCAATATGAATCTTTTATTGTTTAATAATGAATTGAAAATTTTTAATATATTAAAAATTAAAATTTTCCATAGTTAATTTTAAAATGCTTTTGATAATTAATGTTAAACACAACTGTCATAACGGTTTTTCGACAGCTAGACGATTTTAAAAATAAACATGGAGTCGCCACCAATCTTTTTTGGCTAGGTGTGATTGATCACCTATTAAAATCGATTTTTTTAAAATATTTTAAATTAATTAAAATATTTTTTAAAAAACCAATTTTGAAGTCTGCGCTTTAAACCAGAGAGAAAACAAAAGCGGGTTCGAGAGTTGGTTACATGCGGGGAAGGATTAGCACCCCCACAACGCCCGTTTAAAAACGGTACCAATTAATCATGTGTTATCCTTTAATCTTGATAAAATGATTTTAATTTTTGTATTTAATAATAATTCCCATAATTCTCTTTATTGCAAATTTTTGTATTTGTAGAAAAGAACAAATTATTTCATTTAGGAATAGAATGAAAATCTTTGGCATCGGAAACTTTCACCGAATCCTCCAACATCTAGGCAGAATTTGAGAAGAGTCTCTTTGCTTTCGAATTTGCATAATATTCCTCTAAATCAAATAATGTTCCTTCGTAAACAACAATTATTCAAAATCCTCCAATGTCTAGGCAGGATACCAATATTTGCTTTTACTCGGAATATTATTTTATTTTATTTCGTAGGACCCTCTTAAAACTCTCTGTTTCCTTTTTTTTTAAATAAAAAATGTAATATGCAATGAAGGGAATCATCAACAATAATGAATGAGCAAGCATAGAAAAATAAAGAGAAATAATTTAGACAATAAATTATTTGGTTTTAGGAATAAAAATTTTATTTGGGTGAGGATAAGAATCTTCGGTGCGAGAGCTTTTCCAAATTCCCCATTGTCTAGGCAGAATTTGGAGAAGATCTCTACGTTTGAAAATTCTTACCCCGATCCTTAAACTGACGTATTTCCATTTTTTTATCCGAAATATACAACAACGTGGACGATGAACTAATTTAATTGTAAAATGGAATATTTTATTTTTTTAAGGCATTATGAGGACCCTCGATGTGAGATCTTTCCCAATTTCCCATCGTCTAGGCGGAATTTGGAGAAGATCTCTACACTTGAAAATCTTCATTACCAGCATACTATTATTGTCATTATTTGAGAAAATTCTTCTTATTTTTTTGTTAAAAATTTCATTTACAGTTTATGCTATGTAACATATTATAAACTGAATAAATAATATTAACATGCCAACCAAAGATGAATAAATAAGCACGATAAATAGATGACATAACGAATTGATTAACAATATATTTTATTATTTTTATTTATTGCTTATTTTAATTATTATTTTTTTATTAGAAATAAAACATGAACCCTCGACGTATGTGAGAGCATTCCCAAATTCCCCAAGTCTAGGTGGAATTTGAAAAGGATCTCCACACCCAAAAGTCCTTATAATGAATCTTAAAATAGGTATATTCTTGTTTTATAAAAATATTGAGATTCTTCCAATCTCTAGGCAAGAATCCGTAAATTATCTTCACCGAAGGGTGTCGATACATTTCCTAAAAGAACGACAATTTTATTTATTTTATTTTATTTTCTAAGAAAAAACAAAGAAAGCCATATTTTTTATATTTTTTCCGAAAATCGTCAACTATCATTTCATTATCATGTAAAATGTGTATAGCATAACAAATGTATGGCTTACATATCAAAGATCAAATTTTATTTAATCATTTAATTAATTTATAAACTCTCTAACATTTAAATAAAATTACGAACAATTGTTTTTTTCTAAAGGATATGAAAGGCTTTTTATTTCTCTAAAAAAAATCTTTTCAAACATTTACTCTTAGGAAATTGATTAAACGATTATCATTATTACTCATTGTTATATTTTTATAAAAAAAAAAAGAAAAAAAAAAGAAATGTTCATATGTATTTTTAATGATAATCATAAATTAATTATTTCTAAAAAGGAAATAGATTTTTATTTAACACATGTGCATGTGTTAACAAGTAAATGGGCCTACATGCACAACTAAATGGACTAAAGGAATAGAGAAATATACCCACTATGGTGAGCCCAAGGCCCAAAACCAACTTTGCCACCAATGGTTCGGACCAGATCTAATGGATCTCAAGTCGGCCCAACCGGTTTCTTTCTCCTCTCTTTAATTATCGAGTCGGAGCCACAGGTCGGATCGCTGCTGACCCTTTTTTCTTCCTCTCTTTCTTCTTCTTCTTCTTCTTCTTCTTCTTCTTCTTCTTCTTCTTCTTCTTTTTCCTTCTTGGGATGGGTCACATACGGGTCGGACCCGAAAATGGGTCTACACGCGAGTCTCACTTGACCTGTTTTTTTTTTTTTTTATGTACACCAAAACGACGTCGTTTTGGGATTCTTTAAATACACAAGTTTTTTTTTCCTTTCATTTTTCCTTTCTCCTTTCTCTCTCTACCCTCCTGCCCTCTCCCTTCTCTCTAGACCCAAACCCAATCGGCGGCCGAAAAACCCAAGAAAACCCAATTTTTGGCTCCGGCGCCACCACACTCCTCCTTCTCCGACATCCTTTTCGATCCAAAATGGGCCCAAAATGATCCCCTTTTCCTCTTCTCTTCCAATCTCTCACTAGTTTTGTCTGAATCCAACCACAAACTTGTAGATCTGAACCCAAAATCCGAAACCCTTCCACTTTCGATCTCCGAACCCAACGTTAGATTTGGCCGAAACTCCCACTGAGCCCTCTTCTCGCCTCGGTCTCCACTCTCCCCATTTATATTTCTGAAATAAAACCCCAAGGTGGCCCAAACCCAGAGAACCCGAAGCCCCTGAGAACTTGTTCTTGTGTTCTCTTGTGATTTTTTTTGCTTCTTTTTGTGTTGTGTGTGTAGGTTTGTCTGGGTTGGTGGGTTATGGTGGCTTGGTAGTGGTCGGTGGTGGGTTTGTATGAGTGGTTGTATGCTCTTGGCAAGGGGGGTCGACTAGTGATAGGTTCCGAGAGAGTCGAGAGCCTCCTAGGCTTTTCTTTGATTATGGCTTTATCCTTGGTTGAGTGTTGGGTGTGCAGAAAGCAATGTAGAGGAGCTAGCAGCAGGTGACGTGTAAGGTGGGCACTGGCAGGGTAGGGGGTGGCGTGAAGGGTAAGGGGTTGAGTGTGGGAGAGGGGCTAGGGTTGACTGGCTGCCTAAGGTGGCTGCTGCAGTGGGGGTGGCGTGTGGGCAGGGCTTGCTGTGTAGGGGGCTTCCTGCAACAGGAGCAAGGGCAGTGGGCTGCTGGCTAGCTGCCAGGGGTGGATTTGGGCCGTGACAATAGGCCTGGTGGGCCAAGAGGGCCTGATGGCCTGCTGGTGGTGCTTGGGCTACTGGGCCAATGGGTTTGCTGTCTTGCAAGCCCAATTAGCCTATTGGGCAAGCTAGGTTGGCTTGCTGGGCCGGCAAGCGGGCCTGCTGCATGGCAGGCCCAAGATGCTGGGTCCAAATCGAATTTAACCTGGACTAAAATCAATTGCTACGGCTGCTCCTCTTTGCGCTTTGCTGAGAATCAGGAATAGGGCAAAGATACAAGCAACATTTTGTCCGGGATCATGGATCTATACCAAATTCTTTTTCTTCTTTTTATTTTTTGGCTTTACTCTGTAATTTTAAAATTTAAAGGTGATTTCTTCTTCGAGGTTTCACAACTTCAAGATTAAACGCTCTTTTTAAAGAGAGGCTCGACAATTTTGAAATTAAATTCTCCTTTAATCAAAGGCTCTGCAATTTTAAAATTAAATACTGCTCCTCTAATCAAAACTTTTAAAAATAAATTTCTCCTCTCATCAGAGGCTCTATCACTTGGAAATAAATAAATTGCTCCTCCCATCGGAGGCTCTATCGCTTGAAAATAAATAAATTACGCCTTTCATCGGAAGCTCTATCACTTGAAAAATAAATAAATTGCTCCTCCCATCGGAGGCTTTATCACTTTAAAAATAAATTGCTCCTCTCATCAGAGGCTTTATCACTTGAAAAAATAAATTGCTCCTCTCATTAGAGGCTCTATCACTTGAAAAATAAATAAATTGCTCCTCCCATCGAAGGCTCTATCACTTTAAAAAAATAAATTGCTCATCTTATTAGAGGCTCTAACACTTTAAAAATAAATTGCCCCTCTCATCAGATGCTCTATCACTTGAAAAAAATAAATTGCTCCTCTCATCAGATGCTCTATCACTTGAAAAAATAAATTTCTCCTCTCATCAGAGGCTTTATCACTTGAAAAATAAATAAATTACTCCTCCCATTGGAGGCTCTATCACTTGAAAAATAAATTGCTCCTCTCATCAGAGGCTCTATCACTTGAAAAAATAAATTACTTCTCTCATCAGAGGCTCTATCACTTGAAAAATAAATAAATTGCTCCTCTCATCGAAGGCTCTATCACTTGAAAAATAAATTGCTCCTCTTATCAAAGGCTATATCACTTGAAAAATAAATAAATTGCTCCTCTCATCAGAGGCTTTATCACTTGGAAAATAAATTGCTCCTCTCATCAGAGGCTCTATCACTTGGAAAATAGATTGGTACCTTTCTCCTGATCATCATGGTGATTTCCAACTTCCTGTTGCAGTCGATTTTCGTTTTTCTTGTCCGCCTATCATTCATATCTTTTTTATGTACAATGATAATTCCTAATTGTTTGCAATGTCATGATGATACAATGCATGCTTATAATAATGGAATGCATAACTTAAGGCTCGAATCACGATTCGATGCCCCTGTGTGTATTTCATCAACTAGTGACTCTTCCAAAGCTTGATTTGATTAAGCCTTTCATCCCATTATTTATAAACCCTTTCTATCTTTTGCAATTCCTTTTCTTTTCCTTCTCCGAGTTGACTAGATGTCCACCCGGAGGTTTTAGTGATCATACCTGAAAATCTTACACAATCATGTCTTCGAAGAAATCTCACTGAGGGTTCAAATTCACATGTCAAAATTCCAAATAGCGTATGTCATGCATGAAATGCAATGTATATAGCGTATGTCATGCGATGCCAATATAATCAGATGCATATCCCCCCTAATGATGCACTTGTAAGTACCCATGAATAATGCAAATACCTCAATAATGATGCAGATGCAGAGATCCTCGAATGATGCAAATGCTTCATGGTGCAGATACAAAGGTTTACAAGAAAGCAAATGCAAATGTGTTTGATTGATTTTCTTGAATTTGACTTAGCCTCTTCAATTCATTTCTCCTTTCAAATCAGTGTGTATCTTGACCACTCGTACTCCAAGCTATCATTCCCCTTTCAATCCTTGGTTATCTCCATGCCCCGATAGTTTCTTAAACTCTTATCCACGAAAATCTGTTTGCCAAGTTCTATTTCTTCTTCCCATGTCCGGAAGTCAAGATCAACCTTAGCAGTCCCATACCTTTGGGTTAGACGAACCTTCATCTCATGTCAACATCATTTTTATTCAAAAACAATGACTTCAAAAACAAATTGCTCATTTTTGAAAACTTTTCAGCCAAAAATGTTATCAAAGCCTCTTGAAGAACTGATGATTACTGTTAGAAAGTTTTATGAGTGTAAATTTGGCTTTTGAGTTGAAGGATTGGTGTAATAGGATTTTGGTTGATCCCACAGACTTCACAACAAGAAAAATGTATGCCTCTTCTAGGCTTACAATGAGACAGGTTTTATAAAACATGAATTTCTCGAGGATCAAACAAACTTAACATTCTTTTAGTTTTCAGACCATGGTATTTTGACAAGCGTCGAGACTAGCCGGGATGTTTAAGGTGGGATGGTTACTTTAGAGGAGAAAAACAGGTTTAGTTTTTGAAGTCGATCCTCCAAATGAGAGCTGATAGTTTGGGATGTTCAGGATTTTCTAGATGTTCCTTAATTTATTCAAGGTGACTTTCCATTTATCATGGCCTCAGTGATACCATAGGTATTATCGAAATTTTTTCCATTTTACTCTAGATTGCCCATTTTGGGTTTTCACCCTAGAGTCCCATTCTTTTCATTTTTCATTTCATTTTCTTGATTGTTTCACCATGCATTTAAGAATTCAAAACTTATCCAAAAAGAATATATTTGACACGAAAAATGAGACCGAAGCCTCGTCCATTTCTTCTGGAATAAACTCATCAGTTTAAATAGCCATCATGTTTGATCAAAATGGGCTTTTCTAGGTTAGTAATGTAGGCCAAGGTTTTGGGTTCAGAAATAAAGGATAAATAGGCCCAAACATGTGTTTAAGGTTATCAAATGAAGGATCATTTCATGAGGAGGATTCTCCTTGAAACATTCATCCTTCTTGAGCTTTTCTGTTCATTTTTTTTTTTGTTTCTTCTTATTCTTTTTTTTCTTTGGGTATTTTCACTTTGACAGGGTGAGCCCGTACTTATTTTGGAGCTTCATTGCCTTGTATCCATCTTTGAGCTAGGACTCATTTATCTTTGATCTTCGAAAATATCCTTTCTCGCATTTGCCCCCCACTGTGGAGGGTGATCCTTGATCAGGGTTCAAGAAAAACATTCATTAGGCACAAAAAAGGAAGCGAAGGGAATAATTATAATTTGTGAAAGGATGGTGAAAGATGGTCATTTTTTATCTCAAACATAAACACGTAAACTGAAAAGTCATTCTCTAGAGGAAAATAATGAAAAAGGTTTTTCCTTTCTTGAAACCATCTTGAATTTCATAAATGCATGATGTCACACATTCTTTTTTTGCATCATTTTTTCCTTTTTTATACACATGCCCCGAAAATTCATGCATTATTCCATCTTTATCTACATAAGATACCCCAATTTGATCAGCCATACAAATGAGATTTTGTATCATTACGAGGAACCTCTTAAATTTTTTTTGAGTTGTCTGACGTGACAAGAAAGAATGTGGCCCAGAGTGGGTTTTCCTAGGAATGTGGGAAAATTTGGTTTAGTCATTATGCCCCGAGACGTCAATCATGAAGTGATGTTTGGGCAGCTCGTGTTTCATGGTTATTGAAAGGGATGTGAATGGTTTTGGCATAACCTGACACACATCAACTTACCATGATCTAGATTCTTGAAAAATGTTTCACTTGTTTGAGACTCTAAGGAGCTCGAATTTTTTTCAAAAGTTTGTTCCATTGCTCATAGCCTAAGCTAGGATTTACACCTTTCTTTATTTCGCGACGACTATGGTTTATGAAATTCAACACTTATATCCCTTGAAGCATTGGGTCTTTTGGGTGGTCTTGATTCAAAGGATTTAGGCATAGGAAAGCTTGAAAGAGATGTGGAAGGGTATCAATATTCTGAATATTCACCATTATTTCTTAAAAATTCATTTTTGCAAATTCAAATTATTGTTAAAACATAATGAACACAAAGCATATGAAATTCAAAATTTATTCATTTCATGTGGATGTCAACATAAGACAAGTGTTTTCTTCATAATGATGCATAGAACTACATGTATTTGAAATTCTTCTATTGACATTCTCTCTCTCAATCCAAAGCTAACTATTCCTTAATACTCCTTGTATGCCTCTCATGATCAGGCACCATGTCTCTCGTGACACTTGGCTTTCCTTTATGCGAAACTTAGCAAACCAAATTTGATGAGATCCCTGATCTTGTATTTCAAAAAGGGGCAGTTCTCTGTTGAGTGGCCCTGATTTCCATAATGGTAATTACAACGTTTGTTAGCATCATACCAGCTTGGGTATGGAGGCTTTAGAGGCTCCAATTGTTTGGGTGTTAGAAGGCGGCTCTGAATAAGTTGAGGTAGCAGTTCACTGTATGACACAGGAATCAGGTCAACTTGATTGCTCTCTTGCTTCTTAAACCCATGTATACTTTTCTTTCCCATTATGTCATCCTCACTTGTTTTCCCATGAACGAACAGCGGTTTTTTCCCACCATTTAACCTTTGTTTCCTCTCAATATCTATCCGTCCTTCGCAGATGAGTGCTTGAACCTTTCGTTTCAGAGACAGGCAATTTTCTGTTGAATGACATCGGATCCAGTAATGATAATCACAATATACATTTTCGTCATACCAGCTTGGGTATGGGGGTCGAATGGGCTTCACTGGGACTCTAAAGAGAAGTCGGTCTTCGACAAGCCGGGGTAACAGGTCAGAGTAAGAGATGGGGAGGGGCTCAAATAGATCTCTTTTTTGAATGTTCTTTGATTTTCCCTGGCTGACCTGAGGTTGAAGGTTTGTCAGATAATTACATTGAGAGACCATCGAGTATAAGTATAGACCCCGATATACATCGTTCATGGAAGGGCATGATGGTTGGTACATGGGGTATGGAGGATATGGGGTAAAGTTTCCCCTCCATTGCCCTTCATAGGTCATGGATTTGACATCCTTCACTTTCTTCTTGGGTATCCCATTTCCCTTGGTACCAGATGTCTCACCTACCTGGAGCTTCCTATTCTCAACTTCTTCAATTATCTCCTTTAGGGTTACCATGTCCACGGAGTTCCTTCTGGCATTACCAACAAGTTTATCATAGCGTTGGGCCTATAGTGTATTTTCAAAAAAGACAACAACTTCCTTTTCAGTTAAGGGCGGTTGTACCTGGGCCGCTATACCTCTCCACCTGTGAGAATACTCTTTGAAGCTTTCAGTGTCTTTCTTCTCCATATTTTGCAAAAAAAGACGATCCGGTGCCATTTCGATCACATGTTTGTATTGGTCTAGGAAAGCTCTAGCCAAATCATTCCAAGAACAAATTTGACCCCTACTTAACTGACTATACCATTTGATTGCGGATCACCTGAGGCTTTCCTGAAAACAATGGACCAATAATTTATCATATCCACATGGCTCACTGATGGAGACTCAATTAAGAGTCGTAAACCCAAGTGCAGGTTATGTTCAAGTAATAAATTCTCGGGTGTCCGAGGTCGAACCACAGGGAAGCGTATTAGTAAGTATAAGTTTATAAATATATAAGAAAAAGAAAGTAAACAAGATATTAGGGAATCAACAACAAAACATAAAAGAAATTAAACAAAATATAAAAAACAATAAGAAAAGATGTTGAGGTTAGAGAATCCACTCTTGGTGTTATGCTAAGATTAATCTTGTTTTATTACACAATTGAAATCCACACATAAGGGAGGTTCCAATCGGAAGGTTTAGCAATTCAGTCCAAATTGTCCAACGTCCATAGCATATGATATTTATGTTCATTTGGTGTCCTCAAAACTCACAAAAAGAGTCCAAGCATTCCTTATGCCAAGGTATATGTCTACAACAAATCAAGGTTATGAAACCAAGCATTTATTGTGCCATTTTCATTGTCAATAATGAATCAAGATCCCTACTTTGCAAGTATGATTTTCAACCAAAAGAAAATATTATCTATACTAGTGTTTATAAATGATAATTCATTTTAGCTCATGTTTAAGAGACTAACCTTAGCATTTACCAAAAGCTTCACCTTATCACCTCAACAATATGATTAGCAATACATACTAAAAATGAAAAGAAATGTAAGAAACATAAGTAAATAAAGAAAAAGAAAACTAGAGAAAGGAAAGAAGAAGAAAACTTAGAGAATTTTATTACAATGGCTAATATCCTACCAATGTACAATAATATCCTCATCCAAGGCCCTCTATTTATACACATTTTGGAGAGCTAAATGACAAGAGACAAGCTTTATAAATTTCAAAGGTAGGTATAATAGGTGGGTGCATTTTTCTAACAATTGTCGTCATATTGTATGACAATTCTGATCAGCCAGCTTGATGGTTGATTTTGTCAATGTTGGAGGCTTGATCTGATCAAATGATCTTCTAGAAAAATGTTCCCCTATCAGTCGGTGATCCATAGCCGTTGGAATCAGCTCATTTTCTGATGTGGATCAGAAGATATGATCAAAATACCAAAACTTGTCAGCACAGACGTCATTGCACATCAGCCAACTTGATGGTTGATTTCGCTAGGGAAAACGACTCCGTTTCAAGAAGTGTAAAGCATGAAAAAGATAGATATGCCTCTTAACTTTGCACTGTTAAAATTTCAGCCTTATTGCTTCAGTGAAACTCCAGATATAGCTGATATGGCAAAAGGTGTCGGAACTGGAACTGAACTGGATTTGCCCTTAATTCTTGATTTAACCTAGTAATCTGAAATCACTCAAAGAAACTCGTGAAAAACACCAAATTACATAAAAATATAAAAAATCATAAACACAATTAGACTAAGCAATAATAACTCGTATTTGACACAAAACAATAATAAAACATAACTAAAAACTATATAATTATACGAGTTATCACACCCCCACACTTAGATTGTTGCTAGTCCCTAGCAACGACTCAATAAAAATAAAATCAGAAAATCTAATCTAATCCATTTTCGTAGGAAATCACGGTGGCACTTAGCATGTGACACAAGCCTTTAAACCCCTAGGTGTCCCTAGTGGACGAGTTTAGTCTCGTGAGGGTTTACTAGGACGATACCCACAAATATTGAAAACATAAGAAAAACTAAAAATAATAATTATAACTAATCCTTCCAATATAAATTAGAGATAATCATTGGACAAGTCTTAAAAACTAATCAATAGCTTAAAGAATTCACAAAAAATCTTGCTTGAATGTAAATAGTTTGAGTTAAGCCAATATTAGCATAACATATTTCAATCAAAATAGTGCATATTCAAACTTAATCTCAACTTCTCACATGGGATACTCTCTTGATTTTCACTCTTTAAAGTAGTGGTAAAGTGTTTACACTCAATCAATCTCATGAAAACACTTCTACCATATGCTTGCTTGTCCACCTATTCTCCACTATTTAGATCATACAACTTCATAAATCAAGAGGTCTTTATTCAAGGTTGTAATGGGGCCAAAGGGTTATAATGTGGTTAAAGAACAAAAGGATAAAGATATCACAAAGGTTCCAAAGAGTTCATAGAGTTTAGAGACATAATAAGATCATACAAATAAAACTTCTCAAAACTCTTATAAAGCACATAATAACATAGGCTAAATATTCATGTTGAGCCTTTGCATCATTCTAACCAACTTTGTAACATCTTTTTCTTTACTTTAACTAGAAGTTCAAGAGAAGATTTTTTTTTTTTTTTAATATGGGAATGTATTTGACAATGATCCCTTTCTTTTTCTCTTGACTTTTTCTTTTCTTTTCTTCCCCCACACTTATCTTTTGTTTCCAACCCAAATTTTCAACTAAAAATATCCCTTTTTTTTTTTTTTTTGCAATATGTCTCAAAATATATAATCCATCTTTAGAACAAGGGTTATATTTAGGCTAGGTGTAAGTTGTGGTTACCAAATAAATAGCTTATTCAATGTAGGCTCAAATTGGCTCACTAGGGGTGTGTTCTCTTGGAACATCAATAAGGGATGGCTGTTTGGCCCTGGCTAAAAATCCTAATGCCTCTATCATATTCATGTTGTCACATGCATCAATATAGTCTCAACAAGGTCTAAAGCAAGTTCTAGAGAATCATGTAATCATAAGAGCACTCAAGAAAGAAATTAGATTGATTTGTATAATGCGTCAATCATTATAGGCTCAAAAACTCACAAGGATGATTATACAAGTCAGATTAAGTCTAAACATGCTTCTTTCTCAATCAACATATCATATTAACATTGGCTCATAAAAAGATTGATATCAAGTTCAATTCTCATGAAAATCTTCTCACTAACAAATCTGTTTTAGACTTATGCAATTCATATCTCATCATAGTATTGAAAAGGAACTAAAACACACTAAAAATAATAATAAAGACTCATAAAAAAAAATAGTAGACAAAAATAAAAGAAATCCTAAATCATTCCCCCCACACTTAATTCTTACATTGTCCTCAATGTAAGTCTATTAACCCAAATGAAAGAATCATGTGTAAGAGAAAAGAACTAATAACATAAGAATAGGAACAACTAAGACTCAAAACAAAACAAACTCATGCAACCTAAATAATCCTAAAATACTAAACAAAAATTAACAAGTAAACATAAAAAGATTAAAATCAAACTGACAAGGTATGTCTCAAGTCTCCCTTACTCAGACCTTGTTCAGAATGAATACTTCTAAATGGCTTAAAACACATCAAAATTTTTTTTTTTTTAAATTAGCAAAATATGTCCCTTACCCTCTACTAAAGGTAGAATTTAGGAGATATTACCTGCAGAGGTTGCTAACCACTTATTATAACTGAGACACAACAAACAAAATGTTAGATAATGTCACAAAGACAGAGTGCAATCCACTCCTTGCTCGTCCATATCTCTTTTTCTTTTTCCGAGCGTTTGCGAAACAACCGTAGCAGATAAATACTCATAAGCTTGGAGCTTTTTGAGTAAATCTTCAATGGTTGTAGCAGAAATTATGGTTCTCCTTGCCTCTGAAAACATGAATCCATTATCCACAGCATTATCTAAATATGAAAGCAAATTACTAAAATAACCATTAATATTAAGCAAACCAATGGGTTTCTTATTTGTGACCAAAGATGACCAAGAAGCCACGCAAGCTATTTCTTCCAATGTACCCAGACCTCCTGGTAAAGCAATGAATGCATCGGCAGAATGGTACATGATTGTTATCCGTTCAGGGATACTCCAGACTTGTATTTCCTTACCCACGGTAGGTCCACAAAAACCTGTGAATAGTTGTGGCACGATTCCTAGAACTGGACTTCCTCCGGCGTGTGCTGCTGTAGCGACTGCTCCCATTAAACCCGTACTACCGCCTCCATAAATCAACTGGATATTTTGTTGGGCAAGTATTACTCCAACTCTTATGGCTTCATCAGCGAATATGTTATTTTTCCCTGGATAAGCACCTCCAAAGACACAAATTTTTTTAATGCGCTGGGACGAAGTACTTTCCATTTTTTTTTCAAGTGCCTGAAAGAGAATGAGTACATGGTGTAATATATAGAGGACTGAGTAATGAATCAGACAAGAGTAATAATGTCGCCGAAAGTGTATTTGACCTGTCAGAAGAAAATGTTAACCTATCAAAAGATTTTTGCGTGATTTCAGGAAGAAAATCAAAAAGAGAAGAAAAATCAACCGTAAAAGACCAATGCAAAAAAAAATCGAGAATAATTACACAAATCGAACAACACGTAAATTAAACCGAAATGAAGTTATTGCAAATCAAACCAAAAGCTGAGAAGTCATTTATTGTAGTTGTGACTGTGGCTCACATCTTCCTCTGGTTTTACGTCCAGAAACGGCTTAAACGCCTTCTATGAGTCGAGGATATGCTTCCCATCCAGTTTTCTTACAAGCTGGCAAACAGGGTCTTTTAACATCAGATTCCCAAGATGTTGTCATTCCCTTTGGAATTGCGGCCATAAATCAAGAATTTCTCTTTGTACGTCTCCACTAGGATGCGTCTCAAGAGAAAGTTGGATATTACCCAAATTCTCCTTACTCAGTCCATCCTTAATGAATTCAATTTTATCATCTCGATTAGAGGACGGAATCCCAATAGAACGACATTTACCGTTACACGTCCATCGTGCACATTTGTGGCAATTTGAACTCATGCGCTTTGCTCGTCGCTTCTTTGCAAAAGTGCTTCTACCTGTACCTGGTAAATGCAAAACAGGAAGATATTCATCTTCACGTACCTTGGCTTCAATTATCCAACGTATGTCTTCAGGAATCCCTTTGTGCATAAGCATTCTTAATCTTTCAAATCGAACTTGGTAAAGCTTCAGTAAAATATTCCGAGGAAAAGGAGGAAATCGTTTCTGCAATCTTGTGAGAATATCATCCATCTTGAAAAAAAAAATGAAAAAGAAATTGAAAGAGAAATTTATATACAATATCAGTTTTGTGGGTAGCTGATGGAACCGACTTAAATAATCACGGAGTACCGTTATCCGCCATTTAACCGGGGTTAAAAAAATGTATTTTTTTTTTTGAAGATTAGTAAAAATTATATTTACATCTAGTTATTTTCAAAACAAGGATCAGAAAGAAAAACAACCTCTTCTTGAGTAACATGATTTTCCAAAAAGAGTTTGAGTCTTTGTCCATTTACCTTGAATACGTTACCATTTTGAGGATTCTCAATGTCAACTGCTCCATAATGATACACATGCTTAACCACAAATGGGCCAGTCCATCTTGATCTCAACTTACCAGGAAATATGTGAAGTCTAGAATTATAAAGTAGAACTTTTTGCCCAACATCAAATGTTTTTCTTGAAATTAACTTGTCATGAAAGGCTTTAGTTCTTTCTTTATGAATTTTAGGATTCTCATATGCATCATTTCTGAGTTCCTCAAGTTTTTGTTTCCAACAATGCTTATCCTGAAAAGAATTTAACAAAGAATCAGTGTGTGAAATTTCCTGAAGCATTATCAAACTCACATTCAATTAAATAAGCTTCTAAAGGATCATGGAATGTGGTAGTGGTGAGATGTTCATGAACAAGTTCTTCAATGAAATCCACTTCATGTACTTCTGAATCATCACCAGGTTGCTTGCAAATGTTGAACACATTTAATTCTAAAGTCATATTTCCAAAAGAAATGTTCAACATACCATTCCTGCAATTTATCAGAGCATTAGAAGTTGCAAGAAATGGACGGCCTAATATAACAGGAATTTGAACATTTGGATTTGAAACAGGATGTGTGTCCAAAACAATAAAATCAACAAGGAAGTTAAAATTATCAATTTGAACCAAAACATCTTCAACTATCCCTCGAGGAATTTTTACAGAACGATCAGCTAGTTGAAGTGTAACAGGTGTTTCCTTGAGTTCACCTAAACCTAACTGTTGATAAACAGAAAAAGGCAAAAGATTAACACTAGCACCAAGATCAAGCAATGCACGTTCTATTCTAGTGTTTCCAATGATGCATGAGATTGTTGGACATCCAGGATCTTTGAATTTTGGTGGAGTAAGGTGCTGAATGATTGAGCTCACACTTTCCGTCAGAAATGCTTTCTTTTGTACATTATGTTTCCTTTTAACTGTGCACATGTCCTTCAAAAATTTAGCATAAGATGGAACTTGTTTGATTGCATCCAATAAAGGAATGTTAATCTTAACTTGTTTGAAAAGTTCATAAATTTCTGCATTTTGATTCAAATTCTTTATTGTTTGCAACCTTTGAGGAAAATGAGCAGGATGCATACCTTTTTCTTTGTCCAAATTTTCAAGAAGTTCAGACTTACCATCATCCTTACCATTACTTTTCGGAGGGGAAGAAGGATCTTGGTCTTTTGATGGAATGTTTTTGTCAATTGCCTTTCCACTTCGAAGAGTTGTGATAGAACTGGCATTTTCCTGTTGAGTTTCATTGGAGCAAGAAACAAGACATTGAGTAGAAGGGTTAGGCTGAGGTTGAGCAGGAAACTTACCTTTTTCTTGAGTGCGTAATGAAGCTGTCAATGTGGACAAGGTGTTTTTGATCTCATTGATGTCCTGTGAAGTTTGGTTATTCACATTTGCTTGTGTTTGCATGAATGCTTGCAATGTCTCTTCCAAGGTTTGTACACGTGAAGGTTGATAGGAAAAAGTGTTGCCCGGCTTTTGAGATTGTGGTACCTGAACATGATTATTATTCCGCCAACTGAAGTTGGGATGATTTCTCCATTCAGGTTTATACGTTTCAGAGTAAGGAGAAGGAAAAGGCTTTTTAAATGTGTTTATGGAATTTACTTGATCATGCAACGCTTTTTTAAGAATGGGAATGTTTGAACATTCAGAAGTGGGGTGTCCCATGATTTCACAAATTCCACAACTTTCTTCATTTTTAACCGTTTTGATTTCTTTTACTTCTCTAAGTTCCATGGCTTCAATCTTTCTAGCCAAATTAGCTACTTTAGCTTTTATCTCATCTTCTTGACTAAAATGATATTTACCTCTGTTAGAAACAAGATTAGATCTATTGGAACTTTCAGAGGAATTATCTGTGTGCCAGGCTTGAGAGTTATCTGCCAAATGGTCTAGGTAGTCAAAGGCTTCTTCAGGTTCTTTTTCTAGAAACTCACCGTTACACATTGTTTCAACAAATTGTTTAGTTTCGGGAGTTAAACTTTCATAAAAGAAACTAATAAGACGCCATTTTTCAAAACCATGATGTGGGCAAGAACTTAACAAATCTTTAAAACGCTCCCAGCACTGAAAAATTGCTTCATTTTGATTTTGATTGAAATTTTGAATCTGTCTTTTCAAAGCAGTAGTTTTATGTGCTGGGAAAAATTTCTTTAGAAACTCAGTTTGTAATTCTTGCCATGTGCCAATTGACCTTGGTTTTAAATTATGAAGCCAAATTTTTGCTTTATCTTTTAAAGAAAAAGGAAATAATTTTAGCTTGACAATTTCATTTGTACATTGTTGGTCATTAAAGGTGACACATACATCTTCGAAGTCTTTTAGAAACGAGTAAGCACTTTCCGATTCTAACCCATGGAAATTTGGAAGCAAAGCTCTCATACCTGGTTTAAAACGAAAGTTGTTTGCATTGAGAGGAAAAATAAAACAAGAGGGTGATGAGCTTCGAGTTGGTTGCAAGTAGTCACGCATGGTGCGTACTTGTCTGTTCTCATCTTCAGCATGAACACTTTCATTGTCAGCCATGGTAGGAGTTGTATTAGAAAGATTACCTGAAAAAGTTTCACAATAAAATCTAACTAAACGACGAGATCTAAAATCACGTCGCCAAACAAGCATAAAACAAAGTTAATATACAGATTAGGCGGTATAACCAGCCAATACAAATAAAACAAAGTTAATATACAATATAAATATAAATATATAGAAAATTAGGCGGTATAACCAGCCAATAAAAATAAATATACTTATAAACTTATATACTTAGTATTGCCTCCCCGGCAACGGCGCCAAAAACTTGATGGAGACTCAATTAAGAGTTGTAAACCCAAGTGCAGGTTATGTTCAAGTAATAAATTCTCGGGTGTCCGAGGTCGAACCACAGGGAAGCGTATTAGTAAGTATAAGTTTATAAATATATAAGAAAAAGAAAGTAAACAAGATATTAGGGAATCAACAACAAAACATAAAAGAAATTAAACAAAATATAAAAAACAATAAGAAAAGATGTTGAGGTTAGAGAATCCACTCTTGGTGTTATGCTAAGATTAATCTTGTTTTATTACACAATTGAAATCCACACATAAGGGAGGTTCCAATCGGAAGGTTTAGCAATTCAGTCCAAATTGTCCAATGTCCATAGCATATGATATTATGTTCATTTGGTGTCCTCAAAACTCACAAAAAGAGTCCAAGCATTCCTTATGCCAAGGTATATGTCTACAACAAATCAAGGTTATGAAACCAAGCATTTATTGTGTCATTTTCATTGTCAATAATGAATCAAGATCCCTACTTTGCAAGTATGATTTTCAACCAAAAGAAAATATTATCTATACTAGTGTTTATAAATGATAATTCATTTTAGCTCATGTTTAAGAGACTAACCTTAGCATTTACCAAAAGCTTCACCTCATCACCTCAACAATATGATTAGCAATACATACTAAAAATGAAAAGAAATGTAAGAAACATAAGTAAATAAAGAAAAAGAAAACTAGAGAAAGGAAAGAAGAAGAAAACTTAGAGAATTTTATTACAATGGCTAATATCCTACCAATGTACAATAATATCCTCATCCAAGGCCCTCTATTTATACACATTTTGGAGAGCTAAATGGCAAGAGACAAGCTTTATAAATTTCAAAGGTAGGTATAATAGGTGGGTGCATTTTTCTAACAATTGTCGTCATATTGTATGACAATTCTGATCAGCCAGCTTGATGGTTGATTTTGTCAATGTTGGAGACTTGATCTGATCAAATGATCTTCTAGAAAAATGTTCCCCTATCAGTCGGTGATCCATAGCCGTTGGAATCAGCTCATTTTCTGATGTGGATCAGACGATATGGTCAAAATACCAAACCTTGTCAGCACAGACGTCATTGCACATCAGCCAACTTGATGGTTGATTTCACTAGGGAAAACGACTCCGTTTCAAGAAGTGTAAAGCATGAAAAAGATAGATATGCCTCTTAACTTTGCACTGTTAAAATTTCAGCCTTATTGCTTCAGTGAAACTCCAGATATAGCTGATATGGAAAAAGGTGTCGGAACTGGAACTGAACTGGATTTGCCCTTAATTCTTGATTTAACCTAGTAATCTGAAATCACTCAAAGAAACTCGTGAAAAACACCAAATTACATAAAAATATAAAAAATCATAAACACAATTAGACTAAGCAATAATAACTCGTATTTGACACAAAACAATAATAAAACATAACTAAAAACTATATAATTATACGAGTTATCACTCACCATCTTTTGGCAGTACATTTTGAGGTGGGTCATCGGATCAGTTGTTCCATCATACATCTCAAAGTTGGGAACCTCGAATTCGGGTGGAATGACTAAATCAGGAACCAAGCTAAATTCTTTCGGATCCCATTCCCAAATATATCTGTTTCTCCCAGTGCACAAAGCTTCCTCCTCTAACAGCTGATACCTAGTTGGTAGTGCAACTTGCAGCAGTGTGTCTGGAGAATTTTGCCCATTGATTACTGTTATTGTCGACGGGCAATGGAGGCAATTCCCCGAACTGTTTTCCAAGGCATTTGATTTTCCTTGTGCAGTAGAATTCTCAGCGTGACCTCTTCCTTCGACAGTGGCGGACATCAACTCCATCAGCTTAGTCATTTGCTCTCGGATCTGTTCCTGAGTTCTAATCACCTCTTCATTCATCTCTAGCTGAACCCATTCCAATTTCTCGATTCTATCTAAGTACTTGCCTCCCACGGTTCTTTCTCTCACAACATAATTCTCAACATGCTCATTTCCTTTGACAGTGGAGGACATTAGTTACATCAACTTAGCCATTTGTTCTTGGTTATCTTCCTGGGACCTTGCTATCTATTCCTGTAACTTCTTTTGAACTCTTTGCGTCTCGAACTGAGCCCTTTCAATCTTTTCCATTTGTGCTGGCTGTTCGTTTTCCATGGCTCTTGCTTGTGAACGAGTATGGTAGCGACGTTGAGTGGGTAATTCCAGATTTGTCGCAGATTTATCTATTTGAGTACCTTTTAAATTTTAATTATTGTACTTTAGAAAGATGTCATCATGATGATGATCTGCAAAAATATTTCTACAATTAGACGAAACTTTATGATCGAGTTTTATGGTATGCGTGATATGCATGAATGTAATGCGATGCGAGGTATTGGCCTTTTGGATAAACTTAACAAAAACGATATTTCATTAATCATAAGCTTCATTACATGTCGTCCAACATCCTAGGATTATATCCATAAAAACATTTGATTTGTTCATATTGCTCCTTCGTTTCCTCTAAAAAGTTCAGCAACTTCTGTCCACCCCTTCCAGTTGGGACAACTTCTTTCCTTATAGCTTCTGCCTTTTCAACCATGTCTCTTGCCTTCGAAATCTGTGAAGCCAAGTGCTCTATGTACATCTGCCTACCAAGGCATGCTGTTGTGCTTAAACTTTGCAGAGTGTTCCATTCCCTCTCTTTCTCATCCCATGCTCCGAGAATGTCACGGATGTAGTTCTTACGGCTCTGTAGTTGCAGCTCTAAATCTTGGATCTTTTGCTAGAGCATTTCGGTCTCACAATGTCTTTCTTTTTATATTTTCAACTTGGCTTTTAAATTTTCATTCCTTTTTTTACTCTCTACAAGCTTTGCCGTGGTTGCAGAATACATGTCCTCCCAACTTTGCCTTTCTTGAAATAGTCGAGTGGTCTTTTCTTTATCTTCCTTCGCCTTGCGTTTCCAGTACTCCATCCCCCTTTTAAGCTCTTCAACTTCTCATTTTCGTTCCTCGAAAGTTTTCATGATTCCGCCAACCCTCATCTCGATCCTCAACCTCTTATCTTCTTGGTATAGATTCTTCAAAACATCTTTGGTCACATCCCGCTCCTTTTTCAACTTCTCTATCTTGGCTTATTGTATCATCTCTTCATAATTTCTCTGATTAACCTCTTCCTGGAGTTTTAGAATTTTTTTGTTCACACTTGCCATTTCAACCTCGAACTCTTGTCTTGCAATGTCAACCTCTGTCAATATTACCTTTGGGCGAAGATCAATCGGACTAACAGTTGCACTTTTCGAAGATGACACCACATCATTGACTCGTTTCACTCTCCAAGTAAGGTATTCTGGCGTGACATCATCGGCGTATCTAGCCAACTCTACCCGAAAGGTTTGTTTCCATGCCTTAGTGACCTCACGGACTTGTCTCATATATTTGGCCCCTCCATAGGCGAATTCTAATTGACCAAGTTCGTGAGTCATTGAGACAAATTGTCGCGACCCATACTGTCTTTGCACTAGAAGTAATGCATAACTGACAGCTCCCCATATCCCTAGGAGTGGGACCCATGACTTGTCTCCGCATTTATACAATATGGGCATATGAGGCATCCAAGGAGCTTTTCGTGATACATCTTCCTTTGTAAGGTTCTGAAGCGTTGTAATCCACTGATCTTTGGTTCTTTCTCTCGGCCATTTCCTTTTGCAGAACTCTCCGATTGGCACCAAAATTGTGAGATATGGGCGTAGAGGCATTTCTTCTTTCTGCCAGAAATGACTTTGGATCCAAATGAAAAGAAGTTGGATGTAACCCGTGAAACACCCATTTCGCTTTCTTCGACAAAAGTTCAATGATCTGATCATCTCCGCTACAATAGTTGGGGAAGGGTTAACCTTTTTATCAATTTGTTCGAAGAAATCTACTATTGCTGCTTCGATGTGCCCTAATGTTTTCGGAAAGATTATCAACCCATAAATTGCCAGGGCGAACAGATCTAGAGCTTGTTCTTTTCCTTGATTTTTCAAAATCCGAGCACGCGGGACATCCCAGGGAATGCAATCACTCTCGCTTTTTTTTACCACATACTTGTCAACATCTTCGGGCTCTATCCCCATCATTCTCGAGAGCTTCTTTCGATACCCTGACACTTTCTGTTCCTTCCAATAAATCTTATCTGGGTTCGGCAACTCTATGCGCAACAAGGTTGAATACTCTTCAATAGTGGGAGTCATATCCTCCTTGTTGAAGGTAAAACAACGGTATGACGGGTCCCAGAAATGCACCATAGCTCGAAGGAGTTGCTCATTCACCTCTATTGGAATGAGTAAGGCTATATCTCCATATTTTTGGGAAAAAGCTCTCTTCTCTTCTACCCCCCATTGCTTCCATATGTTCATCAATTCAGACAAATCATTCTGGCGTAAATCCAAACTGACTCGTTGAGGAAGATCGGGAAGATGTCCTTCTTTCAAGCAATCTCCTTCTTCGCGTTGCAAATTTTCAGCCTGATCTTTAACTTCTAAATACTTCTGACATATGTTAGATTTTGATAGAGACACCCGACACTCCATAATGAAAGGCTCTCTTCGTTAATGATTATCCCGAGACCAATACCTCTCACTATGATGTCAATATGATGCATGATAAAGAAAAAGAAAGGAATTAGTAAGGAGATGAATTCACAAGTACGAAACAAATAACAATGTATACTAAACAAGTAATTGTCCAAAAATGTTAATGAAATTACGGCGCCTTTGGAACAGGATATCAAGCTTATTACGGGTGATACAATGTCCGTTCATCATCACCTGATAGCAAGTGGCATGCAAGGTGGGCACTGGCAGGGTAGGTGGTGGCGTGAAGGGAAAGGGGTTGAGTGTGGGAGAGGGGCTAGGGTTGGTTGGCTGCCTAGGGTGGCTGCTGCAATGGGGGTGGCGTGTGGGCAGGGTTTGCTGTGTAGGGGGCTGCCTGTAGCAGGGGCAAGGGCAGTGGGCTGCTGGCTGGCTGCCAGGGGTGGATTTGGGCTGTGACAGCAGGCCTGGTGGGCCAAAAAGGCCTGATGGCCTGCTGGTGGTGCTGGGCCAACGGGCTTGCTGTTTTGCAAGCCCAATTGGCCTGTTGGAAAGGCTAGGTTGGCCTGCTGGGCCAGCAAGCGGGCGTACTGCATGGCAGGCCCAAGATGCTGGGTCCGAATCGGATTTAACCTGGACTAAAATCAGTTGCTACAACTACTATTTAATAATTTTGAAAAAAAATAAAAATTATAAATTACTTATCAATTAAGATAAAACATATATATGCAATCGATTTCACAGTGCATTAGAACCAGAACCAAAACCTACTTCATAGTATTGATTTCATGTTTAGATATGATTCGAATCTGGCCAATCTGACACCATAAACACCTATAAAAACCTTATCTCAATTTTTTTTGTTTTGTTCAAACCTCAGTAGTTTGAGTATTAGAATTAGCCATTAAGCTCTTATATAATTGTAATAATTCTTTTGTAATATTCTTTTTATTTGTTTTATGTCAAATGTTTAAGATTTACAGCATGAGAGTTTCTTTTTATATGTCACAAACTAAGAAGATCGGTAACAATAATTTTTTAGTTAATAGCACCAATGGTCCCCAAATTTTAAGATATATTTTATATTGGTCCACAAATTTTAAAACGTATCAATCAGATCCTCGATCTTATGGTTTTGTATCAATGTGGTCCTTCCGTTGGCAAAATCGTTAGCGTATGCGTTAAATGACAGATGACATGTGGCGTGTAAATTACAAAAATGCCATCTGCTGATGTAGTCATTCTTTTTGTCTTTTTGTCTTGAGTTAATAGCACAAATGGTCCCCAAACTTTATGACATATTTTATATTGGTTCTCAAACTTCAAAACGTATCAATCAGATCCTTTATTTTTCTTTTTCTTTTTAAAATTTTAAATTTTTCTTTCTCTTTTTTATAAATAAATATAAAAATAATTTATATTATAATTTAAATTAATTTTTTGAAAATATAATTAATTTATAAACATATAAAATATTTATTAAAATTAATTTTATAAAAGCTTTTTTTTGTTTTTTTGTTTCTTTCCTTTTTCTCTTTTTTTTTTCATTTTATATTCTTTATAAATAAACTAAAACATAAATAATAATTTATATTATAAAAATTATTTTAAGTTTGTTTTTACTTTTTCTCTTTTTTCTATTCCACTTTTTCTTGTTAATAAATAAATAAAAAAAGAAAAAAAATTTATAATATAATTAAAATTAAAATTTTAAAAAGTAAATAATTTATAAAAAAAAATATAAAAATATTTATTTACATTAATTTATAAATTTTTTTTCTTTTTTATTTACTATTATATGTTATTAAATAAAAATTAATTATTTTGTAATAATTAAATAATTTATAAAAAAATATATTTATTTTAATTAATTAAAAAAGTTATTTTCCTTTCTCTTCTTTATTTTTCTTTATTTTTATAAATAAATTAATTTTATAAAAGATTAAATAATTTATCAAATATAAATATTTATTTTGATTAATTTTTTTGTAAATATATTTTACTTTCCTTTTTTAATTTTTTTTTCCTATTCTCTCTACCTAACTCTTGTCGATCGAAAAAAGAAAATTTGAATCATCACCGTAAGTTTGACCCTACGAAGGATCAGATTGCCATTCATAACTCTCGATAAGCATTGCAAGATGCCAAATTTGATCCCTCACGCTAGATCGAGGAGGATTGGATTTGGCGCTGTATGACAGATTCGGTCAAGGTAGATTCCGCCTCAACTTCAGCATTGGAGTCGATATAAAAAATATAAATTTAATTAAATGAATGTAAATAAATATTTTATATTTATAAATTATTTAATTTTTTATAAAAAATAATTTATTTAGAAAAAGGAAAAAGAAATAAGAAATAAGAAAAAGGAAAATAAAATTTATTTTTATTATAAAATTAATGTAAATAAATATATTATATTTTTATAAATTATTTTATTTTTGAAATTTTAATTATATTATAATATAAATTATTTTTATTTTATATATTTATAAAGAAGAAAAAGGGAAAAGGAAAAAAAAGTAAAAAGTAAAAAAAATACATATTTGTATAATATTAATGTAAATAAATATTTTATACATTTTTTAAATGATTATTTTTTATAAAATTAGTTTAAATTATAATATAATTATTATTTTTTATTTTGTTATTTATAATGAGGAGAAAAAAGAAAAAATATAATAAAGAAGAAATAAAATATAAAATATGGTTGTGATTAATGTTTAGAACTTGCTTTCTTTTGGTCAAAGCCGCTTATTGGTTTGTTGCACTTTTTGGTTGGAATAAGATTGGACTTTGGCTTTTTGACAATTCTCAATCGGATATTGTCATTGAAGGATGAAGGTTTCAACACATTTCTAACATTTGTTCATTTTGCAGGTTAATGCGTCTTTAGAGATTTTGGTATTTCCTTTGTAACTAATCAACCAAGTGATTTTTGGGAAAATGGGATCTTGTAAATTTTTTGCAAGATAGGGTAAGAACATACTAGGTTTCTTTCATATCATATGTTTTCTGGGAATGGTTGGGTGAAGCTTAATTTTGGCTTCTTGGGTAAAGATTCACAGGTCTTTTTGACAATTCTCAATCGGATATTGTCATTGAAGGATGAAGGTTTCGACACATTTCTAACGTTTGTTCATTTTGCAGCTTAATGCGTCTTTAGAGATTTTGGTATTTCCTTTGTCACTAATCAACCAAGTGATTTTTAGGAAAATGGGGATCTTGTAAATTTTTTGCAAGATAGGGTAAGAACATACTAGGTTTCTTTCATATCATATGTTTTCTGGAAATGGTTGGGTGAAGCTTAATTTTGGCTTCTTGGGTAAAGATTCACAGGTCTTTTTCTCTTGGTACTTAGTCGGTTGCTATCATTGGTGTTCTGTTTTATAAGGAGGATATACACGAATCCACCTTTACTTTTGCTGAAATTTGATTTATTTGGCTACGGTTAGGTGTTTCTTATGAGACTTTAGGTTGAAAAGGTTTTGGGTTTGGCGTTGTGTTTTTAACGTTTTTTCTCATTGGTCAGGATATGACTTTGGATCTCTTTTGATATTCTTTTTGGCTATTCATGGACGCAAACAGGTTGCTTTAAGGATGATTTAGGCAATCTTGATGCACTTTGGGTTCCTCTAGGACGTTGTAAAGGGTGAAAATATAGTTGCTTTTATTGTTTCACAGGGTTTTATAGGGATTCAGGTTGTTTTTAGCTTTAAGGGTAGTTTGTTAGGTTATCGACACTCACTTTTGCAAAGTGAGGGTTTAATAAGTTACTGGTTAATTGCTTATACGGGTGACTAGTCGTTGGTCTTTTGGATCGATTGTGACGATCCTTACTATTGTCTTTTTATTCTTTCAATAAAATATTGCATTTGCTGTTCAAAAAAAATATATATATAAAATATTTTATTGTTACGTTTTCATAAAATTAATTTAACTAAATATTTTATATGTTTATAAATTAATTATATTTTTAAAATTTTAATTTAATTTAAATTTTAATATAAAATATTTTTTTTATATATTTATATTTATTTATTTAAAAAAAAAAGAGAAATGAAATTATAAAATTTGAAAAAGAAAAAAGACAAAAAAATGACAACATCAGCAGGATGGCATTTTTATAATTTACACGTCACATGTATCTGTCATTTAACGTCTAGTCTAATGATTTTGCTAACGAAAAGACCACATTGATACAAAACTATAAGATTGGGGATTTGATTTATACGTCTTGAAGTTTTTAGACCAATATAAAATATGCCCTATGTTTTGGGGACAATTGGTGTTATTAACTCATAATTTTTTTAATGAAAAGTATTGAATGCAAGTATGTGTTCGATAAGGATTTATTTAATTAATTTATTTTATATATTTGGAGGATCATATTCATATTCGAATATGTATTGAACATAAATGTCAGATACGAATATTTAAAAAAAAAAATAAAGAATCTGAATAATATATGAAATTCAAACTTTTTTATCAAACGCAATCAAGCTCCAAGTGGTACACTTAACAATCAAATCCAGGATGTTTGGTTTCCTTAGCAATCATTTAGCATGATACCTAAGATATAAACCCCAAGTATTACACTTAACAATCAAAGCCAGAAACTTTTTTTTTCCTAGTTTATACTTGAAACTTTTTTTTTCCTAGTTTATACTTGAAACTTTTTTATAAATTGTTTACAAATTACAGAGCTAGATATCTTCTGGCAGCTGTATATGCTCCAAGACAACAATTGTATAGACAAATATCTGGTCTTGGATCATTCGCAAAACAAGGTTAGGCACTTAGGCATAGTTCTTTACAATTTTATGTAGACACGAAAATAATAAACTGTTGGTCATACTGACAACATCTTGACAATAAACAAGTTTTTCCCTTTTGAATGTAATCTTGGTCAGTGATTTAAATAACGGTCGTAATGTGATGTTATGATCGTTATTTTACAATTTTGATTTTTTTCGTCATCGATATTTATCACAATTAACTGTGATAGCATCTATTACATTCGCAATCACAATAAATACGACGTGACCAAAAACGCATTTGCAACTGCAATTTAAATCTTTAATCTTGAGTACGACATGAATCCGCAGTTTCTCCTCAATATCTTACTAATAGCTAGTTTTAAGCTTTGAAGAATAATTTGGAAGCTGTTAACCCAGCTTTTGACATGTACATACATGTGACTGTGGGGTTTCCCTTCAAATCAGGAGCAAAAAATTGGGTTCTGTTTTCATAATATGTTTTCCAAGCTAGGTAGCAATCTTGAAATTGATAGCCAGCCAAGGCTTTTGCAGGGTGGAAAGTGAAAACTATATAACACCTCAAACGCCAAATGTTTCTTTCTATACGAGTGCCCCTGCTAGCCCGAGGAGAATGAGGCTGGAAGGTTTGTGTTTCTTTAGTGTCCCAACTAGTCCCACTCCCACTAGAAGGACCATGATCTTGAAACTGAGCCAGCCAACAACACCAAAAACTTGTGAAGATTCAAGTTCCAATGTTGATGAGTTCGAGTTTGAATAAGGCTCCTCATAATATTTCTTTTTATTAGAAAAAAGTGATGCTCAAGATTCCTTCAAAAGGGAGATGGTTACCTCTTAAGATAAAACTTAAAACTTCTATTATCTAGTAAAAGAAATACATTTTGCATCTTTTTCCTTGAATAATTCATGCATCGTTTGCTTGTTAATAAAGAATTCCTTCTCTTGTTTTTTGCTTTTAAAGTTGAGTGCATTTTCATGAGCAAGAAAGAGAGATCATAGACGAAATTGAGATTTTTGAGAAAAGAAATAATTACATCCTACTATGTAGCCCAATGTCACTTGCATCGGGAAAAGAAAAAAAAAATAATGCTTCAAATTTCAACAACTGGAAAAGAAGATGATTTACAATTTCAGAGCTCTACAAGGTATATATATTTCATGTTTCTTCAATAATCAATGGGCTTCAAATGATTTTCAACAAAACCTTCGTGGGATATGCCAAGTAAATAGGGGGATTTTACATGAAATCGACTCCACATTCATGCAACTTTGAAGTCGATTTTCCAAGAGCACCATTTATAGAGCAGAAACTTGATAAATGTTGCCTAGTTGGAAGGAAAGTAGGCTAGTATTTGTATAGAAAGCATGGTGAGTGACATTAGCATGCATTTTTATGCATAATAAGGCTATTCCAGGATTTCAGATGGCCAGAGCCGCTTCCATGTGGAAATCTCTTCCTCACTGCTAAGTTTTCTGATTCCCCCATAAAATCCATCTGCCTCATTTCCCTCCTCTCGATGTTCTTTCCGATTGATCGTTGTGCGTCTCCACCTTGAGCCAGGGGTGTACTGGTTGAACTCTAACACCACCATGTCTGTTAGCATCACTCAGTTGTTAGAAACCAGGCAATAATTCAAACATCAATTATGATGCAGGATACCAATAAATAAAGCTTTTATTCCAACACCATAATAATTCCTGTAACTGTAAGAACCACATCTAATGGACAACTTCATCTTTTGAACAATGAATGAAAGTCTTTACTCAGTCGAAAACTGAATTCTAACAGGTGCACAAATCATAAAACCAAGATGTTTTTGCAATTATATACTGAGGATTTCTTGTCTGCTTAAAGTATATTTATCTTTTTATTGCAACAAATGTGCAGCAGCTCTCTGCTTCCTCAAGTTTGCAAATGATTACCAAAAGAGACCCTTTTCTTTCTTTTATTTTGATGGAGAGAGGATAGGGAATTATTGCTGATGTGACTTGACTAGTGGGGCATTTGAGCTCTGTTGGTATCCGAACTTGTGAAAAAAAGACAGAAAATAAATGAAAATTTAGAAGTGTGGAACAACCATTGCAGCCCCACATAGCTGAAAGATTCCAAATAAGCAAACAAATAGAGTCCATAGGAGACATTGGGTTCTTTCAGTGTGGTTGGCCATAAATATTCTGCTGAGACAGAAGTTATCAAAATGCTAGTGGAAATTATGACATAATGAAAGTGATTCATTCATCTTTGGGGACCAACTCAACAGCACAACCTGTGGCTCGTGTATTGGAAAAATGAGATTCATGAAAACGACCTACCCTAACTGGGTGTCCTCCATGAAAGTTAACTTTATATTCATCTCATCCACAATTTGCTATTTTCTTTCAAGAACATTAAGCATAAGTAGCAAAATTTTAAACAACTCCCTTGGTCTCTTTAAAACAAGAGCAGATTTTTCCATTTTGTATTCCCATCTTAGATGGCAGAAGATATGCCCCTTGGAGTAGCTTAGAAGGCAGATAAAATGGGATGGGATGTTTGCAGTACGAAAGCAATATTTCTAGACACAATTGGTAGTTAGATTCCCATTTTCTAGGCAGTCCTATGGAATATAATAGAGTGCCATTTGAAAGAAGAAAAGATGAGATCAGCTTACCACTATTATGGCATCGGCAGTAATTTTCATTCCCATCACATGATTCCAAGTGACCAACTACACCATACCACCAACCTAAAACATATATGGCAAACGTATCAGCAATAGAATCATTATAAAATGATTAAGAATTTAAGATGGACTATTCAAAAAGAATTCGTTGGCATACCAATTGCATTAAAGTATTTGTAGAAGGATGATTTCAACAATACTTGATTAAGGATTCTTATTATAAAAAAGTAGTCAGCTGCTTAATTCTTAGCAGAGCAGAGTATTTTTGTTCTATAATTAAAAGCTTTCATCGACTCATCAGAGGAATTAAGATAATATTGGGGGTCACCAGCCTTTTGTGAAAGTGAATAATGGTATTTTACGCTTTAGGTCTTCGAGAAGAATAAATTTAATATATATATGTGAACTCATCTTTCTGAACAATGCATAGTTTTTTCTTGAATGTTCATGAACACATCTTTCAATTCTCTTTCATCTTAAACCAACAGAAATTGTGAGGAAAAACAACACAAAACTTCTGAAATACTGCAAGGGGATTGGTATGAAGAACTAACCATAAGGGAATTCTTTGTTTCTTCTCCATTGAATCTCAATGTTATCACCTGGGCGTAGCTCATTCAAACAATCAGAAATATGAAGATCATGTGGTGAAGTGTCAAAAGGTGGTGCTCTTAGCCTTTCCCACGGCACGCTATTCTCTATGGCCAGTGCCCTCCTTCCATGTGGAGGGTACCTAAAATTATAAAACCAATCTAAATATCAATCCACCATATTAATTTCCAAGTATTAGGCCTATTTTGATCCTCTGAAGTAGAACTTAATTTCATCTTCCATGACACGGTATGACAAAGTTTCAAAACCAACATATGGAACCACCATCAAAATTATGTTCATCTCCCAAATTACCTGGCTTGGAAGGTGTCAGTATGGAGATCATAACTGAGTTCTGCATCATAGCATGACAACATAAACCCAACATGGCCATTCTACAAAAGAGCAGAACAAAGAATTTAGAAGAAAAAAAACAGCATAGAATCTGCTGACTAAATTGGAACTAGCATAAATTGTGCAGCTTATTTAACAGATAGGAATTTGGAGGTGCAGAACCAATAAATACCTCACGGTTATAGACCTGAGCAGGGAACCAGAATCTGCCAGTTTCAAGAGCAAGAAACCAAGACATGATTGAATCATCTGGCAAACAACTCTGCTTACTACTATCATCAACCTTTGATTTAATCAACCAAGATGGCCTAACAATTGATAAAATCCTCATCAAACCTTTTGGCTTCCCCTGTTTCACATGACTTGAATCCCTTCTTATTCTTAAAGCTATATGCCATTGCCACTCTAGATAAGCAGCAGGACCAATAATTCTACCCCACTTTTTTTTCATATGTTTTTCCCAGAAATGATCACTAATACACCTACTTCTTAAAGAGCTGCAAACACCTGCCATACTACAAAGACCAGCAGGTGGTAGCCTTTCAAGAATGCATTCTAAGACCAATTCTGGTAGGTCCAAAACTGACATGACACCTTTTTCAACATCTTCAAAGTTATCAACTTTTGAAGTGAAAGACATCTTTTTGAGAGACATTTTGGAACGGATTGTGGTAAAATAACTAAGACTAAGAATATTTTTGATCAACCTGGAAATGGAAAAAAAGGAAACCTCTTTCCAAAACCAGAGAGACAATAATCTCATCTCAGTTGCCCATGGTGGGAGTGGTTTCAAAGTTAAGAACTTTACAAAGAAGATGAAGGGAAAACAAGTGATGAAGAAGTAAAGTAGCATTCCAAAAAATAGAAAAAAGGTGAATTCTTTTTTATGGGTCCAAATTCAATGATATAAGGCAAAAGAAAATAATAATAATAATAATAATGGAAGAACTCAATTGTCTCTCCTCTGCACTCACCCTCCTTCCCTTCAAAAACGAAGTGGGATCTTCAAAATAACAACAGCAAAGACCTAACTTTGATGACAAAGAATAAAAAGAAAAGGGGTTTTATTGATTGATATCAAAGCCCACCAAACCCCCAAAGGTGGGCCTACCTTGTCAAGGAATAATCAGAATAAAGTTTAGTAGTAATATGAGAAGAAAATTTTCTTTTTCTTTTTCTTTTAACAAGGTTTGGTAACAGAAAAGTTACCTTAACAACCAATCCAAAACCACCCAAGAGAAAGCTTAACAAGTACTACTATAACAAAGAGCTTCTTCCTTTTTCTTTTTTTTTTTTTATTTTTTTATTTTTAAGAACAGAACTCAATCGTACAGACAACCTAAACAGCTATCATGTAATGAGAAGAAGATTTAGTGAATGGATGCACCCAGAAACAGGTGGTTGAAGGAAGATGGTGGTGGGGTTACTGAGATCTGATACGGGTTTCTGACACCTGGAAAATTATCCCCCCAAAAGAATATTTATTGATGATAATAAGTCTAGATACAAAGACCCATATCCATAAAATCTCTGAAAAAAAAGGTTTTAAACATAAAAACCTTTTCTTTTTCCTTTCGAAGATAATAAGGTGAGAAAAAAAAAACAAATTTGGGTTAGTTGGGATTGAAAGAAAAGACACCAAAACAGAAAGAAAGAGATTTGAGAAATTTGATGAAGAAATAGATGAACTCACCTTACTTCATCAATTTTGGTCTTGTTCATCAAATTCTCTATCTCTTTTTTTCTTGGTAAAAGAAAATATGGGTAGGGGTGGCTTGACTCTAGAGGAAGACAATGAATGGGCGGTTAAGGTTAAAAGGGAGATATAATTTTGTGTGGATATTAAAAAGAGAAAGTAGTGAGCTGCAAAATATTATGAAAATTATAGTAGTATCTGTTTTAGTCTTTGTCTTTAATGAGTTTTTAACAGGTGGGAGGAAAATCCGTTTAGCCAGTAAAAGCAACCGTTAGGATAACGTATAAAAGGAAATAAGGAATCTTGGATATTAAAGGTTTGGGATGTGTTTAAGTGGGCTGCCTACCTATCTTGTTTAGTACTTAGAACCATTGATATCACTACGTGGCAGTTGAGGATTGGAGATCGTGATCTCATATTCTTTGAAAGTTTTCAAGAAACAAATTATATGATCACGTGGAGCATAATTAGATGATAAATATTTTTAGAATATATTTTAAAAAATTAATGATATATATATATATATTAATTTTTTAATTTATTTATAGAGTAATTTTTTTTTTTTTATAAAACGATCTCCTTATATTCATTATTGAACAAAAATGACATAGAAGCTCGTTATACTTCATTCAATTAAATAGCATTTAACCTCCATTTGAAAAATATAACGAGAGTCGAATCATAAAATGACATTTAAATTTGATGTGATAAATGTTTTTATAGTACTTTTAGACGAAGCGATAATCAAACTAATTTATTTATTCATGATATTAAACTTCAATTCATTTGAGAGTTTAAATCTGATTAGTGATTAGTGACTTCTACTTTGACATAGTTCTTTAAGGTTCTTTATGGTTGCTATATTTTAGAAAGGGAAAAAAAATCACAAGCTTCATAAAAGTTTTGTTTATAAAATTGATAGAACTTTATATTTTCAATTATATTCAACAAACTTGAAACCAAATTCAACCCCCTTATTCTTAGTTTAAGAGATAAATTTAAGAACTCAAATCAAATTTCAAATAATTACAAATAAAAAATAATTTGTACAACATATTTCTTAGCTTTTGAGAGTAACCCTAAGAAAATAATAAGCCTTTGTGTTGTAACAACGACAAAAGACAGACAGATTGATTTGATTATTAAAACTTTTCGTGTGGACATAAGTTATCTTTAGATCAAATTTTATAAATTATTTTTTTTTATCTGTCGTAATGTGTAAATTCAAAAAATTTCAAATTATTTTTTTAAATTAAAAAATAAATGATAAAAAATATTATATAATTATTTGAGAAATCAATTTTAATTTTGGATTTGAATTAAAATGTATTTAATTCAAATTAAAAAATTTCAAAAAATTTAATGATCAAATATAATTTAATTCGAATAAAATAATATTTTAAAAATCCCCAATAAAATTAGATGTTTACACTATCCCATTAAAGAATTACATCTGAACTAGTGGCTCAAACAACTATTTATGTCCCATAAAAGAAAAAGGACACGAGCAAATGAGTTTGCTTTGCACCCCACTAAGCAAATTGTAATTTTAATTTTTTACCTTCTACTTAATTCATCTTCTTTTATTACTCGCCCTTTGCTCTTTTCTCTTTAGAATTTTTGTTGACTTAAGCATGTAAGCACATTTTGAATTCATAACACTGATATCCTTTTATCTTCCGTCTTTATTTCAAGTCTTACTCTATAACCTTTCAGCATTCTTTCTATTAGAAAGTCATCTACCAACCTAAAATACCGTCAACAATAATGAATTTTATTAAACTTGATAATTGATATATGTATGTCGTGTATTATATTTTTTATGTCAATTGTATAAATATAAAATACGACATAAATTTTTAAACATATTAAAATTTTAAATAAGAATACAATACATATATTAAATATATCATATAAATTATATTAATCATATTATTAAATTATTTTTATATTTATTAAATATATACGTCTAAATTTTACAAGAAAAGGAACTGTACCTAAAATTTTAGTTTAACGTTGGGCGGTCAAAGCACGGACCAATCACCATAAAGGTTTAGAAAAGGAAAGGTGGCATTGGGAAAGGACAGTTGAGTCCACCAATAAGGGCGATATTTGGACCACTAGCTTGTGGCCAAACACGTGACTTTCACGTGCTTGTTGCTTCTTTTTCTTTTTGTTCTTTTTTTAATATATCTCCTTTAGTCCTTTGTCTTGTTCCAATTGAAAAGGAGTTCCAATTTCCAAGCTATTATTTTATTTTACTAATATTATACAATATTTTATTTTTAGGGATAAAAAAGTGAATTTTATTATTGTATTATGTGAAAATATTAAATTTATCATTATATTTTAATTTCGTTAAATTTTATCATTTAATTTTATTTTTGTTGATTTTTAGACACGAAATAATGAAAATAATGAGAATTTACTATTTTCATTAACAAAGTATTTTGTAAAATAATTTGATTTCTTTATTTTTTTATTCAAAAATAGATGAAATTGAAAATGCAATAGTAAAATATTTCGTAAAATCGACGAAATTGAAATACAATAGTAAAATAGTTTTTATGCAAATTTATCATTTACATAATAAAATATTTCGTAAAATATTTGAATTATATTATTTTTTATCCAATAATCAACAAAATTAAAAGTATAACTTGTAACAAAATTCAATAAAATTGAAAGTATAATGTTAAAATTCAATAAAATTAAAGTACAATAACAAAATTTAACATTGATCCATAAATAATGACAAAATTCATATTTATCCATTTTCGTTACACTAAAAAATTATAGCTAGTATTACTATTATAAGAAAATTTCTCCTTTACTAACATTTTTTCCACTTATACCTTTCAATGTCTTTTTAGAACTTTTTTAATAGTACTTTTAAAAAGTTTTAGTACATACGAAGAAATTCAAAGATGAATGGTCCAAACTTTTGGATTTATCTTTGGGTAATTTACATCTATGATCCCTAAATTTTGAGTCATGTATCTTTTTGGTTTCCAAAGTTTCAAAAGTTACTTGGTCTCGATTTTTTCAATGTTGTAACTTGTGACTAGACTTGTTTAAGGGTCGCGTTACTCGTCCAACGCAAAAGGTCCGGCTCGAATTTGGATCAGGCTTAGATAAGGGTTTTTTTTTTTTTTTAATTCGGGTCGACCTGATTCTATCCGAGTTATTGTTCATCCAATAAAAAAATATTTTTTTTAAATTTAATTATAAATTATATAAATATTAATATAAAAAATATATTTTTTAATATTTTAAAATTTATGAACAGTAAATCGGACTTACGGGCTGACCCGATTGTGACGAAATGATCATTTTGTCAAATTTCCATTAATTTCGAGGTTAAGTGTCACCTAGGAATATTTGTTTGATGATGTGTACACAATTGCTTTGTTGAAATTTTTTAATTTAATCTTAATTTTTTAGAAAAGTTATTTCTATTTTAAAAAAAGAATAATATTTTACTAATAAATCATATTATAATAAAATGTAAATACTAATGGCTTCTAATATTAGAAATTAAATAAATTGCTTCTTTGGAATTTTTTAACTTACTCTTAATTTTAAAAAATCTATTTTCTATTTTTAAATGAAAAGATACATTTTACTAATAAAGCATACTATAATAAAAATAAATACTAATGATTTTAAATACTCCTCCATCACAAAATCTTTGTACCTTTTTTTTATTATTTTATTTGTACGCATATTTAGTCAAAAGTTTTAACTTTTGTGTATTTAATATTTTTAATTCAATTTTTTTTTCTTCATAATATTGATGTACAACAAAACTTTATATTGTCAAAAAATAAAAAATTAAAAAATCAGTTTGAAATATAGAAAAATTAAGAGTATTAAGTGTTAAAAAATGGAAAAGGACTTCACTTTGGGACATTCCAAAAAGGAATGGACAAAGAAAATGGAATAAAGAAAGTATTATAAATTAAAGTAATTGCTTTGTTGGAATTTTTAATTTAATCTTAATTTTTTAAAAAATTATTTTTTATTTTAAAAATTATATTTAACTAATAAATCATATTATAATAAAAAATATACTAATGATTTTTAATACCCAAAAATCATTTTAAAATATCAATTCTTAAAATATATCATCAAATCTCTAAATACCCAAACCAATTTGAAAATACCCTTCATATCTAAAAACAATTAAGCAATTATATACACATCATCAAACACAAGGGTGGATCTTACTATTTGATTTTGGGGGAGCCAATAAAAAAATTCAAATATATATATATATATTTTTTCATTTGAGGTATATTTTACTAATATAAAACATATGCAAATAAGATACTAATAATAATAACAAATTTATAAAATTGTAAATTTTATCAATTCATAAATAAAAGTATCAGCAAACAAAATACATTAAATAAATAATTTTACCTAAAATTGTGAGTGACATTCTTTTAAAGAAACAAAATCTTCAAGAATTGAATCTAAACTAAATGTCTCAGCAATCTCTCTTTCGATGTTGACAACCAAGTAATCTGCAAGAAACTCATCTTCCATCTTGTTTCAGTCTTGTTTTGACGATCTTCATAGTTGAAAATACTTGCTCACTAGTTGCTGTAGACACTGGAAGAGTTAAAACAAGTCTGATCAATTTGTCAAGGAGATAATATACTTTTGATTTTTCCATCTCTGTCAGAACAAGCATAGCTGTGATAAGGAAGTCAAATTTTGCAATTTCACATCATTGTGCATATCATACTCAAAATGTTTCAATTGAAATTTCAAATTCAATTTCTCTTGCTCAGTAAAATCAAGAGGATATACTTTTTTGCAAGAGTGCAAATATCATCAATATTGAAAGATTTATAATCTTCCTTTGGATCCAAAGCTATGCTTGTTCATTATAGGAAGCCAAAAGTTCAATCAACTCAAGGAAATTTCCACGATTTTTTGAATCAGGTGTCTCATCATGACTTCTAAAAGCACACGCTTGAAAATGCAAGCCATCGAACAACATCTATAGAAGTCTTGACTCGTATCCTATTATTCAAAAATTTTTCTGAACTTTGTTCATGCATTACTTTATCAATGTGCCCAGATAGTTCCATCAAATCCACACAAGATCTCATGGCATTGTTATGCGGTGAACAAGGTCCATCCCCAATATGATTAAGAAATGCACAATTCTTTCCAGCATTAACTTTTCTCCAACTTCTAAATCCTTTAATAGTGAATACATCCCAACCAGGTCGCTCATTGGGTTTCATGTTAAAAAGGTAACATGGTAAACAATATGCAGCATCTTTAGTTGGAGAATACTCAAGCCAAGAAGAAAACTGAGTAAACCAAGAATGCTGAAAACGCCTAGGATGCTTTTCTAATGAATATGAATAACTAGAGAGATGAATTTGATATGGACCTGCTTGCAAGTAAGCTCGTCGAATTTCATCTCGTTGATTAACTGAATGTTCCCACATTGGTCGACGTAACTCGGGATCATGTTCTATAATAAATGGAATATTAACTTCTTCAACACCAACAACAGGAGACTTAGGAGCATATTGACTAGGACTTTGGAGCTCAAGCCTTGGAGATTTGGATGGTATAATGCTTTCTAAATCATCAACGTCTTTTTTTTTTTTTAAAATGAGTCCAATCTTTTTTGCTTGCCCATTAATGATGAATCTGTTACACCTGCAATTACATAAATATAGTAATTTAATTTTTCATAATAAATTTTCTAACACATTTATATTGATAGCCTCTAAAACTCACATTGTTAAGTCTCGAGTGTTTCTAGCAATGTTTCTATTGGATTATATTACATGCATAACATGACAAAAAATAATCCAATAGAAGAATGTTGATTTTTATATGACAGTGATAGCATAATATTATTGTAATATAATTTATAATATTTATTTATAAATTATAAAACAAAATATTAAAATTTTAAAGGATAACATGATTTTCAAATAATATTTTTTCATAAGTAGTTAAGACAAATCAATATAATATTATACTATAATAAAAAATAACAAAAAAAAATCTCAAATTTTTGATTGAATAACAAAGTTTTAACATTACTCATGCATATACAATAAGATTATATAAACATATATTTAAAAAAATAAAATAACAAAAGAATCTTACTATTTTATGTTTTCTATATAAAGATGCTAACAATGATAAAAAATAAATGTTAAGTGGTCTTATAATAAAATTATAATAAAAAATGAAGATAAAAATTATATAATTACCGGGAGATTCTTGGAATCGTTTGCAAACTAATCTGAAGCAAAATAAGTAAACATAAGAAGAAAATGGCACCCAGCGGCAACAGTAGATTGTAAAAGAGAAAGGCAAGTTGACAACCTAGGAAAATAAGCAAAGAACAGAGGAAGAGAATGACACCGAACGGCAACAGTAGACTGTAGAAGAGAAAGGTAAAGTTGGCAAATAGACTGTAGGAATTTTTTTTTTTGACTTTTTATTTATTTAATTGGAGTCTTGAAAGAATCAAAGAAAAGTTAAAATTTAAACGGTAATTTAAGTTTATATTATTGTGATTTAATATTTATGATTAATTAATTAATTTTAAGAGTTTATAAATAATAATTGATGAGTAAAATAAATAAAAAAAATAATAATATAATTTTATTTAAAATCATAATACATAAAATTAAATTATAGATAAAAATAAATAATAATTTTATGTGGAGATCAATTTAATTTAATTTAATATAATATATATATATATATATATATATAAAAAAGAAGTTTTTGAATTCTTGGAGACCAAGGCCCCCCTAGCTCTAACTATCCACCGCCACTGATCAAACATGTGTTTGACACGTGTTGTCTAGTGGGACTTAACCCCAAAGTTCATTGAAACATTAACGAAAATACTATTTCATTACAGAGTAAAATTTATAGGGACCAATAAATTACTTTTGAAACTTTTGAGACCAAAAAAATATGCAACCTAAAATTTAGAGACCGTGTTGTAATTTGTCGTTTATCTTTTCTTAAAAGAGATTACAATCAATCCTTAAATGCGATTAAAAATAATGTGTCTATTGATGAAGACATAGCTTTTGTAGTTACTATTAATTATGAAAGGCATAATAATAAAATAAGTTCTCTATCTATACTAAAAGTTTCTTACAAGCCCCAACCCTTTTATTTGATGCAATCAAGCCCTCATGCTCATTTTTTTGTTGTTGTTATTAATGCCCAATTTGAATGGAAATTGATGATTTCATTAACAGCCAAGTTAAGTCAACTACATCAACATCCACGTAGCCAAAATAAGGGAGCATATTACCTATAATTATAGTAATGCAATTAACCAATCACAATTATGAATTATATATTTCATACTTTTAAGTGATGAATTTTTACATAATTCTGTATTATAATTAGATAATTGCAAGATTGTAATAAAAAAAGTTACAGATAAAATACTCTTCAAAATAAAAGCTTATATGACACTTTATATAATTTGATAGCTTATTTTATCATTTTGCCATTATAGAAAAACTGGAATTAAGCGTCTTAATCAATTAATTTCTTTTTAAAAAGGACTATATAAAACTTGTTATTTAATTAGGCAAATATATTAGACAAAGTACTTTTCAATTTCATCCTTTTTAAATTAAAAAGTACAAAGTGAAAGTTTTCAAAAAAAATAAATAAATAAAAGTTCAGTAATTGGGGTTGACCCTAACAAATCCCAAGGTTTGCAGCCCTTTAGATCAACCAAACTTTTAGGTTTTTTTTTTTTTTTTTTTTTGTCTTTTTTATTTCTTTACGTTGACAGATTTATCTAATTTTATATGAGTTGATTACGGTTTTTCAACTAAATATTAAAAGTTGAAAAGAAAAAAAATGATCTCGTCCACCGTTAGCAGATTTTTTATATTTTATAAGCGAGATTAATAAGATAACACATACTTCTTTAGATAGATTTTAAAAAATAAAAAAATTAATTTTACAGAAAATCTGAATAAATGATAACTTTTTAATTTCACTTGTGAAGTTAAAAGAACTTCACCATCAGTATATCACTAACGAAACAAATAAACTCGAAGAGCTGGCGCGAAGTTGGATCTCAAAAGTCAAATAAATTTACACATGAGACCAAAGTGAGATTTTTTTATTTCGGTCTAATTCGAATTACTGTTTATCTATTAAAAAATATTTTTATTTAAATTTAATTATAAAAATATTAATATAAAAATATATATATTTTTTATTTTTTAATATTATCTAAATAATGAAAGGGACTTACGAATGAGTTTGGACTTGAGTAAAAGAATAAAAAAAAATTCGAATCGCAATCCGATTCATGAACAATTGATCACTCTTTTAATAGAATAACTCATTTTATTAAAGTTAATACTTGGTTGGTTTCCCAGTGGGCAACTTTGTCAAGCCTTGACAACGTTTGTAATCACTTATTATTGATTGAGTGAAGGCCAAAAGTTTGAAATATGAGCATTTTCTGATAAAAAAAATGAAAAAAAGAATCAAAACAATTATTAAGATGATTAATTACTACCAATGACAAGATGGCATCATTTCTTTTTATAAAAAAAATGAATAAAAATAGAGAGATCAGAGTTGTTTTAAGCTCTTTCAGTAAGAGAAGTATTGAAACGAATATTCAGTCAAATGTTCGGTGCTTAGATTGTTTATCGATCATAGTCATGAATTTGAGCAACATATCCATTTTCAAAATTTTTTTATCAGAAATAATAATAATAATAATAATACTAATAATTAGAAATTTGCACACTCACAATATGGGTCATGGGCGAAAGAAAAAAAATCATAAAAAGTGTTTAAAAAAAAAACTGAGATATGATTTTTTTTTATTTTATAAAAAGGACAAAATTTTTAAAAATTTATTAAATAAAAAATTATTAAATAAAAAATTATTAAATAAAAAATATGAATACTTTTATTTTATTATTTGATATTAAAATTTAATTTAATTTTTTAAAAATTATTTTTAATAAGTAGGTATTACTTAATCCGTAACACTAATTTCATTAGGGTTTTACATGTAGTAGAAATAATAATAGTCATGATTACATTTGCTTTTGGTCAATGACAACATATACAATTCGATTACAATTTTTGCAGCAAATTAAGATCAAAATACATAATCATTTCAGTTAAAGAATATATAATTTGGATCTCAAATGTTGTATCGATCATTGATTATTGATAAACTGTCGTTTGTTGCATTGCCTTTTTGAAGTTAAATTACAAACCTTTGAAAGAGGTCAATAATGGTCGGTTTGAAAGTAGATGGAGGTTTCTTGAAGGCCGGTGGATAGGGTTTTCGACCCACTCCACAACTAGTTCAAGGAAAAAGCAACATTAATTTACATTGGTGGGTTTAGTCTCCAAATCAGATTTTGTCATTTTTAAAATAAGGAAAATTATAAATCTTACCAATAAGTATTAAGCAATCACTTGAGACACTAAAATTATGCTTGCACAAGTCATTGATATATAGATAAATATAAGAGAGATTAATTTACACCGACTTGGCCTCCAACAACCCAATAGAGGTGCTCATCGTTAGGTTGGGTCGAATTCGAGTCGGGCTCAGACAATATGCTAAAATTTTTTGTGTTTGCTCAGACCCGACCCGACATGAAATATGAGCTAATTTTTTTGTCTAGGCTCAACCCATATTATTAAAATGATGTCAAGATCCAGCCTGGCCCGCTCAAATTTTTTGTAATTCATGTTCTTCTTCTATGGGGCACAAAAAATTTACACCAACATTACTCAAATGGATGGCTTAAAGCCTTAAACTGTAAACACCTTTCGGACTTTCTTCATCTTCCTACGACATATTGGACAAGTACCAGCTTCTTCTGCAATCCTGTATAGATCATAAATAGAGTTAACAATCTAACCTTGCCACTAATTTACAAGTATCAGATTATTGGTTTAATGATCTCAGTGAACCTTGTTCCACAGGTAAAACAGGTAGCACAACGTCCACAGGGAAGAAAGAAACAATCTCTTCATTTGTAAAATTTAAGAGTAATAAAGTAATTTTATATTATAAATTAAATTATTTATTATTTATTATTAAATATAAAATATATATTATTTATAATAATATACGAGCCGGGCCGGGCTTAGATTTTTCTACCCAAGGCCCGGCCTGTTTAGAAACGGACTTAAAATTTTGTCCAAACTCATTTTTTAAGTCTAATATTTTTGTCCAAATCCTCTCAAATATCGAACGAGCTTCGAGTTTGAACGGATAACCCGACCATGAGCAGGTCTACCACTCACCTTCTCTGTGAAAGTTGCTACGCGTTCGTCTGCTCAGGTAAGTAATCCACATTTCTTTGATTTTTTAGCTTTAAGAATAAAATACTAGTTAGGATTTTATTTTTGCAAATATAACATTACTTGGGCTAACATCATTAGTAGTCGGTCTGAATGGTTTTTTTTTTTTTTCATGAGATGGAGCGGATGCTTTTGATAAATGTTTATTTCGTTCTGTTTCGTGCTCTCGTCCCATATTTTAAAATTATTATTTTACTTTTTAAAATATTTTATATATATTTTATATATTTTTAATATATATATATATATTAGATATATACTAAAATTATACATATATTAATATTTTTTAATATATTTTTAGAACATATATGTATATTATATATATTAAAATTATATTCATGAATAAATTATAATATTTTTATAATATCAAATTAAAAGTAATTAATAAAAAATGGAGTCAAGCGATGTGGAGTGATTATGGATGTAGACGATATCCATGGAGACGGGGTTTTTAACATCCATGCAAGAGTAGAGTGAATGTGGATAAGATAATCTCGCCCCTGCTCTGCTCCGCTCCATTCCTATCCCTAATGATAATTAATGAATAAATAAACTCGTACTTATAACAAAATGCTACTACGGTGAAGTAATTTTTTTATTCGAGTGAAGAAGAATGAACTTAATCTATATTTGAATTGAAGTTAAAAAAAAAAAATGCTTCATTCTCTTATTTAGATAGTTAAAATGGGTTAAGAGAAAGAATGGATATGAATTTTTTTTTTTTTTGTTAAGGAGGGCAAAAAAAAAAGTATATTATATTAAATTGTTTCAATTATATTTTTTAAATTTTTTCTTAAGAAAGAGACGATTTTTTATTAGTCTATAAAAAATGTACGTTCGGAATTATTTTTATAATTTTGTTTTCTAAATTAATTTCAATAAAAAAATCAAAAATCTACATTATTAAATAAAATTAATTATAAACTTATATTAATATTTTCTTATAAATTTAACAAGCTGCATTAATATAGGCATCATTTCTCTAATTGTAAGTGTTTTTTCGTGTACATTTTTTCTTTTTATTTTTTTTTTAAAAAGAAATTGTGAAGTAATAATAAAATAGCAAAATAGATATAAGACCCAAGCATAAAGTAAAAAAAAAAAATATCAAGGATATCATTTCTTTTTCTTTATGGACAAGTGTATAGTTACTTAAACAAATAATAACTTCAAATTTATTTTCATACATAATAAAGAAAATATGCTAAAAGAAATAACAAAAAAAAAAAAATTATATAGGAGAAAATTCATAAAAATAAATTTGAAAGCCATAATATAAGAAGTTGATGAAAGCTACAAGAAAGCAAAGTAAGCAGGAAGGCTGGTTTGAGTTAGAGGTATTCATAGCCGGATCGGGTTTAAGTATAGTATCAACGTTATATATATTTGTCAAAACTCGGCCCGATCCAAAATTTGGGTCTCAAATTTTGTTCGAGCTTGCCCATATTTATAAATGGATAGTCCAAGTCCGTTTAGACCCGCCCATATTATTTTTTTCTAAAAAAATTAAACAAATTTGTTATTTATTTTTTAGTAATTTATTTTTTTTCTTTTATCAAGTTCTAAAATATGGATAATTTAACATATTTTTAAATATTTACACTATAATATTATATATATATATATTTTATATAATATAAATTACATAATATATAAATATAAAAATAATATATTATATTATATAAATGAAAAACGGATCGGATAAGGCCGGGCTTGGACTTTGATTGTTGAAGTCAAGGCCTGACCCATTTTCTAAACGGGCTTCATTTTTTTGCCCAATCTTATATTTCTGGCCTAATACTTTTGTCCAAACTCTCCCAAATATTGAGTTGACCTTCGAGCTCAAGTGAGTAGTTCTACCCTTGAACAGGTTTAGTTTAAGTGTGATAAAAGAAAAAATATCAATACCATTTGTCAAGCTTATAATGTATTCTTTGAAAATTGAAAATAAAAATAAAAATCAATAAAGGTATAATTGCTATTTTTATATTTAATTTTTTTAATCTTTTTTTTTCTTTTTTCTTAATTTGAAATAATTAAAAAATTGAGTATTCGAAGAAAAAAGAAGAATGCTCAATCCCATCCCATCCCATCCCATCCCATCATTTTATTTTATTTTAATTTAAATAATATCTAAACAAGAGAAGGATTTTTCCATTTCCCCATATTTCCTTGCCTTTCACTTTCTTCCCTTCAATCCAAATATAATTTTAGTTCTTTAAACATAAAATACCTACAACTAATAAATCAAATGTGTTATAACGGTTTTTTCGGACTGCTAAACGATTTTGAAAACAAAATGGAGTAGCCACCAATCATTTTTTTGTTTAGGTGTGATTGGCCACCTAGAAAAATTTATCCTTTAAATAAAAATCTTAAAATTAATTAGAATTTATTAAAAAGATAATTTTTGGTCTGCGAGATAAAAATTGGGCTCGGGAGTACGATTACGCGTGGGGAAGGATTAGCACCCCCACATCGTCCGTTTAAAAAAAAGGTACCATTTAATCATGTGTTATCCTTTAATCTTGATAAAACGATTTTAATTTTAATATTTAAAAATAATTCCCATAATACTCTTTATTGCAAATTTTTGTATTTTTTTGAAGAAAAAAAATCACTTTATTTAAGAATAAAATGAAAATCTTTGGCATCGGAAACTTCCTTCTAATTCTCCAACATCTAGGCAGAATTTGAGAAGAATTTCTTCACTTTTAATTTGCATAATATTCTTCTAAATCAAATAATGTTTCTTTGTAAACGACGATTACTGAAAACCCTCCAACGTCTAGGCAGGATTACCAATATTTGTTTTTTACTTGGAGCATTATTTTATTTTGTTCCGTAGGATCTTTTCAAAACTCTTGATTTTTTATTTTATTTTTTTATAATAAGGTATGGTAAGCGACGAATGGAATAAGCAACAATAATGAATGAGCATACATAGAAAGATAAAGAGCAATAATTTAAACAATGAATTGTTTGGTTTTAGAAATAAGTTTTTATTTGAGTAAGGATAAAAATCTCCGGTGTGAGAGCTTTCTCAAATTCCCCATCGTCTAGGTGGAATTTGGAGAAGATCTCTACACTAGAAAGTCCTCGTTATAAGTACATTATTATTATTCAAGAAAAATTATTAAGATTTTTTTATAAAAATTTTAGCCACGATTTGTGTTGCATAGCATGTTATGAGATGAACGAATAAATTAAAATGATGACCAATGACAAATAGATAAGCATGGATAAATAAATAACATGACGAATTGATCAAAAATATTTTTTTTTATATAGTTTTTATTTTTTTTAGAAATAAAACACGAACCCTCGATGTATGTGAGAGCCTTCCCAAATTCCACAATGTCTAGGCGGAATTTGAAAAGGATCTCCATACTTGAAAGTTCTTATAACAAACCTTAAAATGAGCATATTCTTATTTTATAAAAATATTGGGATTGTTCCAACATCTAGGCAAGAATCCACAAATTATTATTACTAAAAGCCAAATCTTATGTAGTCATTTTATTCTTTATTTTAAAATTATTTTATGTGATAAAAAAGAATCCATATTTAAGAAATAAAAAATAATAATCATTTTTTAATAACTATGCAAGGCTATCAAAACATATATAAAAAAAAAACAATTTCAAATTTCTCCATAGAACTTAATTACATTTTCTTATAAAAAATTCGGATAATTATTTTTGTCATGATTTTAAAGAGATATTAATAAATTATTCTTTTAAAAAATGTATATACATGTCATTATGACAAACCATAAATGGATATAGAAGGGAATGAATCAAGGTAGAAAGAATAATACCCCAACAAGGATCCAAGTAGTGAAGCCCAATGCAGGAGGCCCACTGTGGGAGACCAAGCCCAAGACCTAGGCTTGTTGCTGGAGGATCGGGTCAGATGGGCTGCGGGCGGATCCTCCTTTTTCTTTTATTTTCTTTTATTTTCTTTTTTTTTCTTCCTCCGCAGTCGGGTCAAGCGCATGGACCCAGGGTCTGATTTGGGTCTTCCACGGACCCTCCCTTAAGTAAAACGACACCGTTTGGTGTCCCCTATAAAAGCCCAAAAAACTCTTTTTTATTTCATTTTCTTCCTTTCCCTCTCTCTCTCTCTCTCTCTCTATCCTTCTGTTTTCTCTCCCTTCTCACTACACAGTAGCCCAGAAAACCACTCCAATACCCAGAATTTGGTCGGCCACCATCGCGCCGGTCGGTCAACCCCAAAATATACCGAAATGATCCCCTCCTTCTTCCCTACCCAAATTCGAGCCAAGATTTCTAAAAAAAAAGCCTCCAACTCCCTAGATCTACCCTCAAACCCGTGGCTTTCAACCTCCCGATCCACCATTGTGCACCGTTGGATGAAGCCCAAACCCTTGTATGTTGTTCCTCTCCTTTCCCCCTACCTTTTAACCATCATGATTTTCAAAATCACCTCTCAAGTCCCTCGAAACCTCTAAAAACCGAACCAAAGAATTTTTTATCTTTTATTTTCTTTGATTGTTGATTTTTTTTTTTTGTATTGTTTCGTGTGGATTATTTGGTGATGCTCCCAAAAAAGTATATCTTATTTAACTTTGCACTAAAACATAAGATGAATTGAGACATGACACGGATACAACATAGGAAAAGTAATTAAAACACAGTATGAAAAATAACATGAACATGATACAAATACATGAACATGTAAAAATATACATAAAATAAATTGTTAACGTGTAAAAATTTATTTAATTGTATAATACTTTATATAAATTATTAACGTATAAAAATTTATATAAATTTATAATATTTTGGAAATATAAAAAAATAACACGAATATGTCTTGAATACACAATTTTTTCTCAAGATTAAACCACTATGACAAATAATGTAAAATATGAGATGAACACGAACGTGTAAAAAATACATAAAACGAATTATTAACGTGTAAAAATTTATATAAATTTATAATATTTTTTTATAAATTATTAACATATAAAAGTTCATATAAATTTATAATATTTTGAAAACAAAAAAATAACACGAACACGTCTTGAACACACAAAGTTTTCTCTAAATTGTATCACTATGACAAATGATGTAAAATATGAAATGAATTGAGACACGACACAGGCACAACATAAGAAAAATAATTAAAACATAAAACGAAAAAAATATGAACACAACACGAATACACGAACATGTAAGAATATACATAAAATGAATTATTAATTTGTAAAAATTTATAATACTTTAAATATATAAAAAAAAAACACGAACACGAACATAATTTTTTTCTCTTTTCCTTCTTCCTTCTTCCTTCTTTCCTTTCTTTCTTTTTTTTTTCTTTTTTTTTTCTCTCTCCTTCCCTTTCTTTCTCTTTCCTTCCTTCCCCAACCCTTCCACCAACCGAGAAAAAGAAAAAAAAAAAAAACAAATGGGGTGAACAGTATAAAACGACGTGGACACCCCCACTGAGCTCAAAAACTTCCTATATTTATATATAGGATTTATTGAAAATACTCTATTTTATATATATTAATGGTTAAAATTTTATATTATCAAAAAATAAATATGTATTTTCAATTAATTTAAATCTAGCATGTATGATGAACAAAACATAAAACCTAACGGTTGGATTAAAAAAAAAGAATAAAAGGAAATTTGCCATGTAGGTTGAATTTTGACATTATATTTGATTTTGTTGAATTTTACCCTTTTACATTTTTATTTTGAATTTTTTTTCATTGTATTTTCATTTTTTTTTTAATTTTCAAATCAAAACTAATGGAAATGGAATCTTCCATAGAATATACTCGTAGTAGTTAATTTGTTTTTTAATAAAACAATAAATATGATGCTGATATTACACATGTAACAAAAATAACCATGTGGAATGCCACATTAGTGAAAGAAATTATTATTTATTTTTAAGAAATTTTAATTTACACCTTTTTTTTTTTACATTTTAAAGATCATTACTAATTTTCATGTTCAATCGTTTTATTCTAAATTCATAATTGATTTTTAATTTTATCAATTATACCATAAAAAATATTTTTCTCTCTAAAAATTGGTTTGTGGAATTCTTTTTCCTATCACAACTTTAAGTTAATAAGTTAGATAGAACTAAAAATTATTTTTTATGCTAATTAAGCTCCTGAGTTACTTGAAATTTAACCCAACATTTAATACCAACATGAAAGTAGTGAAAGAAGATAGAGAATGTCAATAGATATTGTTAATATTCTCTTTTCTTTTCTTTTTTCGCTAATTATTTTTTATAGGTTTGCTTGCAAAAAGCATTTATAGTAAGAGCAAATGACTTGAAATTACTTTTTTTTTTTTTAAAATATTTTATATTTAATATTTGAAAAATATTTATTTTAGTATAAAATTTCATTAAAACAAATAATAATTTCTTTGAATGTGACACTCCACGTGTATATTTTTTGTAATGTGAAATATCCACATAATATTTATTGATTTTATTTAAAACTTATTTAACTATTAATAAAATATTTAGGAAATATTTTATTTTCATTAGTTTTTATCCAAAGCTCACTAAAACTAAAAATACAATGATAAAATTCAACAAAATTAAAAAGTTATTAAAATAATTATTACGAACTCGAGCTTTATACCTAAATAGTAATATTAAAATTGTCATGATCTTCTGAAGTGGTATGTTTTATTTTTGGTAAAAAATAAATAATAAAAAATATAAATATTTCATGCTTAAATAGTTAAATTATAGCCTTAAATAAATACAAAAAAGCCCCTGAACTTTACTACTTTATTTAAATAAGTCATTATACTTTTATTATACCCAAATAAATCCTTAACCTTTAATTTGTATCCAACTAAGCCTTAACCTTAACATGTACTCAAATAAGCCCTTAACCTTTAATTTATATCTAAACAAACCCTTAACATAAATTAGACCTGCTCATGGGCTGGTCTACGATTCGAATTTTTTTTCTACCTTATCCAGGCCGGCCCGGATCACTATTCAAAAAAATAATAAAAAATTAAAAAAAAAATCATTTTATATTAATTTTTATAATTTAATTTAAATAAAAAATTAATTTTTTATTGCATGAACAATGATCTGGGCCAGGTCGGCAAACCTGATCACCAAAAATCATACTCAATCCTGGTCCAATACGGGCCGGGCCTATCGGGCCAAGCGAGCTGTCCGACCATGATCTGGTCTAACATAAATCAACCTTTCATTTGAAGTAAGGGCTTATTTAGGTGCAAATCAAAAGATAAAGACTTATTTAGGTACAATAAAAATATAAGGACTTATTTAAAAAAATTGTCATAATTCAGGAGCTTTTTTAGCATTTTAACCTAAATTATAAGATAATATATTTTGTCAATGAATTAATAAAATACCGACCTGCAGTTGCAGCCTTGTAGGCATATAAATCTTTTTTTTTTTTTTTGTTTAATTATACATACGTACAAAGGTGTGTAGAAGGAATTTTTTTTGACCAATTACAAATTGTCATGTGTCAATTAAACTTTTTTTTAGTTAAAGAATTTTTAATTAAATTATGCATCACCATGTAAAATTGATGATATCATATGCGATGACATCATAATTAATTATTTTATAATTAATTAAATATGCACACATGGATTGACCAATCAAATTGTAAGGATTTATGGGTCATCCAATCAAATTTCATCTATGTATCATAATTATTTTATCTCTAATTAAAATTTAGAGATAAATAAGGAAGTGTTATCTCTAATTAAATTAAATTAATTAAGAGATAAATAATAAAGTATTATTTATAATTAAATTAAATTAATTCAGAGATAAATAAGGAAGACAAATTCTTTAAAAACTCTCTTTCATTTAGCTATAAATAAGTGCCTCCCCTCAACACAATTTCACAATTCGCAAGCATGAAGAGAAGAAGAAGATTTGGAAAAGTCAAATCCTCTCCAAAGTCTCCAGAAGAAATCTTTGAAAAATTGAAGAAATTGAAGAACTTCTAAGAACGTTGTGCTTGTTCTTAAGAATTCTCAAGAAACTGCTCTCCGATCTTGTTCCATTGAAAGAAAGTAGATCAAGTCTAGAAAACCCTTGAAGCGGATTTCATCAATTCAAGCTCAAGTCGTGAAGGCCTTTAAATTGTTCTCAAGAATTCTCAAGAAAGCTGTTATCCGATTTTGTTTCATCAAAAGAAATGAGATCAATCACGTTTCTCAAGATCAAGTCTAGAAACTCTTGAAGCGGATTTCATCGATTCAAGATCAAGGCATGAAAACCATTGGATCAAAATTTTGTTGAAAAAAATAATCGAAGGATTTCTTTATTTTAAGAATTCCCAAAGATTGTAACATCAAATTCTGATAAATAAAATTTTTTATTTGACTCCAAATTTTCTTTGTCATATTTTCGATAGGAAATTTGTGTGGACAAGGTTTATTTAAGCTTATGCTCTCTCAACATTAAACACGGTAATAGATTGAATATCTATAATTTTTTAAATATTCGAATTCATTTAATTTAATTCAAAATTCGAATCTATTTATTATCTCTTTGTTATCCGAACTAAAATCAAAGCGAAATTGGATAACGAATATTCAAAAATTCATACCCGAATCCGCTGTGTCGCAACCTAAAAAATAACAAGCCTCATCGCAAGACTTTATTATTCATTAAGCGTGACATTAAAAAAAAAAAACCGAGAAAAAAGTCGACTTAATTCCTTTTGAAAAATGAAGGTTTTGAAAATGACCTTGAAAAAGATATGGAGTTGCCACCAATCTTTTTTAGCTAGGTGTGATCGGCCACCTATTAGAATCGATTTTATAAAATATTTTAAGATTAATTAAAACATTTTAAAAACCAATTTCAAGTCTGCGTTTTAAACCAGAGAAATCAAAGAAGCGGGTTCGGGAATCGATTACGTGCGGGGAAGGATTAGCACCCCTATAACGCCCGTATAAAACGGTACCTTATTAATCATGTGTTATCTCAAGTCTCGGTAAAAAATTGATTTTAAATTTAGTATTTCAAGTTAATTCCCAATTTAAAGAAAAATAATTTTATTTTTAATTGAAAATGATCCGGAATTTATAAATTCAAAATTTTCCTATATTCCCCAACAAACGTGGTAAAATATAGAAATTTTTATTAGTTTGAAAAACTTTCCGAATCATTCTCATTTTAAAGAAGATATTTCGTTATTAATGATAATTGATGATATCCTTCCCAGCAAACCCGGTAGAGAATTCATGAATTATTTTAACTCGAGAATATCTTTATTTTATTGAAAATCATTACCTTTTTGAAAACAATGTAAAAAAATATGAATATGTATGTCATAAATAAAATGACATAGCAAAGTCTAAATAACATAATGCAACCTAAATGGTATGATATAATTTAAATGTCTTAGTATATTCTAAATGAAATGAAATATTCTAAGTTATATGACATATTCTAAATGAAATGACCTAGGTAACATGATATATTCTATATGAAATGTAATATCCTAAGTCATATGATATATTCTAAATGAAATAAAATATCTTAAGAAACATAATATATTCTAAATGAAATAAAATGACCTATGTAACATCATATATTCTACATGAAATGAAATGACCTAGGTAACATAACATATTCTATACGAAATGAAATAATTTAAATGAGATAGCAAATATATATGATATGGCATATAATCTAAATGACATGAAATATAAAATAATGCTATCATATAATATGCATGAAAATAAAAATAAAAATAATAATGCATGAACATAGCATATGCTAAATAATATGACAAAAATAACTAAATAAAAAGCATAGGATATCATGAAATATTCAAAACCATATAACAAATAATACAATATCAAAAATTTAAATCAAAGATAATAACACCAACATGAAAATTAAACATAGCAAAAATTACATATTATATAATATGCATGAATATGGAAAATGCAATGCATGAGAATGTAATTTTTCCTTTAATTAAGAAAATCTGTATATCTAAAAAGATATCCGGCTACCTTAGGAAAATATATCAAATTGAATATTCTAAAATCAAAATACTTTGTGATTGTTTGAAAACAAAATTTTTTTTTTGTTTGAAAAGCTTAGATTAAAAATAAAACTTGGCTAAACCCTTTTTAAATGGCTTTAATTTTCTAAGTTTAAAATCCCGGACTTGACCACCCTTAACCCGAGACTTAAAAAATCATTTTTAAAGTTTAAAAAGGCTTAGAAACGACCCTAAGTCAGTAGCTAAACTTCCTAATCAGCCCCCTCTAAGTAACTTAACCAAAACAGAAAAATAATTTTCCTTCAAATTCAATTATGACTCCACTGTCCAGTTTTAAACCACGATTTTTTATCCTATTTTAAAAATTCAAAAAAATATAAAAAAAATACTGGAGACTCAGAACATGTAAAACTACACGGTAACAAATTGGCTTAATTTTTTGATTAAAGATGACTGCCGAGAAAAATTGAAAAAATACGAGTACTGGTGAAAAAACTGTTTTGACAAAACACATTTTTTTGCTTTTGATAAAATCATGTAAAAATCAAAATAAAAATATTAGAGACACTCTAAAAGACTCACAAATAGTAGCTAACACTTTTGAAAAGTTAGGCAAAAAATTGGCTAAGTAAAAAAAATCACAAAGGTAGAATAATCAATTTGACAACTCTTTAATTTTCCACAAGTATGCTCAAGAGAGCATGACTTTGAACCATTGATTGGCCTAAGTCATAAGTCAAGTGGCAAGGACATGAAATGCATGAAAAATATAGCAAATATGATGCATGAAATGCATGATTCTAAACCTAAATATCATGAAAAATGCATGGCATCAATAAAATTACTTAGACCTAAATGAACTGGCATGACATTTAATGCAACCTATGTCTAAAATGCATGAATATGCATGACAAAACAAACCAATCCTATATCTAAAATATGCATGGCAATAACATAAACACAAGGCATGCTTAAACAAAAGACTCAACCAAATGTCATGAAAATGCAAATCTATCAACTAACATAACAAAAATGCACACACAAAGCAAATAAAATGAGATGGCCGAATGGCCTCATGTTCAAAATGAGCATGGTATTTTTACAAACACTTGATATACTAACATACTTAACTAAAGAATAACACTCAAATCATGCAAATATAAAGTAGAGGCATGGAAACCAACAAGCATTTTTACAAACACATGGATTACAAAATATAAAACATAAACGAACTTAAACATTTTGAAAATAGAAAATCAAAAATGCAAGAATAGTAAAATAAACATGATAATAGACTCATAAATGGAAATAAACAAGCAACCAAATTAAAACAAACTCCAAGTCTATATATTATAAGAAGATTTAAAGCATCAAAACTTGTTAAATATAAAAAATAACATGAAACAACAAAGCAAACAACAACTTAAAAAAAAAAAAAAAAAAAACTGGGCCATTCGGCCATCTCATAAACTAAGGGGAAAAAAAAACTTCAAGAGCTTTTTATTAGAAAGGATGAAGAAGGAACTTAAAGAAGAACATTAAAAACACTTATTTAAAAAGAAAAATCAAAAGAAACTCACCAAAATAATAATCAGAACAGCAAATCAAGAAAGAAAAATCAAAGAAAGTGCAAGAGTATGGTGCTAAAAGCAACCTCTAGAAGCTATCTTTCAAGCTTTTTCTATTCTAACTTTATTTTCTTTTCTAAACTTTTCCTTTTGCTTTTCAAAAATGGAGAGAAAATCAGCCAAAAGCAAGAGAGAATAGAGAGTGAGTGTAGCTGAAAATGAAAGAGAGACCCTCTCTCTTTAGTGTGGCCGAAACCCCCCTCTAGGCTAGGATGTTGTCATTTTTGCATCAACCAATTTTCATCCAAGGGCTATTGATCCAAGATGTTTAAAACATGAAATTATCACCCTTAGATTAGGCCATCAGCTATCCACAATTACAGCTGTTCAAGAATCTTAAGCCATTATGTTGACACTCTCCCTCTTCATGCATTGGTCCATGTGGCTTATTTGCAAAAGCTTGATCAAAAAATCACTAACTAACTCTTCATTGTTGGCCTTTTGATTAAAAAATCAGAAACTTCCTACCTATCTTTGGGCGTTGGCAGGCCAACCCCTTTCCTTCCAGCCCATATTTCATTTTTTAAAAGGCAAGAAAAGCCATTTTCGATTTCTTGGGTAAAATGACATTTTTGCCTCCCGAATGTAAATAAATGGCAAACGGAATCCAAATCCAAATTTTCTTTTTTCAATACTTTCAAAATAATAAAAAATTGAATTCTGAAAGTTTTTAAATTTTTTGAGTCCATTTGCTATTTATTTGGATTTTTTCTTCCAAAATTGTCTTTTATGCCCCCAAATTTTAGCATTTTTTAAACGAGCTCCAAATCCAGATTTTTCTTCACCAATCTCTTTAAAATAATTTAAAAGTGTGATCTGAAAGTTTTCATAATTTTTGGAACTCATTTGGTATTTTTTTTTCGGGATTTATCTGCTTGAATTACTACATAAGGGGTCTTAGATTTGGCCATTTTGCAAACGAACTCCGAATCAAAATTTTATTTCTCCAATCTCTTCCAAATAATTTAAAATTGATATTTGCAAATTTTTAGAATTTTTGGAGTTTATTTTCTATTTTTTCGGGATTTATCTTCTTGAATTTTTACATAGGAAACCCGGGATTTGGCCATTTTGTAAACGAACTCCGAATCAAGATTTTATTTCTCCAATATCTTCAAAATGATTTAAGAATGAGATTTTCAATTTATTAGAATTTTTGGAGTTCATTTGCTATTTTTCCCAAATTTTCTAATTTTGCCCTTTTGTTTCCGAAACCCGATTTTGCTCAAAACAAGTCCGATTTTCAGATTTTCTTCAAACTGAGCCTTGAGCTATCTTTTTTAATCATTCCTCATCTATTAGGGGCTTTAGTCCTACCAAGTCGGGCCATTTCTGTAATTCCTCCGAATTTCACCGAAATCCACCAAAAATGCTAATTCTCGGTTTTCTTCCGGATTGACTTTTCTTTCAGTTTTTCTTTCACGTAGCTTCTCTATTAACCTTAGTCAATGCTCATCTTTCATTTGGAACCTTCAATTTTGACCAATTCGATCATTTAAGCACTTTTCCCCAAATTTCCCAGATTAGGGTTTCTTTTCTACTGAATCTCCATAACCCAACTTCCGAACTCCATATCTTTCGATGTAGACCTCAGATTATCAAAGTTCTTTCGCCATTTTTCATTTGAAATTCAAATCTTGATTTTGAAAGTGGGTTGACTTTTCAATAGTTGACTTTTTGGGGTTGACTTTCCAGGTTTGACTTTTTCAAGTTTGACTTTTTATACTCGTCCTCTTAAACTAAGTATCGGAGTACCACCTGCAGGATGAAAAAAGTCTTTTTACATTCTGAAACATCAATTTAGGAAGAAAACATACCTGTTTTAGTGGTCCGGACAAAATTAGATGTCTACACGCTGCGAAAAATAAATCTAATATTTGAATCCATAATATCCGAATCTACAAAAAACAATTGAATACACTATAAGAAAAATGGCTTTTAGCAACGCTACAAGTCATTGCAAAATGCTAAAATGTCGTTGCGAAAACTTTTTCGCAACGAGAAAAAGTCATTGCTAGGTGGTTGCGTATACCTTCGTTGTTAAAAGTATATGCAATGACTTTGACTATCCAAAAAGTCGTTTTTAAATATCTTTATTGCAACGATTTCTTTCTGTTATCAAATGCAGTATTTTTTGGTAACGACTTAATGTGATTGTCTAAATATGTTTTAGTAACCACAAAAGTGGTTGTAAATCTTTTATGCAAAGAGAATATTTTGGTTACCAAAACTATCATGTAACGAACATATATTGTTTGTTAAAATTTTATGGCAAAAATATCATTTTTGTTGCCAAAACATTTACGTAACAATATTGTTATGATTGCCAAATATTATTTTGCAATGACATTTTAATTGGTTGCGTATAACATTGTACAACGACTAAATGTCATTGTGTAAACTTAATTTTAGCAATAATAATTGTTGGTTGGCAAATGTTTTACATAACGATATTATTATGGTTACGAAATGTTTTACGTAACAATTTTATTATTGTTGCAAAATGTTATTTTGTAGCAAAATTTTGTTTAGTTGCAAATGACATTATGCAACGACAAACTATGAGTAACTAATTTTTAATTTAGCAACTATATAATTTGGTTGTAAATATTTGAACATAATAATATAACAAAATCATAAAATTAATCTGAAATAATAAATAAAATTTTATTGATAAAAATTATAACAAATTGTATAATAATATTTTACATGATTTTGATTGTACATGCACCTATGCTTAGGGGAATTTCTTATGCCTCACTTTGCCAATGACTTTAACTTCCATAATGAACTCCTTCTCTGCTTAGCCCCTGTTAACAGTTCAACAGAAATTTCGCTTAAACAATAGATTATACAAACTTTCCCTGCATACGAGGAGCAAGAAGAACATAATTCAAGATGGCTAACCTTGTCCTATGAAACTAGTCAATTTCTTGGCTGCAAAAGAATAACAAGAGAGAGGTCTGGTATTTATCTGAATCAAATCTAGAGAATGATTTATATTTTTCATACATAGGAAAGCAAAAATTGCATGCACTTAGTAGCTTAGATAGGGGTAAATGCATAAAAAAAGCACAAGGAAGTGGAGTCCAATACCTAATATCTACAAACATGACATTTGCTAAAGAATGCACACAACACTCCATGAAGACAGAGTTCAAGCGCTAATGACATTTTCTGGATTCATCCTTTAAAACCAGAGGGAAACCAACATGAAGTTTAAAATGCCCACTAAATACCCCATAACAAATCAAAAAGAACGTGCAAACAAACGTTAACTTAATAATTATGAAAACATTGAAGAAACTATTTGAATTGTATAAAAAAAATTAAGCTGGGGAGTAAACCAAGCAAGATCTTGAATTTGCATATATCAAGCTTCTCTTTAAATATATCAAGCAAGATCCTCATTGTCTCAAGCTCTACAAACGATAGAAACAACAACAAAGGTTAATCAACCACAATATCAAACTAGGGATAATAGAGTTGATTTTCTGAAGAAAACTTAAGTATTAGTTGTTTTTCAAACATCCTTATTGAATCAAGTTTAACAACTTCGTTGGACAATGTGGGATGCTGATTCATGTACTGGAATCCAGGCTGACACCACCATGAGTCAGATAAATAATTAGATGAAAGAAAAGTAACTAGGTGATATGTTCCCTCTACTACTGCGACAGTAATTTGCATCAGCAAAAGTAATTCCATACTCTTTGATACCAATTAAAACAGAAAAAAGGAATAACATGATAGCTAAAGAGAGAATAGTTGGTCATTCCATGCCAATGCTTGTTAGGTAACCTTGATCTAATATATACTTTCAGCAAAATAAATCCATTCAGACGTCAAGTCATGACTTTGGCTTATTCCAACTAGTGATGCCGGAAAATGCTCCAAATCTATACAATAAGCCAAAATTATAAGTTTTTTTTTTTTTTAAAAAAAAAAAAAAAAGCGCAATGAAAGAAATAAATACAAGGATTTATGTCCTATATATCCAAAGAAACTATGATGAATACAACTGAAAGGACTATAAATATAAGATACCTTCATTTTCTGATAGAGTAAATATCACAAACTAATGCATATATGAGCAATTCAAGTATCAACAAGTTAAGATTGCGCAACTATAAAGCTGGTAACCAAAAAAGACCCAGTTCCATAATCTCTCTAAAAGACAAAAACATGAACCAAGAATTGTAACTAAAATCCAAATCTCAAGCATTCTTTATCTTTGCTTATCAATTCAGATAATCAAAATTAACACAGCTACCTGGTTTATTACTCTCAGCGTAGCCAAAGATGCATTCAACCACTGCAGTTCCAATATCAGCTCCACTTGGCTGGCCTTCCCTCAAATAAGTAACCAGTGCAGTAATTACGACAATAAACCATCAGTCCATCATCACTAAAAGGAGAAAAAGTTTCAACATTCCACAGTATACGACAATAGAGTATTCAGACATAAAAAAAATACTTACTTGAGAATCTCAAATTCAGAATCTCAAAACAATGCTTTTCTGCAATGAACTCCAAAAGAAAACTAAATGCAGCCATAAAGTCCAGCATTCACAAAGTCAACAATGAAAAACAAAGTAGTTATGCAATATAAAGCTAATGACTACAAATAAAGGAGGCATTATACTCACAGCTCAACTAAATTACTCAAAACAGATATGCTTGTTGATATTGGTCCATCAAGTCCACTTGCACGCATTTCTCTACAATAATTCAGAACAAACAAGTATAAATGCAGTAGAGAACAAAATGTTGTTTATCTAGATATATGGCCTAAAATAAAGTCAAATCTCAGGAAACTTACATATCAGTAGATTTCTTAGCAAAGCAAATTTTATTATAAGTTGTCAATTAACTGATTAGAGAGCATCCTAAAGTTAAAATATTGCTTGTAATAAAAATAAAAAGGAAAACAAATCATTTAATGTTGAGGGGCAAGTAAAATAATAAAACAAGAAAATAAAAGAACTAGAAAAAATCGAACAAAGTCATAAAAATAAAAAAATTTAAAATAATTTGATACAAATATCAATGTTAACCAATAAGCGTCATGGTACGACATTGCCCGCTTTTATTAAGAAGATATGTTTTAAAAGACTAAATTGTTTTGCTTAAAGCACATTACCTTTGGCAAGGAAAGCATGTGTGCAGCCTTAGCAGGTATGTCTCCATATAAAAGATATTTGTAGAAAAAATAAAAGAAAACTGCTAAAGATAATCTTTGTTTTAAATAGACATGTGGACAAACACGCACACATTGGCTAACTAGTAGCATTAAATAAAGGCAGATGTACGGAAGAATTAAGCAAAGATATGGAACATCAACCTCTCAGGTGATTTTGATGCACTCAAAAGAGTGTATCTTTATTAAATCTTATAATTAATATGATTAATTATAGTAAAGTAACATGCAAGGGTCGAATCCACAGAGATTTGATTTTAGTTTATAAATTACTAGTTTAAAACTTAAATTCAAAAATAATAAAATAAAATGGGGTTTTTAAAAGAGTTTTAAAAACTAAGAAAATAAGAAAAGTAAGAAGCAATAAAATAAGATGAAATCAAATATGAGAGAAATATGGCTAAAGGTTCATTCTCCACCACTAGACATCATTAAGAATCAAATTCAGATCTATGAACATCAATTAGCTATCAAAGTTAACAATTGTAGATAACAACATCCCGTGTTACCCTAATCCTTCCTTAGTTCTTCGTTAAGCAAGACGAACACCACTACTTAATCTCTAACTATCAAACAACCTAGGATAAACATCTCTAAATTTAATTTGACAGTAGCTTTATGATAAGAAAGATAGGTTGATCTAAGCAACAAAAGCATGAACATGAATTGTTTAACTTAGGTTATGTTCCACTTTGCAATTAGCGAAAACTTGACCATAATCATTAATCACAAATTGCCACTTATGAATAGGAAATCAAGACAATTACACGGATCAAGACTCCTAAACTAGCATTAGACAATTATCAATATCTATCTAGTTGCGCACCTAAACAAATCAAGATAAAAATCACAAACAATTATTATGGAAGAACATAAGCAACTTTGATGGAAAATTAATGATAGATAGAATCTGAATATCAATTACAAAACATGTCTAGGGCTTTGAAATCACCTTAACCAAAGAGAAGTTTAGCCTTGCATTGACATAGTTAACATAAACATGAATATTCAAAAGAAACTAAGAAGAAAAATAAATTAAAACTCAAGAGATTTAAGAAGAAGCATAAGAAAATTGACAAAAAATCAAAAGCATGTCTTAGTTGGTGGCTCAAAAGATGGTATTTATAGAGCTTTAAAGTCTTGAAAACCCTTTCTTGCTCTTCAAGGAAGCCCGGAGTCGAAACAAGGAAATTTTGGACTTTTTTTTTCGGATTTTCTCGGTTTTGCGATTTTCGGAGATTTTGCTGGCAGTATCGTGGCGTCGCGAAGCCAACTTTCTGTCTTGTGGGAGTCGCGGCGCCGACTTGCTGTTTGCTCCTCTTTCGGTTGCTGCATTGTCTCGCACTTCATCGGCTGATTTGAGTGACCATTCATTGTCCGATTTAGACATGTAAACTATCGTAAAGGTATTTAAGTCAGATTCAAAAGTCAAGAAGGAAGTTTCTTCAAATAAAGTATTTAACATAATGATTTCTTAACAACAAGCTCCGGAAGTCATATCTGCCTGATCACTTAGCACTAAGAATTCGATCTTTTTGACTCCCAAGTCTTCTTCCATCTTATGATTGTGACTTTATAAGTTCTTTAACATCATATTTGACATGCTTTGACTTTATCTCTTCCAAAATACCTATAATTCATAAAATCATAGTAAATTGTCAAGGAACTTAAGAACTAAAGCACAAAGTATAAGAAAATAATACATGAAAATGTATGAAATTAAGCACTTATCAAATTCCCCCACACTTAGTCTTTTGCTAGTCCTCGAGCAAAATCAAATAAAAATAAAATAAGAAATCCTAATCTAGTCCACTTTCAATAAAAATTAGAGACAATCATTAACAAAGTCTTATAACTAATCAATAACTTAAAGAGTTTCACAAAGAATCATGCTTGATAATAAATGGTTTGAGTCAAGCTAAAATTAACATAACATATCTCAATCAAAATAATGCATGTTCAAACTTAATCTCAATTTCTCAAATGGGATACTCTCATGATTTTCACTCTTTAAAGTAGTGGTAAAGTGTTTACACTCAATCAATCTCATCAAAACAGTTCTACCATATGCTTGCTTATCCACTTATTCTCCACTACTTAGATCATGTATCTTCATGAATCAAGAGGTCTTTATTCAAGGTTGTAATGGGGCCAAGGGGTTGTAATGTGGTTAAAGAATAAAAGGAAAAGATATCACAAAGGTTTCAAAGACTTCATAAAATTTAGAAACAAAATAAGATTTTGCATATAAAACTTTCTCAATATTCCTTGGAAGTACATCCATTTTTCTTTTCTTTTATATTTTATCTATATATAAATTATTATTATTATATATTTTTTAATTTAAGAAATATATATATATATATTTAAAAAAATAATGTAGGAATAAATTTTTTAAACTCAAGATTAAATATAACCAAAAAAATTTCACCAAAGTTTAATTAAACTTTAAAATTAAGATTTTTAAAATACAATTTTAATTTAAAATTTGAAAAATTAAGAAATTTAAATCAATTTAAAAGTAAAAAATTGAGACTCTAAAATTTAAACTTTCGGCTTACGACCATCACAAATTTACTTTAGTTTTTTAACATTTGTTTTTGTCATTGTATACAGTATAAAACAATAAATTAGCCAAAAACTCTAAAAAAAAATCGTTGTAAATTTTATAAGATTTTGCAACAATTTTTAGAATCGTTACAAATATGATAAAATATTTTAAATAATTAAATAAATTAAATTAAATGATTTTTTAAAATTGTTGTAAAAATATATTTACTAAATGAAATTAAGCAACGACATTTAAAAGTCGTTGCTAATATAATAATATTTAGCAACAACTTATTTTGTCATTATGCATAAAACAAAAATTCGCAACCACAAAAATTATCGTTACGATTAATACCCTGAAAATTAAATTAAGTAACGAAATTTAAAAGTTGTTGCTAATATAATAATATTTAGCAACAACTTATTTTGTTGTTATGTATAAAATAAAGTTCGCAACGACAAATATTGTCGTTGCGATTAATACCCTAAAAATTAAATTAAGCAACAACATTTAAAAGTCGTTGCTAATATAATACTATTTAACAACAAATTGTTTTGTAGTTATGTATAAAATAAAGATTCGCAATGAGAAAATTTATCGTTGCGATTAATATCATGAAAATTAAATTAAGTAACGACACTTAAAAGTCGTAGTTAATATAACAATGTTTAGTAACAACTTGTTTTGTCGTTATGTATAAAATAAAAAATAGCAACAACAATAATTGTCGTTGCGATTAATACCTTGAAAATTAAATTAAGCAACGACATTTAAAAGTCGTTACTAATATAACAATATTTAGCAGCAACTTATTTTGTCGTTATGTATAAAATAAAAATTAGTAACGACAAAAATTGTTATTGCGATTAATACCTTGAAAAATTAAATTAAGCAACGACATTTAAAAGTCGTTGCTAATATAACAATATTTAGCAACAACTTGTTTTGTCGTTATGTATAAAATAAAAATTAGCATCGACAAAAATTATTGTTGCAATTAATACCTAAAAAAATTAAATTAAGTAACGGCATTTAAAAATCATTGTTAATATAACAATATTTAGCAACAACTTGTTTTGTCTTTATGTATAAAATAAAAATTCACAACGATAAAATTTATCGTTGCGATTAATACCTTGAATTAAATTAAACAATGATAATGCGAGGTCGTTGCAAATATTGTAAATTTACGCAATGACATGTAATATCATTGCAAGTTTTTGCAACGACATAAAATGTTGTTGCAAATTTTGATTGCTAAAACTTTTTTTTTTTAATGATATCTAATTTTTTATTATCCATTCTCATCCCTACTCAACACTACTCAATGTTTTTCACCCTATTTACTTCCTTTTCCTAATTCTGTTTGACGATATTAATTCTTCTTTCTTTTGATTTGTTCAATGAGCTAGCCAAAGACAGGATCATGCTTTATTAATTAATAACAAAGATAAACTATCATGTAAAACAGATATCGGACAGATTTAAAATTGAATTTTAATATTTATACATTTTTTTATTTTAAGTTGTGAACATTTTTATATATATAAAAAAACAATCTAAAAAAAGAACAGCCAAATAAATAGTTGCGTAAAAGGTATAAAAGTTATGACTATTTGTCTTATCTTGGAAGAATTCCATATCAATGCCAGAATTCGATAATGTAGTAGACAGAATTTTCGAAAGAAGTGGGTTTGAATTTAATTGAAATTAAAAAAGAATAAGCCATGAGTTAGATCAAATAATTTGTGTATTTTGGTGGTGCTTGACCTGTATTTTACAAGTGCTTAACGTTAACAATTTTTTTAATGTGAAAACCATAATGTGTCTCAGTAGGAGTCTAACAAAACAATAATAATTTAATTGGTTGATAATGATAATAATTAATCAATAATAATAAATTTAAAAAATAATTAAATTTTATTAATTAATATTTAATAAAAAAAATTAATAAAAATATTTAAGTCAATTTAATTGGTTGATAATAATGATAATGATTAACCAATAATAATTAATTAAAAAAATATTTTCCCTATCTCAATTCTCATCCAAGAAGCCCCCAGCAGGCCAGCAGCGCAGCACAGCTCCTCACCCTTTCAAGATCAGATTCAAAGGGCAGTCAACTCATAGACGGGTTTTAGAATTCCTGAAGCATGTAGCAATTCGATCTATTCATTTCTATTCTCTCAACTTTTGTTGGTTTTTTCAATTTTCAAGTCCCTTCAACACAAAAATTGTATGAATTTAAACCAAAAAAAAAAAAAAAGTGATAACTTTCAATTTATTTTGACATTACTTACATTCAATTATTTGTTCTTGATCTTGATTGAGCTTTATTGAGGCTGAATTTTAAGTGAATGTTGTATATTTAAGGTTCTTTCTCCGTTTTTTAAGGTTTTGCTTGCTGATTTGGATTGAAATTTTAGCACCTATGATTTTTTCTTTTTATGTAACATTTCTGGACGCGAAATAGAGTAGCGGCAATAATAGGCCGTTATTTTCGCTGTTGGCTTCTGTATTTTCTTGGATGCTACGTGTATGAATAAAATTTATAAATACTTTTATTAAATATCGTTGATAAAAAGTGACATTATTGTAAAATAACGATTGCTACATCACTATTTCACCGCTATTTCATATTCACCACCACTTTGGCTGTCAAGATGACAATCAATAGCTCATTAATATTATTATAGTAATTCTAGAAATGTGCAATTTTTTAGCTGGCATGGTCATACACTTCTTAAAGTTATAAATCATGGGTGAACTTTACAGTAGGAACTTTAACAATTAGAATCGTGAGAACCTTCTTGGATAACTATTTTGTATTATTGTTACAATTAAAATTTTATTAAAAATTAATTAAATAAGATATTGTCATTAGATTTATTTATAGATCAAACTAGTTATAAAGTTTATGAGTTTGGCCAATTCGAGAATAAATTTGTTAGGTTCGAGCCAATTTATAATATTATTTTATTAAAAAATATATTTTTATTTTAATAAACTTATCACATGTAAGTCTAGTAATTCGTATATTTGTATTACGTTCGTGTTATATCTCGTGTTATAGTCGTATTTATGCTGTTATATATATGTTTATATAAATTTTGAAACCTTAATATTTGTGTTATATAGATTTTCACACGTTTGTGCATTCGTGTCGTGTTCATGTTACTTTTTTTGTGTCGTGTCGTATTTTATATCGTGTTTTAGTTATTTTTTCGTGTCGTGTCCAACATTACTAAAATGTTGATTTTAGTGAATAATTTTTTAAAATTTAAACACATTTATTTTCATGGTAAAAGTATAAAAAAAATAAAAAATTGTCGGATCAAGCGAAATTCATGTTGGACCTAGGCATGGTATCAACTGTTGGATATCATAGCATATTTTTGTGTATACATACGAAATACGTATTCTAATACGTAGGTTGTCGTAGCTAGAAACACGGGGTATATTAACGTACACAATTGATATCAAAATGTGAATGAGAAATTAGTCTCATTTTATACCCACTTGAAGAGGAAGAAAAGTTGGTCGAAGATGTGTGTGATATTCAATCCTACATAAAACAAAGTATGGCTTATCCTAGTTGTTTATAAAGACTTCTGTTCCATGTTGAGTTGGGCCCCAAGGGGCACCCAAGTTTTGTGGTGGGTGAGGACATACACAAATTGGGTTGGACCATATACGCGCGCGCCGCCGCCGAGCTGAGCTGGGCTGGTTTGGGTCAGTAATTAATATTTTACTGCCCAACCAACTTATTTTTTCAGTCCTAACTGAACCAGATCATCCAACCAGCTTTTATTTTTGTCCGAACAAGTTTCTCTGTTCGGTCAAGGTCCGAACCGTTTTGTGCCCGTTCGGTTTATACCGAACTGGTTCATGATTGTTCCAACAGAAGTGTCTGCTGCCTATTGGATGAACCGGTTCGTTGTTACAGACTTGTCTGTTAACCGAACCGGTTCCTATCCTACAGTTGTGTCTGTCCGAACAGACTTCTACTTCTCTATAAATACCAGAGTTTTGTATCTGTTTAGACTCACTAATTCACTCAAATAATTCCTGTCTTCTGAGAGAGAGACTAAAAATTCTTCTGGTTCGCTGTGTTGCATCCGAGTGTGCTCTCATTTGCAACGTTTATTGAGGAAACCTAGGAGACGATTTGCATCAAACTGTAAGCACCTGTAAACAGGCAAAAAAGTCTTAAGGTTAGAGGTCCAACTTTGACTTGATATTGATTTTTTCAAATCAATTCCTATAAGCTTCTTTTTATTCGGTTCTGTATATCTTTGTAATCTGTTCGTATATGTTTATGTGAAGTATTCATTATCTTGATTATAAAGTGTTATCTATTTTTATATTCTGTTTCAAAATAGTATATAGTAATTTTATACAATAATCTTAAGACTTTTTATTTTTGATTTCATATATTTGTTATATACTGTTGTTAGAATTTTTTTTTTAGTTCAGTACTGTACTTATATGTATACTGTTCGGGTTCTTTGAAGTTGTTCAGGGAAGGGTTATTTGTTTTGTTATTTCATATATATTTTGCTACTGTATAGTAATATAAATAGTTTAACTGTTAGTTTTAATATATATTTATATATATATTGTTTATATCTTATATATATATATATTTGTTATATATATATATGTATATATATTTGTTACATACTGTTTCTTAAAAGTTTATATATACATAGGTTAACTTTGTTAGCATTTTTGTATATATTTTGTGTTTGTATATTTTACTTTTGTTTAGCATATATCTATATCTATCTATCTATATATATAGATATATATATGTTATATGTATACGTTATATATATATATATATATTTTTAATTGTTATATATATATATATATATATTACATATATAAATACTGTTTGTTTTATATTTTGTGATATATTATATATATTATTTTGAAAGCATTTATATTTGTATAATTTGTATACAAGTTGATCATGTTATTTTTGAATAACAGATGGTCGAAACATCAACCGGTACTGCTAGAGAAACCGTAGTGCCACAACCTCTACATGTCACACATGGTGAGAAACCCGAAATGTTCAATGGTCTGGACTTTAAATGATGGCAGCAAAAGATGCTGTTCTATCTAACCACCCTTAACCTAGCCAAGTTCTTACGGGAGAAGGCCCCGACTCTGAACGAGGGAGAGACCGAAACTACGATTGTAGCCTCGGTAGAAGCATGGAAGCATTCTGACTTCCTATGCAAGAACTACATAATCAACAGTTTGGACAATACATTATTCAACGTGTATAGTCCGATCAAAACAGCTAGAGAGCTGTGGGAGTCCTTAGAAAGGAAATATAGAATCGAGGATGCCGGCACAAAGAAATTTGTGGTTGGCCGGTTTCTGGATTTCAAAATGGTGGACTTGAAAACCATAATAAGTCAAGTCCAAGAGTTTCAGTTGATACTTCATGAGATTTTTGCTGAAGGAATTACTCTTAGTGAATCATTTGAAACGGCGGCTTTGATAGAGAAACTCCCTCCTTCGTGGAAGGATTTCAAGAACTATCTAAAGCACAAACGAAATGAGATGACTTTAGAAGACTTGATAGTTCGGTTGAGAATCGAGGAGGATAATCGTGATTCAGAGAAGAAGGCTAAGGTTCAGATTATGAAAGCCATGTTATTGAACATTCGAAGAAGATCAATAAGAGGAAATTTGTTGGTTCTATTTCTTCCCAAGCTAAGAAGGGAACGGATTTCAAGAAGTTTACGGGAACTTGTTTTGTATGCAACAAGCTCGGACATCGTGCAAAGGACTGTCGACAGAACAAGAAGAAGAAAGCTTAAGCCAACCTAGTTGATGATTATGAGATTGAGCTCGCTGCTATTATATCACAAGTGAACTTGGTGGAGAACCCTAAGACGTGGTGGGTTGATACCGGGGCCATTTATCATGTTTCTTCTGAAAGAAAGAGTTTCATCGAGTACAAAGAAGCTGCTGAAGATGAGCAACTATTTATGGGAAACTCTACGGTTTGCAAAGTACGAGACCATGAAAAGGTGGTACTCAAGATGACCTCCGGGAAGGAACTTACTTTGAACAATGTTGTTCATGCCCCTGAAATCCGAAAGAATTTGGTTTCTGGCTCTCTGTTGAGCAAGAATGGGTTTAGACTCGTATTAGAATCTGATAAATTTGTACTCACCAAAAGTGGGATGTTTGTCGGAAAGGGATATGTTTGTGATGGGCTTTTTAAGCTCAATGTATGACAATTGTACCAAAGAATAAGATTATTAATAAAAAAAAAAAAGAGAGAGATAACTTTCAATTTATTTTGATATTACTTGCATTCAATTATTTGTTCTTGATCTTGGTTGAGCTTTATTGAGGCTGAATTTTAAGTGAATGTTGTATATTTAAGGTTCTTTCTCCGTTTTTTGGGGGTTTTGTTTGCTCATTTGGATTGAAATTTTAGCACCTATGATTTTTTCTTTTTATGTAACATTTTTGGATGGGAAATAGAGTAGCGGCAATAATAGACCGTTATTTTCGCTATTGGCTTCCGTATTTTCTTGGATGCTACGTGTATGAATAAAATTTATAAATATTTTTATTAAATATCGTTGATAAAAAGTGACGTAATTGTAAAATAATGACTGTTACATCACTATTTCACCGCTATTTAAATCTTTGAATGCAAGAAGCATCACTATATTCATATTCACCACCACTTAGGCTGTCAAGATGACAATCAATAGCTTATTAATAGTTCATTGGATCTTATTATAGTAATTGTAGAAATGTGCAATTTTTTAGCTGGCATGGTCATACACTTCTTAAAGTTATAAATCATAGAAAGGGAGAGAGAGAGAGAGAGAGAGCAAAGAATAGTAAGCTTTTATTTTTGTGACAAGGTCATATGTTTCTGTTTCATAAAGCTAGAAAGTTATTATAATGAGAGAGAGAGAGAGAGTTAAACCCCATATACTTGGAGTGGAATGAGAGAGAAAAACTACCAGTCGATCGCTAATCCTTAGTATTTGGTAATGGCATTCACAATAATGGAGAGATTTGAAGAAGAGTTGGTGTTCTCTGTGGAATCCCAAAAGGCAGTTCCTGCACCATTTCAAGCACAATAACTTCTTGAAACATAAAGCCTCTCTCTCTCCAACTTGGTTTTGCTTTGAATATTGGAATACAATTTGAAATGGTTTTCCAGGCTTTATGTTTCAAGAAGTTTAAGACCCTAACTAGGTTTCTCTCAGCCTTGATTGCTTAAATAATGTGGTGTTCTTCATCCATCTTTTTCTCAAGATCTTTATCTTATTAATTGTCGTTGCTTTCATATCTGATTCTTAACAATCAATCATTTGCTATTAATTATAATCTCTTTTTACTTGCTCATTGATTTAATTAAGCTCTCTCAGTCTCATTCAATTGTTGGACGACTTTAATACTGTTGTTTAATTTCCATAATACTATTCATTCGAGACTTTGTGTTGAAAGATGGTTAAATGTTTTTCAATCCTGTTAATGGCTTAAAAAATTTACAGGGATTTAAGAAAGCAGTGGCAGACAGATAGGAGTTTGCAAATGAGTATTTCAGGAAAGGAGAAAAGCACTTGCTATCAGAGATCCATAGAAGAAAAACCTCTCAACCACCAACAGGCGCACTACCATGAACAACAACCTCAGTTTCTCCAACCAGAAGAAAGTTTTGGCAGGATCGAGTCTCCATCGCCATCGCCATCTCCGAAAGTCAGCACCGATATATTAACAGCGCTTAGCCAAGATAATCAGAGACTACGCAGAAAGAACTACATGCTAGTATCTGAACTCACTCACATGAAGAACCTTTACAATGACATCATTTATTTTATCTAAAATCATGTAAAACCAGTTCCTTATCAGCAAAAAGCTACTAGTTTAGGACCAGGACCGAAGATCATAGAATTATGTCCGTCATTCCAAGATCCAACTCCAACCCATCCTGGCATTGAAAATGCTGCTAAAAGTAGCGTTTTGGGCAAGTCATCAGTGAGTCTAGCAGAGGAGCCAAATAACAGTAGTACTGTGAAGCTTTTCGGAGTCCCTCTCAGTGGCAGGAAACGATTGCACCCAGAAAAGATTTATCAGCAAGAATTGAAATGCGGGGTCTCCCCTGATTAGCTTTTTTGGCCTAAGCTAGCTATAGTTGGCAGAATATGTAATTGTTAGAGCAGAAGATTTGTAGACATACGGGCTAGCTAGCTGAACTTTAGTACTAAGCTACTATATATTATCACTCGAAACATCTTTAGTGATGCCATTAATCTTCCTAGCTAGCGAACTTGATGATTCATCAAATTCGCACTTCAAGAAAGAAATGGATAACATGCCATAGTTTCACCTAATGCATTAATTTATTTCACTTTTCTTGCTTTTCAGAGGCTTATGTTATTTTTTAATAGACTAATGCATATCAATGCAGGCAACTCAAAGTCTCAAACAATATTCCTAACAAGTATGCTGAATTTTTTGTTTCTACGTTGCTGAAATTAAATTTTTCTTTATTGCTTAGTAATTGTAGACACCGGATTTTATCCGGGTTTAATCTTATTTTTTTAACTAAATAAAAAAAAATCAGAAAATGAAAAAATGAAAAAAAAGAAAATAAAAAAAAAGATAAATTTCGAAATTAAAAGAAAATCAAGAAAACAAATTTGGGTTGAAACAAATCTCTTCTTTTTTTTTTTGGATAAGTAAATTTTCATATATCCAAGAAAGCAGCAGTGCTGCTACATGTTACAAAGCTAGCTTAGCCTAGCTAAACAAATCAGAAATCCAATGCCATTAGACAAACATGTCTGCATTTAATCTCCAAGAATTACATAAAAACGTATTAACTGAATCTCTTTTAATCTTCCTAAGATCACTTAACCTGGTCGAGATCATGTCTCTCACTTGCTCAGTGAGATGCTCCTCCTTTTGCTCAGTTGAGTTGAACAAACGATTATTTCTTTCCTTCCAAACTAGGTAGATAACTGCGTTCCAAGCTAGCCTCAATATCGTTGTGATTAGAGCTTTACCTCTGAGGTTGACAGAGGCCCATTGAAGCTCTACAGTCCAACATGCAACCTGCCTTTTTAACCTACAAAGTACCATCACTCTCTGCCATATCTGTTTCGAGTAGGAGCAAGTGAAGAATAGATGATCTCTGGTTTCCCTCTCTTGTTTGCACAGCAAACATTTATCATCCACGGCCATTCCCCAGGAGATAAGCCTATCCTTTGTGGCCAATCTATTTAGGATTGCCATCCAAGAGAGAATAGAATGCCTAGGAATATTAAAATTGCACCAAACCAACTTATTCCAAGCCACTTTCCCAGCTGAAGGTCTGATCTTGTTCCACACTGCTGACACTTGGTACTTTCCCTCTGGAAAAGGCCATTTGCAGCTTCCATCAGCAGTAGTGAGAACTATTCTGGCAGCCACCTCTCTCAATTGCATGATCTTCCTCCAATTCCAACTGCTCCCACTCTGGATAGAGATGTGCCATGGGTCTCTATCCTTCAACACATAAGTCTTGATCCAGGCTATCCATAGGGAGCCTGCGTCAATCAGAACAGCCCAAAAATTCCTTAGAATACATGCCTGATTCCAAGTGACAGTGTCCTTTACACCAAGTCCCCCTTCTGATTTTGGCAAGCAAATAGACTTCCAGCTAACTTTAGCTCCCTTAGCTTGGCCTTCCTTCCCTTTCCATAAGAAGCTTGAACATAGCTGCATCAACTTCCTTATGCACTGCTTGGGCAGAACAAAATGTCTGCACCAGAAGTTCTGCAGGTGAAACAGAACTGATTGGATAAGCTGAAGCCTTCCAGCATAAGACAAGAACTTTGTTGCCCATCCTCTAACCCTTGCTGTCACCTTCTCCAAAAGTGGCTCGCAGTCCGTCATAGTTAATCTTCTAGTGACTAATGGAACCCCCAGGTATCTGACAGGCAGTGTGCCTGTATTGAACCCTGTGGACTCTCTGATGAGCCTTAATTCTTCTCTGTCAATTCCTGTGGAGAAGAACTCACTTTTGGTGCTATTAAGTTGGAGCCCTGAGTAGGTGTAGAATTGACTTAGCACTAGCTGAATACCCTTCACGGAATCAAGATTGCCCTTGGCAAAGATTAGCAGATCATCAGCAAAACTCAGATGAGTTAAATGAAGCTTTTTGCACTTTGGATGATAAGAGAAGACCCCATACTGTGCTGCTGAGTCCAGCAACTTAGACAGGACATTGATGGCAATCACAAAGAGGTAGGGGGAAAGGGGATCACCTTGCCTGACTCCTCTTGCCCCCTTAAAGAAGCCCATAAGTCCTCCATTAACAGATATAGAGAAGTAACTGGTGGAAATGCAATTGTCAATCCAATCAATGAACTGCTGAGGGACCTGCATTGCCTTCAAGACTGCAAAGATGAAATCCCAGCTGATAGTATCAAATGCCTTTTGCAAATCCACTTTTATGGCACATCGTGGGGACAGTGTATTCCTACCATAGCCTCTAACTAACTCCTGAGCAAGCAGGATATTGTCTGTGATACTCCTGCCTGGAATGAAGGCACTCTGATTGGGACAGATCACCAATGGAAGACTGCTCTTGAGTCTGTTAGTCAGAATCTTGCTGATGCATTTGTAAAAGACTGTGCAACAGGAAATTGGTCTGAAATCTCTCATTGTGCTTGGATTAGGGCATTTTGGAATGAGAGCCACACTAGTTGAATTGAAGGCTTTGTGCATCACTCCTGTCCTGAAAAAGAACATTGCAGCCTCTGTGACATCCTCACCAACAACTTGCCAAGCTGTTTTGAAGAAGTGAGCTGTGAATCCATCTGGCCCTGGACTCTTGTCACTATGAATCGAAAACATTGCTTCTTTTATCTCTGCAGGAGTTACCCTTTTAACCAGTTCTGCTTGGTGCTCTTCAGAGATGGAAGTCTGAAGAAGTTCAGCAAGCAAATCCTGATTACAGCCCTTGACCATATGGTCTTTGGATCCCAACAAGTTCTGGAAGTAGGAGACTGCTTCTGTAGCAATCTGATCAAAATAAATTTATTCTTTGGATTGAAGTGGGACTCTAAAAAAGTGTTTGGAACAAAATAAATCTCTTGGTCAGATGAAAATTCCTAATTTGAGTAGAACTTAGTTTCTTCTCTATATAATAAACCCAAGCATCACAATCACCAAGGACATCAGAAAATCAGAAGGAAAAAGCCTAGTATTTTCGAAATCAGTAGAAAGAAAAAAAAATATTTTTTGAGTAAAAAATTCGAAATTTGAGTGTGAGTGTTAGGATTTATTTCGAAAAGATTTTTGTGAAGAAAAGTCTAGGTTTTAATTAGAGGAAGCATACGTTTAAGTTTGGTGATAGTTCGGCGGCCAACAGAGGAGATCGGAGAGGTTGAAGTTGCGACTTTCAAACTCAGATATAGGATTATCGGGTTAGATTTGGGAAAAACTAAGTTGATCTTTGGATAGAGGAGATCGAAAAGAATTTTTGGTGATTTTTTGGGAATTTTTGGAGTCCGGTCGGCGACGGTAGTGTTTGGTCGGAATCTGGAATTTTTTGGGTTTTTGGTTTGGTGTTCATCAGTTGTTCTTGAGGAAAGAAGAATTTCAGAGAAAAAGTGGAGTTTTTTTTTTTTTTTTTTTTTTTTTAACAGGTAAGAAATGAACCCAAAAAAAAAATGATGTTTTAAACAGCCATAGGCGGGTCGGGCCAGGCGACCCGCGCGCCGGCCCGACCGGCATGTAGCTGGCTCCTTTATTTATTTATTTATTTATTTTTGTTTTGTTTTGTTTTATTTTGTTTGTTTGTTTTTATTTGTTTTATTATTTATTTATTATTATTACTAATTGGAATTTTTTTTATTTTTTTATTTTTTGCAGGTTTTTATTATGTGAATTATTTAGAGTTTCTTTACTATTATTATTAAATATTTTATTAACCATTATTTTCTTCATTAAAAAAAACTACTATTTATTTTAATTATTATATTATATTTTATATTTTATTATTAATTGATTTATATTATTAATTGTATATTATTATATTTATTATTAACCATTTATTTATTTATTAACAAGATTAGATTAATTAATTTTAATTGAAGATTAGTTATTTTTTTAAAATTAATAAATTGAGATTTTTCCAATAATGAAATTCAAAGAAATTACGAATGGTTTATTTATGAGAAATTTCTAGGTGAGAAATTTCTATTAAAAATTCTCTAGAGTGAATGGAATGATTTTTTTAAGAGATTATTTTCAATACCAATAAAAATCAATTTTTTTTTAAGAATAATTAATTTTCAACATTTTTCTCAAAATAGATTTTCCATAATAAATGCTTAATTTAAATTGAAGGATAAATTAAGATTTTTTCGGATGATGAAATTCAAGAAAGTCACGAATGGTTGACTTTTAAGAAATTTCTAGGTGAGAAAAATTCTCTTAAAAATTTCCCAGAACGAATGGGAGAATATTCTAAGGGATAATTTTCGATATTAAGATCAGAATTTATTTTTCGAACAAACATTAATAAAATGTGAATTAATTTTGGAAGATTAATTTAAGAGAAATAATTTTGTTGAATAATTTAATTTTTCCGATGACGGAGCCTCTTCAACAGAACAAATGGTTTCTTTTGAATACTCTCGAGGTGAGGAAACATTTTTTAGTAATTTCTCCAGAATGAATGGAAGGAAGACCTAAAAAATAATTTTCGAGATTTCTAATTTTAACAATTAAAATGAAAATAGGATAGACAAGACCCTTTAATTAAGACTTTTTAAGTATCACAAGACTAATTAGGTACTATCTCTTTGATAAGCGTTGTGAGGGTGCTAACCCTTCCTCACACGTAACCGTACTCCCGAACCTAGTTTTGATAAATAGACCATAACCTATTCTTTTTAAGGTGCATTAGTCAAGCTTAGGATTATTTTAAATAGGATATATTCATAAAGGTGACTAATCACACCTAGATTAGATGATTAGTGGCGACTCCATTGATTTGTGTCTAGCATGCTAAATTAGTATTTGGCACGTTATGACAGTTTGGCGACTCCACTGGGGACATTAGAGAGTCGAGCCATAATTAGTCTTGTGATACCTTAGGTTTTAAAAATTGGTGTTTAAGTGTTTAATTTTTTATGTATTTATGTATTTATGTATTTATTTGTTTATTTATTTTTATTTTTATTTTTGATTTTGATTTTGTTATTTGTAGTAACAACTTTTGTTTCTTGTACATTTGTGGATAAAGGAAGGTTTGAATGTCCATTCATACACATGACACATGCATATCATAAAGTCCTATACCCGGACGTCCCTTTTAGGAGGGGATAAAGTACCTACGTCTTCGAGAGGTGAAAACCTTCGCAACGGCTAGCGAAACACCTTCAGAGTGTAAAGTACCAAAGTTTTCGAGAGGTGATAACCTCCACCATAGCTTTGGAAAATACTCTCACCCGAATTGAACCCTTCCGGTTGGAGCCTGTAATGGGTGAGGAATGGGTACCTTACTCATTCTACATGGATGATGTTAAGGAGCAATTTGGGGACCTTTTTAGCTTGGTCAAGTGATGGAGACTCAATTAAGAGTTATAAACCCAAGTGCAGGTTATGTTCAAGTAATAAATTCTCGGGTGTCCGAGGTCGAACCACAGGGAAGCGTATTAGTAAGTATAAGTTTATAAATATATAAGAAAAAGAAAGTAAATAAGATATTAGGGAATCAACAACAAAACAAAATAAACAAGATATTAGAGAACAAAATAAATAAAATAACATAAAAGAAATTAAACAAAATATAAAAAAAACAATAAGAAAAGATGTTGAGGTTAGAGAATCCACTCTTGGTGTTATGCTAAGGTTAATCTTGTTTTATTACACAATTGAAATTCACACATAAGGGAGATTCCAATCGGAAGGTTTAGCAATTCAGTCCAAATTGTCCAACGTCCATAGCATATGATATAATGTTCATTTGGTGTCCTCAAAACTCACAAAAAGAGTCCAAGCATTCCTTATGCCAAGGTATATGTCTACAACAAATCAAGGTTATGAAACCAAGCATTTACTGTGCCATTTTCATTGTCAATAATGAATCAAGATCCCTACTTTGCAAGTATGATTTTAAACCAAAAGAAAATATTATCTATACTAGTGTTTATAAATGATGATTCATTTTAGCTCATGTTTAAGAGACTAACCTTAGCATTTACCAAAAGCTTCACCTCATCACCTCAACAATATGATTAGCAATACATACTAGATATGAATAAAATGAAAAGAAATGTAAGAAGCATAAGTAAATAAAGAAAAAGAAAACTAGAGAAAGGAAAGAAGAAAACTTAGAGAATTTTATTACAATGGCTAATATCCTCCCAATCTCTTTAATGCTCATCCAAGGCCCTCTATTTATACACATTTTGGAGAGCTAAATGACAAGAGACAAGCTTTATAAATTTCAAAGGTAGGTATAATAGGTGGGTGCATTTTTCTAACAATTTTCGTCATATTGTATGACAATTCTGATCAGCCAGCTTGATGGTCGATTTTGGCAATGTTGGAGGCTCTATCTGATCAAATGGTCTTCTAGAAAAATATACCCCTATCCGTTACTGATCCATAGCCGTTGGAATCAGATCATTTGCTCATGTGGATCGGAAGATATAGTCAAAATACCAAAACAGGTCAGCACAGACGTCATTGCACATCAGCCAACTTGATGGTCGATTTCGCTAGGGAAAACGACTCCGTTTCAAGAAGTGTAAAACATGAAAAAGATAGATATGCCTCTTAAATTTGCACTGTAAAAGATGCAGCCTTATTGCTTCAGTGAAACTCCAGATATAGCGGATATGGCAAAAGGTGTCGGAACTGGAACTGAACTGGATTTGCCCTTAATTGTTGATTTAACCTAGTAATCTGAAATCACTCAAAGAAACTCGTGAAAAACACCAAATTACATAAAAATATAAAATATCATAAACACAATTAGACTAAGCAATAATAACTCGTATTTGACACAAAACAATAATAAAACATAACTAAGAACTATATAATTATACGAGTTATCACACCCCCACACTTAGATTGTTGCTATTCCCTAGCAACGACTCAATAAAAATAAAATAAGAAAATCTAATCTAATCCATTTTCGTTGGAAATCACGGTGGCACTTAGCATGTGACACAAGCCTTTAAACCCCTAGGTGTCCCTAGTGGACGAGTTTAGTCTCGTGAGGGTTTGCTAGAACGATACCCACAAACATTGAAAAACTAAAATATAAGTAAACTACATACACTAAAAATATTTACTCCTAATCCTTTCAATATAAATGAGAGACAATCTTTGAACAAGTCTTATAAACTAATCAATAGCTCAAAGAATTTCACAAAAATTCATGCTTGAATGTAAATAAATGAGTTAAGCCAATATTAACATAACATATTTCAATCAAAATAGTACATATTCAACTTAATCTCAACTTCTCACTATACTCTCATGATTTTCACTCTTTAAAGTAGTGGTAAAGTGTTTACACTCAATCAATCTCATGAAAACAGTTCTACCATATGCTTGCTTGTCCACCTATTCTCCACTATTTAGATCATACAACTTCATAAATCAAGAGGTCTTTTTTCAAGGTTGTAATGGGGCCAAAGGGTTATAATGTAGTTAAAGAACAAAAGGATAAAGATATCACAAAGGTTCCAAAGAGTTCATAGAGTTTAGAGACATAATAAGATCATACAAATAAAACTTCTCAAAACTCTTATAAAGCACATAATAACATAGGCTAAATATTCATGTTGAGCCTTTGCTTCATTCTAACCAACTTTGTAACATCTTTTTCTTTACTTTAACTAGAAGTTCAAGAGAAGATTTTTTTTTTTTTTTAATATGGGAATGTATTTGACAATGATCCCTTTCTTTTTCTCTTGACTTTTTGCTTCTCTCCTCCCCCACACTTATCTTTCGTTCTAACCCAAATTTTCAAAAAGTATCCCTTGTTTTTGCAATATGTCTCAAAATATATAATCCATCTTTAGAACAAGGGTAAGGATATAAGTATATTTAGGCTAGGTGTAAGTTCTGGTTACCAATAAAATAGCATATTTAATGTAGGCTCAAATTGGCTCACTAGTGGGGATGTTCTCTTAGAACATTAATAATGGATGGCTGTTTGGCTCTGGTTATAATCCCAATGCCTCTATCATATTCATGTTGTCACATGTATCAATATAGTCTCAAACGGTTTAAAGCAAGTTCTAGAGAATCATGTAATCATAAGAGCACTCAAGAAAGAAATTAGATTGATTTGTATAATGCATCAATCATTATAGGCTCAAAAACTCACAAGGATGATTATACAAGTCAGATTAAGTCTAAACATGCTTCTTTCTCAATCAACATATCATATTAACATTGGCTCATAAAAAGGTTGACATCAAGCTCAATTCTCATGAAAATCTTCTCACTAATAAATCTGTTTTAGACTTATGCAATTCATATCTCATCATTGTATTAAAAAGGAACTAGAACACATTAAAATAATAATAATAATAATAAAGACTCATAAAAAAAAATAGTAGACAAAAATAAAAGAAATCCTAAATCGTTCCCTCCACACTTAATTCTTACATTGTCCTCAATGTAAGTCTATTAACCCAAATGAAAGAATCATGTGTAAGAGAAAAGAACTAATAACATAAGAATAGGAATAACTAAGACTCAAAACAAAACAAACTCATGCAACCTAAATAATCCTAAAATACTAAACAAAAATTAACAAGTAAACATAAAAAGATTAAAATCAAACTGACAAGGTATGTCTCAAGTCTCCCTTACTCAGACCTTGTTCAGAATGAATACTTCTAAATTGCTTAAAACACAACAAACTTTTTTTTTTTTTTTAAATTAGCAAAATATGTCCCTTACCCCCTACTAAAGGTAGAATTTAGGAGATATTACCTGCAGAGGTTGCTAACCACTTATTATAACTGAGACACAACAAACAAAATGTTAGATAATGTCACAAAGACAGAGTGCAATCCACTCCTTGCTCGTCCATATCTCTTTTTCTTTTTCCGAGCGTTTGCGAAACAACCGTAGCAGATAAATACTCATAAGCTTGGAGCTTTTTGAGTAAATCTTCAATGGTTGTAGCAGAAATTATGGTTCTCCTTGCCTCTGAAAACATGAATCCATTTTCCACAGCATTATCTAAATATGAAAGCAAATTACTAAAATAACCATTAATGTTAAGCAAACCAATGGGTTTCTTATTTGTGACCAAAGATGACCAAGAAGCCACGCAAGCTATTTCTTCCAATGTACCCAGACCTCCTGGTAAAGCAATGAATGCATCGGCAGAATGGTACATGATTGTTATCCGTTCAGGGATACTCCAGACTTGTATTTCCTTACCCACGGTAGGTCCACAAAAACCTGTGAATAGTTTTGGCACGATTCCTAGAACTGGACTTCCTCCGGCGTGTGCTACTGTAGCGACTGCTCCCATTAAACCCGTACTACCGCCTCCATAAATCAACTGGATCTTTTGTTGGGCAAGTATTACTCCAACTCTTATGGCTTCATCAGCGAATATTTTATTTTTCCCTGGATAAGCACCTCCAAAGACACAAATTTTTTCAATGCGCTGGGACGAAGTACTTTCCATTTTTTTTTTCAAGTGCCTGAAAGAGAATGAGTACATGGTGTAATATATAGAGGACTGAGTAGTGAATAAGACAAGAGTAATAATGTCGCCGAAAGTGTATTTGACCTGTCAGAAGAAAATGTTAACCTAACAAAAGATTTTTGCGTGATTTCAGGAAGAAAATCAAAATGAGAAGAAAAATCAACCGTAAAAGACAAATGCAAAAAAAAAAAAAAAAAAAAACGAGAATAATTACACAAATCTAACAACACGTAAATTAAACCGAAATGAAGTTATTGCAAATCAAACCAAAAGTTGAGAAGTCATTTATTGTAGTTGTGATTGTGGCTCACATCTTCCTCTAGTTTTACGTCCAGAAACGGCTTAAACGCCTTCTATGAGTCGAGGATATGCTTCCCATCCAGTTTTCTTACAAGCTGGCAAACAGGGTCTTTTAACATCAGATTCCCAAGATGTTGCCATCCCCTTTGGAATTGCGGCCATAAATCAAGAATTTCTCTTTGTACGTCTCCACTAGGATGCGTTTCAAGAGAAAGTTGGATATTACCCAAATTCTCCTTACTCAGTCCATCCTTAATGAATTCAATTTTATCATCTCGATTAGAGGACGGAATCCCAATAGAACGACATTTACCGTTACACGTCCATCGTGCACATTTGTGGCAATTTGAACTCATGCGCTTTGCTCGTCGCTTCTTTGCAAAAGTGCTTCTACCTGTACCTGGTAAATGCAAAACAGGAAGATATTCATCTTCACGTACCTTGGCTTCAATTATCCAACGTATGTCTTCAGGAATCCCTTTGTGCATAAGCATTCTTAATCTTTCAAATCGAACTTGGTAAAGCTTCAGTAAAATATTTCGAGGAAAAGGAGGAAATCGTTTCTGCAATCTTGTGAGAATATCATCCATCTTGAAAAAAAATGAAAAAGAAATTGAAAGAGAAATTTATATACAATATCAGTTTTGTGGGTAGCTGATGGGACCGACTTAAATAATCACGGAGTACCGTTATCCTGCATTTAACCGGGGTTAAAAAAAATGTATTATTATTATTAATTTTTTTTTTGGAAATTAGTAAAAATTATATTTACATCTAGTTATTTTCAAAACAAGGATCAGAAAGAAAAACAACCTCTTCTTGAGTAACATGATTTTCCAAAAAGAGTTTGAGTCTTTGTCCATTTACCTTGAATACGTTACCATTTTGAGGATTCTCAATGTCAACTGCTCCATAATGATACACATGCTTAACCACAAATGGGCCAGTCCATCTTGATCTCAACTTACCAGGAAATATGTGAAGTCTAGAATTATAAAGTAGAACTTTTTGCCCAACATCAAATGTTTTTCTTGAAATTAACTTGTCATGAAAGGCTTTAGTTCTTTCTTTATGAATTTTAGAATTCTCATATGCATCATTTCTGAGTTCCTCAAGTTCATTTATGACTGGAAAAGTTTCATTCTCACCCAAAAAGGAATATTTTAGCTCGGATGGCAATGGTTTTAAATCCAGCTTGGGTGGTTCAATAGTTGATGGTACAGTGACATTTGTGAGTGATGGAAGTTCCTCAAACTTTTGTTTCCAACAATGCTTATCCTGAAAAGAATTTAACAAAGAATCAGTGTGTGAAATTTCTGAAGCATTATCAAACTCACATTCAATTAAATAAGCTTCTAAAGGATCATGAAATGTGGTAGTGGTGAGATGTTAATGAACAAGTTCTTCAATGAAATCCACTTCATGTACTTCTGAATCATCACCAAGTTGCTTGCAAATGTTGAACACATTTAATTCTAAAGTCATATTTCCAAGAGAAATGTTCAAATTACCATTCCTGCAATTTATCAGAGCATTAGAAGTTGCAAGAAATGGACGGCCTAATATAACAGGAATTTGAACATTTGGATTTGAAACAGGATGTGTGTCCAAAACAATAAAATCAACAGGGAAGTAAAAATTATCAATTTGAACCAAAACATCTTCAACTATCCCTCGAGGAATTTTTACAGAACGATCAGCTAGTTGAAGTGTAACAGGTGTTTCCTTGAGTTCACCCAAACCTAACTGTTGATAAACAAAAAAAGGCAAAAGATTAACACTAGCACCAAGATCAAGCAATGCACGTTCTATTCTAGTGTTTCCAATGATGCATGAGATTGTTGGACATCCAGGATCTTTGAATTTTGGTGGAGTAAGGTGCTGAATGATTGAGCTCACACTTTCCGTCAGAAATGCTTTCTTTTGTACATTATGTTTCCTTTTAAATGTGCACATGTCCTTCAAAAATTTAGCATAAGATGGAACTTGTTTGATTGCATCCAATAAAGGAATGTTAATCTTAACTTGTTTGAAAAGTTCATAAATTTATGCATTTTGATTCAAATTCTTTATTGTTTGCAACCTTTGAGGAAAAGGAGCAGGATGCATACCTTTTTCTTTGTCCAAATTTTCAAGAAGTTTAGACTTACCATCATCCTTACCATTACTTTTCGGAGGGGAAGGAGGATCTTGGTCTTTTGATGGAATGTTTTTGTCAATTGCCTTTCCACTTCGAAGAGTTGTGATAGAACTGGCATTTTCCTGTTGAGTTTCATTGGAGCAAGAAACAAGACATTGAGTAGAAGGGTTAGGCTGAGGTTGAGCAGGAAACTTACCTTTTTCTTGAGTGCGTAATGAAGCTGTCAATGTGGACAAGGTGTTTTTGATCTCATTGATGTCCTGTGAAGTTTGGTTATTCACATTTGCTTGTGTTTGCATGAATGCTTGCAATATCTCTTCCAAGGTTTGTACACGTGAAGGTTGATAGGAAAAAGTGTTGCCCGACTTTTGAGATTGTGGTACCTGAACATGATTATTATTCCGCCAACTGAAGTTGGGATGATTTCTCCATTCAGGGTTATACGTTTCAGAGTAAGGAGAAGGAAAAGGCTTTTTAAATGTGTTTATGGAATTTACTTGATCATGCAACGCTTCTTTAAGAATGGGAATGTTTGGACATTCAGAAGTGGGGTGTCCCATGATTTCACAAATTCCACAACTTCCTTCATTTTTAACCGTTTTGACTTCTTTTACTTATCTAAGTTCCATGGCTTCAATCTTTCTAGCCAAATTAGCTACTTTAGCTTTTATCTCATCTTCTTGACTAAAATGATATTTTCCTCTATTAGAAACAAGATTAGATCTATTGGAACTTTCAGAGGAATTATCTGTGTGCCAGGCTTGAGAGTTATCTGCCAAATGGTCTAGGTAGTCAAAGGCTTCTTCAGGTTCTTTTTCTAGAAACTCACCGTTACACATTGTTTCAACAAATTGTTTAGTTTCGAGAGTTAAACTTTCATAAAAGAAACTAATAAGACACCATTTTTCAAAACCATGATGTGGACAAGAACTTAACAAATCTTTAAAACGCTCCCAGCACTGAAAAAATGCTTCATTTTGATTTTGATTGAAATTTTGAATCTGTCTTTTCAAAGCAGTAGTTTTATGTGCTGGGAAAAATTTCTTTAGAAACTCAGTTTGTAATTCTTGCCATGTGCCAATTGACCTTGGTTTTAAATTATGAAGCCAAATTTTTGCTTTATCTTTTAAAGAAAAAGGAAATAATTTTAGCTTGACAATTTCATTTGTGCATTGTTGGTCATTAAAGGTGACACATACATCTTCGAAGTCTTTTAGAAACGAGTAAGCACTTTCCGATTCTAACCCATGGAAATTTGGAAGCAAAGCTATCATACCTGGTTTAAAACGAAAGTTGTTTGCATTGAGAGGAAAAACAAAACAAGAGGGTGATGAGCTTCGAGTTGGTTGCAAGTAGTCACGCATGGTGCGTACTTGTCTGTTCTCATCTTCAGCATGAACACTTTCATTGTCAGCCATGGTAGGAGTTGTATTAGAAAGATTACCTGAAAAAGTTTCACAATAAAATCTAACTAAACGACGAGATCTAAAATCACGTCGCCAAACAAGCATAAAACAAAGTTAATATACAGATTAGGCGGTATAACCAGCCAATAAAAATAAAACAAAGTTAATATACAATATAAATATAAATATATATAAAATTAGGCGGTATAACCAGCCAATAAAAATAAATATAGGCGGTATAACCAGCCAATAAAAATAAATATACTTATAAACTTATATACTTAGTATTACCTCCCCGGCAACGGCGCCAAAAACTTGATGGAGACTCAATTAAGAGTTATAAACCCAAGTGCAGGTTATGTTCAAGTAATAAATTCTCGGGTGTCCGAGGTCGAACCACAGGGAAGCGTATTAGTAAGTATAAGTTTATAAATATATAAGAAAAAGAAAGTAAATAAGATATTAGGGAATCAACAACAAAACAAAATAAACAAGATATTAGAGAACAAAATAAATAAAATAACATAAAAGAAATTAAACAAAATATAAAAAAAACAATAAGAAAAGATGTTGAGGTTAGAGAATCCACTCTTGGTGTTATGCTAAGGTTAATCTTGTTTTATTACACAATTGAAATTCACACATAAGGGAGATTCCAATCGGAAGGTTTAGCAATTCAGTCCAAATTGTCCAACGTCCATAGCATATGATATAATGTTCATTTGGTGTCCTCAAAACTCACAAAAAGAGTCCAAGCATTCCTTATGCCAAGGTATATGTCTACAACAAATCAAGGTTATGAAACCAAGCATTTACTGTGCCATTTTCATTGTCAATAATGAATCAAGATCCCTACTTTGCAAGTATGATTTTAAACCAAAAGAAAATATTATCTATACTAGTGTTTATAAATGATGATTCATTTTAGCTCATGTTTAAGAGACTAACCTTAGCATTTACCAAAAGCTTCACCTCATCACCTCAACAATATGATTAGCAATACATACTAGATATGAATAAAATGAAAAGAAATGTAAGAAGCATAAGTAAATAAAGAAAAAGAAAACTAGAGAAAGGAAAGAAGAAAACTTAGAGAATTTTATTACAATGGCTAATATCCTCCCAATCTCTTTAATGCTCATCCAAGGCCCTCTATTTATACACATTTTGGAGAGCTAAATGACAAGAGACAAGCTTTATAAATTTCAAAGGTAGGTATAATAGGTGGGTGCATTTTCTAACAATTTTCGTCATATTGTATGACAATTCTGATCAGCCAGCTTGATGGTCGATTTTGTCAATGTTGGAGGCTCGATCTGATCAAATGGTCTTCTAGAAAAATATACCCCTATCCGTTACGGATCCATAGCCGTTGGAATCAGATCATTTGCTCATGTGGATCGGAAGATATGGTCAAAATACCAAAACAGGTCAGCACAAACGTCATTGCACATCAGCCAACTTGATGGTCGATTTCGCTAGGGAAAACGACTCCGTTTCAAGAAGTGTAAAACATGAAAACGATAGATATGCCTCTTAACTTTGCACTGTAAAAAATTCAGCCTTATTGCTTCAGTGAAACTCCAGATATAGCGGATATGGAAAAAGGTGTCGGAACTGGAACTGAACTGGATTTGCCCTTAATTGTTGATTTAACCTAGTAATCTGAAATCACTCAAAGAAACTCGTGAAAAACACCAAATTACATAAAAATATAAAATATCATAAACACAATTAGACTAAGCAATAATAACTCGTATTTGACACAAAACAATAATAAAACATAACTAAGAACTATATAATTATACGAGTTATCATCAAGTATCCCAAACCCAGCATATAAACAATACTTAAGTGGCCAAACTTTAAGATAGAGCCATGTCCATCCTTATATAGAGAAGAACCCAAACTTAGGACACATGAAAGGACACTTCTTACCCTATACTTTTCATAAACATGATGCTTGTTTATCTGACACATTTGTTTTATGCTCACCATGATGATGTAGTGCTTACACATGTTGTTGTATTTTTGTTCTTTCATAAGTTTGCTGATATAATATCTAACTTCTTGTTTTCTTTCTTTCCTTCTATTTCTCATTACATTCGCATCATGCATCATACTAGATATCTTGCTGCATAACAGTCTTCAATAAGAAGAATCTTTACTGTCATCCATGGAAATCCTAGTAAGATCCGAGTATGCAAAGTTTGAATCCCCTAGCTGTTTGAAATTGAGGTCTGAAAAGGTTCAGCGAAATAAAGGAGACTGTCTACCAGCTGGCTATGTGTCCATACTCCTCGAGGAGGTTCATCTAGACCTTACACAGAATGATCTTGCCGATTAAGTTGACATCTGGGGATCTTGGAACAGGGTAAAACAAGAAATGTTTAAGCAAAGATATGGTGACCTCGCATTACTCCTTCAAGTCACAGTAGACACCAACTTAATTCAGGCAATGGTACATTTCTGGGACCCTTCTTATAGATGTTTCGTCTTCAATGAGGTAGACATGGTACCCATTATTGAAGAATACTCTGCAATGCTCCGTTTCGACTACCAAAATCCTGACAAAGTCTACTTGAAAAATAAAATGGGCTACCCCAGGAAAGTTGCTAAGATGTTGAGGATCAGTTTGTCTGAAGTGGACCATCACGTCGTGGAGAAAGGTGAACATAGTTATATCACATGGGATTTTTTGCGAGATTTCATTAGGGAGCATCTGAACGATGAAGAAGGTATGAAAGGAATGGCGCTTGCCCTTTATGGGATGGTTGTCTTTCCCAAAATCTTGGGGCATGTCGAGATGGCCGTAGTAGACTTGGTTGATCAGATTGAGCACCGGCTGAATGTGGCAAAGCCATTTTGAATGCATTAAGTCATACTTCACCTCTGACGTTCCTATTCAGGAATTCTGTAACAGTGTTTGGCCGAACCCAAAGACAAAACGCGTTTGGATGTCATTTTTTCGTAGCTCAGAAATTGAGAAGTTGTGTGGTTAGCTCATTGGATGAAGCTTGATTGTGTGTTATATAGTTGTGGAAATCAACCTTGGGTACCTCTTCCAGGGCTAAGGGGGGTCGTTAGTTACGCACCTATTTTTGTCCTTAGGCAGGCTGGACATGAACAATTTATTCCTATGAAGCAAAGGCTCAACCATTTGGAATTCTCTTATGCGGATGATGGGGCTTCAGAGAAGAAAAATGATCTCGCCAAAGTTTGGAAGCAAACCATCCGGGTCGACCAAGGTTGGCTTTCGAGCAGTGTTACTGTTGAGTATCTTGTGTGGCAAGCTAGGCGAGACAAAGATATGGTACTTCCTTGGAAAAGAAATTCAGATATCCCAGCTCAGCTAACTCAGTCAGACTCAATGTTAGAATTTGAGTTAACCAAGAGGAAATCACGCGAAGAAGAAGATGAATTAGAGCAGGAAAACCAAAGATTGCGAGTGAAGATAAAGAGAATAGAAGACAGTCAATCTGAGCAAAAAATTCATGAATTGGATCATGAATGCAAGGTATGGAAGACGACCTTTGAGCGATTGGATGATTTGTTTTCGCAAAGGGTTTCAGAGCTTGAAGATATGGGAGTAGAAAATGAAGAGATACGTTTGGAATACATGAAAAAGAAAGAGAAATGCCAAGAGTTAACCCAGAAGCTCGAGAAAATAGAAAGGGAATATGGACAAAAGCAAGACTTCCTTGGGCATTTATTAGACCATATTTGTAAAAGCGCTCGCAAGGCGGAAGAAATGAACAACAGGATTAAAGGGTAGAAGGAAAATGTGCATCCAAAAGACATGAGAGGTCAACTGGAAGTACAAATTATTGCTTTAGAGGGAACTGTTGAAGAATTTGAACATGATATTCAATGAAAGAGCAGCATTTTAAGATGGTTGAAAGTATTCCTCAAGAATATCCGTCACCTTTGGATCAACCACATGCGTTCGCTGGCTCGCATGATGAATCAAAACATCAAGTAGCTGAATTTAAAAACCTAATTCCAAGTACAAAGTCTTCTGATTGGATACCATTTCAGATATCGAAGAAAGAAACTCTTTGCTTCACATCATCACCGCAGATTGGTCTGCACGCAGACATATATCGTGGTGTCACTTCTCGACTAGTTTTTGGGCCTGTTAACCAGAAAAAACGATGTAGTAATCGGGATAGAATTCCTATTGATCCAATTCCAATGACCTACTCAGAGTTACTTCCCTAGCTTTTTCAAGCCAATTTTGTCGAACCAATTTATTCGAAAGATTTAAAGCCTCCTTATCCTAAAGGTCACGATGACAGTACTATCTGTGGTTATCATGTTGGAATTTAGGAGCACTCTACGAAATATTGTGGAACGCTGAAGCGGAAAGTACAAAGTCTGATAAAAGCAAGGTTTTTGAGCTTCAAAAAGAAGACAAAGCCAAATGTTGAGGGGATCTCATCAATGGCGGCACTTTAACTTAGGAGGTTTTGGAATGATTGAAATTTGAAGTTCGAAGATGAGGGATGTCACTCGGAATTCAATCTGGAGGAATTTTTGATGTTTTCATTTTTGGCATGACATTTTAAAGCATTGTTTAGGTGCTTTAGGACATTTGTTTTTTTGTTAGGAATCGCTTATATTTGCATGATTTATCTTTTTGATCTTAAATAAAATGGTGATTATTGTTAAGAATGAACTTGGCAATCCATTCCCTTGTCTAGTTTCAAACCAGACCACATAAAAGCTTGATTTCTTTGATGGCCTAAATTTGAAATGTCGTGAACCTCACCTTTCTTTTGACCAGGAAATGAATCCCAAAAGGTCAATGATCTTCGTCTAAGCAAATGAGCAATGAAATGAACATTTGATTTGCAAAACATTTTTTTTTGAGAACCAATTCATGAGGCACTCTCTTGAAAGAATCTAGATTTTGGTAATTTGATAAGTGTCAAGGCTATCTAAGAGCTTTAAACACATCACTCATAAGTTTCTCAACCATGCCCGAACTTTTCTTTTCCTGAATGGTGTCCTTTACTCACATATTGGGGCAAAATTACCTTAAAAGCCATATTTTTACAGTATCCTTGAATGCTTTGACTTGAGTAACACCCATTTTCACCCAGTTATCCTTTGCCATATCTTGGGGCAGGATTACCTAAGAGCCAAATGGCCTGATGTTTTTTTTTTTTCACACCATTACATACTTGTGCAAACTTTGTTTTCCTCTATGATCGAATGAAATTGCATGGACACTTAGAGAAAACCGGAATAAGGAGAATTGTTGGGTTGGGACTTCATTTGGATAGGCACGTTGAGAGGATGCATGAGTTGCAAAAAAAAAAAACTGTGATATCATGCATATGGGATATTCAAATGATTTTAATGGAAATTCTTATTATCTACTCCACCCGGGGTTTGCTCTTCAATGGAAATATTCATACTGGAAATGAGAAATGGCCATCTTTCGTATTCCTTTCACAAAATGAGAAATTATCCTTTGCTACCCCCTTTGAGCCTGTTGGATTCTTGTTTTTTGAATGAACCTTGACCAAGTATCACCCTCCACATCGGGGGGCAAGTATGAATAATTATCTTTCTATGGAGGGTCATACGTTTGGATCATATTTCTACACCATGAATGCTTTATGTCAGGGGGGCAAATATTGAAATGGATTGAGTTTCAAATTTTCAAACTCACTTTATGATAGGAAAGTCTGTGAAAAGAAAAAAAAAGGGAGAAGAAAAAAGGAAAAAAAAAAAGAAAAAAAAATGAAAAGAAAAGTTCGCAAGATGAAATCCTCATGAAGAGAAATGATCCAGGTTTGATGAGAAGTAGAAATGATGAAATCCTCATGAAGAGAAATGATCCGTGGTTTGATTACCTTCAAAATGAAAAGAAAGATATGAGATATTTTGAGATGAAGAAATGATCCTTGGTTTAATTACCTTTAAACACATTTTTGGGCCTGATTATCCTTTTTTTTCATAACCCCAAACCTTGGCCTACATTACAAGCTTGAAAAGTCAATTTTGATCAAGTATGAATGTTTAAGTTGAAGAATTTTTCCTAGATTTTATCTCATCCGTTTGAATTGTCATTGAAGAAATTTGAATTCTCAAATGCATGGTAGAGTAAAAAAAAAAAAAAGGAAAGAAAAGAATGAAGCTCTAGGGTGAAAACCCAAAAACGGGCAGTCTAGAGCAAAATTTTGAAAGCAACTCTGCATAACTGTGCCAAGGCCTAACAAGAAGTACAAAAGAAATGATATTTTGAACTCACTAGGAAACACCGAACACTTTTGAGAAACTTAAGAAGGTCAACATCATTTGGATGACTTGGCCCGAAATTGAAAATCCTGTTTCCTTTCTTGTCCAAATTTTGAACCCATCATAGATAGTCTTGACATTTGTTGAATTGCTATTTATCAAGAAACTTAGAAAGAGTGCCAAAATGGATTGTGTTTTCAAAATAAAACTTTTTGAAAACCTGATTGTTGAAGGAAATTCATTGTGAGTTTAGATGAAGAATCATTGATTTTTCCTTTATGAAGAAACTTTCCTTTGATAACCAAAACCTTGACAAATTGAAATAGTCAATGAGCCAAATTATGATTCGCCTTGTCCATTCTTGCAGTAATTACCAGTTTTTCTTTAAAGATCTAAAGTTGCATTTTTGTTTAGTAAATGGGGATTTGATTTTTGAACATGGAAAATGGTGATGTTTCTGGGGCAAATTTGATTTACCATGGGGACATGATTTGAAAATGAGAAAAGTTTTTTTGGACAAATTCTTTCTTTTCAAAGAATTTTCAAAAACATAACATGAGAACATTCAGGTTTAAGGGATGCATATTTGAGTTTTGAACCAGTATGATAAGAGTGACATTTCTGGGCAAAGAATGAGAATGCTTTTTACCATGATGAGAAAACGGTTTTGAAAAATGGAATCTATTGAGTTGGTAAATGGCAGAGTAGGTTATTTTCCAGCATCGGCATTGAAGAATTTTCACTTGGAATTTGAATATGCTTAAAGATGAGATTCTGGGAAGAAAGGAGAATGAAATGAGAATAATGAAAGAGTCTGGAAATACATCTGTTTAAAACCTTGGGACTAAACAAGATGTCTTTTTGAGAAAGAAAAGGGTGTTGTGATCATCTGATGAAATTAGCGGAGATCAGCCTGGTCCTAAGTCCAAGCGTTTGGAAATTGAAAAGTGACGAGACGATGAGCTTGAGTATCCTTTTGTCATAGTTAAATATTCATGATATTAGTTGCATTCCATCACATGACATTCGTTTTATATAATTGCATTTCATGGCATTCATGTCATTCATCGCATGGATTTAACATATAAGAAAGATTTTAGCTTTTGAAATTAAACTCTTTTTAAGGATGGTTCTTTTCAAGGTGAAGTATTGATCTCAGTTGAGGAAGATTTTCAAGGTAAGAGTTTTGAGCATTCAGTTGAGGAAAGCATAAAAAGTGGTATCTTTTCAAAGCCTCCGGGTAATCTTTTAAAGCCTCCGGGTATCTTTTCAAAACCTCAGGGTATCTTTTCAAAACCTCCGAGTAATTTTTCAAAGCCTCCGGGTAATTTTTCAAAGCCTCTGGATATCTTTTCAAAACCACCGGTTAATTTTTCAAAACCTCTGGGAATCATTTTACAAGAACATCCGGGTATCAATTTAAAACTTTTGGATAAAATTTTCCAAAGATCTCTCTTTCCAGCTCATTTTTGCTTTTTATTTGTTATTCTCAATTTTATACCTTTGCATTGAATAGAGGAAATGCATCATGCATTGCGTTTGCTATGAAATTAGAATAATGATTGATAAATTGGAATATAATCTTAAAAGATCCCTGCATTTATTTTTATGAGAAATCTATGGATAACAGGACAAAAAAGTCGGGAGATGAGATGGGAATTTTAAAAGTGAGAATTCTTGAAGATGAAAATTTCCAGGATGGAATGTTAAAGCCCAGTTAAGCTGGCATAAGATGAGATATAGAATGATTAGTGTTTTGAAAGTTTTGAAGAAAGAAATTTGTTCATATTCAGAGGATTTTGAAAAAGGAAAGAGATAGTAAGATTCGTTCTACCAGTTTGAAGCCAAGTGCGAACAGAGATGAATGATGAGCTTGAGAACCTTTTATTAAGAAATTCAGGGAATTGATATTGTTTATTATAGAGCATTCATGACATCCATTGCACGATATGCATCGGCATTCATGGCATTCATGTACTGCATTGCACTTATGTATTTGCACCCAAGAAAGATTATTTCAGGTATTCAGTATGATTTAGACATGAATTTGGGATGCTAATTTGCGAGGTTAGCTATTTCTTTTGGGATACAAGGTAAGATTTTTGAAATTACATTTACGTTTGAGAATTTGCAAATTTCATTGTTTTCTTTTAAAGTTGAAGCCTCGGTGGAGGAGTTTTGTTTTCTTTTAAAGTTGAAGCCTCGGTAGAGGAGTATTTGTTTTCATTTAAAGTTGAAGCCTCGGTGGAGGAGTAATTGTTTTCATTTAAAGTTGAAGCCTCAGTGGAGGAGTATTGTTTTCATTTAAAGTTGAAGCCTCGGTGGAGGAGTAATTGTTTTCATTTAAAGTTGAAGTCTCGGTGGAGGAGTATTGTTTTCATTTAAAGTTGAAGCCTCGGTGGAGGAGTAATTGTTTTCATTTAAAGTTGAAGCCTCGATAGAGGAGTACTGTTTTCATTTAAAGTTGAAGCCTCGGCGGAGGAGTATTTGTTTTCATTTAAAGTTGATGCCTCAGTGAAGGAGTACTGTTTTCATTTAAAGTTGATGCCTCGGTGGAGGAGTATTGTCTTCTTTTAAAGTTGATGCCTCGGTGGAGGAGTATATTTTCATGTTAGGTTTGTTTAAAGTTGAAGCCTCAGTGGAGGAGTATGTTTTTACGTTGGGTTTGCTTAAAGTTTACGCCTCGCTTAGAGGAGCTTTTCTACAATAGGATTTTCTTTAAGTACATAGAACTTAGTAGGGTGTCTACGTCTTTGCACATCCCCTGTTTCTCAGGGAATGCACAAAGAGGGGCAGCTGTAGACACCGAATTTTATCCAGGTATAATCTTACTTTTTTAACTAAATAAAAGAAAACAAAAAAAAAAAGATAAATTTTGAAATTAAAAGAAAATCAAGAAAACAAATTTGGGTTGAAACAAATCTTTTCTTTGGATTGAAGTGGGACTCTAAAAAAGTGTTTGGAACAAAATATATTTCTTGGTCAGATGAAAATTCCTAATTTGAGTAGAACTTAATTTCTTCTCTATATAATAAACCCAAGCATCACAATCACCAAGGACATCAGAAAATCAGAAGGAAAAAGCCTAGTATTTTCGAAATCAGTAGAAAGAAAAAAAAATTTGAGTAAAAAATTCGAAATTTGAGTGTGAGTGTTAGGATTTGTTTCGAAAAGATTTTTGTGAAGGAAAGTCTAGGTTTTAATTAGAGGAAGCATAGGTTGAAGTTTGGTGATCGTTCGGCGGCCAATGGAGGAGATCAGAGAGGTTGAAGTTGCGACTTTCAAACTCAGATCTAGGATTATCGGGTTAGATTCGGGAAAAACTAAGCTGATCTTTGGATAGAGGAGATCGAAAAGAATTTTTGGTGATTTTTTGGAGTCCGGTCGACGACGGCGGTACGATGGTGACGGTAGTGTCTAGCCAGAATCTGGAATTTTCTGAGCTTTTGGTTTGGTGTTCATGAGTTGTTCTTAAGGAAAGAAGAATTTCAGAGAAAATCGTAGATTTTTTTTTTAAACAGGTAAGAAGTTAACCAAAAAAAAAAATTGATGTTTTAAACAGCCACAGGCGGGTCGGGCCAGGCGACCCGTGCGCCGGCCCGACCCGCATGTAGCTGGTTCCTTTATTTATTTATTTTTTGTTTAATTTTGTTTTGTTTTGTTTTGTTTGGTTTGGTTTGGTTTGGTTTGGTTTTGTTTTGTTTTATTATTTATTATTTATTTATTTATTTATTATTATTACTAATTAGATTTTTTTTGCAGGTTTTTATTTTGTGAATTATTTAGTGTTTGTTTACTATTATTATTATTAAATATTTTATTAACCTTTATTTTCTTCATAAAAAAGAACTACTATTTATTTTAATTATTATATTATATTATATTATATTATTAATTGATTTTATATTATTAATTGTATATTATTATATTTATTATTAACCATTTATTTATTTATTAACAAGATTAGATTAATTAATTTTAATTGAAGATAAGTTATTTTTTTTTTAAATTAATAAATTGAGATTTTTCCAATAATGAAATTCAAAGAAATTATGAATGGTTTATTTATGAGAAATTTCTAGGTGAGAAATTTCTATTAAAAATTCTCTAGAATGAATGGAAAGATTTTTTAAGAGATTATTTTCAATACCAATAAAAATCAATTTTTTTTTTAAGAATAATTAATTTCCAACATTTTTCTCAAAATAGATTTTCCATAATAAATGCTTAATTTAAATTGAAGGATAAATTAAGATTTTTTTCGATGATGAAATTCAAGAAAGTCACGAATGGTTGACTTTTAAGAAATTTCCAGGTGAGAACAATTATTTTACAAATTTTTCAGAACGAATGGAAGAATATTCTAAGGGATAATTTTCGATATTAAGATCAGAATTTATTTTTCGAACAAAAATTAATAAAATGTGAATTAATTTTGGAAGATTAATTTAAGAGAAATAATTTTGTTGAATAATTTAATTTTTCGGACGACGGAGCCTCTTCAACAGAACAAATGGTTTCTTTTGAATACTCTCAAGGTGAGGAAATATTTTTTAGTAATTTATCCATAATGAATGGAAGGAAGACCTAAAAAATAATTTTCGAGATTTCTAATTTTAACTATTAAAATGAAAATAGGATAGACAAGACCCTTTAATTAAGACTTTTTAAGTATCACAAGACTAATTAGGTACTATCTCTTAGATAGGCGTTGTGGGGGTGCTAATCCTTCCTCACACGTAACCATACTCCCGAACCTAGTTTTGATAAATAGACCAGAACCTATTCCTTTTAACCCTTAGTCAAGCTTAGGATTATTTTAAATAGGATTGATTCATAAAGGTGACTAATCACACCTAGATTAGATGATTAGTGGCGACTCCATTGATTTGTGTCTAACATGCTGAATTCGTATTTGACACGTTATGACAATAATTATTAGTACTAATTGGTTTGATCAGCAAAAGAATAATATATAGACTTGTCAACAAGGGGTCCAATTCCCTTTCATTACTTTTCAGTTTTCAGCTTATTATTTTTTACTACATATTTAATCATTATTTATAAGTATGATTTTCATAATTAATAAGTAGGTCATACACATATGATAATAATGAATGCATTGAAAAGAAATGAAAAAAAAAATAATGAATTAGATCCCTAACCAGTCAACAAATCTTACTTTTTTTTTGTTTTTTTTTTTTTTTTTTTCTTTTTTGGCTATATAAAGATTTTATTTTAGCTACATAATGAGAGGTGTAGCCTTCTCTTATCTTATAAATCTCATAGTCATACCATTCATTTTAGAACTTGATCCTAAAGAGTCAAGACCTCTAAAAACAAAGTTTCAAGGTTTAAAAACTAGAATGTCCCTTCAAGAACTGATCCTAGGGTTTTTGCTTTTTAGCCAACAGGGGCTGGGGCTGGTTGGTCGAACTGATATTCGTGACCAAATAGTTCGAATTAGGAATCTGAACCTAAGCATGTGCACTCACAATATGACTTTTTGCAGAGATGGTACGTTAATTTATCTTTTACCACTCTCCCTCCTTTAGTCCTTATGGCCAAAGAATTTCCCATCACCTAAAACAACAAACAGAAAGTTGTTGCCCTTTATTACTTGTTCAAGTGTCCAACTGCCTGAAACACTGAAACAAAGCTAGCTAGCTCCTCCTTACCTTATTCCACCCAATTAGAAGTCTCTTCCATTAATCTGCTGTCTTCCACCTCAAGAATATTCCTCTTTTATGTTTATTTATATTTTTGCTTTAAAATCTTGTACTTATATTTTATAGTCAAATACAGAAGAAAAGAATATTGTTAATAATTATTATTATCTTTTTACGCATTGATCATCTTAAACGTGGGTAAAATCCACAAGGATTAATCAAGTTGATAAAAAGATGAATTTCTTATTTTTGTTAATTGGGTTTCGATTTTTATAAATAAATATTTTAAAATAAAATTCTAAATGCATTAAATTAATGCAGAGAGTGCATCTTTAAGATTTTTCGCCAAAGAATAGATAGACAAAATTTAAGATGTCTCAAAATTGCTTAGGATGAAAAGAAAATTATGTAAACGATTTTTTTTTTTGAACACGTGAATTGAAGTTTTTTTTTTTTTATTTTTTTTAGAGTGTTTGATTAATTTTTTAACTTAAAAATATATGTATTTGTTTTTTCTTTTTAAAAGGTGTCGTAGTTTGAGAATAAAAAATGGTTATAGATATTTTAACATTTAAATTTCAAACCTGTTGAATATTATTTTAAAAAAATATTGTATTTATAAATTAAATTAAACCATCAATTCAGATAGATATACTTGTTATTAAATTAAATGTTTGAATACTTTTTTCTTTCTTCAACTTCTTTCTTCAAAAATAGAAAAAAAAAAAAACGATTTGGTCAGAGAATGTAAGCAGAGAGAGGGTATTGGGCAATTATATCATGGTTTGAGTTTGATGTTTTTTCATGATTTGGAATCTAAAAATTTGCTTTGCCTTCTTTGTTTCTGATAAGGAGAAAAGATACCATCAAAAAGGAATAAAACATTAGCCTCATGAGCAGGCACTATAAACGAAGGAAAAAAAGGGGAGATTTTGGCTAAAGATTGCTTCGGGATTGTAAATTTGTAACATAATGCGCTTTCCTTCATGCCTAGATTTCCTTTTGATGCCCACACTATGCGCACCTCCTAAGAAATAAAAACAATATTTTAGATTTTTTAGATGAAAGCCAAATTTGTCAATAAATTAGAAGTTAATGTTGATTTTTTATATATAAAGGACGTCTTCGTATAGGAATAAGAGAAAAAAATTAAAGGTGTTAAAGATTTGAATTTTAAATTTATTGAATATTACATTTTAAAATTGATTACATTAATGAATTAAATTAAATTATATATTAAATTTTATCATTAATGTTAATTTTTGGTTATTATACTTTAATTTTATTGAATTTTATCATTATATTTTAATTTGTTGATTTTCATCCAAAATCCAATTCTTTCAAACAAATGTGAGGAATGTTAAAGGGAAAAACACCAAATTCATTACGGTTAACTACATCGACGGTTTGTAATGAAAGCCTTCTTTTCATTTTTTTTTGCTCAGTCAAAGAGAATTTATTAATAAACCAAAGGGAATAAAGCTAGCAGCTAGACTAGCAAAGACAAAGAACTGAAAAGCAACTCTCTTACACAAAAAACAAAACTTCTCAAGTTAACACACACCTACAAAGAAAAACCCTCAAAACCTATTAAGAAGGACATGTCATGAAAACAGACAAAACACTCATAACTCCATCGAAGATCATGAAAAGATAACCAAGAAAAATAAAGCAAAATCATTCCCTCTTTACCACCAAGACATCACACAGCTTTTCTTGAAACCTGGGACCCCAACAACTTCACCATTATTACTAGAGGTGGCAATTGGGCGGGTTCGGGCGGGTTCGGGTCGGGTTCATTCGGGTTCGGGTTTATCCGGGTTCGGGTTCATTCGGGTTCGAGCTCACTCGGGTTCGGGTCCATCCGGGTTCAGGCTCATTCGGGTTCGGGTCCATTCGGGTTCGGGCTCATTCGAGTTCGGGCCCATTCGGGTTCGGGCCCATTCGGGTTCGGGCTCATTCGGGTTCGGGCCCATTCGGGTTCGGGTTCGGGCCCATTCGGGTTCGGGTTCGGTCTGGGTTCGGGTTCGGTCTGGGTTCGGGTATGTTTTACATCATTTTATTTTATATTAGATGTAATCATTTTTACGTAATTTAAATATTTATATCTAAAAACAAATTGTTAATTTATTATTATTTTTATACTCTTGCTATTATATGATATTTTTAATTATATTTATTTTTTAAAATTAATATTTGTTAGCATCAAAAGAATAAGAAATTAATTTGTTATATAAAATCAAATTTTGAAATAATTTATTATAAAAAATATGATATATTATAAATTAATCATATTGATATTTAAAATAATTGATTTGATAAACTCGAATTTCAAAATATAAATACATTATAATTTATATTCACTATAAAATAAAAAACTTTAAAAATAAATTCTGGCCTTCATCTATTCGTTTATATACTTAGTGGGTTTTTGGAAAGATTTCGAAAGTGAGGAGGAAGGAAAGGTGGAGGGGAAACCCCGGATGCAACTTGGTGGCAGCCTGACGGTGGAAAACGCCAGATTTGGGAATGAGGAGTCGCGGCTTTGGGCCTAGATCTAGGTCATTCTTAGTATTTTTTGAAGAATCTAAGGTTAAAAAGGGAAAGAAGAGAGAAAGAGGAACAGTTTGGGCTAATTTCGGAAGTGATCGACCGTCGGCGAATGACGGCCGATGACGGTGGACGGTGGACGGTGCGGTGGTCTGGCATCGGTTTCTGGGTTGGGGGTGGTTTCTGGGATTTTGGGGGTTGAACACTTAGAGAGAGGAGGGAGGAAAGAGAGAGAGAATGGAGGAAGAGAGAAAAAAAAATGAGAAAAAAAGAAGGGGTTTTATAACCCCTGGAGCGGGTCGAGGTGACCTGCGGGTCGACCCGGGGTCTGCGCACCCGACCCGCTTCAGGTAAAAAAAAAAAAAGAACCAGACCCGGCCCAACGCCAGACCAGGCCCTGGGCCCAGCAGACCAGGCCTTGGGCCTAGCAGCCCAGGCCTGATTTTGGGCTAGGGAGGAAAGAAGGAAAAAAAAAGAAAAAAAAAATTAAAAAAAAAATAAAAATAAGGAAAAAACTTAAAATAAAAATAAGGAAAAAATTTTTAAAAAAAATAATAAAAAAGGGAAAAAATTTAAAATAAAAAAATAAAAAAAGGGAAAAAAGGAAAATATAAAATAATAGAAAAAGAAGGGAAAAAATAAATAAGAAAAAAAAAATTAAGTAAAATAAAAATAATAATGATACAAAAAAAAAGGAAAATTAGAAAGAAAAAAAAAAGATTCACGATTATCGATTTTGACGTTTTGATTTTTTTTGGATTTTCGACATTTTTCAGGTGTTCGAGAAAGAACAAAGAATTTTACGAAGATCAAGTTCAGCATTCTAATTTTCGGATTCTCGATATTTTTCAGGTATGATTTTAATTTCCTTATTTATTTTATTTATATTACTATTTTTATTTATTTATTCTTGTTCAGCATTCGATATATTTTTATTGTTCAGTTTCGATTTAAAAATTATAAAATAATAAATCTTCTAATTATTACATGTCTTTTAAATTATTTTCGGTAAATAAAATTCTCTAAAAAAGGATTTCTTTCTCGGGATGGTCGGAGCATCAATCGTTCTTTGAAATGGTCCGAGTAAGAATAGTAATCGAAATACTATCGAAAATATTGGAGTGATTCGAGAATTATTCTTACATAGATAATTTCTTTTATTTCGGAAATAATTATTAAAAGCATTTTAATTTACTTTTCAAAAAGAAAAAAGGTTTTAAGAAATGTGAATTACCGACGACGGAATTCGAAGGACGTCACGGTAGTGATTCCTAAGATATCTTGAGGTGAGAGAATTTCGTTAAATATCACCACGAGTGGTGGGAGTATTCTGCGACATGCTCAATACAAAAATTCATAAAAAAATGGAAATAATAAAAATGAATAAATAGTGAATGTTATCCTCTCGATATGTCGCCATGCTCGTGTTTTTAACATTATGATTTGCATTTTTAATCTTATAGTTCGGTATTTAATCATACGTCTTATATGCTAAGTCGTGTGCATCCGATATTTAAATATTCGCATCATACGCATTTAAATAAAAAAAAATGGATGTAAATTGCCGACGACGGAATTCGAAGGATATCACGGTTGTGATTCTTAAGATATCTCGAGGTGAGAAGATCTCGTTAAATACCACCAAGAGTGTTGGGAATATTTAATGAGTATTTTCGATAACAAATTTATGTTCACTTTCGTTTTTAAAAAAATAATAATAACAGTTCCAAAAATTCAAAAAATAATAAACATGTTTTTTTTTAAAAATAAAATAAAATAAAAATAAAAGAGAATTATTTTTAAATAGCGATGTCAAGTCCATTAAATCGAGATTTAAGATAACACGTGATTAAATGGTACCGTTTTCTAAACGGGCGTTGCGGGGGTGCTAATCCTTCCCCGCACGTAACCGACTCCCGAACCCAATTGTGTTTTACTCTCTGGTTCAAAGCGCGGACTTCGAAATTGGTTTTACAAAATGTTTTAATTAATTTTAAAATATTTTACTAAAACCGGTTTTAATAGATGGCCAATCACACGTAGCAAAAAAGATTGGTGGCGACTCCATTTGTGTTTTCAAAAACGTCTTAGCGGACGAAAAACCGTTATGACATATATATAATATATTAAATTTTAAATTTTAATTAAATTATTAAAAAAAATTAGAAGAAAATTAATAATTAAAGTTATTGCTTTGTAAAAAAAATTAATTGCAATTTGATTATTTTTATTTTTAGTATTAAATTCGGGTTCGGGTTCGGGCCGGTCTCGGGTTCGGGTCCATTCGGGTTCGGGCTCATTCGGGTTCGGGCCCATTCGGGTTCGGGCCCATTCGGGTTCGGGTCCATTCGGGTTCGGGCCCATTCGGGTTCGGGCCCATTCGGGTTCGGGCTTTTTCGGGTTCGGGTTTTTGACTTTTTGGTCAAATCGGGTTTGGGCGGGTTCGGGTTTTTCTGGGCGGGTTTTCGGGTTCGGGTTCATTTTGCCACCTCTAATTATTACCCAGCTCCTCAAGGCCAATCGCCTGAATATCAAAAAATCTCAGTAGCAAAGAGGTCCAGAACTAGTAACCAAAACCACTTCAGTCAAAACACGGCAGACATCACTAGATGCAGGACAGTGCAATTCGACCAACGACAAACACAGCTCCATCATACCAAGAAAGACCCCTCAACTAAATTCAAGACAATTATAAACAAAATCAATGCCCAACTCAAACCACCTCATTAAACTTCATACAAAACATCGCTATATGTGACCATCTTCAAAAATGTTAATAACCTTGTAAATAATCGATAAACACAACTCCTAATAAATCAGAATGAGCATCAACCATACTTATCCTGATTCCAGACAAGCTCCATTAAATTCATTACTAGTTCCAAGAAATCCAACAAGCTCGATCAGGGGCTGACAATAAGACCAGCTTAACAAAGTCGTAACACAATGCTTACAAAAAACCACCTATAATTGACTCACAGTACAAAGTTCTTCTAGGTAACACTTACCAAATTAAAACAACTAACTTATCAATGAAACTTTTAAGAGCAACCCCATCACCATATTACTAGAGAAGCTCCAAGACATTTTGAATAATAAATCCAGGAACCATAAAATCCTCAAAATCCCAAAAATCATTTTAAATTCTTCTCTTCGAGATGGAACCTTGAAAGAGAAACTTACAATCCGAAAAATGAGTGCTCTCTAGTATTGCACATCATTAAAACTTCAAATACATACCTCTTAATAACACTTAGGAGGTCAACTTAACTCCATAGAACACCACCTCAACCTCAACCAATTAACTAAACTAATGCACCAAATGCCACAAGTATACTTCACTACAGAGTGTCACCAAAAGGAACTTTTGATAGAAAAACAGCCCAACAGCTAATTGCTCTAAATCAGCTAATTAATTGCTTTTCCATCAAAACAAATTACCAATATGTTAAGAATCAACCTTAAAATAAACCTCCCATCTTTTGAAACGCCCTCACAGTAATCACATAACCACAAGTGATGCACTCAGAATAGTGCATCTTTAACCTTGCACTAATATGATCAATTATTTTGTAAAATAGTAAGCAAGGGTCGATTTCAAGAGATTGCTCTCAATTCAAATATTACTGATCTGAATTTTTTGTTCTAAGAAAGTAAAGGGGGTTTTTAAAATGTTTTGAAAATAAAATAAACAAGAAAAAAAAATTCAAAGATATAAGATGAAATCAGATTTGAGAAGTATAGTTAAGGTGTCATTAGCCACCACTAAACATCATTGAGAATCAATAATCAGATCTATCAACATCAATCAAAACTATCAACCGTAGATAACAACAAGCTCTATTATCCCAATCTTTCCTTAGTTCGTCATTAAATAGAACAAGCTCTTTATTTAATCTCTAACCATTAGACAACCTAGAATAAGCTCTCTAGATTTAATGTAATAGCAACTTTATGAAGAGAAAAATAGGTTGATCTAAGCAACAAATACTTCAGCTCGGATTGTTTAACTTAGGTTATGTTCCACATTGCAATTATTGAAAATCCAACACAATCTTTAATCACAAATTGCCACTAATAAATAGGAAATCAAGACAATTACAGATCAAGACTCCTAAACTAGCAATAGATAATTATCAAGATATATCTAGTTCATCACCCTAAATAAATCAAGACAAAGATCATAAACAATTTTTATAGAAGAACATAAGCAATTTTGATAGAAAATCAATGATAGATAAATTATGAATATCAATTACAAAACATGTCTAGGGCCTTGAAATCACCCTTAACCAAATAAAAGTTTAGCCTAGCATAGACATTGTTAATATAAACAAGAAATTAAAAAGAAACTAAGAAAACTAAGAGAATGGAAAAGAAGAAGAAGAAGAAAAAGAATATTGACAATTCAACCTCTTGCTCTCTCAAACTTTCTAAGAAAATAATAAAATCTGACTACTATAATATGTACAATGTGTGTTGCAGCTCTCCCCCTTGTCTCTATTTATAGGCATCAACTAGGGTTTTCAAAAGTGATTTGCGGCTAGGGTTTTAATAAGAAATGTGATTTAAGGTTAGGGTTTTTCTACCGCTAGGGTTGTTTAGGAAGATATTTCAGTGCCTATTTCGATGACCATTGTAGATACCTAATTTTGTCCGGACCACTAAAACAAGTATGTTTTCTTCATAAATTGAGGTTTCAGAATGTAAAAAGACTTTTGTCATCCTGCAGGTGGTACCCCGAGACTTAGTTTAAGAGGGTGAGCATAAAAAGTCAAACTTAAAAAAAGTCAACCCCGAAAAAAATCAACCCCGAAAAAGTCAACCCAAAAAGTCAACTACTAAAAAAGTCAACCCACTTTCAAAATCAAGATTTGAAGTTCAATTGAAAAATGGCGAAAGAATTTTGACAATCCGAGGCCTACATTGAAAGATATGGAGGTCGAAAGTTGGGATTTGGAGATTCACTAGAAAGGAAACCCTAATCCGAGAAATGTGGGGAAAAGTGCTTAAACGATCGAATTGAAAAATGGCGAAAAAAGGTTCCAAATGAAAGATAAGCACTGACTACCGGTAATGGAGAAGCCACTTGAAAGAAAAATTGAAATAAAAGTCAATCCGGGAGAAACCGAGAATTAGGGTTTTTGTTGGATTTCGGTGAAATCGGGCAGAATTATAGAAATGGTCCGACTTGGTAAGACTAAAGCCCCCAATGGATGAGGAATGATTTAAAAGAGATATCCCAAGGCTCATCTTGAAGAAAATCTGAAAATCGGACTTGTTTTGAGCAAAACCAGGTTTTCGGAGGTAAAAGGGCAAAATTGGAAAATTTGGGAAAAATAGCAAATGAACTCCGAAAATTCTGAAAATTTTCAAATCTCATTCTTAAATCACTTGAAAGATATTGGGAAAATAAAATCTTGATTCGGAGTTCGTTTGCAAAATGGCCAAATCCGAGGTCTTTTATGCAGTAATTCAAAAAGGAAAATCCCGAAAAAATAGCAAATGAACTCCAAATCTTCTGAAATTTTGCAAATATCAATTTTAAATTATTTGGAAGATATTGGAGAAATAAAATCTTGATTCGGAGTTCGTTTGCAAAATGGCCAAATCCCGGGCCTCCTATGCAATAATTCAAGAAGATAAATCCTGAAAAAATAGCAAATGGACTCCAAAAATTCTGAAATTTTGCAAATCTCATTTTAAATTATTTGGAAGAGATTGGCAAAATAAAATCTTGATTCGGAGTTCGTTTGCAAAATGGCCAAATCCCGAGCCGCTCTTCAGTAATTCAAGCAGATAAATCCCGAAAAAATACCAAATGAGCTCCTAAAATTATGAAAACTTCCAGATAACACATTTAAATTATTTGGAAGATATTGGTGAAGAAAAATCTTGATTTGGAGCTCGTTTTAAAAATGGTAAAATGTAGGGGCATAAAAGGGCATTTTTGGAAGAAAAAATCCAAATAAATAGCATACGGACTCGGAAAATTTCGAAAACTTACAGAATTCAATATTTTATTATTTTGAAAGAATTAAAAAATAAAAATTGAATTTGGAGTCTGTTTGACATTTATTTGCATCCGGGGGGCAAAACGGTCATTTCACCCAAGCAACCGAAAAAGGCTTCTTTTGGCCTTTCAAAAAATCAGACTTTGGCCAGAAAAGAGAAGTGCTAGCCTGCCAAGGCCCAAAGGAAATAGGAAGCTTCTGATTTTTCAATCAAATGGCCAAGAATTAAGAGTTACTTAGAGATTCTGTTTAATCAAGCCATTGTGATTAACCCACATAGGCCAAGGGAGAGTGTCAACATTATTCTGGAATAGCTGTAATTATGGAAAGATGCCATGCTAATCTAAGGGTGGTAATTTCATGAGTTTTTCACCTTGAATTATTAGCCATTTGATGGAAAATTGGTTGGGAAAAAATGACAACATTTTGGAGGAGAGAGAGGGGCATTCGGCCAGCACTAATAGAGGGGTTCAAAATTTTCATTTGGACACTTTCATTTTGCCGATTTCTCTTAGTTTTTCTTAGTTTTTCTCTCCTTGGTTGAAAGCAAAAAAGAAAAAGTTTAGAAAAGAAATGAAAGTTTGAAGAGATAAAACTTGAAATATAGCTTATTGAGGTTGCTCTTGAGCACCAACTCTTGCACTTTCTTGATTTTCCATTCTTGTTTTTGCTATTTTTATTACTATTTGGTGAGTTTCCTTTTTAAATAAATGTTTTTTTTTTATTGTTCTTCTTAAGTTCTTTTTTCATTTCTTTCTTAAATATTTTTTACAATTTTTTTTTACATTTTTCTCACCATGGCCGAATGGCCTACATTTTTTTTATTAAGGTTGCTGTTTTGTTTATTTTATCATGTTATTATTGTTATTTTCTTTAATCTTGATGTTTTAAGTGTTATTCTACTTCATACTTGAGTCATATTTTAATTTGGTTGCTTTGTTTGTTGCCATTTATGATTTAAATATCAAGTTCTTGCATTTTTGATTTTCTGTTTTCATAATATTTAAATTTGTTGATGTTTTATATTTAGTATATCAAGTGTTTGTGAAAATGCTTGTGTGGTGTTTGCATGTTTTGAGTGTTATATTTTAGTTGAGCATGTTAGTATATCAAGTGTTTGTGAAAATGCTTGTTTGGTTTTAGTATTTCTACTTTGTGTTTGCATGTTTTGAGTGTTATATTTTAGTTGAGCATGTTCATATATCAAGTGTTTGTGAAAATGCCATGCTTGTTGGAGCTTGAGGCCATTCAGCTACTCCATGTGTTTTGCATTGTGTGTTGCATTTTGGCTATGTTAGTTGGTAGGTTTTGCATTTGCATGACATTTGATTTAGTTTTGCATGTTAGTACACCAAGTGTTTGTGAAAATGTCATGCTTGTTAGGAACCATAGGCCATTCGGCCACTCCTTGAATTCTAGCATTGAATGTGCATTCTTGCCATGTTAGTTGATAGGTTAGCATTTGCATGATATTTGGTTGAGTTTTTGGTTTAAGCATGCTTTGTGTTTGTGAAAATGCCATGCATATTTTAGTTATTAGGTTTGGTTTATTTGCCATGCATGTTCATGCATTTTAGATAAATGCCATGCAAGTTCAATTAGGTCTAGGTCACTATATGGATGCCATGCATTTTTTCATGAGATTTAGGTTTAAACTCATGCATTTCATGCATCATATTTGCTGTAATTTTTCATGCATTTCATGTTCATACCACTTGACTAATGACTTATGCCAATTAATGGTTTAAAGTCATGCTCTCTTGAGCACTGGCGCCGTTGCCGGGGATTGCTTTCTTTAGTTTATTAGTTTATTGGTTTATTCTTATTTTCTGTTCTAATTATTTACTTTCTTATTTTTTTATTAGTGAATGTTCCAAGCTCCCGAAAAAGACTTACGACTTAGAAAAATTCGGGAATTTATAACTTCTCACCAACAACCAATCGAGGAGTTGATCCAAAACATCCAAGAGAAGCAAGGAGAGATGGCAGCAGCTGACAACCGAACTCTCAAGGAGCTAGCCGCTCCGGACTTGGGTCAACAACCATTATGCATTGAATATGCTAATCTTGAGGTAGCTTTTGAATTAAAATCTGGTTTGATTCACCTTCTCCCAACTTTTCATGGTTTTGCAGGAGAGGATCCAAATAAGCACCTCAAGGAATTCCATGTAGTTTGCTCAAGCATGAGACCAACAGGGGTCACGGAAGAGCAAGTTAAGTTGAGAGCCTTCCCATTCTCTCTAGCTGATTCAGCAAAGGAATGGCTCTACTATCTACCATCCAGGACCATCACTACATGGAATGATTTGAAGAAAGCATTCTTGGAAAGGTATTTCCCAGCATCTAAGGCTGCCAACATTAGGAAAGAGATATGTGGGATTCGGCAATACAACGGAGAGTCCTTATATGAATATTGGGAGAGGTTCAAGAAACTTTGTGCATCATGTCCACACCATCAGATAAGTGAACAACTTCTCATCCAATACTTCTATGAAGGTCTCATGCCCATGGAGAGAAGTATGATAGATGCCGCTAGTGGGGGAGCTCTAGTTGATAAGACTCCCAGGGCTGCTAGAACATTAATCTCCAACATGGCAGCCAATTCTCAACAGTTCTCAATGAGACAAGATCCACCACCACAACCCAAGAGAGTTAATGAGGTAAGTATATCATCCCTTGAACAAAAATTTGATAAACTGACTTCTCTTGTTCAACATTTGGCTGTAGGTAAAATACAACAAATAAAGGCTTGTGGCATATGTTCAAACATAGGGCACCAAACTGATATGTGTCAAACACTTCAAGAGGATACCAATGAACATGTGAATGCCATGGGTGGATTTCAGAACCAATCAAGGAAATATGATCCCTACTCAAACACTTACAATCCAGGATGGAGGGATCATCCAAACTTCAATTATGGAGGGAACCAATCACAAACTATTCCTCCACCATTTGACCACAGGCCACCGGGTTTTCAGCAAAGAGTGCAACAACCATACCAAACCCGACAACAACTACCACCCACCCAAAATTCAGGTACTTCTCTTGAAGATCTTGTTAAAGCTCTTTCTACTAATACAATTCAATTTCAACAGGAAACAAAGACAAGTATTCGAAATTTGGAGACTCAAATAGGGCAATTGGCAACAACCATGAGTCAAATGCAAGCAAGGGATTCTGGGAAATTACCTTCCCAAACCATAGTGAATCCAAGAGAGAATGCCAATGCTATAAATTTAAGAAGTGGGAAACAGCTAGAGAAACCACAAAATGATAGTGCTCAAGGGGAGAACAATACCATGGCATCCTCTTCACATCCCAACGAGCCACTAAAAAAGGTAATTCCTAAACCATCCTTTCCTTCTTATATAACTCCTCCACCTTTTCCTAGCAGGTTAGCAAAGTCCAAGAAGGAGGAGCAAGAGAAGGAAATTTTGGAAACCTTCCGGAAAGTAGAGGTGAACATTCCTTTACTAGATGCTATCAAGCAAGTGCCAAGATATGCCAAGTTCCTAAAAGAGTTGTGCACATCTAAACGGAAGTTGAAATGGAATGAAAAGGTAAGTGTAGGGGAGAATGTGTCAGCTGTTCTTCAAAAGAAACTCCCACCTAAATGCAAGGATCCAGGTATGTTTACCATTCCTTGTAAGATAGGCAACACCAGGTTTGAGCGTGCTATGCTAGATCTAGGGGCATCTATTAATGTCATGCCATATTCAATTTATGCTTCATTGAATCTAGGACCATTAGAGGAAACCGGTGTTATAATACAACTTGCTGACCGTTCTAACACTTATCCAAGAGGAGTTGTAGAAGACGTTCTTGTACAGGTTAATGAATTGGTTTTTCCCGCTGACTTTTATGTTATTGAGATGGAAGATGAGATGTCTTCTAATCCCACACCTATTCTATTAGGGAGACCATTCTTGAAAACAGCAAGAACTAAAATAGATGTACATGATGGCACTTTAACTATGGAATTTGATGGTGAAATAATTCGCTTTAACATTTTTGAGGCCATGAGATATCCTAGTGATGTGCATTCTGTTTTTAATATTGATATAATTGACTCACTAGTGCAGCAAGCTTATGAGCTAGATGGTGAAGATAGTGTAGAAATAGTCCTTAGCAACCATCTCGGAATGGGGAATGCTAAACTAGCCTTGAGTGACCAGGTGGAAGGGGCACTAGAATCTTTACACTCGCTGCAACCTAAAGATGCAAGGTTTGATGTTTCATTTATTGATTTGCCTTTATCTAATGAGAAACTTCTACCTTCCATTTTGCAGGCACCAACTTTAGAGTTGAAACCACTACCGAACCACTTGAAATATTTGTTCTTAGGGGAAAAGGACACACTACCTGTCATCATTGCCAAAGAGCTCACACCTTTGCAAGAAGAGCGACTTATCCGGGTGCTTAGAGAGCATAAAACAGCAATTGGTTGGACAATTGCCGATATCAAGGGAATAAGCCCATCCATGTGCATGCACAGGATTTTGTTAGAGGAAGGGTCTAAACCAACAAGAGAAGCACAAAGGAGATTGAACCCTCCTATGATGGAGGTTGTGAAAAAGAAGATACTGAAGCTCCTAGATGTTGGAGTGATCTATCCTATCTCGGATAGCAAATGGGTGAGCCCAGTCCAAGTGGTTCCAAAGAAATCAGGTGTAACGGTGGTAACAAATAATGAGAATGAACTTGTTCCTACTAGGATTCAAACAGGATGGCGAGTTTGTATTGATTATCGTAAACTTAATTCCACAACTCGCAAAGACCACTTTCCTTTACCTTTTATTGATCAAATGCTTGAAAGGTTAGCTGGCCATTCTCATTATTGTTTTCTTGATGGTTTTTCAGGTTATAATCAGATAGCCATTGCTCCGGAGGACCAAGAGAAAACAACATTCACATGTCCATTTGGTACTTTTGCATACCGGCGTATGCCATTTGGTCTTTGTAATGCACCAGCTACATTCCAAAGGTGTATGGTTAGCATATTTTCAGATTATGTAGAGAACATCATAGAAGTGTTTATGGATGATTTTAGTGTCTATGGTGATTCTTTTGATAGATGTCTAGAGAACCTTACACTTGTACTTGAAAGATGCATGGAAACTAACCTTGTTTTGAATTGGGAAAAATGTCACTTTATGGTAGAACAAGGAATAGTTTTGGGTCATGTTATTTCTTCTAGAGGGATGGAGGTTGATAAATCTAAAATAGATATTATGCATTCTTTACCACCTCCCACAAATGTGAGAGAGGTTCGTTCTTTTCTTGGACATGCAGGTTTCTATAGGAGATTTATCAAAGACTTCTCAAAGATCACATTACCTCTTTGCAAGCTACTACAAAAAGATGTGGTTTTCCACTTTGATGATAAATGCAAAGAGGCGTTTGAAACATTGAAGGGACTCTTGACATCAGCTCCTATCATGCAACCACCAGATTGGAATATACCTTTTGAAATCATGTGTGATGCTAGTGACTATGCCATTGGAGCTGTTTTGGGCCAACGGGTTGGCAAAGCCTCACATGCCATTTATTATGCCTCACGAACTCTTAATGATGCTCAATTGAACTATTCCACTACTGAAAAAGAACTTTTGGCTGTTGTATTTGCTTTAGAAAAATTTCGATCTTATTTAATTGGTACTAAAGTAATTGTATTTTCTGACCATGCAGCCCTTAGGTACTTACTCACTAAGAAGGAGGCCAAACCAAGGTTGATCAGATGGATACTTCTCTTACAAGAGTTTGATTTGGAGATAAAAGATAAGAGAGGTAGTGACAACTTGGTTGCGGACCATCTTAGCCGTTTAGTTCATGAAGATGATGCACTACCCTTGAATGAGAACTTTCCGGATGAGCAACTTCTTTTTATAAGAACAACAACTCCTTGGTATGCTGATATTGTTAATTACTTAGTTACCAAGAAGTTGCCACAAGAGTTGACACAAGCTCAAAGAAATAAGATCAAGAGTGATGCCAAATACTACATATGGGATGATCCTTACCTTTGGAAGCATTGCTCCGATCAGATTATAAGAAGGTGTGTACTCGAAACTGAATTTCAATCTATTCTCACCTTTTGTCACTCTTATGCATGTGGAGGACACTTTGGATCCAAAAGAACAGCCATGAAAGTTCTTGATTCTGGATTTTATTGGCCTACCATATTCAAAGATTCATACCTCTTTTGCAAGTCATGTGATCGTTGCCAAAGAACTGGTAACTTAGGTGCTAGAAATCAAATGCCTCAAACTCCAATACTTATTGTTGAAATTTTTGATGTATGGGGCATGGATTTCATGGGACCTTTTCCTCCTTCTTTTGGTAATCTTTATATTTTACTTGCCGTTGATTATGTTTCAAAGTGGGTGGAAGCAAAATCCACTAGGACTAATGACTCTAAAGTTGTTTCAGATTTTGTCAAGACTAACATCTTTGCTAGGTTTGGAACGCCAAAGGCTATAATCAGCGATAGAGGTACTCACTTTTGCAATAGGACTATGGAAGCACTTTTGAGGAAGTATAACATCACACACAAGGTCTCCACCTCATATCATCCTCAAACTAGTGGGCAAGCTGAAGTGTCAAACCGAGAAGTTAAGTCCATCCTTGAAAAGACAGTTAATCCAAATAGGAAGGATTGGAGTTCACGACTTGATGATGCACTTTGGGCTTATAGGACAGCATATAAGACACCCATTGGTATGTCTCCTTATCGACTTGTTTATGGTAAGCCTTGTCATCTTCCGGTTGAATTGGAACATAAATCATATTGGGCTATCAAACAATGCAACATGGAGATGGATGAGATAGGAAAGAAAAGAAAACTTGACCTACAAGAATTAGAGGAGATAAGGAATGATGCCTATCAGAATTCTAGGATTTACAAGGAAAAAACTAAGGCATTCCATGACAAGATGATATCAAGAAAAGAATTTGTTGTTGGACAAAAAGTTCTTCTCTTCCATTCACGCCTTAAGTTATATCCAGGTAAGTTACGTTCTCGTTGGGTTGGACCTTTTGTTATTACTAATGTATTTACTCATGGTGCAGTTGAAATCCAAAGCCCGAAAACAGATAAGGTATTCAAAGTGAATGGTCATAGATTGAAGCCTTACTATGAGAACTTTCCAATACAAGATGTGGAGGAGTTTCCACTTTTTGAGCCAAAGTATGTTGAATAATAATGGCATGGGTCTAAGTCAAGCTGAGGACAATAAACCAAGCGCTTCTTGGAGAGGCAACCCAAAAGGATGGAGAGCATCTATTATATCAGATTTGCATATTCCTTACTCTCCATCATTCTATCTTTTATTGTTTTTCTTTTCTTTTGTTTAATAGTTCTTTTCTCTTACATATAATTCTTGCATCGGGGGATAATAGCATTACATTGAGGACAATGTAAAAATTATGTGTGGGGGGAAGAATTTAGGATTTTATTTAGAGTGTTTTGTTTTTGAGTCTTTTTATGTTGTTTTTCTTTTTGATCCTTGTTTTGAAAATAACTAGATGTAAATATAATTTTTTTAACCCCGGTTAAATGGCGGATAACGGTACTCCGTGATTATTTAAATCGGTTCCATCAGCTACCCACAAAACTGATATTGTATATAAATTTCTCTTCCAATTTCTCTTTCAATTTTTTTTTCATTCTTTTTTCAGGATGGATGATATTCTCACAAGATTGCAGAAACGATTTCCTCCTTTTCCTCGAAATATTTTACTGAAGCTTTACCAAGTTCGACTTGAAAGATTAAGAATGCTTATGCACAAAGGGATTCCTGACGACATACGTTGGATAATTGAAGCCAAGGTACGTGAAGATGAATATCTTCCTGTTTTGCATTTACCAGGTACAGGTAGAAGCACTTTTGCAAAGAAGCGACGAGCAAAGCGCATGAGTTCAAATTGCCACAAATGTGCACGATGGACGTGTAACGGTAAATGTCGTTCTATTGGGATTCCGTCCTCTAATCGAGATGATAAAATTGAATTCATTAAGGATGGACTGAGTAAGGAGAATTTGGGTAATATCCAACTTTCTCTTGAGACGCATCCTAGTGGAGACGTACAAAGAGAAATTCTTGATTTATGGTCGCAATTCCAAAGGGAATGGCAACATCTTGGGAATCTGATGTTAAAAGACCCTGTTTGCCAGCTTGTAAGAAAACTGGATGGGAAGCATATCCTCGACTCATAGAAGGCGTTTAAGCCGTTTCTGGACGTAAAACCAGAGGAAGATGTGAGCCACAATCACAACTACAATAAATGACTTCTCAGCTTTTGGTTTGATTTGCAATAACTTTATTTTGGTTTAATTTACGTGTTGTTCGATTTGTGTAACTATTCTCGTTTTTTTATTTATTTATTTGTCTTTTACGGTTGATTTTTTCTTCTCTTTTCGATTTTCTTCCTGAAATCACGCAAAAATGTTTTGTTAGGTTAACATTTTCTTCTGACAGGTCAGATACACTTTCGGCGACATTATTACTCTTGTCTGATTCACTACTGAGTCCTCTATATATTACACCATGTACTCATTCTCTTTCAGGCACTCGAAGAAAAAAAAAATGGAAAGTACTTCATCCCAGCGCATTAAAAAAATTTGTGTCTTTGGAGGTGCTTATCCAGGAAAAAATAACATATTCGCTGATGAAGCCATAAGAGTTGGAGTAATACTTGCCCAACAAAAGATCCACTTGATTTATGGAGGTGGTAGTACGGGTTTAATGGGAGCAGTCGCTACAGCAGCACACGCCGGAGGAAGTCCAGTTCTAGGAATCGTGCCAAAACTATTCACAAGTTTTTGTGGACCTACCGTGGGTAAGGAAATACAAGTCTGGAGTGTCCCTGAACGGATAACAATCATGTACCATTCTGCCGATGCATTCATTGCTTTACCAGGAGGTCTGGGTACATTGGAAGAAATAGCTTGCGTGGCTTCTTGGTCATCTTTGGTCACAAATAAGAAACCCATTGGTTTGCTTAATATTAATGGTTATTTTAGTAATTTGCTTTTATATTTAGATAATGCTGTGGATAATGGATTCATGTTTTCAGAGGCAAGGAGAACCATAATTTCTGCTACAACCATTGAAGATTTACTTAAAAAGCTCCAAGCTTATGAGTGTTTATCTGCTACGGTTGTTTCGCAAACTCTCGGAAAAAGAAAAAGAGATATGGACGAGCAAGGAGTGGATTGCACTTTGTCTTTGTGACATTATCTAACATTTTGCTTGTTGTGTCTCAGTTATAATAAGTGGTTAGCAACCTCTGCAGGTAATATCTCCTAAATTCTACCTTTAAAATTTGACATTGGGGACAATGTCATATTTTAGTAGGGGGTAAGGGACATATTTTGCTAATTTAATAAAAAAAAAAAATAAAAAAAATTAAGAAGTATTCATTCTGAACAAGGTCTGAGTAAGGGAGACTTGAGACATACCTTGTCAGTTTGATTTTAATCTTTTTATGTTTACTTGTTAATTTTTGTTTAGTATTTTAGGATTATTTAGGTTGCATGAGTTTGTTTTGTTTTGAGTCTTAGTTGTTCCTATTCTTATGTTATTAGTTCTTTTCTCTTACACATGATTCTTTCATTTGTGTTAATAGACTTACATTGAGGACAATGTAAGAATTAAGTGTGGGGGGAATGATTTAGGATTTCTTTTATTTTTGTCTACTATTTTTTTTTATGAGTCTTTATTATTATTATTATTTTTAGTGTGTTTTAGTTCCTTTTTAATACAATGATGAGATATGATTTGCATAGGTCTAAACTGGTTATTAGTGAGAAGATTTTCATGAGAATTGAGCTTGATGTCAACCTTTTTATGAGCCAATGTTAATATAATATGTTGATTGAGAAAGAAGCATGTTTAGACTTAATCTGACTTGTATAATCATCCTTGTGAGTTTTTGAGCCTATAATGATTGATGCTTTATACAAATCAATCTAATTTCTTTCTTGAGTGCTCTTATGATTACAGGATTCTCTAGAACTTGCTTTAAACCGTTTGAGACTATATTGATACATGTGACAACATGAATATGATAGAGGCATTAGGATTTTTAGCCAGAGCCAAACAGCCATCCCTTATTGATGTTCCAAGAGAACACACCCTTAGTGAACCAGTTTGAGCCTACATTGAATAAGCTATCTCTTTGGTAACCATAACTTGTCCCTAACCTAAATATACTTATATCTTTACCTTTGTTCCAAAGATGAATTAGCATGATTTGAGACCAGTTGCAAAGACAAGGGATATTTTTTTGGTTAGAAACAAGAAATAAGTGTGGGGGGAAAAGAAAAGAAAAGTCAAGAGAAAAAGAAATGGAATACTGGAAAATACATTCCTATGTAAAAAAAATATATATATGAATCATCTCTTGAATTTGTGGAAAAAGAAAAAGATGTTACAAAGTTGTTTAGAATGAAGAAAAGGCCCAACATGAATATCCGGCCTAGGTGACTATGTACTTGTAAAGAGTTTTGAGAAGTTTCTTTGTATAATTTTTTTTATGTCTCTAAACTTTATGAACTCTTTGGAACCTTTGTGATATCTTTATCCTTTTGTTCTTCAACCACATTACAAACCCCTTGGCCCCATTACAACCTTGATTAAAGACCTCTTGATTTATGAAGTTGCATGATCTTTTAGTGGAGAATAGGTGGACAAGCAAGCATATGGTAGAAGTGTTTTCATGAGATTGATTGAGTGTAAACACTTTACCACTACTTTAAAGAGTGAAAATCAAGAGAGTATCCCATGTGAGAAGTTGAGATTAAGTTTGAATATGCATTATTTTGATTGAAATATGTTATGTTAATATTGGCTGAACTCAAACTATTTACATTCAAGCAAGATTTTTTGTGAATTTATTTAAGCTATTGATTAGTTTTTAAGACTTGTCCAATGATTATCTCAAATTTATATTGGAAGGATTAGTTATAATTATTATTTTTAGTTTTTCTTATGTTTTCAATGTTTGTGGGTATCGTCCTAGTAAACCCTCACGAGACTAAACTCGTCCACTAGGGACACCTAGGGGTTTAAAGGCTTGTGTCACATGCTAAGTGCCACCGTGATTTCCTACGAAAGTGGATTAGATTAGATTTTCTTATTTTATTTTATTTGATTTTGCTCGAGGACTAGCAAAAAGCTAAGTGTGGGGGTGTGATAACTCGTATAATTATATAGTTTTTAGTTATGTTTTATTATTGTTTTGTGTCAAATACGAGTTATTATTGTTTAGTCTAATTGTGTTTATGATCTTTTATATTTTTATGTATTTTGGTGTTTTTCACAAGTTTCTTTGAGTGATTTCAGATTACTAGAATTAAGGGCAAATCCAGTTCAGTTTCAGTTCCGACACCTTTTGCCATATCAGCTATATCTCGAGTTTCACTGAAGCAATAAGGCTGAAATTTGTAGCCATGCAAATCTAAGAGGCATATCTATCTTTTTCATGTTTTACACTTCTTAAAACGGAGTCGTTTTCCCTAGCGAAATCGACCATCAAGTTGGCTGATGTGCAATGACGTCTGTGCTGACATGTTTTCGTATTATGCCCATATCTTCTTATCCACATCAGAAAATGAGCTGATTCCAACGGCTATGGTTCCGTAACTGATAGGGGAACCTTTGTCTAGAAGACCATGTGATCAGATCAGGCCTCCAATATTGAAGAAATCGACCATCAAGGTGGCTGATGTGCAATGACGTCTGTGCTGACATGTTTTCGTATTTTGCCCATATCTGCTTAACCACATCAGAAAATGAGCTGATTCCAAAGGATATGGTTCCGTAACTGATAGGGGAACCTTTGTCTAGAAGACCATGTGATCAGATCAGGCCTCCAATATTGAAGAAATCGACCATCAAGGTGGCTGATGTGCAATGACGTCTGTGCTGACATGTTTTCGTATTTTGCCCATATCTGCTTAACCACATCAGCAAATGAGCTGATTCCAACGGCTATGGTTCCGTAACTGATAGGGGAACCTTTTTCTAGAAGACCATGTGATCAGATCAGGCCTCCAATATTGACGAAATCGACCATCAAGTTGGCTGATCAAAATCATCATATACCTACCTTTGAAATTTGTAAAGCTTGTCTCTTGTCATTTAGCCCTCCAAAATGTGTATAAATAGAGGGCCTTGGATGATTGTAAGGGATCATATTGGAGATTGGTAGGATATTAGCCATTTTAACAAAATTCTCTAAGTTTTCTTCTTCTTTCTTTTCTCTAGTTTTCTTTTTCTTTAGAAAGAGCAAGAGGTTGGATAATTAATATTCTTCTTCTTCTTCTTCTTTCTTTCTTTTATTTTCTTCTTAGATTCTATTTAATTTTATGTTTATAATGCCTATTCTAGGCTAAACTTCTATTTGGTTAAGGGTGATTTCAAAGCCCTAGACATGTTTTGTGATTGATTTTCAGATTCTATCTATCATTAATTTTCTATCAAAGTTGCTTATGTTCTTCTACAAGAATTGTTCATGATGTTGTCTTGATTTATTTAGGTGTACAACTAGATAGATCTTGATAATTATCTATTGCTAGTTTAGGAGTCTTGATCCGTGTAATTGTCTTGATTTCCTATTCATAAGTGGCAATTTGTGATTAATGATTATGGTCAAGTTTTCAATAATTGCAAAGTGGAACATAACCTAAGTTGAACAATCCGAGCTTATGTGTTTGTTGCTTAGATCAACCTATCTTTCTCATCATAAAGCTGCCATTAAATCCAATTTAGAGAGCTTATTCTAGGTTGTTTAATGGTTAGAGATTAAATAGAGAGCTTGTTCTATTTAACGACAAACTAAGGAAAGATTGGGGTAACAGAGCTTGTTGTTATCTACGGTTGTTAACTTTGATAGTTGGTTGATAATGATAGATCTGAAATTGATTCTTAATGATGTCTAGTGGTGGAGAATGAAACCTTAACCATATTTTTCATATTTGATTCTTCTTACTTACTTGTTTTCTTACTTTTAGTTTGCTTATTTTTAAAAGTATATTTATTTTTATTGGCTGGTTATACCGCCTAATTTGTATATTAACTTTGTTTTATTTTTATTGGCTGGTTATACCGCCTAATTTAGTATATATATTTTCATTGGCTGGTTATACCGCCTAATTTAGTTTATATATTTTTATTGGCTGGTTATACCGCCTTGCATCTTATTCTTATTATTTACTTTAGTTTAAATCTGGCTTCAAAAACCCCTTTTCTTTTATTGTTCTTGAATTTAAGTTTTAAACTATTAACTTATAAACTAAGTTTTAAACGGCGCCAAAAACTTGATGCACCCAAAAGAGTGTATCTTATTTAACCTTGCACTAAAAAGATAAATTGTAAGTATAGTAGTTAGCAAGGGTCGAGTCCTCAGGGATTGGGTTTTAGTTTATAAGTTAATAGTTTAAAACTTAAATTCAAGAACAATAAAAGAAAAGGGGTTTTTGAAGCCAGATTTAAACTAAAGTAAATAATAAGAATAAGATGCAAGGCGGTATAACCAGCCAATAAAAATATATAAACTAAATTAGGCGGTATAACCAGCCAATGAAAATATATATACTAAATTAGGCGGTATAACCAGCCAATAAAAATAAAACAAAGTTAATATACAAATTAGGCGGTATAACCAGCCAATAAAAATAAATATACTTTTAAAAATAAGCAAACTAAAAGTAAGAAAACAAGTAAGTAAGAAGAATCAAATATGAAAAATATGGTTAAGGTTTCATTCTCCACCACTAGACATCATTAAGAATCAATTTCAGATCTATCATTATCAACCAACTATCAAAGTTAACAACCGTAGATAACAACAAGCTCTGTTACCCCAATCTTTCCTTAGTTTGTCGTTAAATAGAACAAGCTCTCTATTTAATCTCTAACCATTAAACAACCTAGAATAAGCTCTCTAAATTGGATTTAATGGCAGCTTTATGATGAGAAAGATAGGTTGATCTAAGCAACAAACACATAAGCTCGGATTGTTCAACTTAGGTTATGTTCCACTTTGCAATTATTGAAAACTTGACCATAATCATTAATCACAAATTGCCACTTATGAATAGGAAATCAAGACAATTACACGGATCAAGACTCCTAAACTAGCAATAGATAATTATCAAGATCTATCTAGTTGTACACCTAAATAAATCAAGACAACATCATGAACAATTCTTGTAGAAGAACATAAGCAACTTTGATAGAAAATTAATGATAGATAGAATCTGAAAATCAATCACAAAACATGTCTAGGGCTTTGAAATCACCCTTAACCAAATAGAAGTTTAGCCTAGAATAGGCATTATAAACATAAAATTAAATAGAATCTAAGAAGAAAATAAAAGAAAGAAAGAAGAAGAAGAAGAAGAATATTAATTATCCAACCTCTTGCTCTTTCTAAAGAAAAAGAAAACTAGAGAAAAGAAAGAAGAAGAAAACTTAGAGAATTTTGTTAAAATGGCTAATATCCTACCAATCTCCAATATGATCCCTTACAATCATCCAAGGCCCTCTATTTATACACATTTTGGAGGGCTAAATGACAAGAGACAAGCTTTACAAATTTCAAAGGTAGGTATATGACGATTTTGATCAGCCAACTTGATGGTCGATTTCGTCAATATTGGAGGCCTGATCTGATCACATGGTCTTCTAGAAAAAGGTTCCCCTATCAGTTACGGAACCATAGCCGTTGGAATCAGCTCATTTTCTGATGTGGTTAAGCAGATATGGGCAAAATACGAAAACATGTCAGCACAGACGTCATTGCACATCAGCCACCTTGATGGTCGATTTCTTCAATATTGGAGGCCTGATCTGATCACATGGTCTTCTAGACAAAGGTTCCCCTATCAGTTACGGAACCATATCCTTTGGAATCAGCTCATTTTCTGATGTGGTTAAGCAGATATGGGCAAAATACGAAAACATGTCAGCACAGACGTCATTGCACATCAGCCACCTTGATGGTCGATTTCTTCAATATTGGAGGCCTGATCTGATCACATGGTCTTCTAGACAAAGGTTCCCCTATCAGTTACGGAACCATAGCCGTTGGAATCAGCTCATTTTCTGATGTGGATAAGAAGATATGGGCATAATACGAAAACATGTCAGCACAGACGTCATTGCACATCAGCCAACTTGATGGTCGATTTCGCTAGGGAAAACGACTCCGTTTTAAGAAGTGTAAAACATGAAAAAGATAGATATGCCTCTTAGCTTTGCATGGCTACAAATTTCAGCCTTATTGCTTCAGTGAAACTCGAGATATAGCTGATATGGCAAAAGGTGTCGGAACTGAAACTGAACTGGATTTGCCCTTAATTCTAGTAATCTGAAATCACTCAAAGAAACTTGTGAAAAACACCAAAATACATAAAAATATAAAAGATCATAAACACAATTAGACTAAACAATAATAACTCGTATTTGACACAAAACAATAATAAAACATAACTAAAAACTATATAATTATACGAGTTATCAAGCACACTTGTGGAAAATTAAAGTTTGTCAAATTGATTATTCTACCTTTGTGATTTTTTTTACTTAGCCAATTTTTATCTAACTTTCAAAAAGTCCTAGCTACTGTTTTTGAGTCATTTTGTGAGTCTTAAATATTTTTACTTTGATTTTTAAATGATTTTATCAAAGGCAAAAATGTATTTTGGCAAAACAGTTTTTTCACCCAGTACTCGTACTTTTCCGATTTTTCTGGGAGTTCATCTTTAATCAGAAAATTAAGCCGATTTTTTTCCATGTATTTTTACATGTCCTGAGTCTTCAGTATTGTTTTCATATTTTTTGAATTTTTAAAAATAGGATAAAAAATCGTGGCTTAAAACTGGACAGTGGAGTCAGAATTGAATTTAAAGAAAAATCATTTTTCTGTTTTGGTTAAGTTACTTAGAGGGGGCTGATTAGGAAGGTTAGCTACTGACTTAGGGTAGTTTCTAAGCCTTTTTAAACTCTAAAAATGATTTTTTAACTCTTGAGTTAAGGGTGTTCAAGTCTGGGATTTTAAACTTAGGAAATTAGAGCTATTTAAAAAAGGGTTTAACCCAGTTTTTATTTTTAATTTAAGCTTTTCAAAATTGTTTTCAAACAATCACAAAGTATTTTGGTTTTAGAATATTTAATTTGACATATTTTCCTAAGGTAGCCGGATATCTTTTTAGATATACAGATTTTCTTAATTAAAGGAAAAAATACATTTCATGCATTGCATTTTCCATATTCATGCATTTTATATAATATGTGATTTTTGCTATAATAATTCCTATGGTATTGTTATTATTTTGAGTTATATTTATTTATTTTTTGTTATATGGTTTATTATATTGTTTTGAATATTTCATGATATCCTATGCTTTTTATTTAGTTATTTTTATATTATTTAGCATATACTATGTTCATGCATTATTATTTTTATCTTTATTTTCATGCATATTATATGATAGCATTATTCTATATTTCATGTCATTTAAATTATATGCCATATCATTCATATTTGCCATGTCATTTAAATTATTTCATTTCATATAGAATATATTATGTTATTTAGGTCATTTCATTTCATGTAGAATATATTATGTTACCTAGGTTATTTCATTTCATATAGAAAATGTTATGTTACTTAGGTCATTTCATTTCATTTAGAATATATCATGTTACTTAGGTCATTTCATTTCATTTAGAATATATCATATGACTTAGGATATTCATTTCATTTAGAATATATCATGTGACTTAGGATATTCCATTTCACTTAGGATATATCATATAACTTAGAATATTTCATTTCATTTAGAATATACTAAGACATTTAAATTATATCATATCATTTAGGATTGCATTATATTATTTAGACTTTGCTATGTTACTTTATTTATGTCATGCATATGCATATACATATTCATTTCTTTTAAATGTTTTCAAAAGGGTAATGATTTTCAATAAAATAAAGATATTTCCGAGTTAAAATGATTCATGAGTTCTCTGCCGGGTTTGCTGGGGAGGATATCATCAATTATCATTAATAACGGAATATCTTCTTTAAAAAGAGAATGATTCGGAAAGTTTTTCAAAACTAATAAAAATTTCTATATTTTGTCACGTTTGTTGGGGAATATAGGAAAATTTTGAATTTATAAATTCCGGATCATTTTCAATTAAAAATGGAATTATTTTTCTTTAAATTGGGAATTAACTTGAAATACTAAATTTAAAACCGATTTTTTACCGAGACTTGAGATAACACATGATTAATAAGGTACCGATTTATACGGGCGTTGTGGGGGGTGCTAATCCTTCCCCGCACGTAACCGACTCCCGAACCCGCTTATTTGATTTTTCTGGTTTAAAACGCAGACTTGAAATTGGTTTTTAAAATGTTTTAATTAATGTTTAAAATATTTTATAAAACCGATTTTAATAGGTGGCCGATCACACCTAGCTAAAAAAAGATTGGTGGCGACTCCATGTCTTTTTAAGGTCATTTTCAAAACCTTCATTTTTCTAGAGGAATTAAGTCGACTTTTCTTGGTTTTTTTTTAATGTCACGCTTAACGAATAATAAAGTCTTGCAATGAGACTCGTTATTTTTTAGGTTGCGACAACCATTTCTTATCCGATTTGGGCGCATGATATACCGTTGGAAGATATTCAAGTCAGCTTCAAAAGTCAAGAAGGAAGTTTCTTTGAATTAATACTTTTAAAATCATGTTTTCCTTGCAATAAGCTCCGGAGGTCAAATCTGCCTTCTTGTTTTGCACCAAGAATTTGATCTTTTTGACTCCCAAGTCTTCTTCCATCTTGTAATTATGATTTTGTAAACTCTTTAACATCATTATTGACATGTTATTGTTTCATTCTCTTAAATATACATAATATTCAAAAACATAACATAAGTAATCAAAATAAATATAGAAAATAACGAAAACTAAGAATAGAAATGGCATAAAATGTGTAATTTATGAACTTATCAAATACCCCCACACTTAGCTTTTGCTAGTCCTTGAGCAAAACAAAATAACAACAAAGTAAGAAAACTTAATCTAATCCTAAAGCATACTAAATGTAATTACTCCTAATCCTTTCAATATAAATTAGAGAAAACATTGGACAAGTCTTATAAACTAGTAAATAGCTAAAGAATTTCATTAAGAGTCATGCTTGAATGTATATGGTTTGAGTTAAGCCAATATTAACATAACATATCTCAACCAAAATAATACATATTCAAACTTAATCTCAACTTCTCACATGGAATACACTCATGCTTTTCACTCTACAAAGTAGTGGTAAAGTGTTTACACTCAATCAATCTCATGAAAACAGTCCTACCATATGCTTGTTTGTCCACCTATTCTCCATTATTTAGATCATACAACTTCATGAATCAAGAGATCTTTATTCAAGGTTGTAATGGGTCAAGGGGTTGTAATATGGTTAAAAAATAAAAGGAAAAGATATCACAAAGGTTCCAAAGACTTCATAGAGTTTAGAGACATACTAAGATTATGCAAAGAAAAACTTTTCAATACTCCTTAGAAGCATATAATAACATAGGCTCAATATTTATGTTGAGCCTTTTCTTCAATCTAACCAACCTTGTAACATCTTTTCTTAACCAAAAGTTAAAGAGATTATTTTTTTTCCAATATGGGAAAGTATTTTGACAATGTTCCCTTTCTTTTTCTCTTGACTTTTGCCTTTCTCATTCCCCCACACTTATTTGTTGTTTCTAACCCAAATCTTCATTAGATATCCCTTGCTTATGCAATATGTCTCAAAACATGTAATCCATCTTTAGAACAATGGTAAGGATATAAGTATATTTAGGCTAGGTGTAAGATGTGGTTACCATTGAAATAGCTTGTTCAATGTAGGCTCAAATTGGCTCACTAAGGGATGTTCTCTTGGAACATCAATAGGGGATGGCTGATTTGGCCTTGGTAGAAATCCTAATGCCTCTATCATATCCATGTAGTCATATGTATCAATATAGTCTCAAATGGTTTAGAGCAAGTTCAGAGAAACATGTTACCATGAGAGCACACAAGAAAGAAATTGGATTGATATGTATAATACATCAATCATATAGGCTCAAAACTCACAAGGATGTTTATACAAGTCAATATCAAGGCTAAAGATGCTTCTTTCTCAATCACCATATCATATTAACATTGGCTCATGAAAATTGATATTCAAGCTTAATTTTCATGACAATTCTTTTCACTAATAAACTAGTTTTAGACCTACACAATTTATGTCTCATCATTGTATTGAAAGGAACTAAAACACACTAAAAAAAATATATATATATTTTTATTAAAGACTCAAAACAAACAAAATAATAACCTAACATAAAAGAAATCCTAAATTCTCCCCCCCACACTTAATTCTTACATTGTCCTCAATGTAATACTATCATTCCTACATGAAAGAATTACGTGTAAGAGAAAAGAACTAAAAACAAAACAATAAAAATAACTAAAGAAAACAATAAAAGAAAGAATGATGGAGAGTAAATGGTAGCAAATCTGATTATTATGTGTGTTCTCCATCTATTGGGTTGCCTCCCAAGAAGTGATTGGTTTAGTGTTCTTAACCCGACTTGCTAAAACACACGAACAAACAAAAAATTTTAAAGACTCAAAATAAAACAAACTAATGAAACGTAAATAAACCTAAATAAATTAATAACAAAACAAAGAGAGAAAGTAAGAGAAAGCAAATTTGATATGACAGGTTAGTTAAACTTTCATCATTGGTCTGCCTCCCAATTAGCACTTGATTGATTGTCTTCAACCTAACTTATACCCCTTCTTGACTTTTTAAGACCTTCTGGTTCAGGCATGAGACTTCCCGGATCTTTGCGTTTTGGAAGCTTTCTTTACAAAATAGCAGATGCATTCTCCACCACAATTATCATCTCATCACACTTTAATTTGCTCTCGGTGGTGCATAGCTCATCAAGGAATGGTGCATATTTTGGTACTTGGTTAATGGCATCCAGAATAAGTATATTTACTTGTACTTTGTGGATGGTTTCCAGAATTTGTTTCTCATGTTCTTCTTTCTTAGAATTTGCAAATCTGCTAGAAAAGGGTGAAGAAGGAACATTAGTAGAAATAGGAACCTTAAAAGTTACCTTAGGTGCCGAAGTACTCCCAATTGTAGCTTCATTATCCTTAAGGTTTGAACCCACTTCTCTTTTTGTTGCTTCCTCAACTTGTTCCCACTTCTCATGGTCACAACACTAGCATTAGCTTCCTCAAATTTTTTAGATCTTTGTTCTATCAATCTCGCCACTCTACTAGCCATTTGGCTTAATTGCGTTTTCAAACTCTGGATACTTTCCCTTGTCTCCTGTTGAAATTGCAAAGTATTAGTAATAAGGGATTTGATAAGATCTTCTAAAAAAGTACCTAGGTTGTGAGTCATAAGTGGTGGCTGAAAAAGATCTAGTTGTTGATGCCATAGTTGATTGAAGCCAGGTGGATGATTGTAATTGACATACGGATCAACTTCTTGATAATTTCTAGAATAGCTATAATTAGTATGATCCCATCATCCTTCATTGTAATTGTTCGAGAAAGGATCATACTGTTATGGTTGGAATCCTTGTTGGCTTTGAAATCCTCCTAAATCATAGGCTTGTTCAAAATTATCTTCTTGGAAGTATGGGGACAAATTGGTTGGGTGATCCATCATGAAGTCCTATGCCATCTCTCCTTGCTTTGATTAAAAAGAAGACCTGTATATACAAGAAAATTAAAAATATATATATATATAACACTAATTAGAACTAAAAATAAAACAAGTAACAAATAAATTAAAGAAAACAATCCCTGGCAATGGCGCCAAAAGTTTGATGCACTCAGAATAGTGTATCTTTAACCTTGCACTAATATGATCAATTATATTGTAAAGTAGTAAGCAATGGTCGATTCCACAAAGATTGCTCTTAATTCAAATGTTCTGATCTAAAATTTTAGTTCTAAGAAAGTAAATAGGGTTTTTAAAGTGTTTTGAAAATAAAATAAACAAGAAAACAAAATTTAAAGATATAAGATATAAGATGAAATCAGATATGAGAAGTATGGTTAAGGTGACATAATTGAGAATCAATAATCAGATCTATCAACATCAATAATCTATCAAAACTATTAACCGTAGATAACAACAAGCTCTGTTACCCCAATCTTTTCTTAGTTAGTCGTTAAATAGAACAAGTTCTCTATTTAATCTCTAACCATTAGACAATCTAGAATAAGCTCTCTAGATTTAATGTAATGGCAGCTTTATGATGAGAAAGATAAGTTGATCTAAGCAACAAACACATTAGCTCGGATTGTTTAACTTAGGTTATGTTCCACATTGCAATTATTGAAAATTCAACATAATTATTAATCACAAACTGCCACTAATGAATAGGAAATCAAGACAATCATGGATCAAGATTTCTAAACTAGCAATAGATAATTATCAAGATAAATCTAGTTCACCATCCTAAATAAATCAAGACAAAGATCATAAACAATTTTTATAGAAGAACATAAGTAATTTTGTTAGAAAATCAATGATAGATAAATTATGAATATCAATTACAAAACATGTTTAGGGCATTGAAATCACCCTTAACCAAATAAAAGTTTAACCTAGTATAGGCATTGTTAATATAAACAAAAAATTAAAAAGAAACTAAGAAGAAAACTAAGAGAAGGTAGAAGAAGAAGAATATATTGACAATTCAACCTCTTGCTCTCTCAAACTTTATAAGAAAACATTAAAATCTGACTACTATAATATGTACAATGTGTATTGCAGCCCCCCCACTTCGTCTCTATTTATAGGCAGCAATTAGGGCTTCTAAAAGTGATTTGCGGCTAGGGTTTTAATAAGGAAAGGTGATTTGCAGCTAGAGTTGTTTAGGGAGATATTCCAGCGGTGATTTGGATGAGCATTTCTTATCCGATTTGGGCTCATGATATACTATTGGAAAGATATTCAAGTCAGCTTCAAAAATCAAAAAGAAAGTTTCTTTGAATAAATACTTTAAAATCATGTTTTTCTTGCAACAAGCTCCGGAGGTCAAATCTTTTTCTTGCTTTGCACCAAGAATTTGATCGTGTTAACTCCCAAGTCTTCTTCCATCTTGTGATTGTGATTTTGTAAGCTATTTAACATCATTATTGACATGTTATTTTTTCACTCCCTTAAATATACCTAATATTCAAAAACATAATATAAGTAATCAAAATAAAGATCGAAAACATAACGAAAACTAAAAATAAAAAGGACATAAAATATGTAATTTATGAACTTATCAAGAAGCCTCATAACCACAATATCATCACCTTAGCAGCAAAAATAAAATAAAAGAAAAAACAAAACAAGATAGATAGATAGATAGCATACCAATACCTATAAGGAAGGCGTATAACCTTAGCCCTCGAATCCATCCTCTCACCCAAAATCACCTCATCTTCGCATGTAGCAGATAGACCCAATTATTTTCAAACTTTCCCATGTCGCTTTCGCTTTCCCACATAGAATCCTTCTCTTGCGTTATAATTCGCTGATCTTGCAACTCCATCAGCTTATTGATAACAATTTGTTCGTCCCCCATATCTTTCAACCCAAGCATTTTACCAAATTCTCATGTTGCTTCAGCTTCCTTGAGTCGAGATCTCACCTCGTCTTCCTTCGAAATTATGTTGTTTCGATTCTGAAAGTCACCATCCGAAATAAACCAGTTCGCGATTTTGTTCCCGTCGATCAAATCAGATTTTCTTCCATTTTTTTTCTTCTTTCCAATTTTCTTCCTGTTTCTTTCAACTTTCCCTAACAACTTTTTTTCTATTTCTTCAAAATGTTTCCATTTTCTCCTCCTCGCGTCAGCTACATTCTAACTTATTTTTTCATATTCATCTCTAGTATCTGAAACATCCAGTTTGTCAATATTATCAGTCCCTTCTTGTTGTGGCTCAAACACACCATTTGATTTTAAAAGGCATAAAGAAACAATGTTTTTCTCCAATTGTCGACCCCATAGGGCAAAAGATTTCCTCTCTTGGTGTCGGGTCGGTTGTCCCAAAAAAAATCCTCCTCCTCAATTCTTATTGGGCTTGTTTCATTTGATTTAAGACAACCCGCCTCATTTTGTACTTCATCATCCATCTTGCCAGGCCCACGTTTGGTGTCTGCCTTTTATCTAGCTGACAACCCACCTCATTTTGTACTTCAGCTTCTATCCTGTCAGGGCCCACATTTGATGTCTGCCTTTTATCCTCACTTCTAAGTACACTTATTCCTTGAGCCTTACAGCAAGTCGAACCGTCTAGCTTGGCCCCATCTCTTCTTGATATTTCAAATTCAGTTGACTTTCTTATAATTAACGTTTGGTCGACCTCATTAAAAGCAGCGACTTCCTCCAACTTTTCCTTATGCTCGATGTCTCTTATCTCTTCTCCATAATTCTCGGGATCCGAAACAGGCACGATTGTGGTTACAGCTCCAATTTCCTTGTTTCTATCGTCTGAATTAACCTCTTCATCTTCCACCAGACTGAAACTTTTTTTCGAACAAGAATTGCTAACGACCAGGCATTCCGAATTTCTGCAATCGTCAGCCGAAGCTGCCTGACTTTTTTTATAGCCGCAGCAATTTACTGTTGGCAATTGGCATAGCCACCTGATCCACTTCAATAACTCTGATTGAGTAGAACAATTTTCCTACTTGGAGCTGTAAAGAAGCCTCAATTTTTTCCATCTGCTCTATAACAATTTTCATATTTCCGCTGAGGAAAGATTGAAACTTTAATGTATCTCCATCCAAACCTAGAAATTCTCCCCATCTACTTGCAATGTTTTGGAACGTTTCCAAATTCCAGGCATGTATAGGAACCCCGTAGCAAGCAATCCATGTTCTCCTACTATTGACAATCAATCATTCTGACCATTGATCAATTTTCCACAACCATTTACTCAAGCCTTTCCATTCTTGTTTTTTCATCTCGTTGAACACCTCCAAATCTTCCACATAGATTAGTATCATCTTACCAGCTATTTTTTTTAGACTTAATACTTCAATTCCTTCTTGACTTATTTGTTCTGAAATAGTATCCACGTTGCAGTAAAGTTTGCTCTAACCAACAAGGCACCTCTCGAGCTAGTGGAGATTTTCGGTATCAACAACCCCAATAATTCTATCCTCGGTTTCCTTGTCTTCCTGTATTTTCCTTTCCGACCATTCATCTTTTTTACTTTCCATCAGAACTTGGCGATACGATCTCTGACCTGGATCGATGCTGACTTTTGAGTTTTGTTCTTGTTTTTTCCTTCAAAAGGAATTTCGAGGAATAAACCTAGCTATATTCACCCCAATTTTATGATCTAGGAACCATGCACCATTCAAATCATCACCACAGTTCTAGCTTGAGTAGGATACGCAAATCTTACAAACCCAAATTTTCTTCCTCTTCCACTTCTCTTTTTCGGAATAATTTTATGATCCACGCGATCTTACCAAACCTTTCACAATCTTACCAAACCTTTCACAATCTCTTTCCAGCCATCTCCAATGTACCTTATGGGAAAGATTGTTGAAGAACACTGTTGTCACCATTCTTCACCTTACTTGAACTTATTTATTTTTTTTTTTTTGTAATCCCTAGTATGTATATATAATGATACGAAATAAATTAAAATTGGCTCTTTCAAACTAAAATTGTTTATTTTATTTTTTGCATTGCAATTTAAAAAGATTAATCATATTGCTATTTATTTATTTATTTATTGTACTTATCAATCGTTATTTATAAATCTTTAAAATCAAGAGACTTGTAACAAGCGTTATATCACAATCAATCATAATCATGTGAACTTAACAAAAGTCGAATTAACTTTAATTCTAGTTGCCTACTCTAAGTCTCCAACGAAGTATCAACATGTTTTTCCTTTTCTTTTTAACCTACTATAACTTTTAATTTCCATATAATTTTTTACTTTTAATTTTACTATAGATCTCTATCTCATGGTATCGTGCAATCTTTTTTTAGCATGAATATCAAAAGGTTAAAAAATACCATAATTCTAATTTTAAAATTTAAACTTTATTCTTTTAAAATATATTTATTTTTCTTGTATTGATAAAAAAGTATATTCTTTATCCATTGATTTATTTATATTTTTTGTTTTAAATTTAAATTGCCAATTTTTTTTCATAATTTATTAAAAGATTGTGTAATTAGTAATTATGTGTACCATTAGTTTGGAATTTATGTTATTCTTAAGTATAATGTTGTCATAATTATATTTTTTATTTTATAATTATGAACTTGTTATTTTTTATTTGTAAATTAAACCTTATAAAATATAATATACTGTTAGTTGTTCTCAAAATTAAATATCTAGAGCCACCATTAATTAACTATCTAATTTACAATTTTACTAGCAAGTGAAATTTATAGCATTTCATTTTCTATTCTTAATTAGTAAATAATTAGATGGGCATTTTTTTTTTTTCTAAGCCAGAATAATTTTATTAATAGGCAATCGAATAAATACACAGCTAGAAAGCTAGCAACAGATCCAACACCTAGTTCAATCGAATAAATATCATAACAAAAAAAAAAATCGAATAAATATAATTTTAAAAAACACTGTGACTAATATTTGGCCAAAAAACTATATAATAATAATAATAATAATAATAATAATAATAATAATAATAATAAAGTGTAGCCCTCATCTTTCCTAGTTTGGATTGATGGTCACTTTTAATTGGTGCAATGGGTCAGTTACATATATAAGTCTTTCAAATTTCACAACTAGTTCAATCGAATAAATCTAATTTTAAAATACAGTGTGACTATTATTGGCAAAAATATGTATATATAATAATAATAAAGTGTAGGCCTCATCTTTCCTAGTCTGGATTGATGGTCACTTTTAATTGGTGCAATGGGTCAGTTAGATATATAAGTCTTTCAAATTTCACACCTAGTTCAATCGAATAAATCTAATTTTAAAATACAGTGTGACTAATATTTGGCCAAAAATATAATAATAATAATAATAATAATAATAATAATAAAATGTAGCCCTCATCTTTCCTAGTATGGATTGATGGTCACTTCTAATTGGAGCAATGGGTCCGTTAGATGTACAAGTCTTCCAAATTTCATAAACCTCCAATTCCAACCCTTTGAGTGACAAATTAAAAAATATATATAAATTATAATTAATATGTATTTTTTTTTATAATTTGATAATAATAATAATACAGTAAATGAAAAAAAAAGTAATATTTTAATTAATCTTAATCAATTTTACAACCACCCTTTAATTACAAACCTCCTTTTTTATATACATTAAACAAAATCCTTTTATTAGTATTATGTCACACTCAAATGGATTTTGATGTATATATCATTACCTGTGATAACTGTTGCTATAATTTTTTTTGCTAAATCAAATATATTAATTAAATAATCAAAAGGTTATAAAATTAGCATAAAATTAGTGCAGCAAAGAATAAAGTTTAGTGCACTTTAAACACGGACGGGCAAAACACACATCAATTAAAAAAGAGACAAAGCACCTAAGAATTATAACATCACTCATCTTAAGAATCGCATGAACATAAAATAACAACACTTTTCGTCATATTTCACTTTCCGACAAAAAAAGTTTGAAGTCCAACAGTACACACCATCAACATCATCTTCCACTAGCACCACATGGTATCTTGGACCACGGCCTGCTGGAGAAGGACTCCCTCTCACATAGACATCAACATTGCACATATAAGCAAAACCATTCTTCCAATCCCAATCACAATCACAATCACAATCAAAGACAACATAAATTCATCCCGCACTCAATATCCATTAAGATCCTAGCTAACCATAATGGTAAAGAGGATCCACAAACATTTCATCAAAAGCCCTCGCCTCTTTTGTATAATGAAAAAAAAAAACGTGTGAAGTGTAACAAACTAATGATTTTCAAGTTCAAATTAAAATTATTATGCTTGTATAGTTGGATTTTGTTGAATCATTATTATATTTTTATAGTGAAAATATTTTATTGACCCTTTCACACTTCACACTCCATTATTTTCTCCATTGCAGTTGTCAGTTTTTTTCTCCTATTATCTTTCCTTCTCCTATCTCCCTCTCCTCTCCTCTTCAACTCAATCTCTCTTCCATTCTTTTCTTTTTGGGTGTTAAATCTTGGTTATTACAAGTTTCCTTTTTAGGACACTTGTTTCATATAAATTTATAAAAGTTACAAAGTTAAATTTGATAATTTTAGATACAATACAAAAATACGACACGAAATATATTTAATAAATATAAAAACTGTATAATAAACACAACACAATATGTTTAAACACTATTAATATGACATGTTTAATATATATCGTATTTTTGTTTAGGATTTTGACACATTTAATAATTTATGTTGTGTTTATGTTTATACGACTGATATAAAAAAAACACGAGACACGACATGCATTACTAGGTCTATAAGGCTCTATTACAAATAGAGGTGTTCATGAGCCGAGCAGGGCCGGGCCGGGCTTAGGTATGGTATCAACATCATATATACTTGTCTAAATCCGGCCAAACCCAAAATATGGGCCTCAAATTTTGCCCAAGTCCGTCCATATTTATAAATTAGTAGTCCAAGCCCGTTTAGGCCTGCCTATTTTTTTTTCTAAAAAAATTTAAACAAATATTTTTCTATTATTTAATTTTTAGTAATTTTATCACTTTTTTCTTTTATTAAGTTCTAAAGCATGGATAACTTAACATATTTTAAAATGTTTATGTAGACACCTAATTTTGTCCGGACTACTAAAACATGTATGTTTTCTTCCTAAATTGATGTTTCAGAATGTAAAAAGACTTTTTTCATCCTGCAGGTGGTACTCCGAGACTTAGTCTAAGAAGGCGAGCATAAAAAAGTCAAACTTGAAAAAGTCAACCTCAAAAAAGTCAACCCCAAAAAGTCAACTACTGAAAAAGTCAACCCACTTTCAAAATCAAGATTTGAATTTCAATTAAAAGATGGTAAAAGAATTTTGATAATCCGAGGTCTACATTGAAAAATATGGAGGTCGGAAGTTGGGTTACGGAGATTCAGTAGAAAGGAAACCATAGTTCAGAAAATTTGAAGAAAAGTGCTTAAATGATCAAATTGGTCGAAATTGAAGGTTCCAAATGAAAGATAAGCACTGCCTATGGGTAATGGAGAAGCTACTTGGAAGAAAAATTAAAATAAAAGTCAATCCAGAAGAAAACTGAGAATTAGGGTTTTTGGTGGATTTCGGTGAAATTTGGAAGAATTACAGAATTGGCCCGATTCGGTAAGAATAAAGCCCCTAATTGATGAGGAGTGATTAAACAAGGATACCCCAAGGCTCAGTTTGAAGAAAATCTAAAAATCGGACTTGTTTTGAGCAAAACTGGGCTTCGGAGGCAAAAGGGCAAAATTGGAAAACTTGGAAAAAATAGTAAATGAACTCCAACAATTTTGAAAATTTGCAGACCTCATTCTTAAATCATTTGAAAGAGGTTGGTGAATAAAAATCTTGATTCGGAGTTCGTTTGCAAAATGGCCAAATCCCGAGTCCCCTATGTAGAAATTTAAGAAGATAAATCCCGAAAAAAGAGTAAATAAGCTCCAAAAATTCTGAAAATTTGCAGATCTCATTCTTAAATTATTTGGAAGAGATTGGTGAAATAAAATCTGGATTCGGAGTTCGTTTGCAAAATGGCCAAATCCCAAGCCCACTATGCAGTAATTCAAGCGGATAAATCCCGAAAAAATACCAAATGAGTTCCAAAAATCATGAAAACTTCCAGATCATACTTTTTAATTATTTGGAAGATATTGGTGAAGAAAAATCTGGATTTGGAGCTCATTTAAAAAACGGTAAAGTTTGGGAGTACAAAGGGGCAACTTTGGAAGAAAAAATCCAAATAAATAGCAAATGGGCTCGGAAAATTTTGAAAACCACCAGAATTCAAATTTTCATTATTTCAAAAGTATTAAAAATAATTTTTGAATTTGGAGTCCGTTTGCTATTTATTTATATTCGGGGGGGGGCAAAAAGGTTATTTTACCAAAGAAATCGAAAATGGCCTTTTCTTATTATTAAAAAAATTGAAGCATAGGCTGGAAGAGGAAGGGTCAGCCAGCCAAGGCCCAATGGTGGACAGATATTTTCTGATTTTTAATCAAAAGGCCAACAATGAAGAGGAAGGTAGTTATTTTTGCGATCAAGCCTTTGAATTTGCAACACATGGACCAATGGTTGGAGAGAGAATATATTTATGACATCATAATTCAAGGGCTGATGATATCTAAGGGTGAGAATCCTACATAGAAGGCATCTTGGATTGAAGGCCATAGGATCAAATTTGTTGAAAAAAAATTGTAGAACCTCCTAGGTTCTTCCAAGGGCTAGCCAGCCACTACAAGGGGGAGGGGTTCTTTCTTTCATTTTCACTCTATTCACATTTTGATTTTTGCTGAATGCTCTCCATTTTAGAAAGGCAAAAAGAAAATAAATTTAGAAGAGAAAAAGCTTGCAATATAGCTTCTAGAGGTTGCTTTAAGCACCATACTCTTGCACTTTCCTTGATTTTTTATTCTTGATTTGTTGTTTTCATTGATATTTTGATGAGTTTCTTTTGATTTTCCTTTCTAAAATAAGTGTTTTTAAGTTTCTTCTTCAAGTCCTTCTTGATACTTTCTTGGAAAAAGCTTTGAAAAAAATGTTTTTTCTTGATTTAGAGGGGTAGCCGAATGGCCCATTTTTTGTGTAGTTGCTTTCTGTTTTTTATTTCATGTTATTAGTGCTATTTAACAAGTTTGATGCTTTAAATCTTCTTAAAATACATAAATATGAAGCTTGTTTTGATTTGGTAGCTTGCTTGTTTCCATTGTTGAGTTTATTATCTTGTTATCATGTTTATTTTACTTGTCTTACATTTTTGATTTTCTGTTTTCAAAGTGTTTAACTTTGTTTATGATTTACATTTTGTTAATCCACGTGTTTGTGAAAATTCCTATTGGTTTTCATGCCTTTATTTTATATTTTCATGATTTAAGTATAGGGATGGCAATGGAGCGGGGCGGGGGCGGATTTTGTAAAATCCGCCCCCGCCCCGCCAGTGACCTACTCTGCCCCGCCCCCCGCCCCGCTCCACCGTGGATGTTGGATTTTCAATACCACTACCACCTCCATGGATGTCGGTTACGCCCCGCCCCGCCCCGCTCCGCCCCATCCGATTTTTATTAGTTATTTCTAATTTTTTTCAAATAATAAAGTTCTCTTATGCAAGTATAATTATTATATATTTTGGTATTCATTTACAGTATACTTGATTAACATTTTACTGCATATGTTGAGCTTCTTAGCAATCAACTATAGCTAGGACCAACAATTTTTTACATTATCAGTTCCCTGCATTTCTATTATCATGAGCACACACTATGCATATTTCATGCTTCAAATGGAGTCTGAAGTTACAACACCAAGGAGATAAGTTCTGAAATGGAATCCTTAAATATTCTTAAGAGATTTAATAACTACAAGAAAAAGGTTATAGCTGTTTGCAGCTAAAAATGAAAGACACTCACAAAATCTCTTCATTAAGAAATCCAATGCAGTAGCATTTACAAGCAACATGGAGAAAACAATAAAGATAGATTTATGGCGACACTCAACTGGCCACTATGCAGAATTGCAGATAGACTATGAGTGTTACCTTGCACTTCATTAGAAGCAAGAGGAGCAAAAGGTTGATTATCAAGCTTTTCAATATCTGAGGATGACCTCCTGGATCTTCTCTTCACCAGAAAGAACGCTACTATAGCGCCAACAATAAGGATAGATATCACTATTCCTGCTATTCCTCCACCTCCAATCCCTGATTTGCTACTCCCACCACCAGAAACACCATCCGATGGGGAACTATTGCTACCAGATTTATGATTTCTATTGTTTCTAGTGGCAGGAGGGCTACCAGGTGGAGGAGGGGGTGCAGGCCCTGAGCTCCATGAATTACCGTCCTTCCTGTCATGAAGATTATTCAGATTGAAATTGCAAAGAACTTTCTTTCATACAAAATAGAAATACCGCACTTGATAATGAAGCCAAATGCTTACTGCAAATTAATACTTTTCAAATGATCAGGTACCCAGCCAGTAAAATGGTTATTGGAAACATACCTGTGAGACATAAAAACAACTATCATAAAGGGCAGTATTACAGGGTCAATTACATTATAAGAAAACAATACAACGCGCTAGCATTTTTAAACTGATATACTAGGTACCCACAGATTATCAAGGGGAAGATTGGCAAGGACATCAATAGTGCCTGTAAACTGGTTGTTTTGCAAGTACCTGCAAAAGCGTAAATAATACATATTCAGGAAAATCCACCATATATACTTGTTCCACAAAAGATATTTCCTCTAATACTTACATAGAGTTCATACTAGTAAGATTCTTAAAACTCTCAGGGAGAACATCAGTTAGAGAATTGAAAGATAGATCCCTGAAGCAAAGAATAAAGATAACTGTTAACTTAGTCTTTTAGTTAAATTAGCTTAAAGCCAGGAATCTACGAAAAACTAAACAATCTGATTGGTGGTAGAAAGAACATCTTACAATGTGGAGAGAGAAGAAAGTGGTCCAAACATGTCATTTAATTTGTTCTGCAACTGGTTATGACCAAGATTTCTGCATTTCCAGAAATGGAAAAGAAAAAAGACAAAGTGTAAGAGTTTAAATGTCTATGAACCTTGTGTGAAGAGATGAATAATTGGAACTTTACTTACAGGTATTGAAGAGAATACATCTGATTGATGGAATAAGGGACGCTTCCAGTAAATTGATTGAACGCAAGATTTCTGCATACAAACGAATATATTATATATAAATCACTAAAAAATCAGAAAGGAAACAGTAGTAATAGGAAAGGAAATAAATGCACATAAGAAACATACAATCGCTGCAAGTTCTGAGGAATATTATATGGTATATCGCCTGCAAGATTGTTATGGCTCAAGTCCCTGCAGATTTTGTCAAATATCAGTATGAAGACAATATATTAGGTTTTTAGCGGTGGTGGAGTTGTAGAGATAGAGAAGAAGTAAACATGTTAGGTTTTTAGGGAAGGGTAAAATAGTAATTTTACTAGTCGGGGCGGGGCGGATCAGGTAAATACTGCAACTGCTCCATACCCGCCTTTCAAACAAAAAAAACCGCCCCGCCCCGCATCCATTGTTCAAAAAAAAAACCTCTCCATTCGGATCGGATCGGTTCGAAATCCATCGGTCGGTTTGGGTTTTGCCATCCCTATTTAAGTATTATTCTTTAGTGATAACTCGTATAATTATATAGTTCTTAGTTATGTTTTATTATTGTTTTGTGTCAAATACGAGTTATTATTGCTTAGTCTAATTGTGTTTATGATATTTTATATTTTTATGTAATTTGGTGTTTTTCACGAGTTTCTTTGAGTGATTTCAGATTACTAAGTTAAATCAACAATTAAGGGCAAATCCAGTTCAGTTCCAGTTCTGACACCTTTTGCCATATCCTCTATATCTGGAGTTTCACTGAAGCAATAAGGCTGAATTGTTTACAGTGCAAATTTAAGAGGCATATCTATCTTTTTCATGTTTTACACTTCTTGAAACGGAGTCGTTTTCCCTAGCGAAATCGACCATCAAGTTGGCTGATGTGCAATGACGTCTGTGCTGACCTGTTTTGGTATTTTGACCTTATCTTCCGATCCACATGAGCAAATGATCTGATTCCAACGGCTATGGATCCGTGACTGATAGGGGTATATTTTTCTAGAAGACCATTTGATCAGATCGAGCCTCTAACATTGACAAAATCGACCATCAAGCTGGCTGATCAGAATTGTCATACAATATGACGAAAATTGTTAGAAAAATGCACCCACCTATTATACCTACCTTTGAAATTTGTAAAGCTTGTCTCTTGTCATTTAGCCCTCCAAAATGTGTATAAATAGAGGGCCTTGGATGAGTATTGGGATACATTGATACATTGGTAGGATATTAGCCATTGTAATAAAATTCTCTAAGTTTTCTTTTTCTTTCTTTTCTCTAGTTTTCTTTTTCTTCTTACATTTCTTTTCATTTTATTCATATCTAGTATGTGTTTCTAATCATATTGTTGAGGTGATAAGGTGAAGCTTTTGGTAAATGCTAAGGTTAGTCTCTTAAACATGAGCTAAAATAAATCATCATTTAGTATAGATAATATTTTCTTTTGGTTTAAAATCATACTTGCAAAGTAGGGATCTTGATTCATTATTGACAATGAAAATGGCACAGTAAATGCTTGGTTTCATAACCTTGATTTGTTGTAGACATATACCTTGGCATAAGGAATGCTTGGACTTTTTTTGTGAGTTTTGAGGACACCAAATGAACATAATATCATATGCTATGGACGTTGGACAATTTGGACTGAATTGCTAAACCTTCCGATTGGAACCTCCTTTATGTGTGGATTTCAATTGTGTAATAAAACAAGATTAATCTTAGCATAACACCAAGAGTGGATTCTCTAACCTCAACATCTTTTCTTATTGTTTTTTATATTTTGTTTAATTTCTTTTATGTTTTGTTGTTGATTCCCTAATATCTTGTTTACTTTATTTTTCTTATATATTTAGAAACTTATACTTACTAATACGCTTCCCTGTGGTTCGACCTCGGACACCCGAGAATTTATTACTTGAACATAACCTGCACTTGGGTTTACGACTCTTAATTGAGTCTCTATCAAGATTTTGGCGCCGTTGCCGGGGAGGCAATACTAAGTATATAAGTTTATAAGTATATTTATTTTTATTGGCTGGTTATACCGCCTATATTTATTTTTATTGACTGGTTATACCGCCTAATTTTCTATATATTTATATTTATATTGTATATTAACTTTGTTTTATTTTTATTGGCTGGTTATACCGCCTAATCTGTATATTAACTTTGTTTTATGCTTGTTTGGCGACGTGATTTTAGATCTCGTCGTTTAGTTAGATTTTATTGTGAAACTTTTTCAGGTAATCTTTCTAATACAACTCCTACCATGGCTGACAATGAAAGTGTTCATACTGAAGATGAGAACAGACAAGTACGCACCATGCGTGACTACTTGCAACCAACTCGAAGCTCATCACCCTCTTGTTTTATTTTTCCTCTCAATGCAAACAACTCTCGTTTTAAACCAGGTATGATAGCTTTGCTTCCAAATTTCCATGGGTTAGAATCGGAAAGTGCTTACTCGTTTCTAAAAGACTTCGAAGATGTATGTGTCACCTTTAATGACCAACAATGCGCAAATAAAATTGTCAAGCTAAAATTATTTTCTTTTTCTTTAAAAGATAAAGAAAAAATTTGGCTTCATAATTTAAAACCAAGGTCAATTGGCACATGGCAAGAATTACAAACTGAGTTTCTAAAGAAATTTTTCCCAGCACATAAAACTACTGCTTTGAAAAGACAGATTCAAAATTTCAATCAAAATCAAAATGAAGCATTTTTTCAGTGCTGGGAGCGTTTTAAAGATTTGTTAAGTTCTTGTCCACATCATGGTTTTGAAAAATGGCGTCTTATTAGTTTCTTTTATGAAAGTTTAACTCCCGAAACTAAACAATTTGTTGAAACAATGTGTAACGGTGAGTTTCTAGAAAAAGAACCTGAAGAAGCCTTTGACTACCTAGACCATTTGGCAGATAACTCTCAAGCCTGGCACATAGATAGTTCCTCTGAAAGTTTCAATAGATTTAATCTTGTTTCTAACAGAGGTAAATATCATTTTAGTCAAGAAGATGATATAAAAGCTAAAGTGGCTAATTTGGCTAGAAAGATTGAAGCCATGGAACTTAGAGAAGTAAAAGAAGTCAAAACGGTTAAAAATGAAGAAAGTTGTGGAATTTGTGAAATCATGGGACACCCCACTTCTGAATGTCCAAACATTCCCATTCTTAAAGAAGCGTTGCATGATCAAGTAAATTCCATAAACACATTTAAAAAGCCTTTTCCTTCTCCTTACTCTGAAACATATAACCCTGAATGGAGAAATCATCCCAACTTCTGTTGGCGGAATAATAATCATGTTCAGGTACCACAATCTCAAAAGCCGGGCAACACTTTTTCCTATCAACCTTCACGTGTACAAACCATGGAAGAGACATTGCAAGCATTCATGCAAACACAAGCAAATGTGAATAACCAAACTTCACAGGACATCAATGAGATCAAAAACACCTTGTCCACATTGACAGCTTCATTACGCACTCAAGAAAAAGGTAAGTTTCCTGCACAACCTCAGCCTAACCCTTCTACTCAATGTCTTGTTTCTTGCTCCAATGAAACTCAACAGGAAAATGCCAGTTCTATCACAACTCTTCGAAGTGGAAAGGCAATTGACAAAAACATTCCATCAAAAGACCAAGATCCTCCTTTCCCTCCGAAAAGTAATGGTAAGGATGATGGTAAGTCTGAACTTCTTGAAAATTTGGACAAAGAAAAAGGTATGCATCCTGCTCCTTTTCCTCAAAGGTTGCAAACAATAAAGAATTTGAATCAAAATGCAGAAATTTATGAACTTTTCAAACAAGTTAAGATTAACATTCCTTTATTGGATGCAATCAAACAAGTTCCATCTTATGCTAACTTTTTGAAGGACATGTGCACAGTTAAAAGGAAACATAATGTACAAAAGAAAGCATTTCTGACGGAAAGTGTGAGCTCAATCATTCAGCACTTTACTCCACCAAAATTCAAAGATCCTGGATATCCAACAATCTCATGCATCATTGGAAACACTAGAATAGAACGTGCATTGCTTGATCTTGGTGCTAGTGTTAATCTTTTGCCTTTTTCTGTTTATCAACAGTTAGGTTTAGGTGAACTCAAGGAAACACCTGTTACACTTCAACTAGCTGATCGTTCTGTAAAAATTCCTCGAGGGATAGTTGAAGATGTTTTGGTTCAAATTGATAATTTTTACTTCCCTGTTGATTTTATTGTTTTGGACACACATCCTGTTTCAAATCCAAATGTTCAAATTCCTGTTATATTAGGCCGTCCATTTCTTGCAACTTCTAATGCTCTGATAAATTGCAGGAATGGTATGTTGAACATTTCTTTTGGAAATATGACTTTAGAATTAAATGTGTTCAACACTTGCAAGCAACCTGGTGATGATTCAGAAGTACATGAAGCGGATTTCATTGAAGAACTTGTTCATGAACATCTCACCACTACCACATTCCATGATCCTTTAGAAGCTTATTTAATTGAATGTGAGTTTGATAATGCTTCAGAAATTTCACACACTGATTCTTTGTTAAATTCTTTTCAGGTTAAGCATTGTTGGAAACAAAAGTTTGAGGAACTCAGAAATGATGCATATGAGAATTCTAAAATTCATAAAGAAAGAACTAAAGCCTTTCATGACAAGTTAATTTCAAGAAAAACATTTGATGTTGGGCAAAAAGTTCTACTTTATAATTCTAGACTTCACATATTTCCTGGTAAGTTGAGATCAAGATGGACTGGCCCATCTGTGGTTAAGCATGTGTATCATTATGTAGCAGTTGACATTGAGAATCCTAAAAATGGTAACGTATTCAAGGTAAATGGACAAAGACTCAAACTCTTTTTGGAAAATCATGTTACTCAAGAAGAGGGTGTTTTTCTTTCTGATCCTTGTTTTGAAAATAACTAGATGTAAATATAATTTTTTTTAACCCCGGTTAAATGGCGGATAACGGTACTCCGTGATTATTTAAGTCGGTCCCATCAGCTACCCACAAAACTGATATTGTATATAAATTTCTCTTTCATTTTTTTTATTTTATTTTTTTTTCAGGATGGATGATATTCTCAAAAGATTGCAGAAACGATTCCCTCCTTCTCCTCGAAATATTTTACTAAAGCTTTACCAAGTTCGATTTGAAAGATTAAGAATGCTTATGCACAAAGGGATTCCTGAAGACATACATTGGATAATTGAAGCCAAGGTACGTGAAGATGAATATCTTCCTGTTTTGCATTTACCAGGTACAGGTATAAGCACTTTTGCAAAGAAGCGACGAGCAAAGCGCATGAGTTCAAATTGCCACAAATGTGCACGATGGACGTGTAACGGTAAATGTCGTTCTATTGGGATTCCTTCCTCTAATCGAGATGATAAAATTGAATTCATTAAGGATGGACTGAGTAAGGAGATTTTGGGTAATATCCAACTTTCTCTTGAGACGCATCCTAGTGGAGACGTACAAAGAGAAATTCTTGATTTATGGCCGCAATTCCGAAGGGAATGGCAACATCTTGGGAATCTGATGTTAAAAGACCCTGTTTGCCAGCTTGTAAGAAAACTGGATGGGAAGCATATCCTCGACTCATAGAAGGCGTTTAAGCCGTTTCTGGACGTAAAACCAGAGGAAGATGTGAGCCACAATCACAACTACAATAAATGACTTCTCAGCTTTTGGTTTGATTTGCAATAACTTTATTTCGGTTTAATTTACGTGTTGTTAGATTTGTGTAATTATTGTCGTTTGTTTTTTTTGCATTGGTCTTTTACGGTTGATTTTTCTTCTCTTTTTGATTTTCTTCCTGAAATCACGCAAAAATCTTTTGTTAGGTTAACATTTTCTTTTGACAGGTCAAATACACTTTCGGCGACATTATTACTCTTGTCTGATTCACTACTCAGTCCTCTATATATTACACCATGTACTCATTCTCTTTCAGGCACAAAAAAAAAAATGGAAAGTACTTCGTCCCAGCGCATTAAAAAAATTTGTGTCTTTGGAGGTGCTTATCCAGGGAAAAATAACATATTCGCTGATGAAGCCATAAGAGTTGGAGTAATACTTGCCCAACAAAAAATCCAGTTGATTTATGGAGGCGGTAGTACGGGTTTAATGGGAGCAGTCGCTACATCAGCACACGCCGGAGGAAGTCCAGTTCTAGGAATCGTGCCACAACTATTCACAGGTTTTTGTGGACCTACCGTGGGTAAGGAAATACAAGTCTGGAGTATCCCTGAACGGATGACAATCATGTACCATTCTGCCGATGCATTCATTGCTTTACCAGGAGGTCTGGGTACATTGGAAGAAATAGCTTGCGTGGCTTCTTGGTCATCTTTGGTCACAAATAAGAAACCCATTGGTTTGCTTAATATTAATGGTTCTTTTAGTAATTTGCTTTCATATTTAGATAATGCTGTGGATAATGGATTCAGGTTTTCAGAGGCAAGGAGAACCATAATTTCTGCTACAACCATTGAAGATTTACTCAAAAAGCTCCAAGCTTATGAGTATTTATCTGCTACGGTTGTTTCGCAAATGCTCGGAAAAAGAAAAAGAGATATGGACGAGCAAGGAGTGGATTGCACTCTGTCTTTGTGACATTATCTAACATTTTGTTTGTTGTGTCTCAGTTATAATAAGTGGTTAGCAATCTCTGCAGGTAATATCTCCTAAATTCTACCTTTAGTAGGGGGTAAGGGACATATTTTGCTAATTTAAAAAAAAAAAAATTTTGATGTGTTTTAAGCCATTTAGAAGTATTCATTCTGAACAAGGTCTGAGTAAGGGAGACTTGAGACATACCTTGTCAGTTTGATTTTAATCTTTTTATGTTTACTTGTTAATTTTTATTTAGTATTTTAGGATTATTTAGGTTGCATGAGTTTGTTTTGTTTTGAGTCTTAGTTATTCCTATTCTTATGTTTTTAGTTCTTTTCTCTTACACATGATTCTTTCTTTTAGGTTAATAGACTTACATTGAGGACAATGTAAGAATTAAGTGTGGGGGGAATGATTTAGGATTTCTTTTATTTTTGTCTACTATTTTTTTTTATGAGTCTTTATTATTATTTTTAGTGTGTTTTAGTTCCTTTTCAATACTATGATGAGATATGAATTGCATAAGTCTAAAACAGATTTATTAGTGAGAAGATTTTCATGAGAATTGAACTTGATATCAATCTTTTTATGAGCCAATGTTAATATGATATGTTGATTGAGAAAGAAGCATGTTTAGACTTAATCTGACTTGTATAATCATCCTTGTGAGTTTTTGAGCCTATAATGATTGATGCATTATACAAATCAATCTAATTTCTTTCTTGAGTGCTCTTATGATTACATGATTCTCTAGAACTTGCTTTAAACCGTTTGAGACTATATTGATACATGTGACAACATGAATATGATAGAGGCATTAGGATTATAACCAGAGCCAAACAGCCATCCATTATTAATGTTCTAAGAGAACATCCCCACTAGTGAGCCAATTTGAGCCTACATTAAATATGCTATTTTATTGGTAACCAGAACTTACACCTAGCCTAAATATACTTATATCCTTACCCTTGTTCTAAAGATGGATTATATATTTTGAGACATATTGCAAAAACAAGGGATACTTTTTGAAAATTTGGGTTAGAACGAAAGATAAGTGTGGGGGAGGAGAGAGGCAAAAGTCAAGAGAAAAAGAAAGGGATCATTGTCAAATACATTCCCATATTAAAAAAAAAAAAAAATCTTCTCTTGAACTTCTAGTTAAAGTAAAGAAAAAGATGTTACAAAGTTGGTTAGAATGAAGCAAAGGCTCAACATGAATATTTAGCCTATGTTATTATGTGCTTTATAAGAGTTTTGAGAAGTTTTATTTGTATGATCTTATTATGTCTCTAAACTCTATGAACTCTTTGGAACCTTTGTGATATCTTTATCCTTTTATTCTTTAACTACATTATAACCCTTTGGCCCCATTACAACCTTGAAAAAAGACCTCTTGATTTATGAAGTTGTATGATCTAAATAGTGGAGAATAGGTGGACAAGCAAGCATATGGTAGAACTGTTTTCATGAGATTGATTGAGTGTAAACACTTTACCACTACTTTAAAGAGTGAAAATCATGAGAGTATAGTGAGAAGTTGAGATTAAGTTGAATATGCACTATTTTGATTGAAATATGTTATGTTAATATTGGCTTAACTCATTTATTTACATTCAAGCATGAATTTTTGTGAAATTCTTTGAGCTATTGATTAGTTTATAAGACTTGTTCAAAGATTGTCTCTAATTTATATTGAAAGGATTAGGAGTAAATATTTTTAGTGTATGTAGTTTACTTATATTTTAGTTTTTCAATGTTTGTGGGTATCGTTCTAGCAAACCCTCACGAGACTAAACTCGTCCACTAGGGACACCTAGGGGTTTAAAGGCTTGTGTCACATGCTAAGTGCCACCGTGATTTCCAACGAAAATGGATTAGATTAGATTTTCCTTATTTTATTTTTATTGAGTCGTTGCTAGGGACTAGCAACAATCTAAGTGTGGGGGTGTGATAACTCGTATAATTATATAGTTCTTAGTTATGTTTTATTATTGTTTTGTGTCAAATACGAGTTATTATTGCTTAGTCTAATTGTGTTTATGATATTTTATATTTTTATGTAATTTGGTGTTTTTCACGAGTTTCTTTGAGTGATTTCAGATTACTAAGTTAAATCAACAATTAAGGGCAAATCCAGTTCAGTTCCAGTTCCGACACCTTTTGCCATATCCGCTATATCTGGAGTTTCACTGAAGCAATAAGGCTGAATTGTTTACAGTGCAAATTTAAGAGGCATATCTATCTTTTTCATGTTTTACACTTCTTGAAACGGAGTCGTTTTCCCTAGCGAAATCGACCATCAAGTTGGCTGATGTGCAATGACGTCTGTGCTGACCTGTTTTGGTATTTTGACCTTATCTTCCGATCCACATGAGCAAATGATCTGATTTCAACGGCTATGGATCCGTGACTGATAGGGGTATATTTTTCTAGAAGACCATTTGATCAGATCGAGCCTCTAACATTGACAAAATCGACCATCAAGCTGGCTGATCAGAATTGTCATACAATATGACGAAAATTGTTAGAAAAATGCACCCACCTATTATACCTACCTTTGAAATTTGTAAAGCTTGTCTCTTGTCATTTAGCCCTCCAAAATGTGTATAAATAGAGGGCCTTGGATGAGTATTGGGATACATTGATACATTGGTAGGATATTAGCCATTGTAATAAAATTCTCTAAGTTTTCTTTTTCTTTCCTTTCTCTAGTTTTCTTTTTCTTCTTACATTTCTTTTCATTTTATTCATATCTAGTATGTGTTTCTAATCATATTGTTGAGGTGATGAGGTGAAGCTTTTGGTAAATGCTAAGGTTAGTCTCTTAAACATGAGCTAAAATAAATCATCATTTAGTATAGATAATATTTTCTTTTGGTTTAAAATCATACTTGCAAAGTAGGGATCTTGATTCATTATTGACAATGAAAATGACACAGTAAATGCTTGGTTTCATAACCTTGATTTGTTGTAGACATATACCTTGGCATAAGGAATGCTTGGACTTTTTTTGTGAGTTTTGAGGACACCAAATGAACATAATATCATATGCTATGGACGTTGGACAATTTGGACTGAATTGCTAAACCTTCCGATTGGAACCTCCTTTATGTGTGGATTTCAATTGTGTAATAAAACAAGATTAATCTTAGCATAACACCAAGAGTGGATTCTCTAACCTCAACATCTTTTCTTATTGTTTTTTATATTTTGTTTAATTTCTTTTATGTTTTGTTGTTGATTCCCTAATATCTTGTTTACTTTCTTTTTCTTATATATTTAGAAACTTATACTTACTAATACGCTTCCCTGTGGTTCGACCTCGGACACCCGAGAATTTATTACTTGAACATAACCTGCACTTGGGTTTACGACTCTTAATTGAGTCTCTGTCATTTAGCTATACATGTTAGTGTTTTAAGTGTTTGTGGGTATGTTTTACATCATTTTCAGTCTGGGTCTATTCGGGTTCGGGCCCATTCGGCTTTGGGCCTAGATCTAGGTCATTCTGGGTATTTTTTGAAGAATCTAAGGTTAAAAAGGGAAAGAAAAGAGAAAGATGAACAGTTTGGGCTAATTTCGGAAGTGATCGGCCGCCGGCGAACGGCGGCCGACGACGATGGACGGTGGACGGTGCGATGGTTCGGCATCGGTTTCTGGGTTGGGGGTGGTTTCTGGGATTTTAGGGGTTGAACACTTAGAGAGATGAGGGAGGAAAGAGAGAGAAAAAAAAAAGAAGGGGTTTTATAACCCCTGGAGCAGGTCGCGGTGACCTGCTTCAGGTAAAAAAAAAACCGAAAATAAAATTCTCTAAAAACGGATTTCTTTCTCGGGATGTTCGGAGCATCAATCGTTCTTTGAAATGGTCCGAGTAAGAATAGTAATCGAAATACTATCGAAAAAGAGTGATTCGAGAATTATTCTTACATAGATAATTTCTTTTATTTCTGAAATAATTATTAAAAGCATTTTAATTTACTTTTCAAAAAGAAAAAAGGTTTTAAGAAATGTGAATTACCGACGACGGAATTCAAAGGACGTCGCGGTAGTGATTCCTAAGATATCTTGAGGTGAGAGAATTTCGTTAAATATCACCACGAGTGGTGGGAGTATTTAGCGACAAGCTCAATACAAAAATTCATAAAAAGATGGAAATAATAAAAATGAATAAATAGTGAATGTTATCCGCTCGATATGTGGCCATGCTCGTGTTTTTAACATTATGATTTGCATTTTTAATCTTATAGTTCGGTATTTAATCATACGTCTTATATGCTAAGTCGTGTGCATCCGATATTTAAATATTCGCATCATACGCATTTAAATAAAAAAAATGGATGTAAATTGCCGACGACGAAATTCGAAGGATATCACGGTTGTGATTCCTAAGATATCTCGAGGTGAGAAGATCTCGTTAAATACCACCAAGAGTGTTGAGAATATTTAATGAGTATTTTCGATAACAAATTAATGTTCACTTTCGTTTTTTTAAAAAAAATAATAACAGTTCCAAAAATTCAAAAAATAATAAACATGTTTTTTTTTAAAAAAAAATAAAATAAAAATAAAAGAGAATTATTTTTAAATAGCGATGTCAAGTCCATTAAATCGAGATTTAAGATAAAACGTGATTAAATGGTACCGTTTTCTAAACGGGCGTTGCGGGAGTGCTAATCTTTCCCCGCACGTAACCGACTCCCGAACCCAATTATGTTTTACTCTCTGGTTCAAAGCGCGGACTTCGAAATTGGTTTTACAAAATGTTTTAATTAATTTTAAAATATTTTACTAAAACCGGTTTTAATAGGTGGCCAATCACACCTAGCAAAAAAGATTGGTGGCGACTCCATTTGTGTTTTCAAAAACGTCTTAGCGGACGAAAAACCGTTATGACATATATATAATATATTAAATTTTAATTAAATTATTAAAAAAATTAGAATAAAATTAATAATTAAAGTTATTGCTTTGTAAAAAAAAAAAATAATTGAAATTTGATTATTTTTGTTTTTAGTATTAAATTCGGGTTCGGGTTCGGGCCGGTCTCGGGTTCGGGTCCATTCGGGTTCGGGTTCATTCGGGTTTGGGCTCATTCGGGTTCGGGCCCATTCGGGTTCGGGTCCATTCGGGTTCGGGCCCATTCGGGTTCGGGCTTTTTCGGGTTCGGGTTTTTGACTTTTTGGTCAAATCGGGTTTGGGCGGGTTCGGGTTCGGGTTTTTCTGGGCGGGTTTTCGGGTTCGGGTTCATTTTGCCACCTCTAGTTGCAAGTCCAGAAAGCCGACATTGTCGCCATCATTCGGGAATACAAAGAGAGGAAGACCGAGTGGAGTCAGGCAAATGACTCAGCTATAGATGCCAGTATGAGGTGGAAGACAGAAACTCTGGGGAGACAACAGTATATAGACCACCTAACTAGGCAGATCCGCAAGGCTGTGGTTAAGGCAAGTGAGATGTTGGAGAAAGTGAAGACTTTGAGACGGGATATCAACCCGATAGGGGAACATGGACAACGTCTGCTGAACTTCTTAGAGGAGGCTCAAGACTAGTACGAGCAGATCAAATATTTATATGTAACCCGAGAGTGAGAGATGACTTGTAAAAGTTTCTATGAATTAATGAAAAACCTTTGTATTGGAATTTGATCTTAAGGCAAATACCATTATTTGCATCATGTCATATCACATAATTATAGAAACATACATGCATTCATTTATCTAAAATATTTGTTCAATGATTCATTAAATCATTTACTCATTCATTCTTGCACACATTTAATTAGTATAAAGGAATAATGTGTCATGAATTTTGAATCTGTGGTATTTACACCAAGGTATAAAAATTGGACGTCTATCAGAACACCCAGAGAGAAGTACCCCGTGTCGTGTCTCAGTTTATGACATATTTTGCATAATTTGTCTTAGTAATTCTATTTAGAGAAAAAATTATGTGTTTGTGACGTGTTCGTGTTCGTGCTATTTTTTTTTTTTGTATTTTCAAATTATTATAAATTTATATAAATTTTTACACGTTAATAATTTTATAAATTTATATAAATTTTTACATGTTAATAATTTCTTTTATATATATTTTTACACATTCGTATATTTGTGTCGTGTTCATGTTATTTTTCGTGTTGTGTTTTAATTAGATTTCCTATGTAACATTCGTGTCGTGTTTCAATTCATCTAATATTTTACATAGTGGTCATTGTGATTCAATTTAGAGAAAAATTTGTGTGTTCGTGTCGTATCTCAATTCATGACATATTTTGTATGATTTGTCATAGTGATTCAATTTAGAGAAAGATTTTTGTATTCCTGACGTGTTCGTGTTCGTGTTATTTTTTTTTTTGTGTTTTCAAAATATTATACATTTATATAAATTTTTACACGTTAATAATTTATATAAAGTATTATAAATTTATATAAATTTTACATGTTAATAATTCATTTTATGTATATTTTTACATGTTTGTGTATTCTTATCGAGTTTATGTTATTTTTCGTGTTGCGTTTTAATTATTTTTCCTATGTTGTGTCTGTGTCGTGTCTCAATTCATTTTATATTTTACATAATTTATCATTGTGATTCAATTTAGGAAAAAAATTTGTTTCACTTAGATTTATGTTTTAAGATTGACTTTATAAATTGTTTAGAACTTTAAATTGTTATGACAGTTCTTTTTTGCTATTTTATAAATTATAATTTTTTTTTTGTTTAATTGTTAATTTTTGTTTTTAAGAATATTATTATCGTATATTTAACATTTAATTTTCGCGACATCACGCAGGTATTATTTTAGTATAATATAAATATCGAATTTATTTTGAAAAGTTACACGCATAATAAGTATGATACTGTTTTTAAATCTAACTAGTTGATTTGTTAAAATATTATTCGTAAAAAAATATTAAAAAAAATGTAAAACTAACCAAGTTTACATCATGTAACTTCATTTCTTCCCTTTAATTTATTTATTACTTGTAATATTTTATCTGTTTGAACACAATATGAAATAATAAATAAAAAATCATTCAAATATTTAGCTCAATTGATTGATTGATGTATAATCCTTCTTGGGTTCGAAATCAATTTTCTTCAAATCACAAAACAATAAATGAAAGGCAAATTAACTATAGTCTTTTGATTCTTAAAAAAAAAAAAATAGTCGTTTGATTGAAATTCTAACGATAAAGTCATGTACTTTCTTACCTTTCTTTTTTGTACGAAAATTGGCAGTATATTCAAGCATATCTTTAATTTTTTTCCCCTTGCGAAAGTGAGTATGGAGATGCTTGAGAATACCAAGGGAGATCAGAGAAAAGCAATAGTTTATGAAACTTTTCAAAGATAAAGCATACTAAAATTTACTGTTGCTGAGGGGAAGCTTTATTCTTCTCTTCGTGGGTTGATTTGTTGATGTAATGGAAGCTTTTTTTTTTTTTTTCCTTATCCTTTGGTGGAAACAAAAATGTGCTTTATTATAAATTGGGTTAATATGTAAATTGACCCCAAAATATACACCATTTCGATATTTCGATATGACAGGTCTCAAACTTCTTTGCCAGGATTCCAGGTTCTTCCTCTCCGCGAGTTTGGAAGTTGGGGACCCGAAATAACTAGCAAGTTTGATCCAATGAAGGATACATATGTCATGGTGAGTATTTTCTTGTCAGATTTTCTGCATTTAGCTAAAGAAAATGAATGGTATCTGATTATAAATTGTAACTATATTTGTCTTGCTGAAAACTCATATCATTTTTTTTCTTCTTGAATTTACCTTTAACCTGTTTTTAGTTGTCAGTAGGATCATGTCTATTGCTGTAAATGGAGTTGGTACTTGATAGTAAATGTTGTTCTAAGATTCAGCATTTGGTGCATTTACCTGTGGCCTTATAGGTGTTATTACTTATTACTCCTTTTCCCACTTGTTTGAGCTCTCTTGGAGAGGCATTGGTGGAGAATAGGCTTGAATCTCCCACAGAATTTTCTACTTCTCTTAGTTTCAATAGTCCTTTTTTCTTGTTTTTGGCTATCAATTTTTCCAAAAATCAATCCTTCATAGATTTAATAGCTAATTTCTACGGTGCTGTAAAGCTAATTTTTCTTGACTAATATATCAGCTCTGGAGGCTTTATTTGGATTGTCTAGTCTTTCTGACTTTCTTTCGGTTTAGTGGATGGATTTTGTGTTCATTCTTCCATAATCACATGGTTGATTCATGCTTCTCAATGCCAACTCCCACCAGAAATTCAACTATTTTTCCCGTGAAATTTGGATATGCTGGATTCGTGTATCTTTTTTGAGGAAGCTTAAATGTACTTTTTTTTTTTAATGTGTGCATGGAAGTTGGATAAATTGTGAGAGATCCTAAGCCATAAATCTTTGGACTTCTTTAAGCCAAGTATAGGAGGTCTTATTGTGGTTGTTCTAATGGTTCTACTGGAAAGCCTTTTGTTGGAGCATCCCCCTTGGTTTTTACATCTCTTAATCTGAGGGGACTCATTTTGATGCTATTGGCTGGGTAAGATCTGGTTAATTATGTTTCTGGCTATATGCAAAGAGGGTGTGCAAAGACATGAGATTTTTATTTGTTCATCAGATTAGAAATCAAATAATATATCCTTATAGTAGCTCGTTAAGAGGACTAATTTTCTGGGCAAAGAAGGCACAAGAATCTGCAATTTTTTGTGTTCATTTCTTTGCTCATGTTTTATGGATGTGGAATATTGCTCTGGTCTCAGCTACTCAAGATTTTTCTTGGCTGATGGAAGTACACTAGCTTGCCTCTGGTCTATTTCATGGTATAAACAGTGCTATATTACCTTTGCAAGTTCTAGATTGTCTATCTTTAACCTATTTGGTTATGGATTTTGTCAGGGGAGATTAATAATTGATATCTATTATACTATCTCAAGAGTCAAGTCTTCAGTGTGAACAATTTGTGGCCATTAAAAAGGGAATCTTCCAGCCATGAGCTTCTGTACCTGAAAGTTTTCCCTTAATGTTCTGTTTTCAACGGAAAAATTCATGCAATTTCTTCACTGTGTAAACTCATGGGATAAATTCCTTTCATTTCTTTAAATTATTTTAAGTTTTGCTTTATAGATCAATAAAATGATTTTTCTTCTGATTGGATGTCATTGTTCTTGGTGAGTTCTCTATTCTACTTGTAAGGATGCTTTTGACTCTATTTAGTTATGAATAGTTTCTAGCATTTAATATTCAATAGCCTCTCTGGCATTTTATGCTTGTTTCTTGTTTCTTTCCCTTGGATGTTGCATTTTAATCGTGTTAAAATGTATTATGCAATGTCACCATGGCATGCGGTCATCTATATTGTTCCGACTATTTTTGTTGAAGTATTTATGTCCGATACATATCTGGACATGCAAAAGCTTAGAATAAATCAAACATACCTGTATTCGACCCTCACACTCAAATCCGTTCCGACACTCACATCCGAGTCGTAACAACATAGACAGTCATTACATGTTGCCAAGTGGTTATAGACTCAGGTTGACCTTATTATATTATTACATTCTCCTTTATTTATCTTTATTTATCTTTCACAGTTCTTGTATGCTATACTATTTGGATTTGGTTGTGATTGTCGGACATGGGTATATTTAATTTTTTTCAAAATTTCATGTATTTGGAAGGTCTTTGGAGGATCATATCGCCATACCCATGTTCGAATATGCGTCGGACACGGGTGTCGGACACAGATGCTTCAAAAAAAAAATGAAGAGTCTCGGAGCAACATAGCTTGTATGTGTTTCTTTGCCATTCAAATTCACATTCACTTTCAGGGGTCTCATTATGACTCATGTTCCTCATTTCTCCACTCCCCTTTTTAGAAAAACCAATGACCAGCTAGCCACTTGTGCTGTAATGTAATTTATGATATCGTTGAATGCTTAGATTATGCTTTTCATTGGATGCAATGTAAGTTTACAGTACAGCATTGATGAAAGTTTGAGAGCAATATCAAGATTTTCGCCTTGTTGTCTTTATTCCATTCTCTAGATCTTAAAGCCAATATGGTCAAAGGATAGGCAAGTCACTCTCCATAACAGAAGTTAGTTTCTCCTTCCTACGTACGTGCAGCCTGTTTTTTTTTTTTTTCTTCCAAAGGGCCATGTCGAACAAGGTTAACTACATGCAAAACATTTATTAAAGGTCAATTGTCTTTTAAACAGAAAAAATAGTCCTTTTATTGGGTTGGATCTGTTGTCCTGTGTGGAGGATTTGGAAAGGTGGTAAGAGGATTACACTGTTTTCTTCTTTTCACCTTTCTACGGTCTACGCCAGTCTCTGTCTAGTTGGGTCATGGATATTATTCTTAACAAGATCTTGTAGAATTAGTTCACTTGTGCATATATGTGAAGTTTCAAAGACCATTCTAGTTGTTGTTTCCTTGACCGGCTTACGCAGTTAGTCTATATTGCTTTGATTCTTCATTTTTTTTTTTTAAAGTATGTGTGTTTGATGCATATTTGAACTTGGGTATCGGTATATGACTTCCAAAGACCTAAAAAAAAACTGAACATATTTATGTCGGATACATTCCTGTAACCAAGGTTACATGGACTCGGATACGGGTATCCGATACTGGTATGTGTCCAAGTGTCTGACTCGTCTTTTGGTTAAAATTTTGGACAAGCAGAGTCGGCTAAAAAGTATCCAAAAATTAGATACGGGTACGGAGATATGTCTTATAATAATATTTAAAATATATATATATATACAAATAATATAATATTATATATAAATAATATTTTTTATAATAATATTTTTTAAAAAAATATTTTATTTATCAAATTTATTTTTAATTATTATTAATTTTAGTAGTCTTGAACTTTTGATCCATTAATTAGACAAGGGTCAAAAAATAAAAGATAGCCCAAAACATAATAAGTTTGCTTTTATTCAATCCAATTTGAATATTTTGGGCCAGATATAATAAGCCCAACACGTGAGAATTAAAGAAAGCCCAAAATTTGTCCTGTTTTGCTTTTGTCTTTTTGGCAACAAAGCCGCCCATCCTCTTCTTCCTCGCTTTTTTCCTTTTTCCTGAACTTTCATCGTCTTTTCTTCTTCTTCTTCTCCTTACTTCTTTTTTCTTCTTCGTCCTTTTCCAAAACTTCGTTGTCTCTTCTTTTTCTTCCTCCTGCTGAGGAGTCGTAGCCAATCACAAGTAGGGATGGCAAAACCCGATCCGACCGATGGATTTCGAACCGATCCGATCCGAATGGAGAGGTTTTTTTTTTTGAACAATGGAGGCGGGGCGGGGCGGGACGGTTTTTTTTGTCTGAAAGGCGGGGATGGAGCAGTTGTGGTAATTGCCTGCTCCGCACCGCCCCGCCCCGAATAGTGAAATTACAATTTTACCCTTACATATTTAGCTTTTAAATGAATAATAAAATAATATAATTAAACTTATTATTTTTATGTTTATATTTAATTTATTTTTAAAATGCTTTATTATTTGAAAAAAATAAAAATAATTAATAAATATCAAATGGGGCGGAGCGGGGCGGTTATGGATGTAACCGACATCCATGGAGGTGGTAGTGGTATTGAAATTTCAACATCCATGACGGAGCGGGGCGGGGCGGGACGCGGAGCAGTACAATGGCGGGGCGGGGGCGGATACTGCAAAATCCGCCCCCGCCCCGCTCCATTGCCATCCCTAATCACAAGAAGTCGTGTCCATATTTTCAATGACGAGTCGGACGCATATTCCGTGTCGGTACCAGTGTCGTCTCGCGTCGACACCGGTACGGCGGCCATAACCGGCGAGTCCATGTAACAGAGCCTGTAACCGACACTCACACCCGAATTCGAGTAACATAGTTGTTAGTTATCTTCAGAGATTTCCACAAGTTTATCTTTCATTTCTTTTTCTGCTATTATCATCGTTTCTGACATATTGAAGGTGATTTTCTGAGGTTTCTTCCGCGCTTTTTTGTTCTATTTTCTGGTTCTTTCTTGACTAATTTACTCTCTTTTTTTTTTTCGTTGCTCAGGGATTTAGGAAAGTGTTTAATCTATACGGGGGAATACATGCGTATGCGACCAAGGTAGACCCTTCAGTTCCTACCTACTGAGATTCTCTCTCGCATCCTTGCTCCTCTTTCCAACGTTTTCTTCACAAGATTTTCCCTTTATACTTGGGGTGGATTTGCATGTTAAAGCTGTAATAACAATGGGTAAATCTGCTTTCCCTTTGCAAAATATGTAAGGTTCCTTGGGAAACACGGTTTCACAAGCCATATGTAGATTTGAAATGCATGGAATTAGTTCCATATTTTTGGCTTTGCATTCCTTCTCCTTGTATAGAGTTAGATTGACAATAATTATCATGTGAAAAAAAAAAAAAAAAAAAACTTTAGTCACAATTCTATTGTTGCTATTTTTTCCCCTGAAAACAACTTGTTATTGCTTAATTATAATTATTGTACTACTACACAATTTTAAATTAAGTTTTGTATATTAATTCAGTATCCTACCAACAGATTGCGTTGCCTATTGGATCAGATGCCATAAATAGATTTGATCCTGTTGGATAGTATAAATGACTTTATGTTTTCATGAAATGACAAAATTAAAACTCAAATATATTTCTCTAGAAATATGACAGTCCAAATCGAAACGTTGTGATAGCAAGAGCAAAGGCAACACTTACAAGAGCTGTCGTTTTCATTTTTCAGCCGTTGATGGAAGTCCTCAAACAGACAGAAAAACGGTTTTTCAATATAAGGCTGAGAAATCCTCTGGACCTTTGTCTAAAAAAACATATGCATTTCCAACAGTTTCAAACATATCTCGATGACTGTTTCAACACAATTTAGATAGGCTTAATCCTAAAATCCCTCATTATCAATCCCCTCCAATTTCTACACCAAAATCCAAGCTGGTGTATACTATTCTTTCGATAATTTTTTTTCTCTATACATTGTCTCTCTCTCTTTGAACAAGGCTTTCTTCAGCCCCAATCAGAAATTTGAAAATCCTCCCTCTGCTTAAGGCCATCACCCCAGCCCCACCCGCTCCACAATCTCCCTTCAACAATGGGGAATTTATGCTCTCGTGCTGAAAAGGGAGAGACATTGCCTGATAATGGTAGCAGTCCTAGTAGTTGTTCCCAACAAGATAGTTCCGCCAAAACTCCACCTAGGCATGCACAAGCTTCACCCTCTCCAGGAGCCTCCTCTAAGCCTTCCAAGCCTACCCCAATTGGTCCAGTCTTAGGCCGCCCTATGGAAGATATTAAATCCACCTACAACATTGGAAAAGAATTGGGTAGGGGACAGTTTGGGGTTACACATTTGTGTACTAATAAGATAACAGGGGAACAATTCGCGTGCAAGACAATTGCCAAGAGGAAACTTGCTAACAAGGAGGATATTGAGGATGTTAGAAGGGAGGTACAGATCATGCACCATTTGACGGGTCAGTCTAACATCGTGGAACTCAAGGGAGCTTATGAGGATAAGCAATCGGTTCATCTGGTGATGGAGCTATGTGCTGGAGGAGAGCTGTTTGATAGGATCATTGCTAAGGGCCATTACACCGAGCGTGCAGCCGCTTCTTTACTTAGGACAATTGTACAGATTATCCACACCTGCCATTCTATGGGGGTCATCCATAGGGATCTAAAGCCTGAGAATTTTCTATTGTTGAACAAGGAAGAAAATTCCCCACTTAAGGCCACAGATTTTGGTCTATCAGTCTTTTACAAGCCAGGTTGAGATAGTTTTATCCATCTTTGCTTTTTTTTTTTTTTTTTCCTCATTTCAATATTTTTGTGGTTGAACATCTTCATTAAGATTTGTTACTATTTCCTTTCATCTCTTGTGATACATTTAATTATAACAAATACTGATTTTGCCTTCTTCAAACAGGTGAAGAATTTAAAGAAATTGTTGGTAGTGCATATTATATTGCACCTGAAGTCTTGAAGAGGAGATATGGACCAGAAGCCGATATATGGAGTATCGGAGTTATGTTGTATATTCTTCTATCTGGTGTTCCTCCCTTCTGGGCAGGTAAGTTATTATATTGTCATTCTCATTTCCCTCTTTTTTTTTCTTCAACCTTTTAATGAAACATAAGTACATAGAATCCTAGTAAATGTATTCCTGAAGCTTGAACCTAAGATAATTTTCCTGATAGAATCCGAAAATGGGATATTCAATTCAATTTTACGCGGCCACATTGATTTCACAAACGATCCATGGCCTTCAATTTCACATCAAGCAAAGGATCTTGTTAGGAAGATGCTAAATTCGGATCCCAAGCAGAGGTTAACAGCAATCCAGGTTCTAAGTAAGTATGACTCAATGTCTTGTGCTTTAAATTCAGTATGTGTGACGTTCCCTGGACATACATCCATGCTATTTGCTTGGGAGAAAAACAACAAGAAAGAATATGATAGGGAATGAACATGTCTCTGCTATCTGGACATTGTGCATGATTCTAATGAGAGTGTATGGCCATTAACAGGTCATCCATGGATCAAAGAGGATGGTGAAGCACCTGATACACCTCTTGACAATGCAGTGCTAACCAGGCTCAAACAGTTTAAAGCAATGAACAAGTTCAAGAAAGTTGCTTTGCGGGTATTGAATCCATATTAAACATCTAATTGATTAGACTTCCCAAATTCATAACAATACAAGAAATATATTAGGATACTTGCTAGATAACTCCAAGAAATTTGTTTCTGATCAAATTTTCCTGAAATTCTTGTGTAGGTCATTGCGGGCTGTTTATCAGAGGAAGAAATCATGGGATTGAAGGAGATGTTCAAGGGCATCGATACCGACAACAGCGGGACAATAACACTTGAAGAATTGAAGCAAGGTCTTGCTAAGCAAGGAACAAAACTCTCTGAATATGAAGTTCAACAACTAATGGAGGCTGTAAGTCTTTTCCAAAGATCAATTTCATCTTTCTTTTTCTGTCAATATGATAAATATATGGTTTTTCTTACTTCTTAAAAAAAAAACAGGCTGATGCAGATGGAAATGGAACCATAGACTACGATGAGTTCATCACGGCCACAGTGCATATGAACCGAATGGACAGGGAAGACCATCTGTACCATGCCTTCCAACACTTTGATAAAGACAATAGCGGGTAATGATAGTAATAAATAAAACTAAGCCGAAATTTAAAAACTGCAGCTAAATCTAGTTCCAAATTCTAATCATTTATATGTTCTGCAGTTTTGTTTTTAACTTCCTGCATAACTGTATATGCCTATTCTCAGGTACATTACGACTGAAGAACTAGAGCAAGCTCTCCATGAATATGGCATGCATGATGGCAGGGACATAAAGGAAATCCTTTCTGAAGTTGACGCTGACAATGTAAGACAAATATATATATATATATATATCCATTCCATTTCCAAAGTAAAAGCAAAGCAACTTCATCACCAATCAATGGAAAAAGGGGCAGTTTCTTTGAAACTATTCTAAAGCATTTATGTCAAAAGATTTTAGTTTCCTTTTCGATCTGATCTCCCTTCATCTCAAGCTAAAATTCATGGTGAATAAACACATGCACGACACTATATATATATATATATATATATATATATATATATATATATATATATATATATTGTTTAAACAAGTATTGTCTAAATTACAAATGTTTGACACATTTTTGCAGGATGGAAGGATCAACTATGATGAATTTGTTGCAATGATGAGAAAAGGAAACCCTGAAGCAAACCCGAAGAAGCGGCGCGATGTATTCGTTTGATTTTTGTGTTGGTTGAAAATGAGGGTAAAACTGAGAAGGAAATCATTGTGATATTCCCTTGATAGGCTAATGGATGGAGGAGCTGATGTGAAAATTTTGCATGCATGAAAAAAATTAATACAAATTCTTGTGATCAAGGGTAATGCATATTTGTACATTCTCTATACAAAATCAAGAGAAATTTGGGAGAGTATATGAATATTTAGGAGATGGCTAAGGTTTTTACTTTTTAAGTTTGATGGGATTTGAGGATTTGGAAATTTGATGGTACTTTGCCTTTTTTTAGTATAAATGAGATCGTAACTTGAGAATAATGGAAGAGATTCCAAATGTTTCGAATCTTCAATCCACTAGATGTCATATTTTAAGTATTATTGCATGAACCAACCGGACTAAGCCCGGGGTTCGATGGTTGCTTTGCTTTGGTTATTGGTTGTCTTCCCTCTCCCTTTTACTATCATTGTAACTGTGCGTCCACAAAAAAGCGATTGCTTACTAATAGTTAGGAGATTGAATTTAATGATCATTTTCATTTTTAGGAGTATGCTTTATAATTTCTTACCTTTTAGCTAATCAAAATTCTTTCAATCCATCAATTTGCTAAAAGCCAAATAAATAATCAGATGCTCCCAATTCTAACAACAGAAACTAAAGAAAAAGAAAATTAAAAAAATAACATATATAGAGATTCACAGGTTACTACTAAAAGAAAACATGAAGCACTTATATATAGCATTAAAAAAGTAATATAGATTTTTTTTTTGTCTGACTTATGTACCCAAAAACTGCTAAAGACCAAAGAAAAGAAACTGCTTGCAACGCTATTAGGGTTAATATATAACTAACGATAGCAGGAAGATATGGTTTGTGGTTAACGATGAATAAATGGGGTTCTTGAAGGAATTTATTGCTCGACCAGATTGGAGAAAGGGGTTAATCCCTCATTCAACACCCTTATTCCTAAGCTTGAGAACCCTCCCTCTTTATCTGAGTTTAGACCTATATGCCTAATAAACTTATTGTATAAATCCTGGCGAAACTTCGCTCCGAAAAGATGAAGCTGGTGAGTGACACACAATCAGCTTTTGTGAAGGGGCATCAGATCCTAGATAGTATTATGTTGGCAAATGAGGTAATTGACTCATTAAAAAATAAAGAGAAAAAAAAAGGAAGGTGGGATTGTTGAATATTGGCTCAAAGTCACCAAAGGTGGCTTACCACTAACCAAGGAAGCTTCCACCATAGCCACCAATCATGGGGGCTCCCACCATGATAGTTGGTGGATGGTGGCTACTTTGTTTGCCACTAGCTATGTGTTCCCACCATAATAGTTGGTGGATGGTGGCTACTTTGTTTGCCACTAACTATGTGTTCACACCATGGATGGTGCCTATAAAAGGCCATGTAGAGTGAGAGAGAAAAAAGTGTGAGTGAGAGTTTAAGAGTTAAGCAAATTCTCTAAGTCTATTAGAGTTTTCTAGTATTGTTGAGTTGTGAGTTCAGTGCTAGCATAGCACCTTGAATTCTGTATATGTTTGTACTCCATCTCCATTAATACAAAGCTTCAAGCTCCTCCTCCCGTGGATGTAAGCACACTTGCTGAACCACGTAAAATATCTGTGTTTCTTTTGTGTGTTTTTTTCGGTTTTAGTAATCTCGATTTAGTTCCGCACAACAAATTGGTATCAGAGCCAACTTTTACGTAAAACCGAGTTTGTACGATTCTGTCCGTTTTTCAAAAGTGCTCCAATTTGTGTTTTGAAAATACCAGGTTGAAGAGGTCGTCGAGAGGAGTGCAGCAGAATCAACCGGAGCGCCAGAAGCCGCCGCACGCGCCCACACGCGCCGCTAGAAGGTCTGAGAGTGGACCTCACGCGCCCACGCGCCGCACGCACCTCCAGAGGTTGAAGACGCGTGAAACCCACGCGCAGCACGCGCCGCACGTGCCTTCCAGAGGTTGAAGACGAGTGGGCCTCACGCGCCCCACGCGACACACGCGTCGGTGACCACCAGCCTCCACGCGCTCCACGCGCCGCCGTACGCGCTCCACGCGCCGCCGTACGCGCCCCACGCGCCGCCGTAGCTCCGACCAACTTTTTCGGGCCATTTTTTGAGCCGTTTCAGAACACTATTCCGAGACTTTTCCGAGCCGGTTGAGCTAAACCAAGTCCATTTCGAGCCACCTGCAGCTGAATATTCGCAGAATATTCACCGTGTGTCCAAAATTTACACAGTTGGACCCGTTCCTGGCTATTTCGACTATTCTGGACTCAACCGCGGCATTCGTTTTCCATACAGGTACCGGAAAAACTGTGAGTTGGTAATTTTGTTTTATTACCATGGCAGAATCATTAGAGACAACTGAAACAACCAGTAGCGCACCATCAAGTTCTTACGCCAGAAAGAACTCGATGACCACTGCAAAGTTCGAGGTGGAGAAATTTGATGGCACCAACAACTTTGGCATGTGGCAGTGCGAAGTTCAGGATCTGTTATTCCGAGAGGGGTCATATATCGCTCTAGAAGACAGGCCCAGAGATATTCCGGAAGATGACTGGAAGTTTGTCAACCGTCAGGCTTGTGGCACAATCCGGTTATGCCTAGCCAAGGACCAGAAGTACTTTGTCATGAGAGAGAATAATGCAAAAACTCTCTGGAAACAACTCGAGGACAAGTACATGACAAAGAGCATGGAGAACAGACTCTATCTGAAGAAAAAGCTATTCCGCTTCCAGTATAAGCAAGGTATCACCATGCAGGAGCATCTAGTAAGTTTTAACAAAATCCTCGCTGATCTTGAAAATCTAGATGCAAATATCTCTGATGAAGATAAGGCTCTTACTCTGTTAAATTCCTTGCCTGATAGCTATGATCATTTAACCACTACACTGTTATATGGTAAAAATGAGATAGAATATGTTAATGTTAGTAATGCTCTGGTGAATAATGAGTATCGAAAAAAGGATCAGCATGATCACTAGAATACTGCACCAGAAGCTTTAACTGTGTACAGAGGGAGGACGAACAACCGAGGAGCAGGAGAAAACAAGCGAGGTAAATCCCGTTCAAAGAGGGGATCATCAAAAACACGACTCTCAAGGGACGAGTGTGCCTATTGCCATGAGAAAGGGCACTGGAGGAAAAACTGTCCTAACATGAAGAAGTTGACTGTGAATGTAGCTCAAGAATCTGAGGGAGAGGAAGACTCTGCATTTACGATTTCCACAACAACACACTCTTCAAATCGATGGATTCTGGATTCCGGATGTTCCTACCACATGTGTCCGAACCGAGAGTGGTTCTCAAACTTCAAGGAGTTTGATGGAGGGATTGTCCTTATGGGCAATGACAATACATGTCACACTAGAGGTATTGGAACGATCCGACTAAAAATGCATGACGGTACAATCAGACAACTTACAGATGTAAGGTATGTCCCTGATCTCAAGAAGAACCTCATATCACTGGGGGTCTTAGACTCAAATGGTTACAAGATGACCATTCAGAATGGAGTCCTGAAGGTTGTACGTGGAGCATTCTTAGCAATGAAGGGTTCTATGAAGGGAAATCTGTATCTCCTTGATGGAGAAACTGTGACCGACAGAGCAGCAGTCTCCCACAACAATGGAGGCGATGAATCTGACACTTCTCGACTTTGGCACATGCAGTTAGGGCATGTTGGAGAGAAGGCCTTGCAAAACCTGATAAAGCAAGGTGTACTGAAGAATGCCAAAACTGGAAAACTTGATTTCTGTGAGCATTGCGTCCTAGGCAAGCAAACAAGAGTCAAATTTGGCACTGCAATTCATCGTACGAGAGCAACATTGGACTACATTCACACTGATGTCTGGGGGCCTTCCAAAAATGCTTCATTGGGAGGTAAACACTACTTTGTGACCTTTATTGATGATTACTCTAGATATGTCTGGGTTTATACTATGAAGCACAAAGATGAAGTTCTAGATATCTTCGTAAAATGGAAGAAGATGATCGAAACCCAGAGCGGGAGAAAGCTCAAGAGACTAAGATCTGACAACGGTGGAGAATACAAGTCAGATCCACTGAAGGAAATCTGTCAGAATGATGGGATAATCCGACACTTCACAGTTCCTGGCACTCCCCAGCAGAATGGAGTTGCAGAAAGGATGAACCGAACTTTGGTTGATAAAGTTCGTTGCATGTTATCCCAGTCGGGCTTGAGCAAAGCATTTTGGGCGGAGGCTTTATTGTACGCCTCCCACATTATCAACAGACTACCCTCCACTGCAATTGATGGGAAAACTCCCATAGAGGTGTGGTCCGGACATTCTGCCACTGATTATGATCGGCTTCATATTTTCGGATGCCCAGCATATTTTCACGTAAGTGAATCAAAACTGGATCCTAGAGCTAAGAAAGCTGTCTTCTTGGGCTTTAGTGAAGGAGTAAAGGCATTCCGACTGTGGAACCCTGAGTCAAAGAAAGTCATCGTAAGCCGAGATGTTACCTTTGACGAATCTGTAATGCTGAAACTGTCAACTCCAGAGAATGAGAACCATGATTCTCTAAAGCAGGTGGAGTTTGAATCTGAAGATGCTGGTCAAAATTTTGATGAATCTGAACCAGAATCTGATGACACCTTAACTGAAGTGGAGGAGTCATCACCGGAAATCTTTCAGCAACCTGAATCTATTGCCACCAGCAGACCGAAAAGACATATTCGGAAACCTGCTCTGTACACAGACATGGTGGCATTCGCCCTTCCAGTAATTGATGATGATGTCCCGATCAATTACAAAGAAGCTGTAAACAGCCCAGAGCATGCCCAGTGGAAGGAGGCGATGGATGAAGAGATGACATCACTTCATCAGAATCAGACTTGGAAGTTGGTTCCACTTCCAACACTCAAAAGAACAATTGGGTGCAAATGGGTCTTTGCCAAAAAGGAGGGTGCTACTGGCAAAGACAGCATCAGATACAAAGCCAGACTGGTAGCCAAAGGTTACGCTCAAAAAGAAGGAATAGACTACAATGAGGTATTTTCACCTGTTGTTAAGCATGCATCTATTCGGATCTTATTGGCTTTAGTAGCACAGTATGACCTAGAGTTAGTTCAACTTGATGTAAAAACTGCATTCCTCCATGGTTCATTAGAGGAGGAAATTTATATGACTCAACCAGATGGTTTTAGAGTACCCGGTCATGAAGATTGGGCATGTAAGTTGAACAGGTCTCTATACGGTTTGAAGCAATCACCGCGACAGTGGTACAAGCGGTTTGACACTTTTATGTTGGATCAGAAGTACACACGCAGTCAATTTGATCACTGTGTTTATTTCCGGAAACTCCAAAATGAATCATTTATCTACTTGCTTTTATATGTTGATGATATGTTAATCGCATCTATAAGCAAGGTGGAGATCGACAGGCTGAAGGCTCAACTGAGCTCAGAGTTCGAGATGAAGGATCTTGGAGAAGCCAAGAAAATTCTTGGGATGGAAATCAGCAGAGATAGAAAAAATGGTGTGATCAAATTAACTCAGGCTCAGTATCTGAGCAAAGTATTTCAGAGATTTGGCATTAATGATAAGACCAAATCTGTAAGTACTCCTTTGGCGGCACATTTCAAACTCAGTGCATTGATGTCACCAAGTACAGATGGTGAGAAGAGACAGATGGATCATGTTCCATATGCCAATGCAGTAGGTGCCCTAATGTATGCAATGGTGTGTACAAGACCTGATATTTCACATGCTGTCAGTATGGTAAGCCGGTACATGCATAATCCTGGTAAAGGCCATTGGCAAGCTGTGAAATGGATTCTACGGTACATTCATGGTACTGTGGAAACAGGCTTAAAATTCGAGAGAAGTAAAACTATTGGCAAGCATCTTGTCGGATATGTGGATTCAGACTATGCTGGAGATCTTGATAAGCGTCGTTCAACTACTGGTTATGTGTTCACCATAACAGGAGGACCAGTAAGTTGGAGATCAACTTTACAGTCAACGGTAGCTCTGTCTACAACAGAAGCAGAGTACATGGCTGTAACGGAAGCTTTCAAGGAAGCAATTTGGCTTCAAGGATTGATTGATGATTTCGGAATAGCACAGGAAAAGGTAGATGTTTTCTGCGATAGTCAGAGTGCCATTTGCCTAGCTAAGAACCAAGTTCATCACAGTCGGACCAAGCATATTGATGTTCGCTACCACTTTATCTGAGAAATAGTAGATGAAGGAAACATTCTACTACAGAAGATCGGGACTGCAGATAATCCCGCAGATATGCTAACCAAAATAGTTTCTGGGATCAAGTTTCAACATTGTTTGGACTTGATCAATGTCTCTCGAGTTTAAAGCATCTGAAGGAGGAATGGAGGAAGCTCTGATCAGTGAATTCTCTCTGTGGATTCTCGCCAAGGTGGAGATTGTTGAATATTGGCTCAAAGTCACCAAAGGTGGCTTACCACCAACCAAGGAAGCTTCCACCATAGCCACCAACCATGGGGGCTCCCACCATGATAGTTGGTGGATGGTGGCTACTTTGTTTGCCACTAGCTATGTGTTCCCACCATAATAGTTGGTGGATGGTGGCTACTTTGTTTGCCACTAACTATGTGTTCACACCATGGATGGTGCCTATAAAAGGCCATGTAGAGTGAGAGAGAAAAAAGTGTGAGTGAGAGTTTAAGAGTTAAGCAAATTCTCTAAGTCTATTAGAGTTTTCTGGTATTGTTGAGTTGTGAGTTCAGTGCTAGCATAGCACCTTGAATTCTGTATATGTTTGTACTCCATCTCCATTAATACAAAGCTTCAAGCTCCTCCTCCCGTGGATGTAAGCACACTTGCTGAACCACGTAAAATATCTGTGTTTCTTTTGTGTGTTTTTTTCGGTTTTAGTAATCTCGATTTAGTTCCGCACAACAGGGATAATATTAAAGCTTGATTTTGAAAAAGCTTATGATTGTGTTTGTTGTGAATTTCTAGATTATATGATGAGTTGTATGAATTTCGGACGTAAATGGAGGAAATGGACATGGGAACGTTTATCTACGACTAGAGAGTCTATTCTGGTTAATGGATCCCCTACACCCGAGATACAGTTGTAAAAAGGTCTGAGGCAGGGGGACCCCTTGTCATCCTTTCTGTTCATTATACTCACTGAAGCTCTGCACTCAATATTGGTGAAAGCTGAAGGGTCTAATCTTATCAAAGAGGCTGGGAGCTTTTCAGATTGATTGTGCATTTCTGATCACCTCTAATTTGCCGATGATACAATCCTATTCTTAGAGGCGGAAGAAGACTGCTTGTGTAACACAAAGTGCATTATGAAGATTTTTGAACTTTGTTCTGGTTTAAAGAATAAACTTCAAAAAGTCTTGCATTTATCCTATTGGTGTGGAGGAAACTACAGTGGTGAAGCTGCAAGTATATGTGGATGTAAAATTGGTAAAATTCCCTTTAAGTACCTTGGGATCCCTATTGGTGTCAATCTCAGAAGATAAAAACTTGAGAGCCCATCATATGCAAAATTCAAGAAAGGCTTGCCTTTTGGAAGAGGAAATACCTATCCTTTGGGGGAAGGGTTACTCTTATCAACTCGGTATTATCGAGTCTTCCGATTTACTACATGTCAATTTTCAAGGCACTACAAGGGGTTATTAAAAGGATCGAAAGGACCCGAAGAACTTTTCTACGGGGTGGTAGTGAATGCAAAAAGAAATTGGCGAAGGTTAAACGGGTGAATGTGTGTAAATGGAAGATGCTGGCTGGGCTCGGTGTTACTGATCTGCTGATTAAAAATTCAGTTTTATTAGCCAACTGGTGGTGGAGGTATGCCACATAACCTAATGCATTATGGCGCAAGTTGGTTGAACTTATATATGGTTCGGATGATCTTAATTGAATACCTTCAATAAAAAAAAAAAAAAAAGATGTCTACAGTATGGATGGAGGTAATGAATTTGGGATGGTACGATGATGAAGTTGATTGGTAAGGAAGGCTATTGTTGGATTGTGGGGGATGGGGAAGATATTTTATTTTGGATGGATAAATGATGCTGCGACATTCCCTTGAATGAGTTGTTTCCTAGGCTCCTTGTTGGCAAGGAATGATATGCAAAAGTGGTGGAATACTCTGTTGACAATGGATTTAATCATTAGAATTGGGTCAATTTCTTTAGAAAAGCCCTTCTCCAACGATCAATGAATTGGGAGCTGTAGTGGATAATGTAAAGTTAGGATGAAATTGTGTGGAATCATGACAAAAAAATATATAAAACTTTGAATATGATTATAACACGAAAAAATAACATAATTACGATACGATTAACATATTTTTCTCTCTATTTTTTTTTTCTTTCCTTCTTTTCTTTCTTTTCCTCTCTCTCTTTCTTTTGTTCATAAAAATATATATATATATATATATGCTTGCCCTTACTGAAGGGATTGGTTTCATATATTGTTATAGATAATAATAATTCATGTTACTAAAGAATTAGAGATTGACAATGAGGCTTTAGCTTAGTTTCATATTAAATGTTTTTTTTTTTTTCATATTAAATATTTTTCTTTAATCGAAATTTAAAATAAAAAAATCAAAATTTTTTGTTTGGAAGGTGAAATTATCATTTCATACGGACGCAAGTATATTAATATTTTTAACAAAATTTATAAAGTATCAAGATCAAGAGTTTGTATGTTCTCTGAACAGTAATTGTTTTAGTTGTTTTAAGAGCTTCTCTCTCGTCATGAGAGTTTTCCCTCTCATAGTTAGAACTTAGAAGTCAGTTTTTTTTTTTTTTTTCATTTTTCTTTGGTCTCAGTTCTCTTCTCTCTAAGGTTTAGGCGTCAATCTTGGGTCAATCCTTAAGTCCTTCCGTTATTTTCTTTTTTCTGTTTCTAGGGTTTTATCTGTTTTCTTCGTGCCTTTCTTTCCTTTTTTGTTCGTAGGATTTACACTTGTGGGAAAGATTCTGGCTGATAAATCTCTGAATAGAAGAGGGGTTCGGACTTCGGGTGTGAGTGAACATTCTCAAACTGAATTGTTGGAAAATGGTGGTTTCGGGTTGTGAGTGAGTAGTGATAGAAGTGTTCTTTTAGCTGAGATAATGGAGGTTTAGGGATGGTGGAGGCTGAGCAAAAGGCTTTTTGGGATTTTTTACTTCATTTTTTTTCTGTTGATTCAATTAACAATCCTATTTTAATTTTTTTTTTTTGGGGTAAAATTATTTTTAAATGGATTATTTTAAAAAAATTCACGTCAATCAATTTGTACTTATCAATGGCATTTAACCATTCAATGTGATAATCCAAATGTCTCTATGGTCGAAGGTCCCAACTGTACCACTCTGGGCCAACTGGGATCCTAATGGATCCTAAGCTGATCAGATGTTAAGGTAGGATGAATTCACTACCCGACAACGCGTTTAATACTACTCCTGCTGCTTGTCCCAGGAAAAATCCACAACCTTTGGAAGAAAGGATAATAGATAATAGCAACCATAGATCACTACCTATAGCTCCTGCTTGTTTTAGGATGAATCCAGAACCTGCCTCTAATATGAATCAACTTGTTCCAGGAGTAGCAACCATAAGATAACACCATTCCTGCCAAGGATTTAAGTTACGATTGTGGATACGTTTTTGATCGCTTCGTATTTATTGAGATTGTGGATGTAACAGATACTATTACAGTCAATTGTAATGAATATCGTCGTGTTACGGCCGCTATTTAAATCCTCAGTTCCTGCTAATTTCGGATGTATACATAATCTCTTGCAGGAATACCAGACGTTGGTCACTAGTCACTAGAAGATGAAGAGAGATCGACTTAACTCTGAAGCTTTGATCAGTTATCATTTTTATTTTTTGAATTCTGCTTTTCCTTGTAAATTATATACTTCGTAGGCTTCTTCGATTTGTTCTAATGCGCCTTAGGTTTTAATGAAAAGTAGATATATCCTTGAATAAAAATCCTTATTCAAATTTCCCTTCAATTTCATCCAATTGCTTCAATGCAGTTTAAAACTTCAGATCATTAGATTGTAAATTAAACCCACTTAATTACCTCCATCTATCATTCCAAATAATTCAGAGGCAAAATGGCCATTTATTATTTTATTATGGAAAAAAGTAGCGTTTATTCATTTTTTCTATCAGACGATCAGACTTCATTTTTACCATACAGGCATTTTTGTACACATTTTACATTTTCTCGACATTTAAAAAAATTTTAATCAATATATCGTCAATTAAAGAGTTAAAATCGAATAATCAATAATATATATGTATATAATGGCAACTTTAAACAGAAAGGAAAGTACTATTATTGATAATAAGAAAGGCTAGATTAGAAAGTAAACGAAGCATCAATTGATAGAACATCAATCTTCAATTTCAGATGCCTTAACCAGCACAACTGTGAAAAATGACCATTTATAAGTTATTTCATCCGCAGGCTAGAATTTGGGGCTTGGATTAGGCTGGCTGGTTGAGCTTAATTAGGAAACATAAGCAGTTGGGGCGAGCCGTGGTCGAGCCATAGCTGAAAGAGGCACAGCCTTTTGCAACGCAAGACCAAAGGCCTCATCCATGTTTAGTTCCCCACCATTTGGTAGCATCCACTCGAAAGAGTGCACCAATGTGCCTAAAATGTACTCAACTAGCACAATCCCCATCCTTGTTCCAGCACAGATTCTTCTTCCTGCACCAAATGGGATTAGCTCAAAATCGTTTCCTCGTGGATCGATTTTGGCATATTTCTCACTCAAAAACCTTTCAGGGGTGAAATCTAGTGGATTTTCCCACACGTCAGGGTCACGACCAATTCCCCAAATGTTGACACTAAGTCTAGTATTTTTCGGGATATAGTAACCATTGATCTCACAAGCTTGGGTTGAAACTCTGGGTAAGTTCAAGGGAGTCGATGGATGTTTTCGGAATGTTTCTTTGCAAATGGCTTGCAAGTATGGAAGCTTTGGTATGTCAGATTCTTCAAGCCTTCGGTTTCTGCCAATGACTTTATCCATCTCGTCATGAGCTTTCTTCAGTATTTTAGGGTTTCTCATGATTTCAGCTAACGCCCATTCGATTATGCTGGAGGATGTGTCGGTGCCTGCAGTGAATAGATTCTTGCAATGGAAAGAAAAATAAATAAATAAATAAGAACTAGAAGATGGAACTTTGAAAATTAATTTGTTCTACAATATATTTTTAAGTTTCGATCTTCATTAGACAGTCCTACTCCAATATTGTCTCAAAGTCACGAAACATGCTTGTAATACAAGTTTTGATCATCAATTTTAATTTTTTCCTCTTAAAAGCTTAAGTTTTACTCTATACTTTTTTTAGTTAATAATAAGTTCTTTTCTTTTAATTATATATTTAAACACATGGTATAAAATTGAAGAGAACTTTTTAAAGTTTTTGGTTAAAAAGATTAAATAAAAAACAAAAACCTATAAGTTGATGAAGTTCAATAAGAAAGTCATTAATCTCTAAAAATATTAATTAAAAAATAGTGCGTACACACCAAATTTCATCCATGTTTATAATTAAACTATAAAAATTTTGTTAAAATTTTCAAAAAAAAAAAATAAAGTGTTTATTTAAATAAAAATATCATTTTAATCTATTCATTTTGAAAATTAATTTTTATTTTGATTATTTTTAATAAAAAAAAATCTCTTGAACTTGAGTACTTGACTTAACAAAAACCAGACCCTATGTCTTATTCCCAAACGCTTAGCTTGATAAGTAAGGCATCTCTTCACATGGTTTATAAATCATATACTCAATACGTAACTTTTCAGAGCCGAAGGAAATGTAAACTAAGCGAAGACGACTTACCAAAAGAAGTGCCTTCACATTGGCCAAACTGAGTTTTTCTCCGTTAGAGTTGTCTCTGTTTGCCATTATAACATCAAGGAAATCAGGCTTTCCTTTCCGCTCATGAGCTGTTTCAGCATGCTCTTCCATCATCTTTGTCAACAGCACATCCCATCTTTTATGTAATTTCTTCATCCCTCGTTCGATCCCTTGCAAATCCATCCATGCAATGGACGGTATAAAGTCACCTATATTGAAAATTCCTGCAGAGGTCATGAGCTCCACCACCATGTCTTTGAACTCGTTGGACTCTGACCCTTTCGTCACGAAAACTCGTCGACTGAGGATCACTTGGCCGATCATGTTGGCCATGGCATACGTTAACATTTCTGGCACAACCACTGGCTCACCCTTTTGGCTAGATTCACACATAGCTCGAAGCATATGGCCTAGCTCAAAACCCCTGATTTGTGACCAATCCTCAAGAGCTTTACCACCAAGCATGTGCAGATTGCTTAGTTTACGAAGCAATTTCCACTTTGGACCATAGTCCGCAAAGACCATGTCTTGAGAGTTATAAGCTAAGTGGGTGGCACCAGCATTAGCGGGTCGATTGGAGAAATTCAAGTCAAGGGTCTTAAGGAAAGCTCGAGCAGCGTCTGGGGTTGAGGCCACCACCATGTTGCATGTTCCCATTTTCAGGTACATGACTGGTCCATATTTTTTGGCTAAGTTGGCCAAGCTAACATGGGGCATGGATCCTAAGAGTGGAAGAGCACCGACAACCGGCCACCCTTTCGGGCCTGGAGGAAGCGTTTGTTTTGATTTTTTGACAAGAGAACGAGTGAAATAACGTGTGATGAAGAAGAGAATTGCTGCTGCTATGAGCTCTTGGAGGAGAAAGGTGTCAAGTGGCATGCTGAAAGGTGAAAAATTCAAAAACTAGCAAGAGCTAAGCTGTGGGAGAATTGGGTTGGGGTAATCTGAAATTTATACAGGAAAATAAATAAATAAAGAGTAAATTGAAGGCAAAGTTAGGTTAGAGCACGTGAGATTGAGCTAATTCACCTAGCTACCACAATGCAGGAGACTGTAATAATTAAATTTGCGGGACAGACGAGTTTTGATGAACAAAGGGCAAGGAGTGATTTACTCGATTGAATTTGTTTGTAAATCTTTTATAGCTTAAATTTGCCAGACTCTGCAAATCAAAGTAGCCTAAATGGGATATATTTCTATCTTTTCCAAGCTGGGTTGATTGTGACAAACATGGATTCAATGACAACATATAGCTTAAATTGGCAACAGTTTCAGTACTTAATGTATACTTTAATAAGAAAAAATATCCTGAGTAAAGATTCGAAATGACACTAATTCTTTTTCAAAGCAAAAATTACATACTTTGGGTTCAATTTTAAACCACACATTAAATTGTTAAGAGTTACATCTCCGGTTCATTTATTATCTTATTTTTGAAAAATCTACTATTATTACTTTTGCGTTTCACTTTAGAATGATCGGTTTGAATTGAGAAATCAATGTCCCAAAAAAGAATATAATCGCAATTGTTAAAATTTGAGATTTCAATTTCGAAATTTTGGAATTTGAATTCGATGAATGGGATTTTGAGATTTGTAGAGACTTTTATTTATAGGGTGAGGAAATGTTACAAATCAATAAAATGGAATATTGTGGGAGACGACGAAGAGAAATATTGGAGCAAACTCTGACAAAAATGTGATGACAAGTGGCAATGATGAAGGCAAAAGATGATTGGGGATGGTGAAAAGTATAGTGACTAAAATAATCTTAGAGAGAGAATTGCAAACAAAATTATAAAATCAAAGTTTATCAGACCGTCAAAACATCCCAAATAAAATCTTTGTACCTCTATTTATAGTCCTACCAAGATAAGTTATAAGGAGGGAAAGTGAGAGTTATTAAGATGTCAAATGTGTAAGTGACCTCAATTTTGGGTAGTGAGAGAGAACTTGAGGTTATCAAAAATAGTGGATGAAATGAAAATTATGTGAAAGTTACACTTTGAGGAGTGCTTTGGTCATAGGGGGTGAAAAAAAGTTACATGACAACACATTTAGGAGTGCACTGTTTGCTCAACGAAATATGGAAGCACTTATATTTCAGGAAAATGTTAAAAAGAAGACTTATTAACAATCTTCACATCTGGATATTGGATTGTATAAATTTTGTAAAATTTTTGCATATGGTTTAGGTGGATTTATTTTTGGGGATTTATTTTATGGATTATTAGTGTTTGAATTCTCGCGTTACTTCGGTTTTATTGTCATTGATAATACATTGAATTCGATTATGATACAAAAAAATGAATTTATAGTTAAAATTGAATTATTATGATAAACAATGCAAAATATCCCAACTTGATGATAACTTTTAAAGTAAGGTAATATAAAATAACACAAATACAACACGAATACACGAATCTAATTCATTATATGTACATTATATGTAAAAGAAAAAATAAGATGGATATCAAAATTTAATTCATTTAGATTATATTGATATCCATCATTTTTATTCATATTAAAAATAAAATAATAATAAAAAAATATAAACCTAACAACTATCATACAATAACTCATAACTTATAACATTATTTAACATAATTTTTTTTTTACTATTTAATCATTATAATATTTTTCTTTTGATTCAAAACGAAAAGTTTAAAAAAAAAATTACTTATATCAACTCATCTCATATTATTGTTCAATATTTTAATTCTTACCGATAATTTATCAATACAATAATTTTTTATTCAATAATATAAAAATAAAAAATTAATATGACTTTATTTTTCAAAAAAATAAAAAATAAAGAACCAATCATTAAATGCCACGTGACACAAAATTATGAGTTATTTGAATAGTATCACACACGAACATGATATGAAAAAATAACTAAAATACGATACGACACGAAAAAATAACATGACCACGACATGAATACACGAACGTGTCGAAATTTATATAAAACAGACTTGACACAAATTTTGAAATTATTTGAATAGTGCCAATTAGAGCTGACAATTCAGACATGAAACGAACATGAAAAAATAACTAGAACACAATATAACACGAAAAATAACACTAACATAAAACGAATACACGAATTTGTCAAAATCTATCAACACGACACAAAAAATAACGTGACAAAAAATTAGAAGTTATTTGAATAGTGCTAGTTAAACCTGGTAATTTCAGACACGACACGAACGCAAAAAAATAACTAAAACACAATACAACACGAAAAAATAACATTAATACAACACAAATGCACGAATGTATCAAAATCTATAAATAACGTGTCAAAATTTATATATATATATATAATACCCTTAATACGATTATAATACGAAAAATAACATAAATACAATAAATAATAATTATTACAAGAATTACAAAAAAAAAATTACAATTGCTTACCACGTGGCAAGCAATTGCCCCTCAATTGAGGAAACATTTGGTAATTGCATCTCAATTGATGGACTACTTTTATTGTATTGTATATGATAATAAAATTTATTATTAGACAACTATATTAAATTTCTACTATATCATTATATTTATATTATGAATACGGCTAACGGGTGCATATAAACATCAATTAAAGATTATTTAATTATTATTTTAGGAAAAAAATGCATTTATTACATCATTTTTTATTGAATTTAAAAAAAATAATGTATTAATTATATTTTATTTATATAAATATGACTTTAACCAGTACCACTAAATACTGGTTAACATTTTTCTTATATTATATTATATATTATATTATATAATATAATAATTTATTTAATTTAATTTTCAAATAAATTTAAGATATTAAAATATGAAAAAAATACATTTTATATATTTTAATAATAAACATAACATAAATAGGCAGGCTCGAGATCGTAAGCCTAGACTTTTAATGTGTTTAATAAACCTAATTGACATGACTTAATTCATGAACACTTTTGTTAATTGGTTAGCAAATGAAGATTGATTTTTATGGATTTGGATTTGTTGATTTATGTTTTTATAAGTATTGAGCCATTTAGCATGAAAATAGGGACAAAACTTGTAAGTATATGAGTTTGGGATAACAATCCTTATTTGTTTATGGATTTTGGATCACTAAAAAATGTTATATATATTTTTTAATTACTTAAAATGGTTAGTAGTTGCCCAATTTTGGAAAATTGTTTACACTTATGAAGACTTATTGCTATTTGTGTATTTCAGTTTTACCAAGATGATCTTTAAACTGTGAACATAAATAGGGGTTATGCCATTATTGATATAAAATTAGAAGATATCTTTAAATGTGAAAAATAAATAACTATGAAGAATATTTTGATAATTTTATTGAGTGAATTTAACCCTTTTAAGAACAAAACTTAATTACATGAGGCTAATTAAGATAAAACAAATAGCAGGATATGTTATGTTAGAAAAAAAATGAAATCACAAGAAGTTACTATTTTTTTTTTGTATGTACCAAAAAAAATATAGAAAGGAAAACATATACTTTAATATTATATTATTTTTTTAAAAAACCTATCAACATTTATAAAAAAATCATATTATAAAAAAAGTAATATTAATTAGGAAGTGATATTATAGATGCCATCTCTCTAGCCCATGATGACAACATTAAACCTTATTATTATTATTATTATTATTATTATTATTAGTATTATTATTATTAAGGAGTACTATATTTAAAACCTAAGACTTCACCAATCTCATTCCATTTTTTTATCATCAAATCTCATTCCACTCTTATCACTTGAGTTAAGTCGAAGTGGCACATTTGGTGTTTTATATTTTTAGCATAAACATATAATTTTAATTTTGATAATTGATGATAAAATATATAGTTTTAAAAATGAAAAACTATATATTTGAAGTAAGAGGAAAAGCTTTCACCTTTTAAATTTGCTACTTCTTTTGTAGAAAATCAAAAAAGAAAAAGGACAAACCTAAGTAATTTTCAAGGGAAACAAAAAAAATTTAGTACACGAAATTAAAAGAAATAAGAAAATTACTTAATTAAGCTTCGTGTGATTAGTTTATCTTACCATTCACTGTTGAATTTTTTTTTTTGGATAAATCCACTGTTGAATTTTACTTCCTCATTATTGTCCTTTTTTTTACACACGGAAATCTCCCTCATTATTTTTTTTTTATACAAATGACGTCATAGTTTAAAGATAAAAAAAAAAAAATTTATGGTATTAAGATTTGAATCACAAACTTGCTGGATGTCACATTTTAAAAATGATTAGCTAAATCTCAGTTCCTCATTATTTTCATTTTCACCTTGCAATTATTGAGCTGTTGCAATTCTAAAAATGGAAGGTTAAACATATGCATGAGAAAATGAATGGCAATAGTAGATTTGTAAAGAAAACAGGGTTCAATCCAGTTAGTTCATACAATTATTTTTAAGAGGTGAGATCTAGTAAATTTGAAATTATGCAAAAAAAAGTTCACCGCTAGTTACTACCCTTGGGCTGGGAATCACTATGCTTTTTTTTTTCTACATACCTAAATAAATATGAATATATGCTCAAAACTCAAAGCAAGTTAGATGAACCTTTGATATTGTTTTTATATCTACCACTACTTTTCAAACTAGGAAATAGTATAGTAAAATTAGAAAAAGAAAGAAGAAATTAAAGAAATGAAGATCTAGAAAAATGATAAAATATTGGAATTGACACTATATCTTTATTCATGAAATACGATTCACTTTTAAGATATATTGACGGAAAATGATAGACACGCGAGATTTAAAATCTCATGCTAAAGAACGGGAAGGTTCGAGTCTTTCTCAAGGCAATGCTCATTGAATTGGAATAAATTTGACAACAGATCACGAGATTTTAGTGGTTTTCTTAAAATAAATAATTTTTAAAAAATTACTCAAAGACCATAAGGTAAAATAAAATATATAATTTTTAAATGTATTTAAGTCATTTGCTTTTTTTTTTTTAAGTAGAAAATAAATTTAAATGGTTTTAAACTCACTACTCCTATTTTTTCCTACCTCAAAATAACTATACTTATTTCATTGTTTATTCTAATGTTTAGATAATTGCAAAAAGAGAAATTTGGTCCAAGATAATTGCAATTTTTTTGTATGCAAAAAAGCTGCAGTATTATGTACAAAGGATGGGGACAAGATATTTATAGCGAGGGGTCAAAATTTTGTAATTTTTTTAATACTAACTTTTTAATTTTAATTTCTTTATGGATAGTTACTATTTAAACTTTTAATGTACTACGATAAATTTTTCATAGCAATTTTATAATTTAAAATTGTAATATTTACATTAGTAGACAGTTATATTTTATCTTATTAATATTCATAGTGTATATATAGTTAAATTTTGATTTTGTGTTGAATATTATAGTATATTTTAAATTACTGTCCCTGATAATTAAATCATATAAGATAGAACAAATAATGTTATATCTTAAATAAAACTTGATAATTATTAATGTGATTGCATGTATACAAAATTAAAACCATAAAAGGCAAAATTTTGATGCCTCATCAATCAATAAAAAGAAATTGTTGAAAAAATTAGCTGAACTCTAACTTAATTAAAATTTAAATGTTCTTATGCTGCAAATAATATAAGAACCCTAATAATTAAACAATCACTACCATTTCAAGGATTCAAATTATTAAAAAGAAAGTAAATATATAAATTAAGTAGACTAGATCAAACTTTGGAATAAAAACTACTCAATTGTTGGTTAAATATTTTAATTTAATGTCGTTGCTAGGAATTTTTTTTTTTTTGAATTCGTCATTTTTAACCTAAAGAGAGATTAGAGGTTTACTTTTCAAGTAATTGAGTCAAAAGCCAAAAAGAAATGGTTAAAATAACCAAAAAAAAACTCCCAAGTTTTATCACTTAGATAAATCTTTATACTTTTATTATACATAAATAAGCCTTTAACATTTAATTTGCACTCAAATAAATTTTTAATCTTTAATTTATATTCAAATAAACTCATACTCTTTAATTTGTATCCAAATAAGCTCTTAACATAAATTAATCTTTCATTTGAAATAAAAGATTATTTGGATACAAATCAAATGATAAAGGCTTATTTGAATAAAATAAAATTCTAATATTTACTTAAAAAATGAAATGGTTGAGGAACTTTTTAGTATTTTAACCAAAAGAAATGTTGATGTCTAGATTATGTCATTGGCCATTCACATAAAAAAAAGGAGGTGTAACCTTGAAATTTTAGTTCCTTCTAACTCGACCAAATGGAAAGTTGCACTTTAATTAGTTTGAGGGAAAGACCTTTTTTCTTCAAGGCCTTGCACAAGGAATGCCATATTAGGGAAATACCTCATAATTATAGGCATGGTCCCCTCAATCTCCTTGTCTCAATATCCTTGACTATACATATAATGTAGTTAGAATAGATGTAAACAACTAGAAAACTTTGCCGTTATTTATAAAAATTATAGCTTTTCTTTTTTAGTATAGCCTTAAACATGATTGTTGATTATTTTGCTAAATACTATTTTACATATCAAAATATACCCAAACTTGTACAACATTAATTTCACAACAAAAAAAAAAATACTAGTCATAAATTTTTAGACCATTGAAGCTAGATTAATTTGCTTGATAGTACAAACTAATTTAAGATTGTGCCCTAAAACTAAAAATACTTGCTTATATAAATTTTATATTTTATATAAATATATAAAAGTTAAAATTTTTGGAAAATATTTGATGCCCTAATTTTTTTACACATGAACAGTCTTGAATAATTATCATGTGTCCTGCATTTAATTATTTTTATTTTATTTAAATTTAAAATATTTCATAGAAGAAATTGTTTTTTTTAACATTTTTAATTGACTTACATAAAAAAAAAACAAAACGATGAAAGTTGGTTTTATTCAATATTTAAAGATAATTTCCTAAAAAAATAAACACATTATTTGAGAATGATCCAAAATTTATTAACATAAAATTTTCTATATTCTCCGGCAAATCCAGCAAAACATAGAAGTTTTTCTCATTTTGAAATCTTTCGAATCAATTTCTTTCAAAAAAAAAAAATATTTCGTTATTAATGATAACTGATGAAATCCTCCCCGACAGATCTAGCAAAGAACTCATGAATTATTTTAATAAAAAAAAAATAGATCCAATAAGAGAAAATGTATTTCTCTTTTTTCAAATAGGGGTATTCAAATACCCACAATAGGTATTTGAATGCCTTAGAGAAAATCTCAAACAAATTTGGAAAAGGGTATGGCATGCCTTTTCAAGGCAAGTAATTTTTGTTTAAGTTCACAGGGTATTCGAATACCATAAAGAGGGTATCTGAATACCCATGACCAAATTTGAAATAGTTGTGAAAAAATATTTAAGGTATTCGAATATCACGAAGAAGGTTCTGAATACCCTTTTTGAAAAAATCAATATTGTGCAGATAACAGAAGAGGTATTCGAATACTCGAATGGGTATCTGAATACTTTTTTTTTTGGCTCAACCAAAAGGATTTCATTGAAATTAGACCCAGCAGGTAAGGGTACAACCAAAGTTCACAACCATTACAGGGTAAATATCAAATGCATACTCAACCAAGCTGCATAAAAACAAGCAAACAGAAAAGAGCATCAACTTCCAGTCATATCACCAATAGGCCATAAATAAGTTCGGCCTTCCCGCCCCTGTTTTAGCAAGAGAGTCTGCCAACTCATTGGATTCACGGTAAATGTTGACTAGCTCTACATTGACAATCTTATCCAACAAAGAATTAATTCTGCAGAAGATCATGTCCCAGAGTCTCCAAGGTCTGTTGTCTTTCTCTTTGCACCATGACACTGCATTTTTTGATTCTGGCTCGATAATAAGTCCCTTTGTACTCATCCATTCAGAGTTGGAGAAGATTTCAAGAGCTCTATAGATGGCCATCAACTCTGCAAAATTAGAATCCTGAATCCCCAACGGACCAGAGAAAATCCCTATTCTTCCCACCTCGTTTCTCAATGCACCACCAAATCCTGCAGGTCCAGGTTTTCCTTTCGTAGATCCATCAACATAAATTTCAAATATCCGATCATAGGAGGAGACCAAGCCTGAAACACCCTCTTATAACAACTTATAGGGAGCATTCAAATGCCATGAGTCGGGCACCCGAATGCCCTATGTTGCAACACAAAAACTCTGTTTTGAAACCTTTTTAATGAAACGTTTGAAGTTTAAATCACATACTGAACTCCATCTCAAACCAGATTCAAACCATTTGGAATGAAGCTAAGCTTTATTGTTTGTATTTGAAAAAACATTTTTGAAACTTAAAACAAAAAGTGGTTGAAACATTTGGCCCTTTCTCTTTCCGATTTGATTCTTTCTTTGCTCTCCCTGGCATAGAGTTGGAAAACAGGAGCATCCAAGGATCAATGATCTTTTGTGAACATTTTAAATGTTGGCTTAGCTCATGGATTGCTTTACATTGAGACCATCAAACTGATAGACTATAGCCTTTTGATATTCACATGACAAACCACAAACAGTTGATAAACAAAACATGCAAACAGTCTTGGATTTGGGCCTCATCTTTATGGTGTATTGTATTTAAATCAGAACCATTACAAGAACTCATCAGCCTTTCATTTCCCCGCAACAAGCTAAAGCATCAAATAAACAAGATAGAGTAAATAAGCAAGGATGATTTGGGATCTTGTGTTTTAATACTTGTGTTTTCAATCACTACAAGAAAAATGGGTTTTAGCAATCAAAATTTGCAACGACATTTCATGTCGTTGCAAAAATTCAACAACATTACATGTTGTTGCGTAAAATTACAATATTCGCAACGTTTTCGCATTATCATTGTTTAATTTAATTTTCAAGATATTAATCGCAACGACAAAAATTATCATTGCGAATTTTTATTTTATACATACCGATAAAAAAGTTTCTTGCTACATATTGTTAAAAAGTTGGAGTATTGTGAACAAAATATATCTACCAAAATTTTTGGTTGATAATAACGTCCAACTATTTGTTACAATAAGTTAAAAAATTTACAATACAAGAAATAAGATTAACCTTTATGACCCTTGAGGGTAGTAGGTACACCAAAAGCACTTTTGACACTTGTAAACTAAGTTTCACTTATTTTACAATCACAGTTGAGCTCACTCAAAGTACTTGCATAAGGAAGTTAAAAGGAAAACTTGGAGATATTCTGGAAGGGAATTGAAGGCTTGAAAGGATGCTAGGTGCTCTGTCAAGTATGTCACTTTCACCCTTCAAGGTAATCTTAGGAAGCAAGGCAAGCCAATAATCTTAGATGTTATAAACAATACTTAAAGAAATTTTACATCAAAAGAGGAAATCAATTTATGAAGTTAGAAGGAAAATTAGAGATTAATAATAAAATATAAGAAGAGAAGAAAAAGATTAATAAAAGGGAAATGTTAACATTTGGTTAAGAGGTTATTTATATAAAGAAAAGTGTAATGAATGTATTACTTTTTCTTCAATTCAGTAAAAGTTGTAGCCAACAATTTTTGTCCGGGTCAAGCCCAAATCAAGCTCGAAATCAAGTGCCGAGTCGAATTTTGAGTTTAAAAGGTCAAATAAGGTTTTAAGTCGTAAAGTCTTAGCTTCGTCCTTTCATTCCGACAATTCGATTAGGTTTAATAAGTTGGTTATCCGAAAAGACCTATTTTGAACTAAAAAAATCATCGATTGAATTCGTTTTGTTACTTGCACGTGAGCCTTCTAAATGTGATTTAGTTAGACTTAAAGGTTCAATCAGGTTTAAGTTAATTGGGCCTAATATTGTTGAATCAATTTCAATTTTTTTGGGCCCCAACCGGATTTGCAATGTTATTTAAAATTTATTTCTTTTAATTTTTGGGTTTGGACTTTGAGGCCCAATGGAAAAACAAGTTGGGCCTGCTGGCCAGGCAGGCCAATTATGCATGTTGGCCTAGCAGGCCATTTGAACCTGCTGGCCTAGCAGGCCATTTGGGCTTGCTGGCCCAACGAGCCACCAGCCTGGTGGCTGGCCCTGCTGCCCTTGCTAGCAGCTCCCACCTGCCACCACCTCTAGCACCTTTCAGGCATAGCCTGTACAGTCTCTCAACAGCAAACCCTTCCCCTCACGCCACCACCCAAGACAACCCCATTCCCATACACAGCTACCCTAAGCCCAGCCACCTCCACACACAATCCCCATTTGGCATAACCCTTTCCCTGAAGCAACCCCAAAATCCTAGAAAATCTGTGATTTTCTAGGTGTTTGGTTCCCAAGCTCTACAAAAGAGCAGCAACACAAGGGAAAAGGGTTTTTTTCCCCTTTTTGGTGGGGTTTTCGAAAATCTTTAGAAGAAAAAAACCTAGGTTACCACTACCTACAACTAGCAGCCATCAACACCAAAAACCCAAAAGCACCCTACCACAAACAAACCATCAACAGCCACCACAACAAACACCAAAGAAACAACACATTTGTTTTTTAAAAAAAGGGTTCATGGAGTTGGAGAAGTGATTTTGCGATTCTAAACGGTGAAAAGCTTGCTAGGGTTTAGAGGAAGGTATGGTTGAGTTTTGAAGACGATTTAAAGGTGGATGACGCTGGATCGGAGTAGTGAAGGCCACGGATAAAATCCTAAATCTAGGCTTTTGAGGTTAGTTTTAGGCAAAACTAAGGCTGGAATCTGAAAGAGGGGCCCAAAGGAGTTTGTGGGTGAATTTTAGAGTTGATCGGACACCAGCGAGAGGCGACCGACGGTGGGGCACGGCAGTCTGACAACTGAATCTGGGTTTCTTGCCAGATTCTGGTTTATTTTTAGAGAGATAGGAGAGAATTAGGCATGAGAAGAAACTAGAGAGAGAGAGGAAAAAGGGGTTTTGAGGAAAAAAATTAAAAAAAAGGCTATTTATACTGGTGCCAAATGGCATCGTTTCACTTAAGGAGAGGAAGACCCGCGTGCTAACCCTCTAGGCGACCCGGATCCGCGCCACCAGACCCGGCCAAAAAAAAAAAGTCAGCTGACCCATGCGTGACCCGCGGGCTGACCCGAGTTGAATCTGACTCGTATGTAACCCATTTTAGGGGAAGGAAAGAAGTGGAAAAGAAGGAAAAAAAAAGTAAAAGAAAAAAGGAAGAAGAAAAGAGGAAGAATGAAGAAGAATGAAGGAAAAAGAAAAGGAGTGGCCCAAATGCAGACCCGGCCCAGACGCGAGGCCCACTGCCAGCCTTTTGGGCTCAAACTCAAACAACATACTCTTGATTAAGCCCTCTAGAATTTTGGTATATTAATTTTCTATTACTTACTTATCTTTATTACTTTTTATTTAAATGTTCCTGCATTTTATTTTCAAAACAAAAATTCTAGAAAAATAAACATTTTACTGTTTTGGCAAGATATAAATATTAAAAAATTATTTTAAAAGAGAAAAATAAATAAGCTTCGGATTAAAGTGATTATTTAAAAAGAAAAAACCTTTAAAAGGAATTCTTTTCAGGATAGGTTAAAGTATTAATTTTTTTCCTAAAGTATTTCAAGTAATTATAATTAATGGGACATTACCAAAAGTATTAGGGTGTCTCAGAAATTATTTTTACATAGATGTTTTTTTTTTTATTAATAATAATTATTTAAAATATGTATAAAATGAAAAGAATAAAATATGAAAAAATTTAATTCACATGCATTGCAATTTTTTATATGATTGTTTGCATCATGTTCATCCACGCAAAAATAAAAAATGAATATGAATCTCCGGCGACGGAATTCGAAGGATGTCATAGTAATAATGATTTTTAAGATTTCCCTAGGTGAGAGAATTTCATTAAATATTACCTTAAGTAGTGGGAGTATTTGACAATATTCTCAATACAAAAACTAGTGTTAATTTCGAAAATGAATATAATAAAAAAAAATAAAATGAACATGTAAGCGCCTGATATTTTTGTCATGTTTGTGTTTGTAAATGATATGCTTTGTATGATTAATCATATAATTATGTATTCAATTACATATCTTATATGCTTAACCATTTGCATCCTATGCTTAAATATTTGCGTCATATAAATTTAAATAAAAAAGTGAATGCAAATTACCGACGACGGAATTCGAAGGATGTCATAGTGATGATTTCTAAGATATCCCAAGGTGAGAGGATCTCGTTAAATACCACCAAAAATATTGGGAATATTTAACGAGTATTCTCGATAAAAGATTTGTGTTAACTTTCATTTTTAAAAATATAATAATAACAATTTAAAAAAATAATAATAATAAACATGTTTTGAAAAAAGAAATAAAAGGAGAATTAATTTTAAATATCGATGTCAAGTCCATTTTATCGTAACCTAAAAAATAACAAGTCTCATTGCAAGATTTTATTATTCGTTAAGCGTGACATAAAAAACTGAGGAAAAGTCGACTTAATTCCTCTTGAAAAATGAAGGTTTTGAAAATGACCTTGAAAAAGACATGGAGTCGCCACCAATCTTTTTTAGCTAGGTGTGATCGGCCACCTATTAAAATCGGTTTTATAAAATATTTTAAAATTAATTAAAACATTTTAAAAACCAATTTCAAGTCGACGTTTTAAACCAGAGAAATCAAAGAAGCGGGTTCGGGACTCGGTTACGTGTGGGGAAGGATTAGCACCCTCACAACGCCCGTATAAAACAGTACCTTATTAATCGTGTGTTATCTCAAGTCTCGGTAAAAAGTTAGTTTTAAATTTAGTATTTCAAGTTAATTCCCAATTTAAAGAAAAATAATTCCATTTTTAATTGAAAATGATCCGGAATTTATAAATTCAAAATTTTCCTATATTTCCCAACAAACGTGGCAAAATATAGAAATTTTTATTAATTTGAAAAACGTTCCGCATCATTCTTATTTTAAAGAAGATATTCCGTTATTAATGATAATTAATGATATCCTCCCCAGCAAACCCGACAGAGAACTCATGAATTATTTTAACTCGGGAATATCTTTATTTTATTGAAAATCATTATCTTTTTGAAAACATTAAAAAATATATATGAATATGAATATGCATGACATTAATAAAATGACATAGCAAAATCTAAATAATATAATGCAATCTAAATGATATAATATAATTTAAATGTCTTAGCATATTCTAAATGAAATGAAATATCCTAAGTTATATGATATATTCTAAATGAAATGAAATGACCTAGGTAACATAATATGTTCTATATGAAATGAAATGTCCTAAGTCATATGATATATTCTAAATGAAATAAAATATCCTAAATGACATAATATATACCCTAAATGAAATGAAATAACTTAGGTAACATAATATATTCTACATGAAATGAAATGACCTAGGCAACATAACATATTCTATATGAAATGAAATAATTTAAATGACATGGCAAATATGAATGATATGGCATATAATTTAAATGACATGAAATATAAAATAATGCTATCATATAATATGCATGAAAATAAAAGTTAAAATAATAATGCATGAACATAGTATATGCTAAATAATATGACAAAAAATAACTAAATAAAAAGCATAGGATATCATGAAATATTCAAAACCATATAATAAACAATATAACATATAAATCAAAATAATAACAATACCATAGGAATTATCATAGCAAAAATCACATATTATATAAAATGCATGAATATGGAAAATGCAATGCACGAAAATGTATTTTTTCCTTTAATTAAGGAAATCCGTATATCTAAAAAGATATCCGGCTACCTTAGGAAAATATATCAAATTAAATATTCTAAAACCAAAATACTATGTGATTGTTTGAAAACAATTTTGAAAAATTTAGATTAAAAATAAAAACTTAGCTAAACCCTTTTTTAAGTGGCTCTAATTTCCTAAGTTTAAAATCCCGGACTTGACCACCCTTAACCCGAGACTTAAAAAAATCATTTTTAGAGTTTAAAAAAGCTTAGAAACTACCTTAAGTCAGTAGCTAAACTTCCTAATCAGCCCCCTCTAATTAACTTAACCAAAACAGAAAAATAATTTTCCTTCAAATTGAATTTTGACTCCACTGTCTAGTTTTAAGCCACAAATTTTTATTCTATTTTTAAAAATTCTAAAAAATTAAAAAAAAAAATTACTAGAGACTCAGGACATGTAAAACTACACGGAAAAAATGCCCAAAAAATCGGGAAAGTACAAGTACTGGGTGAAAAAACTGTTTTGCCAAAACACATTTTTGCCTTTGATAAAATCATTTAAAAATCAAAGTAAAAATATTTAAGACTCACAAAATGACTCACAAACAGTAGCTAGGACTTTTGAAAAGTTAGACAAAATTGGCTAAGTAAAAAAATCACAAAAGTATAATAATCAATTTAACAACTCTTTAATTTTCCACAAGTATACTCAAGAGAGCATGACTTTGGACCATTAATTGGCCTAAGTCATTAGTCAAGTGGCATGGACATAAAATGCATGAAAAAATATAGCAAATATGATGCATGAAATGCATGGTTTTAAACCTAAATGTCATGAAAAAATGCATGGCATCAATATAGTGACCTAGACCTAAATGAACTTGCATGGCATTTAATGCAACCTAGGTCTAAAATGCATGGCAAAATAAACCAAACCTAACATCTAAAATATGCATGGCAATAACACAAACACAAGGCATGCTTAAACCAAATACTCAATCAAATGTCATGAAAATGCAAACCTATCATCTAACATAACAAAAATGCACACACAAAGCAAAATAACATGAAGTGGCTGAATGGCCTCAAGCTCCAAACAAGCATGGCATTTTCACAAACACTTGATATACTTAAACCAAATACTTAATCAAATGTCAAGCAAATGCAAACCTATTAACTAACATAGCAAAAATGCACACACAAAGCAAAATAACATGAAGTGGCCGAATGGCCTCAAGCTCCAAACAAGCATGGCATTTTCACAAACACTTGATATACTAACATGCTCAACTTAAAATATAACAATCAAATCATGCAAATATAAAGTAGAGGTATTAAAACTAACAAACATTTTCACAAACACATGGATTACAAAATATAAAACATAAACAAATTTAAACATTTTGAAAACAGAAAATTAAAAATGCAAGAACATGATAATAAACTCATAAATGGCCATAAACTAACAACCAAATTAAAACAAGCTTCAAGTATATGTAGTAGAAGAATATTCAAAGCATCAAAGCTAAAAAAATAACAAAAATAACATGACAAATCAAAGCAAAACTGCAACAACAAAAAATATGGGCCATTGGCCATGGTAAGAAATCAAGGAAAAATTTGTAAGAACTCTTTTTTTTTTTAAAGAAAATATGAAGAAAGAACTTAAAAAGAACATTAAAAAACACTTATTTAAAAAGTAAAATCAAAAGAAAACTCACCAAAATAATAATCAAAATAGCAAAAACAAGAATGGAAAATCAAGAAAGTGCAAGAGTTGGTGCTAAAAGCAACTTCTAGAAGCTATCTTTCAAGCTTTTTCTCTTCAAACTTTATTTTATTTTCTAAAATTTTCTTTTAGCTTTGCAATAATGGAGATAAAACTCAGCCAAACAAGAGAGAAAAAATGAAAAATGAAAGTGAGCTGAAAATGAAAGAGCCCCCTCCCTTAAGCTGGCCGAAACTTCCTTCTCTCATCCCTAGGATGTTGTCATTTTTCCTCCAACCAATTTCAATCCAAGGGCTAGCGATTCAAGGTGTTTGAAACATGAAATTATCACCCTTAGATTAGGCCATCAGCTGTCCATAATTATAGCTATTCAAGAATTATGTTGACACTCTCCCTCTTCATCCATTGGCCCATGTGGCTTATTTGCAATGGCTTGATCAAAAAAATCACTAACTAACTCTTAATTTTTGGCCTTTTGATTGAAAAATAAGAAACTCCTTCCCTTCCTTGGGCCTTGACCGGCCAGCACTCCCTCTTCCAGCCCAAGTCTGATTTTTTTGAAAGGCAAGAGAAGCCCTTTCGGTTTCTTGGGTAAAATAACCTTTTTGCCCCCGGATGCAAATAAATAGCAAACGGACCCCAAATTCAAATTTTATTTTTTTATTACTTTCAAAATAATAAAAAATTGAAGTCTGGAAGTTTTCAAAATTTTTCGAGTCAGTTTTCTATTTATTTGGATTTTTTCTTCCAAAATTGCCCTTTTATGCCCCCACATTTTACCATTTTTTAAACGAGTTCCAAATCAAGATTTTTCTTCACCAATCTCTTCCAAATAATTTAAAAGTGTGATATGGAAGTTTTCATAATTTTTGGAACTCATTTGGTATTTTTTCGAGATTTATCAGCTTGAATTACTACATATGGGGCCCGAGATTTGGCCATTTTGAAACGAACTCCGAATCAAGATTTTAATTTTCCAATATATTCCAAATAATTTAAAAATGACATTTGCAAATTTTCAGAATTTTTGGAGTCCATTTGCTATTTTTCTGAGATTTATCTTCTTGAATTACTTCATAGGAGACATGGGATTTGGCCATTTTGCAAGCGAACTCCGAATCAAGATTTTTTTTCGCCAATCTCTTTAAAATAATTTAAAAATGAGATTTGAAAATTTTTAGAAGATTTGGAGTTCATTTGCTATTTTTTCGGGATTTATCTTCTTGAATTACTATGTGAGAGACCCGGGATTTGGCCATTTTGCAAACGAACTCCGAATCAAGATTTTATTTCCCCAATCTCTTCCAAATGATTTAAGAATGATATTTGAAAATTTTTAGAATTTTTGGAGTTCATTTGCTATTTTTCCCAGATTTTCCAATTTTGCCCTTTTGCCTCCAAAATCCGATTTTACTCAAAACAAGTCCGATTTTCAGATTTTCTTCAAACTGAGCCTTGGGTTATCCTTTTTTAATCATTCCTCATCCATTAGGGGCTTTTTTCTTACCAAGTCGGGCCATTTCTAGTAATTCTTCCCAATTTCACCGAAATTCACCAAAAACCCTAATTCTCGGTTTTCTCCCGGATTGACTTTTCTTTCAGTTTTTCTTTTAAGTGGCTTCTCCATTACTCGTATTTAGTGCTTATCTTTAATTTGGAACCTTTAATTTCGACCAATTCGATCGTTTAAGCACTTTTTCCCAAATTTTCCGGATTAGGGTTTCCTTTCTACTGAATCTCCATAACCCAACTTCCGAACTCCATATCTTTCGATGTAGACCTCGGATTATCAAAATTATTTCGGCATTTTTCAATTGAACTTCAAATCTTGATTTTGAAAGCGGGTTGACTTTTTCAATAGTTGACTTTTCGAGGTTGACTTTTTCGGGGTTGACTTTTTTAGGGTGAATTTTTTTGAGTTTGACTTTGTATGCTCGCCCTCTTAAACTAAGTCTCGGAGTACCACCTACAGGATGAAAAAAATCTTTTTACATTCTGAAACATCAATTTAGGAAGAAAACATACCTGTTTTAGTGGTCCGGACAAAATTAAGTGTCTACAGCTGCCCCTCTTTGGCTATTGCTGAGAAATCAGGAAAAGATAAACAAATACTAAATTTGTACGGTTAGTGAAATCACATGTGAAGGAAAGGGAAAGGGGTTTTTTTCTTTCATTTTTCCATCATTTTTTCATTTTTTCATTTTTTTTTGTTTTTGAAAAAGCTGTAAATTGAAGATTTTGTCCTTAAATTAAATTCCCTGACTAATCAAGGCTCGACCCATCTTAAGGAAACGAGTTCAATTTGAAAAGAAAAAGTTGTGCCCGGAGGTCTTAAAAATAGTGCCCGAAGGTCTTAAAAATGGTGCCCGAAAGTCTTTAAAATAGTGCCCGGAGGCCTTACCCGTGATGAAAAATTATGCCCGGAGGTCTTTAAAATGGTACCCGGAGGTTTTTAAAATGGTGCCCAGATGCCTTACCCGTGATGAAAAATTATGCCCAGAGGTCTTAAGAATGGTGCCCGGAGGTTTTACCTGTGATTTGAAAATACCTTGACAACGGTCTCAAGGCTCGACTCATTTGATAAATAGAATGAATTCGATTTAAAACAAAAGGAAATACCTCGACAGTAGTCTCAAGGCTCGACTCATTTGATAAAACAGAATGAATTCGATTTAAAACAAAAGGAAATACTTCGATGGTGGTCTCAAGGCTCGACTTATTTTATAAAACAGAATGAATTCGATTTAAAACAAAAGGAAATACCTCGATGGAGGTCTCAAGGCTCGACTCATTTTGGTAAAACCGAATGAATTCAATTTAAAACAAAAAGGAATACCTCGACGGAGGTCTCAAGGCTCGACTCATTTGGTAAAACAGAATGAATTCGATTTAAAACAAAAAGGAATACCTCGACGGAGGTCTCAAGACTTGACTCATTTGATAAAACAGAATGAATTCGATTTAAAACAAAAAGAAATACCTCGACGAAGGTCTCAAGGCTCGACTCATTTGAGGAGCAAAATGAGTTCGATTTGGAAAGGAAACATATCTCGACAGTGATCTCGGGGCTCGACTCGTTTGAAAAAACAGAACGAGTTCACTTTGGGGAAATCCAAGTTTTCCTGATTTCTGCTATGTTAGCTAAATGCAATGATGAGAATGACATGTTTTGCAAATTCTTGTATGTTTCCTAAGAATGAATGCAATCAAATGATTGTGTCGTGATTCCTAATCCATGGTTTTTTTGAGGTTCACAGATTATCCGACTTCATGATGCAGTCTTCATTTGTTCATTGATGCCCCACTTAAGGAATCCTTCACTCAAGATAACTTGTCAAACAGTCTCAGTTTCTGACTTTCGCTGAAATTCACAGATTTTTTGACTTCGTGATGAAGTTTCCAACACGTTCACTGTTTTCTTTTCTTGGTGAACTTTCCAAACCTTTCCCAAGATTTAAATCTATTCCTTAGTAATACTTTGAAATCCTTTTAGTTAAAGATTTTTTTATTACTAATCATCATTCAATTTAATAACAATCATAATGCATCTCAAAAATGTATAAAAAAATATGAATCAAGCAAAAATTGTCATGAAAAGGATAACAAGAATTTATTGCAAGAAATGTTTTATAATAGCAAAAATAAATATCAAGGATATAAGAAACAAATGTAAGGTTATAGGTTGTAGATGCCCCGGATGCAGAATATCTTGGACCCCTCCCTTTTCAAACCATCTGAAATTTCTCTTGAACGAGCAATTTACTTGGGTAACCTCTTAGCTTCCGTAGTTACATCAGACTGAGTTGTTCTCCTTTCTTCTGATTTTCAGATACTTTCTCCCCCTTTACACGGAGCATTGGTTCGAACTTTGATTAGTACTTGAGCCGCCCTTTGCGGGTTTTCAACTTAAGTGTCCTCCATTCGGTATTAAGTCGCCCTTTGCGGGTTTTCGGCTTAAACCTCTCCTTTTACATTCTTTCTTTTTTTTTTCCATTTTTTTTGTATTCTACCATGCATCTAAGAATTCTAAATATTTCCAAGGTAAAAATGTCAATTCAAAAGATGGGATGAATTCTGAGAATAACCTTTCAAATTAAATATCCATGCTTGATCAAAATGGGCTTGTAAAGCACGTAATGTAGGCCAAGGTTTAGGTTTAGAAAGAAAGGATAAAATAGGCCCAAAGTGTGTTTAAAGGTGATTGGATCAAGGATCATTTCCTGAGGAAAACTCATTCTTGAAGCATTTGTCCCTTTTTGGACTTTGTTTTTGCTTTGTTGGCTTTCATTTGCCACATTTTTCGATGGCTTTCTTTTTGCCATGATTTTTTTATTATTTTTCCTCGCATTTGCCCTCCTATGTAGAGGGTGATCCTTGATCAAGGTTTAAAGAAAGAAATAATTCCTAAGGCTCAAAGGGGTGACTAAGGATAATTTCTTCTTAGTGAAAGGAATATGAAAGATGGCCATTCATCATATCAAGCATGAATATTTTCTTTGAAAAACCATTCACAGGGGAAATAGATATATAGAATTTCTATTTTTACACTTGGAATCATTCGAATTTTCATGTGCACAGCATCACACACATTTTTTTTTAAGCATAATACTTCTCCAGTTCATCAACATTCATGGGATTTCTGAAATCCTCCCCATCCATTCTAGTTAAAATCAATGCTCCTCCAGAAAAAGCTCTTTTTACCACATAGGGTCCTTCCCGATTCGGAGCCCATTTCCTTCTCGGCTCATTCACTATAGGGATAACTTTTCTTAGTACCAACTCCCCCTCTCGGAATTGTCTGGGACGAACCTTCTTGTTGTGGGCTCGAATCATCATTTTCTGATACAACTGTCTATGACAAATTGCTTTCAATCTTTTCTCCTCGATGAGATTCAACTGTTCATAACGACCTCTAACCCATTCTGCTTCCTCTAGGCCAACTTCCATCAAAACCCGAAGTGAAGGGATCTCAACTTCAATAGGTAGCACTGCTTCCATCCCGTATACCAAAGAAAATAGCGTTGCCCCTATTGATGTGCGGACCGAAGTACGATATGCATGAAGAGCAAAAGGAAAAATCTCATGCCAATCCTTGTACACATTGGTCATCTTCTCAACAATCTTCTTGATGTTCTTGTTAGCTGCTTCTACTGCGCCATTCATCTTCGGACGGTAAGGTGCTGAATTATGATGTGTGATCTTGAATTGAGTACACATTTCTCTCATCATCTTATTGTTCAAATTGAGAGCATTATCTGAAATAATTCTTGCTGGCAACCCGTAACGACATATGATTTCTTTTTTAACGAATCTGCATACCACCGACTTTGTTACATTCGCATAGCAAGCAGCTTCTACCCACTTTGTGAAATAATCTATGGCCACCAAGATGAAATGATGTCCATTTGAAGCTTTCGGGGTAATAGGCCCGATCATATCCATTCCCCACATTAAAAAAGGCCACGGTGCAGTCATGACATGTAATGGTGATGGCGACACATGAATCTTATCTGCATATATCTGGCATTTATGGCACTTCCGGGAATAACTGATGCAATCTTCTTCCATCATCAACCAATAGTACCCTGCCCTCATAATCTGTTTAGCAAGCATGTGACCATTAGCATGAGTGCCACATATCCCTTCCTGGACCTCTTCTATGATTCTTTGAGCTTCGGCAGACCCGACATATCTCAATAGGACTTGATCTTTCCCTTTCTTGTAGAGAATCTCGCCATCTAGAATGAAACCATTGCTAGCCTTCTCAGAGTCCTCTTGTCATTTTTTGTTGCTTGTTCTGGATACCGTTGACTCTTGATGTACTGCAAGATGTCGTTATACCAAGGAAGGTCATCTGCTTCTTCTTTAATACTCAAACAGTGGGCAAGAGACTTATATATGCTCATCTTGATCGGCACAACTTTCGCCCCTTCATTCACTTTAAACATTGATGACAAAGTAGCCAGAGCATCCGCCATCAGGTTTTCTTCTCGAAGAAAGTAATTGAAATTCACTTCTTCAAACTCCTCCAATAAACTCAGTATGAGTTCTTTGTATCGGATTACCTTTGTATCTCGGGTTTTCCATTGTCCTCGTAGCTGGTAAATCACTAGGGCTGAGTCTCCGAAAACTTCCAATACTTTGATCTTTCTGTCCACCGCAACACAAAGGCCCATAGTATATGCTTCATACTCGGCAGTATTGTTTGTACAATCAAAATCCAATTAGAAGTGAAAGGATAATAATCTTCTTCAGGGGATATAAGCACTGCCCCGATTCCATGCCCCATGGCATTAGATGCGCCATCAAAGTACATTTTTCCATACTTTCTTCTTCAAGGGAATCTCATCTGCTTGTGACACATACATCAAATCTTTATCCGGGAAGTCAAAGTTCAATGACTCATAATCTTCCACTGCCCGACTTGTTAAGAATTCAGCTACTGCACTACCCTTGATAGCTTTTTGACTTACATATACAATGTCGTATTCTAACAATAAAACCTGCCATCTTGCTGTCCTCCCTGACAAAGAAGGTGCTTCCAACATGTACTTGACTGGATCCAGCTTGGCAATCAGCCACGTTGTGTGATACAACATATACTATCTAAGTCTTCGAGCAGTCCAAGCTAAGGCACAACAAAACTTTTCTACCGATCAATATTTCAACTCATAATCTGTGAACTTCTTGCTGAGGTAGTAAACTGCCTGTTCTTTCTTTCCAGTTTCATCAAGCTGCCCAAAACATAACCCATGGATCTTTCAAATACTGATAAATACAATATCATTGGTTTATCCGAAGGTGGCATTAATACTGGTGGGTTTGATAGATAATGCTTAACCTTTTCAAAAGCAATCTGACACCCTTTATCCCATTCTCCTGGATCACGTTTTCGAAGTAACTTAAATATTGGATCACATTTATCGGTTAACTATGAAACAAACCGAGCAATGTAATTCAATCTCCCCAGAAAGCCTCTTACTTCCTTTTGAGTGCGAGGTGGTGGCAAATTCTGGATGGCCTTCACTTTATCTGGGTCAATCTCAATTCTTCTTTTGCTGACGACAAAACCCAACAACTTCCCCGAAGTGACTCCAAAAGTGCATTTTGCCGGATTTAGCTTGAGTCTAAATTTCCTTAGTCGTTCAAAGAGCTTCTTAAGATTCGCAATATGCTCCTCTTCTCCTTGTGACTTTACGATCATATCATCAACGTAGACCTCAATTCCCTTATGCATCATATCATGAAACAAGGTCACCATGGCTCTCTGGTATGTTGCCCCAGCATTCTTCAACCCAAATGGCATTACTTTGTAGCAGAAGGTTCCCCACATTGTAACAAATGTGGTTTTCTCTATATCTTCCGGTGCCATCTTGATTTGATTGTATCCTGAGAACCCGTCCATGAAAGAAAATAAAGAACTCTTCGCCATATTATCCACCAGAGTATCAATATGGGGCAAAGGAAAATTATCTTTAGGGCTGGCCTTGTTCAAATCTTGGTAATCAACGCACATCCGCACTTTGCCATCTTTTTTTGGTACCGGAACAATATTTTCCACCCATTCTGGATATTTTTCCACCTCTAGGAATCCAGCATCAAATTGTTTCTTCACCTCTTCTTTTATCTTTAACAGCATATCAGGCCTCATTCTTCTCAACTTTTGCTGAATTGGCTTGCATTCTGGCCTCAAAGGGAGCTTATGAACCACAATATCCGGATCTAACCCTGGCATATCTTGGTAAGACCATGCAAATACATCCACATACTCCTGGAGCAAAGCTATTAATTCACCTTTTATTGATGGTGACAATGAAGTTCCAATTTTGACTTCTTTTATCTCTTCACCATTTCCCAAATTTATTGTTTCCAATAATTCCTTATGAGGAAGTACTTGCTTCTCCTCTTGTTCTATTTTCCTTAATAGATCTCGAGGTAGACCATAATCCTCAGTATCTTCATTAGCCTCAAAATCACCCGTGCAAATGGGTCTTTCAAAATCAATTTCAGAATTACTAACAGGAGGGTCCTCATATTCCGCATCCGTACACCTGTAAATAGGTGGAGAAAAAAAACAATATAGGAAAATATATATATAAAAAACAAAATAAATAACAAAAATGAAAGAATTTGGACACATCAATATGGATAATGCATTGTGCTTGTTATTTATTGAATGAAAATAGTTAAAAAAAAGCCCATTACAAAAAAAACTCTTAATATCTTTGGGTAAAGATAATTAAGATTGCTTTTTTAAAAAGTATTACTTTGGAATAGACTTAAAAACTATGGGCAACTCAATCGCACTCCAGTCGGTTAGTCTATATCCTGGTGGACAAGGTCGCACCATCCAGCTAGTACTCTCTCTTCCAATTCTGTCTTTCTCGGTCGTGCAGATCTCCACATCATTCATCTGCTCATCACTATTCACCTGGAATCTCTTGAAGGCTTTCTCTATCATTACAAGCACATCAATAGAATTCTTTTCTCCGAACAGAGAATCGGCTGAGCGAAAGCTGTGAAGGATAGGTGGGAATGTCATAGACTCCCAGTCAATATCCATACCCGTAAGACGGGCCATCCTCCTTTGTCGGTTCTTTTCAACTTGTCTTCTTTTCTCATGGGCTTTCGGAAGATATCCTAGGCCAAACCAGTCCTTCTTTCCTTTTACTTCTATGGTTCGAGCCATCCCCTGAAGATATTTCCCGAGACCCTTTCCAGCCCTGCAGCCTTTTCCTACAGTAGTTCTTACCCCCAGCCTTGTGTTCTTGGGCAGCCTCGATTTCAGAATTTTCCGTCATTCAGTGACAAAAACTACATTTACAAATTCCAAAGACCGAAAAGAACACTCCACGGCCTCTTCATTGGGCTCCACATAAGGAGATTCAGTGGATGCGGAGGCTATTATGTCTTCCTCCCCTGATTATCAACCGGCCCTCCATCACAAATTTTAGTTTCTGGTGAAGAGATGAGGGTACAGCCCCAGCTGAATGTATCCATGGCCTTCCCAACAAGCAGTTATAAGATGGATTGATATCCATGACCTGGAAATTCACTGTATATGTGCACGGGCCTATTTCCAGAGGAACTTCAATGGTTCCCATAACCTCTCTCCTTGTTCCGTCAAAAGCTCTGACCACCGTGCAACATGGTATCATATAGGATAAATCCACTAGTAACTTGGATAAGGTTGCTAAAGGCATCACATTTAGTGAATAACCATTATCCAAAAGGACCCTCGGTAATATGTGCCCCTTACAAGTGGTGGTTATATGGAGAGCTTTTGTTGATCCAATACCACTGGGTGGTATCTCCTCATAGCTGAAAAATATGTAGTCATCAGCTGCGATGTTTCCCACCAACCTATCCAGCTTTTCCACTGATATATTATTAGCCACGTATGCTTGATTTAATACTCTTAACAGAGCATTTTTGTGTGGTTCTAAATTTAAAAGCAAGGATAAGATTGAGATCCTAGCTGGTTGACGTTGCAGTTGTTCAACCACGCTATACTCACTATGCTTTATAAATTTCAAGAACTCACAAGCTTCCTTCTCACATACTGGTTCTTTGATTCTGTTAACCGGGGCTGATCCCCTCTCTGTTTCCTCTGGAAAATCCATCTCAATATGAATTGGTTCGACGACCTTCTTCCCTTTATCAATTCGTCTGTCTTTCCCTGCTACCCCTTGTTCAACGACCTCCGGAGCATAACACCTCCCGTTTCGGGTTAAATGCCCCACACCTGTAATATTCTGCTGGCCTGAAGACCCGGGCATAACCATGCTGCAGTCATATTTCCATGGTGTAGCCTTGTTTTCCTTGTATGGAAAGGAAACAGGTAAATCAATGATTAATTTGGGCGCGTTTTCTTCCATGGCTGGCATAACTTTTTCCTCCGGTTCATCATAGTAGATGATTAGGGGTCTTCCTATCCCATAGCCACCTGTATTTTCAATGAATTCTATTTCCCCTTCTATCTCCTCATAGAATTGGGCTACCCCACTATCCATCATCTTTTGGACTTTAACCCGAAAGTCCCCGCAGTTCTGTATGTCATGGCCTTCATCCTTATGGAATGGGCACCAATTATGCACCCTTCTTGCAACCATTTTCAGACCTTCCGTACCTTCCACCAATCCTTCCTTGACCATTTCCGCCCATATTGTCATCATTGGAGTCTTAACCTCCCCAATATCCTTTTTTAATCTTCTGTCCCCTCCGGTCAATATTGCATTCACCTGATTCCCAGCATGATTGGGCAATGGATTTCTAGCTACGTTTGGCCCATTTTTTGATCCAAACTTCACAACCCCAGCATGGGCACCAATTATGCACCCTTCTTGCAACCATTTTCAGATCTTCCGTACCTTCCACCAATCCTGCCTTGACCATTTCTGCCCATATTGTCATCATTAGAGTCTTAACCTCCCCAATATTCCTTTTTAATCTTCTGTCCCCTCCGGTCAATATTGCATTCACCTGATTCCCAGCATGATTGGGCAATGGATTTCTAGCTACGTTTGGCCCATTTTTTGATCCAAACTTCACAACCCCAGCATTAATCAGGCTTTGGACTTTCTTTTTGAAGGCTAGACAATCTTCAATTGAATGTCCTTGGATTCCCGCATGGTATGCACAGTTGGTCTTTGCATTGTACCATCTTGGATATGGAGGTGTCAAAGGTTTTAGGTACACGGGTGCAACAAGTTGACCCTGCAATAGTTTTGGATATAGATCACCGTAGGTAATGGGAATCGGATCAAATTGGGCTTTTTGACCGTAGGCCCTTATGTGTTTGGAACAGCATTTCTAGGAAGGGTGATTTGAGAGGATATGCCAGTTGGGAATGGCTGTTGTGGTATGTTGGTGTAGGGGAACGGATTTTGGGTAAGGTGGTTGATATTGGGGTAATAAGGATTATACCCCGGGTATGGTGTGTAAGGTGTCGGTGGTGCATAAGGTATGGTAGGGGTATAAGGCCTCAGTGGTGTGTTTGGTGTAGGAGGTGTATAAGGGTATTGGTTGAAGCTTACTGCATGGGTTTCCTCCTTTTTCTTTGTAGGAAAAGCTCTCTTTGGGGTAGCAGACTCACCTCCTTCCATCTTTCCATTTTTAATAGCTGACTCAATCATTTCTCCATATATTACCATATCCGCAAAATCTTTGGTAGCGTTTCCCATCAATCTATCATAATAAGGTGCTTTCAATGTGTTGATGAAAAGCACCGTGGTTTCTTTGTTGGTTAAAGGGGGTTGCACTTGTGTGGCCAGATCCCTCCACCTTTGTGAATACTCTTTGAAGGTCTCATTGGACCTCTTTTCCATGTTCTGTAATGACAGCCTATCCGGTACCATGTCAGAAACGTGCTTATAGTATTCCCTAAAAGCCCTGGCCAAATCCGTCCATGAACGAATCTTGGTACGACTGAGTTGGTTGTACCATCGGGTGGCTGACCCTGTTAAGCTGTCTTGGAAGCAATGAATAAGCAACTTCTCATTATCCTCATGCCCTGTCATCCTTCTACAGTACATAGTCAGATGAGCCGATGGGTTGGTGGTCCCATTATACTTTTCAAAGTCTGGTACTTTGAACTTCGGTGGAATTATTAGATCATGTACCAAGCACATCTCTTTGGCATTTAGACTACCAAACAACTCTGCACCTTCCACTGCTCTTAGCCTTTCTTCCAACAACTGATATTTCTTCTCAGATTCAGCAGTTTTGACCCTCTTCAGTTCAGTCATTTTGGCCATTTCCTTCTCTGCCATTTCTTCGAAGTCTGAAACCTCAACCTCAATTGGATCAACTCCAATGTTACCCCTTTTTGGATCGAAATTCTGTGCTTTGGCCGCCGGCTAGATGTAGATGTAGGATGCTGCCCCAGTTGCGATTTCATTTCCCACAAGTTGGGATGTCTGGCTATTTCTCTGTACCACTTCTGGTCTATCCTCCCGATTCACTGCCCCCATTCCAGCAACTAAATTCTCTCTGGGCCACTTCTGCTTCATCATTGTGCTCATCATCTCCATGAGCTTTGTCATCTGTTCTCATGTCTCCTCTTGAGACTTAGTCAACTGTTCTTGTAGTTTTTTCTGGATTCTTTCCATTCTCTCAATTCTGGCAAGCTGATCGTTTTCCATGGCTTTTGTTCGAGACCGAGTATTGTAAGAGTGTTGGAAATCTGGTTCTTTCTGAGTGCGACCAATTGTACCTTTATTTTTTAAAAACCATGGATTAGAAATTATTGACACATTTCTTATTTTATTTTATAAAAAATGAATAAATGAATGAATGTAGGAATGAATCGGTGTTAATGAATGAACAACTAAGTAAATGACTAAGTGTATGAACATATAATGAATAAATGAATGGACCAATAAATGACTAAGTGTATGAACAATTTATAAAGAATAAATGAATGAATGATTATGAACAAATAAAATATAAAAAAAAAGAATGAGTGAATAATGAATGCATTTAAAGTATTGGCCCCGGGATAATTCCAATCAAACGGTCTTTCATTGATTTCCTAGAACTAAATACATAAAAAAAAAGATCCCTGCTTTAGACAACATGATAGCCTATCTCTCCTAAAAACTATTACAAAACACTGGTAATTCCCTCGGATTCTGGACCTTTTTCATTGTCCTCTTTTGATTGCCTTGCTCTTCCATATGATCCCTACTTATTCACGGCCCTTTGACGTGTCAGCAGAAGCATCGCCGTGTAAGCTTTCCCTAGCTTGTTTCTCCAGTTGATTTGCTCAGGCTTCCTCGTGTTTTGCTTTCTCCTTCCAGTAGTTATTCTCCTTCTTGAGGTTTTTGACCTCATGTTCCCACTCCCCGGAAGTTTTGAGAGTCTCCTCAAATTTGAGCTAAAAACGATACCTCTTGTTCTCCAAATGTAATTCCCGAAGATCGCCCTTAACAGTGTCCCTTTCTCTCTTAATCTGTTCCTTTTCTTTTTCCCAAGCTGATTCCCTATCTTTCATGTCCTCAAGTTCTTCTTGCAGTCGGGCAATCTCCTTGCTCATCCGGGCCTTTTCTTTTTCAAATTCCGCTCTTGCAATTTCTAACTCTGATGGTATTTCCCTCGGTGGCGGATTCATGAACTGGACCTCCTCCCCATCTGATGTCAATAGTCTATCATTAACCCTTAATTCCCTCCATACCAGGTAATCAGGTCTGACGGTGTCAGCATATCTGGCCACTTTTATCCGGTGAGTTTTCTTCCATGCTTCAATCACTGCCCGCACTTTTTCGGAATATCCGTCTTCCCCATAAGTGAACTCTGATGATCCTAGATTATGAGTCATGGGTGTGAATTGTCGGGACTCAACCTGTCTTTACACCAACAAAGGCGCATAACTCACAGACCCCCAAATTTCGAGTAGTGGAACTCCCAGGTTGTCTCCATATTTGTACATAATCGGTATAAGAACCATCCATGGAGCTCTCCAAGTCACCATCTCCCCTTTTAGATTTCGGAACATGTTGACCCATTTCTCTTCCTTCCCGTTTTTAGGCCAATCATTTTGAAGGAATTCCCTAATCGGAACTAAAGTCTTCATGTACGGTTTGAAGGAAACATTTTCTATCTTCCCAAAGTGACTTTGAATCCAACTATAAAGGAGTTGTACACACCCCTTGATTCTCCCTTGTCCTGCCCTTTTACAAAAATTCAAGGATCGGATAGTTTTCAGCTATGATGGCTGGAGATGGGTTGATCTTCTGTTCCAACTTTTAAAGAAATCAAACACGGCTATATCCACATGACCCAATATCTTCGGGAATATGATTAACCCGTAGATGGCTAGAGCGAAGATGTCCCTGGCTTTTGCTTTGTCGGAACAACCCAATATCAACTGTCGGAGAGTTTCCCACGGAATGCACCCATTTTTCTGCTTTGTGTCCACATGACTCTTAACCCATGTTGTATCCATTCCTGTGATCCTAGCCACTTTCTTCTTCAAACCTGAAGGTTTCATCTCCTTCAAATATACCCGATCAGGATTAGGACATTCAATACGTAACAGTGTCGAATATTCTTCAATCAGTGGTGTCATATCCTCCTTGTTAAAAGTGAAACATCTATAAGCAGGATTCCAAAACTGTACCATAGCCTGAATCAACCCACTATTGACCTGAATCGGAATTAAGAGTGCTATGTCTCCATATTTCTGAGTGAAGGCTTCTTTCTTTGATACATTCCACTGATTCCAAATGTCGGCTAACCCTCGGAGATTATTCTGTCTAGGATCCACTTTGACCCTTTCCGGCAATACTGACACATAATCGTTCTTGAGGCAATCACCATCCTCCCTCTGATCTTTTTCCGACCGTGCCCTGACTATTGCATGATCTTCTATCACTGAAATAACCTGACACTCCATGAAAGTCCTTTGGGTTGATAACTATCCCGAGGCCAATAAACTTCAAGTGTATGATGATGTCTATGATGCATGTCAAAGAAAAGAAAACAGAAAGAAATAGATTAGTAAGGAAATGAATTCACAAATATAACATAAATAACAACATGCCTTTAAAAAATTTCCCGAAAATTTAAACAGAGCTTCGGCATTACGAAGCCTTTGGGACAAAATAATAAAAAAAAATACGAGCGGTATGATGTTAGCTCATCATCTCCCAATTGGTATCTAACATATAGAGAGATGGTAAAAGGTTGGAAATGTTCCTCCATGTGTTCTTAAACTTCGGGTATCTAACAGAAATCCGGCATGGCTTCGCCTAGGTTTACTATATGAAGGTGAATTGGTTCTAAGGCCCCAAATTGTTCCTCACTGTCACCGGTCAAGGCTAGTAAGGCACCCCGATAAAGGCGGGTTCAATTCGTTAGAATATATTTTCCTATGCCCGTACGGAGGATTATCACGAAGGCATTAGGTACTTTATACTCCGGAAGTGTTTCACTAGCCCATACGGAGGATTAATCACGAAGGCGTAGTTACTTTACTCCCAATTAAAAGGATGGAACCCGGGTAGAGGATTCATGTTATGCAAATGCAAATATAGTGTGTGCGGAGGAACAAAACAAACCTGTCACCACCTATTCTACAACCCTTATTCTAAATACCCCACTAAAATTAAATAATGTAAAACATCAGTCAAGCAAACATATAAATACGCAACAAAATAACCAAAGAACAAATAATAATATGAATGCACATGAATATGGACATATTAAAACATTTTTTAATTTCAAAATTCTCTTTTATTTTAAAAAAATATGGGAATTAAAAATAAATACCAATTAAACCAACAAAATCGAGACTTAGATAACACACGAATAATTCTAGGCATGACTCTCTAAAAAGTCCCCAGTGGAGTCGCCAAGCTGTCGCAACCTAAAAAATAACGAGTCTCATCGCAAGACTTTATTATTCGTTAAGCGTGACATTAAAAAAACCCGAGGAAAAGTCGACTTAATTTCTCTAGAAAAATGAAGGTTTTGAAAATGACCTTGAAAAAGACATGGAGTCGCCACCAATCTTTTTTAGCTAGGTGTGATCGGTCACCTATTAAAATCGGTTTTATAAAATATTTTAAAAAATAATTAAAACATTTTAAAAACCAATTTCAAATCTGCGTTTTAAACCAGAGAAATCAAAGAAGCGGGTTCGGGAGTCGGTTACATGCGAGGAAGGATTAGCACCCCCATAACGCCCGTATAAATCGGTACCTTATTAATCGTGTGTTATCTCAAGTCTCGGTAAAAAATTGGTTTTAAATTTAGTATTTCAAGTTAATTCCCAATTTAAAGAAAAATAATTCCATTTTTAATTGAAAATGATCCGGAATTTATAAATTCAAAATTTTCCTATATTCCCCAACAAACGTGGCAAAATATAGAAATTTTTATTAATTTTAGAAAATTTTCTGAATCATTCTCTTTTTAAAGAAGATATTCCGTTATTAATAATAATTGATGATATCCTCCCCAGCAAACCCGGCAGAGAACTTATTTTAACTCGGGAATATCTTTATTTTATTGAAAACCATTATCTTTTTTTGAAAACATTTAAAAGAAATGAATATGTATATGCATGACATAAATAAAACGACATAGTAAAATCTAAATAATATAATGCAACCTAAATAACATGACATGATTTGAATGCCTTAGCATATTCTAAATGAAATGAAATATCCGAAGTTATATGATATATTCTAAATGAAATTAAATGACCTATGTAACATAATACATTCTATATGAAATGCAATATCCTAAGTCATATGATATAATCTAAATGAAATAAAATATTCTAGATGACATAATATATCCTAAATGAAATGAAATGACCTAGGTAATATAATATATTCTACATGAAATGAAATGATTTAAATGACATGACAAATATGAATGATATGGCATATAATTTAATGACATGGAATAAGATAATGCTATCATATAATATGCATGAAAATAAAAATAATAATGCATGAACATAGTATATGCTAAATAAAAATAACTAAATAAAAGCATAGGATATCATGAAATATTCAAAGCCATATAATAAACCATATAACATCAAAAAATATAAATCAAAATAATAACAATATCATAGAAATTATTATAGCAAGAATCACATATTATATAAAATGCATGAATATGAAAAATGCAATGCATGAAATGTATTTTTTCCTTTAATTAAGGAAATCCGTATATCTAAAAAGCTTTCCGGCTACCTTAGGAAAATATGTCAAATTAAATATTCTAAAACCGAAATACTTTGTGATTGTTTGAAAACAATTTTGAAAAGCTTGAATTAAAAGTAAAAACTGGGCTAAATCTTTTTTAAATTGCTCTAATTTTCTAAGTTTAAAAATCCGGACTTGAATACCCTTAACCCGAGACTTGAAAAACCATTTTTAGAGTTTAAAAAGGCTTAGAAACTACCCTAAGTCAGTAGCTAACCCTCTTAATCAGCCCACTCTAAGTAACTTAACCAAAACAGAAAAATGATTTTTCTTTAAATTCAATTCTGACTCCACTGTCCAGTTTTAAGCCACGATTTTTTACCCTATTTTTAAAAATTCAAAACATTCTGAAAAAAATACTGGAGACTCAAGACATGTAAAAATACACGGAAAAAAATCGGATTAATTTTCGGATTAAAGATGAATTCCCAGAAGAATCGAAAATGTACGAGTACTGGGTGAAAAAAAACTGTTTTGCCAAAATACATTTTGCCTTTGATAAAATCATTTAAAAATCAAAGTAAAAATATTTAAGACTCACAAAATGACTCACAAACAGTAGCTAGGACTTTTTGAAAGTTAGATAAAAATTGGCTAAGTAAAAAAAAAAATCACAAAGGTAGAATAATCAATTTGACAAACTTTAATTTTCCACAAGTGTGCTCAAGAGAGCATGACTTTGAACCATTAATTGGCTCAAGTCATTATTCAAGTGGCATGATCATGAAATGCATGAAAAAATAAAGCAAACATAATGCATGAAATGTATGAGTTTAAACCTAAATGTCATGAAAAAATGCATGGCATTCATATAGTGACCTAGACCTAAATGAACTTGCATGGAATTTAATGCAACCTAGACCTAAAATGCATGAACATGCATGGCAAATAAACCAAACTTAATAACTAAAATATGCATGGCATTTTCACAAACACAAAGCATGCTTAAACTAAAAACTCAACCAAATATCATGCAAATGCTAACATATCAACTAACATGGCAAGAATGCACATAAAATGCAAAAATTCCAAGGGTGGCCGAATGGAATAATGTAACTAGCAAACATGGCATTTTCACAAACACTTGGTATATTAACATGCTCAACTAAATCAAATGTCATGCAAATGCTAAAACCTACTAACTAACATGGCAAAAATGCAACACACAATGCAGAACACATGGAGTAGCCAAATGGCCTCAAGCTCCAACAAGCATGGCATTTTCACAAACACTTGGTATACTAACATGCTCAACTAAAATATAACACTCAAATCATGCAAAAATCACACAAGCATTTTCACAAACACTTAATATACTAAATCTAAAACATGCTCAACTAAGATATAGAACTCAAATCATGCAAAAACCACACAAGCATTTTCACAAACACTTGATATACTAAATCTAAAACATGCTCAAATGAAAACAGAAAATTAAAAATGCAAAAACATGATATTTAAATCATAAATGACAACAAACAAAGCAACCAAATTAAAACATAACTCAAGAATATGAAGTTAAATAACATTTAAAACACCAAGATCAAAGAAAATAACATAAACAATATGGTAAAATAAACCAAAATAGCAACTTAAATAAATAATGTAGGCCAATCGGCCATGGTGAGTTTATTGTAAAACAAATTGTAAAAAATATATTTAAGAAAGAGATGAAGAAAGAACTTAAGAAGAACAATAAAAAAAACATTTATTTAAAATGGAAACTCACCAAATAGTAATCAAAATTGCAAAAATAAGAATGGAAAATCAAGAAAGTGCAAGAGTTGGTGCTTAAGGGCAACCTCAAGAAGCTATATTTCAAGCTTTATCTCTTCAAACTTTTCTTTCTTTTCTAAAATTTTTCTTTTTGCCTTCAACAAAAGAGGGAAAAACCAAGTAAAAACCAAGAGAACTCAGCAAAAATGAAGATGAAAATTGCAAATTCTGAACCCACCTATGCTGGTCGAATGGCCCTTAAAATGCTCCAAGATGTTGTCATTTTTTTTAACCAATTTTCCATCAAATGGCTAATAATCCAAGGTGAAAAAATCATGAAATTACCACCTTTAGATTAGCATATCAGCTGTCCCAAATCACAGCTATTCAAGAATAATGTTGACATCTCTCTTGGCCTATGTGGCATAATCACCATGGCTTGATCAAAGAGAATCTCTAACTAACTCTTAATTTTTAGCCATTTGATTGAAAAATCAGAAGCTTCCTCCTTCCTTTGGGCCTGGGCAGGCCAACACTTCTTTTTTCCTGCCCAAGTCTGATTTTTTGAAAGGCCCAAAGAAGCCCTTTTCGGTTGCTTGGGTGAAATGACCGTTTTGCCCCCCGGATGCAAATAAATATCAAACGGACTCCAAATTTGATTTTTTATTTTTTTAATACTTCCAAAATAATAAAACATTGAGTTTTGGAAGTTTTCAAGTCCGTTTGCTATTTATTTGGATTTTTCCTTCCAAAAATGCCCTTTTATGCCCCCTACATTTTACCATTTTTTAAACGAGCTCAAAATCAAGATTTTTCTTCACCAATCTCTTAAAAATAATTAAAAAGTGTGATCTGGAAGTTTTCATAATTTTTGGAGCTCATTTGGTATTTTTTCGGGATTTATCGGCTTGAATTACTACATAGGAGGCCCGGGATTTGGCCATTTTGCAAACGAACTCCGAATCAAGATTTTCTTTCGCCAATATCTTCCAAATAATTTAAAAATGAGATTTGAAAAATTTTAGAAGATTTGGAGCTCATTTGCTATTTTTCCAGGATTTTCCTTTTTGAATTACTACATAAGAAGCCCGGGATTTGACCATTTTGCAAACGAACTCCGAATCAAGATTTTCTTTCGCCAATCTCTTTTAAATGATTTAAAAATGATATTTACCAATTTTCAGAATTTTCAGAGTCCATTTGCTATTTTTTCCAAATTTTCCAATTTTGCCCTTTTGCCTCTGAAACCCGGTTTTGCTCGAAACAAGTCCGATTTTCAGATTTTCTTCAAACTGAGCCTTGGGCTATCCTTTTTTAATCATTCCTTATCCATTGGGGGCTTTGGTCTTACCAAGTCGGGCCATTTCTGTGATTTTTCCCGATTTCACCGAAATCCACTAAAAACCCTAATTCTCGGTTTTCTCCCGGATTGACTTTTCTTTCGATTTTTCTTGCAAGTGACTTCTCCATTACCCATAGTCAGTGCTTATATTTCATTTGGAACCTTCAATTTTGACCAATTTGATCGTTTAAGCACTTTTCCCCAAATTTCTCGGATTAGGGTTTTTTTCTACTAAATCTCCAAATCCCAACTTCCGAACTCCATATCTTTCAATGTAGACCTCGGATTATCAAAATTCTTTCACCATTTTTCAATTGAACTTAAAATCTTGATTTCGAAAGTGAGTTGACTTTTTCAGTAGTTGACTTTCTAGGGTTGACTTTTTTTGAGGTTGACTTTTTTTCAAGTTTGACTTTTTATGCTCGCCCTCTTAAACTAAGTCTCGGAGTACCACCTGCAGGATGAAAAAAGTCTTTTTACACTCAAAAACATCAATTTAGGAAGAAAACATACCTGTTTTAGTGGTCCGGACAAAATTAGGTGTCTACATCCCAGATTTATCATTTCCAATAATTCTTTATGAGGAAGTACTTGTTTCTCCTCTTGTCCTATTTTCCTTAATAGATCCGGAGGTAGACCATAATCCTCAGTATCTTCGTTAGCCTCAAAATACTTGTGCAAATAGGTCTTTCAAAATCGATTTCAGAATTGCTGACAGGAAGGTCCTCATATTCCGCATCCGCACACCTGTAAATAGGTGAAAAAGAAACAATATAGGAAAATATATAATGAAAACAAAATAAATAACAAAAATGAAAAAATATGGACACATCAATATGGATAAAAATGCATTGTGCTTGTTATTTATTGAATGAAAATGTTTAAACAAAAAGCCCATTACAGAAAAGAAAAAAAAAACTCTTAATATCTCTAGGTAAAGATAATTAAGATTGCTTTTTTAAAAGTATTACGTTGGAATAGACTTAAAAACTATGGGCAACTCAGTCGCACTCTAATTGGTTAGTCTATATCCTGGTGGACAAGGTTGCACCATCCAGTTCGCACTGCCACTTTCCATCCCTTCTTTCTCGGTCATGCAAATAACCATATCCTGAATCTGCCCCCCATTATTCACATGAAATTTTTCAAAATCTTGCTCGATCATTACAAGTACATCCTCTAAATTCTTTTCCCCGAATAGAAAACTAGTAGAGCGAAAGTTGTGAAGGATTGGTAGGAAAGTCATGGGTTCCCATTCAATATCCATACCCGTGAGATGGGCCATCTTTCTTTGTCTATTCCTTTCAATCTGTTTCCTCTTCTCATGGGCTTTCGGAAGATACCCTAAGCCAAACCGGTCTTTCTTTCCCACTGCTTCCACTGCTCGAGCCATCCCTTGAAGATATTTCCCCAGACTTTTTCCAGCCCTGCAGCCTTTTCCTACTGTGGTTCTTACTCCCAGCCTTGTGTTCTTGGACAACTTTGGTTTTGGAATTTTTCATCCTTCAGCGACAAAAACTGCGTTTACGAATTCCAAAGACCGAAAAGAACATTACACGGCATTTTTATTGGGCTCAACATAAGGAGATTCAGTAGATGCGAAGGCTATTATGTCTTTTTCTCCTGATACAGTGATCAAACGGCCCTTCATCACAAATTTTGGTGGAGAGACGAGGGTACAGCCCCAGCTGAATGTATCCATGGCCTTCCCAACAAGCAATTATAAGACGGATTAATATCCATGACCTGGAAGTTCACCGTATAAGTGCATGGGCCTATCTCTAGAGGAACCTCAATAGTTCCCATTACCTCTCTCCTTGTACCATCGAAAGCCCTTACCACTGTGCAACTCGGAATCATATAAGATATATCCACTGGCAACTTGGATAGGGTTGCCAAAGGCATCACATTTAATGAAGAACCATTGTCCAAAAGAACCCTTGGTAATATGTGCCCCTTACAAGTGGTAGTTATATGGAGAGCTTTTGTTGACCCAATACCATTGGGTGGTATCTCATCATAGCTGAAAAATATATGGTCGTCTGCTGCGATGTTTCCCACCAGCCTGTCTAACTTTTCTACTGATATGTTATTAGCCACGTATGCCTGATTCAACACTTTTAACAGGGCATTTCTGTGTGGCTCTGAATTCAAAAGCAAAGATAAGATTGAAATTTTAGTATGTTGACGTTACAGTTGTTCAACCATGCTATACTCACTATGCTTTATGAATTTTAAGAACTCACAGGCTTCCTTCTCATTTACCGGTTTTTTTATTCTGTTAACCGAGGCTGATCCCCTCTCTGTTTCTTTTGATAAATCCATCTCGATATGGATTGGCTCAACTACTTTATTCCCTTTGTTTGCTCCTCTATCTTTCCCTGTTAACCCCTGTTCGGCAGCCTCAGGAGCATAACATCTTCCGCTTCGAGTTAAATGCCCCACGCCTGTGATATGTTGCTGACTGGAAGACCCAGGCATAACCATGCTGCAGTCGTATTTCCATGGTGTAGCCTTGTTTTCCTTGTATGAAAAGGAAACAGGCAAATCAATGATTAACTTAGGTGCACTTTCCTCAACGACTGGTATAACTTTCTCCTCCGGTTCATCATAATAGATGATCAAGGGTCTCCCTATCTCGTAGCCAGCTGCATTCTCAGTAACTTCTATTTCCTTCTCTGTCTCTTCGTAAAACTGGGCCTCTCCATTATCTATCATCCTTTGGACTTTGACCAGAAAGTCTCCGCAGTCCTGTATGACATGACCTCCACACTTATGGAACGGGCACCAATTCTGCACCCTTTTTGCAACCATCTCCAGACTGTCTGCATCTTCCACCATTCCTATCTTGACCATCTCAACCCATACTGTCAACATTGGAGTCTTGACTTCCCTGACGTTCTTTTTTAACCTTTTAACCTCTCCGATCAATACTGCATTTACCCGATTCCCAATATGATCGGGTAATGGGTTTCCCGCTATATTCGGCCCATTCTTTGCCCCAAACTTCACAACTCCGGCATTGATCAGGCTTTGTACTTTCTTTTTAAAGGCCAGGCAATTTTCAGTCGAAAGTCCTTGAATTCCTGCGTGGTATGCACAATTAGTGTTTGCATTGTACCACCTTGGATATGGAGGTGTCACAGGTTTGAGGTACACGGGTGCAACAAGTTGACCCTGCAATAGTTTAGGATATAGCTCACCATAGGTAATAGGAATGGGATCAAATTGGGGTTTTTGGTTGTTCCTTGGTGAACGTTGACCATTGTACGTGAGACCTTGAGTGTTTGGGACAGTATTTCGGAGAAATGTTATTTATGGGGATATACCAGTTGGGAATAGCTGTTGTGGTATATTGGTATAGGGGAATGGATTTTGGGTAAGGTGGTTCACATTGGGGTAGTAAAGTGTCGGAGGTGCATAAGATGTGGTAGGAGTATAGGGCCTTGGTGGTGTGTATGGTGTAGGAGGTGTATAGGGGTATTGACTGAAACTTACTGCATGTGTTTCCTCATTTTTCTTTGCAAAAAAAACCCTTTTCGGGGTAGCAGACTCACCCCCTTCCATCTTCTTATTCTTAATAGCGGACTCTATCATCTCCCCAGATATTACCATATCTACAAAGTCCTTGGTGGCGCTTCCCACCAATTTGTCATAATAAGGTGCTTTCAAGATGTTGATGAAAAGCACCATGGTTTCCTTGTTGGTTAAAGGGGGTTGCACTTGTGTGGCCAGATCCCTCCACCTCTGCGACTATTCTTTGAAGCTCTCATTGGACCTCTTTTCCATATTCTGTAGCGACAGCCTATCAGGTACCATGTCAGACACATGCTTATAATATTCCATGAAAGCCCTGGCCAAATCCGTCCATGAACGAATTTTGGTACGACTCAGTTGATTGTACCATCGGGTTGCTGACCCTGTCAAGCTATCTTGGAAACAATGAATAAGCAGTTTCTCATTATCATCATGCCCCATCATCCTTCTGTAGTACATGGTCAGATGTTCTGATGGGTTGGTAGTCCCATTATACTTTTCAAAGTTTGGTACTTTGAACTTTGGGGGAATTACTAGATCGTGTACTAAGCTCATTTCTTTGGCATCCAGACTGCCAAATAACTCTGCCCCTTCAACTGCCCTTAACCTTTCTTCCAGCAACTGATATTTTTTCTGGGATTCAGCAGTTTCAACCCTTTTCAGTTCAATCATTTTGCCCTTTCCTTTTCTGCCATTTCTTCAAAGTCTGGAACTTCGACATCAATTAGATCAACTCTGATATTACCCCTTTTAGGACCGAAATTTTGTGCTTCGGCTGCTAGTTGAATGTAAATATAGGATGCTGCCCCAGTTGGAAGTTCATTTCCCACAGGTTGGGATGTCTGGCCATTGTTTTGTACCACTTCTGATCGGTGTTCCTGGTTCACTGCCCCCATTTTGGTAACTGAATTTTCTCCTGGCCACTTCTGCCTCATCATGGTACTCATCATCTCCATGAGTTTGGTCATTTGTTACCGTGTCTCCTCTTGAGACTTAGCTAACTGTTCCTGCAGTTCTTTTTGAATTCTTTCCATCCTTTCAATTCTAACAAGCTGATCGTTCTCCATAGCTCTTGCTTGAGATCGAGTATTGTAAGGGTGTCGAAAGTCTGATTCTTTCTGAGTGCGACCAATTGTACCTTTAGTTTTAAAAACCATGGATTAGAAATTATTGATATATTTCTTATTTTATTTTATTTAAAATCAATGAATGAATGATTAAATGTTAATGAATGAACAACTAAGTAAATGACTAAGTGTATGAACTAAATGACTAATGATAAAGAATAAATGAATGGCATAAATAAATAAATGACTAAGTGTATGAACAATTTATAAAGAATAAATGAATGAATGATTATGAATATAAATGAATGAACAAATAAAATATATAAAAGAAAGAACAAATGAATGATGAATGCATTTAAAAGTATTGGCCCCGGGATAATTCCAACCAAACGGTCTTTCATTGATTTCCTGGAACTAAATACATCAAAGAAAAGATCCCTGCTTAAGACAATATGATAATCTATCTCTCCTAAAATATGCTATTACAAAATACTGGTCCTAAAGTAACTACCTCAGATCTTGGACGTTTTTCACTGTCCTCTTTTGACTGCCTTGCTCTTCCATCTGATCACTACTTGTTCACGATCCTTTGACGTGTCAGTAGAAGCATCACCGTGTAAGCTTTCCCTAGCTTGTTTCTCCAGCTGATTTGCTCGAGCTTCCTCATGTTTTCCTTTTTCTTCCCAATAGTTCTTCTCCTTCTTGAGGTTTCTGACTTCTTGTTCCCATTCCTCGGAAGTCTTGAGAGTCCCCTCGAATTTGAGCTCGAAATGGTACCTCTTGTTCTCCAAGTGTAATTCCTGAAGATCGCTTTTAACAGTGTCCCGCTCTCTCTTGATCTTTTCCTTTTCTCTTTCTCGGGCTGATTCCTTATTTTTCATATCCTCAAGCTCTTCTTGCAATCGGGCAATTTCCTTGCTCATTTGGGCCTTTTCTTTTTCAAATTCTGCCCTTGCGATTTCTAACTCCAATGGCGCTTCTTTGGGCGGCGAACTCAAATGCTGAACTTCTTCCCCATCTGATATCAACAACCTATCATTAACCCTCAATTCCCTCCATGTCAAGTAATCTGGTGTGACGATGTCGGCATATCTAGCTACCTCCACCCGATGAGTTTCCTTCCATGCTACTACAATCTCACGTACTTTTCCCGAATATCCATCTTCTTCATAAGCAAATTCCAAATTACTAAGGTCATGGGTCATAGGAGTAAACTGACGGGATTCTGATTGCCTCAATACCAGTAGTGGTGCATAGCTCACTCTTCCCCATACTCCCAATAATAGAATAGAAGCTTTATCTCTGCACTTGTACAATGTCGGCATAGGAGCTATCCATAGAGCTCTCTAAATTATCATCTTAGCCTTGATATTCCGGAATATGTTGATCCATTGTTCCCCAGTCCTATTTTCAAGACAATCCTTCTTAAGAAATTTACCAATTGGTGCAAAAGATTTCCAATATGAGCGAAGAGGGAAATTCTCCTGTTTACAAAAATGGCTCTGAACCCATATGTAAAGGAGCTGTATACAACCTAGAAAACGCCTTTTTCCTTCCCGTCTATAGAAATTTAGGGATCAGATTGTTTCTGCTATAATTGCCGGGGCTGGGTTTATCCTTTGTTCAAACCTCTCAAAAACATCAAATATCGCCACATCCACATACCCTAATGTCTTCGGGAAGATAACTAAACCATAGATAGCCAAAGCAAAAATATTCCTAACTGTCTCCTTACTTGAATGGCTATAGATTAGGGTCCGTAAAATGTCCCATGATATACAGTAGCTTACCCCTTTTCGGACAACATGGCTTTCTACCCAATTTCTTTCCACTCCCAGAATTTTAGACACCTTTTTCTTGAAACCCGGCGTCTTTGTATCCTTCAAATAAATACGGTCAGGAATAACATTCTCAATATGTAGCAAGGTTGAATATTCCTCTATGGTTGGAGTCATATCCTCTCAGTTGAAGGTAAAACATCGATAAGCGGGATTCCAGAATTGCACCATAGCCCGGATTACCTCACCACTGACCTTAACCTAAACTAACAGTGCTATGTCCCCATAAGTCTGAGTGAAGGCTTCTTTTTCTGATATGTTCCACTGATTCCATATATCCATCAATTTCCGGAGATCATTTTGCTTGATAGTAAGATCAACCTCGGCTGGCAATGCTGACACATATCCCATCTTCAAACAATCCCCATTATCCTGCTGACTTTTCTCGGACTGTTTCCTAACCTCTAAATGCATCTCGACCACTGAGACACTCTGACCCTCCATGAAAGCCCTTTTGGTTGAATAATATCCCGAGACCAATAACCTTCAAATGTGCAAAAATGATGACAAGAATGCAAAAAACAAAAAACAACAACAAAAAGAAAATAAATTAGTAACGGGAATAAATACGAATAATATAAAAAACATATAATTCAAAACAATAATTATCCTTGAGGATGCCAACAAAATTTCGGCATTATAACACCTCTGGGATTAAATATCAATACTTATTACGGGCATTGTGATGTACATTCATCATTGTCCGATTTTCAAAAAATAAACTTATTCAAAAAATAGAATAGAAGGTAAAAGAATTGGAAATATTCCTCCATGTGTTCTTAACTCCGGGATATCTAATTGGGAATCTGGCATGGCTTCGCCTATGTTTACTATATGAAGGTGAATTTGTTCTAAAAGCCCCGAATTGTTCCTCACTGTCGCCGGTGAAGGCTAGTAAGGCACCCCGATAAAAGCGGGTTCAATTCGTTAGAGTCTATTTCCTTAGCCCATGCAGATTCTTAATCACGAAGGCTTAGGTAATTTAGTACTCCAGAAGTGTTTCACTAGCCCATGCGGATTGTTAATCACGAAGGCTTAGTTACTTTGCTCCTACCTAAAAGGACGGAACCTGGGTATAGGATTCATGATATGCAAATGCATATGTAGTGTAGTGTGTGAGGAGAAATAACAAACCTTTCACCACCTATTCTATATCCCTTATTCTAAATGCCCCAACAAGATTAAACAATCATAAATCATAAATCATCAATTAATCAATAGATGAATATATGCACCAAAATAACCAAAGAACAATTATAATATGTATGCACATGAATATGGACATATTTAAAATCATTTTATTATTTTTGAAATTATCCTTATTTTTTAAATGTGGGAATTAAAATTAAATACCAATTAAACCAACAAAATCGAGACTTTGATAACACACAACTAATTCTAGGCCTGACTCTCTAATTGCCCCCAGCGGAGTCGCCAAGCTATCGCAACCTAAAAAATAACAAGTCTCATCGCTAGACTTTATTATTCGTTAAGCGTGACATAAAAAACCGAGGAAAAGTCGACTTAATTCTTCTTGAAAAATGAAGCTTTTGAAAATGATCTTGAAAAAAAGACATGGCGTCGCCACCAATCTTTTTTAGCTAGGTGTGATCGACCACCTATAAAATCGGTTTTATAAAATATTTTAAAATTAATTAAAACATTTTTAAAACCAATTTCAAGTATGCGTTTTAAACCAGAGAAATCAAAGAAGCGGGTTCGGGACTCGGTTACGTGTGGGGAAGGATTAGCACCCCCACAACGCCTGTATAAAACGGTACCTTATTAATCGTGTGTTATCTCAAGTCTCGGTAAAAAGTTGGTTTTAAATTTAGTATTTCAAGTTAATTCCCAATTTAAAGAAAAATAATTCCATTTTTAATTGAAAATGATCCGAAATTTATAAATTCAAAATTTTCCTATATTCCCCAACAAAATGGCAAAATATAGAAATTTTTATTAATTTGGAAAACTTTCCGAATCATTCTTATTTTAAAGAAGATATTCCGTTATTAATGATAATTGATGATATCCTCCCCAGCAAACCCGGCAGAGAACTCATGAATTATTTTAACTCGGGAATATCTTTATTTTATTGAAAATCATTATCTTTTTGAAAACATTTAAAAAATATATGAATATGAATATGCATGACATTAATAAAATGACATAGCAAAATCTAAATAATATAATGCAACCTAAATGATATGATATAATTTAAATGTCTTAGCATATTCTAAATGAAATGAAATATCCTAAGTTATATGATATATTCTAAATGAAATGAAATGAAATGAAATGACCAAGGTAACATAATATGTTCTATATGAAATGAAATGTCCTAAGTCATATGATATATTCTAAAGGGTTAATATGTAAATTAGCCCCTGTACTTTAGACGTTTTGTCTGTTTGGTACTTGAAATTTTTTTTTTGTCAGTTTGGTACTTCAACTTTCATTCCGTCAATCACATTAGTCTATTGACTAACACCGTTAGTCAATGGCTGACTAGGAAAAAAAAAACCAATCACAGGCTGACACGTGGCAAAAACTGCCACATCATTAGTGCCACGTCATCATATAAGAAAAAAATTCAAAAAAATCCAAAAAAATAAAAAAAAATTTATAAAAATCAAAATAAAAAACTATTTTTTTTAAAAATAAAAATTTTAATTTTTAAAAAAATTTATAAATTATAAAATTATAAAAATTCAAAAGATAAATCTAAAAAATTAAAAAAAAAACAAAAAAATTAAAACTTTTTTTTTGAAAAACACATTTTTTTAAAAATTCAAAAAAAATTAAAAAATTAAAAAAATCAAATTAAAAAAATGATTTTTTTTTTTAAAAAAATCAAAATTTTAATTTTTTTTTTAAATTTAGAAATTAAAAAATTATAAAAAAAATAAAAAAAATTTATAAAAAATCAAAAGATAAATCTAAAAAATTCAAAATTAAAAAGAAAAATAAAAAATAATTTTTTAAAATATAGAAATTTCAAATTAAAAAAATATATGAAAATGTGAAATTAAAAAAAATATATAAATTTAAAATTTAAAAATAGAAACCTTTTTTTTTATTTTTTTCATTTTTATTAAAAATATTCAAATTTTTTTCTTCTTTTTTAATTTTAATTTTTATTTTTTTTTACAGATTTTTAAATATATATATATATATAAAGTTTTCAATTTTTTATAATTCATAATTTATAATTTATTTTGAATTTTGGTTTTTATTTTTATTTTATAATTTTTTTTTTAAAAAAATGAGATTTTCAAATTTTTAATTTTTAATTTTGATTTTTTAAATTTTTTATTAGTTTTTTATTAATTTTTTTTTTATTTTTTTTTTGAATTTTGTTTTCTTATATGATGACGTGGCAGTTTTGCCACGTGTCAGACTCTGATTGGGTTTTTTTGCCTAGTCAGCCATTAACTAATGGTGTTAGGGCAAAGGGCCAATGTGATTGACGGAATGAAAGTTTGAGTACCAAAGTGACAAAAAAATTTCTTCAAGTACCAAACAGACAAAACGTCTAAAGTACATGGGCTAATTTACATATTAACCCTATTCTAAATGAAATAAAATATCCTAAATGACATAATATACAGCCTACATGAAATGAAATAACCTAGGTAACATAATATATTCTACATGAAATGAAATGACCTAGGTAACATAACATATTCTATATGAAATGAAATAATTTAAATGACATGGCAAATATGAATGATATGGCATATAATTTAAATGACATGAAATATAAAATAATGCTATCATATAATATGCATGAAAATAAAAGTGAAAATAATAATGCATGAACATAGTATATGCTAAATAATATGACAAAAAATAACTAAATAAAAAGCATAGGATATCATGAAAGATTCAAAACAATATAATAAACAATATAACATATAAATCAAAATAATAACAATACCATAGGAATTATCATAGCAAAAATCACATATTTTATAAAATGCATAAATATGGAAAATGCAATGCATGAAAATGTAATTTTTCCTTTAATTAAGGAAATCCGTATATCTAAAAAGATATCCGGCTATCTTAGGAAAATATATTAAATTAAATATTCTAAAACCAAAATACTTTGTTATTGTTTGAAAACAATTTTGAAAAGCTTAGATTAAAAATAAAAACTTAGCTAAACCCTTTTTTAAATGGCTCTAATTTCCTAAGTTTTAAATCCCGGACTTGACCACCCTTAACCCGAGATTAAAAAAATCATTTTTAAAGTTTAAAAAAGCAAAGAAACTACCCTAAGTCAGTAGCTAAAATTCCTAATCAGCCCCCTCTAATTAACTTAACCAAAACAGAAAAATGATTTTTCTTCAAATTCAATTCTGACTCCACTGTCCCGCTTTAAACCACAAATTTTTACCCTATTTTTAAAAATTCTAAAAAATCTAAAACAAATACTGGAGACTCAGAACATGTAAAACTACACGGTAAAAAATTGGTTTAATTTTCTGATTAAAGATGAATGCCCAAAAAAATCGGGAAAGTATGAGTACTGGGTGAAAAAACTGTTTTGCCAAAACACATTTTTCCTTTGATAAAATCATTTAAAAATCAAAGTAAATATATTTAAGACTCAAAAAATGACTCACAAACAGTAGCTAGGACTTTTGAAAATTTGGACAAAATTGGCTAAGTAAAAAAATCACAAAGGTAGAATAATCAATTTAACAACTCTTTAATTTTCCACAAGTATACTCAAGAGAACATGACTTTGGACCATTAATTGGCCTAAGTCATTAGTCAAGTGGCATGGACATGAAATGCATGAAAAAATATAGCAAATATGATGCATCAAATGCATGGTTTTAAACCTAAATGTCATGAAAAAATGCATGGCATCAATATAGTGACCTAGACCGAAATGAACTTGCATGGCATTTAACGCAACCTAGGTTTAAAACGCATGGACATGCATGGCAAAATAAACCAAACCTAACATCTAAAATATGCATGGCATTAACACAAACACAAGGCATGCTTAAACCAAATACTCAATCAAATGTTATGAAAATGCAAACCTATCATCTAACATAACAAAAATGCACACACAAAGCAAAATAAAATGAAGTGGCCGAATAGCCTCAAGCTCCAAACAAGCATGGCATTTTCACAAACACTTAATATACTTAAACCAAATACTTAATCAAATGTCATGCAAATGCAAACCTATCAACTAACATAGCAAAAATGCACACACAAAGCAAAATAACATGAAGTTGCCTAATGGCCTCAAGCTCCAAACAAGCATGGCATTTTCACAAACACTTGATATACTAACATACTCAACTTAAAATATAACACTCAAATCATGCAAATATAAAGTAGAGGTATTAAAATTAACAAACATTTTCACAAACACATGGATTACAAAATATAAAACATAAACAAATTTAAACATTTTGAAAACAGAAAATTAAAAATGCAAGAACATGATAATAAACTCATAAATGGCCATAAACTAGCAACCAAATTAAAACAAGCTTCAAGTATATGTAGTAGAAGAATATTAAAAACATCAAAGCTAAAAAAATAACATGACAAATCAAAGCAAAACAGCAACAACAAAAAATATAGGCCATTCGGCCATGGTAAGAAATCAAGGAAAAAAGTGTAAGAACTCTTTTTTTAAAGAAAAAGATGAAGAAAGAACTTAAAAAAAAAACATTAAAAAACACTTATTTAAAAAGTAAAATCAAAAGAAAACTAACCAAAATAATAATCAAAACAGCAAAAACAAGAATGGAAAATCAAGAAAGTGCAAGAGTTGGTGCTAAAAGCAACCTCTAGAAGCTATCTTTCAAGCTTTTTCTCTTCAAACTTTCTTTTCTTTTCTAAACTTTTCTTTTTTCTTTGCAATAATGGAGAGAAAACTCAGCCAAACAACAGAGAAAAAATGAAAAATGAAAGTGAGCTGAAAATGAATGAGCCCCCTCCCTTAAGCTGGCCAAAACTTCCTTCTCTCATCCCTAGGATGTTGTCATTTTTCCTCCAACCAATTTCCATCAAAGGGCTAGTGATTCAAGGTGTTTGAAATATGAAATTATCACCCTTAGATTAGGCCATCAGCTGTCCATAATTACAGCTGTTCAATAATTATGTTGATACTCTCCCTCTTCATGCATTGGGCCATGTGGCTTATTTGCAATGGCTTGATCAAAAAAATCACTAACTAACTCTTAATTTTTGGCCTTTTGATTTAAAAATCAGAAACTCCTTCCCTTCCTTGGGCCTTGGCAGGCCAGAACTCCCTCTCCAGCCCAATTCTGATTTTTTTGAAAGCCAAGAGAAGCTCTTTTCTATTTCTTGGGAAAATGACCTTTTTGCCCCCCGGATGCAAATAAATGGCAAACGGACCCCAAATTCAAATTTTATTTTTTTAATACTTTAAAAATAATAAAAAATTGAATTTTGGAAGTTTTCAAAATTTTTTGAGTCCGTTTGCTATTTATTTGGATTTTTTCTTCCAAAATTGCCCTTTTATGCCCCCATATTTTACCATTTTTAAACGAGTTTCGAATCAAGATTTTTCTTCACCAATCTCTTCCAAATAATTTAAAAGTGTGATCTAGAAGTTTTCATAATTTTTGGAACTCATTTGTATTTTTTTCAGGATTTATCAGCTTGAATTACTACATAGGGGGCCCGGGATTTGGCCATTTTGCAAATGAAATTCGAATCAAGATTTTCTTTCTCAAATATCTTCCAAATTATTTAAAAATGAGATTTGAAAATTTTCAAAAATTTTGGAGTCCATTTGCTATTTTTCCGGTTATTTATCTTCTTGAATTACTACATAGGAGACCCGAGATTTGGCCATTTTGCAAACAAACTCCAAATCAAGATTTTATTTCGCCAATATCTTTAAAATAATTTAAAAATGATATTTGCAATTTTTCAGAAGATTTGGAGTTCATTTGCTATTTTTTCAGGATTTATCTTCTTGAATTACTACATAAGAGACCCGGGATTTGGCCATTTTGCAAATGAACTCCGAATCAAGATTTTCTTTCGCCAATCTCTTCCAAATGATTTAAGAATGAGATTTACAATTTTTCAGAATTTTTGGAGTTCATTTGCTATTTTTCCCAGATTTTCCAATTTTGCCCTTTTGCCTCCAAAACTCGGTTTTGCTCAAAACAAGTCCGATTTTCAGATTTTCTTCAAACTGAGCCTTGGGCTATCCTTTTTTAATCATTCCTCATCCATTAGGGGCTTTTTTCTTACCAAGTCGGGCCATTTCTTGTAATTCTTTCCAATTTCACCGAAATCCACCAAAAACCCTAATTCTCGGTTTTCTCCCGGATTGACTTTTCTTTCAGTTTTTTCTTTCAAGTGGCTTCCCCATTACCCGTAGTCAGTGCTTATCTTTCATTTGGAACCTTTAATTTTTACCAATTTGATTGTTTAAGTACTTTTCCCCAAATTTCTCGGATTAGGGTTGTCTTTTTATTGAATCTCTATAACCCAACTTCAGAACTCCATATCTTTCGATGTAGACCTTGGATAATCAAAATTCTTTCGCCATTTTTCAATTGAACTTCAAATCTTGATTTTGAAAGTGGGTTGACTTTTTCAGTAGTTGACTTTTTTGGGGTTGACTTTTTCGGGGTTGACTTTTTTTTAGTTTGACTTTTTATGCTCGCCCTCTTAAACTAAGTCTCGGAGTACCACCTGCAGGATGAAAAAAAAAATCTTTTTAGATTCTGAAACATCAATTTAGGAAGAAAACATACATGTTTTAGTGGTCCGGACAAAATTAAGTGTCTACACATTTAATCGAGGTTTAGGATAACACAAGGTTAATTGGTACCGTTATTATTAACGTGTGTCGTGGGGGTGCTAATACCTTCCCCATGCGTAACCGTACTCCCGAACCCGTCATAATTTTTCTCTGGTTTTCAATCGCAAACTTCAAAATTTTCTTTTTAAAAGGTTTTTAATTAATTTTAAAATTCTTTTTTCAAATATACATTTTCTTAGGTGGCCAATCACACCTAACCAAAAAAGATTGGTGGCGACTCCATTTGTTTTTAAAATCGTCTAGCGGTCGAAAAACCGTTATGACAACTTGGCGTCTCCACTGAAAACTTTTGAGAGTCGAGCCATAAATTAATCATGTGTTATTTTAAAATCTCGACTTAATGGATTTGATTGGTATTTAATTTTAATTCTCTTAATTTTTAGTTTTTTTATTTTTTATTTTTATTTTGCTTGCATTTATCTTAAAATCTCATGAGGTACCTACGCTCTCGTAAGATAATAATCTCCGCATGGGCTAGAGAAACAATTCTCGGTCAAATTTAACCTTTTTCGTTGGAAGCCTATAATGGGTGAGGATCGGAGTACCTTGCTAGCCTTCACGAGCGACAGTAAGGAACAATTTGAGGACCTTTAGATTATGAATCTGAACCTCATATTAGAACGCCATAAGAAACCCGCCCTAAGTAGAGTCATTCATGCCATATATATAAAAAGTCACCCAAAATTAGCACACATGAAGGAACGTCTCTTACCTTTCACTACTTTTGTTTAAATTAGAACCATAAAGTGGGTAACGACGAAAACGTCCCAAATGCCCGCATTGGTTGATTTCGTGATCCTTAGGGTGAACGAACACCAATTTTTTCTTTCTAAAAGAAAAAAAAGGATTTTTCTCAAAGTAATTGTTATGTTATGTAATTAAATAATGCCAAATTCTTTTATTTATTTATTTGAGTTTCAAACTCTCTCATATGTGAATAACTGATAAATTTTCCTCTCGCGTTGTTCTGTGCATAATCTACATTGGCATCATATAGCATTCCACGATGAGGTGTCGGTCTCAAAATATCTTTCAGCAAGTAAGTTTCTCACGGAACCCACTGAGCGTCAAATTAGTTCCTCGTCCATAAACGTCATGTGTGAGTCACCTATTGATGTGCAAGAATGGGCAAGAAATGTGCAGCAAAAAGAGGGGGATTGTTTGATAGAATGTTATGTCTCGAGTCTACCTGAAAGGATAAATTTTGAAATCATAGAGAACAATTTGACCGAGTTGGCCGATATTTGGGAACGAATGAATGGTGAAAGAAAGAGGAAATTTTTTGAAAAATATGGCCAGATTTCTTCGCTCATTCGATGGTAATTGAGGAGTCAATGATCAGAGCAGCCATTCAGTTTTGGGACCCTTCCATAGGTGATTTGCTTTAACAAGGAGGATTTCACACCAACCATAGAGGAGTACTCGATTCTGATTGGGTTAGAGCTCCGATTCCCGGATAAGGTGTATGTTAGAAAACAAAAATTGGCTTTTCGTAAAAAGTTGAACAAGCTCATCGAGATAGAAGTAAAAGATCCAGATATGAAACAGAAAAGGGAACATATCTGCATCCCTTGGGATTTTTTTCCATAAGTTTATTGAGGGGCACCTCGATAACGAGAAAAGGATGACCGCTTTTGCTTTAGCTATTTATGGGATGGTAATTTTTCCTATGGTTTTGGGGCATATTGAGGTGGCAGTAATAGATTTCTTCGTGCAAGTTGAGAACCACAGTAATCCCTCGCCGACAATCCTTGCTAAAACCATAAGGTCATTAAACTTTTGCCGCCAAAAAGGGGAGGGTAGTTTTGTCGAGTGCGCTCCACTACTGCATATATGGCTCAAGAGTCACTTCGTGTGTGAAGATAGTGTTTTCTCGAAACCTTACTTAAGGAGTAGAGCCCTTATTATAGAATTCTACGAAAGCAAATTGCCAGAACTCAAACCCAAGGGAGAATGGATAGCATTTCTACGGTCATTGACTGACAAACAACTAAAATGGATGGCGTCGTGGATGCCTCATGGACCAATGTTATACCGATGTGGAGAACCGTGGGTACAGCTTCTGGGACCATGGGGAGTAGTAAGTTACGCCCCACTGATGGTACTAAGACAGTGTGGGGTAAAGCAATTGGTCCCAGCTACGCACAGACTCAATCAGTTAGAGTTTTCTTATGAGGATCTTAACATGTCGAAGAACATGGAACCAATATTTCAAGCTTGGAAAGGAACCCAAAGGACGAGGTTAGGATCCCTCAGAGATGGTGTCACTTTGAGATACCTAGTTTGGAGAGCAAACCAGGTCAACAATATGGTTCTTCCCATAGAAGAGGTCGCGTTTCAGCCAACTCCTGCTCCACCAAAGAGAATATCAGAGTTGGAAATCGCTGAGCAAGGTTTCGATATTGAAAGAAAAAAGATGAAGCAAGAAAGTTAGAGGTTCCAAGAGGAGGCCGCGAGTTGGAAGGACAAGACTAAAATAAAAGGGGTCAGAATCCAGAAGATAGTAAAAGAATGTGACAAAGCATATGCCGACTTGAAGGACCTGCACTTGGAGAACAAGAAACTGAGGACAAAGCTGAAGGTCTGGAATATACTCGGACCATCTTGTAGATGGGAGAGGGAACTTAGTCGACTTCAAGAGGAAGTAGAGCAGTGGAAGAGGAAGGCGCAAGAAAATGAAGCAAAAGCTATTCGACTGTCTCGTGACAAGCAGAAATGTAAAGACATGTATTCTCAGACTTTCGTGAGTTTAGCTAAATCCCTACATACAAATAAAAAGCTGAACGCAGAGCTCGAGAACAAGACGAAAAGTTATTCCAAAATGCAGAATAGAGAAGCTCCCTATAGCAAGTAATTTGAGACCTAGGGCAGCAGCTACATAGCCAGAAGAATCACATCGATGAGATTGTGAAGGAATGGAGGAATGGAGGAATAGGGACAATGATTGGAGTTATACATGTGATTTGGCTATGGACGCTAGCATGAGATGGAAAGCCGAGAGCTTGGGAAGGCAGCAGTACATAGAATACTTGTCTGCACAAGTCGGCAAAGCCGTGAGAAAAGTCGAAGAGATGGTCGAGAAGGTGGAAGCACTGAGGTAAGGAATTCAGCCAACCAGGGAATACGGACATCCACTTAACTTCTTCGACGAAGCCAAAGATCAATATGAGCAAATTAGTTGTTTTTATGGATATGACTCTAAGAAAATATGTTGATGTAATGAGAACTTTGTTTGGGATCAATGAAAAATCAACTTGCTGAAATTTATCTTTAAGCAGTTATACCTCGGATGCACTTGTCAATTCATTCTTTAATTTATTTATTTATTTATTCATCCATCCATTCATTAATTCATTTATGCATTCATATATTTATTAAATAAGAATAATAACACCTATTAAAGGTTGTTCTACTTCATAATATTTACCTAGAAGGTACCAACACAGCTACACCTATGGAAAACAAAACCAGTTAGTCATTCGCCCATATAATACATGATCAAGAGCAAGAAACATGGAAGACGAACAAGCAACAAGGATTGAGAGAATGGAGAGAGCACAGAAAGAATTGCAAGAACAGTTAGGCAAATCTCAACAGGAAGTACGAGAACAGATAGCAAGGTCCCAAGAAGAATCGCGATAGCAAATAGCCAAGATGATGGAAATGATGATGAGTTCGACAAGGGGAAAAGGGCAAGCTGAAAGCTCGATTATGAGAGAAGAACCCCAACCCTGAGAAAGTAATAACAGAGATCCTCTATACCCACCGAGTTTTACTCCGACCCACGCCCAAATATCGCAAGGTGGGCATACACAAGGAGAACCTCCAGTGGGAGGACAACCTTATGTTTACGTCAGCATGCTGACTCCTACAGGTCAACAAGGCTAAGGACAGTTCACATCTAACCCAGGGACTAATCCTTCGAACCCAGTTTTCATCTCAAACTTAAATTACCCCATAGAGCAAGAAAAGTAGAGGAAAAGTGTGACAAAACATGTGGAAGACACTGGGGCAAAACATAAGTATGATATGCTAGAAGAAAGACTCAAAGCGATAGAAGGGATGGATGCCTTCGGGAAAGTTGATGCAAGTGAACTAAGCTTGGTTCCAGATTTGGGAATACCACCAAAGTTCAAGGTCCCGAAATGTGAGAAGTACGATGGGACCAAGTTCCCTTCATTTCACATCACCATGTTCTATCGTAAAATGGCTGGGCATACTCATAATGACAAATTATTAATCCACTGTTTCCAAGATAGCCTAAAAGGATCAGTCGCAAGGTGGTACAACCAACTAGATCGCGGTCGCATCCATACTTGGACAGATTTGGCAAGAGCTTTTTTAGCTCAGTACAAGCACATAGCCGACATGGTGCCCGATAGGTTATCGCTACAGAACATGGAGAAGAAGACGGGATAAGGTTTCAAAGAATACGCCCAAATATGGACGGATTTGGCTGCCCAAGTGTAGCCACCTCTCATCGAAAAAGAGACCATCGTATTGTTCATCAATACATTACGAGGGCCATATTATGACAGATTGGTAGCAATACCACTAAGAATTTTGCCGACATGGTCATTTTCGATGAGATGATAGAGAGTTCCATAAAAAGTGGCAAAATTGAAAGAGGTAAAGTAGCCAACGTTAAGCAAAATGAGGCAACAAAGAGGAAAGAGGGAGAAGTGCAAGCTGTTTAATATGAGGGTTGGCCACCACGAACTCTTGCACATAACCCTACAAGCCAACCCTACAATTACCCCTAACCCACACATCTATCCTCTTACACGACCCTAATACCCAATGAGCTATCGGCTACCAACGCCAGTATACACACCATCACCCATGCCAGCATCCGTATACTCAACACTCGAACCTGTTCCTAACTCGACCAATCCGATAAACAATGTGGGGACTAACCAAAGGGGCCTAACCCATTGAACAAAGACCCCAGTTTGACCCCACTCCCATGACATACGCCCAACTTTTCCCCCAGTTAATCCAAAACCACTTAGTGGCACCCATGTTCCTTGAACCCATCAAACCCCCATACCAAATGTGGTACGACCCAAGCGCGAATTGTGATTACCATGGAGGCAACCCGGGTCATTCCATAGAAAATTGCACTGCCTTTAAGCACAAAGTGCAAAACCTACTTAGGGCCTGTTATCTAAGCTTCATAACCAAAAGGGAGCCTAACATCACTGCAAACCCGTTGTAGACACCTAATTTTGTCCGAACCACTAAAACAAGTATGTTTTCTTTCTAAATCGATGTTTTAGAATGTAAAAAGACTTTTTTCATCCTGCAGGTGGTACTCCGAGACTTAGTTTAAGAGGGCGAGCATAAAAAGTCAACCTCAAAAAAGTCAACCTCGAAAAAGTCAACCCCAAAAAAGTCAACCCTAAAAAGTGAACTACTGGAAAAGTCAATCCAATTTCAAAATCAAGATTTTAAGTTCAATTGAAAAATGACGAAAGAATTTTGATAATCCGAGGTCTACATCGAAAGATATGGAGTTCAGAAGTTGGGTTATGGAGATTTAGTAGAATGGAAACCCTAATCCGGGAAATTTGGGGGAAAATGCTTAAACGATCGAAGTCAAAATTGAAGGTTCCAAATGAAAGATAAGAACTGACTACGTGTAATGGAGAATCCACTTGAAAGAAAAACTGAAGAAAAGTCAATCCGGGAGAAAACCGAGAATTAGGGTTTTTGGTGGATTTCGGTGAAATGGGGAAGAATTACAGAAATGGCCCGACTTGATAAGACTAAAGCCCCTAATGGAGGAGGAGTGATTAAAAAAGGATAGCCCAAGGCTCAGTTTGAAGAAAATCTGAAAATCGAACTTGTTTTGAGCAAAATCGGGTTTCGAAGACAAAAGGGCAAAATTGGAAAATCCCGAAAAAATAGAAAATGAACTCAAAATCTTCTAAAAATTTGTAAATATCAATTTTAAATTATTTGGAAGAGATTGGCGAAATAAAATCTTGATTCGGAGTTCGTTTGCAAAATGGCCAAATCTCGGGCCTCTTATGCAGTAATTCAAGCAGATAAATCCAGAAAAAATACCAAATGAGTTCCAAAAATTATGAAAACTTCCAGATCACACTTTTAAATTATTTGGAAGATATTGGTGAAGAAAAATCTTGATTTGGAGCTCGCTTAAAAAATGGTAAATTATGGGGGCATAAAAGGGCAATTTTGGAAGAAAAAACCCAAATAAATAGCAAACGGACTCAAAAATTTTTGAAAACTTCCAGAATTCAATTTTTTATTATTTTAAAAGTATTTTAAAAAGAAAATTTGAATTTGGAGTCTGTTTTCCATTTATTTGCATCCGGGGGGCAAAAAGGTTATTTTACCCAAGAAACCGAAAATGGCTTCTCTTGTCTTTCAAAAAAATCAGACTTGGGCTGGAAGAAGGAGTGCTGGCCGGCCAAGGCCCAAGGAAGGGAAGGAGTTTCTGATTTTTCAATCAAAAGGCCAAAAATGAAGAGTTAGTTAGGATTTTTTTGGGGTTAATATGTAAATTAGCCCCTATACTTTAGACGTTTTGTCTGTTTGGTAACTGAAGAATTTTTTTTGTCACTTTGGTACTTCAACTTTCATTCCATCAATCACATTAGTCCATTGACTAACACCGTTAGTCAATGGCTGACTAGGCAAAAAATAACCAATCACAGGCTGACACGTGGCAAAAACTACCACATCATTAGTGCCACGTCATCATATAAGAAAAAAATTCAAAAAAATCCCAAAAAAATCCATAAAAATTAAAAAAAATTTATAAAAATCAAAATAAAAAACTATTTTTTTTTAAAATAAAAATTTTAAATTTTAAAAAAAATTATAAATTATAAAATTATAAAAAAAATTTATAAAAATTCAAAAGATAAATCTAAAAAATTCAAAAAAAAATTAAAGAAAAAAAAATTATAAAAATCGAATTAAAATAATGATTTTTTTTTTAAAAATCAAAATTTAAAATTTTTTTTTAAATAATTTAGAAATTAAAAAATTATAAAAATTATAAAAAAAATTATAAAAAATGAAAAGATAAATCTAAAAAATTCAAAATTAAAAAGAAAAATAAAAAATAATTTTTTAAAATATAGAAATTTCAAATTAAAAAAATATATGAAAATGTGAAATTAAAAAAAATATAAATTTAAAATTTAAAAATAAAAACCTTTTTTTTCATTTTTATTAAAAATATTCAGATTTTTTTCTTATTTTTTAATTTTAATTTTTAATTTTTTTTTACAGATTTTTAAATATATATATATAAAGTTTTCAATTTTTATAATTCATAATTTATTTTGAATTTTGGTCTTTTAATTTTATTTTATAATCTTTTTTAAAAAAATGAGATTTTCAAATTTTTAATTTTGATTTTTTAAATTTTTTATTAATTGTTTTGATTTTTTTTTGAATTTTTTGAATTTTTTTTCTTATATGATGATGTGGCAGTAATGATGTGGCAGTTTTGCCACGTGTTAGACTTTTTTTGCCTAGTTAGCCATTAACTAACGGTGTTAGGGCAAAATGCCAATGTGATTGACAGAATGAAAGTTTGAGTACCAAAGTGACAAAAAAATTTGTTCAAGTACCAAACAGACAAAACGTCTAAAGTACAGGGGCTAACTTATATATTAACCTATTTTTTTTATCAAGCCTTTGCAAATAAGCCACATGGGCCAATGCATGAAGAGGGAGAGTGTCAACATAATTCTTGAACAGCTGTAATTATGGACAGCTGATAGCCTAATCTAAGGATAATAATTTCATGTTTTAAACCTCTTGGATCATTAGCTCTTGGATGAAAATTGGTTGGAGTAAAAATGACAATATTCTAGTCATGAGATAGGGAGGTTTCGGCCAGCCTAAAGGGGAGGTCTTTTTCATTTTCAGCTCACTCTCATTTTTTATTTTTCTCTCTTGTTTGGCTGAGTTTTCTCTCCATTTTTGCAAAGCAAAAATAAAAGTTTAGAAAAGAAAAAAAAAGTTTAAAGATAGCTTCTAAAGGTTGCTTTTAGCACCAACTCTTGCACTTTCTTGATTTTCCATTCTTGTTTTTCCTGTTTTGATTATTATTTTGGTGAGTTTTCTTTTGATTTTACTTTTTAAATAAGTGTTTTTTAATGTTCTTTTTAAGTATGTTCTTCATCTTTTCTTAAAAAAGTTCTTACAATTTTTTTTCCTTGATTTTTTACCATGGCCGAATGGCCCATCTTTTTTTGTTGTTGCTGTTTTGCTTTGATTTGTCATGTTATTTTTGTTATTTTTTTAAGCCTTGATGCTTTAAATCTTCTTCTACTACATATACTTGAAGCTTGTTTTAATTTGGTTGCTAGTTAATTGCCATTAATGAGTTTATTATCATGTTCTTGCATTTTTAATTTTCTGTTCTCAAAATGTTTAAATTTGTTTATGTTTTATATTTTGTAATCCATGTGTTTGTGAAAATGTTTGTTAGTTTTAATACCTCTACTTTATATTTTCATGATTTGAGTGTTATATTTTAGTTGAGTATGTTAGTATATCAAGTGTTTGTGAAAATGCCAAGCTCACTTGGAATTAGAGGCCATTCGGCCACTTCATGTATTTTGCTTTGTGTGTGCATTTTTACTATGTTAGTTGATACGTTTGCATTTGCATGACATTTGATTGAGTATTTGGTTTAAGTATATCAAGTGTTTGTGAAAATACCATGCTTGTTTGGAGTTTGAGGCCATTCGGCCATTTCATGTATTTTGGCTTTGTGTGTGCATTTTTGTTATGTTAGTTGATAGGTTTGCATTTGCATGACATTTGATTGAGTATTTGATTTAAGCATGCCTTGTGTTTGTGTTATTTCCATGCATATTTTATATGTTAGGTTTGGTTTATTTTGCCATGCATGTCCATGCATTTTAGACCTAGGTTGCATTAAATGCCATGCAAGTTCATTTAGGTCTAGGTCATTTTATTGATGCCATGCATTTTTCATGACATTTAGGTTCAAACTCATGCATTTCATGCATCATACTTGCTGTATTTTTCATGTATTTCATGTCCATGTCACTTGACTAATGACTTAGGCCAATTAATGGTTCAAAGTCATGCTCTCTTGAGCATACTTGTGGAAAATTAAAGAGTTGTCAAATTGATTATTCTACCTTTGTGATTCTTTTTTACTTAGCCAATTTTTGTCTAACTTTTCAAAAGTCCTAACTACTGTTTGTAAGTCATTTTGTGAGTCTTAAATATTTTTACTTTGATTTTTAAATGATTTTATCAAAGGCAAAAATATGTTTTGGCAAAACAGTTTTTTTCACCCAGTACTAATACTTTCTCGATTTTTCTGGGCATTCATATTTAATCAGAAAATTAAGCCGATTTTTTAACGTGTATTTTTACATGCCCTGAGTCTTCACTATTTGTTTTATAGTTTTTAGAATTTTTAAAAATAGGGTAAAAAATCGTGGCTTAAAACTGGACAGTGAAGTCAGAATTGAATTTGAAGGAAAATCATGTTTCTGTTTTGGTTAAGTTACTTAGAGGGGGCTGATTAGGAAGTTTAGCTACTGACTTAGGGTAGTTTCTAAAACTTTTTAAACTCTAAAAATGATTTTTTAAGTCTCGAGTTAAGGATGGTCAAGTCCGGGATTTTAAACTTAGGAAATTAGAGCCATTTAAAAAAGGGTTTAGCTAAGTTTTTATTTTTAATCTAAGCTTTTCAAAATTGTTTTCAAACAATCACAAAGTATTTTGGTTTTAGAATATTTAATTTGATATATTTTCCTAAGGTAGCCGGATATCTTTTTAGATATACGGATTTCCTTAATTAAAGGAAAAAAATACATTTTCATGCATTGCATTTTCCATATTCATGCATTTTATATAATATGTGATTTTTTCTATGATAATTCCTATGGTATTGTTATTATTTTGATTTATATGTTATATTATTTATTATATGGTTTTGAATATTTCATGATATCCTATGCTTTTTGTTTAGTTATTTTTTTTGTCATATTATTTTAGCATATACTATGATCATGCATTATTATTTTCATTTTATTTTCATGCATATTATATGATAGCATTATTTTATATTTCATGTCATATGCCATATCATTCATATTTGCTATGTCATTTAAATTATTTCATTTCATATAGAATATATTATGTTACCTAGGTCATTTCATTTCATGTAAAATATATTATGTTACCTAGGTCATTTCATTTCATTTAGGATATATTATGTCATTTTGGATATTTTATTTCATTTAGAATATATCATATGATTTAGGATATTACATTTCATATAGAATATATTATGTTACCTAGGTCATTTCATTTCATTTAGAATATATCATATAACTTAGGATATTTCATTTCATTTAGAATATGCTAAGACATTTAAATTATATCATATCATTCAGGTTGCATTATATTATTTAGATTTTGACATGCCATGTTATTAATGTCATGCATATTCATATTCATACTTTTTTTAAATGTTTTCAAAAAGGTAATGATTTTCAATAAAATAAAGATATTCCCGAGTTAAAATAATTCATGAGTTCTCTGACGGGTTTGCTGGGGAGGATATCATCAATTATCATTAATAACAGAATATCTTCTTTAAAATGAGAATGATTCGGAAATTTTTCCAAACTAATAAAAATTTCTATATTTTGCAACGTTTGTTGGGGAATATAGGAAAATTTTGAATTTATAAATTCCGGATCATTTTTAATTAAAAATGGAATTATTTTTATTTAAATTGGGAATTAACTTGAAATACTAAATTTAAACCAACTTTTTATCGAGACTTGAGATAACACATGATTAATAAGGTACCGTTTTATAAGGGCGTTGTGGGGGTGCTAATCCTTCCCCACACGTAACCGAGTCCCAAACCCGTTTCTTTGATTTCTCTGGTTTTAAAACGCATACTTGAAATTGGTTTTAAAAATGTTTTAATTAATTTTAATATATTTTATAAAACCGATTTTAATAGGTGGTCGATCACACCTAGCTAAAAAAGATTGGTGGTGACTCCATGTCTTTTTCAAGGTCATTTTTAAAACCTTCATTTATTAGAGGAATTAAGTCGACTTTTCCTCGGTTTTTTTTAATGTCACGCTTAACGGATAATAAAGTCTTGCAATGAGACTTGTTATTTTTTTAGGTTGTGACAGCTTGGCGACTCCACTGGGGAGAATTAGAGAGTTAGGCCTAGAATTAGTTGTGTGTTATCAAAGTCTTGGTTTTGTTTGTTTAATTGGTATTTAATTTTAATTCCCACATTTTAAAAAATAAGGATAATTTCAAAAATAATAAATTCTTTAAATATGTCCATATTCATGTGCATACATATTGTAATTGCTCTCTGGTTATTTTGGTGCATATATTCATTTATTGATTAATTGATGATTTATGTTGTTTAATCTTGTTGGGGCATTTAGAATAAGGGATATATAATAAGTGGTGAAAGGTTTGTTATTCCTCCTCACACACTACACGTACATTTGCATATCATGAGCCCTATACCCGGGTTTCGTCCTTTTAAGTGGGAGCAAAGTAACTAAGCCTTCGTGATTAACAATCCGCATGGGCTAGTGAAACACTTTCGGAGTACAAAATTACCTAAGCCTTCGTGATTAACAATCCGCATGGGCTAGGAAAATAGACTCTAACGAATTGAACCCGCTTTTATCGGGGTGCCTTACTAGCCTTCACCGGCGACAATGAGGAACAATTTTGGGCTTTTAGAACTAATTCACCTTCATATAGTAAATCTAGGCGAAGCCATGCCGGATTCCCAATAAGATATCCCGAAGTTAAGAACACATGGAGAAATATTTCCAATCCTTTTACCTTCTATTCTATTTTTCGAATAAGTTTATTTTTGAAAATCGGACAATGATGAACGTACATCACAATGCCCGTAATAAGTGTTGGTATTTCATCCCAGAGGTGTTATAATGCCAAAATTTTGTTGGCATCCTCAGGGATAATTATTGTTTTGAATTATATGTTTTTTTTTGTATTATTCGTATTTATTCCCGTTACTGATTCATTTTCTTTTTGTTGTTGTTTTTTGTTTTTCACATTCTTGTCATCATTTTTTGCACATGGAAAGTTATTGGTCTCGGGATAATATTCAACCAAAAGGGCTTTCATGGAGGGTCAGAGTGTCTCCGTGATCGAGAAGCATTTAGAGGTTAAGAAACAGTCCGAGAAAGGTCAGCATGATAATGGGGATTGTTTGAAGATGGGATATGTGTCAGCATTGCCAGCCGAGGTTGATCTTACTATCAAGCAAAATGATCTGCAGGAATTGATGGATATATGGAATCAGTGGAACATATCAGAAAAAGAAGCCTTCACTCAGACTTATGGGGACATAGCACTATTTGTTCAAGTTAAGGTCAGTGGTGCGGTAATCCGGGCTATGGTGCAATTCTGGAATCCCGCTTATCGATGTTTTACCTTCAACCGAGAGGATATGACTCCAACCATAGAGGAATATTCGACCTTGCTACATATTGAGAATGTTATTCCTAACCGTATTTATTTGAAGGATACAAAGACGTCGGGTTGCAAGAAAAAGGTGTCTAAAATTCTGGGAGCGGAAAGAAATTTGGTAGAAAGCCATGTTGTCCAAAAAGAGGTAAGCTACTGTATATCATGGGACATTTTACGGATCTTAATCCATAGCCATTCAAGTAAGGAGACAGTTAGGAATATTTTTTCTTTGGCTATCTATGGTTTAGTTATCTTCCTGAAGACATTAGGGCATATGGATGTGGCTATATTTGATGTTTTTGAGAGGCGTGAGCAAAGGATAAACCCAGCCCTAGCAATTATAGCAAAAACAATCCAATCCCTGAATTTCTATAAACGGGAAGGAAAAGGGCGTTTTCTAGGTTGTATACAGCTCCTTTACATATGGGTTTAGAGTCATTTTTGTAAATAGGAGAATTTCCCTCTTCGTTCATATTGGAAATCTTTTGCACCAATTGGTGAATTTCTTAAGAGGGATTGGCTTGAAAATAGGACTGAAGAACAATGTATCAACATATTCCGGAATATCAGGGCTGAGATGATAATTTGGAGAGCTCCATGGATAGCTCCTATGCCGACATTGTACAAGTGCGGAGATAAAGCTTTTGTTCCATTATTGGGAGTATGGGGAGGAGTGAGCTATGCACCACTGCTGGTACTGAGGCAATTAAAATCCCGTCAGTTTACTCCTATGACCTATGACCTTAGTAATTTGGAATTTTCTTATGGAGAAGATGGATATTCGAGAAAGATACGTGAGATTGTAGTAGCATGAAAGGAAACTCATCGGGTGGAGGTAGCTAGATATGTCGACATTGTCACACCAGATTACCTGACATGAAGGGAATTGAGGGTTAATGATAGGTTGTTGACATCAGATGCGAAAGAAGTTCAGCATTTGAGTTCGCCGTCCAAGGAAGCGCCATCGGAGTTAGAAATCTCAAGGGCAGAATTTGAAAAAAGAAAAGGCCCAAATGAGCAAGGAAATTGCCCGATTGCAAAAAGAGCTTGAGGATATGAAAAATAGGGAATTAGCCCGAAAAAAGAGAAAAGGAAAAGATCAAGAGAGAGAGGGACACTGCTAAAAGCGAACTTTAGGAATTACACTTGGAGAACAAGAGGTATTGTTTCGAGCTCAAATTCGAGGGGACTCTCAAGGCTTCCGGGGAAAGGGAACAAGAAGTCAGAAACCTTAAGAAGGAGAAGAACTATTGGATAGAATAAGCAAAGCATGAGGAAGCCCGAGCAAATCAACTGGAGAAACAAAGCTAGGGAAAGCTTACACAATGATGCTTCTGCTGACACGTCAAAGGGTCGTGAACAAGTAGGGATCAGATGGAAGAGCAAAACAATCAAAAGAGGACAGTGAAAAACGTCCAAGATCCGAGGGAGTTACTTTAGGACCAGTATTTTGTAATAGAATTTTTTTAGGAGAGATAGATTATCATATTGTCTTAAGCAGGGATCTTTTCTTTGATGTATTTAGTTCCAGGAAATCAATGAAAGACCGTTTGGTTGGAATTATCCCGGGGCCAATACTTTTAAATGCATTCATCATTCATTTGTTCTTTCTTTTATATATTTTATTTGTTCATTCATTTATATTCATAATCATTCATTCATTTATTCTTTATAAATTGTTCATACACTTAGTCATTTATTTATTCATGCCATTCATTTATTCTTTATCATTAGTCATTTAGGTTCATACACTTAGTCATTTACTTAGTTGTTCATTCTTTAACATTTAATCATTCATTAATTCATTTTAAATAAAATAAAATAAGAAATATATCAATAATTTCTAGTCCATGGTTTTTAAAACTATAGGTATAATTGGTCGCACTCAGAAAGAATCAGACTTTCGACACCCTTACAATACTCGATCTCAAGCAAGAGCTATGGAGAACGATCAGCTTGTTAGAATTGAAAGGATGGAAAGAATTCAAAAAGAACTGCAGGAACAGTTAGCTAAGTCTCAAGAGGAGACACGAGAACAAATGACCAAACTCATGGAGATGATGAGTACCATGATGAGGCAGAAGTGGCCAGGAGAAAATTTAGTTACCGCAATGGGGGCAGTGAACCAGGAAGACCGACCAGAAGTGGTACAGAAAAATGGCCAGACATCCCAACCTGTGGGAAATGAACTTCCAACTGGGGCAACATCCTATATTTACATCCAACCAGCAGCCGTTGCACAAAATTTCGGTCCTAAAAGGGGTAATATCAGAGTTGATCCAATTGATGTCGAAGTTCCAGACTTTGAAGAAACGGCAGAAAAGGAAAGGGCAAAAATGACTGAATTGAAGAGGGTCGAAACTGCTGAATCCCAGAAAAAATATCAGCTGCAGGAAGAAAGGTTAAGGGCAGTTGAAGGGGCAGAGTTATTTGGCAGTCTGGATGCCAAAAAGATGAGCTTGGTACACGATCTAGTAATTCCCCCAAAGTTCAAAGTACCAGACTTTGAAAAGTATAATGGGACTACCAACCCATTAGCACATTTGACCATGTACTGCAGAATGATGATGGGGCATGATGATAATGAGAAACTGCTTATTCATTGTTTCCAAGATAGCTTGACAAGGTCAGCAACCTGATTGTACAATCAACTGAGTCGTACCAAGATTCGTTAATGGACGGATTTGGCCAGGGCTTTCATGGAATATTATAAGCATGTGTCCGATATGGTACCTGATAGGCTATTGCTACAGATTATGGAAAAGAGGTCCAATGAAAGCTTCAATGGAGGGATCTAGCCACACAAGTGCAACCCCATTTAACCAACAAAGAAATCACGATACTTTTCATCAACACCTTGAAAGCACTTTATTATGACAAATTGGTGGGAAGCGCCACCAAAGACTTTGCAGATATGGTAATATCTGGAGAGATGATAGAGTCAGCTATTAAGAACGGGAGGATGGAAGGAGGTGAGTCTGCTACCCCGAAGAGAGTTTTTCCTGCAAAGAAGAAGGAGGAGACACATGCAGTAAGTTTCAATCAATACCCCTATACACCTTCTACACCATATACACCACCAAGGCCCTATACTCCTGCCACATCTTATGCACCTCCGACACCTTAAACACCATACCCGCGGTATAGTCCATACTACCCCAATGTGAACCACATTACTCAAAATCCATTCCCCTATTCCAATATACCACAACAGCCATTCCTAACTGGAATATCCCCACAAATAACCCTTCCTCGAAATTCTATCCCAAACACTCAAGGTTCCGCGCGCAATGATCAACGTTCACCAAGGAACGATCAAAAACCCCAATTTGATCCCATTCCTACCACCTATGGTGAGCTATATCCTAAACTATTGCAGGGTCAACTTGTTGGACTTGTGTACCTCAAACCTCTGACACCTCCATATCCAAGGTGGTACAATGCAAACACTAATTGCGCATACCACGCAGGAATTTAAGGACATTCGACTGAAGATTGCCTGGCCTTTAAAAAGAAAGTACAAAGCCTGATCAATATCGGAGTTGTGAAGTTTGGGGCAAAGAATGGGCCGAATATAGCGGGAAACCCATTGCCCGATCATACTAGGAATCAGGTAAAGACAGTATTGACCGGGAAAGTCAAAAGATTAAAAAAAGACGTCAGGGAAGTCAAGACTCTGATGCTTACGGTATGGGTTGAGATGGTCAAGACAGGAATGGTGGAAGATGCAGACAGTCTGAAAGTGGTTGCAAAAAGGGTACAGAATTGGTGCCCATTCCATAAGTGTGGAGGTCATGTCATACAGGACTGCGGAAACTTTCTGGTTAAAGTCCAAAGGATGATGGATAATAGGGAGGCCTAGTTTTACAAAGAGGCAGAGGAGGAAATAGAAGTTATTGAGAATGTAGTTGGCTACGGGATAGGAAGACCCTTGATTATCTATTATGATGAACCGGAGGAGAAAGTTATGCCAGTCATTAAGAAAAGTGCACCTAAGTTAATCATTGATTTGCCTGTTTCCTTTTCACACAAGGAAAACAAGGCTGCACCATGGAAATACGACTGCAGCATGGTTATGCCTGGGTCTTCGAGTCAGCAAGATATCACAGGTGTGGGCATTTAACCCGAAGCGGAATGTGTTATGCTCATGAGGCTGCTGAACAGGGGTTAACAGGGAAAGATAGAAGAGCAGACAAAGGGACGAAAGTAGTTGAGCCAATCCATATTGAGATGGATTTGTCAACAAAAACAGAGAGAGGATCAGCCCCGGTTAACAGAATAAAAGAACCGGTAAATGAGAAGGAAGCCTATGAGTTCTTAAAATTCATAAAGCACAGTGAGTATAGCGTGGTTGAACAACTGCAACGTCAACCAGCTAGAATTTCAATCTTATCTTTTCTTTTGAATTCAGAGCCATACAGAATTGCCCTGTTAAGAGTGTTGAATTAGGCATACGTGGCTAATAACATATCAGTAGAAAAGTTGGACAGGCTGGTGGGAAACATCGCAGCAGACGATCATATATTTTTTAGCTATGATGAGATACCACCCAATTGTATTGGGTCAACAAAAGCTCTCCATATAACTACCACTTGTAAGGGTCACATATTACCAAAGGTCCTTTTGGACAATGGTTCTTCATTAAATGTGATGCCTTTGGCAACCCTATCCAAGTTTCCAGTGGATATATCTTATATGATTCTGAGTTGCACAACGGTCAGGGCTTTCGATAGTACAAGGAGAGAGGTAATGGAAACTATTGAAGTTCCTCTAGAGATAGGCTCATGCACTTATACGGTGAACTTCCAGGTCATGGATATTAATCATTCTTATAATTGCTTGTTGGAAAGGCCATGGATACATTCAGTTGGGGCTGTACCCTCGTCTCTCCACCAAAAACTGAAATTTGTGATGGAGTGCCGTTTGATCACTATATCAGGAGAAGAAAACATAATAGCCTCCGCATCTACTGAATCTCCTTATGTTGAGCCCAATGAAGATGCCATGGAATATTCTTTTCGGTCTTTGGAATTCGTAAACGCAGTTTTTATCGTTGAAGGACGACAAAATTCCAAAACCAAGGTTGTCCAGGAACACAAGGCTAGGAGTAAGAACCACAGTAGGAAAAAGCTGCACGGCTGGAAAAGGTCTGGGGAAATATCTTCAAGGGATGGCTCGAGTAGTGGAAGCAGTGGGAAAGAAAGATCGGTTTGGCTTAGGGTATCTTCCGAAAGCCCATGAGAAGAGGAAACAGATTGAAAGAAACAGACAAAGAACGATGGCCCGTCTCACGGGTATGGATATTGAATGGGAACCCATGACTTTCCCACCAATCCTTCACAATTTCCATTCTGTTGGTTTTCTATTCAGGGGAAAGAATTCAGAGGATGTACTTGTAATGATCGAACAAGCTTTTAAAAAATTCCATGTGAATAAAGGGGGGCAGATTCAAGATATGGTGATTTGCATGATCGAGAAAGAATGAATGGAAAGTGACAGTGCGAACTGGATGGTACGACCTTGTCCACCAGGATACAGACTAACCAATTGGAGTGCAACTGAGTTGCCCATAGTTTTTAAGTCTATTCCAACGTAATACTTTAAAAAAAAGCAATCTTAATTATCTTTACCCAGAGATATTAAGAGTTTTTTCTGTAATTGCCTTTTTGTTTAAGCATTTTCATTTAATAAATAACAAGCACAATGCATTTTATCCATATTGATGTTTCCATATTTTTTCATTTTTGTTATTTATTTTGTTTTCATTATATATTTTCCTATATTGTTTCTTCTCCACTTATTTACAGGTGTACGGATGCGAAATATGAGGACCTTCCTGTCAGCAATTCTGAAATCGATTTTGAAAGACCTATTTGCACAGGTGATTTTGAGGCTAACGAAGATACTGAGGATTATGGTCTACCTCCGGATCTATTAAGGAAAATAGAACAAGAGGATAAACAAGTACTTTCTAATAAGGAATTATTAGAAATGATAAATCTGGGAGATGGTGAAGAGATAAAGGAAGTCAAAATTGGGACTTCATTGTCATCATAAATAAAGGGTGAACTGATAGCCTTGCTCTAGGAATATGTGGATGTATTTGCATGGTCTTACCAAGACATGGTAGGGTTGGATCCGGATATTGTGGTTCATAAGCTCCCTTTAAGGCCAGAATGCAAGCCAATTTAGCAAAAGTTGAGAAGAATGAGGCCAAACATGCTGTTAAAGATAAAAGAGGAGGTGAAGAAGCAATTTGATGCTGGATTCTTAGAGGTGGCAAAATATCAAGAATGGGTGGCAAATATTGTTCCAGTACCAAAGAAGGATGGCAAGGTGCGGATGTGCGTTGATTACCGAGATTTGAACAAGGCCAGCCCTAAAGATAATTTCCCTTTGCCCTATATTGATACTCTGGTGGATAATACGACGAAAAGTTCTTTATTTTCTTTCATGGACGGATTCTCAGGATACAATCAGATCAAGATGGCACCTAAAGACATGGAGAAAACCATATTTGTTACAATATGGGGAACCTTCTGCTACAAGGTAATGCCATTTGGGTTGAAGAATGCTGGGGCAACATACCGAAGAGCCATGGTGACCTTGTTTCATGATATGATGCATAAGGGAATTGAGGTCTACGTTGATGATATGATCACAAAGTCACAAGCAGAAGAGGAGCATATTGCAAATCTTAAGAAGCTCTTTGAACGATTAAGAATGTTTAGACTCAAGCTAAATCCGGCAAAATGCACTTTTGGAGTCACCTCGGGGAAATTGTTGGGTTTTGTCGTCAACAAAAGAGGAATTGAGATTGACCCGGATAAAATGAGGGCTATTCAGAATTTGCCACCACCTCGCACTCAAAAAGAAGTAAGAGGCTTTCTGAGGAGATTGAATTACATTGCTTCTTAGTTAACCGACAAGTGTGATCCAATATTTAAGTTACTTCGGAAACGTGATCCAGGAGAATGGGATGAAGGTTGTCAGATTGCATTTGAAAAGGTTAAACATTATCTATCCAAACCACCAATACTAATGCCACCTGTTCCAGATAAACCAATGATACTGTATTTATCAATATTTGAGAGATCCATGGGTTGTGTTTTAGGGCAGCTTGATGAGACTGGAAAGAAAGAACAGGCAGTTGACTACCTCAGCAAGAAGTTCACAGATTATGAGTTGAAGTATTCGTCAGTAGAAAAGTTGTGTTGTGCTTCAGCTTGGACTGCTCGAAGACTCAAACAGTACATGTTGTACCACACAACGTGGTTGATTGCCAAGCTTGATCCAGTCAAGTACATGTTGGAAGCACCTTCTTTGTCAGGAAGGATGGCAAGATGGCAGGTTTTATTGTCAGAATACGACATTGTATATGTAAGTCAAAAAGCTATCAAGGGCAGTGCAGTGGCTGAATTCTTAGCAAGTCGGGCAGTGGAAGATTATGAGCCGTTGAACTTTGACTTCCCGGATGAAGATTTGATGCATGTGTCGCAAGCAGATGAAATTCCCCTGAAGAAGAAAGTATGGAAAATATATTTTGATGGCGCATCTAATGCCATGGGGCATGGAATCGGTGCAGTGCTCATATCCCCAGAATAAGATTATTATCCTTTCACTACTAGATTGGATTTTGATTGTACAAACAATACTGCCGAGTATGAAGCATGTACTATGGGCCTTCGTGCTACAAAGGACAGAAAGATCAAAGTATTGGAAGTTTTCGAAGACTCAGCCTTAGTGATTTACCAGCTACGAGGAGAATGAGAAACCTGAGATACAAAACTAATCCGATACCGAGAACTCATACTGAGTTTATTGGAGGAGTTTGAAGAAGTGAATTTCAACTACTTTTCTCGAGAAGAAAATCGGATGGCAGATGCTCTGGCTACTTTGTCATCAATGTTTAAAGTGAATGAAGGGGCTGAAGTTGTGCCAACAAAGATGAGTATATATGAGTCTCCTGCCCACTGTCTGAGTATTGAAGAAGAAGCAGATAGCCTTCCTTGGTATAATGACATCTTGCAGTACATCAAGAGTCAATAGTATCCAGAACAAGCAACAGAGAATGACAAGAGGACTCTGAGAAGGCTAGAAATGGGTTTTGTTCTAGACAGTGAGATTCTCTACAAGAAAGGAAAAGACCAAGTCTTATTGAGATGTGTCGGATCTGTTGAAGCTCGGAGAATTATAGAAGAGGTCCATGAAGGGATATGTGGCACTCATGCTAATGGTCACATGCTTGCTAAACATATTATGAGGGCAGGTTACTATTGGTTGACGATGGAAGGAGATTGCATCAGTTATTCCCGGAAGTGTCATAAATGCCAGATATATGCAGATAAGATTCATGTGTCGCCATCGCCATTACATGTCATGACTGCACCATGGCCTTTTTCAATGTGGAGAATGGATATGATCGGGCCTATTACCCCGAAAGCTTCAAATGGACATCGTTTCATCTTGGTGGCCATAGATTATTTCATAAAGTGGGTAGAAGCTGCTTCCTATGCGAATATAACAAAGTCGGTTGTATGCAGATTCGTTAAGAAAGAAGTCATATGCCGTTACGGGTTGCCAGCATGAATTATTTCAGATAATGCTCTCAATTTGAACAATAAGATGATGAGAGAAGTGTGTACTCAATTCAAGATCACACATCATAATTCGGCACCTTACCGTCCAAAGATGAATGGCGCTGTAGAAGCAACTAACAAAAACATCAAGAAGATTGTCGAGAAGATGACCAATATATACAAAGATTGGCATGAGATCTTGCCTTTTGCTCTTCATGCATATCGTACTTCGGTCCGCACATCTACAGGGGCAACGCGATTTTCTTTGGTATACGGGATGGAAGCAGTGCTACCTATTGAAGTTGAGATCCCTTCATTGCGGGTTTTGATGGAAGTTAGCCTAGAGGAAGCAGAATGGGTTAGAGCTCGTTATGAACAGATGAATCTCATCGAGGAGAAAAGATTGAAAGCAATTTGTCACGTGCAGTTGTATCAGAAAAGGATGATTCGAGCCCACAACAAGAAGTTTAGTCCCAGACAGTTCCGAGAGGGGGAGTTGGTATTGAGGAAAATTCTCCCTATAGTGAAGGGCCCGAGAGGAAAATGGGCTCCGAATTGGGAAGGACCTTATGTGGTAAAAAGATCTTTTTCTGGAGGATCATTGATTTTAACTAAAATGGACGGGGAAGATTTCAGAAATCCCGTGAATGCTGATGAACTGAAGAAGTATTATGCTTAAAAAAAAAATATGTGATGCTGTGCACATGGAAATTCGAATGATTCCAAGTGCAAAAATGGAAATTCTATATATCTATCTCCCCTATGAATTGCTTTTCAAAGAGAATATTCATGCTTGATATGATGAATGACCATCTTTCATATTCCTTTCACTAAGAAGAAATTATCCTTAGTCACCCCTTTGAGCCTTAGGAATTATTTCTTTCTTTAAACCTTGATCAAGGATCACCCTCTATATTGGAGGGCAAATGCGAGGAAGAATAATAAAAAAATCATGGCAAAAAGAAAGCCATCAAAAAATGTGGCAAATGAAAGCCAACAAAGCAAATAAAAAAAGAAGAAAAGAAAGTCCAAAAAGAGACAAATGTTTCAAGAATGAATTCTCCTCAGGAAATGATCCTTGATTCAATCACCCTTAAACACATTTTGGGCCTATTTTATCCTTTCCTTCTGAACCTAAACCTTGGCCTACATTACGTGCTTTAAAAGCCCATTTTGATCAAGCATGGATATTTAATTTGAAAAGTTATTCTCAGAATTCATCCCATCTTTTCAATTGATATTTTTACCTTGGAGGCATTTAGAATTCTCAGATACATGGTAGAATACAAAAAAAAAAAAATATACAAAAAAAAATGGAAATGAAAAAAGAATGTAAAATAAGAGGTTTAAGCCGAAAACCCACAAAGGGCGACTTAATACCGAATGAAGGACACTTGAGTTGAAACCCGCAAAGGGCGGCTCAAGTACTAATCAAAGTTTGAATCAATGCTCCGTGTAAAGGGGGAGAAAGCATCTGACAATCAGGGAAAAGGGGAACAACTCAGTCTGATGTAACTACGGAAGCTAAGAGATTACCCAAGTAAATTACTCATTCAAAAGAAATTTCAGATGGTTTGAAAAGGAGGGGTCCAAGATATTCCGCATCCGGGGCATCTACAACCTATAACCTTACATTTGTTTCTTATATTCTTGATATTTATTTTTACTATTTTAAAACATTTCTTGCAATAAATTCTTGTTATCCTTTTCATGACAATTTTTGCTTGATTCATATTTTCTTTTATACATTTTTGAGATGCATTATGATTGTTATTAAATTGAATTATGATTAGTAATAAAAAATCTTTAAATAAAAGGATTTCAAAGTATTACTAAGGAATAGATTTAAATCTTGGGAAAGGTTTAGAAAGTTCACCAAGAAAAGAAAACAGTGAACGTGGTGGAAACTCCATCATGAAGTCAGAAATTTGTGAATTTCAGTGAAGTCGGAAACTGAGACTGTTTGACAAGTTATCTCGAGTGGGGCATCAATGAAGAAATTGAAGACTCCGTCATGAAGTTGGATAATCTGTGAATCTCAAAGAAACCATGGATTAGAAATCATGACACAATCATTTGATTGCACTTATTCTTAGGAAACATACAAGCATTTGCAAAGCATGACATTCTCATCATTGCATTTAGCTAACATTGCAGGAATCAAGAAAACTTTTGGCTTCCCAAATCGAACTCGTTCTGCTTCTCAAATGAGTCGAGCCTTGAGACCATCGTCGAGGTATTTCTTTTTGTTTTAAATCGAATTCATTATGTTTTATCAAATGAGTTGAGCCTTGAGACCACCGTCAAGGTATTTCTTTTTGTTTTAAATCGAATTCATTCTGTTTTATCAAATGAGTCGAGCCTTGAGACCGTCGTCAAGGTATTTTAATCACGGGTTAGGCCTCCGGGTACCATTTTAAAGACCTTCGGGCACCATTTTTAAAGACCTTCAGGCACCATTTTAAAGACCTTCGGGCACCATTTTAAATACCTTTGGGCACCATTTTAAAGACCTTCGAGCACCATTTTTAAAGACCTTCGGGCATCATTTTTAAAGACCTTCGGGCACCAATTTTAAAGACCTTCGAACATCATTTTTAAAGACCTCCGGGCACCAGTTTTAAAGACCTCCGGGCACCATTTTAAAGACCTTCAGGCACCATTTTTAAAGACCTTCGGGCACCATTCTTAAAGACCTTCGGGCACCATTTTAAAGACTTTCGGGCACCATTTTTAAAGACCTTCGGGCATCATTTTTAAAGACCTTCAGGTACCAATTTTAAAGACCTTCGGGCATCATTTTTAAGGACCTCCGGGCACCAATTTTAAAGACCTTCAGGCACTATTTTAAAGACCTTCGGGCACCATTGTTAAAGACCTTCGAGCACCATTTTTAAAGACCTTCGGGCACCATTTTTAAAGACCTCCGGGTACCATTTTTAAAGACATCCGGGTACCATTTCTAAGACCTTCGGGTACAATTTTTTCTTTTGAAATCAAACTCGTTTCCTTAAGACGGGTCGAGCCTTCATTAGTCAGGGAATTCAATTTAAGGACAATCTTCAATTTACAGCTTTTTCAAAAAAAAAATGAAAAATGATGGAAAAATGAAAAAGAAACCCCTTTCCCTTTTCTTTACATGTGATTTCACTAACCGTACAAAATTAGTGTTTTTTTTTTATCTTTGCCTGATTCCTGATTCTCAGCAATAGCCAAAGAGGGGCAGCTGTAGACACCTAATTTTGGCCGGACTACTAAAACAGGTATGTTTTCTTCCTAAATTGATGTTTCAGAATGTAAAAAGACTTTTTTCATCCTGCAGGTGGTACTCCGGGACTTAGTTTAAGAGGACGAGCATAAAAAGTCAAACTTAAAAAAAAAAGTCAACCCCGAAAAAAGTCAACCCCAAAAAGTCAACTACTAAAAAAGTCAACCTATTTTCAAAATCAAGATTTGAAGTTCATTTGAAAAATGGAAAAATAATTTTGATAATCCAAAGTCTACATTGAAAGATATGGAGTTCGGAAGTTGGGTTATGGAGATTCAATAGAAAGGAAACCCTAATTCGGGAAATTTGGAGTAAAATGCTTAAACGATCGAATTGGTCAAAATTGAAGGTTCCAAATGAAAGATAAGCACTGACTACGGGTAATGGAGAAGCCACTTGAAAGAAAAACTGAAAGAAAAGTCAATCCGGGAGAAAACCGAGAATTAGGGTTTTTGGTGGATTTCGGTGAAATTAGGAAGAATTACAGAAATGGCCCGACTTGGTAAGAAAAAAACCCATAATGGATGAGGAGTGATTAAAAAAGGATATCCCAAGGCTTATTTTGAAGAAAAATTGAAAATCAGACTTGTTTTGAGCAAAACAGGGTTTCAGAGGCAAAAGGGCAAAATTGGAAAATTTGGGAAAAATAGAAAATGAACTCCAAAAATTCTGAAAATTTTCAAATATCATTCTTAAATCATTTGGAAGAGATTGGAAAAATAAAATCTTGATTGGAGTTCGTTTGCAAAATGGCCAAATCCTGAGTCTCCTATGTAGTAATTCAAGAAGATAAATCCCGAAAAAATAGCAAATGAGCTCCGAATCTTCTGAAAATTTGCAAATCTCATTTTTAAATTATTTGAAAGAGATTGGTAAAATAAAATCTTGATTCGGAGTTCGTTGGCAAAAGGGCCAAATCTCGGGTCTCCTATGTAGTAATTCAAGAAGATAAATCCTGGAAAAATAGCAAATGGACTCCAAAAATTCTGAAAATTTGCAAATATAATTTTTAAATTATTTGGAAGAGATTGGAAAAATAAAATCTTGATTCGGAGTTTGTTTGCAAAATGGCTAAATCTCGGGCCTCCTATGTAGTAATTCAAGCAGATAAATCTCGAAAAAATACCAAATGAGTTCCAAAAATTATGAAAACGTCCAGATCACACTTTTAAATTATTTGGAAGAGATTGGTGAATAAAAATCTCTATTTGGAACTCATTTAAAAAATGGTAAAATATGGGGCATAAAAGGGCAATTTTGGAAAAAAAATCCAAATAAATAGCAAACGGACTCGAAAAATTTTGAAAACTTCCAAAATTCAATTTTTTATTATTTTGAAAGTATTTAAAAAATAAATTATGAATTTGGAGTCCGTTTTCCATTTATTTGCATCCGGGGGGGCAAAAAGGTCATTTTACCCAAGAAACCGAAAAGGGCTTCGCTTACCTTTAAAAAAAAAATCAGACTTGGGCTGGAAGAGGGAGTGCTGGCCAGCCAAGGCCCAAGAAAGGGAAGGAGTTTCTGATTTTTCAATCAAAAGGCCAAAAATGAAGAGTTAGGATTTTTTTTGATCAAGCCTTTGCAAATAAGCCACATGGGCCAATGCATGAAGAGAGAGAGTGTCAACATAATTCTTGAACAGCTGTAATTATGGACAGCTGATAGCCTAATCTAAGGGTGATAATTTCATGTTTTAAACCTCTTGGATCATTAGCCTTTGGATGGAAATTGGTTCGAGTAAAAATGACAACATTCTAGTCATGAGAGATGGAGGTTTCGACCAGCCTAAAGGGGAGGTCTTTTTCATTTTTAGCTCACTCTCATTTTTCATATTTCTCTCTTGATTGGATGAGTTTTCTCTCCATTGTTTCAAAGCAAAAATAAAAGTTTAGAAAAGAAAAGAAAGTTTGAAGAGAAAAAGCTTGAAAGATAGCTTCTAGAGGTTGCTTTTAGCAACAACTCTTGCACTTTCTTGATTTTCCATTCTTGTGTTTGCTGTTTTGATTATTATTTTGGTGAGTTTTCTTTTGATTTTACTTCTTAAATAAGTGTTTTTTAATGTTCTTTTTAAGTATGTTCTTCATCTTTTCTTAAAAAAGTTCATACAATTTTTTTTCCTTGATTTTTTACCATGGCCGAATGACCCATCTTTTTTGTTGTTGCTGTTTTGCTTTGATTTTTCATGTTATTTTTTTTAGCCTTGATGCTTTAAATCTTCTTCTACTACATATACTTGAAGCTTGTTTTAATTTGGTTGCTTGTTTATTGCCATTTATGAGTTTATTATCATGTTCTTGCATTTTTAATTTTTTGTTCTCAAAATGTTTAAATTTGTTTATGTTTTATATTCTGTTGTCCATGTGTTTGTGAAAATGTTTGTTAGTTTTAATACCTCTACTTTATATTTGCATGATTTGAGTGTTATATTTTAGTTGACTATGTTAGTATATCAAGTGTTTGTGAAAATGCCAAGCTCACTTGGAATTGGAGGCCATTCGGCCACTTCATGTATTTTGCTTTGTGTGTGCATTTTTACTATGTTAGTTAATAGGTTTGCATTTTCATGACATTTTATTGAGTATTTGGTTTAAGTATATCAAGTGTTTGTGAAAATGCCATGCTTGTTTGGAGTTTGAGGCCATTCGGCCATTTCATGTATTTTGGCTTTGTGTGTGCATTTTTGTTATGTTAATTGATAGCTTTGCATTTTCACGACATTTGATTGAGTATTTGACTTAAGAATGCCTTGTGTTTGTGTTATTTCCATGCATATTTTAGATGTTAGGTTTGGTTTATTTTGCCATGCATGTCCATGCATTTTAGACCTAGGTTGCATTAAATGCCATGCAAGTTCATTTAGGTCTAGGTCATTTTATTGATGCCATGCATTTTTCATGACATTTAGGTTTAAACTCATGCATGTCATGCATCATACTTGCTGTATTTTTCATGCATTTCATGTTCATTCCACTTGACTAATGACTTAGGCCAATTAATGGTTCAAACCCATGCTCTCTTGAGTATACTTGTGGAAAATTAAAGAGTTGTTAAATTGATTATTCTACCTTTGTGATTTTTTTTACTTAGCCAATTTTTGTCTAATTTTTTAAAAGTCCTATCTACTGTTTGTGAGTCATTTTTTGAGTCTTAAATATTTTTACTTTGATTTTTAAATGATTTTATCAAAGGCAAAAATGTGTTTTGGCAAAACAGTTTTTTCACCCAGTACTCATACTTTCCCGATTTTTTTGGGCATTCATCTTTATTCAGAAAATTAAGCCGATTTTTTTCCGTGTAGGTTTACTTGTCTTGAGTCTCCAGTATTTGTTTTAGATTTTTTAGAATTTTTAAAAATAGGGTAAAAAATCGTGGCTTAAAACTGGACAGTAAAGTCAGAATTGAATTTGAAGGAAAATCATTTTTCTGTTTTGGTTAAGTTACTTAGAGGGGGCTGATTAGGAAGTTTAGCTACTGAATTAGGATAGTTTCTAAGCCTTTTTAAACTCTAAAAATGATTTTTTAAGTCTCGGGTTAAGGGTGGTCAAGTCCGGGATTTTAAACTTAGGAAATTAGAGCCATTTAAAAAAGGGTTTAGCTAAGTTTTTATTTTTAATCTAAGCTTTTCAAAATTGTTTTCAAACAATCACAAAGTATTTTGGTTTTAGAATATTTAATTTGATATATTTTCCTAAGGTAGCCGGATATCTTTCTAGATATACGGATTTCCTTAATTAAAGGAAAAAATACATTTTCATGCATTGCAATTTCCATATTCATGCATTTTATATAATATATGATTTTTGCTATGATAATTCCTATGGTATTGTTATTATTCTGACTTATATATTATATTGTTTATTATATGGTTTTGAATATTTCATGATATCCTATGCTTTTTATTTAGTTATTTTTTTGTCATATTATTTTAGCATATACTATGTTCATGCATTATTATTTTCATTTTATTTTCATGCATATTATATGGTAGCATTATTTTATATTTCATGTCATATGCCATATCATTCATATTTGCCATGTCATTTAAATTATTTCATTTCATATAGAATATATTATGTTATCTAGGTCATTTCATTTCATGTTGAATATATTATGTTACCTAGGTCATTTGATTTCATTTCATTTAGGATATATTATGTCATTTTGGATATTTTATTTCATTTAGAATATATCATATGATTTAGGATATTACATTTCATATAGAATATATTATGTTACCTAGGTCATTTCATTTCATTTAGAATATATCATATAACTTAGGATATTTCATTTCATTTAGAATATGCTAAGACATTTAAATTGTATCATATCATTTAGATTGCATTATATTATTTAGATTATGCCATTTCATGTTATTAATGTCATGCATATTCATATTCATATTTTTTTAAAATGTTTTCAAAAAGGTAATGATTTTCAATAAAGATATTCTCGAGTTAAAATAATTCATGAGTTCTCTGCCGGGTTTGCTGGGGAGGATATCAACAATTATCATTAATAACGGAATATCTTCTTTAAAATGAGAATGATTCGGAAAGTTTTTCAAACTAATAAAAAATTCTATATTTTGCCACGTTTGTTGGGGAATATAGGAAAATTTTGAATTTATAAATTCCGGATCATTTTTAATTAAAAATGGAATTATTTTTCTTTAAATTGGGAATTAACTTGAAATACTAAATTTAAAACCAACTTTTTACTAAGACTAGAGATAACACATGATTAATAAGGTACCGTTTTATACGGGCGTTGTGGGGGTGCTAATCTTTCCCCACACGTAACCGAGTCCCGAACCCGTTTCTTTGATTTCTCTGGTTTAAAACGCAGACTTGAAATTGGTTTTAAAAATGTTTTAATTAATTTTAAAATATTTTTTAAAACCGGTTTTAATAAGTGGCCGATCACACCTAGCTAAAAAAAATTGGTGGCAACTCCATATCTTTTTCAAGGTCATTTTCAAAACCTTCATTTTTTCTAGAGGAATTAAGTCGACTTTTCCTCGGTTTCATTTTAATGTCACGCTTAACGAATATAAATTCTTGCGATGATACTTGTTATTTTTTAGGTTGCGGCACCCGTTACCCGACCACTAGAAAACGGTAGTGAATGCAATAATAGAAGGAAAAGGGTGCTGGGTGATATTTAGGATTGAGGATGTCCGGACTCATATGGGATAACTTTTGGATACTATGATTGAAGCCGGGCTGTTTAAACTAGTCAACATTGGGCAGAAACCCTCGGGGCAAGACTCGGATATTGGACGCTTCTGTAGGTATCATGGAGGCTTGGTGGGATACACTGTCGACCAAGACTCTGATTTTCGAGGCAAAATTTAGGAGATGATGGATATCGGCATAGCAGAATTCTTCACAGAATGGGAAGAAGAATCAGTGGATGTAGTGATTGAAGAGACCCCAAAGGCCGTTGAAAATAGGTTAAGACAAAGCCATTGGTTATCTATTGTGAGAAAAGCCAGAGCCCGCCAGTAAAGGAAACACCAAGGGTGTCTAGGCCGATAGTGACTATTGAAGTGCCAGGTTCTTTCCCGTACAAGAATGATAAGACTGTGCCTTGGAGATACGATTGTAAAGTTATATCACCAGAGCCTATTAATGTTGCACCAATATTCAATGTTTCTACGGTTATCGTAGACATAACCGGTGTCGAAAGTTTTACTAGAAGAGGAAGATGCTATGCACCTGAAGCATGAAAAAGGGCCAAAAAAGGGAAAGCTAAGGTCGACGAAGAAAAAACTACCCCAAAAAATAAAGTTGAGCAGAGAATGAACAAGCCAGTAACGGAGAAGGAAGCCTATGAATTTCTCAAATTTATCAAGCACAGTGAATACAGTGTTGTAGAACAGTTAAAGCGCTCGCCAGCTCGCATTTCTATCTTAGAATTGCTGATGAATTCAGAACCCTATCGAAGGGCCCTCTTGAAAGTACTAAATGAGGCATACGTGGATCATGATGTGTCCGTAGAAAAATTCGATCAAGTAGTGGGGAATGTGGTTGTTAACAACTTCATAGCTTTCAACGATGAAGAGATCCTGCCTGAGGGAACAGGCAGTATCAAAGCCCTCCACATCACCGCCTGGTGCAAGGGCCACATCATCACGAAAGTCCTCATTGATAACGGTTCCATATTAAATGTCATGCCATGACTACACTGGTCAAACTGCCCATCGACATGTGGTGGGACAAATCGAGCTGCCAATGCAGATTGGGCCTTGCACATTTGGTATCGTTTTCCAGGTTATGGATATCATCCCCTCGTACAATGTCTTGTTGGGAAGGCCCTTGATTCACACGGCTGACGCTATTCCATCCACTTTGCATCAGAAGGTGAAATTTAGAGTTGAAGAGCAATTGATAATTGTTGATGGAGAGGAAGACTTGCTTGTATCAAAACGCTCGAATATCCCTTATATAGTGGCTGTCGAGGAAGCTTGGGAATGCTCTTTTCGGACCTTGGAATTTGTGAATGCCATATTTGTAGGAGAAGGTTCCAAGATGCCTATGCCTCATTTGTCTTACGCTACTCAAAGCGGCCTTGTTCAGGTTGTGGGGAAAGGTTGCCCAGCCGGGACCGGTCTGGGAAGAAACCTACAAGAAATCCAAAAACGTATAATTGTAATCAGAAAGGAAGACAAGTTTAGGTTGGATACAAGCCGACCAGGGAAGACAGGGAGAGATTGATAAGAGAAAAAAATAACAAAGGCTCGCAAGATTCAGGGGATATAAGATAGAAACCCCAAAGATGTACATCCCCTACCTCTATGAGATATTTCGGTCAGCAGGTTTTATTTTTCCCAATTCACCAGTTGGGACCAAACCTGTCGTGACTTTGGAAGGAATATTTCGGGATTCTGCATCCATATGCTAAAACAGGAAAAAGAGAAGAGAAGCAAGACTGAACAAAGGACCATCTACTCTTGCCCCCCAGGATTTGAATTGAAGAATTGGCATGCTGTAGATTTACCTGTTGTGTTTAGGTCTCTTTCTGGTTAACAAACTAAGTCCTCAAACACTTTTGCCCAAGAGTGTTATGAGAGTTTCTTTTGTGCACCGGCTCCTTTATGAAATTATCATTCTAATAAATGACAATTATAATGCATCATGTCTCAATTCATTCGTCATTTCTTTTATAGTTCATCCTTTCTATTTGTCTTTCTATACAACTATTTATATTATTTTGCTTACACCTTTCCAGGTATCCTAATAATGAATGCGAAAACAATCTCATCAATAATTCAAAAATTGATTTTGAGAAATGTATTGATATTGATGAAATTGACGATGAAGAGACTGCAGAAAACTATTACTTACCACCTGACTTGTTGAGATTGATAGAGTCAGAAGAAAAGCAAATTATGCCTCATCAAGAGATAACGGAAGTTGCTAATCTGGGAAATGAGGATAATAAGAAGGAAATAAAAATCGGCACTTCACTTCCATTGGCAAAGAAACAAGAATTGATAGAATTGCTCCATGAATATACGGATGTGTTCGCATGGTCCTATCAGGACATGCCAGGGCTTGATACAGACATTGTGGTACACCATTTGCCCTTGAGGCCAGAATGCAAACCAGTAAAACAAAAGTTGAGACGAATGAAGCCTGAAATATTGCTAAAAGTCAAGGAGGATGTGAAAAAGCAGTTCGACGCCGGATTTTTGGAAGTTGCCAAGTATCCTGAATGGATGGCGAACATAGTCCCAGTCTCGAAGAAAGATGGGAAAATACGGACGTGTATTGATTATTGGGACTTAAATAGGGCTAGTCCAACGATGAAGAGACTGCAGAAAACTATGACTTACCACCTGACTTGTTGAGATTGATAGAGTTAGAAGAAAAGCAAATTATGCCTAATCAAGAGATAACAAAAATTGTTAATCTGGAAAATGAGGATAATAAGAAGGAAATAAAAATCGGTACTTCACTTCCATTGGCAAAGAAACAAGAATTGATAGAATTGCTCCATGAATACGCGGATATGTTTGCATGGTCCTATCAGGACATGCCAGGGCTTGATACATACATTGTGGTACACCGTTTGCCCCTAAGACCAGAATGCAAACCCGTAAAAAAAAGTTGAGACGAATGAAGCCTGAAATGTTGCTAAAAGTCAAGGAGAAAGTGAAAAAGCAGTTCGACGCTAGATTTTTGGAAGTTACTAAGTATCTTAAATGGACGGCGAACATAGTCCCAGTCTCGAAGAAAGATGGGAAAGTACTGATATGTATTGATTATCAGGACTTAAATAGGGCTAGTCCAAATGACAGCTTCCCGTTACCCCATATCGACACCTTGGTAGATAATACCACTAGGCACTCACTGTTCTCATTTATGGATGGATTTTTGAGCTACAACCAAATCAAGATGACACCAGAAGACATGGAGAAGACCATATTTGTAACGATGTGGGGAACGTTTTGTTACAAAGTGATGTCGTTTGGGTTAAAGAATGCCAGTGCAACTTATCAAAGAGCAGACCCTCTTTCATGATATGATGAACAAAAAGTTAGAGGTTTATGTTGATGATATGATCGCAAAGTCTCGTGAAGATGAAGACCACGTGGTTAATCTAAGGAATTTTTTTGGACGATTAAGAAATTTCCAACTTAAGCTCAACCCGACCAAGTGCACTTCCGGTGTAACCTCCGACAAACTACTAGGCTTTATTGTTAATGAGAGAGGAATCAAAGTAAACCCCAATAAGATACGTGCCATCCAGAATTTATCCCCACCCCGGACACAGAAAGAAGTAAGAGGATTTCTAGGAAGATTTAATTACATTGCCTGTTTTATTTCCCAGTTCACTACTAGATGTGATCCGATTTTCAGACTCCTCAGGAAACATGATCCGGGTTAATGGGACGAGAGTTGCCAAGTGGCATTCGAGAAGGTGAAAGAGTATCTTACCAATCCACCGGTGCTGGTAACGCCCACGCCCGGAAGATCACTCATTTTGTATTTAGTAGTGCATGAGAAGTCCAAGGGATGTGTTTTGGGATAGCAAGATGAGACAAGTAAAAAAGAGCTGGGCATTTACTACTTGAGTAAAAAGTTTACAGATTACGAGGCCAAGTACCGGCAGTAGAAAAGATGTGTTGTGCACTAGCCTAGGCCACTCATAGACTCCGGCAATATATGTTATATCATACCACATTGCTTGTCGCTAAATTGGATCCCATTAAGTACATCATTGAGAAACCCTCATTGTTAGGAAGATTAGCAAGATAGCAGGTTTTACTCTCTGAATATGACATCACTTATGTCTAGCAGAAGGCCATAAAAGAGAGTACAGTGGTCGAATTTCTGGCAGATAGAGCCACAGAAGATTATGAGCCGGTAAAGTTCGATTTTCCTGATGAAGACTTGATGGCTATTTCTCGAGAAGATGAAGACGAGGAGTCAAAGAAAGATGTATGGAAAATGTATTTCGATGAAGCATCAAATGCTTTGGGGCATGGTATTAGAGCGGTTCTGATATCACCAGATGGGACATACTGCCCAATTACTGCAAGATTAACTTTCAAATGCACCAATAATGTGACAGAATATGAGGCCTATGTAATAGGACTTCAAGCGGCTATTGCAAAGAAGATAAGTGAGTTAGAAGTGTACGGAGATTCTGCTCTAGTTATTTGTCAGTTGAAAGGAGAATGGGAGACGAGAGACTCGAAGTTGATCCTTTACCACAAGTTCATAGTTGAATTGGTTCAACAATTCGAAAAGTTGAATTCAACTATCTGCCCCAAAGAAAATCAAATGGCTGACGCCCTAGCTACGTTGGCCTCAATGTTCAAGATAAATACAAGTGCTGATGTCCAGCTTATCAAGATGAGCGTACGAGAATCGCCCGCACACTGTATGCATGTTGAGGAAGAGCCAGATGGGAGGCCGTGGTACCATGACATCCTACAATATATAAAATATCAAGAGTACCCTAAGCATGCCACGGAAAATGACAAAAGAATTTTGAGGAGAATGGCGATGTGATTCTTCCTAGATAAATAAGTGTTGTATAAAAAGAGTAGAGATCATACACTTCTAAGGTGTGCAAAAGCATCTAAAGCTAAAAGAATACTCGAAGAGGTTCACGAAGGGGTTTGTGAAACACATGCAAATAGCCATATGATGGCTAAGCAGATTATGAGAGCAGGTTCTTATTGGATGACCGTGGAAAGGGATTGCATTAGGTATGTCCAAAAATGCCATAAGTGCCAGATATATGCAGATAAAGTGCATGCTCCTTCGATAGCTCTACATGTTATGTCAACGCCTTGGCCTTTTTCTATGTGAGGAATAAATGTGATTGGGCCAATTACCCCTAAGGCCTCGAACGAGCATCGCTTTATTTTGGTGGTCATTGATTACTTCATGAAGTGGGTCGAAGCCGTCTCTTACGCTAATGTGACCAAATCCGTGGTGTGCAAGTTTTTAAAGAAATAAGTGATTTACTGGTACGGCCTCTCGGAGAAAATTATTACTAAAAATGCTCTCAATTTGAACAACACCATGATGAGAGAAATTTTGTACTCAGTTCAAAATCAGACGTCACAACCGGCACCTTACAGCCCCAAGATGAACGGGGCAGTAGAAACTGCTAACAAAAATATCAAGAAAATCTTGCCAAAATGATTGATAAGTACACAGATTGGCACGAGAAGCTTCCTTTTGCTCTGCACACTTACAGAACGTCAGTTCGCACTTCTACAAGGGCAACTCCTTATTCTTTGGTGTATGGGATGGAAGCTGTGTTACCAATTGAAGTTGATATCTATTCTTTGAGAATTTTGATGGAAGTCAAGTTGGAAGAAGCAGAATGGGTTCGAGCCTGCTTTGAGCAGCTTAATTTGGTAGAGGAAAAAATGATGACGACATTATGTCACGGTCAGTTGTACCAAAAGCAGATGATGAGGGCACATAATAAAAAAGTTCGTCCAAGAGAGTTCCGAGAAGGTGATTTGGTTTTGAAGAAGATCCTCCCTAATCAGCAAGATTCAATGGGGAAATGGGAACCAAATTGGGAAGGCCCATATGTGGTAAAAAGGGTATTTTCAGAGGGGCAATGATTTTAGTAGAAATGGATGGCGCAAATTTTTCAAGTCCAATCAATGCTGATGCAGTGAAGAAATATTATGCATAAAAAAAGTTAAGCTGAAAACTCGATAAGGCGGTTTGAATAAAAAAAAAGAAAGAAAAGATTCAAGTTGAAAACCCGATAGGGTGGTTAGAGTCAAAAAAAATGGGAGGTTCAAACTAAAAACTTGAAAGGGCAATTCGAATGAAAGGATGGATTTAGGTTGAAAACCTAAAGGGCAGCCTAGGTGAAAGACGAACAAAAATTGGGACAACTGGCAATAACCCGTGTGAAGTGATTGCATGAGATAAGGGGATAAAGTAAGACAAAAAGATTGAGCAATCAGCGAAGTAGGACATGACTGAATTGCACTAGATATGAAGGGTAACTCATGGTTTGATGCTTTCGAATGAGTCAAGGACATTGATGAATATGCTTTTTCGAAAGAGAAATTCGGATTAGCTCAATTGAGATCGTTTGAGAATTCATTATGTGGGGAACTATCCCTATTATGTCTTTCTTACTTTTTCTTTGATTAATACTAGTATGTTCTTTTTCTTTCACTAGAATGAAAATGCATATCCCAATTCATAAAGTCTTGTCATTGAATTATCTTTATTTCTTTGAAATTTTCTTTAGATAATGCATTATGTTAGCATGAAATCGGAATGCTAATAAATAAATGAACAATGCACTAGAGGAACTTTCGTGATTACTCTTCAAGAAATTTGAGAATTGGAAACCAGAGAGGACAAAAGAGGCGATGAGGGCAGAATATGATGATGTTTATTAATACTCTGTGAAAATAAAGAATGCCATGATTGAAATGAGAACTGATATACGAAATTTTTCTGAGAGAAATGTACAGAGCTTTGATTTTGACCAAGAAAGGATAAAGGAATCATAAGGAATTAAATTATGGACATCTAGTCAACTCAAAGAGGGAAAAGAAAAGGAATTGGAAAAGATAGAAAAGGTTTTTAAAGAATGAGATAAGAGGCTTAATCAGATCGAGCTCTAGAAGAGTCACTAGTTGATGAAATATATGCAGGGGCATCGAGTCACGCTCCGAGCTTTAAGTTATGCATTTCATTGCCATAAGCATGCATTGCATTATCATGATTGCAAACAATCCAGAATCATCATTGTTCAGAAAAAAGATGTCAATGACATGTGGACAAGAAAAAGGGAAACCCGACTACAACAGGAAGTTGAAAATCACCATGATGATCAGAAGAAAGGTACCTATTCATTTTTCCAAGTGGTAGAACCTTTGTGAGAGGAGCTTTTAATTTTTCCATGTAATGGAGCCTCTGATGAGAGGAGCTATTTATTTTCAAAGTGATAAGAGCCTCTAATGAGAGGAGCAATTTATTTTTTTCAAGTGATAGAGCCTCTGATGAGAGGAGCAATTTATTTTTCCAAGTGATGGAGCCTCTAATGAGAGGAGCAGTTTATTTTTTAAAGTGATAGAGCCTCTGATGAGAGGAGCAATTTTTTTTCCAAGTGATAAAGCCTCTAATGAAATGAGCAATTTATTTTTCCAAGTGATGGAGCCTCTGATGAGAGGAGCAATTTATTTTGAACCTCTAATGAGAGGAGCAATTTTATTTTTCCAAGTGATAGAGCCTCTGATGAGAGGAGAAATTTATTTTTTCAAAGTGATAGAGCCTCTGATGAGAGGAGCAATTTATTTTTCCAAGTGATGGAGCCTTTGATGAGAGGAGTAATTTATTTTTAAAGTGATAAGAGCCTCTGATGAGAGGAGTAATTTATTTTTCTAAGTGATAGAGTCTCTGATGAAAGTAGCAATGTTTTTTTTTTCAAGTAATAGAGCCTCTGATGAAAGGTGCAATTTGTTTTTCCAAGTGATGAAGCCTCTGATTAGAGGAGCAGTAGTTAATTTCAAAGTCGTTGAGCCTCTGATGAGAAGAGCAATTTTGTGATTTCTGGTTTCGCCCAGATCCTTTTTCGGTTTCTGGCTACGCATAGAACGCAGGATTTTCAGTTTCGCCCACGTCATTAAATGGATTAAAAATCAGTTTTAACTTTTGAATTTTGAAAAAAAAAAAAAAACCTTCTGATCTTACCTCAACGATGAAGCATAAGCCTCTCTCGAAAGTCGACCTAGGATCAAACAAAATTATTGTCAATTGTCTTTGCCCTATTCCTGATTCTCAGCAATGTGTAAAGAGGGGCAACTGTAGCCACCAATTTTTGTCTGGGTCAAGCCCAAATCAAGCCCGAAATCAAGTCCCGAGTCGAATTCCAAATTTAAAAGGTCAAATAAGGTTTTAAGTCGTAAAGTCTTAGCTTCGTCCTTTCATTCTGATGATTCGATTAGGTTTAATAAGTTGGTTATTGGAACAGACCTATTTTGAACTAAAAAAAATCATCGATTGAATTCGTTTTGTTACTTGCACGTGAGCCTTCTAAATGTGATTTAGTTAGACTTAAAGGTTCAATCGGGTTTAAGTTAATTGGGCCTAATATCGTTGAATCAAATTCATTTTTTTTTGGCCCGAACTGGGTTTGCAATGTTATTTTAAAATTTATTTGAGTTTCAATTTTTGGGTTTGGACTTTGAGACCCAATGGAAAAACAAGCTGGGCTTACTAGCCAGGCAGGCCAATCGAGCTTGCTGGCCCAACGAGCCACCAGCCTAGTGGCTGGCCCTGCTGCCCTTACCAGTAGCTCCCACCTGCCACCACCCCTAGCACCTTACAGGCATAGCCTGCACAGCCCCCCAGCAACAAACCCTTCCCCCCATGCCACCACCCTAGGCAACCCCATCCCCACACATAGCACCCTAAGCCCAGCCACCCTCCGCACACAATCCCCATTTGGCATAACCCTTTCCTTGAAGCAACCCAAAAAATTTGTGATTTTCTAGGAGTTTGGTTTCCATGCTCTACAAAAGAACAGCAACACAAGGGAAAAGGGGTTGGTTTTTTTTTTTTTTGGTGGGGTTTTTGAAAATCTTTAGAAGAAAAAAACCTAGGTTACCACTACCCACAACCAGTAGCCATCAACACCATAAAACCCAAAAGCACCTTACCATAAACAAACCATCAGTAGCCAGCACAACAAACACCAAAGAAACAACACATTTGTTTTCGAAAAGAGGGGTTGGAGAAGTGATTCTGCAATTCTAAATGGTGAAAAGCTTGCTAGGGTTTAGAGGAAGGCACGGTTGAGTTTTGAAGACGATCTGACGATGGATGATGCCGGATCGGAGTAGTGAAGGCCACGGATAAAATCCTAGATCTAGGCTTTTGAGGCTAGTTTTAGGCAAAACTAAGGTTGGAATCAGAAAGAAGGGATCGGAAGGAGTTTGGGGGTGAATTTTGGAGTTGATCGGACATCGACGAGAGGCGATCGACGGTGGGGCATGACGATCCGGTGCGACAGTCCGGCGTCAGAACTGGGTTTCTTGCCAGATTTTGGGTTCATTTTTAGAGAGATGAGAGAGAATTTGGCATGAGAAGAAACTAGAGAGAGATAAGAGTGAGGAAAAAGGGTTTTTGAGAAAAAAACATAAAAAATAGGCTATTTATACTGGTTCCAAACGGCACCGTTTCACTTAAGGAGAGGAAGACCCGCGTGCTGACCTGCCAGGCGACCCGGATCCTTGTCACTTGACCCGGCCAGAAGAAGAAAAAAAAAGTCAGCTGACTCGCGGCCCGACCGGGGTTGAATCCGATCTAGGTTGAATCCGACCCGTATGTAACCTGTTTTAGGGGAAGGAAAGAAGAGGAAATGAAGGGAAAAAAAAGGAACAAAGAAGAAGGAAAGAAAAAGAAAAGGGGTGGCCCAAACATAGACCCGGCCAAGATAGGAGGCCCACTGCCAGCTTTTTGGGCTCAAACTCAAACAACATACTCTTGGATCAAGCCCTCTAGAATTTTGGTATATTAATTTTCTATTACTTACTTATCTTTATTACTTTTTATTTAAATGTTCTTGCATTTTATTTTCAAAACAAAAATTCTAGAAAAATAAAAATTTTACTGTTTTGGCAAGATATAAATATTAAAAAATTATTTTAAAAGAAAAAATAAATAAGCGTTGGATTAAAGTGATTATTTTTATAAAAAAAAAAAACCTTTAAAAGGAATTCTTTTCGGGATAAGTTAAAGTATTAGTTTTTTCCTAAAGTATTTCGAGTAAATATAATTAATGGGACATTACCAAAAGTATTACGATGTCTTAGAAATTATTTTTAAATAGATTTTTTTTAAATAATAATTATTTAAAATATGTATAAAATGAAAAGAATAAATTATGGAAAAATTTTATTTCACATGCATTGCATTTTTTTATATGATTGTTTGCATCATGTGCATCCACACAAAAATAAAAAAATTGAATGTGAATCTCCGGCGACGGAGTTTGAAGGATGTCATAGTAATGATTCCTAAGATATCCAGATGTAAGAAAATTTCGTCAAGTAGTGGGAGTATTTGGCGATATTCTCAATACAAAAACTCATGTTCATTTCAAAAATGGAAATAAAAAAAAAATAAAATGAACATGTACGCGCCTGATATTTTTGTCATGTTTGTTTTTGTAAATGTATGCTTCGTATGCTTAATCGTATAATTATGTATTTAATTATATATCTTATATGCTTAACCATGTGCATCCTATGCTTAAATATTTTAGTCATATGCATTAAAATAAAAAAAGTGAATGCAAATTACCGACGACGGAATTCGAAGGACGTCATAGTAATAATTCTTAAGATATCCCGAGGTGAGAGGATCTCGTTAAATACCACCAAAAGTATTGAAAATATTTAACGAGTATTCTCGATAAAAGATTTGTGTTTACTTTCATTTTTAAAAAATATAATAATAACAATTCTTTATAAAAATTAATAAACATGTTTTGAAAAAAGAAATAAAAGGAGAATTAATTTTAAATATCGATGTCAAGTCCATTTAATCGAGTTTTAGGATAACACAAGGTTAATTGGTATCGTTTTTATTAACGGACGTCGTAGGGGTGCTAATACCTTCCCCATGCATAATTGTACTCCCGAACCCGACATGATTTTTCTCTGATTTTCAATCACAAACTTCAAAATTATCTTTTTAAAAGGTTTTTAATTAATTTTAAAATTCTTTTTTCAAAGATACATTTTTTTAGGTGGCCAATCACACCTAACCAAAAAAGATTAGCGGCGATTCCATTTGTTTTTAAAAATCGTCTAGCGGTTGAAAAACCGTTATGACAAATGTAATATATTAAATGTAAAAAACTTTTCCAAAATGATAAATAAATAATCCTTAACTGGTGCCTATAAGCATCGGTTAAGCGGGCTTTTAATAAAATTAGACCTTGGGAAACATGTTAGCAGCTCTAGATGTCTCGAGAAAAGAAAAAGAAAAACAACTAAATACTCCGGGTTTTTTTTATCAGAATATAGCTAAAAAAAATATTTACCAAAATAACTTTGTTTTCATATTAATTTCCAAAATCCGCCTATTTTAAAACTAGCTGGGAAATCACCATCCCCCATGGCGATTTCCCAGCGTAAAATTTTCAAAAAACACCAAGGGAAATCGTCATGGGGTGGCGGTTTCCCTTGGTGTTATATATATATATATTTTACTTAAATTAAAAAAATTATAAATTTGTTTTTAAAATTTTTATTTTAATTTTAAAAATTACAAATTAAATAAAAAAAAATTATATTGGTTTTTTTTTTATTTATTTTTTAAATATATATTAAAATTTTATAAAAAAATAAAATAAAATTTATTATTAAAATTTTATAAAAAATAAAATTTTATTTCTTATTAAAATTTAAAAAATAAAATTATATTTCTTATTAAATTTTTATATAAAAAATTTTATTTCTTATTTAAATTTTATATAAATAAAAATTTTGATTTCTTATTTAAATTTTATATGTGAGATCTGTAACAAACAGGTATAAAAAATTTATCTTCGATTGTTTTTATTTTTTTAAAATATATATACTAAAATTTTATAATTTATTTAATTTTTTAATTTTATAAAAAATGTAATGTAATGTAATGTAATGTAATTTAATTTTTATTTTTATTTTATAAAAAATAAAATAAAATAAAATTTATTATTTTAATTTTATAAAAAGTAAAATTTTATTTCTTATTAAAATTATAAAAAAAATATTTCTTATTTAAATTTTATATAAAATACAATTTTATTTTAAAAAATATATTTCTTATTTAAATTTTATATAAATTAAAATTTGATTTCTTATTTAAATTTTATATAAATTAAAATTTGATTTGTTATTTAAATTTTATATAGAAATTAAACTAATTTCTTATTTAAATTTTATATAAAATTAAATTATTTTCTTATTTGAATTTTAAATAAAATAAAATTTTTATTATTATTTTAATTTTATGCTGTAGAAAATATTGGAATTGGATTCCTTCTGCAATAGATGAGACTAATGATTTAGGGTTAGGGTTTCAGCTATTTTTCAGTGAATCAAATCCTGTAGAAAATATTGGAATTGGATTCCTTATGCAATGGATGGGAGTATTGACCAGATTTAGGGTTAGGAATAGGGTTTCAGCTATTTTCTAGTCAATAAAATGCTACAGAAAATATTGGAATTGGATTCCGTCTGCAATGGATGGGACTAATGATTTAGGGTTAGGGATAGGTTTTAGCTATTTTCTAGTCAACCAAATGCTTCAGAAAATATTGGAATTAGATTCCTTCTGCAATGGATGAGACTAATGATTTAGGGTTAGGGATAGGTTTCAACTATTTTCCAGTCAATCAAATGCTCTAGAAAATATTGGAATTGGATTCCTTCTGCAATGGATGGGACTAATGATTTAGGGTAAGGGATAGGTTTCAGCTATTTTTCAGTGAATCAAATACTGCAGAAAATATTGGAATTGGATTCCTTCTACAATGGATGGGACTATTGGACAGTCCGGTACAAAGGATGGGATTTATCATCAGTTTTTGCATTGAATGAGTTATCAGTTTTTCAGTCAATTAACCCTAGCGAGAAAATGAGAATCAAATTCCATCCTATACAAAGGATGGGATTTGTCATCCGGTACAACATAATGAACCATTATACTGATGAAGGTTTACAATACCCCCTACAGCAGTTTTTCAATCAGATTTTTTCTGAGTGCTAATACCTCCCCATTCTCATCCTTCTATATTTCTTCTTTCTTTTGCCGAGTGATAATACCTCCATTCTCATCCTTCTTAGTTTCATTACTACACAACATGAGCAATAGAGTGGTCGCATTGGTCTACTATAATAGCCAAATTCATAATACTGACGAAGGTGCTACCTTTGATTGTGAACGTCCTAAAAGTTTGTGTTGATGAAGACGTCACATTAGAGGAACTGAAGATGCAAGTTCATACAAAAATTAAAGCTGGAAACAGAAAAAGAGTTTCAAAGATTAAGTATAGGCATCCTCTTTCTATTGGTGAAGGATGTCTCCGATAGAGAACATTTCTACTTGAAGATGATGATGATGTCAAATGCATGTTTTATGCTCATGAGACATTTGTAAATGTTGGTGTACTTGAGTTATATGCTGACATAGAGGATGTTCACGATGATTGTGGGCCTTCAAATGTTCGCACTACAGAAAACTTTCCCACAGAAGATGATGATTCTGGGTCGTTCTATGTTCACACTACATACGACGTTCCCACAGAAGAAGTCGTTCCGCTATCTCAAGCTACAACGTTTCATAATTCATTAGTCTCACAAACAATTCCTACTACCCTTAAGATAAGCCAGCTGGTGTTGATCCTGTTCCGCCACGTGGAGTCCATGGTGAATATGTTGGTGACTTTAGTGAGCAGGAAGAGGATGCTGAATTCGCAAGTGATGACAACAGTGATTCTGACCCAGACGTCATCCCTACTGAGATCAACACTCATGGAGATCTTTTCCCATATGAGGCTACATCCCATATGAAAACCCTGGATCTGAAGGCAATGCAAGTGCCAGAATTTCCTGAGTATGCTCATACATTAGCTACGCCTCTGATATTTGATCCATCTGCAGTTGATCTGTGTGTTGGGTTATAATTTCCAACGAAAGAGGTTGTGCTTTCATCTATTAAGCACTATAACATCAAAATCTCTGTAGATTACAGAGTAATTGAATCTGAGCAAACCAAATATTATGCCAAATGTCTAATGTATGGGAAAGGGTGCAATTGGAGAATAAGGGCAACTTTTATGAAGAAGAAATAGGCATGGGAGATTAGAAAATATGAAGGGCCTCATACTTGCACATCGGGGAGGATTTCACAAGATCATTTCAAGTTAGATTCTAACATGATCTGTTCATGCATTCTATCATTGGTCCAAGGAAATCCAGAGATCTCCGTTTCAGTTTTGATCGCTGAGATGCGAATCTGGTATGGATACATCACCTCTTATAAGAAAACGTGGAAAGCAAAGCAAAAGGCAATTGTTCGAGTTTTTGGCGATTGGGATAGATTGTACAATGAGCTACCTAAATGGTTAGGTGCAATGCAACATTTCGTGCCTGGTACAATTGTGGAATTGCAAACGGTACCTGTATATCATGGTAATCAACTGGTCCAGGGTAAGAGAATATTCCATCAACTATTTTGGACATTTAAGTCGTGCATTGAAGGGTATCCGTATTGTAAACCTATTGTGCAAATAGACGGTACTTTCTTATATGAAAAATACAAAGGAACATTATTGTTAGCTATTGCATAAGATGGCAACCGTAACATACTACCAATTGCCTTTGCCATTGTGGAGGATGAGACAACAGAGGCTTGGTCATTCTTTCTTACTAATTTGCGTAGACATGTGATAAAACAGCCTGGCATATGCTTGATGTCTGATCGACATGAAGCCATCAAAGCTGCGATTAGACGCGATGGTAGTGGATGGAATCCTCCACATGCATATTCAGTGTACTGTATTCGACACATTGCAGCTAACTTTATGAAAAAGTTTAACAATAAGGAATTGCGTCGACACATTGTTAACATGGGTATGGAATCGAATCATAGTTTATTTTATCTCTTATATTTCATTTAGTATATAAAATAATACTGAAATTCATAAGTCTTTTGTTTTAAATTTTATTAGGATACGAGTTGAGGCGACCGAATTTTCATTTCATGTATGAGAATCTTCTTGGAGAAAATGCAGAGACGGCTAATTGGCTTGATAGGATCCCCAAGGAGAAGTGGGCCCAATCATATGATCAAGGAAGACGTTATGGCCATATGACAACCAACCTAGCTGAATCTATCAATTCGGTGTTGAAGGGAACGCGTAATCTTTCCATTACTGTTTTAGTGCAATCAACATATTATAGGTTGGCTGCACTTTTTGTTAAGATGGGGAACAAGCAAATTGCAATGATGGAGGGAGGGCACACATATTGTGAAACAGTCACACAGACAATGGAAGAAAATCGCAGGAAAGCTAACTCCCACTTTGTTCGTAATTTTACGCGAGCAAATCAATCTTTTCTGATTGAAGAGTTAGTTGATCCACAAGAGGGTGTTTCTGCAATGAAGTACAAAGTCAAACTTAGTGACATGTGGTGTGACTGTGGGAAGTTTCAAGCACAAAGGTTCCCTTGTTCACATGTAGTTGCTGCTTGTGCACATGTCCATGCAGATTGCATGCAATATGTGGACAATGTCTATAGACTGGAAACTATATTATGTTTATAGACATGAGTTCGAAGCAGTTGGAAATGAAGGTTATTGGCCTCAATATGATGGTCCAGAAGTGTGTCCTAATCAAGAAATGTGGAGAAATCCACATGGTCGGCCAAAATTAAGTCGTATTCGTAATGAAATGGACCTCAGGGAGAAAGGCCAACCAAAACGTTGTGGATTATGCAGAAATGAAGGTCATAACCGTCGAAAATGTCCGCATCAATCTGACACATCGGGGGAGAGTTCGCATCAATAATAAAGGAATTACATGTTTTCATAACCTATACGAGAGTGAGGAATAAAAACCAACAATCAACTTCCCACTTTTGATGTCCCACGATTCTGCTAGTTTAGAAACAAAGGAGAAGGGCAGGGGAGTCTCATCGCAAGACTTTATTATTCGTTAAGCGTGACATTAAAAAAAACCGAGGAAAAGTCGACTTAATTCCTCTAAAAAAATGAAGGTTTTGAAAATGACCTTAAAAAAAAGACATGGAGTTGCCACCAATCTTTTTTAGCTAGGTGTGATCGGCCACCTATTAAAACCGGTTTTATAAAATATTTTAAAAAATTAATTAAAACATTTTAAAAACCAATTTCAAGTCTGCGTTTTAAACCAGAGAAATCAAAGAAGCGGGTTCGGGAGTCGGTTACGTGTGGGGAAGGATTAGCACCCCACAACGCCCGTATAAATCGGTACCTTATTAATCGTGTTTTATCTCAAGTCTCGGTAAAAATTGGTTTTAAATTTAGTATTTCAAGTTAATTCCCAATTTAAAGAAAAATAATTCCATTTTTATTGAGAATGATCCAGAATTTATAAATTCAAAATTTTCCTATATTCCCCAACAAACGTGGCAAAATATAGAAATTTTTATTAGTTTTGGAAAATTTTCCGAACCATTCTCTTTTTAAAGAAGATATTCTGTTATTAATAATAATTATGATATCCTCCCCAGCAAACCCGGCAGAGAACTCATGAATTATTTTAACTCGGGAATATCTTTATTTTATTGAAAAACATTATCTTTTTTGAAACCATTTGCATGACATAAATAAAATGACATAGCAAAGTCTAAATAATATAATGCAACCTAAATGACATGACATGATTTGAATGCCTTAGCATATTCTAAATGAAATGGAATATCCTAAGTTATATAATATATTCTAAATAAAATGAAATGACCTAGGTAACATAGTATATTCTATATGAGATGCAATATTCTAAGTCATATGATATAATCTAAATGAAATAGAATAACGTAAGTAACATAACATATTCTATATGAAATGAAATAACCTAAGTAACATGATAGTTTCTAAATGAAATGAAATGATTTAAATGACATGACAAATATGAATGGTATGCCTTATAATTTAAATGACATGGAATAAAATAATGCTATCATATAATATGCATGAAAATAATAATGCATGAACATAGTATATGCTAAATAAAAATAACTAAATAAAAGCATAGGATATCATGAAATATTCAAAACTATATAATAAACCATGTAACATAAAAAAATATAAATAAAAATAACAACAATATCATAGAAATTATTATGGCAAGAATCACATATTATATAAAATGCATGAATATAAAAATGCAATGCATGAAATGTATTTTTTCCTTTAATTAAGGAAATCCGTATATCTAAAAAGATATCCGGCTACCTTAGGAAAATATGTCAAATTAAATATTCTAAAATCAAAATACTTTGTGATTGTTTGAAAACAATTTTGAGAAGCTTGAATTAAAAATAAAAACTGGGCTAAATTTTTTAAAATGGCTCTAATTTCCTAAGTTTAAAAAATCCGGACTTGACTACCCTTAACCCGGGACTTGAAAAAGCATTTTTAGAGTTTTAAAAGGCTTAGAAATTACCCTAAGTCAGTAGCTAACCCTCCTAATCAGCCCACTCTAAGTAGATTAATCAAAACAGAAAAATGGTTTCTCTTTAAATTCAATTTTGACTCCACTGTCCAGTTTTAATCCACGATTTTTTACCCTATTGTTAAAAATTCCAAAAATTATGAAAACAATACTGGAGACTCAGAACATGTAAAACTACACGAGAAAAAATCGGCTTAATTTTCTGATTAAAGATGAATTCCCAGAAAAATCAGAGATGTTCGAGTTTTGGGAAGAGAAAAACTACTTTGCCAACACATTTTTTTGCCTTTGATAAAATCATTTAAAAATAAAAGTAAAAATATTTGAAACTCATAAAATGACTTGCAAACAGTAGTTAGGACTTTTTGAAGGTTAGACAAAAATTGGCTAAGTAAAAAAAATCACAAAGGTAGAATAATCAATTTGACAAACTTAATTTTCCACAAGTGTGCTCAAGAGCATGACTTTGAACCATTAATTAGCTCAAGTCATTATTCAAGTGGCATGAACATGAAATGCATGAAAATACAGCAAATTTGATGTATGAAATGCATGATATAAAGCCTAAATGACATAAGAAATGCATGACATAAAGAATGTGACCTAGACCAAACATGAGCTTGCACTCCAATAAATGCTTCCTAAACCTAATATGCATGAGATGCGTGGTAATACAAATGTAACTTAGACCTAAAATGTCATGAAAATGCATGGTAATACTAAGATGACCTAATGCCTACTATATCATAAAAAATATGCATGGCATGAAAATATAATTTCCTAGACTAAAATGATAGACATAAGAATCATAATGACCTAAAATCTATTATGGGAAATAAAACATGCATGAAAACCAAATGAAGGCCTCCAAAATGACCTAGACTATGTATGGCCGAATGGTCCTAGAGTTCTAAATGTCATGAGCAATATGTATGACATGAAATGGAAGCATGGAAACCTAATAAAATAACATACAAAATATGCATGAAATGAAAACATAGCAACCTAACAACTAACATGTCATTTAAGATAATGCATTAATACCAAATAAAGACCTATAATGACCTAGAATGCCTATATAACCGAATGTCCCTAATGAACTACATGACATAAGAAACAACATGGCATGAAACGAAAGTATGAAAACCTAATTCCTAAAATGACATACAAGATATGCATGAAATGAGAACATGGCAACCTAAGGCTTAGAATATCATATAAAATGTGCATGAAAACCATATAAAAACCTAAAATAACCTAGACCTCCTATATGACTGAATGACCCCCTAATAAAATAAACATGCATGAAAACCTAGTAAAATAAACATGCACATACACAAGGGAGCATGGGAACCAAATGACCTCTAAATAACATAGGGAAAACTTAGCTAGGCAATTTCACAAACACATGGCAACCTAAATATGCAAAGTCTAAATGGAAGCATGTTAAACTAATAAACATAATAAAAAAATGCAAACATGGTAACCTAAGTCAAAATGGCCGAATGGTAGTATTAATATGGCATGACATTATCACAAACACATGGCATGGTGTAGAGCTAACCTACCACAATCAAGCTAATCTATCACAAGAGGAAAATCATCAAACACAAAACATGCACCACAATATATCATAGCCAAGGCATGCGATTTAAAAGAAAATTCTTCAATCCGAGAAGACAAATGGTGCATGAAAAGTTTTGTACGATTTCTTGCTATAAAGGAGGAAAACATGCGTATGGCTAGAAAGCCTAACTTGGAATTTGGGAGATAATGACCTAACTTTGTTTAAGCAAGGTGTCATGGTGGCAAGAAAAATAAGGTGTCAACATGCATGGCAACAAGACTTTAAAATGACACATGGCTTGGAGGAATAAATTCTTTGTTGGAAAGAAAGCACCTCTCCAATCTCCCATTACTAAAAGATTTTTTTATTAAATTGGACAAATCAATTACTATAGTAAAGTGTAAAGAATCTGATGTATAAATCAATTGCCAAAAAGAATGAAATTCAAAGCAAAAACTTTTAATTAATTCAAAGAATAGTTAAAGTCAAATACATAAAACAAAGAAACCCCAAATAATTTCTCCTGATTAACACATCATCAAACAAACTCTAAATGGAATAAAAAAATCATGCCACTTAAATCAACAAAAGTAATATCATTAAAACCCCACATCAATGTAACGACAAACTCTAAGGCAATAACATATTTTCTAACATAACAAAGATTTTAAATGCATAAAATATAGAAAAAAAAGATAGTGCTATAAGTGTTGGCATACCGTGGCAGGCCAAGCAGGGAAACCTTTGACTTTAGCGAGGACAAGATTGCCAACTTTCCATTGGTGACGGGCGGCTGAGGGGAACCTGACAACTGGAGCTCTGGTCATACTGTCCCTCAAGATGGTGCTGGTGACCATGCAATCCTCCGTGGTAGCCATGGGGACAGAGTACTCGAAACCATCAAAGAGCAATGGCCCTGCAATCCCCACCGATATCTACACGTAACCTACAGGCATTACGCAGCACTGCTTGAGAATAGACTCATAATCGAAGCCATCCAAAGGTAAGTCCTGCAATGACCTCGCAGTTATCCTCTGCAAAGCCTCTCTTCGAATGCGTACTGCTCTCTTGCAGTCTCCCAGTTCTTCTTCGAGCGCGTGTGAGGGGATTGTTCCCTTCATAACCCATTCTACGATTTCTTCGTCTTCGGCAGAGAAAATCGCCGGAATCAGACGGTCAGAAATAGAGGGAGGGCAGGTCAGCAGCCGGTGTCGGGCTGCGTCGTCGTCAAGGTCCCAAACGTCGTTGGAGGCGCGTGCAATGAAGAACTGAACAAAGCCAATACCAAAGAAGCCGATGAGGTATATGAAGGAGGCGATGAGAGAGACAATGGCAAGCAGTTCGGAGAAAGTGACGATGTGGAAATGGCGAAGCTTAGGCAGTATTTGGAGTCTGGGTAATGGCTGATAGTGGTGGTTTTCGGATGCCGGGAGTGGGAGCTAATAGTGGAGTCTAGCTAATCTGTCTTGGTTTGGGCAGTGATGATGGCTAAAAAAAAATGGGATAAACATAGCCATTCTTATCAGCTTTTTGGTTTAAAAGTTAAAGATGGCGAAGAAGAAAGGAAAAAAATAAATATATAAAAATAAAAAAAATGAAGGTTTGAACTCAGCTTTTGAGATTCTAGAAAAGAAAGTCCTCCTCAAGCTGCTAGCTCCCTTTTCTTTTTTATTTCTTTTTAACCTTCCTCTTCATTTTTGCTTTCTTTTAGCTCTCAGCTCCCTCAAAAACAAAACCAAGCTTTTTCTCTCTTTCTTTAGCCGCCATGCTCCTTTCTTTTTGATCGCCCCCCCTCTCCATTTTCTTTAACCGAGCCCTTTATAACCAATTTTTAACCTAAAAATGTGTAATGTCCAAATTACCCTTCCTTTATTTTTTCAAGTCTTTTTTTATTTTTTTTCAAATATTTTCAATTAAAAATTTATTTTAAAAATCTAATAAAACTCAAAATTAAACTTTTCACTTCGGGTTTAAATTGAATTTTAAAATTGGTAATTTTACGGTCCGATTTTATTTGAACAATTAAAGCTAAAAAGGATATATATAATTTAGAACATTTTAAAAATCTAAAATCGCGACCGTGACTTTTACAAAAATATTAAACCCGAGAGGGAGACAAATCAAAATTGGTTTTAAAAGGCCCAGACAAAATTAGGTGTCTACAGCTGCATCTCTTTGGCTATTGCTGAGAATCAGGAATCAGGCAAAGATAAAATAGACAATAATTTTGTCCGGTCTGTGAAATCACATGTGAAGGAAAGGAAAGGGGTTTTCTTTTTCATTTCTTCATTCATTTTTGCATTTTTCATTTTCTTCTTTTTTTTCCTTTTTTTTCTTTTTCCTTTTTTCCTTTTTTCTATTTTTTTCTCTTTTTTCATCTTTTCATAATTGTTTTTTTTTTAAAACAATAAATTGAAGATTTTGTCCTTAAATTGAATTCCCTGCCTAAACAAGGCTCGATTCGTCTTAAGGAAACGAATTCGATTTTCAAAAGAAAAATTTATGCCTGAAGGTCTTTAAAATTGGTGCCCGGAGGTCTTAAAAAACTGGTGCCCGGAGGTCTTTAAAATTGAAAATTATGCCCGTAGGTCTTTAAAATGGTGCCCGGAGGTCTTAAAAGTTGGTGCCCGGAGGGCTTTAAAATGGTGCCCGGAGGTCTTAAAAGTTGGTGCCCGGAGGTCTTTAAAATGGTGCCCGGAGGTCTTAAAAATTGTGCCCGGAGGTCTTTAAAAATTGGTGCCCGAAGGCCTTACCCCTGAAAAAAAGTTATGCCCGGAGGTCTTAAAGATGGTGCCCGAAGGTCTTACAAAACTGGTGCCCGGAGGTCTTTAAAATGGTGCCCGGAGGTCTTTAAAATTAAAAATTGTGCCAGGAGGTCTTTTTTTTAAAAAAAAAAAACTGGTGCCCGAAGGTCTTTAAAATGGTGCCCGGAGGTCTTTAAAAAAACTGGTGCCCGGAGGTCTTTAAAATGGTGCCCGGAGGTCTTTAAAAAACTGGTGCCCGAAGGTCTTTAAAATGGTGCCCGGAGGTCTTTAAAATTGGTCTCAGGGTTCGACTCATTTGATAAAACAGAATGAATTCGATTTAAAACAGAAGGAAATACCTCGACGGTGGTCTCGAGGCTCGACTCATTTGATAAAACAGAATGAATTCGATTTAAAACAAAAGGAAATACCTCGACGGTGGTCTCGAGGCTCGACTCATTTCATAAAACAGAATGAATTCGATTTAAAACAAAAGGAAATACCTCGACGGTGGTCTCGAGGCTCGACTCATTTGATAAAACAGAATGAGTTCGATTTAAAACAAAAGGAAATACCTCGACGGTGGTCTCGAGGCTCGACTCATTTGATAAAACAGAATGAATTCGATTTAAAACAAAAGAAAATACCTCGACGGTGGTCTCGAGGCTCGACTCATTTGATAAAACAGAATGAATTCGATTTAAAACAAAAGGAAATACCTCGACGGTGGTCTCGAGGCTCGACTCATTTGATAAAACAGAATGAATTCGATTTAAAACAAAAGGAAATACCTCGACGGTGGTCTCGAGGCTCGACTCATTTGATAAAACATAATGAATTCGATTTAAAACAAAAGGAAATACCTCGACGGTGGTCTCGGGGCTCGACTCATTTGATAAAACAGAATGAATTCGATTTAAAACAAAAGGAAATACCTCGACGATGGTCTCGAGGCTCAACTCATTTGATAAAACAGAATGAATTCGATTTAAAACAAAAGGAAATACCTCGACGGTGGTCTCGAGGCTGGACTCATTTGATAAAACAGAATGAATTCGATTTAAAACAAAAGGAAATACCTCGACGGTGGTCTCGAGGCTCGACTCATTTGATAAAACAGAATGAATTCGATTTAAAACAAAAGGAAATACCTCGACGGTGGTCTCGAGGCTCGACTCATTTGATAAAACAGAATGAATTCGATTTAAAACAAAAGGAAATACCTCGACGGTGGTCTCGAGGCTCGACTCATTTGATAAAACAGAATGAATTCGATTTAAAACAAAAGGAAATACCTCGACGGTGGTCTCGAGGCTCGACTCATTTGATAAAACAGAATGAATTCGATTTAAAACAAAAGGAAATACCTCGACGGTGGTCTCGAGGCTCGACTCATTTGATAAAACAAAATGAATTCAATTTAAAACAAAAAGAAATACCTCGACGATGGTCTCGGGGCCTTAACCTGTCTTGTTCTCAGCTGTGTTTAAAATTCTGGGTATCTCCTCCAAAATCTTCGGCTATCACCACCAAAGTCTTGCTCATTTTTAAAACTGTAAAAAATTCTGGGTATCACCTCCAGAAGCTTCAGCTATCACCACCAAAGTCTTGCTCATTTTTAAAAATCTGGGTAACTCCTTCAGAAGAAGATTTCTCATGTTTCAAAATTATAAAACCCTGGATATCTCCACCAGAGACTTCAGCTATCCACCACCGAAGACTTGTTCACTTTTAAAACTGTAAAATTTTGGATATCCCCACCAGAAGCTTTGGCTATCACCACCAAAGACTTGCTCATTGTAAAATTCTGGATAACTCCTCCAGAAGAAGATTTCTCATTTTTCAAAATTATAAAACCCTAGATATTTCCACCAGAGGCTTCAGCTATCACCACCGAAGACTTGTTCACTTTTAAAAACTGTAAAATTCTGGATATCCCCACCAGAAGCTTTGAGAAATGATGCAGATGCACATGTCTTTTAACAAGGTGCTCATGCTTCATGGTGCAAATGTAATATATTTCTTAGTGCAAATGCAAATGGCCTGGATTGATGCCCATGTTTCATGATGCAGATGCCTCTACTAATTGTGTTCATGTAACTGGTTTATGAATGGTGTAACTACAATTACCACACATTAATGAAAATGCAATGATTCTAGAAATGATGCAATTGCTTGAGATGACACAAATGCGAATTCCATGGAGAATGTAAATGTAAAGGTAAAATGCAGATGCTTATGGAATAATGCCAATGCAAATACCCATGAATGATGCAAATGCTTGTCGACACTGTGCAGGTGCAAAAGCTCGATAAAGAGATGAGTGCTCATGAGTGATGCAAATGCTCCTAGTTGTTTTTCTAGACTTTGGCTTAGCCTTTCAAATTCATTCTTCCTCTTCAAATCAGAGTATATCTTCAATTCATTTTGGCTATTCTCTTTGCCCCAACAGTTTTCAAACTTTCATCAACAGAGATCTGCACTGGGTTCGATTTCTTCTTCTCATATCTGGAAGTCAGGACCTACCCTGGCAGTTCTATACCTTTGGGTTAGAAAAACCCTTGTCTCATGTCAACATCAAAAATGGGTATTTCAAAAATATTTTTATTTTCCCTTTTTGAAAAACAATTTTGCTTATTTAAGGAAAACTTCTAAGCCAAAAATTTTAACTCCGCAGGGTATGATGTACAAATCTTTTGATGACTGATGATCACTGTTAGAAATTTCCCTAAGTATTAATTTGGGTTTTTCAATTTGAATTGACAAGGCTCGATACAACAAGATTTTGGTTTTTCCAGGAAAACTTCACAACAAAAATGTATGTCCCTTCTAGGCTCACAAATGGAACAGATTTTATAAATCATGAATTCATTGAGAACCAAACAAATTCAACATTCTTTTGGTTTCCAATATCAAGGTATTTTGACAAGCGTCAAGATTAGCTGGGATGTTTAAACTGGAAAGTTGATTTTGGAGGAAAAAAGTTTCAGTTTTTGAAATCAATCATCCGAATGAGAGTTGACACTTTGGGAGGTTCAGGAATTCCTAGATGTTCCTCGATGACCACTTCTTTATGATGATATTCTCTTTTGTGGTATCAGCACAATCATAGAGGGCATCGAAAATTCCCATCTTACTCTAGACCGCCCATTTTTGGGTTTTCGCCCTAGAGTCCCATTCTTTCCGTTTTTCCTTCTTTCTTTTTTCTTTTTCATTGTTTTACCATGCACTTGAGAATTCTAAATTCTTCCTTAGTGAAATGATAATTCAATGAGATGGGATAAAATCCGAGGAAAAACCCTTCAAATTAAATATTCATGCTTGATCAAAATGGACTTTTAAAGCACGTAATGTAGGCCATGGTTCGGGGTTCAAAAAAGAAAGGATAAATAGGCCCAAAATATGTGTTTGAGGGTAATCAGATCAAGGATCATTTCTTGAGGAGGATTCTCCTTGAAGCATTTGTCTCTTCTTGGACATTTCTTTCCTTTTGACTTTTGTGTCTTTTCTTCTTCGCTTTTGGCTTTCATTTGCCATCGCTTTTTCACACACTTTTTTTGTGTTTTTCTTGGCTTTCATTTTGCCATTTTTTCCTCTTCTTTTTCTTTAACAGAGTGAGTCCGTATTTATCGGGGTTCCATTTACTTTGTATCTGTCCTTGAGCTGTCACTCATTTCTCAATGATCTTTGAAAAGATCTTTCCTCGCATTTGCCCCCCAGTGTAGAGGGTAATCCTTGATCAGGGTTCAAAGAAGAAAGAATTCTTTTGGCTCAAAAGGGGTGACTATGGATAATTTCTTTTTGTGCGAAAGGGATATGAAAGATGGCCATTTCTCATGTCAAGCACGAATATTTACATTGAAAAGCAATCCCCAGGTGAAATAGATATTCAGAATTTCATTTTGCATTTTGGAATCATCTGAATTCTCATATGCATGATATCACAATTTTTCTTTTTTTTTTTTTCGTCGCATGCCCCAATGATTCATGCGTTTAGTCCATCCTTATTCACCATGTATCCATCATTTCCACATATGATGCCCCAATTTGATTAACCAATGAGAATTTGTATCAACGAGGAACATAGCAAGTCCAGGTTTGTACTGAAAAGGATGAATTTCAAAATCTGAGTTCTTTGAAGAGACAAGGAAAATATGACCCAAAAAACGGGTTTTCTCTGGGACAAGGGATAATCTATTTTAATCATTGTGCCCCAGGGTGTCAAACATGAAGTGATGTCTAGGCAATTAGTGTTTTGTGGTCATTGGGAAAGGTCATGAATGGTTTTAGCACAATCTTGACACATACCAAATTATCAAAATCTGGATTCTTGAAAGAATGTCTCATTTGTTTGATTTTCAAGGAATTTGAAAATTTTCAAAAAGTTCGTTCCTTTGTTCATAGCCTAGACTAAGATCTACGTCTTTGCTTATTCTGTGATGACAATGGTTTTATGAAGTCAAATCATTCATATTCCTTGAAGCATTAGGTCTTTCAAGTGGTCTCGGTTCAAAAGATTTAGGCTTAGGAAAGCCTAAAAGAGAAGGCTGAAGGTATTGGGTCATTTCTAACAATGATCATCAATACTCTCAAGATTTATTCATTATTTCATGTGAAAACCACTTATTTATTGTTTACCACAAATTTTCTCAAAGTTTCATTTGTTTTTGCAATTTCAAATTTATTGCTAAAATAAAATGAACACAAAATATTTAAATTCAAAATTTATTTATTTCATGTAGATGTCATCATGAGACAAGAGCTTTCATCATCAAAGTGTAGAAATATATGCGTCAGAATGCTCCTATTGACATGCTTTCAGAGATAACAAATCTTATCCTCAAAATTCTTCAAGAGGAAATCAATCTATGGTAAAACAGATTTACAATGTTCGATAAGCTTTGGAATCCAAATGCCATCGTGGACAAGACCCTCAATTCTTTCCTTCAGTTTTCTACATTTTTTAGTCGAATGCCCAATTGCCCCAATATGATACTCGCACTTGCTGTTGGGGTCATAGCTTTTAGCTGACGAAGAAAACTCTTCAAAGCTAAGCCAATTTCTATTTCATCTTATTAATGTGTTTCATGATGAATGAGCTATGAATGTCATGAGTGTAATTTGATGTATGTGAAGGATAAACAAAGTTATGTGTGATCATATACAATGGAAACATGTTGACCCTGTATGTTATAAATGCAACACGAATGCCAACATGATGCATTTAAAGAATAAGAAAAATCAATGCATGGATATATGCAATGAATGACCATGTATGTTCCAAATGCATTTCTCAATGAATGATCATATACACTATCAATGCCACACAATGTCAATTATGATGCATGTGAAGAATAAATGATTGACACAGAGTATATACAAAGAAAATCATGCTGACCATGTATGTCACGAAAGCAACCTGATGCCAATATGACAAATTAATGTATGAGCATATCATGATGACTACGTATGCCATGAATGCAACCTGATGCCAACATGATGCATGTAAAGAATAAGCAAATTAATGCATGAACATATACAATGAATGACCATGTATGTTCCAAATGCATTTCCCAATGAATGATCATATACACTATGAATGCCACACAATGTCAATTATGATGCATGTGAAGAATAAATGATTGACACAGAGTACATACAAAAAAAAATCATGCTGACCGTGTATGTCATGAGTGCAACTTGATGCCAATATGACAAATTAATGTATGAGCATATCATGATGACTACGTATGCCATGAATGCAACATGATGCCAACATGATGCATGTAAAAAAATAAACAAATTAATTCATGGATATATACAATGAATGACCATGTATGTTCCAAATGCATTTCCCAATGAATGATCATATACACTATGAATGCCACACAATGTCAATTATGATGCATGTGAAGAATAAATGACTGACACAGAGTATATACAAAGAAAATCATGCTGACCGTGTATGTCATGAATGCAACCTGATGCCAATATGACAAATTAATGCATGAGCATATCATGATGACTGTGTATGCCATGAATGCACCCTGATGTCAACATGATGCATGTAAAAAATAAGCAAATTAATGCATGGATATATACAGAAAAATCATACTGACTATGAATGCATGAATGCAACCTGATGCCAATCATGATACATGTAAAGAAAGAATAAATTGATATATGGATATATACAGAAAATCATGCTGATTATGAATGCATGAATGCAAAATGATGCCAACATGATGCATGTAAAGAAAGAATAAATTGATATATGAGTATATACAAATAATGACCATGCATGTCATAAACGTATTCTACAATGAATGACCATGCATGCTATGACTATAACATGATGTCAAAATGATACATGCAAAAATAAATGAATTAACACAAAGGTATATACAAAAAAAATCAATGATTACACGAAATTGGTGGGACCTAAATCTTGATTATTCAAAAATCTCATTATGCAAGATTTGCCTACAAATTTATGATTTTTTTTTGTGTGTGTTTTTTTTATTTTTATGAAAAACCAATCACATTATTTTCAAAAGAATTTCAGGGTGGATTCTACTATGGTACAATATGCAAATGTTCATGTGACACTACCGGTTTTATGAAATCATCAAATGAAATTACCAGCTGTTTATTGCAAAGAGTGAGATCAATAGTACAACCAAAAATGTACATACTCTATTCACACATGCATGAAATGTGCAACATGCAAAAATGCTTGAAAAAGGATTTTTTTTTTTTAAAACAGCTAATGAACATCTGCCCCAACAATATCTGCTTCTTTAGGCATCACGATGCCTTCAAGGCGGAGTATCACATTTATTACGGGCGATGTACGTACATCGTTGCCCGATCTACCACACTTATTCGAAGTGTAAAATAGGTAACAAAAGGTTTAGAAATGTCCCTCCATGTGTTCCTATTTTCGGTATATCTAACAAAAATCCGGCATGGCTTCGCCTAGATTCACTATATGAGGGTGAATCGGTTCTAAGGCCCCGAATTGTTCCTCACTGTCGCCGGTGAAGGCTAGTAAGGCACCCCGATAAAAGCGGGTTCAATTCGTTAGAGTATATTTTCCTATGCCCATGCGGAGGATCATCACGAAGGCATTAGGTACTTTATACTCCGAAAGTGTTTCACTAGCCTATACGGAGGATCAATCACGAAGGCTTAGTTACTTTACTCCCACTTAAAAGGACGAAACCCGGGTAGAGGATTCATGTTATGCAAATGCACGTGTAGTGTGTGTGGAGGAATAACAAACCTTTCACTACCTATTCTACAAACCTTATTCTAAATGCCCTAGCAATTAAAACATTCGAGAATAGTGTAACGCATTAACCAACAAGCAATTATAATATACAACCTTAAATAACTAGAGAACAATAATAAAATGCATGCACATGAGAATGAACATATTTAAAAACATTTTATTATTTTCAAAATTCGCCTTATTAAAAAAATGTGGGAATTAAAATTAAATACCAATTAAACCAACCAAAACTGAGACTTTGATAACACACGACTAATTCTAGGCCTGACTCTCTAATAATCCCCAGTGGAGTCGCCAAGCTGTCGCAACCTAAAAAAATAACGAGTCTCATCGCAAGACTTTATTATTCGTTAAGCGTGACATTAAAAAAAACCGAAGAAAAGTCGACTTAATTCCTCTAGAAAAATGAAGGTTTTGAAAATGACCTTAAAAAAAAAGACATGGAGTCGCCACCAATCTTTTTTAGCTAGGTGTGATCGGCCACCTATTAAAACCGGTTTTATAAAATATTTTAAAAAATTAATTAAAACATTTTAAAAACCAATTTCAAGTCTGCGTTTTAAACCAGAGAAATCAAAGAAGCGGGTTCGGGAGTCGGTTACGTGTGGGGAAGGATTAGCACCCCACAACGCCCGTATAAATCGGTACCTTATTAATCGTGTTTTATCTCAAGTCTCGGTAAAAATTGGTTTTAAATTTAGTATTTCAAGTTAATTCCCAATTTAAAGAAAAATAATTCCATTTTTATTGAGAATGATCCGGAATTTATAAATTCAAAATTTTCCTATATTCCCCAACAAACGTGGCAAAATATAGAAATTTTTATTAGTTTTGGAAAATTTTCCGAACCATTCTCTTTTTAAAGAAGATATTCTGTTATTAATAATAATTATGATATCCTCCCCAGCAAACCCGGCAGAGAACTCATGAATTATTTTAACTCGGGAATATCTTTATTTTATTGAAAAACATTATCTTTTTTGAAACCATTTGCATGACATAAATAAAATGACATAGCAAAGTCTAAATAATATAATGCAACCTAAATGACATGACATGATTTGAATGCCTTAGCATATTCTAAATGAAATGGAATATCCTAAGTTATATAATATATTCTAAATAAAATGAAATGACCTAGGTAACATAGTATATTCTATATGAGATGCAATATTCTAAGTCATATGATATAATCTAAATGAAATAGAATAACCTAAGTAACATAACATATTCTATATGAAATGAAATAACCTAAGTAACATGATAGTTTCTAAATGAAATGAAATGATTTAAATGACATGACAAATATGAATGGTATGCCTTATAATTTAAATGACATGGAATAAAATAATGCTATCATATAATATGCATGAAAATAATAATGCATGAACATAGTATATGCTAAATAAAAATAACTAAATAAAAGCATAGGATATCATGAAATATTCAAAACTATATAATAAACCATGTAACATAAAAAAAATATAAATAAAAATAACAACAATATCATAGAAATTATTATGGCAAGAATCACATATTATATAAAATGCATGAATATAAAAATGCAATGCATGAAATGTATTTTTTCCTTTAATTAAGGAAATCCGTATATCTAAAAAGATATCCGGCTACCTTAGGAAAATATGTCAAATTAAATATTCTAAAACAAAAATACTTTGTGATTGTTTGAAAACAATTTTGAGAAGCTTGAATTAAAAATAAAAACTGGGCTAAATTTTTTAAAATGGCTCTAATTTCCTAAGTTTAAAAAATCCGGACTTGACTACCCTTAACCCGGGACTTGAAAAAGCATTTTTAGAGTTTTAAAAGGCTTAGAAATTACCCTAAGTCAGTAGCTAACCCTCCTAATCAGCCCACTCTAAGTAGATTAATCAAAACAGAAAAATGGTTTCTCTTTAAATTCAATTTTGACTCCACTGTCCAGTTTTAATCCACGATTTTTTACCCTATTGTTAAAATTTCCAAAAATTATGAAAAAAATACTGGAGACTCAGAACATGTAAAAATACACGAGAAAAAATCGGCTTAATTTTCTGATTAAAAATGAATTCCCAGAAAAATCAGAGATGTACGAGTTTTGGGAAGAGAAAAACTACTTTGCCAACACATTTTTTTGCCTTTGATAAAATCATTTAAAAATAAAAGTAAAAATATTTGAAACTCATAAAATGACTTGCAAACAGTAGCTAGGACTTTTTGAAAGTTAGACAAAAATTGGCTAAGTAAAAAAAATCACAAAGGTAGAATAATCAATTTGACAAACTTAATTTTCCACAAGTGTGCTCCAGAGCATGCCTTTGAACCATTAATTGGCTCAAGTCATTATTCAAGTGGCATGAACATGAAATGCATGAAAATACAGCAAATTTGATGTATGAAATGCATGATATAAAGCCTAAATGACATAAGAAATGTATGACATAAAGAATGTGACCTAGACCTAACATGAGCTTGCACTGCAATAAATGCTTCCTAAACCTAATATGCATGAGATGCATGGTAATACAAATGTAACTTAGACCTAAAATGTCATGAAAATGCATGGTAATACTAAGATGACCTAATGCCTACTATATCATAAAAAATATGCATGGCATGAAAATATAATTTCCTAGACTAAAATGATAGACATAAGAATCATAATGACCTAAAATCTATTATGGGAAATAAAACATGCATGAAAACCAAATGAAGGCCTCCAAAATGACCTAGACTATGTATGGCCGAATGGTCCTAGAGTTCTAAATGTCATGAGCAATATGTATGACATGAAATGGAAGCATGGAAACCTAATAAAATAACATACAAAATATGCATGAAATGAAAACATAGCAACCTAACAACTAACATGTCATTTAAGATAATGCATTAATACCAAATAAAGACCTATAATGACCTAGAATGCCTATATAACCGAATGTCCCTAATGAACTACATGACATAAGAAACAACATGGCATGAAACGAAAGTATGAAAACCTAATTCCTAAAATGACATACAAGATATGCATGAAATGAGAACATGGCAACCTAAGGCTTAGAATGTCATATAAAATGTGCATGAAAACCATATAAAAACCTAAAATAACCTAGACCTCCTATATGACTGAATGACCCCCTAATAAAATAAACATGCATGAAAACCTAGTAAAATAAACATGCACATACACAAGGGAGCATGGGAACCAAATGACCTCTAAATAACATAGGGAAAACTTAGCTAGGCAATTTCACAAACACATGGCAACCTAAATATGCAAAGTCTAAATGGAAGCATGTTAAACTAATAAACATAATAAAAAAAAATGCAAACATGGTAACCTAAGTCAAAATGGCCGAATGGTAGTATTAATATGGCATGACATTATCACAAACACATGGCATGGTGTAGAGCTAACCTACCACAATCAAGCTAATCTATCACAAGAGGAAAATCATCAAACACAAAACATGCACACAATATATCATAGCCAAGGCATGCGATTTAAAAGAAAATTCTTCAATCCGAGAAGACAAATGGTGCATGAAAAGTTTTGTACGATTTCTTGCTATAAAGGAGGAAAACATGCGTATGGCTAGAAAGCCTAACTTGGAATTTGGGAGATAATGACCTAACTTTGTTTAAGCAAGGTGTCATGGTGGCAAGAAAAATAAGGTGTCAACATGCATGGCAACAAGACTTTAAAATGACACATGGCTTGGAGGAATAAATTCTTTGTTGGAAAGAAAGCACCTCTCCAATCTCCCATTACTAAAAGATTTTTTTATTAAATTGGACAAATCAATTACTATAGTAAAGTGTAAAGAATCTGATGTATAAATCAATTGCCAAAAAGAATGAAATTCAAAGCAAAAACTTTTAATTAATTCAAAGAATAGTTAAAGTCAAATACATAAAACAAAGAAACCCCAAATAATTTCTCCTGATTAACACATCATCAAACAAACTCTAAATGGAATAAAAAAATCATGCCACTTAAATCAACAAAAGTAATATCATTAAAACCCCACATCAATGTAACGACAAACTCTAAGGCAATAACATATTTTCTAACATAACAAAGATTTTAAATGCATAAAATATAGAAAAAAAAGATAGTGCTATAAGTGTTGGCATACCGTGGCAGGCCAAGCAGGGAAACCTTTGACTTTAGCAAGGACAAGATTGCCAACTTTCCATTGGTGACGGGCGGCTGAGGGGAACCTGACAACTGGAGCTCTGGTCATACTGTCCCTCAAGATGGTGCTGGTGACCATGCAATCCTCCGTGGTAGCCATGTGGACAGAGTACTCGAAACCATCAAAGAGCAATGGCCCTGCAATCCCCACCGGTATCTACACGTAACCTACAGGCATTACGCAGCACTGCTTGAGAATAGACTCATAATCAAAGCCATCCAAAGGTAAGTCCTGCAATGACCTCGCAGTTATCCTCTGCAAAGCCTCTCTTCGAATGCGTACTGCTCTCTTGCAGTCTCCCAGTTCTTCTTCGAGCGCGTGTGAGGGGATTGTTCCCTTCATAACCCATTCTACGATTTCTTCGTCTTCGGCAGAGGAAACCGCCGGAATCAGACGGTCAGAAATAGAGGGAGGGCAGGTCAGCAGCCGGTGTCGGGCTGCGTCATCGTCAAGGTCCCAAACGTCGTTGGAGGCGCGTGCAATGAAGGACTGAACAAAGTCAATACCAAAGTAGCCGAGGAGGTATATGAAGGAGGCGATGAGAGAGACAATGGAAAGCAGTTCGGAGAAAGTGACGATGTGGAAATGGCGAAGCTTAGGCAGTATTTGGAGTCTGGGTAATGGCTGATAATGGTGGTTTTTGGATGCCGGGAGTGGGAGCTAATAGTGGAGTCTAGCTAATCTGTCTTGGTTTGGGTAGTGATGATGGCTAAAAAAAAATGGGATAAACATAGCCATTCTTATCAGCTTTTTGGTTTAAAAGTTAAAGATGGCGAAGAAGAAAGGAAAAAAAATAAATATATCAAAAAAAAAAATGAAGGTTTGAACTCAGCTTTTGAGATTCTAGAAAAGAAAGTCCTCCTCAAACTGCTAGCTCCCTTTTCTTTTTTATTTCTTTTTAACCGCCCTCTTCATTTTTGCTTTCTTTTAGCTCACAGCTCCCTCAAAAACAAAACCAAGCTTTTTCTCTCTTTCTTTAGCCGCCATGCTCCTTTCTTTTTGATCGGCCCCCCTCTCCATTTTCTTTAACCGAGCCCTTTATAACCAATTTTTAACCTAAAAATGTGTAATGTCCAAATTACCCTTCCTTTATTTTTTCAAGTCTTTTTTATTTTTTTTCAAATATTTTCAATTAAAAATTTATTTTAAAAACCTAATAAAACTCAAAATTAAACTTTTCACTTCGGGTTTAAATTGAATTTTAAAATTGGTAATTTTACGGTCCGATTTTATTTGAACAATTAAAGCTAAAAAGGATATATATAATTTAGAACATTTTAAAAATCTAAAATCGCGACCGTGACTTTTACAAAAATATTAAACCCGAGAGGGAGACAAATCAAAATTGGTTTTAAAAGGCCCGGACAAAATTAGGTGTCTACATTTACAATTTTGCCATTAAGGGAAAATGTTATGCAAGTTTTTTTCTACTTATCATGTAATTTAGATTATTATTTTATATAAAATTAAGAAATTTTATAAATAATATATTGAATAATATATTTTATTACATTTTTATAAATTAAATAACAACATTAACATTTTAGTTAGATATGCTGAATAAAAAAAATTAAAAATAACAATTAATTTCCCAACAAATTTAAAATAAATAACATGAAATGCAAAGCATATAAATTTATATATTACAAATTTAAAATACATTATTCTCGTTATATTGATAAAAGTACATTTATTCTAATTATTGCGTGGTGTAGAGCAAAAGTGTCGAGCTCTCCTAGTGCGTGGTGGTTGGACCCGTCGTTCAACCTCGTCAGTGGCACGTATTCACGATCGACCACGACCTCCTGCTGTAACCGCCACTGGTTTCGATTGTATGTTGATGGTAACTCAATTAAGAGTTGTAAACCCAAGTGCAGGTTATGTTCAAGTAATAAATTCTCGGGTGTCCGAGGTCGAACCACAGGGAAGCGTATTAATAAGTATAAGTTTATAAATATATAAGACAAAGAAAGTAAACAAGATATTAGGGAATCAACAACAAAATAAGATAAACAAGATATTAGAGAACAAAATAAACAAAATAACATAAAAACAATTAAACAAGATATAAAAAACAATAAGAAAGGATGTTGAGGTTAGAGAATCCACTCTTGGTGTTATGCTAAGATTAATCTTGTTTTATTACACAATTGAAATCCACACATAAGGGAGGTTCCAACCGGAAGGTTTAGCAATTCAGTCCAAATTGTCCAACGTCCATAGCATATGATATTATGTTCATTTGGTGTCCTCAAAACTCACAAAAAGAGTCCAAGCATTCCTTATGCCAAGGTATATGTCTACAACAAATCAAGGTTATGAAACCAAGCATTTACTGTGCCATTTTCATTGTCAATAATGAATCAAGATCTCTACTTTGCAAGTATGATTTTAAACCAAAAGAAAATATTATCTATACTAGTGTTTATAAATGATGATTCATTTTAGCTCATGTTTAAGAGACTAACCTTAGCATTTACCAAGAGCTTCACCTCATCACCTCAACAATATGATTAGCAACACATACTAGATATGAATAAAATGAAAAGAAATGTAAGAAGCATAAGTAAATAAAAAAAGAAAACTAGAGAAAGGAAAGAAGAAGAAAACTTAGAGAATTTTACTACAAAGGCTAATATCCTACCAATGTATATTGTATCCCAATACTCATCCAAGGCCCTCTATTTATACACATTTTGGAGGGCTAAATGACAAGAGACAAGCTTTACAAATTTCAAAGGTAGGTATAATAGGTGGGTGCATTTTTCTAACAATTTTCGTCATATTGTATGACAATTCTGATCAGCCAGCTTGATGGTCGATTTTGTCAATGTTGGAGGCTCGATCTGATAAAATGGTCTTCTAGAAAAATATACCCCTATCAGTTACGGATCCATAGCCGTTGGAATCAGATCATTTGCGCACGTGGATCGGAAGATATGGTCAAAATACCAAAACGGTGCAGAACAGACGTCATTGCACATCAGCCAACTTGATGGTCGATTTCGCTAGGGAAAACGACTCCGTTTCAAGAAGTGTAAAACATGAAAAAGATAGATATGCCTCTTAGCTTTGCAGGGATACAAAGTTCAGCCTTATTGCTTCAGTGAAACTCGAGATATAGCTGATATGGCAAAAGGTGTCGGAACTGGAACTAAACTGGATTTGCCCTTAATTCTAGTAATCTGAAATCACTCAAAGAAACTTGTGAAAAACACCAAATTACATAAAAATATAAAAGATCATAAACACAATTAGACTAAACAATAATAACTCGTATTTGACACAAAACAATAATAAAACATAACTAAAAACTATATAATTATACGAGTTATCACACCCCCATACTTAGATTGTTGCTAGTCCCTAGCAACGACTCAATAAAAAAATAATAATAATAAAATAAGAAAATCTAATCTAATCCATTTTCGTAGGAAATCACGGTGGCACTTAGCATGTGACACAAGCCTTTAAACCCCTAGGTGTCCCTAGTGGACGAGTTTAGTCTCGTGAGGGTTTACTAGGACGATACCCACAAACATTGAAGACATAAGAAAAACTAAAAATAATAATTATAACTAATCCTTCCAATATAAATTAGAGATAATCATTGGACAAGTCTTAAAAACTAATCAATAGCTTAAAGAAATTCACAAAAGATCTTGCTTGAATGTAAATAGTTTGAGTTAAGCCAATAATAACATAACATATTTCAATCAAAATAGTGTATATTCAAACTTAATCTCAACTTCTCACATGGGATACTCTCTTGATTTTCACTCTTTAAAGTAGTGGTAAAGTGTTTACACTCAATCAATCTCATGAAAACACTTCTACCATATGCTTGCTTGTCCACCTATTCTCCACTATTTAGATCATACAACTTCATAAATCAAGAGGTCTTTATTCAAGGTTGTAATGGGGCCAAAGGGTTATAATGTGGTTAAAGAACAAAAGGATAAAGATATCACAAAGGTTCCAAAGAGTTCATAGATTTTAGAGACATAATAAGATCATACAAATAAAACTTCTCAAAACTCTTATAAAGCACATAATAACATAGGCTAAATATTCATGTTGAGCCTTTGCATCATTCTAACCAACTTTGTAACATCTTTTTCTAGAAGTTCAAGAGAAGATTTTTTTTTTTTTTTAATATGGGAATGTATTTGACAATGATCCCTTTCTTTTTCTCTTGACTTTTTCTTTTCTTTTCTTCCCCTACACTTATCTTTTGTTTCTAACCCAAATTTTCAAATAAAAATATCCCTTGTTTTTTTTTGCAATATGTCTCAAAATATAAAATTCATCTTTAGAACAAGGGTAAGGATATAAGCATATTTAGGCTAGGTGTAAGTTGTGGTTACCAATAAAACATCATATTTAATGTAGGCTCAAATTGGCTCACTAGTGGGGATGTTCTCGTAGAACATTAATAATGGATGGCTGTTTGGCTCTGGTTATAATCCTAATGCCTCTATCATATTCATGTTGTCACATGTATCAATATAGTTTCAAACGGTTTAAAGCAAGTTCTAGAGAATCATGTAATCATAAGAGCACTCAAGAAAGAAATTAGATTGATTTGTATAATGCATCAATCATTATAGACTCAAAAACTCACAAAGATGATTATACAAGTCAGATTAAGTCTAAACATGCTTCTTTCTCAATCAACATATCATATTAACATTGGCTCATAAAAAGGTTGACATCAAGCTCAATTCTCATGAAAATCTTCTCACTAATAAATCTGTTTTAGACTTATGCAATTCATATCTCATCATTGTATTGAAAGTAACTAAAAAAAAACACACTAAGTCTAAACATGCTTTTTTTTTTTTGTTTTTTTTGTTTTTTTTGTTTTTTGTTTTTTGTTTTTTTTTTTTTTTTTTTTAAAGAAGAAGATTAAATCAAACTGACAAGGTATGTCTCAAGTCTCCCTTACTCAGACCTTGTTCAGAATGAATACTTCTAAATGTCTTAAAACACAACAAATTTTTTTTTTTTTTAGCAAAATATGTCCCTTACCCCCTACTAAAATATGACATTGTCCCCAATGTCAAATTTTAAAGGTAGAATTTAGGAGATATTACCTGCAGAGGTTGCTAACCACTTATTATAACTGAGACACAACAAACAAAATGTTAGATAATGTCACAAAGACAAAGTGCAATCCACTCCTTGCTCGTCCATATCTCTTTTTCTTTTTCCGAGCGTTTGCGAAACAACCGTAGCAGATAAACACTCATAAGCTTGTAGCTTTTTGAGTAAATCTTCAATGGTTGTAGCAGAAATTATGGTTCTCCTTGCCTCTGAAAACATGAATCCATTATCCACAGCATTATCTAAATATGAAAGTAAATTACTAAAATAACCATTAATATTAAGCAAACCAATGGGTTTCTTATTTGTGACCAAAGATGACCAAGAAGCCACGCAAGCTATTTCTTCCAATGTACCCAGACCTCCTGGTAAGGCAATGAATGCATCGGCAGAATGGTACATGATTGTTATCCGTTCAGGGATACTCCAGACTTGTATTTCCTTACCCACGGTAGGTCCACAAAAATCTGTGAATAGTTTTGGCACGATTCCTAGAACTGGACTTCCTCCGGCGTGTGCTGCTGTAGCGACTGCTCCCATTAAACCCGTACTACCGCCTCCATAAATCAAGTGGATCTTTTGTTGGGCAAGTATTACTCCAACTCTTATGGCTTCATCAGCGAATATGTTATTTTTCCCTGGATAAGCACCTCCAAAGACACAAATTTTTTTAATGCGCTGGGACGAAGTGCTTTCCATTTTTTTTTCTTTTTCGAGTGCCTGAAAGAGAATGAGTACATGGTGTAATATATAGAGGAGTGAGTAGTGAATCAGACAAGAGTAATAATGTCGCCGAAAGTGTATTTGACCTGTCAGAAGAAAATGTTAACCTAACAAAAGATTTTTGCGTGATTTCAGGAAGAAAATCAAAAAGAGAAGAAAAATCAACCGTAAAAGACCAATGCAAAAAAAAAAAAAAAAGAATAATTACACAAATCGAACAACACGTAAACTAAACCGAAATAAAATTATTGCAAATCAAACCAAAAGCTGAGAAGTCATTTATTGTAGTTGTGATTGTGGCTCACATCTTCCTCTGGTTTTACGTCCAGAAACGGCTTAAACGCCTTCTATGAGTCGAGGATATGCTTCCCATCCAGTTTTCTTACAAGCTGGCAAACAGGGTCTTTTAACATCAGATTCCCAAGATGTTGCCATTCCCTTTGGAATTGCGGCCATAAATCAAGAATTTCTCTTTGTACGTCTCCACTAGGATGCGTCTCAAGAGAAAGTTGGATATTACCCAAATTCTCCTTACTCAGTCCATCCTTAATGAATTCAATTTTATCATCTCGATTAGAGGACGGAATCCCAATAGAACGACATTTACCGTTACACGTCCATCGTGCACACTTGTGGCAATTTGAACTCATGCGCTTTGCTCGTCGCTTCTTTGCATAAGTGCTTCTACCTGTACCTGGTAAATGCAAAACAGGAAGATATTCATCTTCACGTACCTTGGCTTCAATTATCCAACGTATGTCTTCAGGAATCCCTTTGTTCATAAGCATTCTTAATCTTTCTAATCGAACTTGGTAAAGCTTCAGTAAAATATTCCGAGGAAAAGGAGGAAATCGTTTCTGCAATCTTTTGAGAATATCATCCATCCTGAAAAAAAAATGAAATAAAATAAAATGAAAGAGAAATTTATATACAATATCAGTTTTGTGGGTAGCTGATGGAACCGACTTAAATAATCACGGAGTACCGTTATCCGCCATTTAACCGGGGTAAAAAAAAATTATATTTACATCTAGTTATTTTCAAAACAAGGATCAGAAAGAAAAACAACCTCTTCTTGAGTAACATGATTTTCCAAAAAGAGTTTGAGTCTTTGTCCATTTACCTTGAATACGTTACCATTTTGAGGATTCTCAATGTCAACTGCTCCATAATGATACACATGCTTAACCACAAATGGGCCAGTCCATCTTGATCTCAACTTACCAGGAAATATGTGAAGTCTAGAATTATAAAGTAGAACTTTTTGCCCAACATTAAATGTTTTTCTTGAAATTAACTTGTCATGAAAGGCTTTAGTTCTTTCTTTATGAATTTTAGAATTCTCATATGCATCATTTCTGAGTTCCTCAAGTTCATTTATTTGTAATTTTCGTAAATTAGAAGCGTCATCAAGGTTTGAGTTGAACATTTTAATGGCCCAATATGCTTTATGCTCAAGTTCCACAGGTAAATGACAAGGTTTTCCATAAACTAGCCTATAAGGAGACATGCCCAATGCTGTTTTAAAAGCTGTTCGATAGGCCCATAATGCATCGTTAAGTCTAAGAGACCAATCTTTGCGATTTGGATTAACTGTCTTTTCCAAAATTTGTTTAATCTCCCTATTTGCTAATTCTACCTGTCCATTTGTCTGCGGGTGATAAGGGGTTGCAACTTTGTGTGTAATGGCATATTTCTTCATTAATGTTTCAAAAACCTTGTTGCAAAAATGTGTTCCCCCATCGCTTATGATAGATCGAGGAATTCCAAATCGACTCAAAATATTTTCTTTTAAAAATTTAATCACTGTTTTGTGATCATTATTTCGACATGGAATTGCCTCTATCCACTTTGAAACATAATCTATTGCTACTAAAATGTATAAGAAACCAAAAGATGGTGGAAATGGTCCCATGAAATCAATACCCCAACAGTCAAAAATTTCAATTACAAGAATTGGGTTCAAAGGCATCATGTTTCTTTTCGAAATGGAACCTAATTTTTGACAACTTTCACATGACTTGCAAAAATTATGTGCATCTTTGAACAAAGTTGGCCAGTAAAATCCACACTGTAAAATTTTTGCAGCAGTTTTCTTTGATGAAAAATGACCACCACATGCCTCGGAATGACAAAACTTAATTACACTACTTACCTCATTGTCGGGAATGCATCTTCGAAAAATCTGATCAGGACAATATTTGAACAAGTAAGGGTCATCCCAATAGAACTTCTTTACCTCATTCAGAAACTTCCTTTTATCTTGTGTGCTCCATTGAGAAGGAATTTTTCCTGTAGCAAGAAAATTAGCAATGTCAGCAAACCAAGGTGTCGTGGAGACAATTAGAAGTTGTTCATCAGGAAAAGTATCATTTATTGGTGAGGTTCCAAAAGATTCATCACAAACAAGTCTTGATAAATGATCAGCCACCACATTTTCTACTCCTTTTTTATCTCGAATGGTGATGTCAAATTCTTGCAGCAAAAGGATCCACCTCAGCAACCTAGGTTTTGCATCCTTCTTAGAGAGAAGATATTTTAAAGCTGCATGATCACTAATGACAACAATTGATGATCCAACAAGGTAAGATCTGAATTTATCCAATGCAAAAACAACTGCAAGTAAATCCTTTTCTGTAGTGGAATAATTCATTTGGGCTCTATTTAAAGTTTTACTTGCATAGTAAATTACATGTGGTTTATTATCTTTCCTTTGTCCTAACACAGCACCAACAGCATAGTCACTAGCATCACACATTATTTCAAATGGTAAAGACCAATCAGGAGATCTCATAATAGGAGCAGTAGTGAGCATATTTTTGAGTTTTTCAAAAGCATCTTCACAATCTTTATTCCATTCAAATGCAGTGTCTTTCATTAAAAGATTACATAGAGGTTTAGATATTGTGCTAAAATCTTTTATGAATCTTCTATAAAAACCTGCATGTCCCAAGAATGACCTAATGTCCTTTACTGTCTTTGGTGTGGGTAGATTAGCAATCAATTCAAGTTTTGACTTGTCTACCTCAATCCCTTTTGCAGAAACAATGTGACCTAGTACAATACCTTTAGTGACCATGAAATGACATTTTTCCCAATTAAGAACAAGATTTTTTTCTTCACACCTAATCAATACATTTTTCAAATTGGCTAAGCAATCATCAAATGAATCACCAGAAACAGAAAAATCATCCATGAAAATCTCAAGATTACGTTCAATCATGTCACTAAAAATGCTAAGCATGCATCTTTGAAATGTGGCAGGGGCGTTACATAATCCAAATGGCATTCTACGATATGCAAAAGTACCAAAAGGACATGTAAAAGTGGTTTTCTCTTGGTCCTCAAGTGCAATGGCAATTTGATTATACCCAGAATATCCATCTAGAAAACAATAAAACTCATGCCCTGCAACTCTTTCTAAGATTTGATCCATGAAAGGCAAAGGGAAATGATCTTTCCTCGTCACTGAGTTAAGTTTCCTATAGTCAATGCACATGCGCCAACCAGTAACAGTCCTAGCTGGAATTAATTCATTGTTTTCATTTTTAACTACAGTAACTCCAGATTTCTTAGGTACGACTTGAGTAGGACTTACCCATTTGCTATCAGAGATAGGATAAATGATTCCATTATCTAGAAGTTTAATGACTTCATTTCTCACTACTTCTTTCATATTAGGATTAAGCCTTCGTTGCATTTGTCTAGAGGGTTTAGCATTTTCCTCTAAATAAATATTATGTGTGCAGATTAATGGGCTTATTCCCTTTATGTCAGCTAAGGTCCATCCTAATGCATTTTTGTGCATCTTCAAAAGTTGTAACAACTTACCTTCTTGTAGTTCATCAAGATGTGAAGAAATTATGACTGGAAAAGTTTCACTCTCACCCAAAAAGGAATATTTTAGCTCGGATGGCAATGGTTTTAACTCCAGCTTGGGTGGTTCAATAGTTGATGGTACAGTGACATTTGTAAGTGATGGTAGTTCCTCAAACTTTTGTTTCCAACAATGCTTATCCTGAAAAGATTTTAACAAAGAATCAGTGTGTGAAATTTCTGAAGCATTATCAAACTCATATTCAATTAAATAAGCTTCTAAAGGATCATGGAATGTGGTAGTGATGAGATGTTCATGAACAAGTTCTTCAATGAAATCCACTTCACGTACTTCTGAATTATCACCAGGTTGCTTGCAAATGTTGAACACATTTAATTCTAAAGTCATATTTCCAAAAGAAATGTTCAACATACCATTCCTGCAATTTATCAGAGCATTAGAAGTTGCAAGAAATGGACGGCCTAATATAACAGGAATTTGAACATTTGGATTTGAAACAGGATGTGTGTCCAAAACAATAAAATCAACAGGGAAGTAAAAATTATCAATTTGAACCAAAACATCTTCAACTATCCCTCGAGGAATTTTTACAGAACGATCAGCTAGTTGAAGTGTAACAGGTGTTTCCTTGAGTTCACCTAAACCTAACTGTTGATAAACAGAAAAAGGCAAAAGATTAACACTAGCACCAAGATCAAGCAATGCACGTTCTATTCTAGTGTTTCCAATGATGCATGAGATTGTTGGACATCCAGGATCTTTGAATTTTGGTGGAGTAAGGTGCTGAATGATTGAGCTCACACTTTCCGTCAAAAATGCTTTCTTTTGTACATTATGTTTCCTTTTAACTGTGCACATGTCCTTCAAAAATTTAGCATAAGATGGAACTTGTTTGATTGCATCCAATAAAGGAATGTTAATCTTAACTTGTTTGAAAAGTTCATAAATTTCTGCATTTTGATTCAAATTCTTTATTGTTTGCAACCTTTGAGGAAAATGAGCAGGATGCATACCTTTTTCTTTGTCCAAATTTTCAAGAAGTTCAGACTTACCATCATCCTTACCATTACTTTTAGGAGGGGAAAGAGGATCTTGGTCTTTTGATGGAATCTTTTTGTCAATTGCCTTTCCACTTCGAAGAGTTGTGATAGAACTGGCATTTTCCTGTTGAGTTTCATTGGAGCAAGAAACAAGACATTGAGTAGAAGGGTTAGGCTGAGGTTGAGCAGGAAACTTACCTTTTTCTTGAGTGCGTAATGAAGCTGTCAATGTGGACAAGGTGTTTTTGATCTCATTGATGTCCTGTGAAGTCCGGCTATTCACATTTGCTTGTGTTTGCATGAATGCTTGCAATGTCTCTTCCAAGGTTTGTACACGTGAAGGTTGATAGGAAAAAGTGTTGCCCGGCTTTTGAGATTGTGGTACCTGAACATGATTATTATTCCGCCAACTGAAGTTGGGATGATTTCTCCATTCAGGGTTATACGTTTCAGAGTAAGGAGAAGGAAAAGGCTTTTTAAATGTGTTTATGGAATTTACTTGATCATGCAACGCTTCTTTAAGAATGGGAATGTTTGGACATTCAGAAGTGGGGTGTCCCATGATTTCACAAATTCCACAACTTTCTTCATTTTTAACCGTTTTGACTTCTTTTACTTCTCTAAGTTCCATGGCTTCAATCTTTCTAGCCAAATTAGCTACTTTAGCTTTTATCTCATCTTCTTGACTAAAATGATATTTTCCTCTGTTAGAAACAAGATTAGATCTATTGGAACTTTCAGAGGAATTATCTGTGTGCCAGGCTTGAGAGTTATCTGCCAAATGGTCTAGGTAGTCAAAGGCTTCTTCAGGTTCTTTTTTTAGAAACTCACCGTTACACATTGTTTCAACAAATTGTTTAGTTTCGGGAGTTAAACTTTCATAAAAGAAACTAATAAGACGCCATTTTTCAAAACCATGATGTGGACAAGAACTTAACAAATCTTTAAAACGCTCCCAGCACTGAAAAAATGCTTCATTTTGATTTTGATTGAAATTTTGAATCTGTCTTTTCAAAGCAGTAGTTTTATGTGCTGGGAAAAATTTCTTTAGAAACTCAGTTTGTAATTCTTGCCATGTGCCAATTGACCTTGGTTTTAAATTATGAAGCCAAATTTTTGCTTTATCTTTTAAAGAAAAAGGAAATAATTTTAGCTTGACAATTTCATTTGTACATTGTTGGTCATTAAAGGTGACACATACATCTTCGAAGTCTTTTAGAAACGAGTAAGCACTTTCCGATTCCAACCCATAGAAATTTGGAAGCAAAGCTATCATACCTGGTTTAAAACGAAAGTTGTTTGCATTGAGAGGAAAAATAAAACAAGAGGGTGATGAGCTTCGAGTTGGTTGCAAGTAGTCACGCATGGTGCGTACTTGTCTGTTCTCATCTTCAGCATGAACACTTTCATTGTCAGCCATGGTAGGAGTTGTATTAGAAAGATTACCTGAAAAAGTTTCACAATAAAATCTAACTAAACGACGAGATCTAAAATCACGTCGCCAAACAAGCATAAAACAAAGTTAATATACAAAATTAGACGGTATAACCAGCCAATAAAAATAAATATAAACAAATTAGGCGGTATAACCAGCCAAAAAAAAATAAATATACTTATAAACTTATATACTTAGTATTGCTTCCCCGGCAACGGCGCCAAAAACTTGATGGTAACTCAATTAAGAGTTGTAAACCCAAGTGCAGGTTATGTTCAAGTAATAAATTCTCGGGTGTCCGAGGTCGAACCACAGGGAAGCGTATTAATAAGTATAAGTTTATAAATATATAAGACAAAGAAAGTAAACAAGATATTAGGGAATCAACAACAAAATAAGATAAACAAGATATTAGAGAACAAAATAAACAAAATAACATAAAAACAATTAAACAAGATATAAAAAACAATAAGAAAGGATGTTGAGGTTAGAGAATCCACTCTTGGTGTTATGCTAAGATTAATCTTGTTTTATTACACAATTGAAATCCACACATAAGGGAGGTTCCAACCGGAAGGTTTAGCAATTCAGTCCAAATTGTCCAACGTCCATAGCATATGATATTATGTTCATTTGGTGTCCTCAAAACTCACAAAAAGAGTCCAAGCATTCCTTATGCCAAGGTATATGTCTACAACAAATCAAGGTTATGAAACCAAGCATTTACTGTGCCATTTTCATTGTCAATAATGAATCAAGATCTCTACTTTGCAAGTATGATTTTAAACCAAAAGAAAATATTATCTATACTAGTGTTTATAAATGATGATTCATTTTAGCTCATGTTTAAGAGACTAACCTTAGCATTTACCAAGAGCTTCACCTCATCACCTCAACAATATGATTAGCAACACATACTAGATATGAATAAAATGAAAAGAAATGTAAGAAGCATAAGTAAATAAAAAAAGAAAACTAGAGAAAGGAAAGAAGAAGAAAACTTAGAGAATTTTACTACAAAGGCTAATATCCTACCAATGTATATTGTATCCCAATACTCATCCAAGGCCCTCTATTTATACACATTTTGGAGGGCTAAATGACAAGAGACAAGCTTTACAAATTTCAAAGGTAGGTATAATAGGTGGGTGCATTTTTCTAACAATTTTCGTCATATTGTATGACAATTCTGATCAGCCAGCTTGATGGTCGATTTTGTCAATGTTGGAGGCTCGATCTGATAAAATGGTCTTCTAGAAAAATATACCCCTATCAGTTACGGATCCATAGCCGTTGGAATCAGATCATTTGCGCACGTGGATCGGAAGATATGGTCAAAATACCAAAACGGTGCAGAACAGACGTCATTGCACATCAGCCAACTTGATGGTCGATTTCGCTAGGGAAAACGACTCCGTTTCAAGAAGTGTAAAACATGAAAAAGATAGATATGCCTCTTAGCTTTGCAGGGATACAAAGTTCAGCCTTATTGCTTCAGTGAAACTCGAGATATAGCTGATATGGCAAAAGGTGTCGGAACTGGAACTGAACTGGATTTGCCCTTAATTCTAGTAATCTGAAATCACTCAAAGAAACTTGTGAAAAACACCAAATTACATAAAAATATAAAAGATCATAAACACAATTAGACTAAACAATAATAACTCGTATTTGACACAAAACAATAATAAAACATAACTAAAAACTATATAATTATACGAGTTATCATATGTCATCAGTCATTTATTCTGTATCAAAAATTTGAAACCCACTGTTGGAGGAGCCAACACCTAATTCACTCATAACGGGAACCTGACTACTAGATGGGCCCAGAAATGATGTACCATCAAATGCTGACGCAGGGGTTCCAAACTGATACATTGATGTTAGATATGCTGAACATGGACTTAGGATGGGGAGCTGGTCATCTAACCTCGTCATTGGTGGTGATGGTCGGTAACACTCATCAACGTCATATCTGGGGTGACTGACGAAATAACGATGACTGGATGGTACTCCATGATCTCGTTCAGGTTCAGGATGACTAAATGACATCCTCGGTGCTGTGAACTTCGATGAGGCCGGTTGACGCGTCCGCCCACGTTGTCGGCTAGGTCTAAGAGCTTCCATATCCTGTGTAGGAGGGACTGGAGTTGAAGTTCGTCCGGTAAATCGCATACTCCTAACATCCTCATACACCGACGGTGGACAAACAAAAGGCCGACCTTCGTTTTTATACCATCCTATGTAATCATCAGATGGGTTGAAATTATTACCAACAATCGGATAACCTGTCGGTATTCGTTGACAACGTATGTTCCACCAATGGATCCAATGTTCATGCTTCGCAGGCCAGAATTCCTCATGACGACCACTGATGGTGACTCAATTAAGAGTTGTAAACCCAAGTGCAGGTTATGTTCAAGTAATAAATTCTCGGGTGTCCGAGGTCGAACCACAGGGAAGCGTACTAGTAAGTATAAGTTTATAAATATATAAGAAAAAGAAAGTAAACAATATATTAGGAGATCAACAACAAAATAAGATAAACAAGATATTAGAGAACAAAATAAACAAAATATAAAAGAAATTAAACAAGATATAAAAAACAATAAGAAAAGATGTTGAGGTTAGAGAATCCACTCTTGGTGTTATGCTAAGATTAATCTTGTTTTATTACACAATTGAAATCCACACATAAGGGAGGTTCCAACCGGAAGGTTTAGCAATTCAGTCCAAATTGTCCAACGTCCATAGCATATGATATTATGTTCATTTGGTGTCCTCAAAACTCACAAAAAGAGTCCAAGCATTCCTTATGCCAAGGTATATGTCTACAACAAATCAAGGTTATGAAACCAAGCATTTACTGTGCCATTTTCATTGTCAATAATGAATCAAGATCTCTACTTTGCAAGTATGATTTTAAACCAAAAGAAAATATTATCTATACTAGTGTTTATAAATGATGATTCATTTTAGCTCATGTTTAAGAGACTAACCTTAGCATTTACCAAGAGCTTCACCTCATCACCTCAACAATATGATTAGCAACACATACTAGATATGAATAAAATGAAAAGAAATGTAAGAAGCATAAGTAAATAAAAAAAGAAAACTAGAGAAAGGAAAGAAGAAGAAAACTTAGAGAATTTTACTACAAAGGCTAATATCCTACCAATGTATATTGTATCCCAATACTCATCCAAGGCCCTCTATTTATACACATTTTGGAGGGCTAAATGACAAGAGACAAGCTTTACAAATTTCAAAGGTAGGTATAATAGGTGGGTGCATTTTTCTAACAATTTTCGTCATATTGTATGACAATTCTGATCAGCCAGCTTGATGGTCGATTTTGTCAATGTTGGAGGCTCGATCTGATAAAATGGTCTTCTAGAAAAATATACCCCTATCAGTTACGGATCCATAGCCGTTAGAATCAGATCATTTGCGCACGTGGATCGGAAGATATGGTCAAAATACCAAAACGGTGCAGAACAGACGTCATTGCACATCAGCCAACTTGATGGTCGATTTCACTAGGGAAAACGACTCCGTTTCAAGAAGTGTAAAACATGAAAAAGATAGATATGCCTCTTAGCTTTGCAGGGATACAAAGTTCAGCCTTATTGCTTCAGTGAAACTCGAGATATAGCTGATATGGCAAAAGGTGTCGGAACTGGAACTGAACTGGATTTGCCCTTAATTCTAGTAATCTGAAATCACTCAAAGAAACTTGTGAAAAACACCAAATTACATAAAAATATAAAAGATCATAAACACAATTAGACTAAACAATAATAACTCGTATTTGACACAAAACAATAATAACACATAACTAAAAACTATATAATTATACGAGTTATCACACCCCCATACTTAGATTGTTGCTAGTCCCTAGCAACGACTCAATAAAAATAAAATAAGAAAATCTAATCTAATCCATTTTCGTAGGAAATCACGGTGGCACTTAGCATGTGACACAAGCCTTTAAACCCCTAGGTGTCCCTAGTGGACGAGTTTAGTCTCGTGAGGGTTTACTAGGACGATACCCACAAACATTGAAGAAATAAGAAAAACTAAAAATAATAATTATAACTAATCCTTCCAATATAAATTAGAGATAATCATTGGACAAGTCTTAAAAACTAATCAATAGCTTAAAGAAATTCACAAAAAATCTTGCTTGAATGTAAATAGTTTGAGTTAAGCCAATAATAACATAACATATTTCAATCAAAATAGTGTATATTCAAACTTAATCTCAACTTCTCACATGGGATACTCTCTTGATTTTCACTCTTTAAAGTAGTGGTAAAGTGTTTACACTCAATCAATCTCATGAAAACACTTCTACCATATGCTTGCTTGTCCACCTATTCTCCACTATTTAGATCATACAACTTCATAAATCAAGAGGTCTTTATTCAAGGTTGTAATGGGGCCAAAGGGTTATAATGTGGTTAAAGAACAAAATGATAAAGATATCACAAAGGTTCCAAAGAGTTCATAGATTTTAGAGACATAATAAGATCATACAAATAAAACTTCTCAAAACTCTTATAAAGCACATAATAACATAGGCTAAATATTCATGTTGAGCCTTTGCATCATTCTAACCAACTTTGTAACATCTTTAACTAGAAGTTCAAGAGAAGATTTTTTTTTTTTTTTTTTTTTTTTTTTAATATGGGAATGTATTTGACAATGATCCCTTTCTTTTTCTCTTGACTTTTTCTTTTCTTTTCTTCCCCCACACTTATCTTTTGTTTCTAACCCAAATTTTCAAATAAAAATATCACTTGTTTTTTTGCAATATGTCTCAAAATATAAAATTCATCTTTAGAACAAGGGTAAGGATATAAGCATATTTAGGCTAGGTGTAAGTTGTGGTTACCAATAAAACATCATATTTAATGTAGGCTCAAATTGGCTCACTAGTGGGGATGTTCTCGTAGAACATTAATAATGGATGGCTGTTTGGCTCTGGTTATAATCCTAATGCCTCTATCATATTCATGTTGTCACATGTATCAATATAGTCTCAAACGGTTTAAAGCAAGTTCTAGAGAATCATGTAATCATAAGAGCACTCAAGAAAGAAATTAGATTGATTTGTATAATGCATCAATCATTATAGGCTCAAAAACTCACAAAGATGATTATACAAGTCAGATTAAGTCTAAACATGCTTCTTTCTCAATCAACATATCATATTAACATTGGCTCATAAAAAGGTTGACATCAAGCTCAATTCTCATGAAAATCTTCTCACTAATAAATCTGTTTTAGACTTATGCAATTCATATCTCATCATTGTATTGAAAGTAACTAAAAAAAAAAAATCACACTAAGTCTAAACATGCTTTTTTTTTTTTTTTTTTTTTTTTTGTTTTTTTGAAGAAGAAGATTAAATCAAACTGACAAGGTATGTCTCAAGTCTCCCTTACTCAGACCTTGTTCAGAATGAATACTTCTAAATGTCTTAAAACACAACAAATTTTTTTTTTTTTTTTTTTTTTTTAGCAAAATATGTCCCTTACCCCCTACTAAAATATGACATTGTCCCCAATGTCAAATTTTAAAGGTAGAATTTAGGAGATATTACCTGCAGAGGTTGCTAACCACTTATTATAACTGAGACACAACAAGCAAAATGTTAGATAATGTCACAAAGACAAAGTGCAATCCACTCCTTGCTCGTCCATATCTCTTTTTCTTTTTCCGAGCGTTTGCGAAACAACCGTAGCAGATAAACACTCATAAGCTTGTAGCTTTTTGAGTAAATCTTCAATGGTTGTAGCAGAAATTATGGTTCTCCTTGCCTCTGAAAACATGAATCCATTATCCACAGCATTATCTAAATATGAAAGTAAATTACTAAAATAACCATTAATATTAAGCAAACCAATGGGTTTCTTATTTGTGACCAAAGATGACCAAGAAGCCACGCAAGCTATTTCTTCCAATGTACCCAGACCTCCTGGTAAGGCAATGAATGCATCGGCAGAATGGTACATGATTGTTATCCGTTCAGGGATACTCCAGACTTGTATTTCCTTACCCACGGTAGGTCCACAAAAATCTGTGAATAGTTTTGGCACGATTCCTAGAACTGGACTTCCTCCGGCGTGTGCTGCTGTAGCGACTGCTCCCATTAAACCCGTACTACCGCCTCCATAAATCAAGTGGATCTTTTGTTGGGCAAGTATTACTCCAACTCTTATGGCTTCATCAGCGAATATGTTATTTTTCCCTGGATAAGCACCTCCAAAGACACAAATGTTTTTAATGCGCTGGGACGAAGTGCTTTCCATTTTTTTTTTCTTTTTCGAGTGCCTGAAAGAGAATGAGTACATGGTGTAATATATAGAGGACTGAGTAGTGAATCAGACAAGAGTAATAATGTCGCCGAAAGTGTATTTGACCTGTCAGAAGAAAATGTTAACCTAACAAAAGATTTTTGCGTGATTTCAGGAAGAAAATCAAAAAGCGAAGAAAAATCAATCGTAAAAGACCAATGCAAAAAAAAAAAACGAGAATAATTACACAAATCTAACAACACGTAAATTAAACCGAAATAAAGTTATTGCAAATCAAACCAAAAGCTGGGAAGTCATTTATTGTAGTTGTGATTGTGGCTCACATCTTCCTCTGGTTTTACGTCCAGAAACGGCTTAAACGCCTTCTATGAGTCGAGGATATGCTTCCCATCCAGTTTTCTTACAAGCTGGCAAACAGGGTCTTTTAACATCAGATTCCCAAGATGTTGTCATTCCCTTTGGAATTGCGGCCATAAATCAAGAATTTCTCTTTGTACGTCTCCACTAGGATGCGTCTCAAGAGAAAGTTGGATATTACCCAAATTCTCCTTACTCAGTCCATCCTTAATGAATTCAATTTTATCATCTCGATTAGAGGACGGAATCCCAATAGAACGACATTTACCGTTACACGTCCATCGTGCACACTTGTGGCAATTTGAACTCATGCACTTTGCTCGTCGCTTCTTTGCATAAGTGCTTCTACCTGTACCTGGTAAATGCAAAACAGGAAGATATTCATCTTCACGTACCTTGGCTTCAATTATCCAACGTATGTCTTCAGGAATCCCTTTGTGCATAAGCATTCTTAATCTTTCAAATCGAACTTGGTAAAGCTTCAGTAAAATATTCCGAGGAAAAGGAGGAAATCGTTTCTGCAATCTTTTGAGAATATCATCCATCCTGAAAAAAAATGAAATAAAATAAAATGAAAGAGAAATTTATATACAATATCAGTTTTGTGGGTAGCTGATGGAACCGACTTAAATAATCACGGAGTACCGTTATCCGCCATTTAACCGGGGTTAAAAAAAATGTATTTTTTTTTTTTTTGGAAATTAGTAAAAGTTATATTTACATCTAGTTATTTTCAAAACAAGGATCAGAAAGAAAAACAACCTCTTCTTGAGTAACATGATTTTCCAAAAAGAGTTTGAGTCTTTGTCCATTTACCTTGAATACGTTACCATTTTGAGGATTCTCAATGTCAACTGCTCCATAATGATACACATGCTTAACCACAAATGGGCCAGTCCATCTTGATCTCAACTTACCAGGAAATATGTGAAGTCTAGAATTATAAAGTAGAACTTTTTGCCCAACATTAAATGTTTTTCTTGAAATTAACTTGTCATGAAAGGCTTTAGTTCTTTCTTTATGAATTTTAGAATTCTCATATGCATCATTTCTGAGTTCCTCAAACTTTTGTTTCCAACAATGCTTAACCTGAAAAGAATTTAACAAAGAATCAGTGTGTGAAATTTCTGAAGCATTATCAAACTCACATTCAATTAAATAAGCTTCTAAAGGATCATGGAATGTGGTAGTGGTGAGATGTTCATGAACAAGTTCTTCAATGAAATCCACTTCATGTACTTCTGAATCATCACCAGGTTGCTTGCAAATGTTGAACACATTTAATTCTAAAGTCATATTTCCAAAAGAAATGTTCAAAATACCATTCCTGCAATTTATCAGAGCATTAGAAGTTGCAAGAAATGGACGGCCTAATATAACAGGAATTTGAACATTTGGATTTGAAACAGGATGTGTGTCCAAAACAATAAAATCAACAGGGAAGTAAAAATTATCAATTTGAACCAAAACATCTTCAACTATCCCTCGAGGAATTTTTACAGAACGATCAGCTAGTTGAAGTGTAACAGGTGTTTCCTTGAGTTCACCTAAACCTAACTGTTGATAAACAGAAAAAGGCAAAAGATTAACACTAGCACCAAGATCAAGCAATGCACGTTCTATTCTAGTGTTTCCAATGATGCATGAGATTGTTGGACATCCAGGATCTTTGAATTTTGGTGGAGTAAGGTGCTGAATGATTGAGCTCACACTTTCCGTCAGAAATGCTTTCTTTTGTACATTATGTTTCCTTTTAACTGTGCACATGTCCTTCAAAAATTTAGCATAAGACGGAACTTGTTTGATTGCATCCAATAAAGGAATGTTAATCTTAACTTGTTTGAAAAGTTCATAAATTTCTGCATTTTGATTCAAATTCTTTATTGTTTGCAACCTTTGAGGAAAAGGAGCAGGATGCATACCTTTTTCTTTGTCCAAATTTTCAAGAAGTTCAGACTTACCATCATCCTTACCATTACTTTTCGGAGGGGAAAGAGGATCTTGGTCTTTTGATGGAATCTTTTTGTCAATTGCCTTTCCACTTCGAAGAGTTGTGATAGAACTGGCATTTTCCTGTTGAGTTTCATTGGAGCAAGAAACAAGACATTGAGTAGAAGGGTTAGGCTGAGGTTGAGCAGGAAACTTACCTTTTTCTTGAGTGCGTAATGAAGCTGTCAATGTGGACAAGGTGTTTTTGATCTCATTGATGTCCTGTGAAGTCCGGCTATTCACATTTGCTTGTGTTTGCATGAATGCTTGCAATGTCTCTTCCAAGGTTTGTACACGTGAAGGTTGATAGGAAAAAGTGTTGCCCGGCTTTTGAGATTGTGGTACCTGAACATGATTATTATTCCGCCAACTGAAGTTGGGATGATTTCTCCATTCAGGGTTATACGTTTCAGAGTAAGGAGAAGGAAAAGGTTTTTTAAATGTGTTTATGGAATTTACTTGATCATGCAACGCTTCTTTAAGAATGGGAATGTTTGGACATTCAGAAGTGGGGTGTCCCATGATTTCACAAATTCCACAACTTTCTTCATTTTTAACCGTTTTGACTTCTTTTACTTCTCTAAGTTCCATGGCTTCAATCTTTCTAGCCAAATTAGCTACTTTAGCTTTTATCTCATCTTCTTGACTAAAATGATATTTTCCTCTGTTAGAAACAACATTAGATCTATTGGAACTTTCAGAGGAATTATCTGTGTGCCAGGCTTGAGAGTTATCTGCCAAATGGTCTAAGTAGTCAAAGGCTTCTTCAAGTTCTTTTTCTAGAAACTCACCGTTACACATTGTTTCAACAAATTGTTTAGTTTCGGGAGTTAAACCTTCATAAAAGAAACTAATAAGACGCCATTTTTCAAAACCATGATGTGGACAAGAACTTAACAAATCTTTAAAACGCTCCCAGCACTGAAAAAATGCTTCATTTTGATTTTGATTGAAATTTTGAATCTGTCTTTTCAAAGCAGTAGTTTTATGTGCTGGGAAAAATTTCTTTAGAAACTCAGTTTGTAATTCTTGCCATGTGCCAATTGACCTTGGTTTTAAATTATGAAGCCAAATTTTTGCTTTATCTTTTAAAGAAAAAGGAAATAATTTTAGCTTGACAATTTCATTTGTACATTGTTGGTCATTAAAGGTGACACATACATCTTCGAAGTCTTTTAGAAACGAGTAAGCACTTTCCGATTCTAACCCATGGAAATTTGGAAGCAAAGCTATCATACCTGGTTTAAAACGAAAGTTGTTTGCATTGAGAGGAAAAATAAAACAAGAGGGTGATGAGCTTCGAGTTGGTTGCAAGTAGTCACGCATGGTGCGTACTTGTCTGTTCTCATCTTCAGCATGAACACTTTCATTGTCAGCCATGGTAGGAATTGTATTAGAAAGATTACCTGAAAAAGTTTCACAATAAAATCTAACTAAACGACGAGATCTAAAATCACGTCGCCAAACAAGCATAAAACAAAGTTAATATACAAAATTAGGCGGTATAACCAGCCAATAAAAATAAATATAAACAAATTAGGCGGTATAACCAGCCAATAAAAATAAATATAAACAAATTAGGCGGTATAACCAGCCAAAAAAAAAAATATACTTATAAACTTATATACTTAGTATTGCTTCCCCGGCAACGGCGCCAAAAACTTGATGGTGACTCAATTAAGAGTTGTAAACCCAAGTGCAGGTTATGTTCAAGTAATAAATTCTCGGGTGTCCGAGGTCGAACCACAGGGAAGCGTACTAGTAAGTATAAGTTTATAAATATATAAGAAAAAGAAAGTAAACAATATATTAGGAGATCAACAACAAAATAAGATAAACAAGATATTAGAGAACAAAATAAACAAAATATAAAAGAAATTAAACAAGATATAAAAAACAATAAGAAAAGATGTTGAGGTTAGAGAATCCACTCTTGGTGTTATGCTAAGATTAATCTTGTTTTATTACACAATTGAAATCCACACATAAGGGAGGTTCCAACCGGAAGGTTTAGCAATTCAGTCCAAATTGTCCAACGTCCATAGCATATGATATTATGTTCATTTGGTGTCCTCAAAACTCACAAAAAGAGTCCAAGCATTCCTTATGCCAAGGTATATGTCTACAACAAATCAAGGTTATGAAACCAAGCATTTACTGTGCCATTTTCATTGTCAATAATGAATCAAGATCTCTACTTTGCAAGTATGATTTTAAACCAAAAGAAAATATTATCTATACTAGTGTTTATAAATGATGATTCATTTTAGCTCATGTTTAAGAGACTAACCTTAGCATTTACCAAGAGCTTCACCTCATCACCTCAACAATATGATTAGCAACACATACTAGATATGAATAAAATGAAAAGAAATGTAAGAAGCATAAGTAAATAAAAAAAGAAAACTAGAGAAAGGAAAGAAGAAGAAAACTTAGAGAATTTTACTACAAAGGCTAATATCCTACCAATGTATATTGTATCCCAATACTCATCCAAGGCCCTCTATTTATACACATTTTGGAGGGCTAAATGACAAGAGACAAGCTTTACAAATTTCAAAGGTAGGTATAATAGGTGGGTGCATTTTTCTAACAATTTTCGTCATATTGTATGACAATTCTGATCAGCCAGCTTGATGGTCGATTTTGTCAATGTTGGAGGCTCGATCTGATAAAATGGTCTTCTAGAAAAATATACCCCTATCAGTTACGGATCCATAGCCGTTGGAATCAGATCATTTGCGCACGTGGATCGGAAGATATGGTCAAAATACCAAAACGGTGCAGAACAGACGTCATTGCACATCAGCCAACTTGATGGTCGATTTCGCTAGGGAAAACGACTCCGTTTCAAGAAGTGTAAAACATGAAAAAGATAGATATGCCTCTTAGCTTTGCAGGGATACAAAGTTCAGCCTTATTGCTTCAGTGAAACTCGAGATATAGCTGATATGGCAAAAGGTGTCGGAACTGGAATTGAACTGGATTTGCCCTTAATTCTAGTAATCTGAAATCACTCAAAGAAACTTGTGAAAAACACCAAATTACATAAAAATATAAAAGATCATAAACACAATTAGACTAAACAATAATAACTCGTATTTGACACAAAACAATAATAAAACATAACTAAAAACTATATAATTATACGAGTTATCAACCACGCATGTCGATTTTGTGAAGCTTATCAAGGTTCACCGAGGCTGCAGGAATTGGTTGTTGCATCCCAAATTGTCGCAACACCCTGTCAGTTTGGTGCCACTCTACATATGAAAAGCATATCAATGTTGTGTTTGCTTTCCATATATTACAATTATTGTAGGCATCCGATGGGAGGCATGCCATAATTTCACTTGAGGAATATGGCATCCATAGAAACTGCGAATAATTATTACAAATTATTAGTTTCATATGGATTAAATACAAAAATACTTGAATGTAACAATCGAAATATTTACCTTATCATATCCTACTCGATCTAGTCGCAATCTTATACTTGCAAGGACGGTCAGAGTCTCGGTAAAATCTCTACTCCTACTCCACCTATTAAAATGAATATAAAATCTTAATAGACCTATAAAAATACAAGTTCGTACAAAATTAATAAAATAATAAAGATTATTACCTGCTTGCAATGGGGTATACAGCCGAAACATCCACGCGTGGAGCAAGAAATGGCAGCCGATACCAAGCCCATGATTGTAGAAGCACTAAACATCCACCTATGTCATGGCTTTTTGGAACTGTAGCCCGGCACAGTTCTCTATACAAAACCGCCAAACACACAGAATCCCAACTATAGTTTGCCGCATGCTCTAAATCACGTAGTAATGGAAGTTACATTAAATGTACCCGACTGCTCGATTTGTTAAGCATCAGTAATCCTCCAATCAAACGTAAAATATATGCTCTAGCAGCATATTGTATATGTTATTCAGTTGCGTGTAATGGAAGATTTTGAAAGAATTTCAACCAATTTAGTCTCACCGTTGAGCCAGATACATACTCATCTGGAGGTACCGAGCCTAATAGATTTTGACACTCTTCATTCCAATCTAGCAAGCTTCCGCCTGTAACTGCATCGTCATGGACCGGAAGTCCAAGTTGAAGCGCAACATCTTCTAGAGTTACCGTCCATTCACCAAATGGAAAATGAAAAGTGTGCGTCTCGGGTCTCCATCGTTCGATCAACGCACTGATTAAGTCGGGTTGTATAAAAAATCGTTGAATTTGAGTTGCGTGATAAAATCCGGCTCTTCTTTAGTGGTCGATAATAGATGGATGCGGGTCCTCCAATGTAAATTTCCTCGAACGTAACACGTGACGAGTATCCTGTTGATAATTAATAAAATAAAATAAAATAAAAAATTAATATATTATAAAACTATAATAATTAAAAAATTAAACAATATAAAAATTAAAAAATTCTAAAACTATAAAACTATAAAATAACAAAAGAATAATAATATAAAATTTTAAAATTATTTATATAATTGTTAAATAATTAAATAATATAAAAAATAAATAACTATAAAATGAAAAACAATAATAATTATAAAATTATAAAACTATAATAATAAAAAATTATATAACATAAAATTAAAATTATATAAAATTATAAAATGAAAAAACTATAATAATTATAAAATTAAAAAACTATAATAATAAAAAATTAAACAATATAAAAAATAAATAATTATAAAACTATAAAATGAAAAAACAATACTAATTAATAAATGATAAAACTATAATAATTAAAACATTAAAAATATAAAATATAAAATTATAAAACTATAAATTTACAAAATAATAATAATTAAAAAATTACTAAAAATTGATAATGTAATACAAATAATATTACAACAATTTACTTACTTCTTTAAATATAACCTCCGATATGTGATTTTCTTGCAACCTCAATAGTGATGATGAAGCCATTTTTAAATATTATTGTAGAAAAAAAATTGTTGGTAGAAAAAAATTTGATTGTAGAAAGAAGAAAGAAAATAAAAATAAGTTGTAGAAAATGAGAGGGGTTATTTATAGAAGACTGGTGTTGTGGGGGGGAGGGGATTTTGAAGGCAACGGTTAAGTTACCGTTGCCTTCAAAAAAAAATTGATTTTTATTTGATTTTATTATTATTTCTTTGTTTTAAAAGGTTATATAGTAAAATTTAACTAAAAAACTTTAAAAACAGTTTCATAAAATTTAAATAAAAAATACCGTTGGACTTTTAAATTTTTTAAAAAAATTTAATTTAATTTTTTTATTTAATTTATAATTTTAAAATTAAAATAAAAATTTTAAAAACAAATTTGTAATTTTTTTTAATTTAAGTAAAATATATATATATATATATATTTATACCACCAAGGGAAATCGCCATGAGGGGTGGCGATTTCTCTTGGTTTTTTTGAATTTTTTTTAAAATACACCAAGGAAAATCGCCACCCCCCATGGATATTTTCCTTGGTATTTTTTGAAAATTTTGAAAATTTTACGCTGGGAAATCGCCATGGGGATAGCTATTTCCCAGCTAGTTTTAAAATAAGCTAATTTTAGAAATTAATATGAAAACAACGGTATTTTGATAAATAATATTTTTTTTAGCTATATTCTGATAAAAAAACCAAATACTCCTACAAATAAAGATGAAGAAACAAATGAATAGAAGGAAAAAGGAAGACGATCTTTGATAATTTTGAAATAAACAGTGGCAAATAGAAAATTAACACTTGTTTGTAGTATTTTTTACATCCGTACTTTTATATATACTAGTATTTGTTATCACATGCTTTCGTATGTGAATACTTATTGATTTATTTATTCTTTGAATATATAATTGTATATTTTAAAAATAAATAAAACTAATAAAATGTATATTAATTAAAATTTGAATTAACATGTAAATTTTGTTTCATATACAAATTATTTCAAATTATACAAAATTAACTACAAATATAAAACAATTCAATATAAATTTTAATTCTTTTTTATTTAAATCAAATAAATTGTTTTATTAGTGAAAATTAGAAATTTTAAGATAAGGCATTGCATATAAATTTTTAATACTTTTTTAATTAATATTAAATTTATTTATTTAACGAAAGTGTTTTAGTTAAATTAAATTTCTTACTTAAAATTAGATAAATTTTATTATTAATAATAATAATAAAATTATAATGATAATTATAATTATAATTTAAAAATATAATAAATAACAATGATTATTTTCATCAATTCAAAAAAAAAAATTACATTCGTATTTTTATATAAATTATAAATTATTATTATTATATTAAATTATTTTACACGTCGATGTTAGAATTTTTTAAAATAAACAAACGAAACTAAAGGATTGGCACATGTCTTATTAGGTATATTTATGAAAATTAATAAATTTTAATGATAATTAGATAATCACATGTTAATATTTTAATCACAATTATCTATACTAAATCAGAAAAAAAAAAAAAAAAAAAAAGCCCCTAATTGGGTCCCGGTTTGACATCTGTCCGGGCGCCTATGATTAACACCTGTTTTTTTTTTTTTTTCAGTAAAGCTGAAACGACGTCGTTTTATCTTAAATTAAAGGGCAAAAAGGAAGGAGATGAAGAAGAATCTGGAAAGATTGAGAGGGATCGGAAAAAAAAAAAAGAGCTTGAGAAGAACAAAAGAGAAGAATCCAGAGAGAGAGAAATCGGAGAAGAGAAGAAGAACCGAAAAGGGAATGAGAAAAAGAAATCGAAAAAAAAAAGAAAAAAAGAGAAGATTGGTGATTCATGGCGAAAAAAAGGAAAAAGAGATATTTAGACCTTCGGTGACCAGACCTCGAAGGAGAAAGTGAAGATGAAGAGGATGGGTTTTCTTTTTGTTTTTCCAGATATTCCCTTTTCCTCTTCTTTCTTTTGCTGCTTTTTCACTCTATGCTCTTATCTTCTTTTTTTATTTGACCAGATCGTTGGATTTTTGCTGAGATAGCAGAAATAAGGGAAGAGTGAGCTGCGACGTCACTTTAGGCAGACTACCCCGCCACAACTAAATCGAGACCAATGCCGGCTTCATTGCCACCGATGATGAAGGGTTTGAGTGTTATCATTACATGTTTTTCCTTTTTTTTTTTTTTTTAATTATCTTTCATAGATTTGTGGTATCATCAATTTAAATGCCTTGGTTGTTTATTTTTATTTTCAATATTACATTTTCTTTTAACCATTTATGAAGATGCTCACATAATCAGTTAGTTATGTAATGAAGTTTTAGGTGGATTGAAACATATGAGAAAAGAAGCAGGGGGAGTTTGAAAAAGAACATAAACAGGGGGAGCCTTATGCTGAAAATAAAGAGATCTGGAACACATTATTAGAAAGTTTCCAATAAATCATAAATTAACTTATCCCAATTAAGGTCATGCTAGCAAGACATCAATACCTTAAGGATTATAATGACAAAAGCCTCGATTCCACAAAATTGATAACCAGTTAAAGACTTCACCCGAAGTTTCTGTCTGATTTTGATGGACACCTCTGCCAATAGCACTCACAAAGTTATCAATTGAGACTAAAAACTGAAGCAAAAAAGAAGTTATCTGAAAGAAATAGTAACAATTAAGCAACTATGCTCACTATATATCTGCAGTTATGCTTACTAATTTGTCAGCTAATGATGTTTATGGCAGTACATTTAAATGATATACCATGAAAACTTAATCTAAGTCATATTACAATTTAAGAAGCTTGACCGTTTGGGTCGGTTTAGATTGCTTATTGGCACATGTTATACAATTTTTAAGAGTTGATTTCATTAGCTTTTGATTTTGATTCAAGTGATTTCTAATGGCAGTAGTAATGTTGAAGGAATAATGACTGCTACCATTGCTAATTACCAACTCTTCTTTTTGTTCTTTTTTTTTTTTTTTACTCAGGTAGTGTCATTGTAACAAGTTTACAAAATATAATAATAAAAAAAAGGTTTGAAAGGCACCAGAATACTTGCTCTACTTACAAATTGGATGGTAAGTAACTTTTTCATCTTTAAAGCAATTAATTGGAAGTTACTCATTAAAGTGTTGCGTTGTATTTTCTTATGAATTTTACAGGATAGCTCTTTCTGGTAGATTCATCCTTTACTATATTTATTAAGGTTTCATTAGCTGAATTGAGGAATATAGTTTTGATAGACTTATTGGGTTTCCTTTACTTATTTATAACTAAAGTAGTCATGAAAAATTTTGCACATCTGCTTTAAGCTTAAGTTAGATTGGACATTTGTTTTGTTATAACTATCTTATAATGTGGGCATTGATAAAATTTGTTTTGAACTATTAATCTATAATGCTATAAAATAGAAGGCACATTGTTTGATATACTATAATTCTCATGGGATATCTTTATTATAATACTGATCTTAGTTGAGTCAATCACATTGCATATTGTTGTATAAGAATTTTGTAAGAAGTAGAAAATATAAAAATCACCAGTCTTATATATGATGTTTTGATTTAGGTATGTAACTCTGCCAATCTTAGGCCTTGGATCATCTACAAAGAAGGCTGAACTTTAGGCCTTGGATCATCCACCTTCTTCCATATCCTTATTTATGGATATGTATGCACTTAAAGAGAAATATTGTTGGTCCTCAGATCATTCAAAGAGAAATATCTTATTTGGATTTCAGTTTGTTTTGAGTTTTGTTTGTATTTGTTTTGAGTTCATGCGGTAAGTTATACGTTATTCAAATATGGTTAACCATTCAACGTTGGTTTTGGGTTAATAGTTTGATGTTAGTGATTTAAATTAAAATTTGAATTTTACAAATTTATAATCTGTCTTTTGAACTTAAGTTTAACTCTTTAATGTTGGATTATTTATTGATAAATTGACTTATTTTGTTAAATCTTATTTTAGGTGCACATTAATTTCTATTATTATTATTATGTATAGATTTTTACTTTAAATTTTTTGACATCCGTGTATAGAATAATAATCCGTACACATAATATGCAAGTAATTTTATAAATAACAAACAAGTGATATTTGAGCAGAAAAACTGGAAAAAGCTAAAAGCAAAAAATAAAAATTAATAAGGTTTTTTCTTGAGAAAAAATATATATATGAAAAGGAAAAGACAAGCTTCATCCAAACTTCAGTTACTCTCTTCACTGGTTATTTGATATGTTATTTTAAAGTATTTGTGTACTGACATTTGTATTCGATATATATATATATATGGGATGTGATTTTTCAAATGTATGAAAAAATATAAAAAAAAAAATTGAGGATATTTATTTCACACATATTTATATTCAACATTCACTCTTAAATTCGATTAACATATATAGGAAAAAAAAATTTAAAAATTGAGTATAATGAAGTCCTGAATCCGGATTACAGAATTGATAATAATTATAAAAAAAACTTGCTACCCATTCTAGAAAGGTTTCCATTCTTTTAGTTTGTTTTAGTTTTTTGAGTGAAATTGCAAATAAATCAATTGAAAGGCAATACCAAAGCCGAGGTCCAAGGTGCAGTGACCACAAGGCCTAAACCCAACCGCTCAAAACCATGAACATTAACAACAAAATCAAACCTGGAGAGGAGAGAATATATAACTCCATGAAATAAACTGAAAAACAAAAAAGAAAGATTTAATTGTTATGAACTAAACTCCCCAACCAAAACCTGAAAGAAGTGGTAATTAACCTGACACAGCCATAAAAGGCAGCAGATTTGAGCAAAGAAAATTCTAATTACGCACATCTAAAATGGCAACCATTGAAAAAACACACTCTACCTAGAGAATTATTATAGATGCAATAAAACACTTGCATGCAGAGCAATTTTACTTATAGAAATCCAAGACCAAGACAGAATAATTTATACAAATTAAGTAAAATCTGAAAATTAAGGTTTAATTTAAGCAAAAGTTTAAATGCAGAAGAAGTAAAACAGAGAAATTTATCCTTCATAAGAGATATTAAGATCAAAATCTAGCAACCTCTTAGGATGTTCTTGATAAGATTCTTCAGACGGATCAGCTTCTCCAGACAATGCCCCTGGGAACAGCCTTCTGGTGATATACTCTCTAACTTGACCACTGTCTCCACACAATTGTTGTTTGGTTTTTCTCTGGACTAACTCGACGCTGAATGGTTTAACAACTGGCTTCACCCGATGATACGTTTTGTGGCCGCCAAGTGCCTGACCGGTTTGGAAAGTTTTGCCACATATCTGACATTGGTGCACACTTTTCACTGCCTTTGCACGTTTAGGGTTCTTCAATCTTCCATGGCAGGAGCTGGATTTGGACTTGTTAGAAATATGACTTTCGAACCCCTGTGACATCATTGATATCTTATTTGGTGTGATCTCTACTGTACTCTCGCTATCAGCAGCTCCCAATTGAGATTCCATTGAAGTATCTTGATAGGGCATGGTGTCTTCAGTCTTCTGCTTCTTCCTTGTTAACAAACTTTGGTTGGAATCCTGTGAGTCTTGAAGTCTCCTTTCCATCTGAGGAACTGCAGATCCGTAATTGACCCTCAAGGGCACCGCATTGTAAATTATGTTATCAATCTTGTCACTAACGGTTTTCTTCAGCTCTCTTTTACCAGTTTGAGACCAGTTGGGCATGTCTTTCAGCAAATCTATGTGAGACCCCTGATTAGAGACTTTTTCAATTCCTTCTTTGATAGTGGTCTCAGGTTCACTTAAAGAATTGCTTTCTTGAGACGGTATAGATGGCTGAATACCATTGGAATCCCTGTCATGATGGTTTCTCATATGCTGGCACAACAACTTCATTGATGAGAAACTGTCATCGCAAACAAAACAAGTGAAACTATCTTCTTCTTCTTCTTCTTCTTCCTCGGGAGAGTGTTTCCTGGCAAGTTTCGTACTCTTAATGTGGTGAATTCCAGCTTTTGACTTAGCCTGATGCTGACTATGGATACGAAGATGGCCACCCAAGGCCTTGTCCGACTTGAACTCTCGGCCGCAGTATGGACAGAACCTAATTCTTGAATGTTGGTATTGATGATGAGGGGCTTTATCACCTCTTCCCATGACCTTAATTTTCTGGGTGTTCAACTTTTGAGCCAAGAAAGCTGAGGAAGCATCAGCAGGCACCATGACGATGCTCTTATTTGCAGACGTCTCACTCCAATCAGTTGGGTCAAGCTCGTCTTCCTCACGATGATACATATGAAAAAGAAAAAGGAAAAGGAAAAGAAGATGACAAGGCAAACCAACACAATCAGAAGATAGGAACAGAGTCAAGGGCAGCAGGATTTGATTTAGATAAGAAAAAAGGCTGACTGTGTTCTGTATATATATAATAGAAGTAGTAGAATCTTAGTTGGATTTTAAGGAATCTTGATTTACAAGTAACTTTTCTTGGAAACCTGACTTGTCTGTGAAGTATGAACGTTACTTTTCCTTCTTAGTCAAAGAATAATAATACTAGGTTTAGCAATTCAGATAAACGGGAGATAGGGATTAAGATTGAGAAAGCCGGTTCAAAACATGGAATTCTGTTTCCGTATAGACCTGGGAAATATAATAATATATATGGACGAGTAATTAAATAAGTCATGATTTAATTAATTACACACAAATTTCAGATTTTGATACTCTATTTCGTTTTCAATTTTTTTTCCCAACATATTTCGTTTTCATTCCACACCAACCAATTTTGTTAGGGGTGAGCATTCGATTGGTTTGATCTTAAATTTTTAAAAATCGAATAAATCCATCAAAACTTTATACAAAAAACCGAAATTAATCGGTTTGGTTCGATAATTTATGTCAATCTGGGTTTTGTAATGGGCTTATGAAATTGGGTAATATAATTATGGGCTTGGTAGGATAATTGAATTGGGTATGATTAATATAAATAAAATTATATAATTTTTTTTTATTAGGTATTGGTTTATTCGATCGATTCGGTTTGAAAAATAAAAAATTATAAACCAACTGAATAAACCTATTTAAACCAAATTTTCTAATCAAATTTTACTAAAATCGATTAAATCAAATTAAGATCGATTTTAATTGATTTAATCGGTTCACTGACTAGTGTTCACCACTGAATTTTGCTTTGTATGCCTTTTAACCCCAACTACTATTCTTTCTTTTAAGCTCCATTTAGGATTTAATAATTACTATTTTTGGCCAACATTTCTCTGCTCCACATAGATAAAAAAAAAATCTATGAAACAAGGTTTGTCAGCACCATAGTCAAAGCCTCTCCCTCCTTATATTAAATTTAACCTCAAGTATGCAGGACCTCTTTCATGGAAGCCTTACTGGAAACCACTAGAAGTACTTAATGAACCCCACCACCATAATGGCAATACTCCCAGGACCCATTTGATATTTTGATGCCCTGGATTATGGCCCAGAACAATGTTTGAATAATCTTAGGTATGAATCTCTTCCATGACAACATATTCACGGGAACGGGAAAGGATTTTATGAAATAGTTATTTCTTATCAGCATATATATTTTTCATTTAAATCATACAACGCAATCAAATTTTTAACAAAAGTCAACTATTTATTATACTTTACATGTAATAATTAAATCATAAATATTTATTTCAGCAATTCATTAACAATTCTTATAATAAATAATTGGCTTTTTTCAAAATTTGATTACGTGGCATGATTTGAATAGAAACGATATATGCTGAAGTAGAGTAATCGTTTTATACAATCCTTTCTCATGTGATTTGCTATTTATTTTTGTGTGCCTCCTCGTGAAGTATGCAACCTTATCACTTATCTTTAGGGGAGAGTCTTCGGTCGTTTCCGTCTTGTATTTTCAAAAATTGAATTAATCGACTTTACTTGCGATAACCTATCAAACCAACCGAATTAAATTAATTAATCGAAAAAATTGAAACCGACTTAAGTCGGTCGTTTTAATCGATTTTAACTATTTAAAAAATAAATTATATATATAATATATAATTATTTTAAAATATTATATAAATATATATTTTTTATATTATATATAATATAATTAAAATTAAAAGGGTTGATTACTTCGGTCTATTCAGTTATCAAATTTTAAAAATCGATAACCGATCAAACTAATCGAATCAACTATTTTTCATAACCGATTAATTTTAAAACCGAATAAATCAAATTTGATCGATTAAATCGGTTCAAATCGATTAATGCTCATCCCTACTTATCTCGACAAACATGAAAGTAAGAATAATGTTTTTCACTATGTTTTGGTTTTGTCACATCAAGTTCTATCAAAGTTATAATAACATGAGTCATATACTCTGCACTTGTCACATAATTGATTTTCCACATCAAAAGTCTCATAAAATTGATAACAAACCATTGATCCACAAAAACAAAAGTTATTGTAGCAAGGATTATTGAAATAAGTTGTTGTAGAAAAATGTATAGTCCCATAAAAATCAGGTCACATGCTTGACGTTTATGTCAAGAGGACGCTTAAATCTTGAGCATCGATTAGAGTACTTTGATTAATTTATGCTTAAACTATCGACGACTTATCTTTGGAATCCCCTTGTGAAGGCAACCGGTCCTTCTCTTGGTATCAGAGTCTCCAAACATCGAGTAAGATAACTGTGACGCTATTAGACTGATGGATTAAGATAGTGAAGCCTAAACAATCATGATGCAAAATCCTGATCATTTATGAGATAAATTTCATATTCCAATAGATAAGAAAATCCAAGAAACATAACTCCTTATTATGACCCTTACAACGCATTCGCCAAGCACTCCAATTCCTTCGTTAGATCATAAAGCCCTTCTTAAACATAACCCCCTGTAAGAACAATAAGGAAAGAGTAGTAGAAAACCAAGAGAAAAGTGAGAGCAAGAAGAACAAAGAACAACAACGTATGAGCTTGAGAATTGTTTTTCATTTTCATCTTTTCATTTATAATATAAACATACAAAGACAATGGTTCAACCAATCAAAGTCTATGATTTAATCACTTTTGATGTCACATCAAAAACATCCTATCAACATCAAATCTTTGGGATCACCATCCCATGACATAGCTTGTAAAAAACATCTTATTTGAGTTGTCACATCAACTATTACATGCAAAAAGATAATCATGAAAAGGTTGCCACCCAAAAATGCTATAATAGTTAACACTCCTCCTTGGCATTTTTGCTGGAAACACCAAGACTTAATCTTAATGTTTCAAACCTTGCTTTAGGCAAGGGCTTTGTTAAAATATCTGCAAGTTGGTTTTCTGAACTGCAATGAACCAACTTTACTACATTCTCCGTTCCAGCTTCTCTAACAAAATGATATTTGATTTTGATGTGCTTGGTTCTACCATGGAACACTGGGTTTTTGGCCATTGCCACAGCTGACTGGTTATCACACCTGATCTTAGTTGCTTCATTCTGAGTCATGTTCAAATCCTGCAGCAATTTCCTTAGCCAAATTGCTTGGCTTACAGTGGCTGCAGCAGCAATATACTCAGCTTCTGTTGTTGATTGAGCCACTGTTTCCTGCTTCTTTGAATTCCAAGCAAACACACCTGAACCAAGTGTGAACAAATAACCTGTAGTACTCTTCATATCATCGTAGGAACCTGTCCAATCACTATCTGTGTAGCCCAGCAGCTTTGTTTTATCTGTTTGTTGAAACAAAACACCATAATCAAAGGTTCCTTTGATGTATCTTAACACTCTCTTGGCTGTCTTGAGATGTGTTTCTCTTGGACAGTGCATGAACCTTGAAAGGAGACTAACAGCAAACATTATATTTGGTTTGCTTGCTGTTAGATACATCAGACAACCAATCAGTCTCCTGTAATCTGTTTCATCTACCTTGGGAGAGTTGTCATCTTTACTGAGTTTTTCATTCAGTGCCAAAGGAGTGGAAACCGACTTGCAATTTTCCATATTGAACTTTTTTAGCACTTCTTGGGCATACTTCTGCTGAGTGATGAAAATTTGATGTTGTGATTGTGAAATTTCAATCCCAAGGAAGTATGACATCTCTCCTAGGTCTGTCATTTCAAAACCTTGCATCATTTGGTCTTTGAAGTCCTGCACTAGCCTTGAACTGCTCCCTGTCACTAGTAGGTCATCAACATACAGAGAAACAACCAACAATTCCTTGTTGTCTATAACCTTGATATACAATGTAGCCTCACTGAGGCTTTTCTTGAACCCCAAACTGAGCAAATGATCATCAATTCTGGAGTGCCAAGCTCTTGGAGCTTGTTTCAGGCCATACAAAGCCTTTTTTTATCAAATAGACTTTATCTTCCTCTTCTTTGACAACAAAGCTTTCAGGTTGTTCAATATGAATCTCCTCCTAGAGATAACCATTCAAAAAAGCTAATTTAACATCAAGCTTGAAAATCTTCCATCCCTTCTGTGCTGCTAAGGCCAGTAACAATCTTATAGTGTCCAACCTTGCAACAGGGGCAAAGGTCTCTGAATAGTCAATACCATACTGTTGAGAGTACCCTTTTGCCACTAGTCTGGCCTTGTGTTTGTTGATAGAACCATCTGCATTCAATTTGGTTCTGTAAATCCACTTGACGCCAACCATAATTTTGTTGCTTGGTCTATCTACCAGCATCCAAATCTGGTTTTTATTGATCATTAGAATCTCCTCCTTCATTGCATCTCTCTATTCTGGAGACTTGGAGGCATCATTGAAGTTGACAGGTTCAAGAATGGCCACATGAGAGCTTTGGTAGATATCAGCAAGTGACCTAATTCCTCTTACAGGTGATTTCATTATCAAACATGAGGTATTCTTGCTGCTGAGTGTTTGAGTCTGCAACAGTATGTTTGACAGGCTCTTCTTCTTGTCTTTCCCAATTCCATGTAGCTACCTCATTGAACTTTACATTCCTGCTTACTGTCATTTTTCCAGTGAGAGGATTATAAGCTCTATATCCCTTGGTAACATTGCTATAGCCAAGGAAGATGCAAACTTTTGCCTTCTGGTCGAGCTCATCTCTTTTGATTTCAGGAACATACACATAACGGATACTACCAAACACCTTGAGATGATGAACTGAAGGTTTAGTATGATACCAAGATTCATATAGAGTTTTACCTTTCAAGGCTTTAGTTGGCAGTCTGTTGAGAAGATAGACTACAGTGTTTGCAGCTTCTGTCCAATATTTCTTTGGTAGTTTCTTTTCAAATAGCATGCACCTGGTCATCTCCATAACAGTTCTGTTATTTCTCTCACTGACTCCATTTTGTTGTAGAGTGTAGGTTGCTGTAAATTGATGTTCTATACCTGCAATCTTGCAAAACTCATTGAATTTGTCAGATGTATACTCAGTACCATTATCTGACCTTAGAACTTAAATCTTGCAGCCACTCTGGTTTTCAATCCAAGCCTTAAAACCCCAAAACACAACTGCTACCTCAGATTTCTGTTTCATGAAGTATATCCAACACATTCTAGAGAAATCATCTATGAATGCAATAAAGTACCTGCTGCCATTTAAGGAAGGTGTTCTCATAGGACCACAAACATCCGTGTGGATCAGCTGCAACTTCTCAAAGGCTCTCCATGCCTTGTTGATTGGAAATGGAAGCTTGCTTATTTTTCCAAGCTGACAGACTTCACAAACTTCAGAGTGTTGTGCAACAGCTGGCATGTTTAGCACTATCTCATTTTTGTGCAAGTGATTTAGAGCCCTGTAGTTGAAATGGCCCATTCTTTTATGCCACAATTCAGATTCATCAATCGAACCTGTGTATGCTGATAAATTGGCTTGATCCAAGTTTAAGGAGATACATTTTCCCTTCATATCAACAACAAATAGCTCATGGCCAAAAGAGTCATAAATAATACATGTTCTATCCTTAAACATTAAAGAATAGTTTTTCTCAAGTAGCTGTCCAACACTTAAAAGATTTTGGTCAATCTCAAGTACAAACAAAACATCTGGAATGTATTTAATACCTCATGATGTCTCAACAGCAACAACACCTCTTCCTTTGACTTCAATGGGTTCTCCATTTCCAACTCTGACTTTGGAGTTTCATGTTTTGTCGAGCTCCTTAAACAAGTTGATGTCAGAAACCATGTGGTGAGTGCATCCACTGTCAATAAGCCATGCACCAGAGGATGATCCAGTTGCATAGCAAGTGGAAACAAATACTTGTTCATCTTTCTGCTGTGGAATGTCAGCAACTCTGGCTTGCTAGTCTGGCTGTTGTTGCTTTTTGTTCTTACATACATTTTCAACATGGCCAAGCTGTTTACATGACTTGCATTGAACATCAGGTCTATACCAGCAGTATTTCTCTAAGTGAGTGGTTTTCTTGCAGTGAGATCAGACTAGAAACTTCCCTTTCTTTCCACTGTTCTTGTTTCTTTTATCCCATTGCTTCTTGCCTTTAAAGTCAGCTTGTTGTTTCCCCTTTTCTTTAGCAGTAAGTGCTCCTTCAGTTGAGCCTTCTTGTCTGATGGCCCTTATTTGCTCCTGAGCTTGCAGGACATTGAACAACTCTTCTAGAGTGATCTTGGTCAGATCCTTGGAGTCTTCAAGGGATGAGATTTTGGCTTCAAATCTCTCTGGTAAGCTGACTAGGACTTTTTCCACAATCCTGCTGTCTCGCAACTCCTCTCCAAGTAATCTGATTTTGCTGACAACTTTCATAAGTCTGTCATTATAATATTTCAGACTCTCTGAATCCTTCATCTTTAGAACTTCAAATTCTCTCCTTAGATTCAGCACTTGCATCTGTTTCGTTTTGTCACTGCCTTGGAATTCTTCCTTGAGCAAATCCCAAGCTTGTTTTGCAGTCTCATAGTTCATGATTCTGATAAATATCTCATCAGAAATTGATGATTCAATGCAGCTTTTAGCTTTGTATCTCTTTGCCTTTTCTTCACTGTAGTTCTTCATTTGGTTGACTGTTGGATTTGCTGGCAAGTAAGGTGGTTCTTTCTCATTTTCGACCACTTCCCACAAATTAAAAGCACAAAGATAAGTGTTCATTTTGACAGCCCATATCTGATAGTTTTCACTAGAGAAAACAGGAGGTGAAGGCAAAGAACAACTGCTTGAAGCCATTTTGTAGTTGACAAATGCTAGCTGGATATTTAACACTCAACTCTCAAGTTTTTTCAGGCCCTCTAAGGTCAAGAGAAGCTCTTGATACCAATTGTAAGAGCAATAAGGAAAGAGTAGTAGAAAACCAAGAGAAAAGTGAGAGCAAGAACAAAGAACAAAAACGTATGAGCTTGAGAATTGTTTTTCATTTTCATCTTTTCATTCATAATATAGACATACAAAGACAATGGTTCAACCAATCAAAGTCTATGATTTAATCACTCTTGATGTCACATCAAAAAATCCTGTCAACATCTAATCTTTGGAACCACCAACCCATGACATAGCTTGTGAAAAACATCTTACTTGACTTGTCACATCAACTATTACATGCAAAAAGATAATCATGAAAAGGTTGCCACCAAAAAATGCCATAATAGTTAACACCCCAAAGCCCCAAAAGAATATATTACTTTTCAGATTTCTCCTATGAGTTTCCTCAACAATGGATTGCTCAAAGATTTTGTTCCCCTGTTCCTCGATTCATGGGTAACATGCTATGAAAAGATCTTTGAACATGATGAACATGTCCAAAACTTTTTAACCTACATTCAACACAAACCCTGATGGAACTGTCACCATTAAATTCGACCAAACACCTCCTCCACCAACTCTCTTTCCCACACACTTCATGACGCAACCTTGCCAACCTGATAAAAATGTAACAATTGAGCATTTCAATTCAAGCCCATTAGACAACCTGATATATATATATATATATATATATCTCCAAAAGGAAATATGCTATTGGGACATTAACTATACTTGTAAAGGACGCCTGAAAGATTATTGCAGAAAATTCTTCAAGGGTGATGGTTACCCCCCAAAATCGAAAAAGGAAACTCTCCAGCGACAACTCAAAGAGAGATGAAATTTTTTGGTGAATCTTTGGGTAAATTTGACTAGTATGTCGTTTATTCAAAAAGCAAGAAACTGGAAGCACCTCCAGCCGACCATCATACGAAACCCTTTAAACCTGACCCACAACCAAAAAACCCAAAACCTTTGCCTTGTTATGCAGCATGCCTTGCATACATTGAAAGAGAAGAAAAGTTGAAACAAACTTGTAGATAAAAAACCCAAAACCTTGTTCCTCAGCCCTTACCTCAAGTTTGCATGATTCAATCAACTGGATCTTCATATGAAGCTGAATTCCTTCCCCTGCAAGAGTTCCATAAAGAACAAGTCAGACATATGCCAAAAATTCTAAATCCCACAGACAGAGAAGCATAAGAAAACCAAAAGAAATCTCTACAGCAGAAGCATGATTGAATTGGCAAACAGAAATCTGTCCTTCATAATACATCCTTCCATGGGATAGAAAACCAATGTTAAAAAAATCGATCCAAAATTTGAACCGACCAGACTTTCAATTCTCAAATCAAACGATCCAACCGGTTCAATCAGCTAGTCGATTAAAAGATTGTAATTTTGATTTGTTAACATTAAATAAGTATTAAATATAGTAAATATTTAACAAAAACATACACTTGACTTAATGATTAAGTCCCAGCTTAAATACAAACGTTAGGATTCAAATCTCATTATTTATAAAATAACAAAAAAAATTAAAATCGATTTAAAACTGAATCGATCTGATCTAACTCGATTCAACTGGTTGTTTGATCGATTCTTAATTAATTCAATGTTTTTTCAATTTTATATATGTCATTGGATCGAACAATCATTAATTTTCGATCCAATCAATCGATTTGGTCTAGTTTTTTATTCACTATAAAAAACAAGTTAGATCAAGTTAGCCAACATTTTGATCAGAACCTGATAAACCTCCAAAATATTATTCTTGAAATCCAAACAAGAATGATTTCTGCAGATCAGAAACTCAAAAGACTATTTGAGGCCAACATTGGCTACACTATTGCTTTTGACTAGAGTTTTTAATGTTTTAGTACAGAGTCGTTTTCAAGTTAATTTGGTTGTATTATTTTAAATTAATTTAATTTTAAAAAACATATAAAGATCTATAAAGATCAATTGAGTTACAAGTTTAATAATTGAGAGTCTTGTCTCATTTCATATATCTAACTTTCACATATTTGTTCTTTGTTTTTTTTTTCAACTTATAAGTTAAAATGCTTAAGATTAAATGGTGAAGAATATTCTCTTTGAGACATTTTATAATAAATATTTTTTTTAATAATTCCAATAGTTAAAAAATAAGATTTCAAAAAAGATGTTTGGTCAAATTCGAACCTTTTGGGATTTTGATCAAATTCCTATGTCTGGCCCTGTAGCTAGACCTTTAGCTCAACCTAGACCCCAATGAGTAATTAGAGAGGACCTCGAAATAACCGAGAGAGAATCCGTATTGACCAAATTCCGATGTCTTATACTGATTTATTCCCACGTCTCATTGAAAATCAACTTGTTGCACCTATTCACTTGGAACTGTTGAAACCTCCTTTCCCTGAGTGGTATGATGCTGATGCTTGATGTGAATATCATTCTGGGAATTCTGGTCATTCTATAGAAACTTGCCTGGCTTTTAAACATAAGGTGCAAACTTTGACCAATGTGGGCCTGTTGAATTTTGACAAGTAAAGGGAATCAAATGTTAGTGTTGGCCCATCTACATAGGGGCATAATGATGATGAGGCTTAGAATGAAAGATTGAGGCTGTTGATTATCCTTAAACTCTTTTTCTTTTAAAGTAATATAGGTGGATCCTTTTATATTTAGACTTAATTTATTTTTTATCATTTCAATAAATTGACAAGTTTGAGGCATTTTCATTTATTTCTTTCTTCCTTTGCTTTTATATATTATGCTTATCCTTTCAATTTCACCTTCCAAGTAATGAATGTGATGACAATCACGGCAATAATCTAAGATTCAATTTTGAAAGTTATATCCGTATTGGTGAACTTGAACATATATGACCATACTTCGCCATTTAATTTTGTTGAGATTATTGTGAAGAAAAGATGAAAGTTGATATGCAATTTTGGCATGATTGGTAGAGTTGCTTCACGAGTATATTGAATTGCTATTGAATTCCTTTACAAGTATGTGGATTCTTTGTGGTGAATTTCTATAAGCTTGTCATTTTCAATAAATGTTCTTTGATGAAAATATTCACATTTGAGATGATAACGGCCATCTTTCATATTCCTTTTACAAAATCAGAAATTATCCTTTGCTACCCCCTTTGAGCCAATTGAATTCTTTTTTTAATGAACCTTGACCAAGGATCATCCTCCAAACGGGGGGGGAAAGTATGGAAAGTTATCTTTCTAGAGGAGAATGAATGATTGGATCATATTTCTACGCCATGAAAGAATGTCTTGTGTTATGGAGGCAATGATGAGATGGATTGAGTTCCAAAATTTTGAACTCACTTGGTGATGATAAAAAAAGCAAAAAGGAAAAAAAAAAGATGTGAAAAGTTTTGAAAATCTTCATGAAAAAGAAATTATGCATGGCTTGATTATTTTGAAAATGAAAAGAAAGATATGAAAATGATCATTGGTTTGATTACCTTTAAACACATTTTTGGGCCTGATTATCTGTTCTTTCATAACCCCCAAATACTGACCTACATTACATACCTAGAAAAGTCCATTTTGATCAAATGTGAATGTTCGATTGGAAAATCATATATTGAATTAGGACATGCTTGTGGTATCATCAAAGACAATGAAGATTAGATGCATGAAGACAAGTCCAAAGAAGAAGGGAAATGCTTGTAACACTTTGATATGCTCAATTGCCTCCATGAAAACTGAGGCAAATGCCTAATGAAAAATTTTCATTCTTGATACTTGGAGAAAGAAACTGGTTGTGAAGAAAAAAAAAACCTTCTCTTGAGTTACATGATCATTGGGGATGATGGATAATATTTGTGGAGTTCTTATGAAGTGAAAAACTTTTTCGAAGTGAAGCATTATTTTAAAGAAGATGATTTGCTAAACACTTCGGAGAATGTTTCCTTTGAAGAAAAAGAAGAAAAAAAAAGGAATGAAAAAATGAAAGAAAAAAATTATGAAAAAAATGAAAGAAAAAAATGAGGATTCAAATTGAAAATCCAAAAAGGGCGGTTTGAGTCATAAGAGAATATCTAAGTTGAAAACCTGAAAGGGCGATTTAGGTATAAGAAAAGTAAGTGTTGTTTGAAGACTTCGCTGCATGGTTTGGTCTGATACAACTCAGAAAGATCAGAGATACCGATTGGATTGATCTTCGAAAAAGAATTATGGATTAATTTGTTCAAGATTGTCAAAACATTCATTATTTGGGGATGTTGACATCCCATTCAAATGTCCTTGGGATAATTCTTTGATTTGCCTATTATCTTTTGACAAATTTGTTCATTTCCCTTCAATGATAAAGACCCTATTTCTTCGATTCATTTTGTTCATTGCCATTCTTTGTTGCCAACTTTGCATACCCATAATGAATAGAAGAAATGTTGATGCATTACATTTATTATGGAATTGGAATGATGATTGATAAGTTGAAATACTGAACATAAAAGATTCATGCATTATTTTGAAAAGAAATTTAAGGATAATGTTCTAGGGCAAAATGAAAGAATGATGAGAACCAGAATGGTTTGAAATATAGACATTTGAGATTTCTATGTTGAAAATGTACATTATGGGGAATAGACAGATGATGCATTTGAGATTGAATAAAATCGGCAAAAGGCTAGTCTGGTGGATGAAACTTGTTAGCCAATTCTAAAGTTACATGTCTGAGATATGATAAGAAGATGAAATTATGAGCTTGAGAACCATTTTGTTACCACGACTAGAGAGATATGATGATTTTTATGCATTGCATTCATGACATCTGTTTCATGCATTGCATTGTATTTATGACATCCATTTCATGAATTACATGACATTCATGGCATGCATTTAACATATAAGAAAGATTTTAGGTTGGATTTTTGAATTTTGAGATTAAACTTTTCCAAAATGAAATTTTTATCCCTCGATTAAGGGAAACTCTTTTAGATTTTGCACCTTGGTTGAAAAGATGAGTTTAGACTTTGGTAGAAATGAATATTTTTAAGATGAGATTTTTAATTTTAAATCTTCAAGATAAATTGTTCTTCAAAGGTAAGTTTTTCTTAAGATCAGATTTATTTTATCAAAGATGAGAATTTCTAGGTAGAATCTTTTTTACATCCTTTTAGTGAGAATCCTAATTTTAGTGTGAATCCTTAATTTAGTGTGAATCTTTATTTTAGTGAGAATCTTTAATTTAGTGTCAACCCTTATTTTAGTGAGAATCCTTATTTTAGTAAGAATCCTTAGTTAAGTGAGAATCATTAATTTAGTGTGAATCCTTAGCTAAGTGAGCATCGTTAGTTTGGTGTGAATACTTAGCGTTAGTGAGAATCCTTAGTTAAGTGAGAATCCTTAATTTAGTGTAAATCCTTAGCTAAGTGAGAATCTTTAATTTAGTGTGAAGCCCTTAACTTAGTGAGAATCCTTATTTCGGGTGCAAATCCCTTATTTTCTTATTTTGGGTATGAATCCCTTAACTTAGTGAGAATCTTTATTTTGGGTGCCAATCCTTTAGTTTGAGTGAGAATTCCTTATTTAGGTGAGAAATCTCGTATTTTGGTGTGAATCCTTTATTTTCAAGTTATTTTTAAGTTGTGAATGTTTTATATTGTAAATTTTTAAATTTGTCTTTAAAGTGAAACATTTCAAAGTTTGTGTTTTTGAGAGATTTGGTTTGAGAAGAGAAATCTTTAGGTTGAAACTAATTTAGAGACAGTAAGATTCAATCTATCAGTTTGAAGCCAAGTATAGATGGGAGATGAATAATGAGCTAGAGAACTTTCTATCTTGATTAGAGATTCAGAGAGTTAATATCATTCATAAAGTGCATTCATGATATCCATTGCGTGATATGCATCCACATTTCATTTATGTCATTCATGTACTGCATTGCATTCATGCATTGCATTCAAAAAATATTAGTATAGATATTCAATATAATTTGGACAGGAGTTTTAATTTGGATGACAATTTGTGAGAATCATATCATATCTTTTAGGGATCCAAGGTAAGACTTTTGAAATTTCTTTTGAAAGTATCCATTGTTGAGAATTTACAAATTTTGTTGGGTTTATTTAAAGTTGATGTCTCGTTGGGATGAGTTTTTTTCGTTTGCTATTTAAAGTTAATATCTCGTTGGGAAGAGTTTTTCTTCGTTGAGTTATTTAAAGTTGAAGCCTCAATAGAGGAGTATATTTTCACGTTGGATTTATTTAAAGTTTATGTCTCGTTTAGAGGAGCATTTCTATGATAGTATTTGTTTTAGTTTTGAAAACATGTTAGGTGTCTACGTCTTTGCACATCTCCTGATTCTCAAGAAATGCACAAAGCGGAGCAACTATAGACACCGGTTTTTATTCGGGTTCCTTGTTAATTTTAGTTAAATTTTAATTTTAATCTTAATTTCTTAATTTTTAACTTTATTTTCGAATTAATTAAATGAAAAAAAAGAATAAAATAAAAAAAAGGGAAAAATCGGAATAGGATGGGTCAAAATGGGTTTCGTTTTCATATCAGGATTAGGCTTAGGTGTTTTTGATAAAAGTGGAAAAAAAAGTTTTTATCTGATTTAATTAGAACTTATAATCCGATTGAACTAGGATTCTTCCAGGATTTTTGGCTATAAAAACAATCTTGGATTCAAGCTCAGGGGGAGGAGTCTCGGAATACCCAACAAACTCTAGAACGGATCCTTCGCTTCTCCATACAGGGTTTAGAAGGGCTTGAGGCAGCTGCAACCAATGGCTCCAAAAGTTGAGAAAAAGGCAGACCCAAAGGCACAGGCCTTGAATGCTGCGAAAGCAGTGAAATTTGGAACCACTTTTAAGAAGAAGGTCTAAGAAGATCCGAACAAAAGTTACATTCCACAAGCTAAAGACCTTAAAGAACGACAGGAATCCTAAGTATCCACGCATTAGTGCTCCTCCAAGGAACAAGTTTGATCATTATTAGATTCTCAAGTTTCCCCTCACAACTGAGTCAGCAATGAAGAAGATTGAAGACAACAACACTTTGGTTTTCATTGTTGACATTCGTGCAGACAAGAAGAAGATATAGATGCTGGTCCTTTTTCTTTTATATTTTATATTTTGTTATTTGTTTTATGTTTATTTTTGATATTTTTATTTTATATTTAATTTATTTACATTATTAATTTTTATTTATTAATTAAATTTTGGACTAATTTTACTTGACTTATTTCTTGCAAGGATATTTTTAAGAGTTAATTTGAGTTACTTTTGTCGCAACCTAAAAAATAATGAGGCTCATCGCAAGACTTTATTATTCGTTAAGAGTGACATTAAAAAAAATCCGAGGAAAAGTCGACTTAATTCCTTTAGAAAAATGAAGGTTTTGAAAATGACCTTGAAAAAGACATGGAGTCGCCACCAATCTTTTTTAGCTAGGTGCGATCGGTCACCTACTAAAAACGGTTTTAAAAAATATTTTAAAAATTAATTAAAACATTTTTAAAACCAATTTCAAGTCTGCGTTTAAACCAGAGAAATCAAATAAATGGGTTCGGGATTCGGTTACGTGCGGGGAAGGATTAGCACCCCCACAACGCCCGTATAAAATAGTACCTTATTAATCGTGTGTTATCTCAAATCTCGGTAAAAAGAAGTTGGTTTTAAATTTAGTATTTCAAGTTAATTCCCAATTTAAAGAAAAATAATTTCATTTTTAATTGAAAATGATCCGGAATTTATAAATTCAAAATTTTTCTATATTCCCCAACAAACGTGGCAAAATATAAAAAATTTTATTAATTTGGAAAACTTTTCGAATCATTCTCGTTTTTTGAAAGAAAGATATTCCTTTATTAATGATAATTGATGATATTCCCTCCAGCAAACCCGGTAGAGAACTCATTAATTATTTTAACTCGGGAATATCTTTATTTTTTATTGAAAAATCATTATTCTTTTGAAAATATTTTAAAAGATATGAATATGTATATGCATGACATAGCAAAATCTAAATAAAATAATGCATCCTAAATGATATAATATAATTTAAATACCTTAGCATATTCTAAATGAAATGAAATGTCCTAATTTATATGACATATTTCTAAATGAAATGAAATGATCTAGGTAGCATAATATGTTCTATATGAAATGCAATATCCTAAGTCATATGATATATTCTAAATGAAATGAAATGACCTAGGTAACATAATATATTCTATATGAAATGACATAATTTAAATGACATGGCAAATATGGATGATATGGCATATAATTTAAATGATATGGAATATAAAATAATGCTATCATATAATATGCATGGAAATAAAAATGAAAATAATAATGCATGAACATAGTATATGCTAAATAATATAACAAAAAAAATATAATTAAATAAAAAGCATAGGATATCATGAAATATTCCAAATCATATAATAAACAATATAACAAAACTCAAAATCATAACAATATTATAGAAATTATCATAGCAAAAATCACATATTATATAAAATGCATGAATATTAAAATGCAATGCATGAAAATGTATTTTTTCCTTTAATTAAGGAAATCCGTATATCTAAAAAGATATCCGGCTACCTTAGGAAAATATGTCAAATTAAATATTCTAAAACCAAAACACTTTGTGGTTGTTTGAAAATAATTTGGAAAAGCTTACGTTAAGAATAAAAACTGGGTTAAACCTTTTTTTTAAATGGCTCTAATTTCTTAAGTTTAAAATCCCGGACTTGACCACCCTTAACCCGAGACTTAAAAAATCATTTTTAGAGTTTAAAAAGGCTTAGAAACTACCCTAAGTCAGTAGCTAAACTTCCTAATCAGCCCCCTCTAAGTAACTTAACCAAAACAGGAAAATGATTTTCCTCCAAATTCAATTCTCACTCCAGTGTCCAGTTCTAAGCCACGATTTTTTACCCTATTTTTAAAAATTCAAAAACTTCTGAAAAAAAATATTGGAGACTCAAGACATGTAAAACTACATGGAAACAAATCAGCTTAATTTTCTGATTAAAGATGAATGCCCAGAAAAATTGGGAAAATACGAGTACTGGATGAAAAAACTGTTTTGTCGAAATACATTTTTGCCTTTGATAAAATCATTTAAAAATCAAAGTAAAAATATTTAAGACTCACAAAATGACTCACAAACAGTAGAGAGGACTTTTTGAAAGTTATATAAAAATTGGCTAAGTAAAAAAAAATCACAAAGGTAGAATAATCAATTTGACAAAACTTAATTTTACACAAGTGTGCTCAAGAGAGCATGACTTTGAACCATTAATTGGCCTAAGTCATTAGTCAAATGGCATGAACATGAAATGCATGAAAAATTATAGCAAATATGATGCATGAAATGCATGAGTTTAAACCTAAATGTCATGAAAAAATGCATGGCATCAATATAGTGACCTAGACCTAAATGAACTTGCATGGCATTTAATGCAACCTAGGTCTAAAATGCATGAACATGCATGGCAAATAAACCAAACCTAATAACTAAAATATGCATGGCATTTTCACAAACACAAAGCATGCTTAAACCAAAAACTCAACCAAATATCATGCAAATGCTAACCTATCAACTAACATAGCAAGAATGCACATACAATGCTAGAATTCAAGGAGTGGCCGAATGGCCTATGGTTCCTAACAAGTATGACATTTTCACAAACACTTGGTATACTAACATGCAAAACTAAATCAAATGTCATACAAATGCAAAACCTACCAACTAACATGGTAAAAATGCAACACACAATGCAAAACACATGGAGTAGCCGAATGGCCTCAAGCTCCAACAAGCATGGCATTTTCACAAACACTTGATATAATAACATTCTCAACCAAAATATAACACTCAAAACATGCAAACGCAAAGTAGAAATACTAAAACCAAACAAGCATTTTCACAAACACTTGATATACTAACATGCTCAACTAAAATATCAAACTCAAATCATGCAAACACCACACAAGCATTTTCAAAAACACTTGATATACTAAATATAAAACATCAACAAATTTAAACATTATGAAAACAGAAAATCAAAAATGCAAGAACATGATATTTAAATCATAAATGGCAACAAACAAAGCAACCAAATTAAAATATGACTCAAGTATGAAGTAGAATAACACTTAAAATATCAAGATTAAAGAAAATAACAATAATAACATGATAAAATAAACAAAACAGCAACCTTAATAAAAAAATGTAGGCCATTCGGCCATGGTGAGAAAATGTAAAAAAATTTGTAAAAAAATATTTAAGAAAGAGATGAAGAAAGAACTTAAGAAGAACAAATAAAAAACATTTATTTAAAAAGGAAACTCACCAAATAGTAACCAAAATAGCAAAAACAAGAACGGAAAATCAAGAAAGTGCAAGAGTTGGTGCTCAAGAGCAACCTGAAGAAGCTATATTTCAAGCTTTATCTCTTCAAACTTTCCTTTCTTTTCTAAACTTTTTCTTTTTTGCTTTCAACCAAGGAGAGAAAAACAAAGAAAAACTAAGAGAAATCAGCAAAATGAAAGTCTCTAAATGAAAATTCTGCACCTCCCCTTAATGCTGGCAGAATTTTACCTCTCTCCTCCCCTAGGATGTTGTCATTTTGATTCCAACCAAATTCCATCCAAGGGCTAATGATTCAAGGTGAAAAATCACGAAATTATCACCCTTAGATTAGCATATCAGCTGTCCATAATTACAGCTATTCAAGAATAATGTTGACACTTTCTCTTGGCCTATGTGGTTTAATCACAATGGCTTGATCAAAAAGAATCTCTAACTAACTCTTAATCCTTGGCCATTTGATTGAATAATCAGAAGCTTCCTCCTTCCTTTGGGCCTTGGCAGGCCAGCACTTTTCTTTTTCAGTCCAAGTCTGATTTTTTGAAAGGCCAAAAGAAGCCCTTTTCGGTTGCTTGGGTGAAATGACAATTTTTGCCCCCCCGGATGCAAATAAATGGCAAACGGACTCCAAATTCAAATTTTCTTTTTTTAATACTTTCAAAATAATAAAATATTGAATTCTGAAAGTTTTCAAAAATTTCTGAGTCCGTTTGCTATTTATTTGGATTTTTTCTTCCAAAAATGCCCTTTCATGCCCCCACATTTTACCATTTTTTAAACGAGCTCCAAATAAAAATTTGTCTTCACCAATATCTTCCAAATAATTTAAAAGTGTGATCTGGAAGTTTCATAATTTTTGGAACTAATTTGGTATTTTTTCGGGACTTATCTGCTTGAATTACTGCATAGGGGCTCGGGATTTAGCCATTTTGCAAACGAACTCCGAATCAAGATTTTCTTTCTCCAATCTCTTCCAAATAATTTTAAATTGAGATTTGCAAAATTTCAGAATTTTTGGAGTCCATTTTCTATTTTTTCGGGATTTATCTTCTTGAATTATTGCATAGGAGGCCCGGGATTTGGCCATTTTGCAAACGAACTCCGAATCAAGTTTTTATTTTTCCAATATCTTCCAAATAATTTAAAAATGAGATTTAAAAATTTTCAGAATATTTGGAGCTCATTTGCTATTTTTTCGGGATTTTCCTTCTTGAAATACTACATAGAAGGCTCGGGATTTGGCCATTTTGCAAACGAACTCCGAATCAAGATTTTCTTTCGCAAATCTCTTCCAAATAATTTAAAAATGAGATTTGCAAAATTTCAGAAGATTTGGAGCTCATTTGCTATTTTCCGAGATTTTCCTTCTTGAATTACTATATAAGAAGCCCGAGATTTGGCAATTTTGCAAACGAACTCTGAATCAAGATTTTCTTTCGCCAATCTCTGTCAAATGATTTAAGAATGAGATTTGCCAATTTTCAGAATTTTCGGAGTCCATTTGCTATTTTTCCCTAATTTTCCAATTTTGCCCTTTTGCCTCCGAAATCCGGTTTTGCTCAAAACAAGTCCGATTTTCAAATTTTCTTCAAGCTGAGCCTTGGGATATCCCTTTTTAATCATTCCTTATCCATTAGGGGCTTTAGTCTTAGCAATTCGGGCCATTTCTGTAATTCTTCCTGATTTCACCGAAATCCACCAAATACCCTAATTCTCGGTTTTCTCCCGGATTGACTTTTTTTTTTCAGTTTTTCTTTCAAGTGGCTTCTCCATTACCCGTAGTCAATGCTTATATTTCATTTGGAACCATCAATTTCAACCAATTCGACCGTTTAAGCACTTTTCCCCAAATTTCTCGGATTAGGGTTTCCTTTCTAGTGAATCTCCAAATCCAACTTCTGAACTCCATATCTTTCAATGTAGACCTCGGATTATCAAAATTCTTTTTTCATTTTTCAATTGAACTTCAAATCTTGATTTTGAAAGTGGGTTAACTTTCTGGGGTTGACTTTTTCGAGGTTGACTTTTTTCGGGGTTGACTTTTTTTGAGTTTGACTTTTTATGCTCACCCTCTTAAACTAAGTCTCCGGAGAACCATCTGCATGATGAAAAAAGTCTTTTTACATTCGAAAACATGAACTTAGGAAGAAAACATACCTGGTTTAGTGGTTTGGACAAAATTAGATGTCTACAACTTTATTTATTTATATATATTTATATATTATTGATTGATTATTATTTTTATTTTTAGATGGCATGATTTTAGGATTATTTTTTATTATTATTTTTTGATGATATGTTTAGGGTTTTATTTTTATTATTATTTTTTAGATTGCATGTTTAGAGTTTTATTTTATTATTATTTTTAGATGACATGTTTAGGGTTTTATTTTTATTATTATTTTTTAGATGGCATGTTTAGGGCTTTATTTTTATTTTTAGATAGTATGTTTAGGGTTTTATTTTTAGATGGCATGTTTAGGGTTTTATTTTTAGATGACATAATTAGGTTTTTATTATTTTTATTTTTATGTGGCATGATTAGGTTTTTATTTGGCGTGATTTTAGTTTTATTATTATTATTATTATTATTTTTAATATTTTGCATGTTTAGGAAAATAAATATTGATTTAGGTAGATTAATTAAGACTTTTAAAGATCATTTAGGATAATATGTGATTAATATGGTACTATCTCTAGATAGAAATTGTGGGGTGTTAATCCTTCCCTACACGTAACCGAACTTTCGAACCTAGTTCTAATAAGTAGATTAGAACCTATTCTTTTTAGGGTGCCTTAGTCAAGCTTAGGATTACTTTAAGAAGAATAGATTCATAAAGGTGACTAATCACATCTAGTTAGATGATTAGTGGCGACTCCATTGAATTTTATCTAGCATGCTGAATTCGTATTTGGCACGTTATGACATTCAAGACTTGTCAGTTGTCAGCTTATATATCTACTATTATTAAAATTGAGTCCTCGGGGACTCAGTTGGAATTTTATGAAAAGTTAAAATATTTTCCTCTTATTCTATTTTTTGGTAAGGGTAAAAAAAAAAATTTAGTTTCTTCTATTATTATTTTTGAACCCTTAGGATTCAAAAGGTATTTTTGAAATTTCCTAGGGATAATTTTGTCCTACGTTATAATACAAAAAATATATATATATATATTTTTGAGTCTGTAGGACTCGAGGGATATTCTTTAACCAAAAAAAAAAATAATGGGTCTACACGATAACTCACGGGTCGATTTAAGATTCGTACCTGACCCATTCGGAAAAACATATTAAAATAAATTTTATTTTATTAATTATTTTTAGTTTTTAATTTATTTTTAAATGATATATTTAAAAGGGTTGGTCCGCAAGTTGACTCGTGGGTCAATTTAGGATCCATACCCGATCTGATCGGGAAAAAAAATTGTTTTCTTAATTATTTTTAGTTTAAAGTTTTTTTTTTTAATGATATATATAAAGAGGTTGATCTGCACATTGACTCGCGGATCGATTTAGGATATGTACCCGATACGCTCAAGAAAAAAGTTAAAATAAAAAATTTATTTTATTAATTACTTCATTTTAATTTTAAATGGTGTATTTAAAGGGTTGGCCAATACGTTCACTTGTGAGTCCGTTTAGGCTCTGTAATCGACCCGCTTAAAAAAAATTAAAAAAAAACAATTATTTTATTAATCATTTTTATTAATTATTTTTAGTTTTTTATTTGAATTTATTTTATTTTATTTTTAAATGATGTATTTAAAGGGATTGATCCACACATTGACTCGCGGGTCGGTTTAGAATTTATACCCGACCGCACGAAAAAAAAGGTTAAAAAAATTATTTTATTAGTTAGTTTTTTATTTTATTTTTGAATAATGTATTTAAAAGGGTTAGTCCGCACATTGACTCGCGGGTCAATTTAGGATCCGTACCTGATTGGCTTAGGAAAAAAGTTTTAAAAATTATTTAATTAATTATTAATTATTTTAATTTTAAATGATGTATTTAAAGGTGTTGGTTCACACGTTGACTCATGGGTCGATTTAGGATCTACACGTTGTAATTAATTATTTTAATTATTTTATTTTAATTTTAAATGGTGTATTTAAATGGATAGGTCTACACGTTGAGTCGTTGGTCGATTTAAGATCTATACCCGATCCGCTCAGAAAAAAAGTAAAAAAAAAAAAAGGAAAAACAAACTTGCTGCTAACCTATGTGAAAATATCGATGTTATGAGAGAATAAAATATAAACCATAATTTTTAGTTTCTTATTTTTATTTATTATTTTTTGCATCCTATAAGTCTAAATATTTTTAAATATATATAAATAACATTTAAAAATTCATTTATATTACGTAATTTATAAATAAATAATTATCATAAATTTAATTTTCAAAATTAAAAAAATATTATTATATTTATATTATTATAATTTTAAAATAAAACATTAAAAAATTAATTATTGTTTATACTAAATTTAAAATTACTTTTTTATTATTAATTAATTAAAAAATTATAAAAAAATTAAAAGTATACCGTGGAGTATTTTTCTAATGTTTTTAAGATTACTAAGATTTTCTCGAAGTTCGAAAATCTCGTTCTTTCGCTAAGAACAGTTAACCGGGAAAAGAAGAAAACAAGTCAAACACCCAGCAAAATTGAAAATTTTAGCCGATGGAGAATTTTTATTATTAAAAAAAAAAAAAAAAAAGCTGATGGAGAATTAGATTATTTGAAATTAAATAAGGTTGTGTTTGATAACTTAATTTAAAATAAAGAATTTGAATTTTAAATTTAAATTTAAAATAAATTGTGTGATAAAAAATTTAAATATAATCTATATGATTATTTTGAAATTTATGATTTGTTGGATTTTTATTTAGTGATGAATTTTAAAAAAATCTGTAGATATTTTTAAATTTGAAATTTATTTTTTATACCCTTTTAAATATATAAATATGTTAAATTTGAATTAATTTGTGCATAATATGTAAATTTTATTCTCATAATTTATATAACAAATCAAATCTAAATTCACGCTCTCAAGTCTTCTTCCCAAACATAGCATGAATTAGTCACTGAATTTTACTTTTTTCATGAAATTAAAGGAGGAGTTTAGAAAAGAAAATTGTTATATTTAAATAGAAAATTTAGTCTAATTAAGGTTCCGTTGTATTGATATTTTTACTATTTATTTTTTAATTTTGTTATCTATTGATTTTTTACTAAAAAATTTTAAAAAATAATATCAGTAATAATCAAATTGAATCTTAATGTTTTCCAGTAGAAAGGAAATTTCTGAAAATATATATTTTTTGTCTAACAAAGGTTCCAATTTAAATGGTTATTAAGACCTTAATTTCTAATATGATTATGTTCTTATTTGTTTTCTATATTTTGCATCACCATGATTTGGATCAAACAATTGGAATCAAATCCTTCACTAAGTTATTTTGTTGTGAAAAAGTGAAAAATGGCAACACTAAATTGACCAAAGTGAATAATAATATACCATTCTAACTAATCATATTGGAAAGTCAAGTTTGGTACTCAATAGGAAGCTGTTAAACCACAAAATTATTTTATTTAATATAATATTATTATTTTATTTAATTTTAATTATAAAAAAAATAAAAAAAAATTATTTTTTTATTCCGATGAACAGTGATTCGGACCTAAACGGGCGGGCTTGGGCTACCCAGGGCCGGGCCTGGGCAGAGGAAAAAAAGAAAATCCGGGCCGCGGCCCGGCCCGGCCCATGATCACCTCTACATTAGGTACGATAAAATGGGGTCTGAAGGGAAAATAGAAGTTTAGTATTGTTTTTGGATAGATAATTGGTTTATGATTAGGTTGATTATTTTCAGTGTCTGCAGCTGTTTAATGCCTAATATTTATCTGTTCCCTTAACTTCTTCAATTCCATTGAAGAATATGACCATAAAATTATAACATTTCAGGATGATGCTGAACTAAAAAAAATATGATATATTTATATATGAGGATAGCCCTGATTGATCTTGTTTTATTTGAGTGGATGAACTAGAAAAAAAAAAGAAAAAAAAAAAAAAAAAAAAAGCAAAATCAATGAAGGGAAGTGATGAAAAAGGTTTAAATATAAGAAAGATGGCAGAGCGGCGGAGCCCGTTGCTTTGAGGTTGGCTTTTTTCTTGCTAGATCCAAGGTCCCCAAAGAGCTTCCTGGAAGTACAGGGTCTAAGCCCAGCCAATGTGAACAAATCTGATTCCATTTGCGCTCACTTCATACTGCCCATATGAGACTTAAATTAACTAACAAATTGTTAAGGTGTTCTGTCCTGTGCTCACAGGTCTGACAGTTCGTCGGATTCGGTCAGTTAGGTTCGATTTATATTGGGTCGGATCTAGACAAAAATATTTGTAATCTAAGTCGGTTCGGATTACTGTTTACATATTAAAAAATATTATTTTTAAAATTTAATTATTAAAAATATATAAAAAAATTAAGAAAAAAAATTTTAATTAATGGATAAACAATAATTCGGGCCCGCCCAGGACCCGACCTGGGCAAGAAAAATAGAAATGTTTCGGGTCGGGGCCTAGACCAGCCCGACCCGACTCATGAGCACCTCTAGTTCTGTCTCTCTATTTTCTTTTTGTCTTTTGGAATCAAAATGTAAGAAAAAGCAAACAAATAGATCTCTTCACAGATTAAGTTATTCGTTCGGTCCGATAAATTTAACTTAAATGTCAAATCATACTAAAAGATTTTTCTATTTCTGTCAAATATATAAGGAAAAAGAAACACAAGCCAATTGCAGTAATCGACAGTACGAGTCAAGAGTAGGGATGACAATGTAGCGGGACAGGGACGGAGATTATCTTATTTTTCCTCCGCCCACTCTTGCATAGATGTTGGAAACATCCACCTCAATGGATGTCGATTACATCCATAACCGCTCCACTCCGCAACATCCAATTTTTATTAATTATTTTTAACTTAATATTTTAAAAATATTATATTATAATTCATAAACATAATTTTAGTATATAAATTTCTTTAATATATGTATATATATATAAAATATTAGTATATATATGATTTTAGTATATATATATATCTAATATATATACTAAAAATATAAAATATTTTAAAGGGTAAGATAGTAACTTCAAAAGTCGGAGCGGGGCAGAGTAAGCATTTACTAAAACCATCCCGCTCCACCCCGTCCCCACTCTTAAAAAAAAAAAATCTCCATTCGAAACAGATCGATGCGAAATTTATCGATCGGATCGAATTTTGTCATCTCTAGCTAGAATGGCCACGCCCCTATACTACCTGGACGAACCCTTAGTTCGGTATATACTTTTCACTACGCCATGCTCACTCAATTCACTCTAAGAAAAGAGGAAGAATATTTCAACCATACATATGTAGTATATGGTATAATTTCTTATAGCATATAAGACATTGGCTTTAGCCTTTTGGTGTTTTTTGCAATAAATGTGAGAGTTAAAATTTGGAAATGCCGTGCTCCCAACGGATTGTAATGAAAATGTATTTTTGTTTACTACAATTAATGTAATTTAGCTATAAATTTCTAACTTGCTTTTGATAGGAAATCTTAATAATTCTTAGGGTAAAATTCAAGCACATGGAGAAATATAAAATGAAAAATGTTAAACTTAACGACAATCTTTATTTGCTACTTAAAAATTATTGAACACAGGCTTGAAATTAACTTCCTGCATCTAAAACCATCTTACTTGTTAGTTGTTACCTAAACTAACAAATTAAAATTATTAATCATTACTCAATAGTAGAACTTTAATACCGTCCGTCATAGCAGCGGCAACATTCACTTAAGCGCCGGACGGAGCCGCTCCAAAGCGAGCACAATTATCCTTGAGCAAGGTTGGGAAGAAAGGGTTCAAGGGAAACATTTTAGGCCAACAATTTTCATTGATTGTGGTAAAAGCCTTGCAGCAATCAGGGCCAATGCTGCCAAATTGGGCACTGAAAAAAGACCTATAAATTTCCCACATACATCCTTGTATGTTAAATAGAGCTGACCAGCATTGCTGTATATCCAGGGGAGTACTCCCTGGTGGGAGCAGGCCTGGAAGATTTGGTATGATCCCCAAAGGTGGGGGCAGCTGAGCCTGAGCTAGCCCTGGCTGGACGAAAACTGCAGCGCATGTGGCCAATAGCAGCCAGCAAATTGTTGTTTCAACTCCCTTCGACATGGTTATCCTTTAGTACCAAAGGTTGGACCTCTTTCAATAGACTACTGATATGAGTGATAATTGGTGGTTAAAAGGAGGAAAGTGGGTGACAATTTATATGGGAAATGAAGGCATAGCAAGTTACTAATTTTAATTAATTGGAAACTGTTTCTTTAGCTTTTATGAGTGATAAAGTTACAAAATTTGGAAATAAACTGAATCAGTTTTTTTTCTTCTTTTGTTTTACTTGTTAAAGTTTATTATTAGAGGTATCCATGAGACAAATCAAGTTGAGTTTAGATCGAATCATTTTTAGGTTTGGTCATTTTGGATTAAAGAAAATTTCGGTCATTTCAAATTTAAGTTATTTCGAGATTGAATTATCGGATTTGGATCATTTCGGAAAATTGTTGTGTTTTAAAAGCCAAATCAGTTTAATTTTGGATTATTTTGGGTTAGACTTTTGGATCGTCTGGGTTTGTGTCATTTTAAAATCGAGTTATTTGGGTTCATATCATTTCGATTTCGGGTTTGATGAGTTCGAGTCTTTAAATTTTTTGATCAAATCGAGTTCAAATTTGATGGATTTGAGTTAGTTTTGACATCTATTATTATATTAGTAAATAGAGTCATTATAATTTTTGAATTTTGTTAACAAGTGTTAAGTTACTACTTTTAATACATTAAAATTTATCACTACTATATTTGTTATAAAATATTACTATAAATATTAACATAATTAATTTTTAAGACCCTTGTTAACAAAATTTATAATTTATAATATTGATTTCTTGTGCGTTTCTTGACTAAAAACGCGTTTGATTCCAGGGAGATCATATGGAGTTAATAAATTCCCCTTATGAGAAAGGAAAAAGAAGACCCAACATTCAAGGAAATAATTACACTTAGATTCCAGACACATAGGTTAAGAATTACTTATTTATCAATTTTAAAATGTTTTTTTGCATTTAATACATTATTTTTATTGAATTTAAGAAAATATAATGTATTAATTACACGTTTGATTCGAGGGAGATTAGATGGAGTTAATAAATTCCCCTTATGAGAAAGGAAAAAGAAGACCCTAACATTCAGTGAAATAATTACACTTAGATTCTAGACACACCGGTTAAGGATTATTTATTTATCAATTTTAGAATTTTTTTTTGCATTTAATACATTATTTTTATTGAATTTAAAAAAAAAATAATGTATTAATTACACTTTTTTCTATACATATATCACTTTAACTAGTATCACTAGACACTTATTAACATTTTCCTTATTTTTATTTTCTAAATGATATTTGTACTTATTTTTTTATTGAAAAAAATAAAAAGTATAAACACAAATCAAAGGGAATCTTAATTTTTTTAAAAATATATATACGAAGAGAGTGTTAAATTGTAATTTTAATTAAAAAAGTACTCATGAACTCATGTTATCTTTTGGATGGTTCATTTATTGCTTATATTATGAGTTGATGTTCAATGTTAATCTAAGTTCATGGTTAGAATTCTGGATTCTTACGTTGAATAATTACGGTATTGTTATTATTATTCATGTACTTAGTTGTTAATAATGAACCGCTATATTTTGTGTCTGTAATTTATTTTATTTATTTGTTGTTTAAATTTTTTTAATATTAAATATTTATAATTTTATATTTATATATAAATATATATAATGAATGTATATTTATGTATGTATATAATAAATATTTTATTAAAAATTTTAAAAACTGATTATATATATAAAACAAAAAATTTAAAAATATCGATAATGCAAAATGATATTACAAACACATTAATACCATATGAAAAAATAGGTCCACCAAATTTACATAATTAGATAACATAAGTACAAGCACTCACAGAGTCACACCTAGAGGTGGCAATTGGGCGGGTTCGGGCGGGTTCGGGTCGGGTTCATTCGGGTTCGGGTTCATTCGGGTTCGGGTCCATCCGGGTTCGGGCTCATTCGGGTTCGGGCCCATTCGGGTTCGGGCTCATTCGGGTTCGGGCCCATTCGGGTTCGGGTCCATTCGGGTTCGGGTTCGGTCTGGGTTCGGGTTCAGTTTGGGTTCGGGTATGTTTTACATCATTTTATTTTATATTAGATGTAATCATTTTTACGTAATTTAAATATTTATATCTAAAAACAAATTATTAATTTATTATTATTTTTATACTTTTGCTATTATATGATATTTTTAATTATATTTATTTTTTAAAATTAATATTTGTTAGCACCAAAAGAATAAGAAATTAATTTGTTATATAAAATCAAATTTTGAAATAATTTATTATAAAAAATATGATATATTATAAATTAATCATATTGATATTTAAAATAATTGATTTGATGAACTCGAATTTCAAAATATAAATACATTATAATTTATATTCACTATAAAATAAAAAACTTTTAAAAATAAATTCTAGCCTTCATCTATTCGTTTATATACTTATAAAATGCAAAAAAATTTATGCTTATAGTCAAGATATATATATATATCGAGTACTTATATTTTTTTCATCAGTATAAAGTATAAATTATAAAGTAGTACTAAAAAAAATATAATTTATATTTAAATTATACGTAATAAATATATAATTAATATGATTATTTATTAATATATAATAAATATACCCAAAACCAAAAGGCCATAAAATCCAAAACCCCATTAAACCCACCAGCTAAAATAAAATCTCATGAAAGCCATAATCCAATTAAACCCACCCTAACCTAACCGTATAAGTATAACCCAAAAGGCCAAAATAATTGAATTATTGTCAAATTTTTTTACCCTTAAAGAATAATTGAATTATTGTCAAATTTTTTTTTTTCACATCTCTAAAATTTTCAAGAATTTAAAATATTTAGATTGTAAATTCATCATGATATGAGACGTTAAAGTTATAACTTATAAGTACAAATTATAATTTACTTTTTTATAAAATTATTATTTCATCATCATATATATATATAATATAATATATTAAATTTTAATTAAATTATTAAAAAAAATTAGAATAAAATTAATAATTAAAGTTATTGCTTTGAAAAAAAAAATAATTGCAATTTGATTATTTTTATTTTTAGTATTAAATTCGGGTTCGGGTTCGGGCCGGTCTCGGGTTCGGGTCCATTCGGGTTCGGGTTTTTGACTTTTTGGTCAAATCGGGTTTGGGCGGGTTCGAGTTCGGGTTTTCCTGGACGGGTTTTCGGATTCGGGTTCATTTTGCCACCTCTAGTCACACCACATCAATAAAAATATGACACATAATTAATAACAATAAAGTTTTGAGTTGGTTTATTTTCCAACACTTGAAGATGCAGTCTACAACTTCTTTCAAGTTTTTGTGCAGTGATGTAGGGTGTAATAAATATGATCTATTATGAAAATAATTTTGTAATTCGTTTGAGCTGTGAGCACGCGAGTAATATTAAGAGATGGTTAATTAATAAGTCTGCAACCATTTACAGTAAACATTAATAAGTCGCCGTGGAAAACAGCATTGAAGCTCTCCTATTCATGGAGAGCAAGTGCTAAAGCCAAATTCAACACCGCCTTCCTCTTCTCTGCTCTCTGTAATAGAAAACGAAGAAAGAGACCCAAATGATACAATGTTAGCGACCTCGGTCTTTCTAGGTTTTCCCCACCAAAATCTGTCTTATACACTCCAAATTTTGGTGATACGGTAGCCAAAATAATATCTAATTTTCCCATTTTGATTATTTCAATTGCTTTTGACAACGACGTTTCTGCCTCTTTGAATGGTCGTTTCTGAAAATCCATAATTTCTCTTCCAATAGCAGTTGCAGCCACGAGAATTACATTTTCTCCTAATAGCTCACTCTTCTTAGCTGCTGTCAAACGTAATATAATGCAGTTCCCAAAGTATGTTGCGGATAATTTTAGGTGGTCTCTGCAATCTGCTGAGAAGTAGAAATAGGAAAGCACGTTGGAATCGGCTGATGAGTAGTTCCACTTTGTTTTAATTTGATCAAACAAACCCACATGTTACTACAAATGTTGACATCCTTATTGGCTCCGATCCGTTCACTTCATGCACTTTTTTTTTACCCAATCTTTCAATAACTCAACCTGAGACCGTTTGATATTAGAAGTGACCCAGAAGTTGTGAACGAAAACGTTAGATGAAGATGAACCCTGGAATGTCCTCTCGTCCTTCATGAAAAGGGATGCTAGTCCTAAAGGAATATCTTTGATTAGAAGATCCCTGTTGAAACTGGGTACATAATTGTCTAGACAAGTCAAATCCCCTTGAGACCTATCAATGGATGCCCATGATTTCATAAAATGAGCAAGCGTCCTTCCGTCAGCTGCAACATGGGAGAAGCCAACACCTATGGAAATGCCTACGCTGGGAAATACAGCGACTTGAATGGCCATGAGGGGCTTCTGCATGCAACCACTCGTGTCATTTGATGAGGAGGACATACTTGCAAATGCAATTGCAGGTGGCGATTTGGGGACAAGAGCTTGAAATTCTTGAAACTGTCGTGCATGATCGCTTATTAGATGGTTAAAATCTATTGTGGATTCATTGACGACAAACGAAACAGAACCACCCTCTGTATAGAGAATATAAGGCATTTGAGGTGGTGGAAGGAACACAAGAATATTGCCGGGAAAAGGAAAGAAATGTTGCAGAGTGAGCGAGAGAGATGTTTTGACATTGGGGAGAGTGGTTTGCATGAAATGCAAGGTGGGTATTGGAATTAAAAGAAAAATAGGCGTTGCATCCAATCGGCCGATAAACTAATTAAGGAAAATTCTGTCAGAGAAGGTGAGAGGGAGAGAGGTTGTGGGAACTGAGCCTGGTGGAGGAGATACATGGCTAACATCTTCAAGGACTTTCACACTACTGTCTGGTAGGATTGCCATTGGATTGGAGTACTGTTAGAAAAGATTAATTTGTGTGACAATCTGTTTGAACTTTGAAATACTCTGAAAAATGAAGCACTGATTGGTTTTGGAGATTTATAATGTTTTAAAGTACGTATATATATATATATATTATCAAGTTCAAACTTTGAAATGCCAATCTTTCATATGCTCCTTCACCAACCGTATCCAAATATATCATATATAATTTATAATCTATACTATATATAAAAGCATTAACTCCAAAAACTCAAATAATGAATGACATATATATCCTTGACAATTTATAGTATTAACTACTATGTCCTTAACTAATTAATTAATGCTTTTCTTATTAAAATTAAAATATTGAGTCTTTATTAATCTTGAAGTTCTTATTAATGTAAATTATTTTTAATTTATATATATATTTATTAATATTTAATCTAATTTTTTATTAATGAATTTTTATTAAATTAAAATATTGTCTAATCTTTACTTATTATTTTCTTATTAACCTTGAAGTCCTTATTAATGTAAACTTTTCTTAATTTGATATAATTTTTAACCTAATTTTTTATTAATAAATATTTTATTAAATTAAAATATTAGCTATTTATTATTTTCTTATTAATTTTAAAATCCTTATTAATCTAAATTTTATCAACTCATCAGACATATATAATTGCACACACGTACATAAAAGTTTCAATTTGATTTTCATTAGTTGTTTTTTGGTAGGTTAATCATGATAGCACCATCATATTCTATATTGCAACTCTACCCATAGAATTTCCCATCGCCTTTCGGCCATGTATTAGAAAGAAAAACTAAAATCTCAACTATTTCATAGTTGGATAATTTATCATTCAGATCAACAACTTTCACAAGGTGAATCCTGGGAATATATACTAGATGGTTGAGAAATATCTAGGAAATTAAGAATTTTCGGCAAAAAATATAAGAACCCTTCATGGTTTAATTTAGTAGGCTTTCTTCTCTATCCAAAAGAACACCCACTCATGAGTATAATGCTTCAAGACTGACTCTTTTGAAACTTATATTTCTATGCTAACACCACACATTTTTACAAGAACTCAAAATAAGATACAACACAAAGTAACGTATTTAAAATGTGACTCCCAAATCTAGATTATTAATAAATTTCTAATTTTCATATAATTTTTATTATTATTAACTAATTTTTCATCTAATTTTTTATTAATAATTTTTTTTATTAAATTAACATATTAGTTAATCTTTATTTACTATTTTCTTATTAACTTTGAAGTCCTTATTAATCTAAATTTTCCTTAATTGATATATATATTTTTTATTAATATTAACTATTTTAATCTAAGTTTTTATTAATCATTTTCTTATTAAATCAATATATTGACAAACCGTTATTTATATTTTTATTAATATTGAAATGTTTATTAAAATATTTTTTTTAATTGATACTTTTTTATTAAATCAAATAATAAATAATTTTTTATTCCTAAAAAAGAATATTACTAAAACAATGCTAATATGAATGAGGTTAAAATAATGCTAATACAAATGAGATTGTAATTGTAATTTACTAAATTTGTGTTGTTGAAGAAAAAAAAAAAACAAAACAATGTAAGAAAGAAAGAAAGCAATCTTCGATTTTGGAAGAGTTGTTTTAATTATTTGTTTGTTAAATGAGTAGGTGATTGTAAATAGTAGGAATAGTTGAAGAGTTATAGTGTCGTGGTCTTTTCACAGTACATAAGATTTTGTTGTGGTCAAATTAAATCTACAAACAAGATTATGTTGTGGTCAAATTAAATCTACAAACGAAGTTTGTCATTTTATTAAACGATTGTTATTAATAAATTTTAAATTTAACTATATCAAAAACATTAAAAATTTTATCCTATTATTAAATTATGAAAGAATTTGAATAAATAATTGTTATGTCCAACTAAAGATGTTGGTGACTGTATATATATATATATATATATATATATATATATAAATCTTAATTAATTGATGATATATTCATGAAATAATCACTTGCATAAACAATTAGCTATGAGAATTAAGATGTGAACAAGTTTTGTGTATTTTTAGTTTATGCTTATTTATTCTTTTATTAAATTCATATTATATTTTAATATATATAATTTATATTACAGATGATTAGAAGTGACATGTAAAGATTTTTAATTTTCATAGAATCAATCAAATTATAAAATTGTACAAAGAGAGTCAATATGTTAAATACGATTTTTTTTTTTTATAATTTTGATATATTACAATTACTAATCAAAATTTTTTTTTTTTTTGAAATTTTTGTAGTTAAATAATAATAATTAAGTATAAAATTCTAAAAAAAGAGACAATAAGCTTAATAATTTTTATTTTATTTTCAGTCTATTATTGATATAATCACTAATCAATAGTACTTTTAAAATTCAAATATCCTTAATTAAATGATAATGATAATAGTATTAAAACATTTTTACTATTCGAAACAAATACTTTGAATTCAAATTGAAAGATATCTCATACTTTGAATTCAATCATATTTTATATAGGTAATACCTTTAAATCAAAATATGATAAGTATTTCATAACATGAATAACATGATTTATACCTTTATATTAATATGAATTAGATGATGAATTATTTTTCTTTTTCTAGATGATTTATGCCGGATGATTTATCATTGTTTGTCAATTAAAAAATTAATTTATTCTAATTAAAAAGAAACTTTTAAATATTAAAGATACAGTGCATTACCAATTTTTAATTCAAAAAGGTTTAATACCAATTACTTTCGAGATATAGAAATATTTTTTAGATAGTTGTCGAAAAGTAACCTATTTTATTAATTTTAAAATATTGGATTTTTCATTCTTTAATTAATAATAAAATGTATAAAAAAAAATTAGTTGACTTATAATATATATAATGCTAATAGACAAAGTTAGAATGGTACAACTAATGCAGAAAACTTCAAATTATTCATTATTTGGGTAAAAATCTTCATTGACTTTGATGGCTAAATTCGAGAAAAAAAATCTAATTAGTAGCTCAAGTTGTTATGATAAATTCATTAAAGTGGTTCATAGATTTTATTAGATATGAAAATTGATAATGCATAGTGACTTTTCAAGAATAATTTTTTATATTAGTGATATATGATTTTTTTCATCAATACATATAGTTAACCTAGGAAGATAGGGTGTAAATTGATTTTGGATATTTTTACTTTTTTAATTTTCTTTTCATTAAATTTATATTATATCTTGATACATATGACTTATATATGTCACGTATGATTAGAAGTAAAATATGAAAATTATAATTTTCATATAATTAATCAAAATATAATTTTTTATGAAGAGTGTCAATAAGTTAATATGCAATTTCATAAAATTTTAAAAAGAGAAGCAATAAGTTAAAAGCAATTTCTTTAGTTATGGTATATTAGTAATATAATCACTAATCAGTAAGTATCTTTCTTACAATTTTGGTTACTTTTAATATAATTTTGACAATTTTTGATATAATTTTGATAACCTTTGATATAGTTGATAATCTTTGATACGGTTTTGGTAACCTTTAATATAGTTTTAGTATCCTTTTGGTAATTTTTTATATAATTTTGGTATACTTCTTCAAACATCATCGTCTTTGTAACATATAACTATAATTACACATTTATGTTTTGAAATTATATCAAATTAGTATGTTAACTCATAAATTATAATTAAATTATCAAGTTACATGCTTCTAAATTAAAAATCTTATTAAAGTTAATATTTTTTTATTAACCATAATTAACTTGTAATATCATGGCTTATAAGCACAACTATCATGTTGTAGTTAACTTTGATAATTGGTGATTATACTAAATAATTATGGAGAAAACTAAGTATTGGATCATATATATATAAGAACTTTTATTTGAAATTTTGATCAACTAATTATTAGAGTAGATAAGAACTTTTAATTCTTGAAAGAATAAAATTTTCATATTTTGAAATAAAGATAGAGTTATTTCAATGTGTAGTGTCATACATTAATTGATTGAATTAATTATTTTATTTTTATAAATATTATTAATATTAATTATATATTTTTAATATTTTTATTGTTACATTTTTCAAAAAATAACATGTACGTTATTATTAATTATATATATTTTTTATTATTATTTTTATTAATTACATATTATATCACTTACGTGCAACGCACGTGTAGATAAAACTAGTATATATAAAAGCACAAAAATTTGAGAAATCTTTAGAATTGACAAAAATAATTTAAATTACCACTAATAAATATTTTTTATTATTAATAATGTTTATCTAATTTATAAGTAAAAAAAAATTAATTTCATTAAAATATTTTGTTAAATGAATTAATGACAATAAATAAAAAATTAAAATTTTATATGAAATTCGTTTATCTTAAAAATTTTATTTTTCACTAACCTTAAAAAATAAATCAACTTATTTGATATAAATAAAAACAATTAAAATTTACATTAAAATTTTTTATCTTCATAACGTTGGTACATGCCCTAGAGTCAATCGGTTTGGTCAGGCATAAACTACCAATAATGCAAATCCATCACTATAGCTTAGTGATACAAGGTTTTCTTTCTTGTTAGTACAATGATAAAGAGTTATTAAGTACCAATCGGATGAAACCCATGGAACATAAAGGCCTTGCAAAGGAATTATTTATAATTGTGAGATCCTTATGCATCAAATCCATGTTCCTAAAATGGTTCCTGGTCATCGTATTGTCAAGACGGGGCATTGGTAATGCTCAAAGACTAGTACATGTTAAGCCTACGTACATAGTAAGCAACTGATCTCACGTGTTGAAGTATAAGGGATATTTTAGGATAAAATGTAGGTGTTTGTCTATTAAACAAGTTCACTGAACATGGCCCGTTGTGAGAACTCCATTTGGTATTGTCACTCAAATGTCTATGGAAACGTTCTCACATGTCAGTCGTGTAAGTAGTCCTCTGACAACATATTGGAAGCCTAATGGGTCACACACAGAAAGATGAATTAAGAGATTAAATTGGAATGAGCCTAATTGATTAAATTGAGAATTTAATCAATAAAGACTTAATTAAATAGTTTAATTAAGTGGAAAGACTTAAGAGCAAATACATAAGAGTTATGTTATAGCCCTTATTCAAACCCTGGAGTGTTGCCGCCCCCTATATAAAGAAACATGTTGCATCCGATCTCTCTAATGGCCTAGCCGCACATGTGATATGCTTAGAGGTTTTTGGTGTATTCTTCTTGATTTCTTTCTTCCACCTTGCCTCTTCATGGATTGCTAGAGAGAAAAACATTTTCTTTCAAGAGAGCAAAGGCCTATAGTGAAGAAGAAAAAAGATCAAGATAATCCTTGTGGTTGGCGCACCAAACCCGGAGGAGGAAGAAAAACGTTTTCTTCTTCTTGATGCTTATGAAGCATTCGGCCATGAATGTTTAGATGAGGAAAGGTTTTTAAACCTAAACCACTAGCATGGTTTTTGGTAGGACTCCATTCCTACCTTATGAAGGTTCTCTTGATCATCTTGTCTGGATCACCGTTAGAGGTCAGACACTTGTGTGGCTTGAAGTCTCAGATTGCCTTCTTGGTATTCAAGATTGAGTGAGCTATTTGTAAACTCAAGATTACTAGATCTTTGAGTTAAGGTATGAATCTTAATCAGATGTATGCTTTATAATTACAATATCCCATTAAAATTTTACAAGTATGATCCTGTAAGATTTGACTATCTCTTTGTTTATTTTTCCGCTGCGTTCATGTTCTTCTTTAATTCGATTAATTTTTTAGCATGAGGTCGAATTCCAATAGTGGTATCAGAGCCTTGTCCAATAGTGGTATCAGAGCCTTACGTGTAAGTTTTCTTGTGATTTACATGTTTAATTCTTGGTAATATTCAATTGGATTGAATTGTGTGTTGATTTAGAGAAGTTTCCTCAAGAAAAACATTTTCTGCTTTGTTTCAATTCTGGACAGCTTCTGTATGCAATCTGATCATGGTATTTTAAATTGTTTAAAACATGTTTAAAATTGATTTGATCAATGTTTAACCTTGCCATATGATTGCATGACACAAAGAAGTTAAAAGAAATAAGTTTGGATTTGATTTGAATTGAATTGGTTTTGGTGCTTGAATTTCGAAGAACACAAGTGCAGGTTTTTTCTATACACCTGCTGTAAGTTACGATTTTGACTTGGTTAGAGGTATCCAAAAATTCTAAAAATTTGAGGAGAAGTCCAAAACATGTCTATCTTGGTGCTGTAATTTTTGGTAAACTTTTTTATTTTGTTTGATTGCCAATATTACCTCTCAAAGTTTTGTAAACAGTTTGCATGGTTGCTGGAATTTTCTGGGCAGCCTTGAGTTCTTGAATTTGATTCTTGAATTGTAGGTATAATTGGCTGAAAATCAAAAGATGAATTGTGTGTGAATTGTTCACCACTCAGCCACCAAAAGAGACGACTGTTTGAGGCAAACTTTGCCCCAAAAAAAGGCTGCAAGTTGCAGCGCAATGTAACTTACTAAGAATGGGAGACGGCTGCACACAAAAGTTGTATGCTAGGGCATCACCTTCTATTTTTAGAAATTCTTGATTCTTTAAAATTTGGACTTGTGAAAATTGTTTCCTAGTTAATATTGGATTCCTAAGAGTTAGGAAAGCACCTAAGCTATCCTTGTGAAAATTGTTTTCTAGTTGAACAAGGACTCTTAAAAGTTAGGAGAAGATATGAAACTTTCCTTGTAGAGAATGTTTCCTAATCAAACTTGAACTTCCTAAGGTGTTAGGAAATCTAATTAAATTGTTTAATTAGATGGAGGATTTTAATTCAAAGAATCCTAATTGGATTAGGGCTCAAGTAAATTGAATTAAAATTGAAATTGCTAAATGATTTATGCCAAGTATTTATACATATATATATTTTTGAAATATAAGCCAAGTATATTTAAATGAGTTCAAATGTTACTTTCCTTAAACGACACACAAGATTACTAAGTGACATTAAATATGTATGCATTTATTTTTTATGCTTTATGATGTGATTATGAAAGCATGAGGATGGTTATGGACTTAGACCTTAGACTTAGGTCATGGATGGTTAAATTTTCTTTGTGGTATTTTTATAAATAGGGTCTGCGAACCCTATCTTCTCTTATTCATTTCTAGGGTTGTAAATTCTCTTCTCACCTAACTCTCCTCGAATGTAACTCGAGGTTTCTACCAAAGATATGTAAATGTTATATAAGCTTGTAGATTTAGATTTAGGCTAAGATTAGAATTTATGTAATTCCCAAATGTAAGGAGACAAGGCGCCAAGAAGAAGGACCAAGGAGATCACCATCAAGACTTATGAAGACTTTGTATGGTCTCTCTAGGAATTTGACCAACTAGTTTCCTAATGGATCAAGGAAACTAGAGTAGTAAAGTCCACAATCATCCTAATAGATTGTATGAGATAGATTTATTTTTGAATTTATATATGTGATATATATTTGAATAAATGCTATGCATGTCAATCAACAAAGAAAAGCAATGAGACCTAATTAATGAAATAAAGAAATCCCTCATTAAATTATATTGAGTCCATGTTACGCATGATAAGTTGCCTTCCACCATCTTAACAAGATAACTAGAGTTCTTCCATAAAAGGCTTGTTGAGTCACTCAAGGTCAAACTATTGTACGAATATGTTTGAGTTATAGAAGGTGGGTCTTACTCAACTAAATGTTGTGTTATCCGGATGCACCAAACTTGATAACATGATATTTAGAGGCAAGGTTAGGCGAAATGCATATGATGCATTTAGGCAAAGAGTTGTCATCTAACTGATCAAGGAGTTGCATAGAGATGCAATTGGTAAGCAAAGTTACCTACTCAATTAGTTTCAACATGGCTTGTTGAGTCACTCAAGGTCATGGTGGGATGAAAGGGGCCCTTGCTCACTAAGAAGTTTAAAAGTTAAATTTCTCGAATAGTAGAGGAGGGCTACTATGTTGATAAAATAGTGAGAACAATCATTTAAACTCTAAAACCTAGTTTTAGTGATTGTAGTTTGCATAATGACTATTATATGCATTGGTTTATATGGGATATAAATTGTTATGGCTGGTTAACTAGTCACTTGATTGCATACTTGATGCAAATTATTTAAAGTCAATTTCACTAATCAATTTGGATATGAAATGAATGTCTATGTCCTTAATGATCCATGACCTTAAAGAATTATTCTATAAGGAAATTAGCAATGAGAAGTTCAAACATCTCAAGGAATTGTTCCAATGAAAGATGTTAGAAGGTAGCCTATGAGGCATCATGTGCTAATGGATGCATCAACAAGTTTGAGAAACTTGGTTGATTTATGGATCATAATCTAAGTATAGATTTAGTTCTTTCTTCATTGTCTAAGAGCAATTTGCAAGTCGTGTTGTATTACAACATGAGCTGATTGGTGTTGCTAAATGTGCTCATTATACTAGAAGATCATCCACTTTGTTGCTTTCACCAAGGAAAGGTAACAGAAGAAACGTTCTTCAAAGTTAGGATGATGAGATGAAGAAAGAAATTTATATTGTTAAAGAGATATACCATCATTATAGCAATGCAAGGCATTGGAGGCTTAAATGCAAGAAATATAATCGATACTTGAAGGGAAATGAAACTTGAGATGTTTTACTTCATGGTTATTATGAGTTTGTTTTCACTACCTTTAGGTATATGATACCTATAAAATTGGTTCAAAGATATGTATGACATATAGATGGAACTAATGGTAAGGACAAGTGAAAAGAATAAGACCAATGAGGTGGCAACCTTAATTGATATTTGACCAAGCTTGCCAACCTATTCATGATGAATGTTTTAGAAACATTATCATTGATATTTCGATTTTGCTAGCACTAGATGCTTGGCCATTCATCCTGGAATGAACCGAAAAGTCATATGGAATTTGTTCCATATCATGGTCTTATTACACTCATACAAACTAGAAACTTGCATAAAAGATAATCAAAGGTTGTTCAAGTTAACAGTATAAGATTAAAGTATATAGATACTAGTAGTTTCTATGATTATGAATCAAAGGAAATCTTATACAAAACTTGACAATTAGATGAGCTTTGGCTCAAGGAATTTCATAATGAGATTATGAAACTAATTTAGTTAAAAGAGCATTCTTATTAAGATATGATCTAAATTAAGAATGGCTTGAAACTAAATTGATTGATTATCTAATAGAATTCATATAAGATGAATTGTATGGACATCACTATGTAATGACATAGAAAAGTCCATGATGCTCCAAATAGCCAGGATTGCCGAGACATTAACTTATAAAGGATTTCAAGTTGTAATGGTAAAACAAACATTCATATAGGATATAAGATGTTTAGTTTTAAGATTACAAATGTGAATTCAAAAGAGTTTTGAATTCACATCCCATAGGAAGGTAAATATGTTTACTTTGAATGTTTTTACACAAGTAGGAAACAATGAGAGTTTATGACATTTTAAAAGTTAAAAGTCATAGGTTGAAATCCGATATTATGTATAGGATGCATAAAGGCACAAAGATTTAGTAGGATGCATTATGATGCATTACTCATACGTGATGAGTCTACTAAATTATGGTTAAGTAGGATGCATAGTGATGCATAACTTATAAGAGATGAGTCTACTTAATAGAGCATTGTTAGACAATGGAATAAGATATCCAGTTTTGATAGTGACATTAAGAGTTTAATTTATCAAAAGGATGAGATATCTTTTGTGCACACCTAAGGGTTAGTGGGAGTAATATAGATTACTCATCAAACAATGTATATCAAATACATTGATGATTAGAAGGTAAATCAACAGTAATGCTAAGATCTAAACAGATTTAGCAACAAATGATTGGATTAAATGTTAAATAAGTTTAACATAGAGAATATCCAACAAGTGACTTAAGTCCATGATGTAAATGAATTCAATCATTTGGAAACGTTCCAAATCAGAGAGGACTGAATTATTTCTATTCTAAGTCAGAATACAAACCTTTTGTTTAAGGCTACAAGAAGGTCTATTTGGATCCATAGCTCACTGGGCTAATTAAAAGATTCCTAGTTGTTAAAGTAACAACATGGGCCATAAGGAATCGGGTTTCATTGTGATCCGGATATGTATTGTGACTATGATAATAGAGATTATAAAAAATATATGACCGAAGCATATTCTCACAATAAAGTACTGAAGCTATGTCCTAGTAGAGACACAATTGCTAATCGAAAGAGTTCGGCATTGGATGCGTTAGCGATTGGCTTAGTGCAAGTGGAAGATTATTGGCATATGCCCTAGAGCTAATCGATTTGGTCAGGCATAAACTACCAATAATGCAAATCCATCACTATATCTTAGTGATACAAGGTTTTCCTTCATTTTAGTACAATGATAAAGAGTTATTAAGTACTAATCGGATGAAGGCCATAGAACATAAAGGCCTTGCAAAAGAATTATTTATAATTGTGAGATCCTTATGCATCAAAGCTATGTTCCTAAAACAGTTCCTGGTCATCGTATTGCCAAGACGGGGCATTGGCAATACTCAAAGACTTGTACATGTTAAGCCTACTTACTTAGTAAGCAACTGATCTCACGTGTTGAAGTATAAGGGATACTTTAGGATAATATGTAGCTGCTTGTTTGTTGAACAAGTTCACTGAACATGGCCCGCTATGAGAACTCCATTTGGTATTGTCACTCAAGTGTCTATGGAAACGTTCTCAGATGTCAGTCGTGTAAGTAGTCCTCTGACTTGTGATACCAGGTCATCTTGAATGTGAATTCTCATGCTTTGATTTCATCACGAACGGGTCCCAATGAGTGATGCTTATGGTAGATTGATTTTGGGTATGACATGAAGCATATGAAGATGGATGAGTGATCCAGAGAGGATTCACCACTCCAAGTGACATCGGAGACATATCTCATATGTTCTTGGCTTAAGTTAACTTGATGGAATCCCTAGCCAGAGTATCATGAATTTAGGAGAAATAGTTTCTCTAAGTTCACAAAGTTAACCAATAGCTGCAAGAACTAATATGGATTGAACATGAGTAGATAGTGCACCATGCTCATGGTGTTTCCGGGATATTTGGTCAAATGATTGAATTACACTGATAGACTGAACTCGAAAGGTTATGTCGAGACTAACTTGACTCTCCAGTATTAGGGTGGTCATGATGGCTTGCTAGAGTCCGCTCATGATCTATGAATGTAAATTAATAAGATTAATTTATATTCATTGCCAACATATTGTAAGCCTAATGGGTCACACACAGAAAGGTGAATTAAGAGATTAAATTGGAATGAGCCTAATTGATTAAATTGAGAATTTAATCAATAAGGACTTAATTAAATAGTTTAATTAAGTGGAAGAACTTAAGAGCAAATACATAAGAGTTATGTTATAGTCCTTAGTCAAACCCTGGAGCGTTGTCGCCCCTATATAAAGAAACATGTTGCGTCCGATCTCCCTAATGGCCTAGCCGCACATGTGACGTGCTTAGAGGTTTTTGGTGTATTCTTCTTGATTTCTTTCTTCCTCCTTGCCTCTTCATGGATTGCTAGAGAGAAAAACATTTTCTTTCAAGAGAGCAAAGGCATAGAGTGAAGAAGAAAGAAGATCAAGATAATCCTTGTGTTTTTTTTCTTTCTTTTTGATGCTTATGAAGCATTTGGCCATGGATGTTTAGATGTGGAGAGGTTTTTAAACCTAAACCACTAGCATGGTTTTCGACATGACTCCATTCCTACCTTATGAAGGTTCTCTTAATCATCTTGTGTGGATCACTGTTAGAGGTCAGACACTTGTGTAGCTTGAAGTCTCGGATTGCCTTCTTGGTGTTCAAGATTGAGTGGGCTGTTTGTAAACTCAAGATTACTATATCTTTGAGTTAAGGTATGAATCTTAATCAGATGTATGCTTTATAATTACAATATCGCATTAAAATTTTACAAGTATGATCCTGTAAGATTCGACTATCTCTTTGTTTATTTTTTCACTGCATTCATGTTCTTCTTTAATTCAATTAATGTTTGAGCATGAGGTCGAATCCTAACACATAATTAATTTTACATTAATATTAAAAATAATAAATTTTAATTCGATTTAATTTACACATAAAATAATTTTATATGTTAATATAAAATTTAATTAATATATACTTTATTAATTTTATTTTCTTTTAAAATATACAACTATATATTTAAAAATAAATAAAATAATAAATATTTACGTGCAAAAATATATAATAACAAATACTAATATGGAAAATAATTTGTCAACTAATAGCGTGCAGCTTGTCCAAATATTTTATAAACTCATCTGCGCATTCACCAACCATATCATATAAACAAAACCGAAAAATAGTTGTCATTGGTAGTGCGCATCATGTCCATATATTTGATTTAGTTAATTAATTTAGTTAATTAATTCTTAAATCAAACGTTCACATTAGAAGTGTCTATGAATTAGATCGGGCGGTTTGGAATTTTTTTTCTTGTCCAAGTCCATTTCGGACAGAGACCAGGTCGACTTGTAAGCTTGTTTTATTATTCATAATTTATTAAAATATTAAAAAATTATTTTTATTATTAATATTTTTATATATTTTATAATTAAATTTAAATGAAAAACTATTTTTTGTTTAATAAATAATAATTCAGGCTGGGCCAAACCAGTTCGAATTACAAAAAATCTTGTCCAGGTCCAACTTAATATGGACTAGGCCGAACGGACTACACAACCCGTGGATAGGTCTAGTTCACATGTTCAATCTCATCTTTGGGTATACCCTCTTGAAGAATTCTACTAACTAAGATTAAAAAAAATAATAATAATAATAACTACATAATTATATATTTGATCTATACCCACAAAACCAAAATTCCTTCTTCGAAGCAAGTGAAAGAAACCCAAAACTCCATTCTTTGAAGCAATTAAAACGACAAATAGTTTCAAAATTGATAATCCACTAGTCAATAAAAAAATTCTACTAAATAAAAAAAAAATAGAAAAGAAACTCTTGAATGTTATGAAAAATACTAATATAAGTTATATTTCTATGCTAAATTAAAGCCTCTTACCGAAATTGTATAACGAATTAATTATATTAACTTAATTGTTGAATTGACAAAAAGAATCACATCATATAATAATAATAAATAAATTAGCAAAGGTATATTAATCTTTTTCTTTTATATTTTTAGATATGCAATATTTTTTAATATTTATTTAAATGATAAAATTATTTATTATTTTATTCACTTAGTGGATGTGTCAAATATTAGTTTACTTTTAAAAAAAAATTAAAATTTCATATTTACATATTAATAAAATAATATCACGTAGTTCACACATAAATTTATAAATTGATAATATATCAAATATAAATTTATAAAAAATGTTTAAATTTAATTGATTTTACGTCAATGTAAATAGAATTCCTCTTGTATACGTCTACAACTTATTTCACATCCGAAAGATAATTTCTTTTAAAAGTTGGAAAAAATCATTTTTATATTTATATCAATTGGAACAATAAGCTTTTAACATTTAATTTTATTACACTTTTACGAAGAATAATAGCTATAATCTGAAAATAAAAATTATGATTTTACATATATTTTAACATATTTACATTTTTTTTAAAAATAATGAGAAATTATCTCATCATTGTCAATGGAGTTTTTAGACTGACACATACCGTTGGATAGGTAAAATATAAAATAAAAAAAAACTATTTAAAAACAAAAATATGATATGTGATAATCTTTTAGCTCAATTGTGGAATTAAAAAGTTTCCATGGTTAGTGTATCAAAGACGAACTCAAATAATATTTGTATCTATATCTTATACAAAGTGATTAAGAAGTTTAATTACTAGAATAACATGTTTACATGCATATTTTATAATAAATTTTGATTTATTTAACATTTCATTTAGGATCAAACGTATAAAAAAATTGTTACTCTTAATCACTATATACAATTGTAGGGTTTATATTTGATGAACTGACAGTGTATAGGTCCCATACACTGTCAGTGCACCATAATAAGACACATCATCAAACAATAAAAAAAAATTGCTAAAGGACTTATAAACAAATATAAATAAATTCATTTAAATATAATTAAATATTAACAACAATTAATTTTTCTCTCTCCTCTTTGTATATCGATAATTTTGATTTCTCTCTCCTCTTTCTATATCGACAATTTTGAGAGAATGGATGTGATTTAGGGTTCTCTATACAATCTGATTTTGATATTCGTTCTCAGGTATTTGATTCTTTAAACGCTCTAATTTATTTTCTTTCTTTAATTTCAATTCAAATTCACACTTTCTTACTTCGATTTAGGGTTTAAACTTCTTCAGGTAAGGTTTTAGGCACTCCTCCTTGTTTGATTTTCCATCTTCGTTTTTTTATTTTCTTAGAAAATTTCGATGTCATCTTCTCTTCTAAAATATCAAAATCTTTCATTAGATCCAGTTTCAGTCCTCAATTTATTTGGGTACATTTTAGGGGAGTTTAATTAATCATTATGGTTTAGTTCTTGGAGGCTTCAAATTGGCTTGTAAGTTTCGTAAGATAAGATGGGTAGAAGAAGGGGTTTTTTTTTTTTTTTTTAGGATTATGGATTTGGTCAAGATAGTGATATATTCTTTGTTTCACTTACCATGTTTTGGCACGAATTGGTAGCATCAAAATTTAGCTAAAGTTAGATTTCCAGTGACTTGACAACTTAAGCATGGTAGTTACTGTTATTTGATGACTTGATAGAAGGGTAAGGAAAATTAAGAGCAAACAACAATCCTGGGCTTATACCACAAGTGGAAATTAATTTAGATAGAAACAATCATGGGCTTATGGCATTGAACAAAGACAGTTGTAGCATGCAATCTTTCTCTTTTCTTTGTCAATTCAATTGCAATCTAATTTTGTTGAAAATTTCAATTTAGAGGTACGACACTTTAGCAATATATATATATATATATAAGACTTTTACAGTGTTGGTTATGATCTCTTTTTGATTGTTTTAATTTTTTGTTCCTTCATTACTTTTACTTAACTATTTCTATATCAAAGAAACCTATTCGGCCCCGTGGTCTTGGCTTTGCAATGCATTGAATCACCCTCGTTTGTTTCTTTCTCCTGGACTGGTTAACTGCCAATACATACATATTTACACGTACATACGTAGATAGGTACGTACAGCAGTACATTAGAGGTACTTTTTGGCATTAATGTTATCATCTTGTCCCTGCATCTTAGTTACTTATATGGGGTTAATTGCTTAGGAGAAATTAGAACAATATATGTTTGTCTGGTGTATGGAGGGGTTCTAATTTAGACCTAGCCCTAGTCCTAATCCATAAGTTAGATTGTCTATTTGTTTAGGCATGTATTTTTATGGTAGATGGGAATCTTAGTGGATTCATTCAGCTTCAGTTGCATTTTTTTGTTTTGGTTTGGCATTTCTTTTTTTTTTTTTTAATTCATTCAGCTTCAGTTGCATTTATCTTGATATATCGGAACATCCAGCTGAGAAATGAATAAAAAAGACTTGATTTATAGTTTTGTTGCGAAAGGAACTGTTGTTTTAGTAGAGCACACATCATATTCTAGGAACTTTAGTACCATTACTGTTCAATGTTTACAGAACTTGCCTTCAAATAGTAGCAAGTTCACTTTTAATGTGATGGGCACACATTTAGCTTCCTAATCAACAATGGATTTGGTACTACTTCTCTCTTAATGTTGGTCAAAATTTTGAGATCAAAATATGTGGTTGATGCTGTTTGTTTCCATTTGCAGTGTTTCTAGTTGTTGCAATCCAATCAGTTGGCAGGGGTGTGCCGTTCGTTTTAGTGCAAGATGATTTTAAACAGCGATATGGTGCAAGTACAAGAAATGAGGGTCCCCATCCTTTAGCTGATGATGATGATGATGACGACTTATTTGAAGATCGATTGAAGGATGCTAACTATCAAGTTTAGGAGAAAGAACATATTCGAATTGGCTTTTGCTTTCTCAGCATTCATGTTAGCTGTTGTCTTTCGTATGAGTGTTTAAATTTTTATTATCTATTTTTTGGACATTTATGTTTCAAATATTGATATGTAGTCATATATACGACGTTTTCAATTATGAAAAAGTGAAACCAATGCATTGTATGCCTTTATCCAATCAACGTTGGACTATTGTGGTTTCTAACTAATTATCAATGCACTGACGCTTTTTATGCTTTGAAAGTAATAGGTATTTAAAAGAAGAAAAAAAAATCATAGACAACTCCATCCAAATTGTCAAAATCAAAATTTAAAATCGAAGAGAAAATTATTCTTTCTCATTGAGATCATTTCACCTAGTAGTTTTAAAAGCAAAATACATACTCATAAGTGAGAGAGAGTACTATCTTATATATAAAGCACTTAAAAAGAGTGTATCAAACAATGAAGCTTCATCAAGAATATTATAAAAGTGTTCTTGTAATCAACATATTCAATCATGCCTAAATTTTTTTGTTAGCTCCAATCGGCAATTGTTGTACGGCCGTTATTAAATCCTACAAAAAATTAGATAAAAAAAAAAAAATCAATAATGAATAGTTATTAAAAAGAAAACATAAATAATATATTGTTTATTATAAAATTTTATCAATATTTAGAAGATAAATCATATAAAAGTTAAATTATTTTACCGTAAAATTTGTAGGATGAGATTAGGACGACATACTTCCTTGTCCTTGATACCAATTTTGAGTCGCATTTGAATCCTACATACACGAAAATATTTCAAGTCATCCATAATTGCAGTAAGATTGATAAAAATTAAAAAAATTGCTTTTTAACATTTTAAATAACACGTTTCAACAAAATAAAAATAAAAAATTAGAATATTTAATTATTACCTCATTTGTTGGAATGGAACAAAAAGTTTTAGCAGCATTGAGATTTGACACTATCTGTTGACTAGAATCATTCCTTCAAAAAAAATTAAAGTATAACAATTAAGAAATGCTACATATATTTTATAACAAAATGCTTATAACTTAAAAATCATAAAAAAAAACTAAAAGCATTAAATATCAAACAGTACCTTGATTGCTTTTGTAGTAGGCAAGTACGTTTTGTATGACCCTTTTGTTTACAGTATGAACATTTTTTTGAAATACTTTTTTGCTCTAAAGCTCCTTTCATCCTTAGAGATCGAGGACGCCCTTTAGTAGTCACATATGGAGGATCAAGCAATGTTATATTGTTTGAAGCAACATCTTTAAGAGAATCCTTAATTGTCAAAATGTCAGCACTAGTAGTCTTCTCATCTTCAATTTTCAAGTCATCAAGCTCTTCAAATAATCGTTGTAAACCTCCAATTGCCATATCATAATGTTTTTGAGATCTTGAAGCTTTTTCTGAAAGCTCCAAAGAATGAACCATAACACTGTTAAACAACATTGTTGAAGATTTCAAAGCATTATCAAATTGTTCATCGCATACGCTTTCGACTTCTCCCTTTTTAGCATCTCTTGTCCACCGATTTAAAATATAATGGTTAGGTAATGAGTGCACTTTTTTTTTAATCAAAACTGTCAATTCATGCCTGCACAGGATGCCTACAAAATCAAACATATGACATGAACAAGTTGTAGTTGTTGACGAGCCAACAAATGTTACAATATATTCGGCCTTCTCTTTGTCAAACTCATGCACTCTGTAACTATACACTTGCTCATTTACAGCGACCTTTTCTGCAACAAACTCTTGAGAATGAATTAATTCATCTTGAAATTTTCTGAACATTTTTCTTGTGTAAATCTCTGAAGCTTCTTTCTCCATTGGGTACAATGTCTTTAAAATTGGCTTCGAATTCATTGTTTTGAAATTTTTCTCCCTTTCGTTGTTGTATCTTGCATCAAGGGCCTTCTCATACTGAATCACAAACTTACTCATCGATGTGCTCGAGTTGACATAATCTTTGAAATACTTGTTCATACTTTCACTTCTCTGAGTAGTCGACATTCCAGCACAAAAGTTGCATCGCACATAAGCAGGGATCCATTTTTCTCGAATGGAATACAACTTCTTCAGCCAACTATTTTCCTGTAAACCATACTTCTCAATTATATGTATCCATTCTGATTCAAACTCATCTGGAACTAATGTATAATGGATGCACTTAAAAAATTGATTTTTGAAGTCATCGAATTGATGATAAATATGACTGAGATACTCTGGAAACTTTTTTTCAATGTGCCACATGCAAAAATGATGTGTAGTATCTGGCAAAACCTTTGCAACTGCATTAGTTATGGCTGCATCTTGATCTGTAATGATTGTTTTTGGATGATATCCAAACATTGCTTCCAACCAAGTGTTCAATAACCAAATAAATGTTTCTTCAGTCTCATCCCACAACAAAGCACAACCAAATAAAATAGATTGATGATGGTGATTAACTCCAGTGAAAGGAACAAAAGGCATTTTATACCTATTTGTTAAATAGGTTGGATCAAAAGCCACAACATCACCAAAATACTTATATGCCATCCTGGACCTACCATCAGCCCAAAAACAATTTGCTAGTTGACCTTCAGCATCCATTTGTATTGCATAAAAAAATCCCGGATTCTTGGACTGACATTCCTTGAAGTAAGTAAGCATTAACTGTGCATCTCCTTTCTCAAGTTGTTTCTGCCTTCTATTACTCAAATAATTTTGGATATCACGATCAGTTAAACCAACCATATCAATGCCACCCGATTCATTAGCTAAAACTGACATGATTTTACTAGGACGAATTCCCGAATCATCAAGTACATCAATTAAATTCCGCTGAACTGTTGTCCTTTTTCTGTGAACACGTAAAAATTGAGCACTTTTTGGAGTAGCAAGCTCGTGACTATGATCTCTTATAAATCTAGAAATCAATCATTTGTCATCAGCTTTCTTGGACACATAAATCATGGCTTTGCATCCCTCTCGTGTCTCATCCGGAGGTGCCTGAATTCTATCTTCCCTTTCAAGATACTTTTTTGCACGATAACCTTCCTTTGAACAAACAAATTCTTGTCCAATTATCTCTTGAGTTTTTCGAGATTTTGTTATACGACTCTTACGAATCCCAAATCCTTCTCGTTTTGCATACTTAGTATAGAACTCTAAAGCCTCTTCCAATGATTGAAGCTCCATCCCTATAAATGGTTCTAGACACTCTTGATTCTTCTCATTCTTGTCTTCATCATGACTTTTATCAGTCAATTCTGTAATAATTTGAGAAGCGTAATCTTGAGCAATTCCATCAACAACCAATTCTTTATCAAAAAGTGTTGTCATCATAAACCTATAAAAAAAATTGAATTTCTTATCAAACAATAAAATAAAAATTGAATCACATATCTAATTCGTTGTACTAGAAACAAATCGTAAATAATAAATTAATCTCTAATCTCGTCAGCTAAGCTTCAAATCATATATTCTGATAAAGAGATAAAACCAAATGGCAAAAGAAAGTTGGACTAGATCTAAAGCTGCCATTACTTATGGATTAGGACTAGGGCTAGGTCTAAATTAGAACCCCTCCATACACCAGACAAACATATATTGTTCTAATTTCTCCTAAGCAATTAACCCCATATAAGTAACTAAGATGCAGGGACAAGATGATAACATTAATGCCAAAAAGTACCTCTAATGTACTGCTATACGTACCTATCTACGTATGTACGTGTAAATATGTATGTATTGGCAGTTAACCAGTCCAGGAGAAAGAAACAAACGAGGGTGATTCAATGCATTGCAAAGCCAAGACCACGGGGCCGAATAGGTTTCTTTGATATAGAAATAGTTAAGTAAAAGTAATGAAGGAACAAAAAATTAAAACAATCAAAAAGAGATCATAACCAACACTGTAAAAGTCTTATATATATATATATATATATTGCTAAAGTGTCGTACCTCTAAATTGAAATTTTCAACAAAATTAGATTGCAATTGAATTGACAAAGAAAAGAGAAAGATTGCATGCTACAACTGTCTTTGTTCAATGCCATAAGCCCATGATTGTTTCTATCTAAATTAATTTCCACTTGTGGTATAAGCCCAGGATTGTTGTTTGCTCTTAATTTTCCTTACCCTTCTATCAAGTCATCAAATAACAGTAACTACCATGCTTAAGTTGTCAAGTCACTGGAAATCTAACTTTAGCTAAATTTTGATGCTACCAATTCGTGCCAAAACATGGTAAGTGAAACAAAGAATATATCACTATCTTGACCAAATCCATAATCCTAAAAAAAAAAAAAAAAAACCCTTTCTTCTACCCATCTTATCTTACGAAACTTACAAGCCAATTTGAAGCCTCCAAGAACTAAACCATAATGATTAATTAAACTCCCCTAAAATGTACCCAAATAAATTGAGGACTGAAACTGGATCTAATGAAAGATTTTGATATTTTAGAAGAGAAGATGACATCGAAATTTTCTAAGAAAATAAAAAAACGAAGATGGAAAATCAAACAGGGAGGAGTGCCTAAAACCTTACCTGAAGAAGTTTAAACCCTAAAACGAAGTAAGAAAGTGTGAATTTGAATTGAAATTAAAGAAAGAAAATAAATTAGAGCGTTTAAAGATTCAAATACCTGAGAACGAATATCAAAATCAGATTGTATAGAGAACCCTAAATCACATCCATTCTCTCAAAATTGTCGATATAGAAAGAGGAGAGAGAAATCAAAATTATCGATATACAAAGAGGAGAGAGAAAAATTAATTGTTGTTAATATTTAATTATATTTAAATGAATTTATTTATATTTGTTTATAAGTCCTTTAGCAATTTTTTTTATTGTTTGATGATGTGTCTTATTATGGTGCACTGACAGTGTATGGGACCTATACACTGTCAGTGCATCAAATATAAACCCCAAATATAAACCATTTTTCTTGAATCGGGGTTAATTAAAAATCTTTATTTCCTAAAAGGAATATTTTTAATTTTTATTCCATAAGTGGGTATTTTGAACCATGTCATCCTATATGTGGTGGTAACTTGCGAGTTGCCACGTAGTACATGAATTTCACTTTATTTCTTTTCTTTTTACATGTTTCCTTTTTATTTTATTTTTTTGGCTTTGCACTGAACATAAGTGGATTTTACTTTTATTTTCATTAAAGAAAATCAATAATTGGATCTTGATTCTCTGTGATGGAATGCTAGTGAAAATGGTGATGATCAGTGAAGAAAGAGAAATAGACCAAGAAGAAGAAGAGAGAAATAGTTTTTTGGGTCACAAAACCCATCTCTGGTATGATAAAATTTTCAAGATTGGTTACAAGAAAAAATTAGTATATAGACTCTTCAGATACGTTAACGATGACGTCAACTAATAAAATTAAATAATATAGAATAAAGATTTTAGTTAATCCTAGTTTAGAAAAATACTCGTGCAGACTACCATAAAAAGTGAAGCTACGAGTTTTTTACTAGTTACTACACTAAGATAAAATAAAATTTTTATTTCTAATAAAAGTAATTTCAATCTTATTTCGTTCTGCATCATCATTCTAGTTTTTTCACATTTTTTCGTTGTCTCTCTCTATAGAAAAAAAAAATTTACAAAGAAAAGTAGTGGTCGTAGTATTCAGTGTTATTATTTATATGCAAATTCTTGACATATGATTCTCTTTGGAGATATTTTAACTTGATTTTGCTTTGGCTTAGTCTTGTATGTAAGAAATAGGGTTAAGTGACAAATTTGCAATAGGTGAATATTTAAAATTGGTCACTATATTCTATTTTAATTGATATTTGTCATTGTATTTGTGGGATTAAATGCAAATTTGTCACTATACTTTAACTCAATATCGAATTTTGTCACTCTACTTTTGTTCGATTGAATTTTGCCATTAGATTTTTATTTTTAATTGAATTTTGCCACTCAACTTTGATCTTGAATGATTTTAAGACAAAATTTAATAAAGGATATCTTTCAAATATTTTATTTTAATAATTAGGGTTTAATAAATTAATTAATAAAAAATTATTTATAAATTAATTTTATTTTCAAATCTTACAAAATCAAAGTTGAATGGCAAAATTAAATCAAAAATCAAAGTTTAGTGATAAAATTCAATCAAATAAAATTATAGTGGCAAATTTACTCTAATCTCAAAAGTACAATGACAAATATCAATCAACATAACTACGATGGTAAATTTCAATATCCATTTATAGTATAGTGACAAAATTTTCCATTAACCCTAAAAAATATTACCTCATAGTGTTTCTCAATCCTAAACTTTGTTCTATAACAGAAGAGAATATATGCTTGAGATCAAAACTTGAACCAAGATGAGGACTGCAAACATTCTTTTTTTCACTGGATTATCATATGTCTAGATCAAAGTTCTGTTCTACAGCAGGCGAAGAACTTTGATTATCATATAAAAGAGTTACGGAATTTTTAGAGATTCAGCCTTAGAGAGTAGCTAGCTTTTTTTGGCTTGGGTGGATTGCTTTGAATAGAAATACTTTCTCTCGTTCAATTGCTTTTTCAAGGAAGGAAGGGTGCAACCTTGTAGGGGAAAGAGGGAGAAAGGAGTAAAAGAATGAGAAGCCGATGTGGAATAAAAAAATTGACGTTCAATTTAATTGTGTGAAAGTAGCTATATTTTGGAATAAAGTTTAAAACTATTCTAGTTAAGGAATTAAGATTAAAAAGTATTTGGGTTTGAGAAAAAACTCCTAAATCCTGCCTTTGGTTGTCCAATGCTCATGAAAGAGATCGGTCAACTCTCCTACAGCATATCCAACCAAAGCCTAATTATTTTTGTTTTGCGGGCGGCGGTTACTGCCGGAGATGACGGTGGTTGTTCCGCATGCGCCACCAATGTCTTGAACTGGTTGTTAAGCAATGGGACAAAGAAAGGGTCAAAGGGAAAAAATTTAGGCAAACACTTCACTGGACACCTTGGAAAGTTGTTACTTGTTAGGCACATCTGAAAATCTGGGTCTTGCTCGAACAGTGTTAGCAATGGAATTGTTGTTGGTGGCGGCGTTACTCAATGTTTCAGCTCAGAAGGCAGCTGAGATTGCAATTGGGTCGATTTGGCCTGGATAAGATTTAGCTCTTCATTTAAGGGTGTAATAAATATATATATATATATATCTAATATGAAATCAATTTTGTAATTCGTCTGAGCACGTATTAATAATTCTACAGCCATTTACAGTATAAGCCGCCGTCGAAAACAGCATTGAAGCTATCCAATTCATGGGGAGCAAGTGCTAAGCCAAATTCAACACCGCCTTCCTGCTCTCTGCAATAGAAAACGAAGAAATAGATCTCAATGATCCAATGTTGGCGACCTCGGTCTTTCTGGGCCTTCCCCACCCAAAATCTACCTTATAGACACCGAATTTTGGTGCTGCTGAAACCATAATAGCATGGTCCTTTGTTTTTGATGACGATGTCATCTCTGCCCCTTTCAATGGTCCTTTGTCCAATTCCATAACTTCTCTTCCAATTGCCTTTGCAGCCAAAAGAATTCCATTTTCTCCGATTAGCGTACTTCTCTTAGCTGCTGCAATACGTAATATAAGGCAGTTTTCAAAGTATGTTGCGGGTAATTTTAGGCGGTCTCTGCAATCTGCTGAGAAAAGGAAATGGGAAAGCTCGTTGGAGTCATCACCTGATGAGATTTGTTGAGTTTCAGTTTCACCTCGTTGCGAAAAATTACAATATTTACAACGATTTCGTATTATCGTTGTTTAATTTATACGACAAAAAAATTATTACTAAATATTGTTAAAAAGTGGAGTATTGTGAACAAAATATATCTACCAAAACTTTTGGTTGATAATAACGTCCAACTATTTGTTACAATAAGTTAAAAAATTTACAATATAACCCTCGAGGGTAGTAGGCACACCAAAAGCACTTTTGACACTTGTAAACTAAGTTCAGTTATCTTACAATCACAGTTGACCTCACTCAAAGTGTTTGCTTTAAGGAAGTTAAAGGAAAACTTGGAGATATTCTGGAAGGGAATTGAAGGCTTGAAAGGATGCTAGGTGCTCTGTCAAGTCTGTCTCTTTCTCCCTTCAAGGTAATCTTAGGAGGCAAGACAAGCTAGTAATCTTAGATGTTATAAACTGTACTTAGAGAAATTTTACATCAAAAAAGGAAATTCGTTGATGAGGTTAGAAGGAAAATTAGAGATTAATAATAAAATATAAAGAAGAGAAGAAAAAGATTAATAAAATTAGACCTTGGGAAACATGTTAGCAGCTCTAGATGTCTCGAGAAAAAGAAAAACAAAAACAACTAAATACTTCCTACAGGTAAAGAGAAAGAAACCTAAATACTTCCTACAAGTAAAGAGGAAGAAACTGATGAATAGAAGGAATAAGAAAGATGATCTTTGATAATTTTGAAATAAACAGAGTGGCAAATAGAAAACTAACACTTTTTTGTAGTATTCCTTACATTCGTATTTTTATATAAATTATTTTACATGTCGACGTTAGAGTTTCTTTAAATAAACAAACGAAATTAGAGGATTGGCATATGTCTTTAAGTATATTTATGAAAATTAATAGATTTTAATAATAATTAGATAATCACATGTTAATAGTTTAATTCCAATTATATAGTTTAAAATCTCTCCATCCGTGTATAGAATAATAATCCGTACACATAGTATGCAAGCAATTTTATAAATAACAAACACGTGATCTTTGAGCAGAAAAACTGTGGAAAAAGCTAAAAGCAAAAAATAAAAATTAATAAGGTTTTTTCTTGAGAAAAATATATATATGAAAAGGAAAAGACAAGCTTCATCCAAACTTCAGTTACTCTCTTCAATGGTTATTTGTACTTTCATCAATAAATTTTGCGTGTATTGGTAATCTATGTTATCCGAATTTTTTTTATTTTTTTTAAGTACTCATGTCCGACATATATTCGGACATGAGTTTGAGGGTATGATTCTTAAAATATATGAAAAAATTTTAAAAAAAAATTGAGTATATCTGTGCCAGATATAACCCGTATCCGACATTCAGTCTCAAATCCGGATAACATAATTGGTAATTACTATAAAAAAAACCTTGCTACCCATTCTAGAAAGGTTTCCATTCTTTTAGTTTGTTTTAGTTTTTGAGTGAAATTGCAAATAAATCAATTGAAGGCAATACCAAAGCCGAGGTCCAAGGTGCAGTGACCACAAGGCCTAAACCCAACCGCTCAAAACCATGAACATTAACAACAAAATCAAACCTGGAGAGGAGAGAATATATAACTCCATGAAATAAACTGAAAAACAAAAAAGAAAGATTTAATTGTTATGAACTAAACTCCCCAACCAAAACCTGAAAGAAGTGGTAATTAACCTGACACAGCCATAAAAGGCAGCAGATTTGAGCAAAGAAAATTCTAATTACGCACATCTAAAATGGCAACCATTGAAAAAACACACTCTACCTAGAGAATTATTATAGATGCAATAAAACACTTGCATGCAGAGCAATTTTACTTATAGAAATCCAAGACCAAGACAGAATAATTTATACAAATTAAGTAAAATCTGAAAATTAAGGTTTAATTTAAGCAAAAGTTTAAATGCAGAAGAAGTAAAACAGGGAAATTCATCCTTCATAAGAGATATTAAGATCAAAATCTAGCAACCTCTTAGGATGTTCTTGATAAGATTCTTCAGACGGATCAGCTTCTCCAGACAATGCCCCTGGGAACAGCCTTCTGGTGATATACTCTCTAACTTGACCACTGTCTCCACACAATTGTTGTTTGGTTTTTCTCTGGACTAACTCCACCCTGAATGGTTTAACAACTGGCTTCACCCGATGATACGTTTTGTGGCCGCCAAGTGCCTGACCGGTTTGGAAAGTTTTGCCACATATCTGACATTGGTGCACACTTTTCACTGCCTTTGCACGTTTAGGGTCCTTCAATCTTCCATGGCATGAGCTGGATTTGGACTTGTTAGAAATATGACTTTCGAACCCCTGCGACATCATTGATATCTTATTTGGTGTGATCTCTACTGTACTCTCGCTATCAGCAGCTCCCAATTGAGACTCCATTGAAGTATCTTGATGGGGCATGGTCTCTTCAGTCTTCTGCTTCTTCCTTGTTAACAAACTTTGGTTGGAATCCTGTGAGTCTTGAAGTCTCCTTTCCATCTGAGGAACTGCAGATCCGTAATTGACCCTCAAGGGCACCGCATTGTAAATTATGTTATCAATCTTGTCACTAACGGTTTTCTTCAGCTCTCTTTTACGAGTTTGAGACCAGTTGCTTATGTCTTTCAGCAAATCTATGCGAGACCCCTGATTCTGATCTTTCCTTGGAGAGACTGTGTCAATCCCTTCTTTGACAGTGGTCTCAGGTTCACTTAAAGAATCGTTTTCTTGAGACTGTATAGATTGCTGAATACCATTGGAATCCATGTCACGATGGTTTCTCATATGCTGGCACAACAACTTCATTGATGAGAAACTGTCATCGCAAACAAAACAAGTGAAACTATCTTCTTCTTCTTCTTCTTCTTCGGGAGAGTGTTTCCTGGCAAGTTTCGTACTCTTCATGTGTTGAATTCCAGCTTTTGACTTAGCCTGATGCTGACTATGGATACGAAGATGGCCACCCAAGGCCTTGTCCGACTTCAACTCTCGGCCGCAGTATCGACAGAACCTAACTCTTGAATCTGGGTATTGATGAGGGGCTCCATCATCTCTTTCCATGATCTTAATTTTCTGGGTATTCAACTTTTGAGCCAAGAAAGCTGAGGAAGCATCAGCAGGCACCATGACGATGCTCTTATCAGACGTCTCACTCCAATTAGTTGGGTCAAGCTCGTCTTCCTCACGATGATACATATGAAAAAGAAAAAGGAAAAGCAAACCAACACAATCAGAAGATAGGAACAGAGTCAAGGGCAGCAGGATTTGATTTAGATAAGAAAAAAAGACTGACTGTGTTCTGTGTGTATATATATATATATATATAGTAGCAGTAGTAGTAGAATCTTAGTTAGATTTTAAGGAAGCTTGATTAACAAGTAACTTTTCTTGGAAACCTGACTTGTCTGTGAAGTATGAACGTTACTTTTCCATCTTAGTCAAAGAATCCTAGGTTTACTAATTCAGATAAACGGGTGATAGGGATTGAGACAGGCGGTTCATAACATGGAATTCTGTTTCCCTATAGCCCTAGCAACCCTAGGAAATACAATAGGATTTATAGTTGATGGACCGTAAATAAAATGATGTCACATTATTAAAAATAAAATTATAAATTTATTTTTAAATTTTTTTAATGAGATTGCATTATCTGTTTCATTGATAGTTTATAGATATATATACTATTAATTAGTGTATCAAATATAAACCTATATAATAATAGATATGGATGTGTAATTAACTAAGTCATCATTTAATTAACGGGATTATATTTGATGCACTGAGAGTATATATATATCTATTCACTTCAATGAATCAGATTATGTTATCTCATTAAAAAAATTAAAAATAAATACAGATAAATTTATTTTTAATGAGGTGGCATTATTTGATTCATTGATAGTGTATAAATTTATACACTATCAATGCATCAAATATAAATCCTTAATTAATTACACACAAATTTCAGATTTTTATTCTCTATTTTTTTTTTCAATTTTTTTTTTGTTGTTGCCAATTTTGCTTTGTATGCCTTTTAATCCCAACTACTATTCGTTCTTTTAAGCTCCATTTGGCATTTAATAGTTACTATTTTTGGCCAACATTTCTCTGCTCCACATAGATAAAAAAAAAAAAAAAAAAAAAAAATCTATGAAACAAGGTTCTCAGCACCATGGTCAATGCCTCTCCCTCCTTAGATTAAATTTAACCTCAAGTATGCAGGACCGCTTTCATGGAAACCTTACTGGAAACCACTAGAAGTACTTAATGAACACCACCATAATGGCAATACTCCCAGGACCCATTTGATATTGATGCCCTGGATTTTGGCCCAGAACAATGTTTGAATAATCTTAGGTATGATTTTACTTCAGGTGCAGTTAACCCTCACTTGAATCTCTTCCATGAGAACAGCCTGATTCACATATCTTGAAGTTCCATTTCAAGCCAAAATTATCCAGCTGTATAGTTAAAGCGTGCTCAATGTGCATGTGCTAAGTGTGATTTGCTATTTATTTTTGTGTGCCTCCTCGTAAAGTATGCAACCTTATCATTCACTTCGATAAACGTGAAAACAAGAACAATGTTTTTCACTGTCTATTAGCATGCTTTGATCCACAAAACAAAATTATTGTAACAAATATTACTGAAATAAGTTGTTGTAACAAAATGTATAGTTCCATAAAAGTCAGGTCACATGCTTGACGTTTATATTAAGAGGACGCTTAAATCTTGAGCATCGATTAAAATACCTTAGTTTATGCTTGAACTATAGACTACTTATCTTTTGTATCTCCTGTGAAGGCAATTACCGGTCTTTTTCTTGGTATCATAGTCTCCAAACATCGAGTAAGATAATTGTGACGCTATTAGGCTGATGGATTAGGATAGTGAAGCCTAAACAATCATGATGCAAAATCCTGACCAACTTTCTACCTCTAAATCTTCTATTTCTTTACCTTCTCCTGTACTTATAGAAAATATTCAACTTCTAAGCTAGATTTTTTTTACTAGATAAATTGCATTGCAATAGATAAGAAAATCCAAGAAACATAACTTCCGATTATGAACCCTTACGAAACATTCTCCAAGCACTCCACTTCCTTCGTTAGATCATAAAACCCTTCTTAAACATAATCCCCAGGCCCCAAGCTCCAAAAGAATATGTTCAAGCCTCAAAGTGTGATCAATGTGTACTCCCAGCAGGAACTCAAGAACACTTTGTTACTTTTCAGATTTGTCCTGAGTTTCCTCTACAATGGATGGCTCAAGGATTTACTCATATTCTTTTTGGTGCTATAAGAATTGCACTAAATTCTCATGGACGAAATGGTCTTCCTATTTGCACAAGAATGGCCTTGCTAGATACAATAGTCAAAGAGTACAGCCATGCTTGTCCTGGAAAAGTAGAGACAACACTCAACACAGGAATTGTCTTTTTTACGGTATTTCCAAACTACAACATGTCTCTCCATGATCCCACTCTCACGGGTGCCCTAAAAGTCTAAGCCTAAATTGTTGGATCACATATGAGAGGAATAACCCATGAAGCAACACTCAAATCGGGAAAAAACTGTTTTCGTCAAGCTTGAAGCCTCTAACAAAATTCCCAGATGCATCCATATCCCAAAGCAAATTTCCAGAAAAGAATTTGTTCCCCTGATCCTTGATTCATGGGTAACATGCTATGAAAAAAGATCTTTGAACATGATGAAAATGTCCAAAACTTTAATAACCTACATTCACCACAAACTCTGATGGAACTGTCACCATCAAATTCGACCGAACACCTCCTCCACCTACTCTCTTTCCCACACTTCATGATAACAATTTAGCATTTCAAGCCCAATAAACAACCTGTATATGCATACAGATCTCCAAAAGGAAATATATATGCTATTGGGACATTAACTGCACTTGTAAAGGACGCCTGAAAGATCATTGCAGAAAATTCTTTCAGGCTGATGATGGTTACCCCCAAAAATCGAAAAAGAAATCTCTCCAGCGACAACTTAAAGATAGATGAAAATAAAGACCCTGAAAGTTGATTTCCTTGGTGAATCTTTGGGTAAATTTGACTACTATATATGTCGTCTATCCAAAAAGCAAGAAACTAGAAGCACCTCCAGCCGACCATCATACGACACCCTTTAAACCTGACCCACAACCAAAAAACCCCAAAACTTTTGCCTTGTTATGCAGCATGCCTTCCATATATTGAAAGAGAAGAAAAGTTGAAACAATCTTGTAGAAAACAAACCCAAAACCCTGTTCCTCAGCCCTTACCTCAAGTTTGCATGATTCAATCAACTGGATCTTCAAATGACGCTGAATTCCTCCCCCTGCAAGAGTTCCACAATGAACAAGTCAAACATTTGCCAAAATTTCTAAATCCCACAGACAGAGAAGCATAAGAAAACCAAAAGAAATCTCTGCAGCAGAAGCATTATTGAACTGGCAAACAGAAATCTGTCCTTCATAATACATCCTTGCAAGGGATAGAAAACCAATGTTAAAAAAATCGATCCAAAATTTGAAACAACGGGACTTTCGATTCCAATTCAAACGATTCGACCGGTTTAACCAGTTTGTTTAATTAAAAGATTGGAATTTTGATTCGTTAAATAAGTATTAAATGTAATAAATATTTAATAAAAATATACATTTGATCTAATGGTTAAGTATTAACTTGAATACAAAAGTTAAGATTCAAATCTCATTATTTGTAAAAAAAATTAAAATTTTAAATAATAAAAAATCTTAAAATGCATTTAAAATTGAATTGATCTAATCTAACTCGATTCAACTGGATGTTTGATCGATTCTTAATTGATTCGATTTTTTATTTTATTTTATATATATTATCCAATCGAACAATCATCAATTCTCGATCCAACTAGTTTATAATATCTAATTTTTTTATTCACTATAGAAAACAAGTTAGATCAAGTTAGACAAGATTTTGATCAGAACCTGATAAACCTAAAATATTATTCTTGAAATCAAACGAGAATGATTTCTGCAGATCAGAAACTCAAAAGACTGTTTGAGACCAACAATGGCTACACTATTGCTTTTGCCTAGAAAGAAGAAGAACTGAAAAGCTTGAAAGTTAGGTAAAATTATATTATATATATGGGAAAAAACAAAACTATATGTATTTCATTATTTTATTACAAAAATTAAATTTTTGTATATATTTTTTAAAATATTGTTTATCTTAACACTTTTTATTAAAAAAAATAAAAAACTAAAAATCAAAATCGAGCCTAACTGTAGAATTTTCTTTAATCTCTTGATTTAGTTGGTGTTATTTGTACTATTAAGTATTAACAACTACTCCAATTTAATTTCATGGCCAATCATAATACAAGTAATTAGTTAAGTGGTTCTTGTTTGATATTAAAAGTAATTGATCTTAATAACTTCTAATGGAACTTAGTAATTATAGTTGAGTGGTTCTCTTTTATAACGGTTACTTAAATAAAATTTTGGCTTAACAAAAAAAACTTTTAATAAAATTTCAAATTTTGTGGTTTATGTGTTATTAAAGAGATGAATCTTGGAAAAAAAAAAAGTTATAACTACAAATACTAAAAAACTAGCGAAACGAATCATCCAAATATAAGTACATGTATTTTTTTTACTAAAAAAATGGGTATGCGAGGATTTGATTGTGGTTGTAAAATCTCATGGATTCTTCTACTTGCGTTAATTTCTTATCCCTTTGTGCTAGGAACCTTCATTAACAATTATACCCATTTCCCAATCATCTTTTTTTTTTTTCTTGATAAAATATTAATGGTTAAAATATTTAAAAAAATCCTTAAATTATTTTACTTTTCTTAAATAAGCCTTATATTTTTATTATACTCAAATAAATCATTATCCTTTGATTTTATCTAAATAAACCTTTATTTTAAATGAAAAATTGATTTATTTTAAGGATTTATTTAGATATAAATTAACGGTTAAGACTTATTTGAGTACAATTTAAAAATTAAAAATTTATTTGAATGCAATAAAAATATTAAAAAAATATCTAAATAAAATAGTAAAATTCAAGGATTTTTTTTATTATTATTTTAGTCAATATTAATCTATAAATTTAGGCAGTAGGCCTTTGACAGATTTATAGTCTTACCAGTTACCACAAGTTTCAAACTGAAAATGGTTTAATTAGTTCTAAATCTAATCTAACCAAGTTGGTTGCATGGTTGAAAAATACAATCAATGTATCCAAACAAAACCAATCTTTAATTCCCATAACAATAACATACACACACTATTAATTTGGAGAATCACTGGATTAATTACTCCTCCTGCTCCCGATCCCTCCCGCCAATCTCCAATACAATGCTTTTGCCACCATGGCCCATCCGACAGAGGTAATATATAAGCCTCAACATCTCTTGTCATGCAATATTTTTGTTTACGACCAAGCATTATGTTTCCCATTGATTTCGATACGTTATTTTTTAATTCAACCCTTAGATTTAGAAACTCATAGCGACAGGGTATTTTTTAGCTGAAGTTAAAGCTTAATTCAAATAATTCATTCACATATTATATTCTAGTGAAGTTGAGATTCAATCTCCGAAAAATTCACCTTCCCAAATTCCCTATGCCTTAATCTCCTTTGTTTAAAAAATGAAGAAGATATTTTTGAGCTAGTAAATAAACATATAGTAAATTATTTTATATTGGCAGAACAATGCATGGATGTCTGTTCCTCGATTTGGAGGGTGGGATCAGAAAGGTCCAGGGGCCACGGATTATTCAATGGTTTTCTCGCGAGCTCGTGCCAACAGGAAGCAACATAAGACTGATGTTAAGCGTAGCCTTGGGAATGAGCAGGAGTTCATCATTGCTATTGCTGCTAATTCATTACCTCAGCGACAAGACGAAGACGAATCTGTTACGGTAAGATTTTCATTTCACAAACAATTCCTGCTTTTGATCCTAAAACATCCATCAATTGTGCTAAAAAAAAAACAGTTTAATAGATGTTTTCAACTTGTTCTGTCCTATGTTACTAGGACACGAATGTGAGTGTCAATACGGATACGGGTATGCATTTAATTTTTTTCAAAATTTTTTTATATATTTGAAGGATTTTTGCAATGTTATATTTGTTAAATTGTCCAATACCAGCCCAAGAAAAAAAAAATAAAAGCCTAACAATGTGTGGTTGCAATTGTGTGGTTTAATGTGTGGTTGTAATTGTGTGGTTTAATGTGTGGTTGTAGTTGTGTGGTTTAATGTGTGGTTGTAGTTGTGTGGTTTAATGTGTGGTTGTAGTTGTGTGATTTAAATGTGTGGTTGTTATTAAACAACAATGGGTGGTTGTAATTTATTTAGATTTTATATTTGTGTGGCTTGTGTTTGTCTTGGTATTGTATAAATACCCCCCTCCCTTGCATTTGTAAATCATCAAGTAGTAAGCTTCAATAAGCAATAAAAGTTCTAAGTTTTCCTAAGGAGTTCTTCTCTAAAGAGTGTAGTCTAGAGTGAAGTGTGAGTATTTGTGAGTTTTCCTAAAATCTAAACTTTCTTCTTTGAGTGGTAAAATTAGAGTTATCTACTCTAAGTTTTTCTCAACAATTGGTATCAGAGCGAGGTTGTGAGTTACTACCATAGTTACTATTCACACGTGTCACTATATACTTTTATAGTAATTGTTAACATATACGAGATTTATTCAAGTATATGGTATACGATACTATTCACGTATACGGTACTGTTCATGGTGAAATAGTTATTCAGGTACTATTTTTGGTTTGAGCGTTCTTGAGTCGTGAGGAGTTTGTACTCTACAAGTTTGTGTCTCAAAATCAAGCTTGTTCGGTATTGTTAGAGTCTTGCCGACACGATGGGTGATCTTCAAGTAGTTGGAGGAATCAAGAAGCTCAATCACAAAAATTACAACACGTGGAAGACGTGTATGATGTCTTACCTACAAGGTCAAGACCTTTGGGAAGTCGTTGGTGGTAGTGAAGTTACGAAGCCCGAGCAAGAAGATGCTCAAGGAACCTTGCGCAAATGGAAGATTAAAGTGGGTAAAGCCATGTTTGCCCTTAAGACCACAGTTGAAGAAGAAATGTTGGAACACAAACAAAAGCTAGAAACGCCAAAAGAAGCGTGGGATACTTTAGATGCACTCTTTTCGAGAAAGAATGACACAAGACTTCAACTTCTTGAGAATGAATTATTATCAGTTGCACAACGGGATATACCGATTGCTCAATACTTTCACAAGGTAAAAACGTTATGCCGTGAAATTTTTGATTTAGATCCTACAGCTGCTATTGGAGATACCAGGGTAAAAAGAATAATTATCCATGGTTTGAGGCCCGAATATCGCAGCTTCGTTGCCGCTATACAAGGATGGCCAACTCAACCATCACTTGTAGAGTTTGAAAATTTGCTTGTTGGTCAAGAATCTATAGCCAAGCAAATGGGAGGGGTCTCGTTGAAAAGTGAAGAGGAAGCACTCTACACCAACAAAAGCAAAGGCAAATTCAAACAGCACGTCGGTGGTGGATCTAAAAAGTATGGTGACAAGACAAAAAGTCATCAAGGAGATGGGAGCTCTCGTCCAGGGGGAGCTTCAAAGAATCGTAGCAACAATAAAAGATTTGAAGGTAACTGTTACAACTGTGACAAGAAAGGTCACATGGCAAAAGATTGTTGGTTTAACAAAAGGCCCGCTGAGAGCAATGCTGCTACTTCTAGTACAAAGGAGAAAAGCGAAGATGATTGGGACGCTGAAGCATTTTTTGCTATGGAAGAGGAAGAGTTAGCTCTCACAGTAACAACGGCTGACCGAATTGACTATGAGAATGACTGGATTGTCGATTCGGGTTGCTCAAATCACATGACAGGCGATAAACAGAAGTTGCAGAACCTGTCAGAATACAAGGGAAATCGCATTGTTGTGACAGCTGATAATTCAAGATTACCGATTACTCACATCGGTAAGACGGTAGTAGCACCTCGATATAGTCATAATCAGGTACCACTACAAGATGTTTACCATGTCCAAGGCATGAAGAAAAATTTGCTTTCAGTGGCACAATTAACATCGTCAGGTCACCATATTCTGTTTGGTCCAAGGGATGTGAAGGTATATCGTGATCTCAAAATCTCAGGACAGCCGATGATGGAAGGACGACGTATGGAGTCAGTCTACGTGATGTCAGCAGAGTCAGCATATGTAGACAAGACAAGAAAGAGCGATACAGCAGATTTATGGCACATGCGGTTAGGTCATGTTAGTTATTCCAAGCTAAGTATGATGATGAAGAAGTCGATGCTTAAGGGACTTCCTCAGCTTGACATAAGAACAGACACAGTTTGTGCAGGATGCCAATATGGTAAAGCACACCAATTGCCATACAAAGAGTCAAAGTTTAAAGCAAAAGAACCATTAGAGTTAGTTCACTCTGATGTATTTGGGCCCGTTAAGCAACCATCAATTAGTGGAATGCGGTACATGGTGACGTTTATTGATGATTTCTCCAGGTATGTGTGGGTTTTCTTTATGAAAGAAAAGTCTGACACTTTCTCAAAGTTTAAAGAGTTCAAAGAGATAGTTGAAGGAGAAGTGGGAAAGAAAATATGTTGCTTGCGCACAGACAATGGAGGAGAATATAGCTTAGGCGAATTCTCTCAATACCTACGAGAATGCAACATACGTCATCAGTATACTTGTGTCAATACACCACAACAGAATGGTGTAGTACAGAGAAAGAATCGGCATCTTGCAGAAATTTGTCGGAGTATGCTGCATGCAAAGAATGTACCCGGAAGATTTTGGGCCGAAGCTATGAGAACCGCAGCCCATGTGATCAACAAACTTCCTCAACCAAGGTTAGAGTTTGTTTCATCCTTTGAGAAATTGTGGAAAATGAAACCTTCAGTCAGCTACTTTCGAGTAGTTGGTTGTGTATGTTATGTATTTGTTCCTGATCATTTACGTAGCAAGTTTGATAAGAAAGCAACTAGGTGTATCTTTGTGGGATACGACAACCAAAGGAAAGGGTGGAAATGTTGTGATCCTACGAGTGGAAGATGTTACACTTCACGCAATGTGGTATTCGATGAAGCATCTTCTTGGTGGTCCTCAGAAAAGGAGGTGTTGTCAGATTCAAAAGAATTTGAAGACATGCTACAACAGAAAATGGGAGAGTATATTGTCCAACTTCAATCAACTTCAGATGAAGTAGAAGACCTATGTGATGATGACGATGACGAGCAAGTTTTAGTCGAGAGTCCTTGGCAAACTGGTGTGTATCAACCAGATGTTAGATCGAGTGAAGTGGAAGAACCATCTCCACAATCACAAATCCGAAGGACAACAAGAGCACGGAAGCCAAATCCCAAATATGCTAATGCAGCCATAGTAGAAGAACCAATTGCAACAGAACCTGAGACGTTTGAAGAAGCATCACAGAGTTCTGAGTGGATTATGGCTATGAAAGAAGAGATCACTGCGCTTGAGCAGAATCAGACTTGGGATCTAGTGCCAAAACCAAGAGATGTGAAACCCATATCCTGCAAGTGGGTTTACAAGATAAAACATCGTCCAGATGGGTCGATTGAAAGGTACAAGGCACGGTTGGTGGCTCGTGGTTTCTCTCAGAAGTATGAGCTAGACTATGATGAAACGTTTAGTCCGGTGGCAAGACTTACAACCGTACGAGTCCTACTTGCCCTTGCAGCCAACAAAGACTGGAACTTGTGGCAGATGGATGTGAAGAATGCATTCCTTCATGGAGAGCTAGATCGGGAAATCTACATGATTCAACCATTGGGATTTCAAAACCAAAATCATCCTGAGCATGTGTGTAAGCTGCGAAAGGCACTTTACGGATTGAAACAAGCACCTAGAGCATGGTATGGTAAGATTGCTGAATTTTTAACTCATAGTGGTTATTCAGTGACACCTGCAGATTCCAGCTTGTTTGTCAAAGCTAATGGAGGAAAGCTAGCTATCGTATTGATATATGTGGATGATTTAATCATAACTGGTGATTATGAGGCAGAAATTCTTCAAACCAAGGAGAATTTATCAGTTCGTTTCCAAATGAAAGAACTTGGACAACTCAAGCACTTTCTTGGTCTAGAGGTTGATCACATACAAGAAGGAATATTTCTCTGTCAACAAAAATATTCTAAAGATTTGCTAAAAAGGTTTGGAATGCTCGAGAGCAAGCCAATTTCAACACCGATGGAACCAAATGGCAAGATGTGTGCACTTGAAGGCAAAGACTTGGAAGATGCAACTATGTATCGACAATTGGTAGGTAGCCTGATCTACTTAACCTTGACTCGACCTGACATTTCTTATACAGTTGGTGTGATGAGTCGGTATATGCAAAATCCGAAGAAGCCTCATTTAGAAGCAGTTCGACGAATACTGAGATATGTGAAAAGTACAATAGATTATGGTCTTTTGTACAAGAAAGGTGAAGACTATAAGTTAGTTGGTTATTGTGATGCTGACTATGCAGGAGATCATGACACTAGGAGATCAACAACTGGGTACATGTTTAAACTTGGTTCTGGAACAATTTCTTGGTGCAGTAAAAGACAACCAACGGTATCATTGTCAACTACCGAAGCTGAGTATCGAGCAGCAGCAATGGCAGCTCAAGAGTGTACGTGGCTGATACAACTAATGAATGATCTACATCAACCAGTAGATTATGCAGTTCCGTTGTATTGCGACAACCAGTCAGCAATTCGTTTGGCAGAAAATCCAGTCTTTCACGCAAGAACCAAACATATAGAAGTGCATTATCACTTTATCAGAGAAAAGGTTCTACAAGAAGAGATTGAGATGAAGCAGATCAAGACAGATGATCAAATGGCAGATTTATTCACAAAAGGTTTGAGTATCAACAAATTTGAAATGTTTCGTCGTCAACTCAACATGGTGCAAAGAGGAAGAGCTGGTATTGAGGGGGAGTGTTAAATTGTCCAATACCAGCCCAAGAAAAAAAAATAAAAGCCTAACAATGTGTGGTTGCAATTGTGTGGTTTAATGTGTGGTTGTAATTGTGTGGTTTAATGTGTGGTTTAATGTATGGTTGTAGTTGTGTGGTTTAATGTGTGGTTGTAGTTGTGTGATTTAAATGTGTGGTTGTTATTAAACAACAATGGGTGGTTGTAATTTATTTAGATTTTATATTTGTGTGGCTTGTGTTTGTCTTGGTATTGTATAAATACCCCCCTCCCTTGCATTTGTAAATCATCAAGTAGTAAGCTTCAATAAGCAATAAAAGTTCTAAGTTTTCCTAAGGAGTTCTTCTCTAAAGAGTGTAGTCTAGAGTGAAGTGTGAGCATTTGTGAGTTTTCCTAAAATCTAAACTTTCTTCTTTGAGTGGTAAAATTAGAGTTATCTACTCTAAGTTTTTCTCAACAATATTCTCATACTTATGTCTAGATAGGAGTCGAAAATGAATGTCAGACAAAAATAATTAAAAAAAATGGAAAAGAGTTAGAGTTATGTAGCTTGATTAATTAGTAATCCATAAAATACCTACATGCTCATTTCTAATTAGGGGTGTAAACGAGACACCTGTGCTCGCAAGCTACTCGAGTTCGACTCGAAAAAAACTCGAATTCGATTCGGTCATTATCGAGCCGAGCTTGAGCTCGAGCAGCTCGAGCTATCGAGCGAGCCGAGTTCAAGTATCTTAATACCCGATTCGAGCAGCTCGCGAGCCTAATCGAGCTTTTTTTATTTATAATATTTTTATTATTAATTTACTATTTTACCCTTAATATATATATACATACTTAAAAATCCTTAATTCGAGCTCGAGCTCGAGTATATAAACGAGCCTAATCGAGTCGAGCTCGAATAGTTCGATTTTATCTCGAGCCGAGCTCGAGCTTAAAAAATTATACTCGATCGAGCTCGTATAATTATATAGTTTTTAGTTATGTTTTATTAATGTTTTGTGTCAAATACGAGTTATTATTGTTTAGTCTAATTGTGTTTATGATCTTTTATATTTTTATGTATTTTGGTGTTTTTCACAAGTTTCTTTGAGTGATTTCAGATTACTAGAATTAAGGGCAAATCCAGTTCAGTTTCAGTTCCGACACCTTTTGCCATATCAGCTATATCTCGAGTTTCACTGAAGAAATAAGGCTGAAATTTGTAGCCATGCAAAGCTAAGAGGCATATCTACCTTTTTCATGTTTTACACTTCTTAAAACGGAGTCGTTTTCCCTAGCGAAATCGACCATCAAGTTGGCTGATGTGCAATGACGTCTGTGCTGACATGTTTTCGTATTATGCCCATATCTTCTTATCCACATCAGCAAATGAGCTGATTCCAACGGCTATGGTTCCGTAACTGATAGGGGAACCTTTGTCTAGAAGACCATGTGATCCGATCAGGCCTCCAATATTGAAGAAATCGACCATCAAGGTGGCTGATGTGCAATGACGTCTGTGCTGACATGTTTTCGTATTTTGCCCATATCTGCTTAACCACATCAGCAAATGAGCTGATTCCAACGGCTATGGTTCCGTAACTGATAGGGGAACCTTTGTATAGAAGACCATGTGATCAGATCAGGCCTCCAATATTGAAGAAATCGACCATCAAGGTGGCTGATGTGCAATGACGTATGTGCTGACATGTTTTCGTATTTTGCCCATATCTGCTTAACCACATCAGCAAATGAGCTGATTCCAACGGCTATGGTTCCGTAACTGATAGGGGAACCTTTTTCTAGAAGACCATGTGATCAGATCAGGCCTCCAATATTGACGAAATCGACCATCAAGTTGGCTGATCAAAATCGTCATATACCTACCTTTGAAATTTGTAAAGCTTGTCTCTTGTCATTTAGCCCTCCAAAATGTGTATAAATAGAGGGCCTTGGATGATTGTAAGGGATCATATTGGAGATTGGTAGGATATTAGCCATTTTAACAAAATTCTCTAAGTTTTCTTCTTCTTTCTTTTCTCTAGTTTTCTTTTTCTTTAGAAAGAGCAAGAGGTTGGATAATTAATATTCTTCTTCTTCTTCTTTCTTTCTTTTATTTTCTTCTTAGATTCTATTTAATTTTATGTTTATAATGCCTATTCTAGGCTAAACTTCTATTTGGTTAAGGGTGATTTCAAAGCCCTAGACATGTTTTGTGATTGATTTTCAGATTCTATCTATCATTAATTTTCTATCAAAGTTGCTTATGTTCTTCTACAAGAATTGTTCATGATGTTGTCTTGATTTATTTAGGTGTACAACTAGATAGATCTTGATAATTATCTATTGCTAGTTTAGGAGTCTTGATCCGTGTAATTGTCTTGATTTCCTATTCATAAGTGGCAATTTGTGATTAATGATTATGGTCAAGTTTTCAATAATTGCAAAGTGGAACATAACCTAAGTTGAACAATCCGAGCTTATGTGTTTGTTGCTTAGATCAACCTATCTTTCTCATCATAAAGCTGCCATTAAATTGAATTTAGAGAGCTTATTCTAGGTTGTTTAATGGTTAGAGATTAAATAGAGAGCTTGTTCTATTTAACGACAAACTAAGGAAAGATTGGGGTAACAGAGCTTGTTGTTATCTACGGTTGTTAACTTTGATAGTTGGTTGATAATGATAGATCTGAAATTGATTCTTAATGATGTCTAGTGGTGGAGAATGAAACCTTAACCATATTTTTCATATTTGATTCTTCTTACTTACTTGTTTTCTTACTTTTAGTTTGCTTATTTTTAAAAGTATATTTATTTTTATTGGCTGGTTATACCGCCTAATTTGTATATTAACTTTGTTTTATTTTTATTGGCTGGTTATACCGCCTAATTTAGTATATATATTTTCATTGGCTGGTTATACCGCCTAATTTAGTTTATATATTTTTATTGGCTGGTTATACCGCCTTGCATCTTATTCTTATTATTTACTTTAGTTTAAATCTGGCTTCAAAAACCCCTTTTCTTTTATTGTTCTTGAATTTAAGTTTTAAACTATTAACTTATAAACTAAAACCCAATCCCTGAGGACTCGACCCTTGCTAACTACTATACTTACAATTTATCTTTTTAGTGCAAGGTTAAATAAGATACACTCTTTTGGGTGCATCAAGTTTTTGGCGCCGTTGCCGGGGATTGCTTTCTTTAGTTTATTAGTTTATTGGTTTATTCTTATTTTCTGTTCTAATTATTTACTTTCTTATTTTTTTTATTAGTGAATGTTCCAAGCTCCCGAAGAAGACTTACGACTTAGGAAAATTCGGGAATTTATAACTTCTCACCAACAACCAATCGAGGAGTTGATCCAAAACATCCAAGAGGAGCAAGGAGAGATGGCAGCAGCTGACAACCGAACTCTCAAGGAGCTAGCCGCTCCGGACTTGGGTCAACAACCATTATGCATTGAATATGCTAATCTTGAGGTAGCTTTTGAATTAAAATCTGGTTTGATTCATCTTCTCCCAACTTTTCATGGTTTTGCAGGAGAGGATCCAAATAAGCACCTCAAGGAATTCCATGTAGTTTGCTCAAGCATGAGACCAACAGGGGTCACGGAAGAGCAAGTTAAGTTGAGAGCCTTCCCATTCTCTCTAGCTGATTTAGCAAAGGAATGGCTCTACTATCTACCATCCGGGACCATCACTACATGGAATGATTTGAAGAAAGCATTCTTGGAAAGGTATTTCCCAGCATCTAAGGCTGCCAACATTAGGAAAGAGATATGTGGGATTCGGCAATACAACGGAGAGTCCTTATATGAATATTGGGAGAGGTTCAAGAAACTTTGTGCATCATGTCCACACCATCAAATAAGTGAACAACTTCTCATCCAATACTTCTATGAAGGTCTCATGCCCATGGAGAGAAGTATGATAGATGCCGCTAGTGGGGGAGCTCTAGTTGATAAGACTCCCAGGGCTGCTAGAACATTAATCTCCAACATGGCAGCCAATTCTCAACAGTTCTCAATGAGACAAGATCCACCACCACAACCCAAGAGAGTTAATGAGGTAAGTATATCATCCCTTGAACAAAAATTTGATAAACTGACTTCTCTTGTTCAACAATTGGTTGTAGGTAAAATACAACAAATAAAGGCTTGTGGCATATGTTCAAACATAGGGCACCAAACTGATATGTGTCCAACACTTCAAGAGGATACCAATGAACATGTGAATGCCATGGGTGGATTTCAGAACCAATCAAGGAAATATGATCCCTACTCAAACACTTACAATCCAGGATGGAGGGATCATCCAAACTTCAATTATGGAGGGAACCAATCACAAACTATTCCTCCACCATTTGACCACAGGCCACCGGGTTTTCAGCAAAGAGTGCAACAACCATACCAAACCCGACAACAACTACCACCCACCCAAAATTCAGGTACTTCTCTTGAAGATCTTGTTAAAGCTCTTTCTACTAATACAATTCAATTTCAACAGGAAACAAAGACAAGTATTCGAAATTTGGAGACTCAAATAGGGCAATTGGCAACAACCATGAGTCAAATGCAAGCAAGGGATTCTGGGAAATTACCTTCCCAAACCATAGTGAATCCAAGAGAGAATGCCAATGCTATAAATTTAAGAAGTGGGAAACAGCTAGAGAAACCACAAAATGATAGTGCTCAAGGGGAGAACAATACCATGGCATCCTCTTCACATCCCAACGAGCCACTAAAAAAGGTAATTCCTAAACCATCATTTCCTTCTTATATAACTCCTCCACCTTTTCCTAGCAGGTTAGCAAAGTCCAAGAAGGAGGAGCAAGAGAAGGAAATTTTGGAAACCTTCCGGAAAGTAGAGGTGAACATTCCTTTACTAGATGCTATCAAGCAAGTGCCAAGATATGCCAAGTTCCTAAAAGAGTTGTGCACATCTAAACGGAAGTTGAAATGGAATGAAAAGGTAAGTGTAGGGGAGAATGTGTCAGCTGTTCTTCAAAAGAAACTCCCACCTAAATGCAAGGATCCAGGTATGTTTACCATTCCTTGTAAGATAGGCAACACCAGGTTTGAGCGTGCTATGCTAGATCTAGGGGCATCTATTAATGTCATGCCATATTCAATTTATGCTTCATTGAATCTAGGACCATTAGAGGAAACCGGTGTTATAATACAACTTGCTGACCGTTCTAACACTTATCCAAGAGGAGTTGTAGAAGACGTTCTTGTACAGGTTAATGAATTGGTTTTTCCCGCTGACTTTTATGTTATTGAGATGGAAGATGAGATGTCTTCTAATCCCACACCTATTCTATTAGGGAGACCATTCTTGAAAACAGCAAGAACTAAAATAGATGTACATGATGGCACTTTAACTATGGAATTTGATGGTGAAATAATTCGCTTTAACATTTTTGAGGCCATGAGATATCCTAGTGATGTGCATTCTGTTTTTAATATTGATATAATTGACTCACTAGTGCAGCAAGCTTATGAGCTAGATGGTGAAGATAGTGTAGAAATAGTCCTTAGCAACCATCTCGGAATGGGGAATGCTAAACTAGCCTTGAGTGACCAGGTGGAAGGGGCACTAGAATCTTTACACTCGCTGCAACCTAAAGATGCAAGGTTTGATGTTTCATTTATTGATTTGCCTTTATCTAATGAGAAACTTCTACCTTCCATTTTGCAGGCACCAACTTTAGAGTTGAAACCACTACCGAACCACTTGAAATATTTGTTCTTAGGGGAAAAGGACACACTACCTGTCATCATTGCCAAAGAGCTCACACCTTTGCAAGAAGAGCGACTTATCCGGGTGCTTAGAGAGCATAAAACAGCAATTGGTTGGACAATTGCCGATATCAAGGGAATAAGCCCATCCATGTGCATGCACAGGATTTTGTTAGAGGAAGGGTCTAAACCAACAAGAGAAGCACAAAGGAGATTGAACCCTCCTATGATGGAGGTTGTGAAAAAGGAGATACTGAAGCTCCTAGATGTTGGAGTGATCTATCCTATCTCGGATAGCAAATGGGTGAGCCCAGTCCAAGTGGTTCCAAAGAAATCAGGTGTAACGGTGGTAACAAATAATGAGAATGAACTTGTTCCTACTAGGATTCAAACAGGATGGCGAGTTTGTATTGATTATCGTAAACTTAATTCCACAACTCGTAAAGACCACTTTCCTTTACCTTTTATTGATCAAATGCTTGAAAGGTTAGCTGGCCATTCTCATTATTGTTTTCTTGATGGTTTTTCAGGTTATAATCAGATAGCCATTGCTCCGGAGGACCAAGAGAAAACAACATTCACATGTCCATTTGGTACTTTTGCATACCGGCGTATGCCATTTGGTCTTTGTAATGCACCAGCTACATTCCAAAGGTGTATGGTTAGCATATTTTCAGATTATGTAGAGAACATCATAGAAGTGTTTATGGATGATTTTAGTGTCTATGGTGATTCTTTTGATAGATGTCTAGAGAACCTTACACTTGTACTTGAAAGATGCATGGAAACTAACCTTGTTTTGAATTGGGAAAAATGTCACTTTATGGTAGAACAAGGAATAGTTTTGGGTCATGTTATTTCTTCTAGAGGGATGGAGGTTGATAAATCTAAAATAGATATTATGCATTCTTTACCACCTCCCACAAATGTGAGAGAGGTTCGTTCTTTTCTTGGACATGCAGGTTTCTATAGGAGATTTATCAAAGACTTCTCAAAGATCACATTACCTCTTTGCAAGCTACTACAAAAAGATGTGGTTTTCCACTTTGATGATAAATGCAAAGAGGCGTTTGAAACATTGAAGGGACTCTTGACATCAGCTCCTATCATGCAACCACCAGATTGGAATATACCTTTTGAAATCATGTGTGATGCTAGTGACTATGCCATTGGAGCTGTTTTGGGCCAACGGGTTGGCAAAGCCTCACATGCCATTTATTATGCCTCACGAACTCTTAATGATGCTCAATTGAACTATTCCACTACTGAAAAAGAACTTTTGGCTGTTGTATTTGCTTTAGAAAAATTTCGATCTTATTTAATTGGTACTAAAGTAATTGTATTTTCTGACCATGCAGCCCTTAGGTACTTACTCACTAAGAAGGAGGCCAAACCAAGGTTGATCAGATGGATACTTCTCTTACAAGAGTTTGATTTGGAGATAAAAGATAAGAGAGGTAGTGACAACTTGGTTGCGGACCATCTTAGCCGTTTAGTTCATGAAGATGATGCACTACCCTTGAATGAGAACTTTCCGGATGAGCAACTTCTTTTTATAAGAACAACAACTCCTTGGTATGCTGATATTGTTAATTACTTAGTTACCAAGAAGTTGCCACAAGAGTTGACACAAGCTCAAAGAAATAAGATCAAGAGTGATGCCAAATACTACATATGGGATGATCCTTACCTTTGGAAGCATTGCTCCGATCAGATTATAAGAAGGTGTGTACTCGAAACTGAATTTCAATCTATTCTCACCTTTTGTCACTCTTATGCATGTGGAGGACACTTTGGATCCAAAAGAACAGCCATGAAAGTTCTTGATTCTGGATTTTATTGGCCTACCATATTCAAAGATGCATACCTCTTTTGCAAGTCATGTGATCGTTGCCAAAGAACTGGTAACTTAGGTGCTAGAAATCAAATGCCTCAAGCTCCAATACTTATTGTTGAAATTTTTGATGTATGGGGCATGGATTTCATGGGACCTTTTCCTCCTTCTTTTGGTAATCTTTATATTTTACTTGCCGTTGATTATGTTTCAAAGTGGGTGGAAGCAAAATCCACTAGGACTAATGACTCTAAAGTTGTTTCAGATTTTGTCAAGACTAACATCTTTGCTAGGTTTGGAACGCCAAAGGCTATAATCAGCGATAGAGGTACTCACTTTTGCAATAGGACTATGGAAGCACTTTTGAGGAAGTATAACATCACACACAAGGTCTCCACCTCATATCATCCTCAAACTAGTGGGCAAGCTGAAGTGTCAAACCGAGAAGTTAAGTCCATCCTTGAAAAGACAGTTAATCCAAATAGGAAGGATTGGAGTTCACGACTTGATGATGCACTTTGGGCTTATAGGACAGCATATAAGACACCCATTGGTATGTCTCCTTATCGACTTGTTTATGGTAAGCCTTGTCATCTTCCGGTTGAATTGGAACATAAATCATATTGGGCTATCAAACAATGCAACATGGAGATGGATGAGATAGGAAAGAAAAGAAAACTTGACCTACAAGAATTAGAGGAGATAAGGAATGATGCCTATCAGAATTCTAGGATTTACAAGGAAAAAACTAAGGCATTCCATGACAAGATGATATCAAGAAAAGAATTTGTTGTTGGACAAAAAGTTCTTCTCTTCCATTCACGCCTTAAGTTATATCCAGGTAAGTTACGTTCTCGTTGGGTTGGACCTTTTGTTATTACTAATGTATTTACTCATGGTGCAGTTGAAATCCAAAGCCCGAAAACAGATAAGGCATTCAAAGTGAATGGTCATAGATTGAAGCCTTACTATGAGAACTTTCCAATACAAGATGTGGAGGAGTTTCCACTTTTTGAGCCAAAGTATGTTGAATAATAATGGCATGGGTCTAAGTCAAGCTGAGGACAATAAACCAAGCGCTTCTTGGAGAGGCAACCCAAAAGGATGGAGAGCATCTATTATATCAGATTTGCATATTCCTTACTCTCCATCATTCTATCTTTTATTGTTTTTCTTTTCTTTTGTTTAATAGTTCTTTTCTCTTACATATAATTCTTGCATTGGGGGATAATAGCATTACATTGAGGACAATGTAAAAATTATGTGTGGGGGGAAGAATTTAGGATTTTATTTAGAGTGTTTTGTTTTTGAGTCTTTTTATGTTGTTTTTCTTTTTGATCCTTGTTTTGAAAATAACTAGATGTAAATATAATTTTTTTTAACCCCGGTTAAATGGCGGATAACGGTACTCCGTGATTATTTAAATCGGTTCCATCAGCTACCCACAAAACTGATATTGTATATAAATTTCTCTTCCAATTTCTCTTTCAATTTTTTTTTTTCATTCTTTTTTTTCAGGATGGATGATATTCTCACAAGATTGCAGAAACGATTTCCTCCTTTTCCTCGAAATATTTTACTGAAGCTTTACCAAGTTCGACTTGAAAGATTAAGAATGCTTATGCACAAAGGGATTCCTGACGACATACGTTGGATAATTGAAGCCAAGGTACGTGAAGATGAATATCTTCCTGTTTTGCATTTACCAGGTACAGGTAGAAGCACTTTTGCAAAGAAGCGACGAGCAAAGCGCATGAGTTCAAATTGCCACAAATGTGCACGATGGACGTGTAACGGTAAATGTCGTTCTATTGGGATTCCGTCCTCTAATCGAGATGATAAAATTGAATTCATTAAGGATGGACTGAGTAAGGAGAATTTGGGTAATATCCAACTTTCTCTTGAGACGCATCCTAGTGGAGACGTACAAAGAGAAATTCTTGATTTATGGCCGCAATTCCAAAGGGAATGGCAACATCTTGGGAATCTGATGTTAAAAGACCCTGTTTGCCAGCTTGTAAGAAAACTGGATGGGAAGCATATCCTCGACTCATAGAAGGCGTTTAAGCCGTTTCTGGACGTAAAACCAGAGGAAGATGTGAGCCACAATCACAACTACAATAAATGACTTCTCAGCTTTTGGTTTGATTTGCAATAACTTTATTTTGGTTTAATTTACGTGTTGTTCGATTTGTGTAACTATTCTCGTTTTTTTTTTATTTGTCTTTTACGGTTGATTTTTTTTTCTCTTTTTGATTTTCTTCCTGAAATCACGCAAAAATCTTTTGTTAGGTTAACATTTTCTTCTGACAGGTCAGATACACTTTCGGCGACATTATTACTCTTGTCTGATTCACTACTGAGTCCTCTATATATTACACCATGTACTCATTCTCTTTCAGGCACTCGAAGAAAAAAAAATGGCAAGTACTTCATCCCAGCGCATTAAAAAAATTTGTGTCTTTGGAGGTGCTTATCCAGGAAAAAATAACATATTCGCTGATGAAGCCATAAGAGTTGGAGTAATACTTGCCCAACAAAAGATCCACTTGATTTATGGAGGCGGTAGTACGGGTTTAATGGGAGCAGTCGCTACAGCAGCACACGCCGGAGGAAGTCCAGTTCTAGGAATCGTGCCAAAACTATTCACAAGTTTTTGTGGACCTACCGTGGGTAAGGAAATACAAGTCTGGAGTGTCCCTGAACGGATAACAATCATGTACCATTCTGCCGATGCATTCATTGCTTTACCAGGAGGTCTGGGTACATTGGAAGAAATAGCTTGCGTGGCTTCTTGGTCATCTTTGGTCACAAATAAGAAACCCATTGGTTTGCTTAATATTAATGGTTATTTTAGTAATTTGCTTTTATATTTAGATAATGCTGTGGATAATGGATTCATGTTTTCAGAGGCAAGGAGAACCATAATTTCTGCTACAACCATTGAAGATTTACTTAAAAAGCTCCAAGCTTATGAGTGTTTATCTGCTACGGTTGTTTCGCAAACGCTCGAAAAAAGAAAAAGAGATATGGACGAGCAATGAGTGGATTGCACTTTGTCTTTGTGACATTATCTAACATTTTGCTTGTTGTGTCTCAGTTATAATAAGTGGTTAGCAACCTCTGCAGGTAATATCTCCTAAATTCTACCTTTAAAATTTGACATTGGGGACAATGTCATATTTTAGTAGGGGGTAAGGGACATATTTTGCTAATTTAATAAAAAAAAAAAAAAAAAAAATTTTAAGAAGTATTCATTCTGAACAAGGTCTGAGTAAGGGAGACTTGAGACATACCTTGTCAGTTTGATTTCTTCTTTTCAAAAAAAAAAAAAAAAAAAAAAGAGTTTGTTGTGTTTTAAGCAATTTAGAAGTATTCATTCTGAACAAGGTCTGAGTAAGGGAGACTTGAGACATACCTTGTCAGTTTGATTTTAATCTTTTTATGTTTACTTGTTAATTTTTGTTTAGTATTTTAGGATTATTTAGGTTGCATGAGTTTGTTTTGTTTTGAGTCTTAGTTGTTCCTATTCTTATGTTATTAGTTTTTTTCTCTTACACATGATTCTTTCATTTGTGTTAATAGACTTACATTGAGGACAATGTAAGAATTAAGTGTGGGGGGAATGATTTAGGATTTCTTTTATTTTTGTCTACTATTTTTTTTTTTTATGAGTCTTTATTATTATTATTATTTTTAGTGTGTTTTAGTTCCTTTTTAATACAATGATGAGATATGAATTGCATAGGTCTAAACTGGTTATTAGTGAGAAGATTTTCATGAGAATTGAGCTTGATGTCAACCTTTTTATGAGCCAATGTTAATATAATATGTTGATTGAGAAAGAAGCATGTTTAGACTTAATCTGACTTGTATAATCATCCTTGTGAGTTTTTGAGCCTATAATGATTGATGCTTTATACAAATCAATCTAATTTCTTTCTTGAGTGCTCTTATGATTACAGGATTCTCTAGAACTTGCTTTAAACCGTTTGAGACTATATTGATACATGTGACAACATGAATATGATATAGGCATTAGGATTTTTAGCCAGAGCCAAACAGCCATCCCTTATTGATGTTCCAAGAGAACACACCCTTAGTGAACCAATTTGAGCCTACATTGAATAAGCTATCTCTTTGGTAACCATAACTTGTCCCTAACCTAAATATACTTATATCTTTACCTTTGTTCCAAAGATGAATTAGCATGTTTTGAGACAAGTTGCAAAGACATGGGATATTTTTAGTTAAAAATTTGGGTTAGAAACAAGAAATAAGTGTGGGGGGGAAAGAAAAGAAAAGTCAAGAAAAAAAAAATGAAATACTGGCAAATACATTCCTATGTAAAAAAAAAAAAATATATGAATCATCTCTTGAATTTGTGGAAAAAGAAAAAGATGTTACAAAGTCGTTTAGAATGAAGAAAAGGCCCAACATAAATATCCGGCCTAGGTGACTATGTACTTGTAAAGAGTTTTGAGAAGTTTCTTTGTATGATCTTTTTATGTCTCTAAACTTTATGAACTCTTTGGAACCTTTGTGATATCTTTATCCTTTTGTTCTTCAACCACATTACAAACCCCTTGGCCCCATTACAACCTTGATTAAAGACCTCTTGATTCATGAAGTTGTATGATCTAAATAGTGGAGAATAGGTGGACAAGCAAGAATATGGTAGAACTGTTTTCATGAGATTGATTGAGTGTAAACACTTCACCACTACTTTAAAGAGTGAAAATCATGAGGGTATCCCATGTGAGAAGTTGAGATTAAATTTGAACATGCAATATTTTGATTGAGATATGTTATGCTAATATTGGCTTAACTCAAACAATTTACATTCAAGCATGATTTTTTGTGAAATTCTTTAAGCTATTGATTAGTTTATAAGACTTGTTCAAATATTGTATCTAATTTGTATTGAAAGGATTAGGAGTAAATATTTTTAGTATATGCAGTTTATTTATATTTTAGTTTTTCAATGTTTGTGGGTATCGTTCTAGTAAACCCTCACGAGACTAAACTCGTCCACTAGGGACACCTAGGGGTTTAAAGGCTTGTGTCACATGCTAAGTGCCACCGTGATTTCCTACGAAAATGGATTAGATTAGATTTTCTTATTTTATTTTTATTGAGTCGTTGCTAGGGACTAGCAACAATCTAAGTGTAGGGGTGTGATAACTCGTATAATTATATAGTTTTTAGTTATGTTTTATTAATGTTTTGTGTCAAATACGAGTTATTATTGTTTAGTCTAATTGTGTTTATGATCTTTTATATTTTTATGTATTTTGGTATTTTTCACAAGTTTCTTTGAGTGATTTCAGATTACTAGAATTAAGGGCAAATCCAGTTCAGTTTCAGTTCCGACACCTTTTGCCATATCAGCTATATCTCGAGTTTCACTGAAGAAATAAGGCTGAAATTTGTAGCCATGCAAAGCTAAGAGGCATATCTACCTTTTTCATGTTTTACACTTCTTAAAACGGAGTCGTTTTCCCTAGCGAAATCGACCATCAAGTTGGCTGATGTGCAATGACGTCTGTGCTGACATGTTTTCGTATTATGCCCATATATTCTTATCCACATCAGCAAATGAGCTGATTCCAACGGCTATGGTTCCGTAACTGATAGGGGAACCTTTGTCTAGAAGACCATGTGATCCGATCAGGCCTCCAATATTGAAGAAATCGACCATCAAGGTGGCTGATGTGCAATGACGTCTGTGCTGACATGTTTTCGTATTTTGCCCATATCTGCTTAACCACATCAGCAAATGAGCTGATTCCAACGGCTATGGTTCCGTAACTGATAGGGGAACCTTTGTATAGAAGACCATGTGATCAGATCAGGCCTCCAATATTGAAGAAATCGACCATCAAGGTGGCTGATGTGCAATGACGTATGTGCTGACATGTTTTCGTATTTTGCCCATATCTGCTTAACCACATCAGCAAATGAGCTGATTCCAACGGTTATGGTTCCGTAACTGATAGGGGAACCTTTTTCTAGAAGACCATGTGATCAGATCAGGCCTCCAATATTGACGAAATCGACCATCAAGTTGGCTGATCAAAATCGTCATATACCTACCTTTGAAATTTGTAAAGCTTGTCTCTTGTCATTTAGCCCTCCAAAATGTGTATAAATAGAGGGCCTTGGATGATTGTAAGGGATCATATTGGAGATTGGTAGGATATTAGCCATTTTAACAAAATTCTCTAAGTTTTCTTCTTCTTTCTTTTCTCTAGTTTTCTTTTTCTTTAGAAAGAGCAAGAGGTTGGATAATTAATATTCTTCTTCTTCTTCTTTCTTTCTTTTATTTTCTTCTTAGATTTTATTTAATTTTATGTTTATAATGCCTATTCTAGGCTAAACTTCTATTTGGTTAAGGGTGATTTCAAAGCCCTAGACATGTTTTGTGATTGATTTTCAGATTCTATCTATCATTAATTTTCTATCAAAGTTGCTTATGTTCTTCTACAAGAATTGTTCATGATGTTGTCTTGATTTATTTAGGTGTACAACTAGATAGATCTTGATAATTATCTATTGCTAGTTTAGGAGTCTTGATCCGTGTAATTGTCTTGATTTCCTATTCATAAGTGGCAATTTGTGATTAATGATTATGGTCAAGTTTTCAATAATTGCAAAGTGGAACATAACCTAAGTTGAACAATCCGAGCTTATGTGTTTGTTGCTTAGATCAACCTATCTTTCTCATCATAAAGCTGCCATTAAATTGAATTTAGAGAGCTTATTCTAGGTTGTTTAATGGTTAGAGATTAAATAGAGAGCTTGTTCTATTTAATGACAAACTAAGGAAAGATTGGGGTAACAGAGCTTGTTGTTATCTACGGTTGTTAACTTTGATAGTTGGTTGATAATGATAGATCTGAAATTGATTCTTAATGATGTCTAGTGGTGGAGAATGAAACCTTAACCATATTTTTCATATTTGATTCTTCTTACTTACTTGTTTTCTTACTTTTAGTTTGCTTATTTTTAAAAGTATATTTATTTTTATTGGCTGGTTATACCGCCTAATTTGTATATTAACTTTGTTTTATTTTTATTGGCTGGTTATACCGCCTAATTTAGTATATATATTTTCATTGGCTGGTTATACCGCCTAATTTAGTTTATATATTTTTATTGGCTGGTTATACCGCCTTGCATCTTATTCTTATTATTTACTTTAGTTTAAATCTGGCTTCAAAAACCCCTTTTCTTTTATTGTTCTTGAATTTAAGTTTTAAACTATTAACTTATAAACTAAAACCCAATCCCTGAGGACTCGACCCTTGCTAACTACTATACTTACAATTTATCTTTTTAGTGCAAGGTTAAATAAGATACACTCTTTTGGGTGCATCAATATCATTATAATTTATGTCTGTCTATCTTAGTATGTCCCAAAGGAAAACTTAGATATACATTTAATGTTTGTTTTCATATTTATTTATGAAATGACTTGTGACTCAAAGCATTAAATGTATTTGCAGTATCTGCACCCGTTTCACTTAAATCGCATGCTTCATCTGTTGCTATATTTAATGGATTAAATTTCTCTTATTGGAATGAACAAGTCCAGTTTCACTTAGGTGTTCTGGATCTTGATCTAGCACTTCAAAAAGATGAACCTGCTGTTATTACTGATACAAGCAGTGATGAAGAGAAAGCTTTCCATTCTGCTTGGGAAAGATCGAACAGATTAAGCCTAATGTTCATGCGAATGACAGTTGCAAACAACATTAAGTCCACTCTTCCCAAAACTAACAGTGCTAAGGCATTTAAAAAATCTGTAGAAGAGCGTTCTCAAACTGCTGATAAGTCTCTTGCTGGTACATTAATGAGTAATTTGACCACCATGAAGTTTGATGGTTCTCGTGCCATGCATGAGCATGTTCTTGAATTGACAACATTAGCAGCACAATTAAAGAATTTAGGGATGAATGTGGACGAATACTTTTTGGTACAGTTCATTCTTAATTCCTTGCTTCCTGAACAATATGGTCTATTTCAGATGAATTACAACACTATGAAGGACAAGTGGAATGTAAATGAATTTACCAGTATGCTTGTTCAAGAGGAGGCAAGACTTAAAAATAAAAAAGTTCATTATGTTCATCTTTTGAATCATCAAGATGTTCCAAAGAGTTCTAAAAGAAGAGCATGTAAAGGCAAGAAGAAGTTGAATGAATCTTTGAAAGATGCCAAGATCCACAAGAATGAAAAGTGTCTTTTTTGCAATAAAGTTGGACACTTTAAGAAAGACTGCCTGAAGCGTAAAGCTTGGTTCGAAAAGAACGGTAAGCATTGTGCTTACGTAAGTTTCGAATCAAATTTACTTGAAGTTCCTTATAATACATGGTGGATTGATTGTGGTACTACTGCTTATATTTCCAAAACGATGTAGGGATTTCTTACAATCGAAACCATAAAGTCAAGTGAAAATTTTGTGTACATGGGAGATAGAATCCATTTGAAGGCATTGGCACTTATCGTTTAATTTTAGATACTGGACATTATTTGGATTTTTTTTCAAACTCTTTATGTACCTAAATTTATTCGTAACTTAGTTACGGTATCGAAAATATACAAGATTGGTATCACTTTTAAAGTCGGTGATGGATCCTATGGCTTATTTAAGAATAATAAATTTATTGGTTCAGCATATTTATGTGGTGATCTTTATAAGCTTAAGTTGATCATGTTTTTGTTGAATCCTTAATGACATTGCATCATAATGTTGGAACTAAACGTAGTTTAGTTGATGAGAACTTTGCTTACTTGTGGCATCAACGCTTGGATCATATATCCAAAGAAAGAATGCAAAGATTAGTAAGAATGAAATCCTTCCGAATTTGGATTTTACTGATCTTGGAGTGTGTATTGATTGTATTAAAGGAAAACAATCAAGAGACACTAAGAAATGAGCCATAAGAAGTATCCAACTTCTTGAAATTATACACACCGATATTTGTGGGCCTTCTGATACTTCATTTTTTAGTGGAGAAAAGTATTTCATCACCTTTATTGATGATTTTTCATGTTATGGTTATGTTTATCTATTGCATGAAAAATCTCAATCTGTGGATGCATTAGAGATATATATTAATGAGGTTGAGAGGCAATTAGATAAAAAGGTGAAAATTGTAAGGTCAGACAGAGGTGGAGAATACTATGGAAAATATGATGAATCAAGATAGATTCCAGGTCCATTTGCTAAATTCCTTGAAAAACGTGGCATATGTGCTCAATACGCAATGCCAAGAACACCGGAACAAAATGGTGTTGCAGAAAGGCGTAATTGTGGACAGGAAGGAAACCTAGTTTAAGGCATTTACATGTTTAGGGTTGCCCTACAAAAGTAAGGATTAATAATCCACGTGAAAAGAAATTGGACTTTAGAACGATTAGTGGTTTCTTTATTGGATACCCAGAAAGTACAAAGGGTATAGATTTTATTGTCCTAATCATAGTACAAGAATTTTTGAAACTTGAAATGCTAGGTGTCGCAACCTAAAAAATAATAATAAGTCTCATCACGAGACATTACTCGTTAAGTGTGACATTGAGGTAACAAAGGAAAAGACGAATTAATTCCTCTCGAAATAAAATGAGTGTTTTAAAACAACCTCGAAAAAAGACATGGAGTCACCACCAATCTTTTTTGGCTAGGTGTGATCGGCCACCAATTAAAACCAGTTTTGTAAAACATTTTAAAATTAATTAAAATATTTTTTAAAACCAATTTCAAAGTCTACGCTTTTAATCCAGAGAAATCAAATAAGCGGGTTCGGGAGTCGGTAACGTGCGGGGAAGGATTAGCACCCCCACAACGCCCATATAAAACGATACCTTATTAATCGTGTGTTATCTAGAGTCTCGATAAAAAAATCGGTTTTAGATTTGGCATTTTAAAATAATTTCCAATTTTAAAAAAAATAATTCCATTAATTTGAAAATGATCCGGAATTTTATGCACTCAAAATTTTCCTATATTCTCCAGCAAACCCTGTAAAATATAGAAATTTTTATTTATTTGGAAAATCTCCGAACATTTTCATTTTTGAAAAAAAGATATTTCTTTATTAATGATAATTGATTATATCCTTCCCAACAAACCCAGTAGAGAACTCAAGAATTATTTTAACTCAGGAATATCATTATTTTAAATAAAAAAAATGATCTTTTAGAAAACATTTAAAAAATATATGAATATGCAAATTATTACTAATGACATGGCATATGAGTAAATGACATGGCATATGGATTAATGACATGGCATGTTTGACATGGCAAAATCTAGATGACATGGCATAATCTAAATGACATGGTAGAATTTAAATGACATGGCAAAGATCTAAATAAAATTGACAAGAATTGATGACATGATAAAACCTAGATGACATATTAAAATTCTATATGACATAGCAAAAATCTAAATTAAATGGCAAGAATTAATGACATGATAAAACCTAGATGACATATTAGAATTCTATATGACATAGCAAAAATCTAAATTAAATGGCTAGAATTAATGACATGATAAAACCTAGATGACATATTAAAATTCTATATGACATAGCAAAAATCTAATTTAAATGACAAACATTATCATTGAATATTCATAATTATCTTATAATCAAAATGAAAACATAAAACCTAAATCAAAGCAATGACATCACTATGGAATATTCACATATATATATATATATATATATATGGAATTTGTATAACCAAAATAGCAAAAAATAAATGTCATAAAATATGCATGAATATGAAAAATGCAAATGCATGGAAATGTATTTCTCCCACAAAATAAGGATATTCGTATATCTAAAAAGACATCCGACTACCTTTGAAAGAGACCTAAGTTGGATTTTCTAACTCGGATTTAAAAAAATTAGAATTTTTGGACAAAATAAAACTTGGCCTAAAACACCTTTTAAAAGGCTCTAATTTTTCCTAGTTTTGAAACCCGAGGTTGACCAACCTTGACCCGAATCCTAAAAAATTAAATTTTATGATTCAAATAACTTGGAAATTAACCTAAGACAGCAACTAATGTTTTAAATTAGCCTCCTCTTACTGCCTTAAATAAAACAGAAAAATTATTGGTTCATACCAACAAATCTGACTTTACTGACGAGTTTTGGAAACTGTACCCTTCTAAAAAAAATCTAAAAAAATTATGGGAGACTTAGAACATGTCGACCTCTATGGAAAAAAATTGGCTTAATTTTTAGACTAAGGATGACCTACCCGAAAATTCACGAAAAACAGAATAGTGGATAAAAAAAATTACTTAACCAAAAAACATTTTTAAACCTTTGATAAAAAGTCCAAAAATCAGAATAAAATATTAGAGACTCCTCCAAGGTCCTACAACCAGTGGTAAAAATTTCTAAAAATTTGGAAAAGGGTTGCCTAATGAGAAAAAAATCATAAAGTTAAAAAATCTAACTTGACAAATCTTAATTTTTCACAAGTATGCTCATTAATGCTTGCCTTTGAGCCATTGATTGGCTTAACTCAAAAATCAAATGGGAAATGTCAAAATGCATGAAATAAATGACATGGAATATGCATGACCTAGTGTCTAAAATGACATGTAAAATGACATAGCATATGAAAATGGCCTAAATGTCTAAATGAAATGTAAAATGACATAGCATATGAAAATGGCCTAAATGTCTAAATGAAATGTAAAATGACATAGCATATGAAAATGGCCTAAATGTCTAAATGAAATGTAAAATGACATAGCATATGAAAATGGCCTAAATGTCTAAATGAAGTGAAAAATGACATAGATAATAAAAATGACCTAAAACTTAAATGACATGTAAAATGACATAGCATATAAAAATGGCCTAAATGTCTAAATGAAATGTAAAATGACATAGCATATGAAAATGGCCTAAACTATATGACAAATAGCCACAATTTGCAAAAGTATGTCATAAATCAGGAGAACAAGATGGTTAGGAAGAATATAAACACATATAAAGATAAAAAAAATAATAGAAATAAGCAAGTTAAAGTAGCAAATAAATAAATAAATGAAATGAAAAAAATATGGAAATGAACTCCATGGTTGGTATATTGGACAAAGCCCACCCTAACCATTATCACTTGATTCATATCAAGATCATGAAGCCTAACCATTGTTTTATTTGTTTTGAAAAAAAAAAAGAACAACAAGAAAGCTTTCATAAAACCTTTATTAAGCAAAGAAAGTAGTAGAAAATCACATGAAAAATAAAGAATAGCAATAAGAAGAAGGAAGAAAAAATGTAAGAACCAAAGAGGAATGGCTACGTTAGCAAAAACTTTCTTTCTTTTCTTTCAAAAATCTTTTTTTAAAGGTTTTAGATACTGCCCTTGTTTCAAAATCAGCCAACATGTATTTGAAAAAATGAAAAACCCATCTCCTTTTACCCCTTGGCCGGCCACCCCTAGGTTTGGTGTCAATGGTCTAGATCATTTCATTTAATTTCCTACACAATATAAGCCCTTGGATCCAAGATATTCACATGAGAATAAAAATTTCATCTTGCCAATTGATCTTAGCCATTCAAGGATGTACTCATCTTTTCATAACGTGCCTAAGCCATTGGATGAGCAAAGATATTTATTTGGCTACATGCATTTCCAACCATTTGATGACTTATGCTCATCTTTCTTCCACCAATATTGACCATTGGATGAGGACATTTGCATGACAATAAAAATTCCATCTTGCAATTAGATCTTGGCCATTCAAGGATGTACTCATCTTTTCATAAGGTACTTAGGCCTTTGGATGAGCAAGATATTTTCATGACATTAAAAATGACATCTTGTAGCTTGATTTGGACCACTTGATGAAATGAATTAAATCTAAACCCTTCCCCCATGCATGGCCAGCCAAAGGTCTGGAATATTCCAGCAATTCCTTCACCTTTCATATTTTTTTAATTGCAAATTGGACCCTTTCGGTTTCTTTGGTAAAATTATACTTTGGCCCCCAAAACTTGATTTTATTGCAAACGGACCCCAAATTTGGGTTTTTTTCCAATCCATCCAAATAAATATAATATTGAGATCTGGAGATTTTCAAAATTTTTCGAGCTCGTTTCCTATTTTTCTCGAAATTTTCTCTTAGATTTTTCGGTTAGTGGAACCCAAAATTCACCTTTTTCATTTGAACTCCAATTCTGGATTTTCTTCACCAATCTCTTCCAAAAAAAATATAAAACTCAGATCTGGAAGTTTTCATAATTTTTGGAGCTAGTTTCCTATTTTTGTCGGAATTATCTTCTGGAATTTTTGCTTAGTGCACCCGAACTTTGCCATTTTTCAAATGAGCTCCGATTCCAGATTTTTATTCATCAATCTCTTCCAAAAAATATAAAAATCAGATCTACAAGTTTTCATAATTTTTGGAGCTCGTTTGCTATTTTTCCCGAAGTTATCTTTTGGAATTTCGGCTCAGTACACTCGAACTTTGCCATTTTTCAAATGAGCTCCGATTCTGGATTTTTATTCTCTAACCTCTTCCAAAAACTATAAAACTCGGATCTAGAAGTTTTCAAAATTTTTGGAGCTCGTTTACTATTTTTTCCGAAATTATCTTCTGGAATTTCGGCTCAGTGCACCCGAACTTTGCCATTTTTCAAATGAGCTCCGATTCCGAATTTTTCTTCTCCGATCTCTTCCAAAAATTATAAAACTCAGATTTAGAAGTTTTCATAATTTTTGGAGCTCGTTTACTATTTTTCCCGAAATTATCTTCTGAAATTTCAGCTTAGTGCACCTAAACTTTGCCATTTTTCAAATGAGCTCTAATTCCGGATTTTTCTTCGCCGATCTCTTTCAAAAATTATATAACTCACGACTGCAAGTTTTTAGAATTTTTTGAGCTCATTTGCTATTTTTTTCAAAATTATCTTTAGGATTTTCCAATATTGCCCTTCAACCTCCAAAGCTTCGTTTTTACTCGAAACGGGTCCGATTTCTAGATTTTATTTTTCTACTGCCTTTGCCATATTTATGATTAAATTCCTCTCCGATTTACTTGAATTTGATTTGGTCCGAAAACGCCCAATTTTTACGATTAAATTCCCCTCCGATTTAGTTTTTCCCTTTTCAAACTCGAAATTTTTTTCATTTTTCCATTTTGCTCCAATCGGCTCTTCCTTTGGAATCACTTCAAACTAGGCCTTGGGCTATCCTTGTTTAGTCATTCTTTATCAACTGGGGGCTTCAATTTCACCGAATTGGGCCATCTTTGACGTTGTCCCCAAATTTGCAAAATTCACCATTTTTAATCGAAACCCTAATTTTCTGTTTTTCTTCCAAATTGACTCTTCCTTTGGTTTTGCTTCCAATTGGCCTTTCCAATACCCGTAGTCATTAATTATATTCCATTTGGACCCTCCAATTTCAACCAATTCGTTCGTTTAAGCATTTTTCCCCAAATTTATCGAATTAGAGCTTTCCCTACACTGAAATTTCAGGTATCCCTCTTCCGAACACCATATTTTTCGTTGTAGACCTTGGATTATCAAAAAAATTTCACCATTGTTCAATTCAACTTCAAATCTTGATTTTGATTAAGAGTTGACTTTTTCAATGGTTGACTTTTTGGGGTTGACTTTTTAGAGTTGACTTTTTCAAAGTTGACTTTTTTTTAATGGACTTTTCATGCTGAACTCCGAATCACAAGTCTTGGAGGACCATCTACAATATGAGAAGAGATTTTTTGCATTCTAAAATGGTACAAGGGAGAATTTACCTGGTTTAAGGGGCCTGTACAAAGTTAGGTGTCTACAGCTGCCCTCTTTGGCTATTGCTGAGAATCAGGAATCAGGCAAAGATAAATAGACAATAATTTTGTCCGGTTAGTGAAATCACATGTTTAGAAAAGGAAAGAGAGTTTGCTTTATTCTTCATTTCCATTTATTTCATCATCATTTCTTTTTCTTTTTATTTTTTATTTTTTATTTTTTATTTTTTATTTTTTATTTTTTCTTTTTCTTTTTCTTTTTCTTTTTCTTTTTCTTTTTCTTTTTATTTTTCTCTTTTTTTTTTGTTTTTGAAAAAAAAAACTGTTAATAGAAGATTTTGTCCTTAAATTGAGTTTCTTGACTAATCAAGGCTCGACCCGTCTTAAAAAAACGAGTTCGATTTGCAAGAGAAGAAAATATCTCGACGGTGGTCTCGGGGCTTTATCTTGTCTTGGTGTCAGTTGTGTTGGGTTTAAACAGAAATTACCTCAACGGTGGTCTCGAGGCTCGACTCATTTGAGAAGAAGAACGAGTTCGATTTAAAAACAAAAGGAATGCCTTAACATCAATCCTGGGTTTGACTCATTTAGAAAACAAGTTCGATCTGAAAACAAAAATACCTCGATAGTGGTCTCGAGGCTCGACTTATTTGAGAAGAAGAACGAGTTCGATTTTAAAACAAAAAGAATGCCTTAGCGACGATCCTAGGGTCGACTTATTTAGAAAACAAGTTCAATTTGAAAAGGAAAATACCTCGGCGGTGGTCTCGACTATTTTTTTTTTTTTAAAACAAGTTCGATTTAAGCAAAAGAAAATACCTCGACGGTGGTCTTGGGATTCGACTCATTTGAGAAGCAGAACGAGTTCGATTCAAAAATAAAATACCTCGACGGTGGTCTCGGGGTTTGACTCATTTGAGAAGCAGAACGAGTTCGATTTAAAAACAAAATACCTCGACGGTGGTCTCGGGGTTCGACTCATTTGAGAAACAAAACAAGTTCGATTTTAAAACAAAAGGAATACCTTAGCGACGATCCTGGGGTTGACTCATTTAGAAAACAATTTCGATTTGAAAACAAAAATACCTCGACATTGGTCTCAAGGCTCGGCTCATTTGAGAAGAGAATGAGTTCGATTTTAAAACAAAAGGAATGCCTTAGCGACGATCCTGGGGTCGTCTCATTTAGAAAATAAGTTCGATTTGAAAAGGAAAATACCTCAACAGTGGTCTGGGGGCTCGACTCATTTTTTTTAAACAAGTTTGATTTAAGCAAAAGAAAATACCTCGACGGTGGTCTCGGGGTTCGACTCATTTGAGAAGCAGAACGAGTTCGATTTAAAAACAAAATACCTCGACGGTGGTCTCGGGGTTCGACTCATTTGAGAAGCAGAACGAGTTCGATTTTAAAAACAAAATACCTCGACAGTGGTCTCGGGGCTCGACTCATTTGGGAAGCAGAACGAGTTCAATTTGGGGAAGCAAAATTTCCATGAGCTGCAATGTTAGCCGAATGCAGTGATGAAAATGACATGTTTTGCAAATGCTTGTAGGATGTATGTTTCCTAAGGATGAATGCAATCAAGTGATTGTGTCATTATTTCTAATCCATGATTTCTTTAAGGTTCACGGAGTGTCTGACTTCATGACGAAGTCTTCAACTTTTCACTAATGCCCCCACTTGAAGAGCTTTCAATCAAGATAAATTGTCAAAGAGTCCCAGTTTATGACTTCACTGAAATTCACAAGTTTTCTGACTTCATGACAGAGTCTTCAACACATTCACTCTTTACCTCCACTTGGTGAATTTTCCCATCATGATGTGTTGTTGTGTTTCCAAATTTTAGTGGTTTCCAAACCTCTTCTAAAATTTAAATCTACTCCTTAGTAATACACTGAAATCCTTTTGTTTAAAGATTTTTTTTATGTTTACTAAACATCATTCAATTTTATAACAATCAAAATGCATCACAAAATGTATGAAAAAAGGTATGAAACAACCAAATGTCATAAAAGGGATAACAAGAATTTATTGCAATAATGTTTTAGATGACAGAGGTGAATATCAAGGATACAAGAAACAAATGTAGAGTTGTAGGTTGCAGATGCGCCAGATGCGGAATATCTTGGACCCTTCCTTCTTCAGTTCATCTGAAATTTCTCTTGAATGAGCAATTTACTTGGGTAATCTCTCGGCTTTCGTAGTTGCGTCAGACTGAGTTTTTCCCATTTCTTCTGATTTTTTGATACTTTCTCTCCCTTTACACGGAGCATTGGTTCAATCCTTAATCAGTACTTGAGCCACCCTTTGCGGGTTTTCAACCCAAGTGTCCCCCATTCGGTATTAAGTCGCCCTTTGCAGGTTTTGGGCTTAAACATCTCCTTTTACATTCTTTTTTTTTTTTGTGTTCTACCATGCATCTGAGAATTCTAAATGCTTCCGAGGTAAAATGTCAATTTAAAAGATGGGATGAATTCGTAGAAAAAAACCCTTCAAATTAAATATCCACGCTTGATCAAAATGGACTTTTAAAAGTATGTAATGTAGGCCAAGGTTCGGGTTTAGAAAGAAATGGTAAATAGGCCCAAAATGTGTTTAAGGGTGATTAGGTCAAGGATCATTCCATGAGGAGGATTCATTCTTGAAACATTCGTTTCTTTTTGGACTTTCCTTTTCTTTCATTTTTTTGGAATCTTTTTCTTTCATTCTTGGCTTTCATTTGCCATTCTTTGATTTCACACATTTTTTTCGATGGCTCTTTTCGCCATGATTTTTGGGAGGTTATTTTTCTTCACATCTGCCCTCCAGTGTAGAGGGTGATCCTTGATCAAGGTTCAAAGAAAGAAAGAATTCCTAAGGCTCAAAGGGTTGACTACGGATAATTTCTTCTTAGTGAAAGGAATATGAAAGATGGCCATTCATCATATCAAGCACGAATATTCTCATTGAAAAGCAATCCTCAGGGGAAATAGATATATAGAATTTTCATTTTTACATTTGGAATCATTTGAATTTCCTTGTGCACAACATCACACTTTTTTTTTTCTTTTTCATTCTTTTTCTTCTTCAAGCATAGTACTTCTTCAATTCGTCAGCATTCACGGGATTTCTCAAGTCATCCCCGTCCATCCGAGTCAGAAACAATGCTCCTCCATAAAAAGCTCTCTTTACCACGTAGGGCTCTTCCCAATTTGGAGCCCATTTTCCTCGCTGATCCTTCACTATAGGGAGAAATTTTCTTAGTACCAACTCTCCTTCTCGGAACTGCCTGGGATGAACCTTTTTGTTATGGGCTTGAATAATCTTTTTCTAATACATCTGTCCATGGCAAATTGCTTTCATCCTTTTCTCTTCGATAAGATTCAACTGTTCATAGCGAAAACTAACCCACTCTGCCTTCTAAAACAACCTCCATCAAAACACGAAGGGAAGGGATTTCAACTTCAATAGGTAACACTGCCTCCATTCCATATACCAAAGAAAATGGTGTGGCACCCGTAGACGTGCGAACCAAAGTACAGTATGCGTGAAGAGCAAAAGACAAGATCTCATGCTAGTCTTTGTACATATCGGTCATCTTTTCAACGATCTTCTTGATGTTCTTATTGGCTACTTCTACTGCCTAATTCATTTTCGGACGATAAGGTGCTGAATTATGATGCGTGATCTTGAACTGAGTACACACTTCTCTCATGATCTTATTGTTCAGATCAAGAGCATTGTCTGAAATGATTCTCTCTGGCAATCCATACCGGTATATAATTTTCTTCTTGACGAATCTGCATACTACTGACTTCGTTACATTCGCATAAGAAGTGGCTTCCACCCACTTTGTGAAGTAATCTATGGCCACTGGGATAAAACAATGTTTGTTTGAAGCTTTCGGGGTAATAGGCCCGATCATATCCATTCCCCACATCGAAAATGGTCATGGTGCAATCATGACATGCAATGGTGATGGAGGCACATGAATCTTATCTGCATATATCTGACATTTATGGCACTTCCAGGAATAACTAATGCAATCTACTTCCATCGTTAGCCAATAATATCCTGCCCTCATAATTTGTTTAGCAAGCATGTGACCATTGGCATGAGTGCTACATATCTCTTTGTGGACTTCTTCAATGATTCTCCAAGATTTGGTAGACCCGACACACCTCAATAGAACTTAGTCTTTCCCTTTATTGTAGAGAAACTCACCATCTAAAACAAAACCCATTGCCAATCTTCTCATAGTCCTCTTATCATTTTCTGCTGCTTGTTCAGGATACCATTGACTCTTGATGTATTGCAAGATGTCGTAATACTAAGGGAGGCCATCTGCTTCTTCTTCGATACTCATGTAGTGGGCAGGAGACTCGTATATGCTCATCTTTATTGGCATGACTTCAGCCTCTTCTTTTACTTTAAACATTGACGATAAGGTGGCTAAAGCATCTGCTATTCGATTTTCTTCTCGGGGAAGTAATTGAAACTCACTTCTTCGAATTCCTCTATCAGACTCAGTATGAGCTCTCGATATCGAATTAACTTTGCATCTCAGGTTTCCTATTCTCCCCTTAGTTGGTATATCACTAGGGCTGAATCTCCGAAAACTTCCAATGTTTTGATCTTTCTATCTACGGCAGCATGAAGGCCCATAGTACACGCCTCATATTCAGTGATATTGTTTGTACAATCAAAATGCAATCTGACAATGAAAGGATAATAATCTTCCTCTGGGGATATGAGCATTGCGCCAATCCGCGCCCTATGACATTAGATGCGCCATCAAAGTACATTTTCCATTTTTTCTTCTTAGAGGGAATCCCATCTTCTTGCGAGACACACATCAAGTCTTCATCAGGGAAATCAAAGTTCAAAGGCTCATAATTTTCAACTGCCCGACTTGCTAAGAACTCGGCTACTGCACTACCCTTTATAGCTTTTTGACTCACATACACAATGTCGTACTCTGACAACAAAACTTGCCATCTTGTCGTTCTTGTTGATAGGGAGGATACTTCCAACATATACTTGATGGGATCTAGCTTGGCAATCAACCACGTCATATGGTACAACATGTATTGTCTGAGCCTTCGAGTTGTCCAAGCTAAGGCACAACAAAACTTTTCTACCGATGAATACTTCAGCTCATACTCTGTGAACTTCTTGCTGAGGTAATAAATTGCTTGTTCTTTCTACCTTGTTTCATCATGCTGCCCCAATACACAGCCCATAGATCTCTCAAATACTGATAAATACAGTATCATTGGTTTCTCCTATTCAGGCAACATTAGCACTGGTGGGTTGGATAGATAGTGCTTAACTTTATCAAAGGCGATCTGACACCTTTCATCCCATTCTCCCGGATCACGCTTCTGAAGTAACTTAAATATTGGATCACATTTGTCAGTTAGCTGAGAAATAAACCGAGCAATGTAATTCAATCTTCCTAGAAAGCTTCTTACTTTCTTCTGATACGAGGTGGTGGCAAGTTCTGGATGGCCTTCACTTTATCTGGATCAATCTCGATTCCCCTCTTTCTGACGACAAAACCTAACAACTTCCCCGAAGTGACTCCGAAAGTGTATTTTGCCGGGTTTAGTTTGAGTCAAAACTTTCTTAATCTTTCGAAGAGCTTCTTAAGATTCGTAACATGCTCATCTTCTCCATGTGACTTTGCGATCATGTCATTAACATAGACTTCGATCCCCTTATGCATCATATCATGAAACAAAGTTACCTTGGCTCTCTGGTATGTTGCCCCGATATTTTTCAATCCAAACGACATCACCTTATAGCAAAATGCTCCCCACATCATCACAAACGTGGTTTTCTCCATATCCTCCGATGCCATCTTAATCTGATTGTACCCTGAGAATCTGTCCATGAAGGAAAACATAGAGCTCTTTGCCGTATTATCTACCAAGGTATCAATGTGAGGCAAAGAGAAATTACCTTTAGGACTGGCCTTATTCAAATCCCGGTAATCAACACACATTCATACTTTGCCATCTTTTTTCAAAACTGGGATAATATTCGCTACCCATTTCGAAGATTTTGCCACTTCCAAAAACCAGGCGTCGAACTGCTTTTTCACCTCTTCTTTCACCTTTAACAGGATGTCAGGCCTCATTCTTCTCAATTTTTGCTGAATTAGCTTGCATTCTGGCATTAGAGAGACCTTGTGAACCACAATATCGAGATCTAACCCTAGCATGTCTTGGTATGACCATGCAAATACATCGACATATTCTCGGAGTAAGGCTATCAGTTCACACTTTGTTGATGGTGACACTGAGGTCCCAATTTTGACCTCTTTTATTTCTTCTCCACTTCCCAGGTTTATCACTTCTAACGGCTCCTTATGAGGCAATACTTGCTTATCCTCTTATTCTATTATTCTTAATAAATTCGGGGACAGACCATAATCTTCGACATCTTCGTTGACATCGAAATCACCCATGCAAATGGGTCTTTCAAAATCAATTTCAAAATTATTGACAGGACGGTCCTCATATTCCACATCCGTACACCTGCAAATAGGTGAGGAAGAAACAATATAAGAAGGCATATAGGCAATTAATAATGAAAGAAAATGAAAGAACAAAAATGAAAGAATATGGACACATCAATATGAAGAAAATGCATCATGATTGTTATTTATTAAATGAAGAGTTTTAAACATAAGCCCTTAAAGAAATATTCTTAATGTCCTTGGGTAGAGACAATTAAGATTGTTTCAGAGTATTACTCTGGAGTAGACCTAAAAACTATAAGAAGCTTAGTCGCACTCTAGTTTGTTAATTCATAGCCCCGTGGACATGGGCGCGCCATCCAACTTGTATTTCTATTTCCCATTCTTTCTTCCCCGGCCATGCAGATTACTATGTCTTGCATCTATTCTTCCTTGCTCATGTAGAACTTCACAAAGACTTGTTCTATCATTACTAACACATCATCATAATCATTCTCTCCAAACTCAAAGCCAGTCGAACAGAAGATGTAAAGGATTGGTGGGAAAGTCATGGGCTCCCACTCTATATCCATACCCGAGAGACAGGCCATCCTCCTCTTTCGATTTTACTCCATTTGTTTTCTCTTTTCGTGAGCTTTTGGGAGATATTCGAGATTGAATCGGTCCTTTTTCCCGGTTACTTCAATTGCTCTAGCCATCCCTTTGAGGTATTTCCCTAGTCCATTTCCTGCTCTGCAGCCTTTCCCTACTGTCGTTTCACCCCCAACCTGGTATTCCTAGACAGCTTCGGCTCTAGAATTTTACATCTTTTAGTAATGACCACAGCATTAACGGATTCCATTGACCTGAATGAGCATTATACAACATCCTCATTCGGTTCTATATAAGGGGAGTCAGTGGACGTAGATGCTATGATGTCCTCCTCTCCCGATACGCTGACCAGGCGTCCTTCCATTACAAACTTCAATTTCTGGTGGAGAGATTATGGTACTGCCCCAGCAGAATAGATCCATGGTCGTCCCAATAAACAGTTGTAAGACGGGGTAATATCCATAACTTGGAAATCAACTTTATAGATACAAGACCTGTCTCAAGTGGGACTTCAATGGTTCCCATCGCTTCCAGTCAGGTGCCATCAAAAGCTCTGACTATAGTGTGGCTTGGTAGCATGTAGGACATGTCAACCGATAGTTTAGACAAGGTCGACAAGGGCATCACATTCAACGAAGAACCATTATCCAGGAGTACTCATGGTAGAATGTGCCTTTTGCAAGTAGTCATGATATGAAGGGCTTTAGTAGATCCTACAGCGTTGGATGGTATTTCATCAAAACTGAAGAAAATGTGATCATCTGCTGTGATGTTCCCCACCAACCGATCTAACTTCTCCACTGATATGTTATTGGCCATATATGCTTGATTCAAAATCCTTAGTAGGGCATTTCTATGCGGCTCTGAGTTCAGCAGCAGTGAAAGGATCAAAATCCTCGCTGGTTGACAGTGCAGTTGTTCTACCACACTGTACTCGCTGTATTTTATAAACTTCAAGAATTCGCAGGCCTCTTTCTCATTTACCGGCTCTTTCACCTTGTTAACCAAAGTTGAATTTTTTTATATTCCCTTTGACTGATCCATCTCTGTATAGACCGATTCTAATATTCTCTTACCTTTGTCAAATCCTCCTACCTTTCCCATAGGACTTTGTTCAACGATTCTGAGGGCATAGCATCTACCACTGCAAGTTAGATGTCCTACACCTGTTATATCGATTGATGTTTGCTGACTTGAAGAGCCCGACTTTACCATACTGTAGTCGTATCTCCAAGGTGCGGTCTTATTCTCCTTGTATGGAAAGAAGATGGTAACTCTATAATCAACTTTGACGTGGTTTCTTCCTCAATCGGGATAGCCTTTTCTTTCGGCTCATCATAATATATAACCAAAGGTCTGCCCACCCCATAACCAGCTGTATTCTCAGTAGTATCTACCTCTTCCTCTGTTTCTTCATAGTATAGGGCCTAGCCCTCATCATTTTCTGAACCTTGGCCAAAAAACCTTCACACCTTTGTATAGTATGACCCTCACATCTATGAAACGGACAAAAATCCTCTACCTTGCTCGCAACCATTTTCAAACTGGCTTCATCCTGAAATAACCTAGCCTTGACCATTTCAAACCATACTTTTATCATTGGCGTCTTCACCTCACTGATATCCCTTTTTAACCTGCCAACTTCCCCTGACAAAACTGCATTCACCTTGGCCTCCGTGTGATTGGGCAATGGGTTTCCCACAATATTATGCCCAGTCTTAGATCCGAACTTTATGACCCCAGTATCAATTAAGCTTTGGACCTTTCATTTAAAAGCGATGCAGTCCTCAGTAGAATGCCCTTGAATTCCCTCATGATATGCGCAATTAGCATTTACGTTATACCATTTGGGATATGGTGGTTTCAAGGGTTGGAGGTATAATGGTGCAACGAGCTGCTCCTGTAATAGTTTAGGGTATAACTCACCATAGGTTGTAGGAATAGGATCAAATTGAGGCTTTTGATTATTCCTCGATGGTCTTTGGTCATTGCGAATAATATTTTGGATGTTTGGTACGATGTTTTGGGGAATGACTATTTGCGGGGATATGCCAATTGGGTAGGGTTGTTGCGGTATGGCTGTGTAAGGAAATGGGTTTTGGGTAAGGTGGTTCACGACAGTATAGTAGGGATTGTATGCTGGGTAAGGTGTATAAGGTACAGGAGGTGTATAGGGACGGTGGTTATAACTGACTATATGAGTTTTCCCTTCTTTCTTTTTGGCGGGGATCGTCTTCTTTGAAGTAGCAGATTCTCCATCTTCCATATTTCCACTCTTAATGGCAGCTTCTATCATTTCACCAGCTATGACCATATCCGCAAAATCCTTAGTGGCATTACCCACCAACTTGTCATAGTACAGTGTCTTTAAACTATTGATGAAAAGAACTGTAGTTTCCTTATTGGTCAGAAGGGGTTGCACCTGAGTGGCTAGATCTCTCCACCTTTGAGAATACTCCTTGAAGCTTTCAGTAGCTTTTTTCTCCATGTTTTGCAGCGATAATCTGTTGGGTATCATATCAGATACGTGCTTGTAATGTTCCATAAGGCTCTGGCCAAATCCATCCAAGGGCAGATATTAGTCCAGGTTAACTGATTATACCAACGGGTTGCAGAACCTGTTAAGCTGTATTGGAAGCAGTGGATGAGCAACTTTTCATCCTCATCATGCCTCATCATTTTTTGGCAGTACATGGTTAAGTGTGCCGAAGGGTTGGTGGTCCCATTATACTTTTCAAAATCTGGTACCTTAAACTTAGGGGCAATTACTAGGCCATGCACCAGACTCATTTCCTTGGCATCCAGGCTGCCAAATAATTCTACACCTTCCATGGCCCTTAACCTCTCTTCCAATAACTAATACTTTTTCTGTGATTCAGTAGATTCAATCTTCTTCAATTCAGCCATCTTTGCTTTCTCTTTCTCAGCGAGATCTTCAAAATTCGAAACATCAACAAGATCAGTTGGGTCAGCCCTCTTGTTGGCATTTCCAGGAGCCTGGTTCTTTGCTTCTGCCATCGGTTGGATAAAAACAAAAGGCGCTACCCCTGTCGGAAACTCATTTCCAGCATTTTGGGATGTTTGGCCATTTAATTATACGACTTTAGGTCAGCCCTCTTGATTTACTACCACTCTTTCCACAACTGAATTCTTAACCGGCCATTTCTGCCTAAGCATGGCATTCATCATTTCTATAAGCTTGACCATCTGTTCTCTCAATTCTTCCTGGGATTTAGCCAATTGCTCTTGCAGTTCCTTCTGAGACCTTTCCATCCTTTCGATACGGGCATTCTGTTCATTTTCCATAATTTTGGCCTGAGATCTGGTATTATAACGGTGTTGAAAATCTGGTTCTTTCAGAGGACGCCCAATTTTTACCTTGAGTTCAAAAACCATGGATTAGAACTCTGTGATTTATTCTTTATGTTTTATTATGATGAATGAATGAATATATAATGGAATGAATAAATGAATGACTAAGTACATGAATATGTATAATAAATGAATAAATGGATGAATATATAATGAAATGAATGAATGAATGACTAAGTACATGAATATGTATAATAAATGCATGAATGCATTTGAAAGTATTGGCCCCGGGATAATTTTAACCAAACGATCTTCCATTGATTTCCGAAATTAAATACATTAAGGATAAAATAACAAGATCTGTCTTAAGGCAATCCAATAGTTCGCCCATATATTTCAAAGTGTCCTTACAAATTGATGATCCTAAAGTAACCTTCCCGGATCTCGGACTTTCCTTCACAACCCCCTTTTGATTGCTTTGCCTTTCAATCTGGCCCGTAATCCATCATTTTCCAGCTGACATCTCAATAGTTCAGTAGGAACAGTAGTGTGTGAGCTTTCTTTGACTTGTTTCTCTTGCTCAAGTCTGTCGGCTCGGGCTTCTCCTTGTTTCACTCTCTCTTTCCAATAGTCATTCTCTTTTCAGAGGTAGTCGACTTCTTTCTGCCATACCTCGGAAGACTTGATGGTCCCTTCAAATTTTAACTCGAAAAGGAACCTTTTATTTTCCAAGTGTAGTTCCTCGATATCACCCTTGACAGTGTCCCTTTCTCTCTTGACCTTTTCCGCTTCCCTTCCCCGAATCGAATTCCTAGTCTTCAAGTTATCGATCTCTTCTTCGAGTCGGGCAATCTCTTTGCTCATTTGGGCCTTTTCTTTTTCAAATTTTGACCTTGCAATTTCTAACTTCGATGGCGCTCCCTTTGGTTGTGAATCCGTGAGTTGAACCTCTTCCCTATCAGACGTCAACAATCTATCATTAACCCTCCTATCTCTCCATATCAGGTAGTCGGGAGTGATGATGTCGGTATATCGAGCCACCTTTGTCTGATGAGTCTTCTTCCATGCCTGAATTATTTCCTGCACCTTTCTTGAGTACCCCTCCTCTCCGTAGGTAAACTCTGATAAACCTAGTCCATGAGTCGCGGGTGTGAATTGTCGAGACTCGACCTGTGTTTGCACCAATAGAGGTGCGTAACTCACAGCTCCCCAAATTCCAAGTAGTGGAACCCCCGGCTTGTCCCCACATTTATACAAAATCGACATAGGAACCATTCTCGGAGCTCTCCAAGTTACTATCTCACCCTTAAGATTTCGAAGCATGTTGATCCATTGCTCTTCATTTTTATCCTCGGGCCAATCCCTTTTAAGGAACTCACAGATCAAAACTAGGGATTTCATGTACGGCTTGAAAGAAACATCCTTCGTCTTCCAGAAGTGACTCTGAATCCAAACATAGAGGAGTTGCACACATCCTCTGAATCTCCATTTTCCTTCCCTTTTACAAAAATTCAAAGTTCGGATAGTTTCTGCTGTGATGGTCGGAGATGGGTTGATCTTCTGTTTCGATCTCTCGAAGAAGTCAAACAAAGCCACATCCACATGACCCAATATCTTCGGGAAGATAACTAACCCGTAGATGGCTAAAGCAAAGATAGCCTTGGCTTTTCTCTATCGGAGTGACTCAATATCAATTGTCGGAGAATCTCCCATGGGATACACTCGTTTTCTACTTCTTATCCACGTAACTCTCAACCCATTTTGTATCCATTCCCGTGATCTTGGCCATTTTCTTCTTGAACCCTGCGATTTTCACATTTTTCAAATATACCCGATCTGGACTAGAAAACTCAATACGTAACAAGGCCGAGTATTCTTCAATAGTTAGGGTCATATCCTCCTTGTTGAAAGTAAAACACCTATAAGCAGGATTCCAGAATTGTATTATGGCTTGAATCAACCCACTACTGACCTTAACCAGGATTAACAGTGCTATGTCTCCATATTTTTGGGTGAAGGTTCATTTTTCTATACATCCCACTGATTCCAAAAGTCGGTTAACCCTCAAAGATTATTCTATCGAAGATCCATCTTTACCTTTTTCGACAACACTGACACATAACCTTTCTTTGAGCAATCCTCTTCCTCCCTCTGAGCTTTTTCTGATCATGCCCTAACCACTGCATGATCCTCTGTTACTGAAATGAACTGACATTTCATGAAAATCCTTTAGGTTGAAAACTATCCTGAGGCCAATAAACTTCAAGTGCATGATGGTGTCAATGATGCATGACAAAGAAAAAAAAGGAAATCAATTAGTAAGGAAATCAATTCAGAAGTATGAAACGAATAACAGTATGCTAATCAAATAATTGTCCCAAAAATATTAACAGAATTTTGGTATTACGACGCCTTTGGGACGAGATAACAAGCTTATTATGGGCGATACAATGGTCGTTCATCATCACCCAATTTGTAAGATCTAAGATATAGAAAGATGGTAAGAGGTTGAAAATATTCCTCCATGTGTTCTTAACTTCGGGTATCTAATGAAAATCTAGCATGGCTTTGCCTAAGTTCATTATATGAGGTTGAATTCAGTTCTAAAGGCCCCAAATTGTTCCTCACTGTCACCGGTGAAGGCTAGTAAGGCACCCCGATAAAAACGGGTTCAATTTGTTAGAGTATATTTTCCTAAGCCCATACGAAGGATTATCACGAAGGCTTTAGGTATTTTATACATCGAAAGTGTTTCACTAGCCCATACGGAGGACCATCACGAAGGCGTAGCTACTTTAATTCCACTTAAAAAGGACGGAACCCGGGTAGAGAGTTCATGTTATGCAAATGCAAGTGCAGTGTGTACGGAGGAACAAAACAAACCTTTCACCACCTATTCTATAACCCTTATTCTATATAACCCAATAAGATAAGACAACGTAAAGCATCAATTAAGCAAAAAACAATTATATGCAACAAAATAACCAGAGAACAATAATAATATGCATGCACATGATTATGGACATATTCAAAAACATTTTATTATTTTCCAAAATTTTTCTTATTATTGAAAAATATGGGAATTAAAATTAAATACCGAATAAAAACCAACAAAATCGAGACATTGATAACACACGACTAATTCTAGGTCTGACTCTCTAAATGTCCCTAGTGGAGTCGCCAAGCCGTCGCAACCTAAAAAATAATAATAAGTCTCATCGCGAGACATTACTCGTTAAGTGTGACATTGGGGTAGCAGAGGAAAAGACGACTTAATTTCTCTCGAAATAAAATGAGGGTTTTAAAACAATCTCGAAAAAAGACATGGAGTCGCCACCAATCTTTTTTTGCTACGTGTGATCGGCCACCTATTAAAATCGGTTTTGTAAAATATTTTAAAATCAATTAAAATATTTTTAAAAACCAATTTCGAAGTCTGCGCTTTTAATCCAGAGAAATCAAATAAGCGGGTTCGGGAGTCGGTTACATGCGGGGAAGGATTAGCACCCCCATAACGTCCCTATAAAATGGTACCTTATTAATCGTGTGTTATTTCGAGTCTCGGTAAAAAAATCGGTTTTAGATTTGGCATTTAAAAATAATTCCCAATTTTAAAGAAAAATAATTCCGTTCTTAATTTGAAAATGATCTAGAATTTTATTAACTCAAATTTTCCTATATTCTCCAGCAAACCAGATAAAATATAGAAATTTTTATTTATTTGGAAAATCTCCGAATCATTTTCATTTTTGAAAGAAAGATATTCCTTTATTAAGGATAATTGATGATATCCTCCCCAGCAAACCCGGCAGAGAACTCATGAATTGTTTTAACTCGGGAATATCCTTATTTTTAAAAAATTGATCTTTTAGAAAACATTTAAAAAATATATATGAATATGCAAATTATTACTAATGACATGGCATATGAGTAAATGACATGGCATATGGATTAATGACATGGCATGTTTGACATGGCAAAATCTAGATGACATGGCATAATCTTAATGACATGGTAAAATTTAAATGACATGGCAAATATCTAAATATAATTGACAAGAATTGTGACATGATAAAACCTAGATGACATATTAAAATTCTATATGACGTAGCAAAAATCTAAATTAAATGGCAAGAATTAATGACATGATAAAACCTAGATGACATATTAGAATTCTATATGACATAGCAAAAATCTAAATTAAATGGCAAGAATTAATGACATGATAAAACCTATATGACATATTAGAATTCTCTATGACATAGTAAAAATCTAAATTAAAATGCAAGAATTAATGAGATGATAAAACCTAGATGAAATATTAAAATTTTGCATGACATAGCAAAAATCTAAATTAAATGGCAAACATTATCATAGAATATCCATAATTATCTTATAATCAAAATGACAACATAAAATCTAAATCAAAGCAATGACATCACTATGGAATATTCACATATATATATATATATGGAATTTGTATAACCAAAATAGCAAAAATTAAATGTCATAAAATATGCATGAATATGAAAAATGCAAATGCATGAAAATGTATTTCTCCCACAAAATAAGGATATTCGTATATCTAAAAATACATCGATTACCTTTGGAAGAGACCTAAGTTGGATTTTCGAACTCGGATTTTAGACTCGGATTTTAAAAAAAAAAATTGGAATATTTGGACAAAATAAAACTTGGCCGAAAACACCTTTTAAAAGGCTCTAATTTTTCTTAGTTTTGAAACTCGTGGTTGACCAACCTTGACCCGACTCCTAAAAAATCAAATTTTATCATTAAAATAACCTGAAAATTAACCTAAGACAGCAACTAATCTTTTAATCAGCCCCCTCTTACTGCCTTTAACAAAACAGAAAAAATATTGGTTCATAACAACAAATCTGACTTTACTGACCAGTTTTGGATACCGATTTTTTTACCTTTCAAAAAAAGATCTAAAAAATCTATAAAAAAAAATTATGGGAGACTTAGAACATGTAGACCTCTATGTAAAAAAATTGGCTTAATTTTTAAACTAAGGATGACCTACCCGAAAATTCATGAAAGAAAGAATAGTGGATAAAAAAATTGCTTAACCAAAAAACATTTTTAAACCTTTGATAAAAAGTCCAAAAATAAGACTAAAAATATTAGAAACTCCTCTAAGGTCCTACAACGAGTGGCAAATTTTTTTAAAAATTTGGACAAGGGTTTCCTAATGAGAAAAAATCATAAAGTTAGAAAATCCAACTTGACAAATCTTAATTTTTCACAAGTATGCTCATTAAAGCTTGGCTTTGAGCCATTGATTGGCTTAAGTCAAAAATCAAGTGGGAAATGTCAAAATGCATGAAATAAATGACATGGAATATGCATGACCTAGTGTCTAAAATGACATGTAAAATGACCTAGCATATGAAAATGGCCTAAATGTCTAAATGAAATGTAAAATGACCTAGCATATGAAAATGGCCTAAATGTCTAAATGAAATGTAAAATGACATAGCATATGAAAATGGCCTAAATGTCTAAATGAAATGTAAAATGACATAGCATATGAAAATGGCCTAAATGTCTAAAAGAAATGTAAAATGACATAGCATATGAAAATGGCCTAAATGTCTAAATGAAATGAAAAATGACATAGATAATAAAAATGACCTAAAACTTAAATGACATGTAAAATGACATAGCATATGAAAATGGCCTAAATGTCTAAATGAAACATAAAATGACATAGCATATGAAAATGGCCTAAACTATATGACAAATAGACACAATTTGCAAAAGTATGTCATAAATCAAGAGAACAAGATGGTTAGCAAGAATATAAACGCATATAAAGATAAACAATAATAGAAATAAGCAAGTTAAAATAGCAAATAAATAAATAAATGAAATGAAAAAAATATGGAAATGAACTCCATGGTTGGTATATTGGACAAAACCCACCCTAACCATTATCATTTGATTCATATCAAGATCATGAAGCCTAACCATTGTTTTATTTGTTTTGAAAAAAAAAAGAACAACAAAAAAGCTTTCATAAAACCTTTATTAAGCAAAGAATCACATGAAAAAAAATTAAGAATAGCATGAAGAAAAATTAAGAAAAAATGTAAGAACCAAAGAGGAATGGCTACCTTAGAAAAAACTTTCTTTATTTTCTTTCAAAAATCTTTTTTTTAAAGGTTTTAGCTACTACCCTTGTTTCAAAATCAGCCAACTTGTATTTGAAAAAAAAAATGAAAAAACCCTCTCCTTTTACCCCTTGGTCGGCCACCCCTAGGTTTGGTGTCAATGGTTTAGATCATTTCATTTATATAAGCCCTTGGATCCAAGAAGATATTCACATGACAATAAAAATGTCATCTTGCCAATTGATCTTAGCCATTCAAGGATGTACTCATCTTTTCATAATGTGGCTAAGCCATTGGATGAGCAAAGATATTTATTTGGCTACATGCATTTCCAACCATTGGATAACTTGTGCTCATCTTTCTTCCACCAATATTGGCCATTAGATGATGACATTTGCATGACAATAAAAATGTCATCTTGCAATTAGATCTTAGCCATTCAAGTATGTACTCATCTTTTCATAAGATACTTAGGCCATTGGATGAGCAAGATATTTTCATGACATTAAAAATGACATCTTGTAGCTTGATATGGACCACTTGATGAAATGAATTAAATCTGAACCCTTCCCCCATGCATGGCCAGCCAAAGGCCTGGAATATCCCAGAAATTCCTTCACATTTCATATTTTTTTTAATTACAAATTGGCCCCTTTCGGTTATTTTGGTAAAATTGCACTTTGGGCCCCCAAACTTGATTTTATTGCAAACGGACCCCGAATCCTATTTTTTTTTTCCAATCCATCCAAATAAATATAATATTGAGATCTAGAGATTTTCAGAATTTTCTGAGCTAGTTTCCTATTTTTCCCATAATTTTCTCTTGGATTTTTCGGTCAGTGGCACTCAAGATTCACCTTTTTCATTTGAACTCTGATTTCGGATTTTTCTTCATCAATCTCTTCCAAAAAATATAAAACTCAGATTTGGAAGTTTTTATAATTTTTGGAGCTCGTTTGCTATTTTCCCGAAATTATCTTCTAGAATTTTGGCTTAGTGCACTTGAACTTTGCTATTTTTCAAATGAGCTCCGATTCTGGATTTTTATTCTCCGACCTCTTCCAAAAATTATAAAAATCAGATCTGAAAGTTTTCATAATTTTTGGAGCTCATTTACTATTTTTCCCAGAATTATCTTCTAGAATTTCGGCTTAGTGCACCTGAACTTTGCCATTTTTCAAATGATATCCAATTCTGGATTTTTCTTTGCCGATCTCTTCCAAAAATTATAAAACTTAGATTTGGAAGTTTTCATAATTTTTGGAGCTCGTTTACTATTTTTCCTGGAATTTCGGCTCAGTGCACCCGAACTTTGTCATTTTTCAAATGAGCTCCGATTTCGGATTTTTCTTCGCCGATCTCTTCCAAAAATTATAAAACTTAGACTGCAAGTTTTTAGAATTTTTCGAGCTCATTTTCTATTTTTCTCGGAATTATCTTTGGGATTTTTCAATATTGCCTTTCAACCTCCAAAGCCTCGTTTTTACTCGAAACGGGTCTGATTTCTTGATTTTATTTTTCTACTGCCTTTTTCATATATTGAATTTGAGTTGCTAAAAAAATGCTCAATTTTTAAGATCAAATTCCTCTTCGATTTAGTTTTCCTCTTCTCAAACTCGAAAATTTTCTCGTCTTTCCGTTTTCACTCCAATCGGCTCTTCCTTTGGATTCACTTTGAACTAGGCCTTGGGCTATCCTTGTTTACTCATTCTTTATCAACTGGGAGCTTCAATTTCACCGAATTGAGCCATCTTTGCCATTTTCTCCAAATTTGCAAAACCCACTTTTTTTAACCGAAACCCCTATTTTCTGATTTTTCTTCCAAATTGACTCTTCCTTTGGTTCTGCTTCCAATTGGCCCTTCCAATCCTCGTAGTCATTAATTATATTCCATTTGGACCCTCCAGTTTTGACCAATTTGTTCGTTTAAGCATTTTTTCCCAAATTTACCGAATTAGGGCTTCCCCTACACTGAAATTTTTGCAATCCCTCTTCCGAACTCCATATCTTTCGTTGTAGAACTCGGATTATCAAAATTCTTTAACTATTGTTCAATTCAACTTCAAATCTTGATTTTGATTATGGGTTGACTTTTTAAGTGGTTGACTTTTTGAGGTTGACTTTTTAGAGTTGACTTTTTGGAGTTGACTTTTTTTGAATGGACTTTTCATGCTGAACTCCGAATCACAAGTCTTGGAGGAGCATCTGCAATATGAGAAGAGATTATCTGCATTCTAAAAAAGTACCAGGGAGAATTTACCTGGTTTAGGGGGCTCGGACATAATTAGATGTCTACACTAGGTTCATTGAAAACGGTGACATTAGTGGGAGTGAAGAAATGCGTGATGTTAGCATTCAAGAAGTCAAGGTAGAAATTCCTTTGCCCTTATCTTCTAAAATTGATGTTCCAAAGGTTCTCGAACAGTCTGACGACAACCCAGAACAACAAATAAATGATCAAACACTCAAAATGATAATGTCAATAATGGACCTACAACAAATGAACCACAATTAAGAAGATCTCAAAGAGAAAGGGGGTCTACTATTTCTAATGATTATGTGGTTTATCTTCAAGAATCAAAAATTAACTTGGGAATTGATAATGATCCAGTTCATATTCAGAAGCCATAGAATGTGATGATTCTGGTAAATGGATTGATGCCATGAAATAAATTAAAATCAATGGATCAAAATCAAGTCTGGGATCTCGTTGAATTACCTGAAGGTTGTAAAAGAGTTGGCTATAAATGGGTCTTTAAGAGAAAGCATGACTCAAAAGGTAATATTGAACGATATAAAGCTAGACTTGTAGCCAAAGGTTTTACTTATAAATATAGCATTGATTACAAAGAGGCCTTTTCACCGGTCTCTAAGAAAGACTCTCAGAATCATTATGGCTTTGGTGAGTCATTATGATTTAGTATTAAACCACATGGATGTTAAAATCACATATCTTAATGGGAATTTAGAAGAAGAAGTTTTTATGGATCAACCTGAAGGTTAAAGGAAAGAAACACATGGTGTGTAAATTAAAGAAGTCAATATATGGACTTAAACAAGCTTCCCGACAATGGTATTTTAAGTTTAATGACACTATAACTTCATTTGGTTTTACAGAAAACATCGTTAATCGGTGTATATACATGAAGGTCAGTGGGAGCAAGTTTATTTTTTTGGTTCTATATGTTGACGATATTTTGCTTGCTACTAAAGATCTTGGTTTGTTACAAGAAACCAAGAAATTTCTCTCTAAGAAATTTGAAATGAAAGATATGGGAGAGGCAACTTATGTGATAGGAATCGAAATATTCCATGATAGATCACAAGGATTGTTAGGATTGTCTCAGAAAGCCTATATTAATAAAATTCTAGAGAGATTTAAGATGGATAAATGCTCAGCAGAAAGTGTTCCAATTCAAAAAGGGGACAAATTTAGTAACATGTAATGTCCAAAGAATGAATTGGAACGAGAATAAATGAAAACAATTCCTTATGCATTTGTTATTGGGAGTTTGATGTATGCTCAAACTTGTACCAAACCGGACATCAGCTTTGCTATTAGAATACTGGGCAGATATTAGAGTAATCTAGGATTGGATCACTAGAAAGTTGCAAAGAAAGTCCTCAAATACTTACAAGGAACAAAAAATCATATGCTTACTTACAGAAAATCTGATTGTTTAGAAGTGATTAGATATTCAAATTCAGATTTTGTTGGATGTGTAGATTCAAGAAAATATACTTTTGGTTATTTGTTCCTTCTTGTTGGAGGAGCAATCTCATGGAAAAGTGCAAAGCAGTATGTTATTGATGCATCCACTATGGAGGCTGAATTTGTAGCATGCTTTGAGGTAACTATTCATGGGTTATGGCTGCGAAATTTTATTTCAGGACTTGGAATTGTCGACAGTATTGCCAAGCCGCTGAAAATTTATTGTGATAATTCCACAGCAGTCTTCTTTTCTAAGAACGACAAGTATTCTAAAGGTGCTAAGTGTAGCAACCTAATTTTGTCCGCAATACGTTTAGGTTGATCCCAAGCTCACGATTAGATTAGATTAGATTGGATTTATTTATTTATTTATTATTTTCATTATTATTTTATTTATTCTTTTTTTTTTCTGTTGGGCCAAAGTCATAGCCTTGAAGTTTTGGGCTTAGGCAGCAGGCCACATAGGCCTAGCCTAACAGGCCACCCAAGCCTGGCCCATTCCCCTTTACCCCAGCGAACGGCAAGGCTTGATAGCCCAACAGGCCCAGGCATCAGGCCCTAGCCCAGCCACACCTTGCCTGCTGCCCACCCTAGCTAGCTGCCTTTCACACCACCCCCTGGCCCTAGCCACTGCCACCACCACCCTAGGTAGCTTCCCCACACTCAACCATGCCCCTAGCCTGCCTACCCACACACCATCTTCCCAACACTCAACCCACCTCACCATAAAAACCCACCTCTATGGACAGCCAGGGGCCCCCCAAGATCTCAACCCCAAAAAAGTCATCACCCTTACCCAAAAACAACCTACGTCCACCAAAAAAAAAAAACAATAGTAGAAAAAAATACCAACAACCAGAAAAAAGAACAAAAACATAAGAAAAAAAAAACACATACACACACAAGTTGGGATTTCGGGTTTCTTGGGATTGATGGGGTTTGAGAGTGACTTTTAGAGATCACACCATTGAAAAGGAAGGCCACGAGGAGGGGAGAAACATATTGGAATTCGAGGGAAATTCAACAGCGAAAAATAGTGAGAATAGGGGTTTTGAGCCGCGAGCTAAACTTTTAGATCTAGGTGTTTAGGCTTCGATTTGAGAAAAACTAACCCTGGATTCGAAAAAAGGAGGCCGAAAACAAGGAGTGGGTGAAGTTTGGAGTCCATCGCTGTTGATGAGCGACGACCGGCGTGACGGTCCGACGTCAGAATCTGGGTTTGGTGGTTGTTTCTAGTTTTTGTTTTAGAGAGAGGAGAAAGCTTCAGGTGAGAGAGAGAGGGACTAGAGAGAGAAAGGAAAAAGAAAAAAATGAGAGAAGAGAGAGAAAATTAGGCTTTTATAGCCGAAAAAAGAGGCAGGATCCGCGCGTGGACTCGGATTCGACCTTGGTTCGCGTGTTGACTCGCTCCAGGGAGAAGGGAGGAAGGAAAGAAGAAGAAAAAATAAGGAGGAAGAAAGGAAAAAAAGAAAGAAAAAAATTAAAGAAAAGAAAAAAAATTAAAGAAAATCAAGAAAGGAAAAAAAAAACGTGAAAAGAAAGGAAAGAAAGAAAGAAAGAAAGGAAAGAAAGAAAGAAAGAAAAAGAAAAAGAAGAAAAAAAAAATTAAGGAAATAAAGATTCTATTTTTACTTTTTTCAGGAATTAATTCTAGCACTAAACTTCGTATTTTTTGCAATCTTCTAAGGTAAGTTTTTATTTTCATATTTAATTTTTTATGATTTTATCATCTATGTTATTTTATTTAATTTATAATTCTATCTTTTTTATTTATTTACCTTCCTTGTTATAGTAGTTATTGTTATTAGTTATTATTTTAGTTTATTTTCTTACCTTACCTTATTTTATTTTTATTAAATGCATTATTAATCCTTTAAAAAAATATAAAAAATGATTATTTTTAAATGCATAAAAACTAATGATTTTTAACACAACAAGGTTATTCTCGACTTAAAATAATTCATGAGTTCTCTGCTGGGTCTGCCGGGGGGGATATCATCAATTATTATTAACAACGGAATATCTTTTTTTTTTAAACGAGGGTGATTCGGAGAATTTCAAAATAAATAAAAATTTTCATGTTTTGCCGGGTCTGCTGGAGAATATAAAAAAATTTCGCATTTAATAAATTTCGATTCATTCTCAAATAACATGATTCTTTTTAAAAGGGAATTAATTTTAAATGTCGAACTTAAAACCAACTTTTACCTAAACTTAGGATAACACGTGATCAATAAGGTACTATATTTTACAGGCGTTGTAGGTGGTGTTAATCTTTCATCGCACGTAACGGACTTTCGAACCCGCTTTTGTTTTCTCTCTGGATTAAAACGCAGACTTCAAAATTGGCTTTCTTAAAATGTTTTAATTAATTTTTAAATATTTTATAAAAATCGGCTTTTAATAGGTGGCCAATTACACCTAAGAAAAAAAGATTGGTGGTGACTCCATTTGTGTTTTAAAACCGTCCAGTGGTCGAAAAACCGTTATGACAGCTTGGCGACTCCATTGGGGACGTTTAGAGAGTCAGGCCAAAAATTGATCACGTATTATCCAAAGTCTTGGTTTGTCGGTTTTAATCGGTATTTAATTATAATTCCCGCACTCTTTTTTTTTAAATAAGGAAAATTTTTGAAAATAATAAAATATTTTTAAATATATTCAATTGCATACATTTATTGTTCTCTGATATTCTTGTATATTGTCATCATTCTCTTGTTATTTAACCTTGTATACTATTATCTGCTCTCTAGTTGATTAATGATTTACTTTATTTGATTTTCGCTTTAATGAATTGTCGGGGTATTCGGAATATGGGTCGTAGAATAGGTGGTGAAATGTTTGTTTGTTCCTCCTCACACACTACACTCGCATTTGCATAACATGAGCACTTTACCCAGGTTCTATCCTTTTTTAAATGGAAATAAAGCAACTACGCCTTCGTGACTAACAATCTGTATGGGCTAGTGAAAAACTTTCGAAGTATAAAGTACCTAAAGCCTTCGTGATTGATCCTCCGTATGGGCTTAGAAAAATATACGATAACACATTGAACCCACTTTTATTGGGATGCCTCACTAGCCTTCACCAGCGACAGTGAGGAATAATTTGGGGCTTTTAGAACCTAATTCAACCTCATATAGTGAACATAGGCGAAGTCATGCCGAATTTTCATTAGATACACCAAAGTTAGGAAAACATGGAGGAACATTTTCAACCTTTTTCTATTTGTTTTACATTCCAAATAAGCATGGTACACCTTTCGTAATAAGTTTAATACTCCGCCCCCAAAGATGCCATGATGCCTGAATAAGTTGATGTTGTTGGGGAAAATGTTCATTAATTTTTCCTCTGTGTCAATAATTTTTATTCTTTACTTCCTTGCGTTTCCATACAAAATTAGTATCTTTGGGGTTTTTTTTGAGAAAAAATTTATACTTGTACCTTTTTTTATAAAAAAAGTAATAAAAATTTAAAGGGTTTTATCCCATGAAAAGAATAAAAAAAATATTTCTTCTTTAAAAAAAAAAGAAAAATGAAAAAGTAAAAAAAATGAATGAAATGAAATGAAAAAATGAGAATCATAAAAACTTTGTGATAGAATATTGTTGTGAACAATAATAAAATTTTCTTTTAGTTTTGACTCTTTAAGAAAATATAAAAAAAAGGAAAAGATGCTGGAAAGAATATTTGTCAACAAAAAAAAACTCTTTAATTCTTGGTACAGTATGTTCATACTATTTCTTTTTACATGCATCATACTGCATACATACATGCATTCATTCATAAGCATACATGCAATAAATTGGGAGGTAGATAAAATTCTGTTTGGCTTTAAGAGCACTCTAAAGAAAGTTCACCCTCAGAACAAAAGGTACAAGATTTGAAAGCCAGCAAGAAACCCAAGATCACTCATTCGACACTAATACAACACCTGTTCGCAGATAAAGCTATGGAAAGTGAACAAGTAGCGCAAACAGAATAAATGAAAAGAGTGCAAAGAGAATTACAAGAACAATTGGCCAAATCTCAGCAAGAAGTACGAGAACAGATAACAAAATCTCAAGAGGAGTCTCGTGAGCAAATAGCCAAGATGATAGAAATGATGACGAGATTGACCCGAGGAAAGTGGGTTGCTGAAGGGTCGATCAAAAAGGAGAACATCGACCTCAAGCAAACAACAATGAAGATCTAATTTACCTACCAAGGTCCGCTCTTCCCCAAACTCAAATGTCGCATAATGCACATCCGCAAGGGTATCAACTATGGAAGGACAACCTTATGCTTACTTCGGCATGCCCGCTCCCATGAGTCAACAAGGTCAATGGCCAGCTAGTTTGAACTCGGGAATTTATCTTCCAAACCCGGTTATTGTTCCAAATCTAGATGATCCGATACAACAAGAGAACTTGAAGAAACATGTGAAAAAGCAAGTGCAAGACACAAGGGTGCGGCAGAAACATGATATATTGGAAGAGAGACTCAAAGCCATAGAAGGAAAGGACGCTTTCGGGAATATGGATCCGAATGAGCTCAACTTGGTCTTAGATTTGGTGATTCCGCCAAAATTCAAGGTCCCCGAATTTGAAAAGCATGATGGATCAAAGTTTCCATCGGCCCACATTACTATGTTCTATCGAAAAATGGATGGCCACACCAACAATGAAAAATTTCTAATTCACTGCTTTCAAGACAGTCTAACAGGGTCAACTACGAGATGGTACAATTTTTTGGATCGAGACCGTATCAATTCTTGGAAAGATCTGGCAAAAGCTTTCAAGACTCAGTATAAGTACATGACCGACATGGCACCAGATCGGTTAACAATATAGAATATGGAAAAGAAGCATACTAAAAGTTTTAAGGAGTATGCCCAACGGTGGAGGGATCTGGCAGCACAAGTGCAACCACCACTCACTGAGAAAGAAAATACTGTATTGTTCATCAGTACATTAACGACACCTTATTATGACAAGATGGTTGGTAACGCCACTAGGAATTTCGCTGATATGGTTATTTCTAGTGAGATGATTGAAAATGCGATAAAAGCGCGAAAATTGATACGGGAGATATTGCTGCTCCCAAGAAAGAAGGGTTAGCTAAGTAAGAAAATGGAGAAGCACAAGCCATCAGCCTTGAAGATCAAGTACCGGAGAACTTTGCTCCATACCAACCTTATCCTGCATACCACCCTTACTATCCAGATATGAACAACATTTTCCATAGCTCGTATCCTCACGAACCATTTTCTCAGCCAGTTTACCCAACAAATCTCCAATCGCACACGAACAGTACTTTCTATTCACCCATCTTTGTGCCTACTCCTCGATCGGGGAACCATCCAAAGGACCTTGGAAATGATCAAAAGAAGTCAAGAAACAACCAGGAAAGAAATTGAGTCACTTCGATTCCCATATCCTACACTGAGCTGTTACCTCGACTCATCGAAAACCTCATTGCCGATACAATCGAAACCTCTTAAACCTCCATACCCTAGTTGGTATAATGCTAATGAGTGTTGCGATTATCATTGTGGTAATCAAGGCCACTCGACAGAGAATTGCCCTGCACTGACGTATAAAGTCAGAATCTCACCAAAGCTGGGTTATTGAGCTTCGACAGGAACAGAGAACCGATTGTTGCCTAATCAAGTTGGGGCAAACATAGATGGCATAACAGGAGGCATGCCAGGATAAAAGGAACACAGAGTTGATGGGTAGCATGTCATGAGGGAAACTTATGTTTAGGGATTTGTTCTGATTATGAAGGTACTCATGAGAAAGAGAACTCTTGTTTCACATTAGCACTTGCATGAAATGAATGTGTTTTAATTTTCAAGCACTCTTTGTCATATTCTGTTTCTAAAGATAAAATTGGGTTTGTAAGTATGGACTTAAAAGGTTTTGTTTGAAATTTTAAAAATGTTTTAAGAAAAGTCAATTTGCAATGAGCTAGCCATACACAACTGGTTTCCCAAATCATAGTTGAAAATGTTTTCCAATTTTTTTTTTGTCTTTTTGCAAAGTAAGAGGTGAAAAAAGAAGACTCAAAGATATCTGATGACCATTGTTAGGAATGAACCAGTCATAGCAAATACCATGACTCCTCTAAACGTTTCTAACACCAGATCATCTGAATAATCACCAGTTGAGACCTTCCAAACTTTGAGAAGCACCAATTTGAGTTTCATGTGAGGGAATTGAGATGAAAATCTCTATTAAGGCTATGAACTATGAAGCAAACAATTTAGAAGACTTTTTCTCTTGAATTCCACGGGATCAGACAAGCAAGACATTCTTCGAAGAGATCTAGATAGTGGTAATTTGATAAGTGTCAAGACTGAGCTATAACTTCGAACATACCAAAGTCGTCCAAATTCTTTCAAATGACCACAGAAACTACAAATGCCGTGACTGTTCCCAAAGGTCACCCTTGAGTCACCTTTTTGAGCACGAAGAATGAACAAAGAAAGCTACCAAAGCCAAATTCATGCCATACCATTTCCCTTCACTTAGACAAAAGCTCAGTTCTTTCAACGTAATCCTCAAAAGTTCAAACGTGAGATATTTTTAAGAGTTTCTATCACATAAACCCATATTTGTATGCCAATTTAAAATGGTGGCATCATTTTGTAAATACGGTGGGGGAAAATGGATTATGGTCTTGATTATGGAAGCAAGCAAAAAAAAATGAAAAGAAAAACAAAAAGAAAAAAAAGAAAATTGAGAGTGATATAGTGCATTTGAGATGTTCAAAATGATTCTAAATTAAATGAGGACTTTTCAATCAATTTTTTCAAGGGATGACTCTTCAATTTAGGTGACCGTGCTTGAGATGATAAGTGGCCATCTTTCATTTTCTTTTCACGAATATTGAAATTTATTCGCTTGCTACTACCCCTTTGAGCCTAATGAATTTTTTCCAAATATACCCTGATCAGGGATCACACCCCACACTGGGGCAAATAGAATGAGAAATTTTTTCAAATGTTATGAATTGTTGAGTTCTATTATAAGTACAAGAAAAAAATGTCCTATTTTGAAGGGCAGATTTTTGATGAACGTGTTAAAAAAAGGGGTTGTGAAAAAATAAGCAAGATGAAAGCAAAAAAAGAAACAATGAATGAAAGAAAGAAAAAATGAACAGTGATGAAATGTCAAAATAAGAAAATTCTTCACACAATGAAGTGATCCCTGGTTTAATCACCCTTAAACACATACTTTGGGCTCACATACCCTTTCTTTCATATCTTTAAACCCTGGACTATGCTACATGCCTCAAAAGTCCACTTTGATCAAGCATGGTTAGTTGAACTAGAGAGTCTGTATGTTGAGGAATGTTCATATTCATGGGGCTTCAATCACTGTCTCTTCGCCAAGATATACTTTTGAGTTATCAAACTCACGTTGGATGAAATTTTGAATTCTCAAATGCATGATAGAACAATAAAAAAAAAAGCATAAAAAAGAAATGTAAGGGTCTAGGTTGAAAACCCGAAAAAGAGGCAGTCTAGAGCAGAAAGAAAAACTTTTAAAGCCACTCGTGGTACCACCAGTGAGCATACAAGATTGTCAGCTATGTTCGAAACTCGAGAATTGTGAGGGGGTTGATAACTCGTATAATTATATAGTTTTTAGTTATGTTTTATTATTGTTTTGTGTCAAATACGAGTTATTATTGTTTAGTCTAATTGTGTTTATGATCTTTTATATTTTTATGTAATTTGGTGTTTTTCACAAGTTTCTTTGAGTGATTTCAGATTACTAGTATTAAGGGCAAATCCAGTTCAGTTCCAGTTCCGACACCTTTTTCCATATCAGCTATATCTTGAGTTTCACTGAAGCAATAAGGCTGAACTTTGTATCCCTGCAAAGCTAAGAGGCATATCTATCTTTTTCATGTTTTACACTTCTTGAAACGGAGTCGTTTTCCCTAGCGAAATCGACCATCAAGTTGGCTGATGTGCAATGACGTCTGTTCTGCACCGTTTTGGTATTTTGACCATATCTTCCGATCCACGTGCGCAAATGATCTGATTCCAACGGCTATGGATCCGTAACTGATAGGGGTATATTTTTCTAGAAGACCATTTTATCAGATCGAGCCTCCAACATTGACAAAATCGACCATCAAGCTGGCTGATCAGAATTGTCATACAATATGACGAAAATTGTTAGAAAAATGCACCCACCTATTATACCTACCTTTGAAATTTGTAAAGCTTGTCTCTTGTCATTTAGCCCTCCAAAATGTGTATAAATAGAGGGCCTTGGATGAGTATTGGGATACATTATACATTGGTAGGATATTAGCCTTTGTAGTAAAATTCTCTAAGTTTTCTTCTTCTTTTCTTTCTCTAGTTTTCTTTTTTATTTACTTATGCTTCTTACATTTCTTTTCATTTTATTCATATCTAGTATGTGTTGCTAATCATATTGTTGAGGTGATGAGGTGAAGCTCTTGGTAAATGCTAAGGTTAGTCTCTTAAACATGAGCTAAAATGAATCATCATTTATAAACACTAGTATAGATAATATTTTCTTTTGGTTTAAAATCATACTTGCAAAGTAGAGATCTTGATTCATTATTGACAATGAAAATGGCACAGTAAATGCTTGGTTTCATAACCTTGATTTGTTGTAGACATATACCTTGGCATAAGAAATGCTTGGACTCTTTTTATGAGTTTTGAGGACACCAAATGAACATAATATCATATGCTATGGACGTTGGACTGAATTGCTAAACCTTCCGATTGGAACCTCCCTTATGTGTGGATTTCAATTGTGTAATAAAACAAGATTAATCTTAGCATAACACCAAGAGTGGATTCTCTAACCTCAACATCCTTTCTTATTGTTTTTTATATCTTGTTTAATTGTTTTTATGTTATTTTGTTTATTTTGTTCTCTAATATCTTGTTTATCTTATTTTGTTGTTGATTCCCTAATATCTTGTTTACTTTCTTTGTCTTATATATTTATAAACTTATACTTATTAATACGCTTCCCTGTGGTTCGACCTCGGACACCCGAGAATTTATTACTTGAACATAACCTGCACTTGGGTTTACAACTCTTAATTGAGTTACCATCAAGTTTTTGGCGCCGTTGCCGGGGAAGCAATATTAAGTATATAAGTTTATAAGTATATTTATTTTTATTGGCTGGTTATACCGCCTAATTTTGTATATATTTATTTTGTTTGGCTGGTTATACCGCCTAATTTATATATTTATTTTGTTTGGCTGGTTATACCGCCTAATTTATATATTAACTTTGTTTTATGCTTGTTTGGCGACGTGATTTTAGATCTCGTCGTTTAGTTAGATTTTATTGTGAAACTTTTTCAGGTAATCTTTCTAATACAACTCCTACCATGGCTGACAATGAAAGTGTTCATGCTGAAGATGAGAACAGACAAGTACGCACCATGCGTGACTACTTGCAACCAACTCGAAGCTCATCACCCTCTTGTTTTATTTTTCCTCTCAATGCAAACAACTTTCGTTTTAAACCAGGTATGATAGCTTTGCTTCCAAATTTCTATGGGTTGGAATCGGAAAGTGCTTACTCGTTTCTAAAAGACTTCGAAGATGTATGTGTCACCTTTAATGACCAACAATGTACAAATGAAATTGTCAAGCTAAAATTATTTCCTTTTTCTTTAAAAGATAAAGCAAAAATTTGGCTTCATAATTTAAAACCAAGGTCAATTGGCACATGGCAAGAATTACAAACTGAGTTTCTAAAGAAATTTTTCCCAGCACATAAAACTACTGCTTTGAAAAGACAGATTCAAAATTTCAATCAAAATCAAAATGAAGCATTTTTTCAGTGCTGGGATCGTTTTAAAGATTTGTTAAGTTCTTGTCCACATCATGGTTTTGAAAAATGGCGTCTTATTAGTTTCTTTTATGAAAGTTTATCTCCCGAAACTAAACAATTTGTTGAAACAATGTGTAACGGTGAGTTTCTAGAAAAAGAACCTGAAGAAGCCTTTGACTACTTAGACCATTTGGCAGATAACTCTCAAGCCTGGCACACAGATAATTCCTCTGAAAGTTCCAATAGATCTAATCTTGTTTCTAACAGAGGAAAATATCATTTTAGTCAAGAAGATGAGATAAAAGCTAAAGTAGCTAATTTGGCTAGAAAGATTGAAGCCATCGAACTTAGAGAAGTAAAAGAAGTCAAAACGGTTAAAAATGAAGAAAGTTGTGGAATTTGTGAAATCATGGGACACCCCACTTCTGAATGTCCAAACATTCCCATTCTTAAAGAAGCGTTGCATGATCAAGTAAATTCCATAAACACATTTAAAAAACCTTTTCCTTCTCCTTACTCTGAAACGTATAACCCTGAATGGAGAAATCATCCCAACTTCAGTTGGCGGAATAATAATCATGTTCAGGTACCACAATCTCAAAAGCCGGGCAACACTTTTTCCTATCAACCTTCACGTGTACAAACCTTGGAAGAGACATTGCAAGCATTCATGCAAACACAAGCAAATGTGAATAGCCGGACTTCACAGGACATCAATGAGATCAAAAACACCTTGTCCACATTGACAGCTTCATTACGCACTCAAGAAAAAGGTAAGTTTCCTGCTCAACCTCAGCCTAACCCTTCTACTCAATGTCTTGTTTCTTGCTCCAATGAAACTCAACAGGAAAATGCCAGTTCTATCACAACTCTTCGAAGTGGAAAGGCAATTGACAAAAAGATTCCATCAAAAGACCAAGATCCTCCTTCCCCTCCGAAAAGTAATGGTAAGGATGATGGTAAGTCTGAACTTCTTGAAAATTTGGACAAAGAAAAAGGTATGCATCCTGCTCCTTTTCCTCAAAGGTTGCAAACAATAAAGAATTTGAATCAAAATGCAGAAATTTATGAACTTTTCAAACAAGTTAAGATTAACATTCCTTTATTGGATGCAATCAAACAAGTTCCATCTTATGCTAAATTTTTGAAGGACATGTGCACAGTTAAAAGGAAACATAATGTACAAAAGAAAGCATTTTTGACGGAAAGTGTGAGCTCAATCATTCAGCACCTTACTCCACCAAAATTCAAAGATCCTGGATGTCCAACAATCTCATGCATCATTGGAAACACTAGAATAGAACGTGCATTGCTTGATCTTGGTGCTAGTGTTAATCTTTTGCCTTTTTCTGTTTATCAACAGTTAGGTTTAGGTGAACTCAAGGAAACACCTGTTACACTTCAACTAGCTGATCGTTCTGTAAAAATTCCTCGAGGGATAGTTGAAGATGTTTTGGTTCAAATTGATAATTTTTACTTCCCTGTTGATTTTATTGTTTTGGACACACATCCTGTTTCAAATCCAAATGTTCAAATTCCTGTTATATTAGGCCGTCCATTTCTTGCAACTTCTAATGCTCTGATAAATTGCAGGAATGGTATGTTGAACATTTCTTTTGGAAATATGACTTTAGAATTAAATGTGTTCAACATTTGCAAGCAACCTGGTGATAATTCAGAAGTACATGAAGTGGATTTCATTGAAGAACTTGTTCATGAACATTTCACCACTACCACATTCCATGATCCTTTAGAAGCTTATTTAATTGAATATGAGTTTGATAATGCTTCAGAAATTTCACACACCGATTCTTTGTTAAAATCTTTTCAGGATAAGCATTGTTGGAAACAAAAGTTTGAGGAACTTCCATCACTTACAAATGTCACTGTACCATCAACTATTGAACCACCCAAGCTGGAGTTAAAACCATTGCCATCCGAGCTAAAATATTCCTTTTTGGGTGAGAGTGAAACTTTTCCAGTCATAATTTCTTCACATCTTGACGAACTACAAGAAGGTAAGTTGTTACAACTTTTGAAGATGCACAAAAATGCATTAGGATGGACCTTAGCTGACATAAAGGGAATAAGCCCATTAATCTGCACACATAATATTTATTTAGAGGAAAATGCTAAACCCTCTAGACAAATGCAACGAAGGCTTAATCCTAATATGAAAGAAGTAGTGAGAAATGAAGTCATTAAACTTCTAGATAATGGAATCATTTATCCTATCTCTGATAGCAAATGGGTAAGTCCTACTCAAGTCGTACCTAAGAAATCTGGAGTTACTGTAGTTAAAAATGAAAACAATGAATTAATTCCAGCTAGGACTGTTACTGGTTGGCGCATGTGCATTGACTATAGGAAACTTAACTCAGTGACGAGGAAAGATCATTTCCCTTTGCCTTTCATGGATCAAATCTTAGAAAGAGTTGCAGGGCATGAGTTTTATTGTTTTCTAGATGGATATTCTGGGTATAATCAAATTGCCATTGCACTTGAGGACCAAGAGAAAACCACTTTTACATGTCCTTTTGGTACTTTTGCATATCGTAGAATGCCATTTGGATTATGTAACGCCCCTGCCACATTTCAAAGATGCATGCTTAGCATTTTTAGTGACATGATTGAACGTAATCTTGAGATTTTCATGGATGATTTTTCTGTTTCTGGTGATTCATTTGATGATTGCTTAGCCAATTTGAAAAATGTATTGATTAGGTGTGAAGAAAAAAATCTTGTTCTTAATTGGGAAAAATGTCATTTCATGGTCACTAAAGGTATTGTACTAGGTCACATTGTTTCTGCAAAAGGGATTGAGGTAGACAAGTCAAAACTTGAATTGATTGCTAATCTACCCACACCAAAGACAGTAAAGGACATTAGGTCATTCTTGGGACATGCAGGTTTTTATAGAAGATTCATAAAAGATTTTAGCACGATATCTAAACCTCTATGTAATCTTTTAATGAAAGACACTGTATTTGAATGGACTAAAGATTGTGAAGATGCTTTTGAAAAACTCAAAAATATGCTCACTACTGCTCCTATTATGAGATCTCCTGATTGGTCCTTACCATTTGAAATAATGTGTGATGCTAGTGACTATGTTGTTGGTGCTGTGTTAGGACAAAGGAAAGATAATAAACCACATGTAATTTACTATGCAAGTAAAACTTTAAATAGAGCCCAAATGAATTATTCCACTACAGAAAAGGAATTACTTGCAGTTGTTTTTGCATTGGATAAATTCAGATCTTACCTTGTTGGATCATCAATTGTTGTCTTTAGTGATCATGCAGCTTTAAAATATCTTCTCTCTAAGAAGGATGCAAAACCTAGGTTGCTGAGGTGGATCCTTTTGCTGCAAGAATTTGACATCACCATTCGAGATAAAAAAGGAGTAGAAAATGTGGTGGCTGATCATTTATCAAGACTTGTTTGTGATGAATCTTTTGGAACCTCACCAATAAATGATACTTTTCCTGATGAACAACTTCTAATTGTCTCCACGACACCTTGGTTTGCTGACATTGCTAATTTTCTTGCTACAGGAAAAATTCCTTCTCAATGGAGCACCCAAGATAAAAGGAAGTTTCTGAATGAGGTAAAGAAGTTCTATTGGGATGACCCTTACTTGTTCAAATATTGTCCTGATCAGATTTTTCGAAGATGCATTCCCGACAATGAGGTAAGTAGTGTAATTAAGTTTTGTCATTCCGAGGCATGTGGTGGTCATTTTTCATCAAAGAAAACTGCTGCAAAAATTTTACAGTGTGGATTTTACTGGCCAACTTTGTTCAAAGATGCACATAATTTTTGCAAGTCATGTGAAAGTTGTCAAAAATTAGGTTCCATTTCGAAAAGAAACATGATGCCTTTGAACCCAATTCTTGTAATTGAAATTTTTGACTGTTGGGGTATTGATTTCATGGGACCATTTCCACCATCTTTTGGTTTCTTATACATTTTAGTAGCAATAGATTATGTTTCAAAGTGGATAGAGGCAATTCCATGTCGAAATAATGATCACAAAACAGTGATTAAATTTTTAAAAGAAAATATTTTGAGTCGATTTGGAATTCCTCGATCTATCATAAGCGATGGGGGAACACATTTTTGCAACAAGGTTTTTGAAACATTAATGAAGAAATATGCCATTACACACAAAGTTGCAACCCCTTATCACCCGCAGACAAATGGACAGGTAGAATTAGCAAATAGGGAGATTAAACAAATTTTGGAAAAGACAGTTAATCCAAATCGCAAAGATTGGTCTCTTAGACTTAACGATGCATTATGGGCCTATCGAACAGCTTTTAAAACAGCATTGGGCATGTCTCCTTATAGGCTAGTTTATGGAAAACCTTGTCATTTACCTGTGGAACTTGAGCATAAAGCATATTGGGCCATTAAAATGTTCAACTCAAACCTTGATGACGCTTCTAATTTACGAAAATTACAAATAAATGAACTTGAGGAACTCAGAAATGATGCATATGAGAATTCTAAAATTCATAAAGAAAGAACTAAAGCCTTTCATGACAAGTTAATTTCAAGAAAAACATTTAATGTTGGGCAAAAAGTTCTACTTTATAATTCTAGACTTCACATATTTCCTGGTAAGTTGAGATCAAGATGGACTGGCCCATTTGTGGTTAAGCATGTGTATCATTATGGAGCAGTTGACATTGAGAATCCTCAAAATGGTAACGTATTCAAGGTAAATGGACAAAGACTCAAACTCTTTTTGGAAAATCATGTTACTCAAGAAGAGGTTGTTTTTCTTTCTGATCCTTGTTTTGAAAATAACTAGATGTAAATATAATTTTTTTTTAACCCCGGTTAAATGGCGGATAACGGTACTCCGTGATTATTTAAGTCGGTTCCATCAGCTACCCACAAAACTGATATTGTATATAAATTTCTCTTTCATTTTATTTTATTTCATTTTTTTTTTCAGGATGGATGATATTCTCAAAAGATTGCAGAAACGATTTCCTCCTTTTCCTCGGAATATTTTACTGAAGCTTTACCAAGTTCGATTAGAAAGATTAAGAATGCTTATGAACAAAGGGATTCCTGAAGACATACGTTGGATAATTGAAGCCAAGGTACGTGAAGATGAATATCTTCCTGTTTTGCATTTACCAGGTACAGGTAGAAGCACTTATGCAAAGAAGCGACGAGCAAAGCGCATGAGTTCAAATTGCCACAAGTGTGCACGATGGACGTGTAACGGTAAATGTCGTTCTATTGGGATTCCGTCCTCTAATCGAGATGATAAAATTGAATTCATTAAGGATGGACTGAGTAAGGAGAATTTGGGTAATATCCAACTTTCTCTTGAGACGCATCCTAGTGGAGACGTACAAAGAGAAATTCTTGATTTATGGCCGCAATTCCAAAGGGAATGGCAACATCTTGGGAATCTGATGTTAAAAGACCCTGTTTGCCAGCTTGTAAGAAAACTGGATGGGAAGCATATCCTCGACTCATAGAAGGCGTTTAAGCCGTTTCTGGACGTAAAACCAGAGGAAGATGTGAGCCACAATCACAACTACAATAAATGACTTCTCAGCTTTTGGTTTGATTTGCAATAATTTTATTTCGGTTTAGTTTACGTGTTGTTCGATTTGTGTAAATATTCTCTTTTTTTGCATTGGTCTTTTACGGTTGATTTTTCTTCTCTTTTTGATTTTCTTCCTGAAATCACGCAAAAATCTTTTGTTAGGTTAACATTTTCTTCTGACAGGTCAAATACACTTTCGGCGACATTATTACTCTTGTCTGATTCATTACTCAGTCCTCTATATATTACACCATGTACTCATTCTCTTTCAGGCACTCGAAAAAGAAAAAAAAAATGGAAAGCACTTCGTCCCAGCGCATTAAAAAAATTTGTGTCTTTGGAGGTGCTTATCCAGGGAAAAATAACATATTCGCTGATGAAGCCATAAGAGTTGGAGTAATACTTGCCCAACAAAAGATCCACTTGATTTATGGAGGCGGTAGTACGGGTTTAATGGGAGCAGTCGCTACAGCAGCACACGCCGGAGGAAGTCCAGTTCTAGGAATCGTGCCAAAACTATTCACAGATTTTTGTGGACCTACCGTGGGTAAGGAAATACAAGTCTGGAGTATCCCTGAACGGATAACAATCATGTACCATTATGCCGATGCATTCATTGCTTTACCAGGAGGTCTGGGTACATTGGAAGAAATAGCTTGCGTGGCTTCTTGGTCATCTTTGGTCACAAATAAGAAACCCATTGGTTTGCTTAATATTAATGGTTATTTTAGTAATTTACTTTCATATTTAGATAATGCTGTGGATAATGGATTCATGTTTTCAGAGGCAAGGAGAACCATAATTTCTGCTACAACCATTGAAGATTTACTCAAAAAGCTACAAGCTTATGAGTGTTTATCTGCTACGGTTGTTTCGTAAACGCTCGAAAAAAGAAAAAGAGATATGGACGAGCAAGGAGTGGATTGCACTTTATCTTTGTCACATTATCTAACATTTTGCTTGTTGTGTCTCAGTTATAATAAGTGGTTAGCAACCTCTACAGGTAATATCTCCTAAATTCTACCTTTAAAATTTGACATTGGGGACAATGTCATATTTTAGTAGGGGGTAAGGGACATATTTTGCTAAAAAAAAAAAAAAAAAATTTGTTGTGTTTTAAGACATTTAGAAGTATTCATTCTGAACAAGGTCTGAGTAAGGGAGACTTGAGACATACCTTGTCAGTTTGATTTAATCTTCTTCTTCAAAAAAACAAAAAAAAAAAACAAAAAAAAAAAACAAAAAAAAAAAAAAAAAGCATGTTTAGACTTAGTGTGTTTTTTTTTTTAGTTACTTTCAATACAATGATGAGATATGAATTGCATAAGTCTAAAACAGATTTATTAGTGAGAAGATTTTCATGAGAATTGAGCTTGATGTCAACCTTTTTATGAGCCAATGTTAATATGATATGTTGATTGAGAAAGAAGCATGTTTAGACTTAATCTGACTTGTATAATCATCTTTGTGAGTTTTTGAGCCTATAATGATTGATGCATTATACAAATCAATCTAATTTCTTTCTTGAGTGCTCTTATGATTACATGATTCTCTAGAACTTGCTTTAAACCGTTTGAGACTATATTGATACATGTGACAACATGAATATGATAGAGGCATTAGGATTATAACCAGAGCCAAACAGCCATCCATTATTAATGTTCTACGAGAACATCCCCACTAGTGAGCCAATTTGAGCCTACATTAAATATGATGTTTTATTGGTAACCACAACTTACACCTAGCCTAAATATGCTTATATCCTTACCCTTGTTCTAAAGATGAATTTTATATTTTGAGACATATTGCAAAAAAACAAGGGATATTTTTATTTGAAAATTTGGGTTAGAAACAAAAGATAAGTGTGGGGGAAGAAAAGAAAAGAAAAAGTCAAGAGAAAAAGAAAGGGATCATTGTCAAATACATTCCCATATTAAAAAAAAAAAAAAAAATCTTCTCTTGAACTTCTAGAAAAAGATGTTACAAAGTTGGTTAGAATGATGCAAAGGCTCAACATGAATATTTAGCCTATGTTATTATGTGCTTTATAAGAGTTTTGAGAAGTTTTATTTGTATGATCTTATTATGTCTCTAAAATCTATGAACTCTTTGGAACCTTTGTGATATCTTTATCCTTTTGTTCTTTAACCACATTATAACCCTTTGGCCCCATTACAACCTTGAATAAAGACCTCTTAATTTATGAAGTTGTATGATCTAAATAGTGGAGAATAGGTGGACAAGCAAGCATATGGTAGAAGTGTTTTCATGAGATTGATTGAGTGTAAACACTTTACCACTACTTTAAAGAGTGAAAATCAAGAGAGTATCCCATGTGAGAAGTTGAGATTAAGTTTGAATATACACTATTTTGATTGAAATATGTTATGTTATTATTGGCTTAACTCAAACTATTTACATTCAAGCAAGATTTTTTGTGAAATTCTTTAAGCTATTGATTAGTTTTTAAGACTTGTCCAATGATTATCTCTAATTTATATTGGAAGGATTAGTTATAATTATTATTTTTAGTTTTTCTTATGTCTTCAATGTTTGTGGGTATCGTCCTAGTAAACCCTCACGAGACTAAACTCGTCCACTAGGGACACCTAGGGGTTTAAAGGCTTGTGTCACATGCTAAGTGCCACCGTGATTTCCTACGAAAATGGATTAGATTAGATTTTCTTATTTTATTTTTATTGAGTCGTTGCTAGGGACTAGCAACAATCTAAGTATGGGGGTGTGATAACTCGTATAATTATATAGTTTTTAGTTATGTTTTATTATTGTTTTGTGTCAAATACGAGTTATTATTGTTTAGTCTAATTGTGTTTATGATCTTTTATATTTTTATGTAATTTGGTGTTTTTCACAAGTTTCTTTGAGTGATTTCAGATTACTAGTATTAAGGGCAAATCCAGTTCAGTTCCAGTTCCGACACCTTTTTCCATATCAGCTATATCTTGAGTTTCACTGAAGCAATAAGGCTGAACTTTGTATCCCTGCAAAGCTAAGAGTCATATCTATCTTTTTCATGTTTTACACTTCTTGAAACGGAGTCGTTTTCCCTAGCGAAATCGACCATCAAGTTGGCTGATGTGCAATGACGTCTGTTCTGCACCGTTTTGGTATTTTGACCATATCTTCCGATCCACGTGCGCAAATGATCTGATTCCAACGGCTATGGATCCGTAACTGATAGGGGTATATTTTTCTAGAAGACCATTTTATCAGATCGAGCCTCCAACATTGACAAAATCGACCATCAAGCTGGCTGATCAGAATTGTCATACAATATGACGAAAATTGTTAGAAAAATGCACCCACCTATTATACCTACCTTTGAAATTTGTAAAGCTTGTCTCTTGTCATTTAGCCCTCCAAAATGTGTATAAATAGAGGGCCTTGGATGAGTATTGGGATACATTATACATTGGTAGGATATTAGCCTTTGTAGTAAAATTCTCTAAGTTTTCTTCTTCTTTTCTTTCTCTAGTTTTCTTTTTTATTTACTTATGCTTCTTACATTTCTTTTCATTTTATTCATATCTAGTATGTGTTGCTAATCATATTGTTGAGGTGATGAGGTGAAGCTCTTGGTAAATGCTAAGGTTAGTCTCTTAAACATGAGCTAAAATGAATCATCATTTATAAACACTAGTATAGATAATATTTTCTTTTGGTTTAAAATCATACTTGCAAAGTAGAGATCTTGATTCATTATTGACAATGAAAATGGCACAGTAAATGCTTGGTTTCATAACCTTGATTTGTTGTAGACATATACCTTGGCATAAGAAATGCTTGGACTCTTTTTATGAGTTTTGAGGACACCAAATGAACATAATATCATATGCTATGGACGTTGGACTGAATTGCTAAACCTTCCGATTGGAACCTCCCTTATGTGTGGATTTCAATTGTGTAATAAAACAAGATTAATCTTAGCATAACACCAAGAGTGGATTCTCTAACCTCAACATCCTTTCTTATTGTTTTTTATATCTTGTTTAATTGTTTTTATGTTATTTTGTTTATTTTGTTCTCTAATATCTTGTTTATCTTATTTTGTTGTTGATTCCCTAATATCTTGTTTACTTTCTTTGTCTTATATATTTATAAACTTATACTTATTAATACGCTTCCCTGTGGTTCGACCTCGGACACCCGAGAATTTATTACTTGAACATAACCTGCACTTGGGTTTACAACTCTTAATTGAGTCTCTATCAGGGGTTGACGTTGAAATTTTTAAAGAACCATTCTCATCTTTCAAAATGACCCTTTAAAATCTTGAGTCTGTCAAGGTCAGTCTCGACACTTGTTTAAATGCCATTGTTTAGAGACAAGAAAGAGTGTCAAATTTGCTTGCTCTTCAAAAATGAATCATTTCATACAGTCTGAATCTCAAGGAATTCATTGTTTTAGAAAATTTATGTTTCGTTGGTGAGCCTAAACGAATGGGGCATGTTTCTTGTTGTAATGCTTTTCCAAATGAAGAAAAACCTTGTGGTGCCAAGACCATATTGCCATTGTTCAAAGTTTCCTAATAATGGTCATCAAGTTTCTAGAGCTTGAACTCCACTCTTTTTATTGAAGAATTATTATTTCAAAAAACATTTTGCTTGAAAATGACATGTTTTGATGATAGGAAACAATTTGTGTGGGCAACATTTCGATCAAAAGTTATGCTAGATAAAAGTTTTTGGGAAGGTCAATGAAAAAAAAAAGAAAAAGAGGGTGAAGTGATTTTTCAAGACTGTCATGAGCAATTTTGTTTCAAGAAGTCTTGACCAATGTGGGCTTTTCTTTAAAAATGTGTGGAATTTTCAAAATCTAGGAAAATAAAATGTTTTGATAAGAAGCAAGAGTTCTCATGATCATAGGGTACAGAAAAAATGGAACGAATTTTGTTCATATAGAGATGCCTTCAAGTTCTAATAGGGAAAAGTTTTAGGAAAAAGGCGGATGCTGCAAGCACAAGCCCATGGGAAGATCTTGCACAGGATAATGTGGGATCAACAAAATGATGTTGGATTTGGGAAACTGTTTCCTCTTAGGGGCAAACAGATAGCAAGAGATTTGGCTGAAGATTTGAAAAAGTATATTCCCTTCTTATTCGACAAGAAATCAATCCGTCCTGGGCAAGATGCACGAGATGAAAGAAAGATGATTAATTTTGGCACTTGTTAGTTTAGGGTGTATTGTAATGAGAAAAGAAAAGTGAAATAGAAAGTTTGAGACAAACCTGGGGGCAAGCCAATGTCAGATATTTGAGAGATACTTGCATCATTCAGCTAGCATATGCATCATAGCATCAAAAATAGCATTTACTGAGTACTTGCATTACACTGCACCATGTAGCAAGAATCTTCATCATTTGGAATAGTAAGGGGGCATGTGCATCACCCATAAGACACTGCATTTGTAAAACAAACAAGGCATTCATTGCATGAGGGAAGACATGTTTAAAGAAAAGTGGATGATTTCAAAGGTAGGAAACATTCTAGTAGAAAAATTCCCAAGTTTTGGAAAATATATGGAAAAGATTTTTGAATTAATGGATGTTTAGGTGGAGTTGTCAAAGTTGAAGAATAGTTGGAAACTTTTTAAATGAAAAATTTTTAAGCTTTGGTAAAATCTTCGATGGCGTTATTCGAAGCTTCCGGTGGTGATATCCGAAAATTCAATGATGATTAAGTCTTCGGTGGTGATATCCGAAATTTAGTTATATTAAGTCTTCGGTGGTGATATCTGAAGCTTTCGATGGTGATATTCGAAGCTTTCGGTGGTGATATCCGAAATTCAGTTAAGATAAGTGTTCGATGGCGATATCCGAAGCTTCCGATGGTGATATCCAGAAATTCATTTATCATTAAATCTTCGATGGTCATATCCGAAGCTTTCGATGGTGATATCCGAAATTTAGTTATGATAAGTCTTCCGTGGTGATATTTGAATCTTTCGATGGTGATATCAGAAATTTAGTTATGATAAATGTTCGGTGGCGATATCCGAAGCTTTCGATGGTGATATCCGAAATTCAGTTATGATAAGTCTTCGGTGGCGATATCTGAAGCTTTCGGTGGTGATATCTGAAATGCAGTTAAGATAAGTCTTCGGTGGCGATATCCGAAGCTTCCGATGGTGATATCAGAAAATTCATTTATGATTAAGTCTTCGATGGTGATATCCGAAATTTAGTTATGATAAGACTTCGGTGGTGATATCCGAAGCTTTCAGTGGTGATATCAGAAATTTAGTTATGATAAGTTTTCGATGGCAATATCCGAAGCTTTCAGTGGTGATATCCGAAATTCAGTTATGATAAGTCTTCGGTGGCGATATCCGAAGCTTTCAGTGGTGATATCAAAAAATTTAGTTATGGTAAGATCTTCGGTGGTGATATCCGAAGCTTTCGGTGGTGATATCTGAAAACTAGTTTTCACTTTCATAAGACTAAAGGCCGAAAGTGGATTGGAAAAGAGATTATTAATGTCTTCGGTGGCAATATGTGAAGCTTCTAGTGGTGATATCCGAAATTTTAGGAATTTTCTAGGTATTCCTGTGGTGGTATCCGAAAATGAGTCTTCACTTTTGTATGACTAAAGGCAGAAAGTGAGATAGTGATCTGAGTCGTGTTCAAACTAATTTTAAAGTTCATTTTAAATCCCAAGGTTGTGGAACCTCTGATTAGAGGAATATTGTTTCAATTTTCGAAGTCGTGGAAACTTTGTTTTTCAAATTTTAAAAGTTGTAAAGCATAAATATAACGGTTCTTTTTAAATTTAAGCTCAATGTTGTAAAAAAAATCGTGCAGATCAATGATACGAGACAAAATTGTTGCTTATGTCTTTACCTATTCCTGATTCCTAGCAATGTACAAGGAGGGGCAGCTGTAGCAACCTAATTTTGTTCGGAATATGCTTGGGTCGAGCCCAAGCTCAAGATTAGATTAGATTTGATTGGCTTTATTTATTTATTTATTATTATTATTATTTATTGTTTTTTTTTTTTTTTTTTTTTTTGTAGAAGTTGGACCAAAGTCATAGCCTTGAAGTTTTGAGCTTACGCAGCAGGCAACATAGGCCTAGCCTAACAGGCCACCCAAGCCTGGCCCATTCCTTTTTACCCCAGCGAACTGCAAGGCCTGATGGCCCAATAGGCCCAAGCATCAAGCCCTAGCCCAGGCAGCCACCCCCTGCAGCACGCCATCCCCTGCCTGCTGCCCACCCTAGGTAGCCCTAGCCAGCTACCTTGCACACCACCCCCTAGCCCTAGCCACTGCCACCACTACCCTAGACAGCTTGCCCACACTCAATGATGCCCCTAGCTTGCCTACCCACACATCATTTTCCCAACACTCAACCCACCTCACCATAAAAAGCCACCTCCAAGAACAGCCATGGGGCCCCCAAGATCTCAACCCCAAAAAAATCATCACCCTCACCCAAAAACAACCCACATCCACTAGCAAAAAAAAAATCAACAAAAAATACCAACAAACAAAAAAAGAACAAAAACACAAGAAAACCAAACAAACACACACACACAAGTTGGGATTTCGGGTTTCTTGGGATTGATAGGGTTTGGGAGTGACTTTTAGAGATCACACCATTGAAAAGGAAGGCCACGAGAAGGGGAGAAACAGACTGGAATTCAAGGGAAATCTGACGGCGAAAAATGGTGAGATTAGGGTTTCGAGCCGCGAGCTAAACTTTTAGACCTAGGTGTTTAGGCTTCAATTTGAGAAAAATTAACCCCGAATTCGAAAAGAAGAGGCCAAAAACAAGGGGTGGGTGAAGTTTGGAGTCCATCGGCCGCAGGCGAGCGGGTCCGGCGCGGCGATCCGGTGACGAAATCTGGGTTTGTGGTTGTTTCTGGTTTTTGTTTTAGAGAGAGAAAAGAGCTTCAGATGAGAGAAAAAGACTAGAGAGATAAAAAAAAAAGAAAAAAATGAGAGAAGAGAGAGAAAATTAGGCTTTTGTAGCAAAAAAAAAAGAGGCAGGATCCTCGCGTGGACCCGGATCTGACCCGGGTCCTCGCGTTGACCCGCTCCAAGAAGAAGGGAGGAAGAAAGGAAAGAAGAAGGAAAAGGAAGGAGGAAGAAAGGAAAAAAATTAAAGAAAATCAAGAAAGGAAAGAAAATAAAAATGTGAAAAGAAAGGAAAATAAGAAAAATAAAAGGAAAAATAAAAAGAAAATGAAAAATTAAGGAAATAAAGATTCTATTTTTTTTTTCAAGAATTAATTCTAGCACTCAAGCTTCGTATTTTTTGCAATCTTCTAAGGTAAGTTTTTATTTTCATATCTAATTTTTTTGTGATTTTATCATCTATGTTATTTTTATTTTTATCTTTATTTATATTTTATAATTCTATCTTTTTTATTTATTTACCTTCCTTGTTATAGTAGTTATTTATTCTCGACTTAAAATAATTCATGAATTCTCTGGTGGCTCTGCCGGGAAGGATATCATCAATTATCATTAACAATGGAATACTTTTTTTTTATAAAAAAAAAAACGAGGGTGATTCGGAGAATTCCGAAATAAATAAAAATTTTCATGTTTTGCCGGGTCTGCCGAAGAATATAAAAAAAATTCGCATTAATAAATTCTGGTTCATTCTCAAATAACATGATTATTTTTAAAAGGGGATTAATTTTAAATGTCGAACTTAAAACCAACTTTTACCTAAACTTAAGATAACACGTGATCAATAAAGTACCGTATTTTACGGGCGTTGTAGGGGGTGCTAATCCTTCCCCGCACGTAACCGACTCCCGAACCCGCTTTTATTTTCTCTCTGGATTAAAACGCAGACTTCAAAATTGGTTTTCTTAAAATGTTTTAATTAATTTTAAAATGTTTATAAAAATTGGTTTTTAATAGGTGGCCAATTACACCTAAGCAAAAAAGATTGGTGGCGACTCCATTTGTGTTTTAAATCCGCTCAGCGGTCGAAAAACCGTTATGACACTAAGCATATGGAAATAAAATACTTTGCCGTTAAAGAAGTTCAGAAACAACGAATGTCAATAGAACATATTAGCACCAACCTAATAATTGCAAATCCATTAACGAAAGGACTGCCACCCAAGACATTTAGTGAGCATGTTGAAAGAATGGGTATTATTGAACGTCATTATTGATTTATGATATTGTTAAGTTATGTTCGACGCTCAGAGCTCAATAATGAAATTGTTTCTGATATTTCCTATCTTCTAATTAGTATATATGATTGAATTAGATTTATGTTAACAGGAATAGTCTTGACAAAGACATTATATTGAACCATTATGATGCTCTTCGTTAAGATCATGTGAGGTTGAAAAGTTACTATGTAGTACATGGATGGGACTATGTCGATATAGTGACGTACAACCGCCATGACTCTTATTAATTTTTCGCTTAATTATGGTATAATGTTATAATTGAGATGATAAAGGATTTAACATAATGTTATTGTGCACATTACATTATTAAATCATGAAAGTAGTGTCATATAGGTCAAGTGGGAAAATGTAAGAATTTATGACCCACATGACCTATTATACATGTATCTTATCTAGTAATTAATGGATACATGTACATGTATATGATACATGAATTATCAATACATGTATCTTATCTAATAATTAATAGTTACATGTACATGTATCTTACATTAATATGAATCGATTAGATACATGTATATTACATGATAATTAATTGATGGTTTAATTATTGTTCATTGAATAATTGAAGAGATATTATTATGTGTATTGATGCAAGGCACCTATTCATGCTCTATAAATAGGGATCCTAGTCCTCTCTCCACCTACCAAGAAACATACATACTTTCCATCAAAAGTGGCATTTCAAGTAAAGAGGTTAGGGGAGAGAAATTAGTATCTTCTATGCTATAATGTTTTCTTCACAAAGCATTATGGACAAAGGTATGCCTTTCTTTTAAAGTATATGAAGTTATGAAAATTCTAAAGATTATGAGAATTATGTTTATGAAATATATGCTTACAGGACTAAGGCATAATATTTAATTTTTTGGATCGTGTTAGTCGGCTTGAATCACTGTTTAAATAATAAAAAATTATTTTTAAAATTTAATTATAAAAATATTAATATCAAAATAATTTTTTAAATAATATTTAAATAGTAAATCGAGCCAACGGGCCGAATCGAGTTAGAAATAAAAAAAATTCAGACCGTAACCTGACTCGGCCAGCCCATGAAGAGATCTAGTTCCGGCCCACAAAAAAGATATATGTGCTAATCAAATCTTTGAGTCGTACTATTATTTTTGCTGGAAAACGTAGTAGGAAATTATTTGTAAGTTAATATGTGTTTTTTTTTTAATTTGTCTTTGGAATTTGGACTTTGCTACAAAATCAAAACAAATTGTTAGTATGAAATATGATCTCAATTCTCAAGTTGAGATGCTCCGCATGGACAGGGCTTCGGTGAGCTCTACCTATACTAAAATCAGGGCAAGTCTTGAAGAATAAGTCCAAACATTCAATTATCCTCGGAAATTTAGTTTGGAATAATAAAATTATAACTTATATTAATATTACAAAATTTAAAAATTATAGAAAAATGAATTATTTTTATAATTTATTTTCTTAATTCTGCTTATTTATCATGGATGAAAAAATCGGACCGGTTGGTCGGATTGATTCAACCGAAAATCGGAGGCCTATCCGGTCCAATGCTATATAAAGAATCAAAAATTATTTGAACCGGTGGCCGGTTCAACTGGTAAAAAATCGACAAAAAATAGGGAAAAAACCATTTTTTAATTATTTTTTTTCAAGAATATTTTTTTTGTAAGTAATGAAATTTAAACCATAACCTTTTAAAATTATACTAAATATCATATTACTAAGTCAAATGCATATTTTTATTAACTAGTCATTATGTCACATGCATTGCATGTGATATTACGTGTTAATTATCTTATATTTGTAAAACAATTTATGTTTAATAATAAAAACCATGAAAACAGATATCACATTACATACCATAATTATTCTTTTTTTTTTTTGAAAAGATGCAAACAATCTTAAAATATTTTTTAAGAAGTTATTTAACATGTTTTTTGGATGATAAAATATCCATTTATCTCAAAAAAAGAAAAGAAAAAAAAAAAGGTAATTAATAAAGACGATCTTTTTTATGAATTGATTAAATCTTGTGAAAATGAAGTATTCTCCAAGGTGTTATAAGATCACGTAATTTCATCTCTATAGCCTAATAGTCTAATACACATTTAATTCCATATATTCGTTTCAATATCTTAAGTCCATTAACAAATAATACTAATAATATGTTACGGCTAAATAATTTTCAAAACAAAATCACTACACTTATAATATTAATCAATCAACCAACAAAAAAATTGATGTAAAGCAAACCAAACTCTTAATACAAAATAAAAACCGATCAAAAAAATCAAAAGCAATAAAGTAGAAAAAATATAGTTACTAAAATAAATATAAAAATTGACGAAATTCTTTATCTTTAAACAAATTGTACTTTTTTTGGATGATAACATTATTGTTTTGAAAATTTTAACTTTTTTTCAAGGTATAAAGTTTTAATCTAAAATCTAAAACCATTTTTTAGGATAAAAAGTAAAAACTATATTAAGTTGTATTAAATTTGACAATTTCAATTTTTCAAGAAATTAATGAAGTCTTTGATAGAAGTAGATTAAAACTATAATAAAAATTATAATCATAATTAATTGTTAAAAGTATTATCTAAAATATTCTAGTAATTGTTTTTTTTTTCCTAAAAAAAAAAAAAATCTCATGGTATTGTCATTTTCATAAAGAAATTTTATTAATATTTATAATACAATATCATAAATAAAAATGAAATAAATTTATTACTATTTATAATATAATATAAAATATTTATATTATATAAAAAACTTATTTATTTATAAAAATTTTATATATTGAATATAAATTTACATATTATATAAATAATTAAAATTTGCATTAACATTTAAAATTAGATTAATATAACTTTTTTTTTTTTACTTTTTCAGGTTAATGAAAATTATAACTTTGAAAAAAAAGTAATTCAATGTAAATTTTAACCATTTTTATTTCTTCTCAAATAAATTTATTTAACCAAAGTCTTTCAATAGAATTAGAATTCTTATTTATAAATGTGATAAATCTTATTAATAATAAAAAATATTTAAAATGACAAAATTTATAATATAATGAACAAAAATGGATATTTTGGCCAGTTCAAAAGATTCTCCACATTCATACTTTTATATATATTATAGATTATTTACTATATATATAATATTTATTTAATATTAAAATTATTGTTAAAATATTTTAAATCTTGTTTAAATGAACCCCCAATTGAATCGAAAATCGAAAGTCACATCAATTTGACTCCGGTTCGATTTTTTTTTTAATATTGCTTATTATATTAAAAAAATTCATCGAAAGCTTATAAAAATGAATTTTTATTTTTATATTTATATAATATATATATATATTTTTTGTTGAAAGAAATCTTGAGCTTTAATTTCAAAAAGATTGTCCAAGTCTCAAACTCAATCCATATAGATTTCTTTTAAAATTTGCTTGATGAGGCCGGTCTTCTTTTAATAATTTCTTTTTAAAAGAAGTAAGTTTTTTTTGTTACTTTCAAGCTTCTTATCTCATTTTTTTAATTTCACCTTTTAATATAAGAATTCAGAAAATGTATATGCAGATATGTAATATACCTATAAATAGAGGGAGATAAGAAGTAGTATAATAACATATAAATGAAAAAATATATATATATATATAGATAAGGTATTAATTTAAATAATAATAAGTAGAACAAAATATTATAAAGTTTTATTTTTTCATATGAGTTTGGATTACATAAATTAAACAGAGGTTTTTTATGTCGTTAAGCACACCCTTCCCTTCGTAAAATCCCAACAAAAACTTTAAGTTAAAGTCTTGAATAGAAAGTATTCGGGGTTAGATTGAGTTGAACCTAATTGACATCTTTAACATCTTTTCAAACTCGAGTTTGAAAATTCAATTCAGAATCTAACCCATCAATATATTTAATTTTCGAATTTTTGAAGTATCATATTGGCCACAAAAGATATTGCAAAATAAAATTTACTAGTAGTAAGTACATTACTAATAAAAATTCGTACTAAAAAAAGTGATATAATCCGTATCAAAAAAAAATATATATTATTACTACTAGTAAATTTTACTAGTAGTAAGTATACTAATAATTACTAATATATATATATATATATATGATATAATATAAGATTTATATTTATGCATTGTCATTATATAGAGATATATATTGATAGTGGATCACATAATGTTATCTGTTAAAAATTAAGTTTAAATTTAAAATTTAAAATTTTAAAATATAAGATTTATATTTTAATAGAGTGTTATTATAAAATTCACTATTAATATATAAAATTATACATCGATTATGCATTAAATACAAATTTTAAAATATAATTGATCGTAATAATAATAAAAAAATAAATTAAAGAAAAAGGACGAAAAAAAGGATGAAGGAAGGGCACGTATAAATGGGGTTCCGTTATAAACGAGTGAATTTTGGTTATTAAGAAATCTCATATTTCACTTTTTCTGTTGTAAATAAATAAAAAACAAAACAAAAAACCAAACCCTAATTCTATCGATTCAGTTTGGGCCTCGAAATACCTCTCTGTCTCCCCCTTTGTCTCTTCGCATCCAACTCTTTCAACCATCGATCCTTCAATCTCGATCGTCCGATCCATCTTCCCCTTCCATTCAACCCAGGTATCCCGATTTGTCTCATTTCCTTCTTTGATTTGTTAATTTGATTTTCTTTCCTTTTTAATTTTTTTTGGATTTCATTATTTCTATATAGGAAATTTTTGTTTGATTGATCATGTCGGTGAATCCTTCAATTTTTTTTTTTATTATTTTAATTTCCACTTAATCTGCATTGTTCTTTCGAAAGAATCGTGAATTTCTTCCGCTTTTAGGGTTGTTTTGGTGATTTCTCGATCGAATTGGCTCCTTGAAATCTTGTTCTTGGAATAAGGAAAAAAGGCTAGTTGAAATATGATGTGTAGATGCATCCGTTATTATTTTTGATAATGGAAATCCAGAATTTTCTCTTTTTTTGTTTTTTTTACACAAAATTTGGGTTTTTTAGAATTTTATTTTTTAAAGCTTGAGGTGTCTGTTAAGTATCTTTTCTTGTGAATTTGTCTGGAAAGGAATAGGTTTCTTTGTGATCGGAATTCAGAAAACACAGGGTGTTAGTCTGCAATTGATCTTATCTATGAGTTCCTTCTTGATTGCGTGAATTTTGTCTTCTCCCTAGTGTAATACTAGTTTTTCTTTTTTCTCCCCCCTTTTGGATTAGAGAATTAGTCATATTTAGGCAGACTTCGCCATGCTATGTGATTCATATGGCTGCAATTCTATTATTTGCTTTAAGGAATTGTGAATGCAAGAAGCTCGGGAAACTGTGTTTGGAGAATCTTTAAGAAGAAGCAGTGTTATATGTGTTAGGATTTAATTAGTATTCTCAAAAATAGTCAGGATATCATTGAATATGAACAAGTATCAAATTTGTTTGCATTCAAAATATATTAAAAAAGGGAAGTAAAAGAGCCTCCAAAGAAGTTGGATTTGCTTGTGATACGACCCAAATTCCACTTAACAGAAAATAACACAATTAACAGAAAAGAGCATGGAAGAAGTAGAAGAACTTGTAAGAGCTAGAAGAAGAGAAAGATAGAGAGAACGGAGAAAGAGATATTTAGAGTGAGAGGGAGAGAATCAGAGAACCTTCTGTTTAATTCTTTTCTTTTCATAACACTAAAACTACTCCAATCGTGTTATATATAGCTGACTTAAATCAGCATTTACAAAACTACCACTAATATTAACTAAGAGTCTATTACACCAATTTGACCCGTAACAATATCCACTCCTTCAAATCATCCTTGTCCTCAAGGATGGAAACCACAATACTAATCAAGTGAATGATTATCACAGCAGCATCTTCAGGTGTCTCAGGGAAACCAAAAACAGCCCACCCATCAATGGAATTCTCCTTTTCTGCTACCGTGGTAATAATTCTCCTCTTCATTGGCCCTGCTTCTTCATAATGGTTGAATGGTTCCTGAGCTGACCAACTCCTTCTCTGTAGCTTCATTTCCAATTCACGGTGTACCATCTTGCATTGTCCAACCTTCTTCGGGCATTTTCTGAGCTTTGGCAACAAGGGCATTGATCCGCACCTTGAGTTCTTCATATTCTCTCTTTATCGCGCGGTGCTCCTTCACAAAAGAAGGTTGTATCTTGTCCTTTAGGTAATCAATCTTTTGAGCAAAATAAAACTTAGGAGCCTTAGGCTCAATGTTGTGCTTCTTGCAGCAAGGTACCCACTTCCTTGCAAACTCTGCAGTTTCATAGAGGGACTCTTTGAGTGGATCCATTGTACTGACAAAACATCTACAGGGGCTAGCTGTGATGGTTCTTCTTCCCGGTCATATCTCAAGGTTAGCCTGTCAAGTTAGGTCTCACGATTGATGGGATACCATTTTGGAAACTAATCTAGAAGCCAAGATAAAGCAAACCAAATCTCACAGATAACAGATGTTAGCCACAATGGATATGCATCTTTCACCGGATGAGTCATACGATATTGCAAGAAAAAGCCCAAAATGATAAGCCGAAGAATGATCACAACACGATAAGGGGTCAAGTGAGACGAAGAAATTGGCACCACACGACTCAAGGGTTGACGAGCATCGTCAGCCATTTGCAATTCTTCCCCATTTGAACCAGTTCCTTCTATATCTCCCTTTCCTTCAGGGTATCTACTGGTCATCTGCATCACATGTTTCTCTTGTTTGAGTTTCCAACCGACAACCCTTTCCTTCCAATCAACGTTCCCAAGCCTATAAGAGTTCAAGTCCTTTATTGGGTCCACAATTCTCATCGAGACTGGCTGCCTTGGGTCAATATAAGGAGATGAACTAACATTCTTTTCAGAAAGGCCCAAAGGACCTAATGTTGTTCACACAGATTGATTGTCTGGTGTAGCACATGGAACTTACTCCAGAAACCATATGGCCATTGGTGAGAAGGGGTATTGGTTCGAAAGTACTACCATCAAGACCAAAGATCAAGACATTCTTTTCACCGACACTGGTAGCCTCACTAAATCTACGTCCAATCACCCACTTTGCAACGAAGAGGTACTTGACAATACCAGGATCAAAAAGCTTAGTTTGGTTAAAGCATGAATCAGGTTCTTTGAGGAAAATGATTGAACAGGTGTAGAGATTTTAGGCTTCATGTTACTGATGAATTTACTGACAGCGTAATCATTAGATGGTTGCATGGGATTTAATGAACTCTTAAATACATCAAAATATTCATCGACATTATGGGTTTGGCTCACATTAACAAGTTCAAATTTAAGATCAGTTTTGGGTTTTAGAATAAACACCTTGGTTTCAGTAGTGGCTCCTAACACCTTGGTCTCCTCAGAGGCTTCCAGCATCGGTTCTTGCTTCGTCTCAAAAGAATTTGTCTGATCTCCTGAAGATTCAACTTGGACATATTCATGGATTTTTCTTTCGGTAATACTATCATCAAAACTTAGTAGCACCCGTTCAAACAATTGCTCCATCTTTGCGCGCATTTCCTCCAAATCTTTGCGCAGTTCTTTGCGCCATTCCGTCGACCATTGTTTTGCCATAGCCAAAACCGATGCTCTGATACCAATGATATGACCCAAATTCCACTTACCAGAAAATAACACAATTAACAGAAAAGAACATGGAAGAAGTAGAAGAAATTGTAAGAGCTAGAAGAAGAGAAAGATAGAGAGAAGGGAGAAGGAAGAAGGTAGAAAGAGATATTCAGAGTGAGAGGGAGAGAATCAGAGAACCTTCTGTTTAATTCTTTTCTTTTCATACCACTAAAACTACTTCAACTGTGTTATATATAGCTGACTTAAATCAGCATTTACAAAACTGCCACTAATATTACCTAAGAGTCTATTACACCAATTTGACCCGTCACAGCCTGCCACAGTTTTTTTCTCCTGTTTCTTGTCTCTTTATTATAAGTGTTTTTCCTGCATCAATCATGGCTTCAAAATTTCTACAACTGTCTCTGAATGGAGAGTCCCAATGCTGAAGAAAAATATCTGGGATTTTTTCATTCTATTGCAAACCCAAGAATGTGATATCTGAATTTAATGAGTTAGGTTCTAACTGGAACTTTCTAGCGTGGTAAGGAAGCTTTATAATGAGGTTATTTTCAGTGTTATGGGTAGCACATCATGGACAAAGAAGGAAGCCATCAACTTCCTAAATTAGAGCAACAGAAGGTTTCCTTTATTTTAATTTTCTGTATCATATTGGTCTGAGATGCAAGACCAACTGTAACCTTTAAGGTGGTGGAATGAGCTTGAGAATCAGTTAATTAAATTTTAATTTTTCTAAATGGAGATTAATGTTATGCCAAAACAATGAATTTTAAAATTTCTTATTGAAGATAAGGATAAAAAATACCTTTCATATAAGCACATATATATTTGAGTTGCAAGTTCTTGGTATGTAGCTGGAACTTTGAGTCATGATGAGAGGAGTAACTTATTGCATAAGTTGGACCTATTGTCAGAATGTATCCATAAGAAGAAACCATGTTTGGAAGGGTTTTTGAAAAATCTTTGTTGTTATTTCATTCTTTGAATTGTTCTTTAATGGATTATAAAATTGTAATTATTGTGATGTTCTGTGAAGGAAATCCTTCTTGAGGAGATTGTCTTGGGAGTTTGATACTCTGTTAATATGGTGTACTTTCATTAATTCTTCAATTATAATGTATGTCGTTTATTATTTTCTGGTATTCCCTGTTAAAATTCTTCTTAAGATAATGGATCTTATTGTTTTTTGATGGGGGAACATCTGTTAGGTAATGAATTAGGGTTACTGGCCTCTGATAAAAATTAAATGCCTTGCTGTAATTCGCGAATTTCTAATGTTGTTATTGGGATATAATATTTTGCACATTGAGTAGGAAACGTGTTTAGTCAGGGTGTAGTTCTCGGGTTTTATTTTGATACGCTTTCTTTAACTGGATACCAGTTATAAACGAGGTCCAGACACAAGATTGTATTTTTTTGGTCGCAGCAGACTAGCATCCTTGAATCAATTTATTAGTTGGAGCTTTTTGGATTTCAGGACATATTTTGTATTGTGAAAACCTTCTGGGTCTGTGTATTTGATAAAAAATTGTGAGAAGTAAACTCCTATTAGTTTCTTCTTTTTATTGTTTTTGACTTTCTTCACTTTTAGGCATGTTTTAGTAACATGCCAGAAAAAAAAAAATGAGAATTGACCACTGCTCTTGCTATTGTTGACTGCTCGAGTCTTTCTATGCATCATTGATTTAGTAAAATTGTTGTCTTAAACATTTCAGGACTATAGTTGGCCACAACGATGTCTCCTGCATCCAAGTCTAAGTCCAAGGATAAAAAATCTAGCAAGGAATCTCAGAAGGCTTCTTCAAGGCCTTCTGGACCTGCTAATGCAGGTAGTGGTGCTCCAGCAAGTGCATATAATCCACTTTTGGGAACATTCCATACCATTGAAACAGTGCCATCATCTTCTGCTTCACCTCTTCAAACCAATGGTCGTTTCCGAAACATAGATGAGACGGATGAGCATTTGGAGGGCTCACTTGGTGCTGGGGTTGAGTTTGATTCTGTATCTAATAATGATAGCTGGTCTGGCGAGTCAGAAGATCACAAAGAGAAAACATCAAATCTTCCCGTCCGGCAGGAAATAATACCAGGAGCTGACAACGATAAGCGAGAAAAAATTCGTCAAAAGAATGAGAGGAAACATCAACGTCAGAAGGAGAGGCGAGCTCAGGAGTTGCATGAGCGGTGCAGTGGCTATCTCATGTCGAGAAAGCTTGAAGCACTTGCTGAGCAGCTTGTAGCAATGGGATTTTCACATGATCGGGCAACAATGGCTCTTATTTTAAATGAAGGCAAAGTGGAGGAATCTGTGGCATGGCTTTTTGAAGGAGGTGAAGAAACAGTTAAGCACAAGGAATCAAATATTGGTGGTGGGAACTTGAAAATTGACATATCAGAAGAGCTTGCACGGATTGCTGACATGGAAATCAGATACAAGTGTACAAAGCAGTTGGTTGAAAGAGCAGTTGTTGCTGCTGAAGGTGATCTTGAGAAAGCAGCAGAATCCTTAAGATCTTTAAAGCAGGACCCACTTGCTCCACCAAAGCCAGAAGAAACTTGTGATTCCCTGACTGCTAGTACCAATAAGGTGTCAGTGGCAGGTAGTCAAAACTTATCTGTAAGGCCACAACCAAAACCAAATCTATCTCCTGCAACACAGCAAAGAAGGGATGAGAAGGATTTTAACTATGCAAAAGCAGCAGTTACAGTGGGAGGTTTTTCAGAATGTGAGAGTAAAAGTTTCCAGCCTTTGAAGAGAATCCAGCCGAAGTTGGAATGGGCAAAACCCCAACAAAGTGCAGTGCCAGCTGAGAAAAGGTGGCCAAGTTCTGGATCAAATCCTTCTGTTTCTTATTCCTTGGCATCACCTTTGCAGGCCTCACCTCCACCAGCAAAGACAGAAAGCCGTCATGTGGCTGTTGGAAGTGATTATAAGAACCTTCAGCCATCAATTAGGGAACCGGTTATAATGATGCAGCGACCTCAATCTGTAAATACAAAGCAGGTTCCAGCTACTAGTATAAGCTCATCTCCTCCTGGAACGACTCCCTTTATGTATCCAACCAGTAGTGTTGAAATTACAAAGTCTAATGGCTTTATGCCCCATATTGCAAGTGCTAGAAGCCTTAGTTCCAACAATTTGAGTTCAAATCAGATGCATCACCAGCTTTATTATCCACAACAACAACAACAACAACACTTCACAACCTGCAGTGGTCCAGGAGATTCACCAGGAACAAGCCGAGGAAATGGTTTATGGAGTAGAACAGGTGCATCACCAACACTTGCGGCTGCATCTTCACTTGGACTTTTCACCGGGTTGGGTTCTACCACTTCATCAGGAGCCTCTTCTCCAGTTGACTGGAGCACTGGTAGCTCAATGGCACAGTTGGACTATACCAATATTGATTGGAGCTTGGATCGGGGGTTGTCTTCTTCTCCTAGACCTGGTGGTATGTGGGTGGGACCAACATCTCCTATGAAGAGCACTCACATGCATTATCCTAATACAAATGGACTAAGTGGTAAACCAGCAATGAGATTGACAGCTAATGGGAATGGTGTACCCATTGCGGGGTTGCAGGATGGTGGAGTGGCTCCTGCCCAAACTTCAACTGCAGGCTCGCATGAGTGGACTTCACCATTTGAAGGGAACGATATTTTTAGCTTACCCAGGCAGTTTGTTTCTTCTCCCTCACTCTAAGGTGGGGAAAAGATTTTATGAAAAAAATGAAAGAAAAGACAAAATGTGCTTTGGATTTGGTGTTAGTGTTGGTTCTTGTGATGCTAATGTGTTGATTGCTGGTGAATATCATTTTAGTGCCAAAAAAAAAAAAAGCATCTGAGTACTCTGTTCTTCTTTAATCTCTATCTGCATTAGTTCATCAGCTATTATTAGGTTTTCAGAAAGGGGGATTGAAATTGGAACGAGAGCTTCATTTCGTATTTTGCTTCTTGGTCTTGGGTAGAAAAATCTACTTCTAGGTTCTCTTGTCTGCAACTGCCATCTTCCTTCACTGTTTTACAGAGCGGAGCTAAAACTGAACACGAACACAATAAGAAAAAAATAATTAAAATACAACACAAAAACAAAATACGATATGAAAAAATAATATGAATACGATATAAATATATAAATGTGTCAAAATTTATATAATATAAATTATTAACATATCATATAAGATCTCAAACAAGATTACAACATAAAAAATATACGAACATGATATGGATACACAAATTATCGAATCTAATCGGGGGTACTAAATTTCTGAGTTAAATTTTGGGTGGTATATAACCCTTTTTTCTCCCATTTTTCCGCAGCCAAAGCTGACGGTAACTCAACATCTAACTTTACAGTCTGATAGCATTTATCAACACATCCAGTGATGTTATATATATATATATATATATATATATATATATATATATAATAAGTAAATCATACAACCAAAAACAGTTCCATCCTTATTCTTCTTCAGCAAGGATGAATCACTCAAAAGTTTGTGATGATTCAGGGGGTTGACAAGCACTCGTTGAAATAAGTTCTTTGTACCACTCGTTTTCTTCCCGGATAATAAAGTTGGCCTCTGCATTTAGAAGAAATTTCCATATAAAACCATGCAAATAAAAATACCAAGTAATTACCCCTACTGGTATTTAATCTCATCAATCATTTGATAAGATAAAGTTCATAATCTTCAAATGACAAACATTAACAAATTTATATTTGTATGAACAAAAGAATGCCATGTTTCACTTTAAACTCGGAAAAGAAAAAAGTTCCTAACCCAAATAAATAAGAATGTATATATAACTATTAACTCCAATTATGTTAAAAGAATGATGAATCCGAGTCGTATAACTTGAAACAAAATCCGAACATCAAACTTTCTAATTCTTTATACACATTAGTGAAAGGCTTAAGGCTTCAGAATTATACTCAGATAAAGGAGTACTCAAATAAACTACTTGCAACTTGCCTGACAAAAATACGTCACAGTAATCATCATCGTCATATACAAATTGTGGAGGATCAGGGGAGCCGATTCCAACAATGGTGCTTCCGCTGCCTCGTATATGTTGAAAACAGCAATGAGTTTTCACTTTGCAGCAATTAAGATTATTAAATGTAATGTCAATAAAAATAGGTTTAGCATCAGCCATCTTTGTTTGGCACCCAAATCATATATTAGCATATACATCAAATTAACGTAGGAAAAAAATAAACTGTGAAAACACGCGACTCAGAACAATTTGAAACTGAACAGGGTTTTCTTTAAATATGGTATTTCAAATAACACTCAACAACAAAGGTTTGCAATTAGCAGCCCATTTGTTATTATGGCATACGAATCTTTTTGACGGGTTTAAAGACTTGTCTACACATTTTCCCTATCTAATCTGTTTACTGCAAAATATCAGGTCTCATTGAGTCTGGGCATAATAATTTACAGTAAATTCTGGAATAGACGTCAAAATTTAAAGAGGTGGTGTACAATATTGTACCTCCCAGACATAAAAACAGCATTGTATTGTCCACGGCCAGCTGCAGTTACACGCTGCTTTAGCCGTTTAAGAGACGGTAGTACTTCAAAGGCAGGAGGTTCTGCAAATAATATATAGAGATTCATGTAAGACAACACATCTCTAATTCCATGATTAGCATGGTCCATTTTGACTTCCACTGAGAATAAGCATATTTATAAACTCACTCAATCTAAATTAAATTCCAATTTTGGAGTAAAGATGTGAAGAAGGATAATTTGATGCATAAAGACTGTGACAGTGATATATGCTCTAATATTTCACCAAAAATCGTCCTCTCACAAAGTCAAGTCAAATCATCAGCCCAAAAAACTTCTCCTGATCATATATGCATCAAGAGAAGATTTCCAAATATGAGTTATGTTACCTGGACTCTTCATTTTTCCTAAAATACCCGTGTCTGACACATATTCAGACATAAGTATGGAGGTATGATCCTCCAAATATATGAACTTAAAAAAAAATTGAGCATACCCGTATCAGACACATACACGTATCCGACACTCACCCCAAGTCGGGGTAACATAGAATATGAGTAAATGCCAAAGAAAGAAAAGGGGAACAGAAGATGCACCCAAATCATTAATACAGACATCTTGAGATATTCCATTCCTTGATATCTTCTCCAGCAATGTCAAAGGATCAACCTTACTAGTTTGATCTAGTCGAAGACGCTGAGAAATCAGAACTTCCGTTAGCTATAAACTACTGCAAGCAATAAAAGTAGTTTCACCAGTGCCCTTATACATTACCTTGTAAACTTCAGCTGTGGAACATGCCTCCTTAGGCTTTATAAGAACCATTGGAATGTCCAATGGAAGAGGTGGGGATATACCCTGAACAACCTGGGTATATCAGCATAGAGTTCATTAATCATGCAAGTATAGCAACTTGAACGAGATTGTATCATAACCATGTGCAAACTCGTAATAACTACAATTAGAAGACAGATCTAAGCACAAAATTGTGCTCTGAAATAAATACAAAAAAAAAAAAAAAAAAATACAGGTCTATGAGTTCTACTGCCACTTCTAACAAAATATTGTGACAAATTCCGGTGCTAAAGGAACAAAGGATGCTCTAGTTATGTGCACAATGAGCTTTTCATCTTTATGTTTCCACTAAGAAAAAAAGCCATGAACTAATAAGCATTAGAGTTTGTCAAATTCACAGTATAGAATGGGAACTAGAAAAAAGTTATAAATGAATTCAAAATGATACTAGTTTTTATATCAGTGAAATGAGAAAATACAGCACAAAAACTGAAGTTATCATCAGAGAAGCATTCTAAAACTGGTGCCTATGCTACCCGGACTCTTCATTTTCCCTAAAGTACCCGTGTCCGACGCATATTCGGACATGGGTATGAGGGTATGATCTTCCAAAAATGTGGAAAAACTTAGAAAAACTTGAACATATCCGTGTCGGACACAAACCCGTATCCGACACTCACACCCGAGTCCGGGTAACATCGCCATTACCTACATAAAATGGTCAAAATATTCCTGACAATGTATTTCGCAATCAAAGAACAAGGTTGCAACATAAAAGGAAACAAATTAACATCTCCGAGCCACAATTAAGGTATGATATTCTCATACCTCACCTCGACCAGTACAATATGCTGCTCCATGTGAGAAAAAGAATGGAATATCTGAACCAATCTCACTCGACCATTCCTGAAGCTCCTCCTCAGATGCAACACAACCATTGAACTGATTAGCTGCCCAAAGTGCAGTTGCTGCATTGCTGCTTCCACCACCAAGCCCTGCCCCAGTAGGCACCTTTTTATCAAGATGAACCTGCCCAAGTTATTCCAACAAAAAATAAAAAAATATAAGCAAAAAAATCTTTCAAGATAAATTCTAATTTCTCAGAAGCACATACATTAAAATAAAATATATAAATTCAAATTTTATCTTGTATCTCGCGTCTTACCCAAAAGAAGTTGTTACTGCCAGTTTTTTTCCTGTAGAGGTTAAGGGCTTTAATAATCTGCAACAAGGAACAGCAAATTTAGAACACAAAGGAGAATAAGGGACCTGGAGGCAGGGGAATCAAAAGAATTGCAGTAGGTTTGAAACCTCACCAAGTTTCTATCATCAAGGGGGACACCAGATACATTGGTTGACAAACGATCCTTGGTTTTGGATGGTGACAAAGAGAACTTAATTATATCCCCCAGACTAACTGTCTGCATCCAAAAACAAGGCTAAGGGTCAAAATCAGACCCTTTGGGGGCCAAATAGGAGAAACTTCATTGCAAAATTGAAATGAATTCCAACATAGAAAAATATACTTCTCAACTCAAAAAATTTACAAACTTACATGAAAGAGAGATGCTAAATCATGATACCCATCTTCCCTTTTGTTGGTTATTCTCAAGAAAACATTAATCTATACCAAAAAAAAAATTGGATGTTACAATTGAAAATATAAAATTGATAAAAATAATACAACAGAAATTTTCAATTTAAGTCAAAGCAAAGGGAATAAATTACCTTACAAGGTGAGAACAAAGAAAGCCTTGAAAAAGGAGCTTCCTTGTCCACTTCATCTGCTAACTTGTTTAGCCTCTCATCAGGGTCATATACAATCTAAACAAAATAAAAAAAAACCCATAAAATATTAACTTAAAAACCAAAGCAGAACAAAGGAAGAGTAAATAAAAGAGGAACCTCTAGCTGTTTCTTGGATGCTTTGACTAATGGGGCTCTTTGAAATTGAAGTTTTGTTGGGGGGGTAATTGACGAGTGACCATTTTGGGAGGAAGGAGGGAAGAAGAGATAGTGGTTACAGAGCAAATGAGAGGAAGCCATGGGACTGGGCGTTTAAAGGTGAAGATTTATGATCCGAAAGTGCATGGAAAATTTGTCCAAATAATTGAATTTGATAGTAATAACTGTACTTTGAACGAGTTTTAAGTTTTAACTGTTTAAGGCTTTGAGCAAAGAAATGGATCTGGCTTTTGGCACAAAGGAATTTACTTGGGAAAAATTATAAGGAAAGATTCTAAAAAATGAGCTTTTCGTAAGGTTTAAAATATAAGTAAGTTGATATGTTTATATATAATTTATATTATAATTATATGTAAAAAAAAAAATTATATATATATATATGATAATTTTTAATTTATATAAATATATGATATATTTATTTTATTTATATGTAATTTATTATTTTTATATTTAATTTTTCATGTTTATATATAATTATCATATTTATATGTAAATAAAATTATATAAATATATGATAATTTTATATAATTTTATCATATTTATATATATAGTAGAAATGTTTATCTTATAACTCTCCATTTACTTGCCCTTCAGCCTGTCTCTGTTTGGTTAGGTGACAATCGTAATTCCCAACTTCCAACAACTATAAGAAAAAAAAAAAAAAATTAATTAGTTTAACTAGAAAAAAGTTCGCGCTACTTTTCATATAAAAAAATTCGTTTTTTTTATTTTTATAATAGTAATAACAACAATATTATGAAACACATAAATTAATAATGTAAATTAATTATTAACATAAATATATTTATATAAATTTATAATATTTTGAAAACACGAACACGTTACGAAAACACAAATTTTTCTCTAAATTGAATCACTATGATAATTTATACAAAATATATCATAAATTGAGATACGACACGAACACACGAATTTTTTTCTAAATTGAATCACAATGACAAACTATGTAAAATATGAGATGAATTGAGACACGACACGAACACAATATAGAAAAAAAATTAAAACACAACACTAAAAATAACATGAACATGAACACGACACGAATACACGAACGTGTAAAAGTTTATATAAATTATTAACGTATATAAATTTATATAAATTTATAATACTTTAAAAATATCAACAATAACACAAAAAGATAAATTTTTCTCTAAATTGAATAACTATGATAAATTATGCAAAATATGTCATGAATTGAGACATGACACAAAAATAATTAAAACATGACACGAAAAATAACATGAATACGACATGAATACACGAACGTGTAAAAATATATATAAAATGAATTATTAACATAAATTTTTTTTATATAAATTTATAATAATGTATATAAATTATTAACGTGTAAAACTAATTATTAACGTGTAAAAATTTATATAAATTTATAATACTTTGAAAATACAAAAAATAACACGAATACACAATTTTTTCTCTAAATTAAATTACTATAATAAATTATGCAAAATATATCATGAATTGAGACAGGACACGACACACAAAATTTTCTTTAAATTGAATAACTATGACAAATTATGCAAAATATGTCATTAATTAATATACGACAAGAACACACAAATTTTTCTATAAATTGAATCACAATAACAAACTATATAAAATATGAGATGAATTGAGACACGACACGAATACAACATAGAAAAATAATTAAAATACAACACGAAAAATAACATGAACACGACACGAATATACGAACGTTTAAAAAATACATAAAACGAATTATCAACGTGTAAAATTTTATATAAATTTATAATACTTTGAAAACACAAAAAAAAAAAAAAAAACGAACACGAACACGTCACGAACACAACATAGGAAAAATAATTAAAGCACAACACGAAAAATAACACAAACACTGATAAGTGCTTAATTGCATACATTTTCATGTATTATTTTCTTATACTTTGTGCTTTAATTCTTAAGTACCTTGACAAATTATTATATTTTTATGAATTATAAGTATTTTTTAAGAGATGAAGTCAAAACATGTCAATTATGATGATAAAGAGCTTATAAAGTCACAATCATAAGATGGAAGAAGACTTGGGAGTCAAAAAGATCAGATTCTTAGTGTTAGATGATCAGGCAGATCTGACATCTGGAGCTTGTTGCAAGTAAATCATTATGTTAAAGACATTATTTGAAGAAACTTCCTTCTTGACTTTTGAAGCTGACTTGAATACCTTTCCAACGATAGTTTACACGTCTAAATCGGACAATGGATGGTCATTCAAATCAGCCGACGAAGTGTGAAATAGTGCATTAGTCGCGAAAGCGAAGTCAGAAAGCAAAAATGGACAAGGCAGCAAGTTGGCGGCGCCGAGTTTCTGACCTCCAAATCCATCCAAATCTGGAAAAAATTGCAAAACCGCAAAAATACGTAAAAAGTCCAAACTTGCCATATTTTGACTTCTAGCTTCCTTGAAGAGCAAGAAAGGATTTCCAAGACTTTACAGCTCTATAAATACCATCTTTTGAACCACAAACTATAATAATCTTTTGAGGAGACTCAAGGGATCATCATTATTCTTCTTCTTCTTCTCCATTCTTTTTTTTTTTTTAGTTTTATGTATATATTATCTATGCTTATGTTAGGCTAAACTTATTTGGTTAAGGGTGATTTCAAAGCCCTAGACATGTTTTGTAATTGATTTTGAGATTCTATCTATCATTAGTTTTCTATCAAAGTCGCTTGTGTTCTTCTATAAGAATTTTTCATAATGTTGTCTTGATTTGTTTAAGTTGCAAACTAGATAGATCTTGATAATTATCTAATGCTAGTTTAGGAATCTTGATCGTGTAATTGTCTTGATTTCCTATTCATAAGTGACAATTTGTGATTAATGATATGATCAAGTTTTTCGCTAATTACAAAGTGGAACATAACCTAAGTTAAACAATTCATGTTCATGTTTTTGTTGTTTAGATCAACATATCTTTCTCATCATAAAGCTGCTGTCAAATTAAATTTAGAGATGTTCATCCTAGGTTGTTTGATAGTTAGAGATTAAGTAGTGGCGTTCGTCTTGCTTAACGACGAACTAAGGAAGGATTGGGGTAACACAAGATGTTGTTATCTACGGTTGTTAACTTTGATAGCTAATTGATGTTGATAGATCTGAAATTGATTTTCAATTATAGCTAGTGGTGAAGAATGAAATCTTAACCATACTTCTCTTATATATTTGATTTCATCTTATTTATTTGCTTTTTACTTTTCTTATTTATTTTAGTTTTAAAATCATTTCAAAAACCCCCTTTTATTTTATTGTTCTTGAATTTAAGTTTTAAATTAGTAATTTATAAACTAAAAACCAATCTCTGCGGATTCGACCCTTGCATGTTACTTTACTATAATTGAACATATTAATTGCAAGGTTTAATAAAGATACACTCTTTTGGGTGCATCAAACACGATACGAATACAAGAACGTTAAAAAAATACACAAAACGCATTATTAACATATAAAAATTTATATAAATTTATAATATTTTAAATACAAAAAAATAACACGAATACATAATTTTTTCTCATTTTTTTCTCTCATTTCCTTTCTTTCTTTCTCTTTCTCTCCACCAAAAAAAAAAAGTGAATGGTAAGGGAAAACGTGGATAGTCTCTCTTGCTTAAAAACATCCAAAATATAAAAACATCCAAAATTTATATTATGGATTAATTTATACAATTATTTAAATTTAGAAGGGAATATCTAATAAATTGAAAGTTCAAATCTCAATCTTTACAATCTTTTTTCCTTATTTTCGGCTACAACTTTTTTATATAAAAAAAGAAAAAGAAAAAATTAGGCAGACTTTTGAGAGTTAAAAGTTGAAACATAGGATAGCACAAGTGTTGTTAGAACTTAGTCCCACATCGGTGGGAGCAACGAAGGAGTTCCTCCTTGAAGGCTATATAAAGAGCCTTAAGGAGAAGTATTAAAACCATCCCAAGAATTATCTCTTCCTCTCTTGTATACTTTCTTATATTCTTTGTGAGGTTGTTCTCTCCTAGTATTTAGAGAGAGGTGTTGTAATATTTTCTCATAGTGAAATTCTTCTAGTCTTGCCCCGTGGTTTTTTCCCTTTATTCATTGAGGGTTTTTCCACGTTAAATTTTGTGTGTTCAGTTCCTATTTTCTCATCTCTTATTTTAGTTGTGAGACACTATTCCGTCACTCTGGTACCTAACAGTGGTATCAGAGCCATTGGTTCGTGGTCCTTATTCCGCTGCAGTGAAAGTGTTGGTTCTTAGTATGCTCTGTGGTTGCAGTATTGTCTGATCTTCCACATCAGAAAAGAATTATTCTTGTTGCTGGAAATAAAGTGTGGTAGTGTGAAAGTGTCTAGGGAAGTTCTGGCTAGGAAAGACTTGGTATTTAAGTGTGTCTATCAGTGACCCACCTCTCTTTCCTGGGAACCTACCTGGTGCACTATTCACGGGCTACGGTCACTGTTCCAGTATACGGGCTATTCAATTGTACTGTACTATTCACAAATACGGTTATTATTCATACGTGTGGTTGTATACTTTTGCAGTAATTGTTAACGTATACTGGATTTGTTCTAGTGTACGACATACGTACAATACTGTTCACGTATACGGTACTATTCACGGTGAAATAGTGTAACTCGCTTCAGTTCGTGTACAACCATGGCAGCAAAATTCGAGATAGAGAAGTTCAGTGGGAGAAATTTCTCCTTGTGGAAATTGAAGATAAGAGCAATTTTGAGGAAGGATAATTGTCTAGAAGCAATTGAAAGTAGACCCACAGAAATGACTGATGAAAAGTGGAAAGAGAAGGATGACAATGCTGTTGCCAATCTGCACCTAGCAATGGCGGATTCAGTTTTGTCAAGTGTTGCAGAGAAGAAGACTGCAAAGGAGATTTGGGATGTTCTAAACAAATTGTACGAGGTGAAGTCACTTCACACCAGAATATTCTTGAAGAGGAAACTCTACACTCTTCGAATGAGTGAATCCACGTCGGTAACGGATCACATCAACACTCTGAATACGCTATTTGCTCAACTCACAGCATCAGATTTCAAAATAGCGGAAAATGAACGTGCGGAACTTCTACTTCAGAGTTTACCAGATTCGTATGATCAACTCATCATCAACATCACAAATAACAATGTTAGTGACTCTCTTCACTTTGATGATGTTGCCGGTGCTATTCTTGAAGAAGAATCCAGGCGCAAGAATAAGGAGGAAAGGTCAGAAAATTCAAAGCAAGCAGAGGCTTTAACGGTGATGAGAGGCAGATCAACAGAACGTGGCTCCAGTGGGAGTCAGAATCATGGTAGATCAAAATCTCGAAGAAGGAAGAATCTTAAATGCTACAATTGTGGCATGAGAGGGCACTCGAAGAAGGAGTGTTGGCATAATAAGAAGGGTGGAGAAAAGAATTCTGAAACATCAACCTCCCAAGGTTGTGTTGCAAGTACCTCAGATGATGGAGAAATCTTGTATAGTGAAGCAGCGACTAGTTCTAAAGGCGGAAAGAAACTCAATGATGTCTGGATAATGGATTCAGGTGCGACATGGCACATGACTCCACACCGAGATTGGTTTTGCACTTATGAACCTATTTCGGAAGGATCTGTGTTCATGGGAAATGATCACGCCTTAGATATTGCTGGAGTCGGTACCGTCAGATTAAAAATGCATGATGGTACTGTTCGCAAAATTCAAGGGGTACGACATGTGAAGGGCTTAAAGAAGAACTTATTGTCAATTGGACAATTGGATGACCTCGGGTGCAAGATCCACACTGAATGTGGAATATTGAAAGTAGTGAAAGGAAACCTTGTGGTGATGAAAGCAGAGAAGATCACAAGCAATCTATACATGCTTTTGGGAGAGACGTTGCAAGAGGCAAATGCATCAGTTGCAGCAGCCAGCCAAGAAGAAACGACGATGATGTGGCATCGCAGATTAGGCCATATGTCAGAGCGAGGCTTGAAAGTCCTTGCAGAACGCAATCTCCTGCCCGGGCTCAAGATGGTCAATTTACTTTTCTGTGAGCACTGTGTGATAAGCAAGCAGCATAGATTGAAGTTTGCTAAAGTAACTACAAGAAGCAAACACATACTGGACTTAATCCATTCTGATGTGTGGGAGTCACCAGAAATATCCCTGGGTGGAGCAAAGTATTTTGTATCATTCATTGATGACTATTCCAGGAGATTATGGGTGTACCCAATCAAGAAGAAGTCAGATGTGTTTCCAGTATTCAAGGAGTTCAAAGCACAAGTAGAGCTTGAAACTGGGAAAAGAATCAAGTGCTTGAGGACAGACAATGGAGGAGAATATGTAGACGGTAACTTTCTAGCATTCTGTAAGAAAGAGGGTATTATGAGACAATTCACGGTTGCACATACGCCTCAACAGAATGGTGTAGCAGAGCGGATGAACAGAACTCTCCTAGATAGAACAAGAGCCATGCTGAGAACAGCGGGATTGGCCAAATCTTTCTGGGCAGAAGCAGTCAAAACCACCTGTTATGTGATAAATCGATCACCATCAACGGCGATTGGTTTGAAGACGCCTATGGAGATGTGGAAAGGAAAGCCAGCTGATTATTCTTCTCTACATGTGTTTGGATGTCCTGTGTACGTGATGTACAACTCCCAAGAAAGAACAAAGCTGGATCCAAAATCCAGAAAATGTATATTCTTGGGTTATGCTGACGGTGTTAAGGGGTATCGCCTGTGGGATCCCACTGCCCGCAAGGTTGTTGTCAGCAGAGATGTAGTTTTTGCAGAAAATGAACTGCAAAGTGAGCAAACAAATGACAACACTTCAAAAGAGACTGCTACAGTGCAGATGGATAGAAATTCTCAAGAAGATGATTCTTCTGAAGCAGAACCAGAGCATGAGGTACCAGAACCAGTTGAGTCCGAGGCTGTAGAAGTTCGACGGTCAACTCGTGAGAGAAGGCCTCCAAATTGGCACACGGAGTATGTTACGGAGAGCAATGTTGCATACTGTCTTTTAACAGAGGATGGAGAGCCATCAACTTTTCATGAAGCTACTAGTAGCCCAGATGCTTCTCTGTGGATGACAGCAATGCAGGAAGAAATTGAAGCTCTTCACAAGAACGAGACATGGGAACTGGTGGAATTACCACGTGGCAGAAAAGCCATTGGTAACAAATGGGTCTACAAGATCAAGCGGGATAGCAATGATCAAGTAGAACGATATCGTGCTAGATTGGTTGTAAAAGGATATGCTCAGAAAGAAGGTATTGACTTCAACGAGATATTTTCTCCAGTTGTCAGACTTACTACTATCAGAGTAGTGTTGGCTATGTGTGCTGCATTTGATTTACATCTTGAACAACTAGATGTAAAGACGGCTTTTCTACATGGAGAGCTTGAAGAAGAAATTTATATGCTCCAACCAGAAGGTTTTGTTGAAACAGGCAAAGAGAACTTGGTTTGCAGGTTGACCAAATCTCTGTACGGTCTAAAGCAGGCGCCCAGATGTTGGTACAAGAGATTTGATTCTTTCATAATTAGCCTTGAATACAACAGACTGAGTTCAGACCATTGTACGTACTACAAGAGGTTTGATGATAATGATTTCATTATTTTGCTGTTGTATGTGGATGACATGTTGGTGGTAGGCCCCAACAAAGATCGAATCCAAGATTTGAAGGCACAGCTGGCTAGGGAGTTCGATATGAAGGACTTGGGACCCGCAAACAAGATTTTAGGGATGCAAATTCACCGAGACAGAAAAGACAGGAAAATTTGGCTTTCTCAAAAGAATTATCTGAGGAAGGTCTTGCGACGCTTCAACATGCAAGACTGTAAGCCAATATCTACCCCACTTCCTGTCAATTGTAAATTATCCTCAGGTATGAGTCCTAGCAATGAAGCAGAGAGGATGGAAATGTCTCGAGTACCGTATGCATCAGCGGTGGGAAGCCTTATGTATACTATGATATGTACAAGACCAGACATTGCACAAGCAGTGGGAGCGGTCAGTCGATTTATGGCAGATCCTGGTAGAGAGCATTGGAATGTTGTTAAGAGGATCCTTAGATACATTAAAGGAACCTCAGATGTTGCATTATGTTTTGGAGGATCAGAACTTGTTGTCAGGGGTTATGTTGATTCAGATTTTGCAGGTGATCTTAATAAAAGAAAATCCACTACTGGCTATGTGTTCACACTTGCAGGAGGAGCGGTAAGCTGGTTATCTAAGTTACAGACTGTTGTAGCTTTGTCTACTACAGAAGCTGAGTACATGGCAGCTACCCAAGCATGCAAGGAAGCAATATGGATACAAAGGTTAATGGAAGAACTCGGGCACAAGCAGCAGAAGATTATTGTGTATTGTGACAGTCAGAGTGCCTTGCACATTGCAAGGAATCCAGCCTTTCATTCCAGGACAAAGCATATAGGTATACAGTATCACTTTGTTCGAGAAGTAGTAGAAGAAGGAAGTGTGGATATGCAAAAGATTCACACCAAAGACAACCTAGCAGATGTTATGACAAAGCCAATCAACACTGACAAGTTTATTTGGTGTCGATCCTCCTATGGTCTATCAGAAACGTAAGCAACATGGAATGGCAAGACAGAAAGAGTGGTGTGAAGATATGATTGGTTTAATCAAATCTTCAAGTGGGAGAATTGTTAGAACTTAGTCCCACATCGGTGGGAGCAACGAAGGAGTTCCTCCTTGAAGGCTATATAAAGAGCCTTAAGGAGAAGTATTAAAACCATCCCAAGAATTATCTCTTCCTCTCTTGTATACTTTCTTATATTCTTTGTGAGGTTGTTCTCTCCTAGTATTTAGAGAGAGGTGTTGTAATATTTTCTCATAGTGAAATTCTTCTAGTCTTGCCCCGTGGTTTTTTCCCTTTATTCATTGAGGGTTTTTCCACGTTAAATTTTGTGTGTTCAGTTCCTATTTTCTCATCTCTTATTTTAGTTGTGAGACACTATTCCGTCACTCTGGTACCTAACAAGTGTTTGCGTTACCAATCTCAAAAGTATTTGTTAGTAAAAGATTTCTTTGCATTAGGGCAGGCCGAACCTCCTTATATTCTAGTATTCTACTACTCGATAAAGGGACAACAACTACTATTCCCGGTATAACCATTTTCCATTTTTTTTTTAATTTCTGTTTTTCCTGGCTAATTTTTGGATGGGGCTCAATAGTCACTGCTTTGCTTGGTGTAGTAACGAAGTAGGAAAGTCGAACTGAGTAGAATTAGCCTGGAGAAACGGAAAGGAAAATAAATAAAAGAAATTAAGATCAGAGACAGAGATATATTAGAGGAAAATGAGAGAAATGAATTAAAAGAGAAGGGAGTGGAAAAGAGAGAATTAAGATGGGAAATTTTAATGTTAATATCTGAAAATTTTGAATACAACATAATTATATGATACAGTTATAATACGATAAGCATAAATAAAATACAATAAAAAATACGACATGACTTGAAAAAATAATATAAATATGGCAAAATATATGAATATATCAAAATCTATATAATATAAATTATTAACGTTTTAAAATTTATATAACACCTTAAATACGATATGACACAAAAAAAAATACGAATACAATATTAATACATGAATCGACAAATAAAATATCACTAAAACTATTAGTAATATTTCTTGACTTGTCTTTAAGCCTTCTTATTGATATATAGATAAGTAAATTATGAATTATTTTGAACCCATAAAATCGTTGACATAGTAACTCCCTAACTATTGTCTCTCATTATTTTTCATTTGAAAAAAAAAAAAAAAGAAGTCAACCACAAGTTTAAAAGTGGTGATGCAGAGCAATTTCTTTCTAGAAAAATTAATTTTTCAACAAGGAATATCAGGAATAACCAATAGATGCTAGGGTAATAACAGCAAAGTTTGTCACTCCTGGAAATGAATAACAAATTTAAGTAAAGGGTTAAGACATCTTATTTTCTCGATCGGGATTAGAGTTACACACATGGCTTTGCAGCTTTCAACTCAAAGCTCAGAACTGGGCTTGAATTCAGTTACTAGTATAAAATTTTATAGTTCAATTTGAGTCGTATTTCAACCAAGCCACGCTCAAGAGAGGACCTTGTGTAATTTATATAGAGGAATTGCATTGCATTATTCTTAGTTTAAATTTTATTCATTTAATTACCCTTTTAAATTTCTATGATCTCCTATATTTAAAACTGAGTCCGGAGGACTCAATGGGTATTTTTTTAAAAGATCAATTTTTTTCGTCTTATTTTGTTTTGTAGTGACGATAAAAAGATAATTTTGTAAGTCGATTAAAAAAATAAACAAACGTGGATGAGAGAAGAAGAGATGGGGGAGAGGAGAGGGTTGGAGAAGAAGAAAGAAAAAAGAAAAAAATTAGAGAGATGGAGAGGAGAGAGAAGCACAGATGGGGGAGAGGAAAGAAGCAGGGGAGAGGAAGAAGAAAGAAAAAGCGAAAAAATTTAAGAAAATTATTTTTTTAGTTTTTATTTTATTATTTTCATAAAAAATTTATAAAATTGCATGATAGAAAAAGAAAAAGAAAAAGAGAAGAAGAAAAAATGAAGAAAAATAGAAAAAGGAATACAAAATAAATTATTTTTCTTTTTTTCATTATTATTGTGTTTATTTTATTAAAATCTTCAATCAATTATAATTTATAATAATTTCACTAAAAAAAATTTAACAAATACATATTTAGTGGAATTTTTTATTTGATTTTAGATTTTTTATGTATGAAAAAAGTATAAATATTTTTATCATTTTTTTCTTATCATTGTTTTAAATATCTTTTTAAAAAAATTATGATTTGAAAATAATTTTAAAATTTGATCTACATTTAAAAAAAAAATTGAATAAAAAATATTAAAAAGAAAAGAAAGAAAAAATTAATAAAAAAAAAGTGCTAAATCTTTTATTGTTTTTTTTTCTTTATTCACTTTTTCTTTTATTGATTTTTTAAAAATAATTTTAATTTAAAATAATTTAATAAAATTATTCATGTATATTTTTTTAAAAATATATAATTCCTGCAGTATCGCGCAGGTAAAATTCTAGTTTGTTTTAACTTTGAGTTCTATGTTCCCTTCCAGGAAGTTTATCCAGTGCAATATTCCTAGTGGCGAGTACCACGGTATGCCCTTGATTTTGTCAGTATTAGACCCAGCTCTATCTGTCCTCTACATTTACTTCAGATTACACTCGTCCTACATCGTTAAGCTTACAAGTATCCAGCAATCAGATATAAAATGCTAGGTAAACGCCAACCAAATAAGCTTTCTATACATTATTTTTTTTTGCCTCTTACAGAAATTCTTCAAATCTTATTTAAGTATCGAAACGCGTTTTGAAACTCAAACTCTAGCCCTTCTATTCTTCTTTTCGTGTTTGACAGGTGCAGCTAGCTCACCTTCCTCCTAGAGCTCCCTAAGCTCACCAAATTCACCTCTCAGAAGACATCAACACTCAGATCTGCTGTCCAGTGTTTGATTTTCTTTCTTTTTTTAACTATATATTGTTTATGTATTTCATGTCCTAATAAGCTCATAAACTATATATTTTATGCCTTTTCTATTCTTAGTTTTAGTTATGTTTTCGATCTTTATCTTGTTTACTTATATTATGTTTTTGAATTTTAGGTACAATAAGGAGAATGAAGTCAAAATATGTTAATAATGATGGTAAAGAACTTACAAAATCATAATCACAAGATGGAAGAAGACTCGAAAGTCAAAAAGATAAATTTCTGGTTGCAAAGCAATAAGGCAGGAGCTTGTTGTAAGGAAATCATTATGTTAAAGTTTTTATTTGAAGAAACGTCCTCCTTGACTTTTGAAGCTGACTTGAATACCTCTCCAACGATAGTTTACACACCCAAATCGGACAAGAAATGGGCATCCAAATCAGCCAACGAAGTGGAGGAAGGTGCAGCAAAAAATTGGAAATTAACAGTATGCTCGACGCCAACAATTCGGAAAAAAACCGCAAAAAAAAGGTCCAAAAACGTGATTTTTTGCCTCCAGGCTTACTTGTGCTGTAAGGACTTGTTCTCAGGGTTTTAAAACTCTATAAATACCATCTTTTGAGCCACAAACTATCTATCTTTGAGGAGACTCCAAGGATCATCATTAATTTTCTTCTTCTTCTCCATTCTTTTATTTTCTTTTTAATTTTATGTATATATTATCTATACTTCTCTTTGGTTAAGGGTGATTTCAAAACCCTAGACATGTTTTGTAATTAATTTTGAGATTCTATCTATAATTAGTTTTCCATCAAAGTTGATTATGTTCTTCCATAAGAATTGTTTATGATCTTTGTCTTGATTTGTTTAGGGTGCACACTAGATAGATCTTGATAATTATCTAATGCTAGTTTAGAAGTCTTGATCCATGTAATTGTCTTGATTTCCTATTCATAAGTGGCAATTTGTGATTAATGATTATGTTAAAGTTTTCGCTAATTGCGAAGTGGAATATAACCTAAGTTAAACAATTCATGTTCATGCTTTTGTTGCTTAGATCAACCTATCTTTCTCATCATAAAGCTGCTGTCAAATTAAATTTAGAGATGTTTATCCTAGGTTGTTTAATAGTTAGAGATTAAGTAGTGGCGTTTGTCCTGCTTAACGACGAACTAAGGAAGGATTGGGTTAACACGAGATGTTGTTATCTACGGTTGTTAACTTTGATAGATAATTGATATTGATAGATATGAATTTGATTCATAATATTGTCTAGTGGTGGAGAATGAACCTTTAGCCATATTTCTCACATCTGATTACTTTTTGTTTACTTGCTTCCTTATTTTTATTGTTTGCTTAAGTTTAAACTGATTTCAAAACCTCTTTAACTTTTGTTTTCTTTGAATTTAAGTTTTAAACTAGTGATTTATAAACTAAAACCCAATCTCTGTGGATTCGACCCTTGCATGCTACTTTACTATAATTGATCATATTTTTAGTGCAATGTTAAATGAAGATACGCTCTTTTGAGTGCATCATGTCTGTAGATAACCTAATTTTGTCTGGACCTCTAAATCGGGTAATTTCTTCCTTGTGCTTTTTTAGAACGAAGAAAACCTCTTCTTATCTTGTAGATGGTACTCCAAGACTTTGTTTAGGAAGTCAGAATGAAAAGTCAATCCGAAAAAAATCAACCCCAAAAAAGTCAACCCCAAAAAATCAACCCCTAAAAAAGTCAATCGCTAGTCAAAATCAAGATTTGAAGTTGAATTGAACAATGGTGAAAGAATTTTGATAATCCGAGGTCTACAACGAAAGATATGGAGTTCGGAAGAGGGGTTACAGAAATTCAATGAAAGGGAAAACCTAATTCGGTAAATTTGGGGAAAAGTGCTTAAACGATCAAAATGGTCGAAATTGAAGGTTCCAAATGGAATATAATCAATGACTACGGGTTTTGGAAAGGCCAATTGGGAGCAGAACCAAAGGAAGAGTCAATTTCGAAGGAAAATCGAAAATTAGGGTTTTTGGTGAATTTTGCAAAATTGGGAAAAACTGCAGAGATGGCCCGATTCGGTAAAGTTGAAGCCCCTAATTGATGAAGAGTGAGTAAACAAAGATAGCCCAAGGCTTAGTTTGAAGTAATTCCGAGGAAAGAGCCGGTTGGAGGAAAAATGAAAAAACGAGGAAATTTTCGATATTGGAAAAAGGAAAAATCAAATCGGAGGGAATTTGATCGTAAAAATTGAGCATTTTCGGACCAACTCCAATTCAATATATAACAAAGGCAATGGAAAAAGAAAATCTGGAAATCGAACCTGTTTTGAGTAAAACTGAGGTTTCGGGGGTTAAAAGGCAATCTTGAAAAATCCGAGAAAAATAGGAAACGAGCTCGTAAAATTATGAAAACCTCAAGATCTGAGTTTTATGTCATTTGAAAGAGATTGGAGAAGAAAAATCCGGAATCGGAGCTCATTTGAAAAATGGCAAAGTTCGAGTACACTAAGTTGAAATTCTAGAAGATAAATCCGGGAAAAATAGGAAACTAGCTCGAAAAATTACCAAAACTTCCAAATCTCATTCTTATATTATTTGGAAGGTATTGATGAAGAAATTGGAGTTGTTGAAGAATGACGGTTGGGCTTGGTTAAATGATTATTTAACTGAAATCACCCTATGGTTGGTTGACTTTGTGACAAAATGCAGAAACACATGGATATTATGCTACGGTCTCCCGATTCACGTTTGGAATATGAATACGTTCCATAACATAGCAAACATCTGGGGTCAATTGATCAAGGTGGACAGCAGGACACTAGTGTATAAGGACTTTCGAAGAAGTGCAATTTTCTTGCAAACACATCAGATGGATAAGATTGAAGAAACGATCAATGTCGAGTGTGGAGGGAAATTTTCGAATTTTAAAGTTATTGAAATTGACTTCGACCCGGATATGGTTGAACCTATGGGACTTGGTGATATTCATGACGAGTCAATCCGTAGGGATAACTGTAGTACGAGGATGTCAAATGAAGAAACGGAGAATGAGAATCTGGAGGTTGAAGATGAGGTAAGCGAACAGTCGCAGGTTCAGAGGAGAGAGGAAAACAAATCTACCTGGACGGATGAGCAGAGTGCTGATTGGGGGGTCAGGCTTACAGCTGGCATTAATAGCCTTGGTTCGGGTGTGCCATTTGGGGAGGAAAAGTCAATGAAGGTGTGGAGGTTTTAATCTCCTAGAGGTCGGCTGACATAAAAGTTGATAAAGGGTGGGTTTCTGACTCCATTGCCAATAAATCTTTAAGTAAATCGAGTTTTGAAGCCCAAAGTAAGAGCCAGTGTTGTCCACGAGGAAAAAGGCTCTCACTGAAGTTATTGGGCCTGTGGAGGTGGATAGGGAAGGAGTTGGGCAGTGGGAATATGATTCTGACCAAATCGAAGGGCCAAGCCTACTAGCCAACTCGGGTAAACTATGGCCATCGTCAGGTGGTGCGCCAAAAATTGGGGGAAAAAAGTGAAAGCTCTTGAGGACCTAGAGGATTCCTTACTGTGCAATATTTACCAAAAATCAAAGAGGAAGAATCGCAAATCTAGTAACATGAAAGGTTCGCTCGTGAAGAAGAATCAAAAGAAGGTTGTTAATGAGTCTATCTCAGATGATGATTTCAAAAGCGTAAGAAAGATCATAGAGGAGGATACGAGAGCCACATGGAAATTGGGAAAGCTTTTGGGTTGTTCAGCGAACTGTGATGATGAAAATGGTTGTAAACAGAATCATGGAACTCGACGATCGTGCTTAATCAAGGGTGGGGTTGTCTTCCCTAGGAGGTACGATGATATTCTCTGCTGCTAGTTATTGGTTGTGTTTAGAATTTGGGGTTGGTTCGAGACAATTGGTGTTTTTTGAAGGGGTAGCAGGTTGTCATTTTGTATTCCTTAGTAGTCGATGTATAGTGGTTAATTTATCCGAGAGGGAAAATAAGAATCATGTGTTGGATTGTGAGAGGATTTGGAAAGTCTTCTAAGTGGGCTATCCTTAAGAAGCACATATGTTCGTTCAAAGCGGATATGGTTGTAATTCAAGAGACGATGCTAGATGATATTCCGGAATCAAGAATCCTTAATCTCTGGGGTCATAGTAATTTCGGGTGGTGCTTCTCTCCATCCGTGGGGAATTGCGGTGGGCTATTAATGATATAGGACAAAAGCTCTTTTAAAGAATATAGAAGCTGGTGCTATACCAGATATCAGATGGTAATTGGATCAGGTGGAATTTTGATTGTATTATGGGTATTTTTTATACCCCCTGTGATTTATTGGGTAAGAAGAAACTTTGGGATTGTTTATTGGAAGACATGTATATCACACCTGGTAGTTGGTGTTTGGCTGGAGATTCTGATGATGAAAGAGAAGGTTGTCTGTATGAAGGTGTGGGCTCTTATGATTTCAACAACTTCATTTGTAGAGGTATGTTTGATTGGGGCCTCTTATGGAAATTATGCATCCCCTAAAAGTTCAAGGATTTCTATGGCTGTTGGCATTTGAGAGAATCCGTACTAAAGCCTTCCTCATCAGTAGAGGAATTCCACTTTCCCAAGAGCAGCGATTGTGTCCATGGTGTATGATGGTTGAAGAATACGCTAACCATGTTCTTTTTAGGTGTAGCAAACTTGTTAAGTTCTGGTACGACTTCATGAATTGGTGGAACATTCAATGGTGTGCCCCTCTTCACTGTTTCAACTATTATTGTTTTGTATGGATTCTCTTCTCATAGGAGATTTAAGGGTCTGGTGGTATGCAGCATGGTCAGCGGATCTATGGTCTTTATAATTATTTCGAAACGAAATGGTTTTTGATAAAAAAAAAATGGTGAAATAGGAAGACATTCTGTTCCTGGTCAAATTAGATCTCTCGCTTGGATAAATGCAGGGAAGAAGGAAATTCCAAATGAGAACTCGAAGTGGTGGTCTAATCCAATTTCTTGTAATACATGTGCCATCCGTAAAAAGGTAAGAAGTGATGCAAAATGGATTCAGCCTGAAATTGGTGTCCTAAAATTTATCATTGACGATTCTGCTCGGGGCAATCCGGGACTTGCTGGCTGTGGGGGAGTGTTGAGAGATCATAATAGCAATGTGGTTGCAATTTTCTCTTGCCCACTGGGGACTTGTGATCCAAACATGGCAGAACTAATGGCTGTCAAGTATGCGTTAGACACTTTTGTGAAATCAAAGTATAACCTGAGTTCAGAGCTTATTATAGAATCAAACTTTACAACTGCGTTAGCATGGGTTCAAAAATCTGAAACTAGACCGTGGAAAATGTGGGAGACCTGGAAAGAAATCGATGATCTGCTGGAAAAAATCAAAAAAGTCAGATTGAGGAATATTTTCAGAGAAACCAATAGGATGGCTGATGCGTTGGCCAAGGCAGGGGTGGAAAGAAATCAGAATTTTATTGCTTTATGGTAATTGTTATATTTTCTGATAAAGCATTGTTTATTTTCCTATTAGTGGTGCATCTCTGTAATGTTTGAGAAACTAGGAATCAGTTCTACTGATCGGCTGTAAGGTTCCATATGATGGTGTGTTTTTCTATCCTGAAATAAAGTATGACTTAGCAACAAAAAAAAACTGCTACTCCAATAAGCACAGCAAGAAACTTGAAAGAGTGTCAAAGTAAGATTTAGCTTGTGGTTTGAAGCCCTTGTTAATAAGATGATTGATGGCAAACATAAATGAAAACCCCACAAGCAAGTCCCATTGGGATTGCGTAAACCCAGTCAGCTACATTCCCTTGAGTTGTATCATCAATGGCAATGTCGATCCCTACACCTATGGGGCTAGAAACAACAAAGGAAAAAGAGTAAGTATAGGTTAACAGAAATGGCCTCTTTGGTAGCATCCTGAGCAGTGCAATGCCCATAGCAATGGCTGCAAAAATTTTTGTGCAGTGAAATTGTCCAAAGATTCCTCCATGCATCTGCCTTGCTACCTGAAAACAAATTTATGTCAGCACTCAGCAAGGAACTGATTTTTTAACAGGGTTATGGGTGTTATATCGATGTTGAGGACAATAACAAACGTGATAGTTAATTACGATAAATATTGGCGGAAAAAGTTAAAATCATAAAATATCGACGGTAATGTTACGTTGCCGTTGGTTATTTAAATCCTACTTCTTCTCTAAGCTTGTTTATACGTAGCTTGTTGATTGAAATCTATATAAAATTTACCTGCAACACCAATGGCAATGCCCTCGAAAACTGAATGAAAACACAAGGCGAGAATAAGGAGTAAAGTATCCCCGAAAGACGTTGTCCTCAAGAAAACTAGATTCGCATCCATTTCTACATCTTTAGAATGCTCCTCATCAGCAGTTCTCCCTTGTTCCACTTGCACTCTAACTTCTCGTTCACCACTTGATGTAACATAGATGATTATGCAATCACCAAGCATGGTGAGAAGATAGCCCACCGATGCCAGCATGAAGGCAAAAGGGTAGGTTTTGTCGTGAGTGTAACACTCCCAATCTCACATTGGGAAACTCTGAGGATCTGTTATAGTATATATGTTGAGACTTAAGCCCATACTTGTGAGGAGCCTTTTGTGAGACAAAACCGTGAGACCTTCGGGTCAAAGCGGACAATACCTCACAGGTTGGGTGCGGGTCTTCACAAATGGTAACAGAGCAATCACCGGCCGGAATATGGGAGCTAAGTGTTACACTGTGAGAGCCACCGCTAGAATCCTAAGAGAGCTAAGTGCTACACCGTGGGAGCCACCGCTAGAATCCTACGGGAGCTAAGTGCTACACGGTGGGAGCCACCTCTAGAATCCTAAGAGAGCTAAGTGCTACACGGTGGGAGCCACCTCTAGATTCCCAACGCCCGATGTAATCCTGGTTCTGTCTGTTCCGTGGTCAAGCTTTAACGGGGGGAGATTGTAACACCCCCAATCCCATATTGGGAAACTCTGAGTATCTGCTATGGTATATATGTTGAGACTTAAGCCCATACTTGCGAGGCGCCTTTTGTGGGACAAAACCGTGAGACCTTCGGGTCAAAGTGGACAATACCTCGCAGGTTTGGGTGCGGGTCTCCACAGTGAGATCACCGAAAGTTTCATTAGAATCGCTCAAGAGATGAATCAAAGAGGTGGCCTGAAAAACCCCACTGGCAAACTGTGTGCTAAGAGGAGAAAACTTTCTTTCCATCGATAGAAGTAGGGTGAAACTTCACCTGCAAAAGTGCTCACTAGAAGATTGATCAAGCACCGTATTTTCACCAAGATTAAGCCCTTCCCATGCAAGTTTGCATGGTCACCGTCGTCATCGTGATCGTCTCCACCATGACCTTTGGTTATGGAGAACTGTAAGAGAAGGAGAAAAATGAACAGGGAAGTTGACTCAAAATTTTGCTGAGGTAGAAATTATAGCCATAGATAGAGTCGATGGATATCTCTTCCCCCTTTCGTGGATTAATTAATGTTAGTTATGATCTAAACGGGGAAAAGAGAAATAATATATAAAGATCTGGATTTGCTAGCCATATATAAATTTGCAGTACAGCTTTGAGTTTACAAAGTTTGTAGTATTTGTACTACACACGATCAATTTGTTTATCTCGTTTGGCGTCTTTCTCATACCAAGCTGTCAATGGCGGCAATGAGTGGATTCGGCTAGGCTCCACTTTGAGGACCCTCGACCAGGGTGTTCATTATTCGATTTTAATCGAATTAATCGATCGAAATTTAATTCGGTTTGCTTAACCGATTAACCAATAAAATTTTGGTTCGGTGATTGGTTAAAGATTTTGATAAATTTTGATTTTCGATTAAGCGAAATTAAACGAATTAACCATATTAACCGAAATACTTTATGCTTTCTTAGTTGTTTTAATATGTTTGATATTTGAATTTTATTATAGCTTTATTATGCTTTGCTTTTGGATTTTGATTGGTTGGATATATTATTATGGATGGAGTACAATTAGTTTGTTTGGCATTTTGAATGAAAAATTATGTATTAAAAATAGGTTGTACGATATATAAATTGGGTATTTGTTTCGATTAATCGAAAACCGATCAAATTAATCGAAATTATTTCGGTTCGGTTAATTCACCTCTTATACTATTCGGTTCGATTAACTGTTAAGAAAAATAAAAATTCGATTAATTAAAATTCGATTCGATTATTAACTGAATTAACCGTTTGAACACCCCAACCCTCGACCCTTTTCCCATGGGCTGATTATGTTCAAACAACTTGATAGAAAAGCATTTTTTGCCGAAAAAAAAAATGTAAATGTAAATCCATTATCAATATTTTCTTTTACCTAAACTATCATTACCCAGTAATTCGGAACAACCCATGACCATCCATTGCAGCCTGAGTATCGAGGCTCAGCTTCCGATTAAAAGGAAGCAAAATCTAGATCTATCCAATGCGTAGTTCTAAAATGCGGCCGCCGTTACATTACGTAACGGCCGCGACGTAAAAAAAAATAAGAATTTCGCATCGTATTTTATTCGTTACGTTATGTCTGCGATATTATCAAATTCATTGAAACACTATTAAATTCACGTCCGCGACAATCATGATGCATTAATTACGTAACGTTTGCGACACCCGCAACCGGAACACCGCAACCGCATCCGCAACGAAATCCACGACAACGATTTAAAACTATATATTCCAATGTGACTTATTGGTCCGAACAGCTGAAGGATAATTTTAGTTGAATAACACCATTTAATTTCACCTTACCACCGGCGTTAAGATCCCAACTATTTCACTGATCTTGAAAGGAAACACCTAGCTAGTTAATAACCATTAGATTATGCAAACAAGAATAATAAACAAAGGGTTTAACACAGAAATTTCAATAGATAAAACTAAAGGATTGTATGGAAATAAGAACAAGCATGGCTAGCTGAGATCTAAAATTATAGAAAGCAAACGCTAGCTGAAACCCTGAAATTAGTAGTACTTTAACAAGCTACATAATCAGATTGAGTTGATTTAAGTTCCTGTAGCCTCAGCATCGTCTAGAGCCACATAAGGTTCATTAAGATCAAAATCTAGTATCTTGGGGAACAAACCTGACTGCCTTCAGCTGCCTGACTAGCTGTTTTTGGGAACAGTGTTTTGGAATATAGGTGTTTGCTCTCTGCCGGTGATGCTGTTTCATTCAGTGGTGCTTCAAATAGTCCTCCACTAGGGTTTTTAGGGTAAAAACCAGATGGTGTTTGGCTATTTGGGAAGATCCTGGCTGTAATCTACCTTCCATGGTCGATGGATTACCCTCTTCTTCATCAGGCTTCACTGGGAACTTCTGAAATTGATCAAACCAACGCTCGTTTTCGATGATTTTATCATCTGCATAATTCACCTTCATCTTATTTTCGCTCATCCATCGTTTTCCTATCCATAAATTTATAGAAATTGAGCTCTTTCGCTAACAACTTCCCCGTATTTTTTTCATCATCAGGCCAGTATGAATCTCCCCGTTTACTTTCCGAAGGAACTCTTTCTTGATCCGACTCAGTTTTCAACCTAGCCCTTCCTTTCCCCTCACCCATTTCCTTACCTAGAACATTGCTCGTTTTTTATCCTCTGATGAAGCTGTATTTGCCAAGCCCCAAGATCGAGTTTTATTTACCGTCAGCTTATCTGTTGGTGAATTCTTTCTTTGGTATCCAACGCTTGACTGACCCAAACCGAAGGAATCTCCTGAGCTAGCTTCATAAGGCAATAGGCAGCCTTAGGTATATCATTCTCATCAGAGGTGAATTTCCCGCATCGCTTGGCAGTGTTAGTCCATTTCGGAAGAGACTTTGTCTTTAACAGATCAGAATAACCTGACACCAAGCCTTTTTCTGTTGCACAGCTAATCTGATCAACTTCTATAGCTTAATTCATCGTTTTCAGATACATCGAACAACAGCTGTTTTTGTCAGAAGGAGGTGGCCTGATCGATCCCTCTCCAACCCCTTTCAGGATGGTTCCTCATGTGCCCAAACAAAGATTTCATTGACCTGAAATCCTTGTTGCATATGCAGCAACTGACTTTCTGATTACCTTCTTGATCATTCAAGGGCAGATCAACAGCTCCATCCATAGCTTTTGGCAAGACCATATTCTTGGAGATCCGTTTCTTAGCCTTGGCACGATGAATTTTTCTCGGCTGAATCTTGGAATTCTTTCTATGGCGACCATTCTTGCTACCCTTCATGTGGATCCTTATATGACCTCCCAATGCCTTCCTTGAGGTAAACCCTTTGCTGCAAACAGGGCAGATATGCTGGACACAGCGTTTCAAGGTCTTGGCTTGGAGATCTTGAGCTTGAGAAAGAGTTTGTTTGGCTTTGAGAGGGTGCTAAATCTGATGTTTCAATAGAAACAAACTGATCTTTTTCCATGTTTTCAATCACTTGATCAGCAGCTTGATCATCCATCAAACAAGAAAGCAAAAGAAAACAACAAAACGCACAAATTAAGATTTGTTTGGTATTTTTCCGAAGGGAAAATGAAAACTGAAAAGAGTTCTATTAAGAAAAAAAGGAAGCAAAGGGGGGATTCAGATTTCAGAAGACTTGAGGAATTATGACAGTGTTGTGCGGAAGCGAATTGATATTACTAAAACCGATTTAAACACACTGAAAAAACACCGATATTTTACGTGGTTCGGCAACTGTGCCTACGTCCACGGGAGGAGGAGCTTGAAGCTTTGTATTAATGGAGTTTAGAGTACAAACATATACAGAATTCAAGGTGCTACACAAGCACTGAACTCACAACTCAACACAATACCGAATTACTCTATAAACACAGAGTATTTGCTTCGACAATTTAGCTCTAACACATACTCAACTCAACTCTACTCTCTCATCTCTACATGGCTATTTATAGCCATAATATCAAGGTGTGAACACTAAGCAAGTGGCAGCCACCATAGCCACCTTCCACCACCTATCTTGGTGTGAACACATTGCAAGTGGTAGCCACCATAGCCACCATCCATTTGCAAGTGGTAGCTTCCATTATTGGTGGTGCAAGTGGTGCAAGTGGTAGCTCCATTAATGGTGCTAAGCCACCAAATGTGACTTTGAGCCATACCATATTCCAACAATCTCCACCTTGGCGAGAATCCACAAAGAGAATTCACAGATCAGAGCTTCCTCCTTTCTCCTTCAAATGTACACACCATTACTCACATATCAAGGCACCTACTGCATTGGTATGATTCATCAATGCACTGAGCCTGAGTCAATTTTTCTGTCTACTTCCCAAGAATTTTCTTAGCTTCTCCAAGATCATCTCGAACTCTGAGCTCAGTTGAGCCTTCAGTCTGTCGATCTCCACCTTGCCTTTTTCAGCAGATAGACAAATGATCCATCTTGAAGTTTCCGGAAATAAACACAGTGATCAAATTGACTGTGTGTGTACTTTTCATCCTGTCATGAAACAGTCCAACCGTTTGTACAACTGTCACGGGATTGTTTCAGACCACAGTGATCGGTTCAACTTGCTTTTGTAATCTCTGCGACCGGGGACTCCAGAACCATCTGGTTGAGTCATACAAATTTTCCTCCTCTACGGAACCATGGAGGAATGCAGTTTTTACATCAAGTTGAACTATCTCTAGGTTATACAGTGCTACTAAAGCCAATAAGATCCGAATAGATGCATGCTTAACAACAGGTGAAAATACCTCATTGTAGTCTATTCCTTCTTTTTGAGCCTAACCTTTGGCTACCAATCTGGCTTTGTATCTGATACTGTCTTTGCCGGTAGCACTCTCCTTTTTGGCAAAGACCCATTTGCACCCAATTAATATCTTGAGTGTTGGAAGTGGAACCAACTTCCAAGTCTGATCGCCTCCTTCCACTGGGCATGCACAGGGCTGTTTACAGCTTCTTTGTAATTGATCAGAACATCATCATCAATTACTGGAAGGGCGTATGCCACCACGTCTGTGTATCGAGCAGGTTTCCGAATATGTCTATTCGGTCTACTGGTGACAACTGATTCAAGTTGCTGAAAGATTTCTGGTGATGACTCCTCCACTTCAGTTAAGGTGTCATCAGATTCTCGTTCAGATTCATCTGAATTTTGACCAGCATCTTCTGATTCAAACTCCACCTGCTTTAGAGAATCTTGGTTCACATTCTCTGGAGTTGACAGTTTCAGCATTACAGATTAGTCAAAGGCAACATCTCGGCTTACGATGACTTTCTTTGACTCAAGGTTCCACAATCGGACTGCTTTTACTCCTTCACTAAAGCCCATGAAGACAGCTTTCTTGGCTCTAGGATCCAGTTTTGCATCCGTAACTACGAAGCCGATCATATTCAATGGCAGAATATCCGGACTACACCTCTATGGGAGTCTTCCCATCAGTGGAGGTTAGTCTGTTGATAATGTGGGAGGCGAACAATAAAGCCTCCACCCAAAATGCTTTGCTCAAGCTCGACTGGGATAACATGCAGCGAACTTTATCAACCAAAGTTCGGTTCATCCTTTCTGCAACTCCATTCTGCTGGGGAGTGCTAGGAACAGTGAAGTGTCGAATTATCCCATCATTCTGTGAGAGGCTGCTGCTCTGCCTGTCACGGTTTCTCTGTCAAGGAGATACAGATTTCCCTTCATATAACCCTTCATTTGCTAAGAATGCTCCACGTACAACTCTCAGGACTCCATTCTGAATGGTCACCTTGTAACCATTTGAGTCTAAGACCCCCAGTGATATGAGGTTCTTCTTGAGATCAGGGACATACCTTACGTCTGTAAGTTGTCTGATTGTACCGTCATGCATTTTCAGTCGGATCGTTCCGATGCCTCTAGTGTGACAAGTATTGTCATTGCCCATATGGACAATCCCTCCATCAAACTCTTTGAAGTTTGAGAACCACTTCCGGTTCGGACACATAGTAGGAACATCCGGAATCCAGAATCCATTGATCTGAAGAGTGTGTTGTTGTGGAAATCGTAAATGCAGAGTCTTCCTCTCCCTCAGATTCTTGAGCTACACTCACAATCGACCTCTCCATGTTAGGACAGTTTCTCCTCCAGTGCCCTTTCTCATGGCAAAAGGCACACTCGTCCCTTGAGAGTCGTGTTCTCGATGATCCCCTCTTTGAGCGGGATCTCAATCGACCTCTCTGTCTGGACAGTCTTTCTTCCAGTGTCCAACACTGGGCACACTCGTCCCTTGCAGATTGTCGATGATACTTTTCTTAGACGTGATCTTCATTCATCTATCGGTCCTTCGCGGATTAACAGGATTCTTCTCCTAGATAGGATATCCATCGCCTACTGGACGGGATCTGGACATGATCTTCACCGTCTACTGGACTGGACTGGACAGGATCTTCACCTCCTACTGGACGGGATCTCCACCGTCTACTGGTCTGGACGGGGTCTTCACCTCCTACTGGACGGGATCTACACTGTCTACTGGTCCTTCGCGGACTCACAGGTCCAGTACTTCGCACTGCCACATGCCAAAGTTACGTGGTGCCATCAAATTTCTCCACCTCGAACTTTGTAGTGGTCATCGAGTTCTTTCTGATATAAGAACTTGATCGTGCGCTGCTGGTTGTTTCATGTGTCTCTAATGATTCTGCCATGGTAATAAAACAAAATTACCAACTCAGAGTTTTTCCGTTACCTGTATGGAAAAACGGATGCCGCGGTTGAGTCCGGAATAGTCGAAATAGCCAGGAACGGGTCCAACTGTGTAAATTTTGGACACACGGTGAATATTCTGCGAATATTCTGCTACAAGTGGCTCGAAATGGACTCGATTTAGCTCAACCGGCTTGGAAAAGTCTCGGAATAGTGTTCGGAAACGGCTCAAAAAATAGCCCGAAAAAGTTGGTCGGAGCTGCGGCGGCGCGTGGGGCGCGTACGGCGGCGCGTGGGGCGCGTGGAGGTTGTTGTCTCACCGGCGCGTGTGGCGCGTGGAGCCACTCGCCTTCAACCTCTGGAAGGCGCGTGCGGCGCGTGGGCTTCACGCGTCTTCAACCTCTGGAGGCGCGTGCGGCGCGTGGGCGCGTGAGGCTCACTCTCAGCCCTTCTGGCGGCGCGTGCGGTGTCTTCTGGGCCTCCGGTTGATTCTGTTGCACTCCTCTCAACGACCTCTTCAACCTGGTATTTTCAAAACACAAATTGGAGCACTTTTGAAAAACGGACAGAATCGAACAAACTCGATTTTACGTAAAAATTGGCTCTGATACCAATTTGTTGTGCGGAAGCGAATTGATATTACTAAAACCGATTTAAACACACTGAAAAAACACCGATATTTTACGTGGTTCGGCAACTGTGCCTACGTCCACGGGAGGAGGAGCTTGAAGCTTTGTATTAATGGAGTTTAGAGTACAAACATATACAGAATTCAAGGTGCTACACAAGCACTGAACTCACAACTCAACACAATACCGAATTACTCTATAAACACAGAGTATTTGCTTCAACAATTTAGCTCTAACACATACTCAACTCAACTCTACTCTCTCATCTCTACATGGCTATTTATAGCCATAATATCAAGGTGTGAACACTAAGCAAGTGGCAGCCACCATAGCCACCTTCCACCACCTATCTTGGTGTGAACACATTGCAAGTGGTAGCCACCATAGCCACCATCCATTTGCAAGTGGTAGCTTCCATTATTGGTGGTGCAAGTGGTGCAAGTGGTAGCTCCATTAATGGTGCTAAGCCACCAAATGTGACTTTGAGCCATACCATATTCCAACAGACAGGTATGTAAAGAGACAAACAGCAAGGACTAAGGGGGTTAATCAAGTTATTGGGAAAAAAAAAAAGAGAAATCGAGGAGAGAGCTGTATTGTAGGGGGGAAATTGTGAAAGAAAATTAAAAACCTTTATTTTAGGTTTTTGGATTCACACGCCCGTTACGAAAATCTTTCATGCAATAATGACTGTCTTCATTGAATTCTAAATACATAACATTTGAATCTTCAATGACTAGTTTAATTGGAACACTTTCGGGTCATCTTTTTTCATTTATTTTTCAAATATATATTAAGAGTCTAATTAACTTATGTCTATAAATAATGATTAAAAAATTATTTGATTATTATTTCAAAAAATTTATTATATTTAATGTATTACTTTTATTAAATTTTAAAAACAAAAAAATTCATTAATAATATTTTTTCTTAAATATCACCTTAATAAGTCTCACTAGAGACTGATTGTTATTTTTCATATATTATATATAAATATATCATTCCGTTATTTCCAAATTAATCAAAAACACCAAAATAACAATAAACTAGTATTATACCAGTGCTTCGCTACGAGATAAATGAAATATTTTAATGAAAATCGAGGTCAATTGGTAGATTAAAGAAATAGTTATACATCAATATTTATACGCCTAAGAAATGAAAGGTATAGAATTGAGATTAATATTTTTAGCTTATGGACTAATGGTCATGCGTCTGGGTTTTATAGAGGCAGAGCAAATGATAGCAATGAACTAACCTTTTGCAAAATAACTAATTTATTTATCTCAATTGCACACAACCAAACCAACAAAAGAATCTTAGAATACAACAATAATAATACCAATGCAAAAAAAGATTGAAGCTTTAGTTTACATGTTTGCCATTAAAACCTGATCCTCTTCCAAATAAACCAAAAAAAGAACAAATAGAACAAAAACAAAAAATAATCAGGATGGACAAAAGAAAAATTTGGAAAAACAAAAATTAGGAGTCTTCATACCTGAATTGTAGTTTTTTTTCTAGCAGATTCTTTGATGAATAAATGTTGTTGAACCTCAAACCAACAACTCATAGTCAACTACAAATAAACAAACAAAGCTGACATTAAAACAACAAACATACAAGCTAACCAACATGAATATTAGCTCATTTTCAATATGGTTCTAACTGCTATTATGGCAGAAAGCCAGAAATCAAGCTAGTGAAATGAGGAATACCCAAGTAAAGTAAAATGTCGCATCCTAAACCTTTCAACCTCAATCCTTCATACCTTTACGTCATTCTCAAATTTGCTGTAATTTTGCATTTTGCAAGATATGGAAAACAACCGGTGATAACAAAGGTGGAGATAGAAGTAAGAAGATAATAATGAGCTTTGAGAGTTTTGTTAAAGAATGAGTTTTATGTTATCAATTCTGTTTAAAGTTTAAAATAATAAAATTAATAGGCTTATAATTTTATCTCTATCTTTTCCTCAAATTCAATCAAATAGCAAGACCTTGTTTGATATTCCAAATAGGATAATTCTTGGATAACAATTAAGATGAATTTTTTGTAGTTTTCAAATTTAATCTTGATTTTCAATGGATAATTCTATTTATTTAATTATTTAAAATCTAAATTGGCTAAAATAAAATTGATAATGTATAACTAAAACATGAAAATTTAAAAACCAAAATTTGTTGTAAAAAATCAGTAAAAAGATATAGTCCAAAATGAAACCAACACTAACTATTAAAAATAACATAATGTTGATAATGCTAGACTTTATTTTTAAATTTTGAGATTTAATGAGTTGATAAATAAAATTTTACTTAAGTTTATCCCACGTATCATTAAAAGGAGATGCCCACGTCAGCATCATGTAAGCAACCTTACCAAGTAAGCATGTAGCTTGTTATATTATATTATATATATATATATATTTGATGTTAGATTTCTTTTATTTATATATTTTTTTTCTTTTCTTTTCTTTCCTTTCTTTTTTTTCTTTCTTTCCTTCCTCAAAAAAAAAAAATGTGTCGACACCAAAGCAGTGGATGTAAGAAATTAAAAGCTAAAAGCGTACCTCCAGCCATTATTGATCAAGAACGTGACCTTGCTCCAAACATTCAAATAAACTCTCTCACTTTAGTATATGCCTTCTATTCTATTTCTTGTGTTTTCTGTAGTTACCCTGAGATGGTTTCACAGGCAATTTATAGATTAGACTAGGGACTCATACCTGATAACTGATAGAGTTAAATCCTACCATCAAGGAATCCTTATCCTTATCAGTTACTGAGATAGAGAAGTTATCTTTAACTCTTATCACTAGAGTATTTTATCTTGAATAGGATTTACTAGGATAATATCACCTAAGTATTTATCAAGATAATTAAATAATTATCTTGACTTTATTTGAATTATCATGTGGGCCACAATATTATCCAACATTCTCCCACTTGGCCCATATGATAAAACCAAGAATTAGAATAGGTGATATTTAAATCCAAAACTTAATATGGCCATAATTACTCTAGCCAAACTCCCACTCAATCAAAAATTCACATAACACGAATCATGGCGGTAGTATTCTAATCCAAATATTTGCTTCCATGTATTACAATGCATGATTCTCTCCAAAAGAGCACTTTATTAGATAATACTTTATGAATGAATTTTCTGTAATCATTCAAGGTCCAAACAAACATGTAAACTTTATGTGTACAAATCGAAACATGTTCATAAACTCTAAGAATATGGAAATAACAAAATTAAGCATGTTAAAGAAATCAAACAACACTTTAACAGACATTACTTAGTCTCAGACGATCCACATGATAATAAACTATTTTGTCGACAATGCTTTAGTCATGGGATCTGCAACCATCAAATCTGTACAAATGTGTTGATTATCCACTTCTTTGTTTTTTTACATGATCTTTAATAGCAAGATACTTTATATCAATGCACTTGCTGTGATTTTCACTTTTATCATTCTTAGAAAAGAATATTGTAGAAGAGTTGTCACAATAAATCCTTAATGGCCTTGAGATTGAATCAACAACTCTTAAATCAGAAATGAAATTTCTTAACCTTAATGTCTGTGATATTGCTTAATAGCATAATTCTTGTAGCAGATTTCAGATGATCAAGGCCATGATTACTTTAATAGCTGTCAAGCATTCCTACTACAAACCTTATGTCAAATCTTGTACAAACTTGACCATACATAAGGCTTCCAACAGCAGATGCATATGTAATGCCTTTCATCTGCTTCTTTTTCCAAATTGTTTTGGGGACACTGTCTTAATTAAACTGAATTCCCCTTTCACAATTGGTGCCACTATAGGTGAACAACATTACATCCTAAATCTTTCTAAAACCTTTTTGATATAAGCTTATTGAGATAGACTTAATGTCTTTTCAAACCTATCTCTATGAATCTCTATGCCTATGACATAAGAGGCTTCACCCAAATCTTTCATATCAAAAGGTTTTATGAAAGAAAAACTTTTGTGTCATGTAACAAAGCTAAATTACTGTTTGCAAGAACAATAACATCAACATATAAAACTAAAATATGAACTTATTCCCACTGACCTTAAGGTATATACAAGGATCAACAACATTTTCAGTGAAACCAAATAATGTCACAACATTGTGAAACTTTATATACGAATTGACGGGATGCTTGTTTTAGTCCATATATTGACTACTTTAATTTGCAAACCAAATAACTATTCTGAAAGAAAACTTTAGGTTTAATCGTGTATACCTCTTCTTCAAGATCTCCATTTAAGAAAATTGTTTTCACATCCATTTGATGCAACTCTAAATCAAAATGAGCTACAAGAGCTATGATAATTCCAAATGAATCTTTCTTAGAAAATGGAAATAAGATTTCATGGTAATCAATACCTTCCTTTTGAGTGAAACTTTTGGCCACAAGTTTGACCTTATATCATTCAACATTACCAGATGATAATTCAACGAGTTCCAAGACTGTATTGTTAGCCATTGATTTCATCTCTTATATCATAGTTTTATGCTAAAGTGTAGAATTTCACTACTCATGGTTTGTGAGAACTAGATCATCTTTAGGTCCAATATCAAAATTAGACTTTTGCAGGTATACAACAAATCATTAGAAATAGCTAGTTTTCTTGTCTTGTTGGATCTTTTCAATTGTATTATAATAGAATTGTTAGTGAGATTGTTGTTCTCTTGTAAAGGTTGTTCTTGATTTGATTATTTTCCAATTAATTCTGTAAGTTTGTCTTGAAAAACAATCAAGTCCTTTACAAGAGATTCATCCACTTTAATTTCTTTCTCAATATCAACCTTACGAGGAAAGTCACTTCCACTGGACTGATAATCCACAAGAAACTTAGTATTTCTAGCTTCAACAATTCTAGATAAAATGCGAGGGACAATGAAACCTATACCCCTTGTTAACTGCATAGCCTATAACTGTTAACTGTTCTTAATCCAATTTCCTTATGTTTGGGTCATAGACTTTCACTTTTACTGGACAACCCCAAGTACGTAAATGTCTTAATCTGGATTTCCAACTATTCCATAATCCAATAGAAGTTTCAGAAACTAATTTAGTTGGAATTTTATTTAAGACATAAATAACAGTTTTAAAAGCATTACTCCATAAACTTAGGGGTAGGTGTATGATCCTTTAAATGTCAGTGCTTCTTTTAGCCTTTTTTTGTGGACTTATTAGTTTGTTTTCCTCGATGCAACTAACGCAAGTGTCAAAATCAATAAAATCAAGAGTTTTAAGAACTCCATCATTTACCAATCTCCTAAATTTTTGTATAGAGATATGACACAATCTTTTATACCACAACTTGTAAGAGTTTATAACACATCTTTTACTACCAGAAATCGAATGTATAGTTAACAAACTATTCTCATATTCAAGATCCAAATCGATTTTGTATAAACAATCTATTAAATAATAAAAACCAATATAAACATTATTCTTTGAAATTTCAATGAAAAAGTTTTAAACTTAAGTTCAAAACCCAATTTAGAAATGGAAATGAATATTTATTGGAAAAGATAGAACATAAAAAGTTTCTTCAAAGTTTAAAACTAATCCTGATTTCTAAATGATCTTGAGAATCCATATTCCTTCCACTTGTGAAGGTAATCGATTTCTGAAGTGGATGAATCTCCCACTTCCTTCGGTTTCTTTAGCTTTATGAAACCTTACATAGTAGTAGATGATTTGTTGATCCAGAGTCTAACCACCATGTATTATGAGGAACATCAATAAAAGAGATTCATAACATACACAAAAATGAGTTTACCTTTCTTTTCGAGCTTTCTTTTATACTTTAGGCAATCTTTCTTTATATGTTTAAATGTTCCTACAAAAGAAAGATTTGACGCCATTTTTCTTTATAGACGTTTTTCCTTCCTTCTTCACTTTTAGAACATATTTGCCTTTCTTATCATCCCTTTTTACCATGAGTCACTAGAAAAGTTGTATCTAGTTTCTCATCCTTCAATCTCTCTTCCTCTTGAAAACACATAGTTAAGAGTTCATTGATAGACTATTTTATTTTATGCGTGTTTTGAATGGTTTATACTTATTTGAAAAGAGTTGAATATAAAAGTGATAAAAAAATAACTCAAAAAACTCAATTCTAAAACTTAAGTTGAGCAGCAATGTCACTCAAAATCCATAATGTGCCTATGCACACTTTCAGAACTGTTATGCTTTATTCCTGAAAGCTTCCTTATCAGGGTGGTAGCCAAAGCCTTATCAGATTTAATAAACTAGTTTTCAATGGCTTTCAAGTAATCCTTGATATTGTCACAATCTGGGGTGGAACCCCAAATGGACTTACTAATATAGGATTTGATGTACATCATACTTAAACGGTTAGATTTCTCCCACTGTACATACAAATCCATTTACCTTTGCGTACTTGATTCGTTGAGGACATGTTTGTCCCCCCGAAGCGCCAAGTCAAGATCCTTACACCCAAAAATAGCTCGATTTTCTCCTTTCAATCAGAGTAATTTCATCACCAAATAACATTGAACTTATAGCAGTCTCATATATCAAAACAGTAGAAATAATTGCAAAATAAAAGAACACAATCATGCTATAAAAATTAATCATTTATTTTGAATAAATCACCTTTATATTCAAATAGTAAATTCAAACCTTCCTGTAGGCAAAGGTGCATAATGCATATGAATTTACATAATTTTATGATAAAACAATAATTAAAACACCAAAATTAATTAATCCATACCTGTGGGACTAGAAAAAATTTACTCTTGATTGTATCATGTTTTATCACTTTAATCATTTAACAAAAATTAATTATCTCTTTGGGATTCAAATAACCAATTTTTATAAAATAATTCTTTATCGATGTAATTTCCTTATGTAGTTATTTAAAGAAAAACTTTATTTTAAATAATTTCTTATTTTATCTAAATCAATCAACTTAAGATGTTGTGGCTATTCCCAAGCTATGATTTAGAACTTTAATAATAACATCCAACATGCATACATAAAATTTATTGCATATCACAAATAAATCCATATTAATGTCATTTTCCTTATATAGTTATTTAAAGAAAACTTTATTTTAAATAACTACTAATTTTATCTAAATCAATCAACTTAAAATATTGTGGCTTCTCTCAAGCTAATGATTTAGAACTTTAATAATGACATCTAACTTTTATGCAATAAATTATTCTATATCGATGTCATTATCCGTATGTAGTTCTTTAAAGAAAAACTTTATTTTAAATAACTACTTATTTATCTAAATCACTTAACTTAAGATGCTGTGGCTACTCTCAAGCTAGTGATTTAGAACTTTAATAATGACATCTAACATGTATGCAATAATTTATTGCATATCATAAAATAATCGCAATGGAAGATAACATATTGCAAATATATCACAAATAATTACATATTAATGTCATTTTCATATGTAGTTATTTAAAGAAAACTTTATTTTAAATAACTACTAATTTTATCTAAATCAACCAACTTAAGATATTGTGGCTATTCTCGAGCTAGTGATTTAGAACTTGATTAATAACATAATACATGCATATTTTAAATAATTCCATACAAGATATAATAACATATAAAATATGCCCAAGATTTCAAAGTGTGGTGAGTTGAAACAAGTGATCCCAAAATAAAATAATAAACATGTCATCACTATATTTGGTCCTCTCTACACCTTTATGCTTCAAAGAAGCCAAAATCACATTAGGTCTCCATATAGCCTTATCCAAATCCTTTATGGAATATAATTCCTTTTAAATAATATATTCATTCCATAAAAGAACATACATGTTTCAATAATTTACAAAAGTGTGCCCAAGACCATAATTAATTAATTTCATGGCATATATATGTGTATATTACAAATAAGATTAAAATTCAAAAATTATTAAAAAATAAAATTTACTAAATATTCAATCATGCACTTCACTTTAGGCTGAGAGTATAAAAATATTGGTCACTTTATGGTGAGAGTACTTACTGCCAACATATTCTCAATATGCTAAAATATTTTACCATGAAATAAAATTTCAGAAAATTCAACAATTTGATTAAAAACTAAAAGAAACAAATTAATCTAACAAGATTTTGAGGTTTCTCTCAACTTTCTTGTCTCATACTTAAAAATAAAATTAAAAGCTTTTAGAACCCTAAAACATGGTTTTATATTAGATTAACATAACCCAAGAATCAATTTGATTAAAAACAATAACGATCAAATCAATCTAACAAGATTTTAGGGTTTCTTTAACTTTTTCATGCTTAAAATAAAATTAAAAGCTTTCAAAACTCTAAAACATGATTCTGAAGCAAATCAATATATGCATGTTTTAAAAAACATACTTAAGATCTGAACAACATAGCTAGAGAGATGGCTCTGATACCAAATTTAAGAAATTAAAAGCTAAAAGCGTACCTCCAGCCATTATTGATCAAGAACGTGACCTTGCTCCAAACACTCAAAGAAACTCTATCACTTTAGTATATGCCTTCTAGTCTATTTCTTTTATTTTCTGTAGTTACCCTGAGATTGTTTCACAGGCAATTCATAAACTAGACTAGGAATCCATACCTGATAACTAATAGAGTTAAATCCTACTATCAAAGAATCCTTATCCTTATCAGTTACTGAGATAGAGAAGTTATCTTTAACTCTTATCACTAGAGTATTTTATCTTGAATAGGATTTACTAGGATAATATCACCTAAGTATTTATCAAGATAATTAAATAATTATTTTGGCTATATTGAATTATCATGTGGGCCACAATATTATCCAACAATGGACACATGTAGACACCGGAGCAATTTTCTCATCTTTTTTTCTTTTTCCTTTCTTCTCTCTTTCTTTTTTTTCCCCTTTTCTTTCTCTTTCTCTTTCTGTTTTCCTTTCTTTTCTTTCTTTCCTTCTTAAAAAAATGACACATGTTCACACTAGAGCAGTGAACACGTGTCGGCAACAAAGAAATTTGTGTAGTTGATTTTATATATATATATATATATATTAGATGTTAGATACAGTATAAAAGTTTATTAGCTCTCCAAGAAGTAAAGAGGTTAGAGTTTGAAGACTCTATCTTCGATATTTCAATTTTGAATTCTAAAATAAACAAAATTAAATTTATTATGTAACTCGATATCATTTGTATAAAAAAATAATATATTTTAGTAACTTATAAAAAAAATACATAATATGTTTTTTTTCTTCTTTCTTCCTTCCCAAAACCATCAGAGAATGATAAGATACATAAATTTTCTTTGGAAAGTTTTTCTTGAAAATCTTGATTTAGCAATTTCGGATTGAAGATTTATTGTTAAGCTGTCAAGAGAGTAACCTTAAAGATAATCATATAACTTTTATTTTTATTCGTCAAGGAAAATAATATTATAAAGAAAATAAAAATATTTAATTTAAATAGAAAATTAGTACATAAAATCCACTTAAATCTTTATTTTGTAATGATAAAATTAAGATTATAAAATTAAAAAAATTAACGGCAAATCACAATAGAATACTTATATCATAATTTTTTTTAAATAAAAATAATATAATTAAACTAATCATATTGTCAAAAGAATAATGTCGTTTGAAACTTAACATTTCAAATTAAAGGCAATTAGTTTTCTTATTTTTAAGTTTTAACTAAAAATAATAATGTAAAAGTTTAAAATAAATTAAAATGTAAAGTTATCAAAAATCAAATCAAAATTATGTTGTATTTTTAATTCCTAGACTTAATTTTATAATCTTTCAAAACCATCTTGGATCGTGTTGGCTCTTGATAGGAAAAATATCATCAATTTGAAAAGTAGGAAACCTTACAATTATATAATCGGAGAATAAAATAGATGTTTAGGTTAAAAGACAAGTTTTTAAAAGATTTATAAAACTATCCAAATATAAGAAGGTAAAATCAAAATGTATCTACTTCTTAGATCTGTTTAAGGGTCGGACTATCCGGTCAAGTTCGAAGACCCGTTTGATATTTAGGAGAATTTGGACAAAAATATTTAGCCCGAAAAATGAGATTGGACAAAAAAATGAGATTCATTTATTAAAAAAAAAATGAGTGGGGCTTTGGCTCCAACATTCAAGGTCCGAGTCCGGCCCGGCCCGTTTCCAATTATATAATATAATATATTATTTTTATTTTTATATATTATGTAATTTATATCATATAAAGATTAAATATATATAATATTATAGTGTAAATATTAAAAATATGTTAAGTTGTCCATGTTTAAGAACTTAATAAATTATATATATATATATATATAATTACTAAAGATAACATGTTTTTTTTTTTAAATTAGAAAAAAAAAAAAAGTGGGACTTAACGGGTTTGGATTATCCACTTATAAATATGGACAAGTCTGGGTAGAACTTGAGGCTCATATTTTGAATCAGACCGGACTTGAACAAACATAGATGATGTTGATACCGTACATAAGCCCGACCTATGGACATTAGTAGTTCTCTTGAATGCAGATATTATCTCATGTAAATAAATATATTTTTCATTCAAATTATGATACATGAATATTATTTTTTTTGTAAAATAACTTCTTCTTTTTTTCACATATCACATGTGTATTTTATTAAATGGAAAGAATATTTATTAATCAAACTGTATGCAGATATTATCTCATGTAAATAAATATAACTTTTTTTTTACATATCACAGGTGTATTTTATTAAATTAAAAGAATATTTATTAATCCAAAGTAAGCATTTTATACAATCTTATTTTACCTTTCGTATTCTCAAACACGTAAATTTAACCTAAGATTTTCAATTTAACTATTAGTTAGATGGAGGAAACCTAAGATTTTCAAATTAACTACTAATTAGATGGAGGATGTTTGCTCTGTCAATCTGAAGTGGAGACCAGTAATTATTTGTTATTTGGTTGTGTTTAAGTTGAGGTGATACGTTTTGAGTTGCGTAGCGTCGTAACAGATGCTATCGAGATCATTACAATCATGATCGTAATTTTTTTTCATACACAAATTACTGTAAAATATAGTAATTATATCATAAAAATTCTTTTTAATAAATTTTAAAATAATTTATGATACTCTATAATCTTTTATCTATAAACAAAAAAATATTCATAAATTATAAATTAAATATATATATATAATTCATAATCGTAAACTTAACTGTTACAAAACACTAACCATTCGCGTCCAATTGCAATAAATATCGGTGACAGTGAGAATCGAAACCGTAAAACGTCGTCCACCGCTATTTAAATCCCTTACTCAAAGTGCATTTGGGATGAAGTTGTGCAGCTATGCCCAGTTTAATAGGACTGCTAATTGGAATGAGGAGCTGCATTGGGCAAGCAGTAGATTGAAAGGAAAGGCTTTAATCTCAATAATAATAATAATAATGTTACGTTTAGCCAGATCTGGAGGGAGAGGAATAACCGCGTAGCAATCACTCTCAAGCTTGTGTGTTTGCAGATGGTTGGCTGCATCAAGGAACATTGTCAGGGACCCTGGTAATTTGAGACTCATTGAACCTGTCTGTAACAGGGAGATACATATGCACTTACCGGTTACCATTATATATGAATTTCGATCAAAATTAATATAAATACCAATAAACTGTATATATCTATCTCTATAGATGATAAAAGTTTAATAAATGTGGTAAGACTAGACTTGATAAATTTTAAACACGATATGATTACACAACAAGAACACGAAAAAAATAACTAAAACACGACTAAACATAAAATAACACGAATATGACACAAACTAGCAAAATCTATATAACATCAAATATCAAAACTTATATAAATATATAACACCTTAAACACGATTATAATACGAGAAAATAACACAAACACAACATGAATACACGAATAGTCAGGTCTAGGTAATTTTCATATAATCAAGGAAAGAATGAATGAAAGGTAGATCATTGATATATACCATTAAAGAAAATACTTTGACACATATATAAATAAATTAAGAAGTTAAAAATTAAAATTCTTTAAATAGTAATTAAAGAAAATACTGATATATATAATCAAATTATTGTCCAATTTTTAATATAGTAAAAGAATTTATCATGGATATTATTCAATCTTAATTTCAAAAAGGTAAAATTGAACAATATATATAAATATTAAGTATATATCATATAGTTTAAGTGAATAACCACTATTTTAATAACAAAAAGTAAAATATATTCTTTTTATTAATATTTTCTTGACAATTGTACGAATAAAGAGGATAGTTAAATTAATACACGTTTACATAACGACAAAGTATTAATGCACATATTAACAAGATTGTATAAATTAAACATCCCAAAGCATGAACATTATATACTATTTTATAACAAAATTGTATACTATATTAGGTGATATAATTTAAATACCCTAGTTTATCAGGATCACCCATGAAGCACTAATTTCATATTATAGGATTTACCTTTGCTGCAACATCTATGGCTTACATATTCAGCTTCCATCATGATGACTTTCCAGTCCAAAATATTGCCAATATTTCGGGAAGTGGAGGCTGGGACAGGGTGCATTCCAGGCTCAAACCCACCATCTTGACATCCCTAAATATTGGGGCAAAAGTTGCTAAACATGTTGGAGCCACTCAACCCTTGCGCATTAAAGTAGTTCAACAGCCACAAAATGGCAGATTGGTTGATCCCAATCTCTTTTGAATTCAAGAAAGTGGAATCTGTGCTTTTATTTTTAAGTTTCTCAGCAAAATCGGTTAAGCTTTCAAATAGCATTGAGGTGTTAGACGCAGCCCATGTAGCCAAAGCAGCAGCAGCGAAGTCCTGGAAGAAATTATTAGGCAATGACATGATCGTGCCGACAAGTTCTGGTGTAGGTGCACAAGAACTGCAGAGAGTCAGAAGGCCTCCGACTGCTATAGCACTAAGGTTTGTATCTATTTCCCCAGAGCAGAAAAATTCTAAAATGATCTTCTCAACCTGAACCTCAGAAACTGAAAGCTCAGATCTGACCAAGCCCCAGAATTTATGCTGCCCCAGACAGTTCCAATTGAGAGAGCTCTTAATTAAATGGAAAACAAGTTCAGGATTGTCTCCAAATAAAGAGAACTTCTTCAAGCCAATTTCTAACTGCATTTCTGTAAGATCTGCATAATCTAATTGTTCTATGAGCAATCTGATAATGTCTTCCTCACCAATGGATAAATCTGAAAGATAACAAAAGACGTTGCAGAATAAATTTTTCATTCTTATTCTTTTCCAATCAGAACAATCCTTTAAGTCAGAAAACAGGAGCTTTGATGGAAAGGCATCTGCTTCTTTGTGTGAGATGGCTCTTGAGGACAGAAGGAAACGCCTGTAAGCAGTAAAGGCACTATCGACCAAGTTAGCAATCACCTTCTCATCCATTTCAGAAGCAGAAACAAAGGTTTCAGAGGAATCTCCTTTTCTTCTGTTCAGAAAAGTAAAATATCCATCAAAATGATATGCCAACATTGGCATCCTTGACTCACTTGCTTTAGCCACAGCAACTGAATTTCCCAAACAACCTGCTGCATATGCCTCATACGCTAGTCTTGATGCATACGATAGTAAACGTGCTCCTACTGGAAAACCATTCCTTGCCCAGAGAAAAAGCATTTCTTGTATTCTTTCATTCTGAGAAAAGATGAAGGTACGAGTAATTACTGCTGTGGCAGAACCAATTTCATCATCACGCTCAATATCTGGAAGCCTCCCAAGAGAAGTAAAGAGTTGGTATCCATTTGACTCAAATTCCTTTGCGATCTTAGATAATAGATCCTGAGAGCAAATCGAGTTACTAGTTGGTCTTTGATTACATTGATTCACAATTGACAAAAGAATTGCCTCCAAAGTTTGTAGCCCCCTCGTATATGACTCCTTGATCATTTCTCCAATATTTTCAGCTAATCTCTCAATAGCATCTACTTCATTTTCACCAGCAACAACATGCAAAGTAGATGTATTAACTGAATTATCTAAAACTGGAATAGAAGCAACCACAGCTCTGGTGCTTAATCCATCTTCCCCATCACACGTAAGTTGCTCCTTCGTGGATGGGGTAGGGTTTCCCATACATGACACATCAGGCAAACTCAAGCATGGCGTAGAGTGACCAGGACGATCAACTGGAAGCAAATCTCTAGGAACTTTACCTTGATAATTTAACAATAAATTCTGAAGCCTTTCTCTTATAGAAGGAGAAAGTGCATCACAATGGGTCAGAACATCCAAAGAATATACCACTCCTTTCTGAACAAGTGTATTAAAAGCTGATGATACACCCCCAACTACAATGTTTTTGTGGTCCAAATCATAGTTGTCCACAAGAAGAAGTAAAAACTCAAGAAGGGAGTGAGTGAAGTTAATATATTTAGGCAAGGAGCAGACCATCAATAGCATTGCAGGCTCAATATTCATAATATTGTCCACTTTTTCATTGAAAAAGAGCCAATCATAAAACAATGCCAACCTCCCATTAGCTTCAATATAATTCTTCCTGCAACATGTTAGTAGCCAACCAATAACAGCCCATCTAGGAATAATATTTGACTGAATAATTTCATTAGACGGGTGGTGTGCACAACATATGAACCGCACAATATCAACAACAAGACTCTCTCTCTCTGGCCCTAAAAGAAATTTCTTTTCAAACCATGTCTGATATCTTTTCTGACTCCCAAGCATCACATGTGTGAGTAAGAACCGCAATTGTGTTTCCATTTCAGGAGTGATCCGGAGTAAAAAGTAACGACTCGAAGTCCTTATGCAATACAACTGTGAAATATCCAAATACTCAGCAGTTCTAAACTCACTTGGATTCAAAACCAGATCCTTCCATATAGATTTAAACTCAGGTACATGAACTAAATCTTGTAATAATCGAACAAGATCCCTCCCTATCTTCAAACAAAGATGAAACTGATCCCTCAACATTTTGAGACAAAACTCAATCTCCAATTGCCTCAAAGTCTCTAGTTTTGGATTATTCAATACCCTACAATGATCAGCTAATAAACGAAGAAATGTATACAATGCACTAGTCAAAACTACGGGCTTTTCTTGTAACAAACAATCCCATTTACTTAAACAAAGACTAACTAGCTCGAAACATAACCAAAGATTCCCATCACTAAAATCACCACCAACAATTTGCCTCAATAAACACACTAACAAACTATCAGTGCCTACAGCGGAAACATCAATCATTTCTTTAGTAACCCAAATTAACTGATCCTTAACCGAATCAACAAGCTTTCCATACAACTCATTAACAATTCCAACAAGTAAACTTAAAAACAGCTTATACCCATCAATGACAATAGCATGTAAGTGCTTAATATGGATTTTGGCGAAATGGGGTTCGATTAAAACACCACAAAGAATAGCTTGATTAAGTTGAGTGTATTCTTGGGGGTTTGGGATTGTTAACGAAAATGGGGGTCTTAGTTTCGATTGGAGAAGGTCAAAAGCTCGCCTTAGAGAGAGTTCTAGCTGGTTTTGAGCTTCGTAGGATGCGATTCTAATCAATTTCGAAGCCATAAAGAGTAGTTTTCATTACCTTATGGGGGACTGCCACAGGGATACTCTGTTAAATCCCGAAGTGGGCTTCTGCCGCTGCTTAAAACTACACCAAGAAAACGAAGTTTTGAAGAATATAACAATACTTAAAAAGATTTCTGCTTTCTTTATAGGAGAGAGGAGAGACAAAGAGAGAGACGGTGAGAAAGTAGAGCAAGGGAGACGCTTGACAGAGAAAGATGGGAAAGGTTTTTTAGAGAAAAAGGTTAACCAGACGATCGCGTTTTAGGCGACAACCAAAGTAGAAAAGAAGAGAGAGCCATCGTATTAAAAATATTTTAAATTATTCAATCGACTCCATAAAGAAAAATAAATAATAATTATTATTAGAAAAAAGTATACTTCTATGAGATTTGTTAAAAAATATATTTACCTTTTATAATTTTAAAATTACTCATTTATCTCTTGAGATTTGATGAAAAAATGCTCTAACTCCCTTAAATCCTAAGCCTTAAGTAAATTTTAAATAAAAAGATAATATACTCTTGTTAATTATTAATCATATATTTTTTTATTTATTTATTCATTTTACTCATTTTTTAATTACAAAATAATGAGAATTTAATTAATTTTAAAATTATCTTTAATTACTATAAAATTAAATTCTAATTAAACTATATTCAAATTCAAGTAAATGTTAAATATTTTAAATTTATCTTTAATTCAATTATATATTAATTTTGAGGTGAATTCATTAAATTATTTTTATTTAAAATAGATTTTATTAAAATTAAACTTACCCCTATTAGTTTGAAAACCATATATATTTTATCTCTCTAGAAAATAATTAATGTTAAGATTTCATTACTCAAACTAATATTTATTCAAATTTTACTTTAAATATTATAATACCCTCATTTTATTTATTTTTCCTTATTTTTATATTTATTTTTAATTATTTTTTTATCATTAAACTTTTTAAAATAATTTTTATTTATTTATTTTGAATAAAAATAATTTAATGAATTCATCTCAAAGTTAATATATAATTGAATTAAAGATAAGTATAAAATATTTAACATGTACTTGCATAAAAATTGATTAAAAAAAATAAAGGAGAAGAAAAAAAAAATTTAATTATCATCCATGAGATTTTATTAAAAATAAACTTACATATATTAACTTGAAAATTACATTTTATCTCTCTAAAAAAGTAATTAATGTTAAGATTTCATTAATCAAATTTATATTTGTTTAAATTTGACTTTAAATATTAAGACCCTAATTTTATTTATTTTTCTTATTTTCGTCCCTTTTTAATTTTTTTTATTTTAATCAATTTTTTTATCACTAAATTTTTTAAATGATTTTATTAATTTATTTCAAATAAAAAAAAAGTAATACATTCATTTGAAAGTTAATATATTGAATTAAAGATAAATTATTTTTTTATTGAATTAAAGATAATTTTAAAATTAATTAAATATTCATTATTTTGTAATTAAAAAATAAAAAAAATAAAAATATATATATATGATTAATAATTAATAAGGGTATAATTGTCTTTTTATTTAAAATCTACTTAGGGTTTAGGGCTCAAGGAGGTTAGTGTGTTTTTCATCAAATCTCAAGGGGGTAAGTGGGTAGTTTTGAAACTATAAGGGGTAAGTGTATTTTTTTAGTAAACTTCAGAGGGGTTAGTGTACTTTTCCCTTATTATTATGATGAATGCATATTGTGAATGAATTAGATTAATTATTATGTACATAATAATTATGTCATATTGTATTGAGAAATGTATTCTCTCCTCCCTAATGATTCTTGGAATCTTATATAAGGATGAGTTTATAATTGGGCGGGTTCGGGTTGGGAACATTCAGGTTCGGGTTCATTTAGGTTTGGGCTCATTCGAGTTCGGGTCTTTTCGGGTTCGAGTTCGGGTATGTTTTACATCATTTTTATTTTATGTTAGATGTAATCAACTTTACGTAATCTAAATATTTACTTTTAAAAATAAATTAAATAAATTATTATTATTTTAAAAATAACCTTTTATTATAATATAATATTTTTAATTATATTTATTTATTAAAACTAATATTTGTTAGCACCAAAAGAATATAAAATTAATTTTTTATATAAAATAAAATTTTAAAATAATTTATTATAAAAAATATGATATATTATAAATTAATCATATTAATATTTAAAATAATTGATTTGATGAACTCGAATTTCAACATGTAAATATATTATAATTTATGTTCACTATAAAATAAGAGACTTTAAGGGACGAATCCTAACATTCAATTATCCGTTTATATATTTGTAAAAGTGTTATACTTATGTAAAGAATCGAACCTAACATTCAACTCTTATTAGTAAGGATATTACCAAGTTAGACCTGCTCAAGGGTCGGACTACACATCCAAGCCCGAAGACTAGCCCATATTTTGGAGGGTTTGAACAAAAATATTAGGCCCGAAATATGGGCTTTGGCAAAAAAATGAGGCTCATTTTGAAAATGAGCCGATCCTTGACTCCAACAATCAAGACTCAAGCCCTGCCCGGCTTGTTTTTTATTTATATAATATATTATTTTTATATTTTATATATTATATATTATGTAATTTATACCATATAAAAAATAAATATATATAATATTATAGTGTAAACATTTAAAAATATGCTAAGTTATTCATATTTTAGAACTTAATAAAAAAAAAAGATAAAATTACTAAAAATTAAATAATAAAAAAATATTTGTTTACATTTTCTTAGAAAAAAAATATGGGCGGACCTAAACGGCTTGGACTACCCACTTAAAAATATGGGCGGGTTTAGGCAGAAATTGAGGCTTATATTTCGGGTTGGGGCAGGCATGGGCAAGTGAATATGGTGTTAATACCATACCTAAACTCGACCCGAACCCTGCCTGGCCAGGCCCATGAGCACCTCTATATAAAGTGAACCAATCTTGAATTTTGATATGATATGTTACTAAAAATAAATTATATCTTAAATTTATTAAGTGTAATAAAATAAAAATAAAAAAATTTATCCAAAATAAAATAAATAAAAAATCAATTACAAAATTAAATTAGCTAATTATGTTAAATACTTTTAAATTCTAAAAAGACATAATACTTTTATAAATCAATATTTGATGATTTATTTTAATAATGTGCCTAAGAAAACTATATATATATATATATATATATATATATATTGCAAAGTGCAACACATTTGTTTTAAAATTAGTTTTTATCTATTTTTTAATATAAGAAATATTATTATACTAGAGATAAGTTAAATTGAATGAATTGCTGTTAATTAATTTTAATATATAGAAAATACTATTATACTATTATAAGGGTGCTCTTAAAATAACATAAACAAAAGACAAGCAATATTTTATGTTAAAAAAATTTAATATTTCTAAAATCTTTATGAGTTTAGAATCTTTAGATAGTGGATTCATCAAGATATGAGATATTAAAGTTATAAGTACAAAATATAATTTTATTTTTGATAAAATTATTATTTTATCATATATATAAAATAATTTTTAATTAAATTATTAAAAAAGAGATTAGAATAAAATTGATAAATAAAGTTCTTGCTTTATAAAAAAAATTATTTAATTACAATTTGATAATTTTTATTTTTATTTTTAGTATTAAATTCGGGTTCGGGTTTTTCGGGTTCGAGTCATTTCGGGTTCGGGTCATTTTGGATTCGGGTAATTTTGGGCTCTGGCCATTTCAAGTTAGGATTTTTGACTTTTTGGTCAAATCTGGTTTGGGCGGATTCGTGTTCGGGTTTTCTTGGGCGGGTTTTCGGGTTCATTTTGACACCTGTAGTTTATATCAAAAAAGAAATAATAGAAAAAGACTAGATGACATAGCTAGGTCCTGAAGAAACTAAACTTTGAAAGTTCATATTTCATTTATCTTGATCTCTTTTTATTTATTCATTTTATTTTATTTATAACAGGCCGAGCTTTTTTATATTATTTTGATTTTAGAAGGACATGATAGTATACTACATAACATTCGAGATTTAAACATAATATTTGAATAACATAATATAATAAGAATTTATATCTGATACACGGTTAGTATTTAGTTTTATACTGAATCTTATGATGTCACTTCATTAAAAATTAAATCTTAAATTCTAAACTTAATTTTTAACAAGTAACATAATATGATGTACTATTAATGTATATATTTTTACATTAACACTACATCAAATATAAATTCATATAATAATTACATCCAAATGCTGAGAAAATGCCACAATGTTTAAAATAGAAGATAAAACGTAAGCTTATTTAATGAAATATTTCTTGATAATATTTTACGCGATTGATTGTCTCGACTGCAAACATTTTCTAATGATGCTCATGCTCTGTACGACGAATAGAAATAATTTTTTTAATTGTTGTTAGTAAATAAAAGCATCAACTTTATGATCTAAAACATTAATAGAGACCAACTCAGAGAAAGTAATAGTTTAAACTTTAAGAGATTGAAGTATAGCATGAGAAAATTTTAAAAGAAACTAACCCATAAACAAATGCAATTTTTGGTGGGAGGAAGAAAGCCTTGTTGTGAGAGAGCACTTACAGAAAAAAAAAAAAAACAACCAAAGTAATCCTTGAGGCATTTACTTGCTATAAGTTAATTACTTGGGATCATTAATGGCTCTTGTAGTGTATTAATATATATATTAGTTATTTTTCTCATATTATGTTCGTGTTATATTTAAAATTATCAAATCTTAAAAAAAAATCTGAGCGGATAAGGTCAAAATACTTAGAAGATTCTTATACTATATCATCTAGTACAAGTTAATCTCTCTATTATAAAATTAAATAATTTTGTCCTTATTTTTTAAAAATTAAACAAAAGATAAAATCACTAATGAATGTAACGTAAATCGTTAAAAAACTGACGTGCAATTTAAATCGTAAAGGTAAAATCACTAATTAAAAAATAACACTTGACTAAAAAAAATTGATGTGACATTTTTAACAATTTGATTACTTATTTGACTACATCATCTTAAAATAATATATTTTATTAATGTTACATCAATTTTTTTAACGATTCACGTTACACCAATTAATAATTTTATTTTTTGCTTCAATTTAAAAAAAAATAAAATTAAATTACCCAATTCTATAAATAAATAAAAAAACTAAGTTACCCTAAATGATATAATCTAAAAATCTCTCAAATACTTTGATCATGTTTGGAGTAAAAATCTATCGATGAGGCAGAAATGGGAGAAAACAAATCTGAGCGTCAGCTTTTAACAAGCCCTGAACTGAAATTATACAACACAAAAAAAAAAAAAAAAAAAAAATCAAAAGAAAAGAAAAGAAAAATGGAAAAACTTTTTCCCGCAGATTTCATTTCCTTAATGAATTTACATGGCAGCTGCTGCTTTCAACATGAGCCAGCAACCTACTAAGAATTTACATTTGTCACCCTCCCTCAATCCCCTCCACACAAGGTACATATAGGGAAAATATAATGAAGTAAAATCAAGTGGAAAAAAATAATATCAAAGGGGTAAAAATAAAAGAAAACCCAATCAAACCTCTCTAGTTATCTCACTTGTACCATTTCTGCTTCCCTCAAACTCTTGATGAACAATGGAAAGACGAATATAATTTGATCAATTGAGATCCCAATAATTGGAATCAAAATCTTGAAAAGACTATTACATGTACATATGGTTACTTCACTGTGTTAATGAGCCAAGTCCTCACTCCCAAAACCAACACTAGACTTGTCAATCATCCGGACATTGTATATAGCTCATATACTCTTGCTTGGTTCTCTGCCCACCATTGTTCCGCTTGTTTCTCACTAAAACGCTTCCGACTGCGTTCAAAGTTTCGAGAACCATTTAATTTCTCTTCAATAAAACCATGACTAAGTTTATCTATTAAGATATAATATCCGAAAGTTAAACCAATCAACAGTGATCTAAACCAATGTTTAAAAAACCGGATCGAAGATCAAACCGATGAGACCTCTAGTTACCAATTCAACCGGTCCGATCGGTTGAACCGGCCGGTTGCATTAAAAAGAATTTAAATATTAAATAAGTAATTTTAATATTAAATAAGTATTAAATATAGTAAATATTTAATAAAAATATGTATTTGGCTAGATGGTATGATGTTTAATATAGATTTCATGAGTTAAAAGTTCAAATCTCATCACATACAATAATTTTTTTTAAAAAAATAAGTTTAAAATCAATTTTTTCAGTTTTTCTGGGTTTTTACTGGTTCAACCGGTTTTTTATCGGGAATTCCCGATTCTATGGTTTGCACCGAACCGGACAGATCACCGGTTCAACCGGTTCGGTCCATTTTTTTAACACTGGTCTAAACAAACATGGTTACATCAAGGACATAAGTATGTGTTTGTGTGTGGGTGTAGTTATAGTTGTAGTTGTGCTAGAGTTGACAGTTTGAACTAAAATCATATTCAAAATAGAATGAACATGCTTCTTCACCTAATTTACTCCCATGAACTTAGTGCATCGGACAAAAGCATTGGTTACGAGCTTGGCACTTAGGGATGCATTTAGGAGTACAATTCAAAGCTTATGTTCATTTAGCTGTCCGTCAAAGCCAAGCATGGGTATCGGTTGATTTTCCACATGTTTCGACATGCCAAACTCAAGCTGACATCAGGCTAAGTTGAGCTGTTTATCTACACTTTCTCAATTCCCATATTATTATCATATTTCTTGATTTTGATTATTACAAACAAAATGTCCTCTCCACCAAATCACTCTCAATCCCCTATTATTTCAGATAGATTGTCTACGTAATTTAGAATTGCCAAAGAGAGCAATGAATAACATACCTGAACCGAACTCGCTTGAGATCCTTGGCACCTCCTGGTAGCGAGGTGAGTGTTATATACACACCAGGTTCATCTTGCTCAACCCATTCATTCTCATTTCGAGATTCACCTTCTTTTGTTCTGCCTTCACTTTTAGTTGCTGCTTCCATATGGCCTTGTTTGTTATGGCCCAAACCACTACGATTACCAGCAGTGTTGGACCCATTAGAAAGCAACTGGTTGCTTGACACATTTGATTCAGGTTCTTGGCACACAATTTGACCATTCAATCTGTCTATTGAAACACTAGAGACATCATTGGAAGCAGGGCTTGAGCCAAACGAAGTAAATGAAGGCGACTTGATGTTCCTTGCAGCCCCCACAGGCAGTCTTTCGGCCATATCTTTTAACTGTTCAGCATATCAAATATCATCTACATCAGTAGAAAGAGATGATGAAAGTATTGGAAGTCCAAAACTAACCACTTAACTGACTCTAGTGATGCATTGAGCAAGTATCTAAACAAAATGCAGAAACAAAAAAAATATATATATATAATGCACCGATAACATTATGCATCATGGATAAAACTTTTAATACAAAAGCATTTCATGTGCAACCAAAAAGAATATATATCTAGAATCTATATGAGCAGTGCTTAGCATTATGCTTCCATATGCTATCCAGCGAACGCTTAAGAAAGAAAAACAAATGAGAGACGTGAAAAGAGGAACAAGAAGAAGGGACTCAAAGACTAAATATTCAGTTTATTTTGAATTGAATTATAAGGGCAGAACAGGCCAGCTATCTGTTTAAACCAGAAAACAAGGAAAAAGAATCCACCAAAAGTGGAGTATAATTGAACTTGAGCATTCTCGTTGTCTTGTCACATGCTCAGTTTGTTACCTAAAGGTAAGCAAATAGCTTCAGACATAAACAAGAGGAAACCATGTATAAAAATGAGAAAAACGACTTAATATAGCTAAGAAAACAACAAACGACGAAAAATTGTTGTTCAAAGCAATGATTACACAAACACGTTGCAATACAGAGATATAGAGATATCGAAGGACCACAAACAAACATAACTCCATCTTACTTGGGCAGTAAGTGACTTGATGACTTCCTTTGCGGCTTTGCATTTTGCAGTCTCCTCCTCTGCAATTGCTATTGCCTCCTTCAGCTGTTTGGTTGTTCTTTCCAGCTCAACTTCTTGAAGCTGTGCTTTACGTGTAAGATTCTCCACCTGAGAGAAAAATTGGTAAGGCATAAAGCATAAACATTGAATAACCTTCAACCAAATTAAACAAGCTTTGCTATATAAAGGAAACAAGAGCAAATCTTCTAAAACTGTAAAACGTGCTGCTGATATCAAAAGCTTAGCAATTTTAGCTCTTTAATTTTTGTCCTTCCTCATCTGTTAACAGATTGTCTCAGAGAAATCTTAAGGCTTGCAGAATTTACTGTAAAATAGGAAGACATATCTTGACCATTATTTTGAAAAGAACTCGGAATTTATTTCATTGCATTGCAGAGGCATCAGTTTTGATACATTAATACACTCGCTTTGACAGAAATCTATAATGCATGCTCATCTATTATCTAGGAATCATGAATTGACAATAATATCCAACAAACATATCAGTGTCAGACCAAGGGATATGGGTTCTCAGAATCTAACCACTCTCACAGTTCACTCACAATATAGGATGTGATTAATTTTTTGTAAAGCTTCATTCACCTTAGCTACAAAGACATTAACATGTAAAACAATGTAAGACAATGCAATTTATTTAGGTATTACTTGGCTGTATTTTTGCTACTTGCTTTTTGCTCAAAAAAAAAAAAAAAAAAAAACAAACAAAAAAAAAAAAGTGTGATATAAAAGCAATGAAAATTTTGAAGAATTAAAAATTAAAAAATGTAAACTTTTTTGGACAACAGAATTTGTGATCTTAATTTCGTTCTTTTATTCAGAATAGCTGCTGCATTTTAAATCACTTGTTCATTTCTAAATTCTAATCAATGATGATTTTGATTTTTACCTTTTGCATTTTAGCAATTCTTAGGAAGCAAGATTTAAATAGGAAAATACAACAGAGCAAGAACAACAATCAAAGAGAACCTTAGTTAAAATAAATAAATCTCCACAAGAGTATTGAGAAGCACAAAAGATAAAATACCTGTGCTCTTAATCTAACAACCTCTTGACTAAGGCTATCATTGGTCCTCTTAGCATCATCCACAACTATTTTAGGAGAGGTGAGGCCTCCAAGAGTTTGGGTTGGTGTTATTGAACGAGGAGGGCTAGGCCGTCTTGATATTGGTGACGTTGCACGAGAAACGATTCTTGATCCAGGAACAGAAGCTGAGAAAATTTTCTTGGATGATCCAAATACCGGATTAAATGATTTAGAAATATTAAGTGCTCCCCATTGGGAGCCTACATTTGGTACGGGTGAGACTCGACTACTATTAAATTCTAGCTTCTTGTTTCTCTCTGATCGGCTTTCCTCTTGCTTCAACGGTTCCATTGATGAAAATCTAGCAAGTTGTGCAAGAGATCTGGAATCCAACTTATCATCTTTATCAACAAATTCACCAGTCCCATGATTTATGCTTCCTCTTCTACTTACAGAAGATTGAGATGATGCCTCAGTTTCAATGGCCTTCCTCAGTTTATTAAAACAATTGTCACATACACGATAAGGTTTGTTGGGATTTGGAGCCATGGAAGCCTTAAGGCACTTTTTACTGCTGCATACATGACAAAAGACCAGTCCACAATTATAACAGTTGTGTCGTTTTCTTTTGAAATTAAACGGGAGGCGACAACCAGAACACATGGACTGATCAACACCCGAAGCCCATTCATGGAGACAGATTGCTGCAGTGAAGTTAGTGCCACAACCAATACTTCTGACTTGCTTGGCTTTCAGAGCTTCTACCAAAGATGGGGAGTTTCTATCATCAGCATCCCCATGACCTAATTGACCGTTCGCTCCCTTCCCCCAAGTATAAACTTCAGTTCTGGAAGTCAAAACTGCAACATGGTAAGCACCACAAGAAATCTCCTCAATAAAACTCTTAGAAAGCTTTCCTTCAACACGGCTAGGAACCTTTCCATCAGCTTGTGGACTTCCTAGCTGGCCATAAACAGGACTTCCCATGGTGTAGACATGCCCTGATGTTGTAAGGGCAACTGTCAGACTGTGTCCACAGGCAACTTGACAATAGTTTGGTTCAACAAGAGCAGCAACACAAGTAGGAACAAGTTTTACTTCCTTATCCCCATGCCCAAGTCGGCCTTTATCCCCATCTCCCCATGTAAATAGCTTCCCTGAGGAACCTTTGCCAGAACTTGAATTTCCAACCATGACTTCAACAACTGCAGCAGTATGCCACACTCCACAAGCTGCTCGCACAGTGCGGAGCCCCTTTAGCGATTCCACTTCCCTTGGTATTGAGACACTATTCCGATCTCCATGACCCAAAACACCAAATGTTCCATCACCAAAGGTAAATAATTGACCTGCAGAGGTTACTACAGCTGTATGCCAGGGGCCACAAGAGATCCACGAGACATGTATGCCCTCCAAGGGCCCATTCACTCGTTTTGGCACCCAATGGCTTACTTCATTTCCATGACCAAGAAGACCAAAATTAAATGTACCATCACCCCATGTGTACAAATCACCAGAAAGTGTTACAGCACAAGTATGGTACTCACCACATGCTACAAGCTCAATGTTAGTATTACTAAGGGCATCAATAAGCTTTGGATGCAAAACGTCAGAGTCTACACCATGCCCAAGCCGACCTCCAGATTCCTCTCCCCAGGAGAAAATCTCCCCCTGCTTGGTTACCAAGGCAGCATGTCGACCACCACAGGCAATATTCTGAACGTCAAGTACAACTGCAGATTCTAAAGCTTTAGGCAGTAATGAATCCATTTTGATACCACAACTGCCAACTTTATGAAGTCCAGCACCCAAAACACCATCCCCAGTACCTTCACCCCAAATGAAAACATCGCCCAAGGCATCAACATCATCATGACCCGATCCTTGGCTTGATGAACTAACTGCACTTGAAAGACTAACCCTAAAAGCATCCATTGCCATTGTCTTCATGTGACCATGTACACTATCTGATCCTCCTGAAGACAAAGAATGAACTGAACCACTAGCAGAATCTGGAGGAAAGAAACCCTTGGGAGGAACAGCATATAATATTACATCTGGAAATGCCTTATCCAGACCGTTCTTTGGAGGACTTTCATACGGACTATGAAGGCGAAGGTGATCCCCACCATCCTGAATTAAGTAGAAAAAGCATTAAATTCACAAGCTTGTAGTGTTAGAAAGCAGATTCTGTAGATAAAAATTGAAACCATACCTTCTGCAAGCTATCATTACTACCAAATGGAGAATTCAAAGGTGAACTTCTTCGCGTGTATGTTCTCGGACTATTTGCTTCAGAAGGAATGCCATCACTTTTTGATTCTGTTCTCCATTTCCTTTGGTGGCTACGAGAGATTAATGCTTTTAAACCACTAAACCAGACTTCAGCTTCATCTTTATCCTTGCAGATCTAGTAAATGATTTTATCAAGAAAAAGAAATTGCTGTTTGTATATGGCATAGGAGAGGAGATGCGACAATAATCTGATAAACGAGAAGCCATGGTTACAAAGAGGCATATTCTTACCAAATCCAGTGATCTGTCATTATATATAAGTGAAAATGACTGATACTCTTTCTCAGGCCGAGGATATCTTCGAAAGATAGGCTGGGAGATAATATAGGCCATTTTTAATCAGTACTAGCAGAAAAATAAAAAATAAAAAAAAAAAGATTTTTTTGAATATAAAGTCATCACAGCATCACCAAGACAAGACATGAATGATGGAGACTAGAATACCACATAAGAATAAACAGAAGCCACAACAGTCAAAATAATACACACAGAAGAGACCTATAAAAACACATGACCCACTAATAGCACAACAATTTCATGGTTGGAATTGTCGTAATTCTGCTATGCTGATCCAAGTGGGGAAGCAACATGATTGATGGGCGATGCAATGATCAAGCAGAAAATTGGAAAAAAAAAATAACATAGAACATGCACATCCACATCCACATCATCATATTTTTAAGTTAAGGATCATTATAATGCTATTACAGTGAACCAAGTGTAGTTGTATTGCAATGAGCTAGCAAAAAAATTGGAGTAAAAAGAACAAACTTATATTAACCAACTAAAATTGCAACTTCGCCTGAAATTGGTAAACAAGGATTAATATCTTGTACAGTGAGAAAAACCTCTGCTCACCAAACACAGTCTGTTTGAGTTGAGCCTGTAAAAAGACCACCTGACTAAAGACTAAAGTACACTGAAGGTGGCTACCCGGTATCCCACTTTCACCCACAATATTGCTTAATTTCACCTCAGAATAGAAGATTGTAAACTTCAGGCAATTATAGTCACTTCCACATCAGATTGGATAAAGTTTAAACAATTGTTTTTCAAGTTTCTTTAAGGAAATAAATGTCAATGTATAGTAGCCATAGAAGAGACAAAGAAAAACAATTAAAAATATCAGACAAAACAGACTTTTCTTTTATGTTTTAATCACATGTTACAGTCATGTAACGAATTCTCTCAAAATCATGGCAAAGTAAGCACAGTTAATACACCATATCTACAGAAACCACTTACAGTGCGCTGCCCAGATATGATTCTAGACACGTGACTTAGTTTAAGATGATTCTCCTCTTTTCCCGAGAACCATATCAAAACAGACTCATCCTGAAAAGCAGAATAACAATCGACAATTTAGGACTTCTAGTACCAAAGATATACTTCCATAATCAGCAGCAAAAGGATAAACTGAAACAAGATGCATAAGTTTTTATATTTATGTTACATTCATAAGTATTCTTTTTAAATCACTTAGCTTACATGTTAAAACCATTTAATTTTTTATCCTTCAGTATGATATATAGCACATTAAATTTTTTCTTTCTCCATCTATTGATTATGTTTTTCTCCTTGTCAAATTGCTCAAAAAGTTAAATATGAGGAAAGCAAGTAAACAGAAGCATAATTAATCAATACGAATAAAAATGTTTCAATAGGAAATAATTACTTATCCACAAGCTAGACGTGATTTAATAAATGCTCCTAGCTAATTAAGTTTAAATGTCAAAGAGAGGAAATAGAGCACCGGAAATCTGCTTTCTCCATCTATTATTTAAATCCATTAATTTTTTATTCTTCAGTATGATATATAGCACATTAATTTTTTCTTTCTCCATCTATTGATTATGTTTTTCTCCTTATCAAATTGCTCAGAAAGTTAAATACGAGGAAAGCAGGTAAACAGAAGCATAATTAATCAATACAAATAAAAATGTTTCAATAGAAAATAATTAGATCTGGCAAATCGTGTATTCGTGTTGTGTCCATATATTTTTTCGTGTTAAAATCGTGTTTAAGGTGTAATATATTTATATAAATTTTGACACGTTAATAATTCATGTTATATAGATTTTGATACGTTCGTGTATTTGTGTCGTTTTCGTGTCGTGTTTTAATTATTTTTTCCGTGTCGTGTCCAATATTGCCAGTTCTAGAAATAATTAATAACCCACAAGCTAGACGTGATTTAATCAATGCTACTTCTAACTCATTAAGCATAAATGTCAAAGAGAGGAAATAGAGCACTAGAAATCTGCTTTCTCCATCTTTTAGTACATTATTCTCTTTGAAAATTAATCCCGCATATGAATTTTGAACTTAAAAAACACACATTCTTCTCAAGCATTGGCAGTCCAAAACATGGTATTTTGGGTACTTGTAGACCAAGATTTTCACCAAAGGGTGCATATTCTCCTGACAAGATAAGTGATATCATAGATGTACATATACAAGTAAGGGATAGCATCTCTAAGCTTCAATTTCCTTTTATTTACACAGAAGGGCTTTCCAGTGTCCAATGGAGAAACCACTACTATTATGTAACAAATAAAGAACAAGTGATGATGAGTTGTACATATGGCAAGTGGACTGCGGTCTCACCAAACCCATTTGAGCAACAGTGATGATGAAGGCATAAGGGTAGCAGAACATAGTCATAAACAAATATAATGTGTCATCATGCAGAATAGGTAAATTCCTGTTCAAGTCTAAATAGTTTGTATTTCCCAAGTTGGCAGTTAGAAATAAGAATATTCTTACCAGCAGTTTTGGATACAAGTTCCATCTATCTAACACAGGTATTTGAGCAAGATTGCCAAAGACAGGAATAGCACCAATAGTTGTAAACAAAGTAAAGGGTTATCATACAGAATAAGACTCATTTCTGCACAAATAAAATTAGTTTGGACTTCCCAGATTGGCACTATGAATAGTTTTATCAGCAGCTTTGAACCTGATTTTCCTCTACACAATACTAGTCATTCCATACTTCATACCCTACAATGGCTAAAAACTACTTTTCACATTCTTGTTCCGGCTTGAACATCATGTGTAAAACGTTACTCACATCTTCAATAGAGGCCGATTGATAACAAAGAAAATTATGATCCAGAAAAGATACAGACCTTAAAAGAAGTATGTTAAAAAGTTCAAGCATGTGACTAGAAAATGGGCCAAACTTACATTTGAAAGGCGGAAGGGACAAAATTTTGGCTTCCCTCTTCTTCCATACTTCAGCAGGTTTGCCCCTTTCTTTAGAGCAGTAATGGCCTGTCACAAAGAGTATCCAATAACCTAACTTAAGCATATTTAGAACATTTGCAGGTGGTAAACATAATTCTAGCTCCAAGATAAAGCAGAATGACAAATTAAGGGAAAATATCCACTGCATCATCAATTATTCAGAAAAAAAAATACTCATTATAATACAAGGGACAAGAGAATTCTGAAAAGAATTTTTAGAGATTTCAGAAAAGGAATGGGCTGTAATAATAAACTAAAACAATCAATGTATAATAGGACCAAAAATTCCACGCAAGAGCAGGGGCAGTCCCCTTTGAACAAAGCCTCCCCCAACCACACTGACAATCAGCATCTAAGCAATCTATTTTCCAACTTATCTTGAACTACACATACATTAACAGATTACCTCCATCCTACACTTCAGAGAGATAGATTGGTAACTCCAAGGATCCAAAGACAAATGAAGGATTCTCATGAAGGAAGGTTTGTGGATATAGATGTGCCATAGAAAATAAGAAAGTACCGATTTATTGATCTATATTTAGATATTTCTTAGTACTTATATTTCAACTACACAAGAATAAGAAGTGATCTGCAGAAGTAATTGAATTACTCATGGTAGACAAAAATATTTCTTGTCTATCACATACTCTTTCATCTCAAGTGGCACATGTGGTATATGAGTCATGAGATTGTAGTTATCATTGAATTGTTACAAACTAGACCATGTCATGAGTTGTTAGCATATCTTAAACGCAACTGCATATAACAATATGTGTCATACATAGCATCATTGATAGGTTAAGCATTTAAAATGGAAAGGATAGAGGCTGCTCAATGTATTTATCACTCCCGGCTTCATCACTTATGAATGGTGAAACAGAAAATAGTAATCAGCCAAGAAGTATCATTACTCAAGTTATCAACCAAGAAGTATCATTACTCAAGTTGCATATCTATGTCATTGATTTGAGCCCAAGAAGTAAAGTACATTATAAAAGGCTTACAAATTTTACCAGTGCTAGAGCATATGGTGCTTGGTATTTCTATTCATTTGTCACAAGAGTGGTTTTAGCAACCGACTTCAAATACCAAATTCTAAGATCATTCAATCAATGCAATACCACACTTCAAAAGTCCAAAACTAAAAGCTTTGCAAGAGCAAATTACAGTTAAAAAAGGCTTAGTATTGCTAATGGGGCTTCACCCTACTCGGGCTACAACTAGAATGCGACTATTGTTTCTACTTGTTCCTACAATTAAGCATAATCTACTCGTACAAATCACTCAACAATCATTAAACAGCTCAATTACTCCTAAAAAGCTCCCTAAATAGAAGGCATCGAATCAACAATTTCTAACAATAATCAGAAGAAAAAAGTCAAAATTCAATCCACCAAACAAAGAAATCAAGTTCAATTCACTAATTAAAGCACAAAGATAATCAACCAAAGAAAAATACCTGCTCGATGTCTCGTTCGACGGTGCCAGTTCTGCTAAAATCGGAAGTCATCCTATCGGTTCTTGACATAACCGAAACTACACTTTACTAAACCAAAAACACGACCCCCTAAATCCTCCCAAAAGTTAAGGGATTCAATTTTTTTTTTTAAAGAAACACTTAAGAAATGTTTAAAATAAACTCATCCATTTTCAAAACCAAACCCTTCCATCCAAGTAAACCTTCACTTTCTCCTCCTCTCCACAGTTGAACCCTAACTTCAACCTCTCAAATTCCACCCAATCTCCGAAAAATTCGGATTCTACCATCACGATAATTTCACTAACTCCAATCTTACTTCACTTTTTTACACCTCTTCTGAAATTTCAATAATCGTAATCTAAAGCAAATATGGAGAAAATAAAGCTTTAAGTAGTGAAAGTAGCCAAAAAAAAAAAAAGGTGAGAAGAAAAGAATCACTTGAGAATGAGGTGGGAAGTGAAGGCAGAGAGGTGTTTGGGAAATGATAAAATCTGGGAGGAAAGTGAGAGGGAAAAAATGGTAAAGAGTTGGGAAAATGTAATATATGATCTGATTAGGAGTTGCAGAAGAGACAGAGAGAGAGACAATAGAAGAAAGGGTAAATCTAGAAAACATGCCTTGAATAGTGACATAATTGTTAAATAATCTAATAAATAAAAATTATTTAAAACAATAAATTAAAAATTATTAAAAATATATTATAAAGATAAATTTGACTTTAGTGAATTTTTTTTTTTATTCAAAAAATATTATTTTTTTTAACATTTTAATTAAAAATAAATTAATTATAATATTTAAATATTTATTTTTTTAAATTAAAAAAATTAAAAAAAATTATTTTTTATTTTTTAAAATGCTTTAATTAAAAAAAATAAAAATATTTAAATATTTATTTTTTTAAATTAAAGAATTTTATTTTCAAAAAATTTTATTTTTTAATTAAAAAATAAATTATAAAATAAGAGAAAAGAAGATTAAAAGATAATTTTATCTTTACAATTTTTTTCTAATAATTTTTGATTTTTTGATTTCTTTTTTTTAAATAATTATTAATCATTATATCTTTTAATAATTATTATATTATTGATGATATGTTTTTTAAATTTATCTTAAAAAATGAGAGAGAAAAAAAAAGGTGAAAGAGAAGAAATGCTAAATACCCACAAATATTTTTAATCTCAATTTCTTATTTTGATAATATTACTATTTGTTTTTTTTTTTTTTTGGTAAATATGAAAAACATGCCATCAATAAATAAATAATTATTAAATGATTTAATAGATAAAAATTATTTGAAAAAAAATGAATAATTAAAAATTGTTATAAAAAATATTGTAAAGACAAAATTACCCTTAATAAAAAAAATTTATTTATTTTTTTCATTAAGGAAATATTAATTTTTTAAAATTTTAATTAAAAATAAATTTAAAAAATAAAATATTTAAATATTTATTTTTTTAAAATTTAAAAAATAAAGAAAAAAGAAAAAATAATTTTAAAAATATTATTTTTATTTTTTAAATTTTTTTAATTAAAAAAAGTAAATAAAAAAATTTTATTTTTTATTTTTTATTTTTTTAAATTAAAAAAAATTTATTTTCAGAAAAGTTTATTTTTAATTAAAAAGTTAACTAAAAATAAGAGAAAAAAAAAGAAATTTTTTTTTTATCAAAAATAATTTTGTTTTTATAATATTTTTTATAATAATTTTTAATTATTTATTTTTTTAAAATAATTTTTATTTATTAAATTATTTAACAATTATTTACTTATTGAAACATGTCAGTAAATTTTTTATTTTCTTTTAATTTTTCGGTTTTTTTTTTTTCTGTTTGATGGCTGAGAAAGTTGTAAAAAGAAAGAAAAGAAAAGACAGTTAAATGATTTCCTGACACTGTGTAAATACTAAAATCTTAGTCAAATTTGATTGAATTTGTTTGACTAGGACTAGTTGAGTTTTCCCGTTTTGGTATTTATTTTTCATTTTAAAAAAACAATATGAAAGAAAAAAAAAAAAAACTTCGATTTATTCATTTTCTTTTTTTTTTTAATTTCCTTTTTCAATTATTAGCAAAATAATTAAACATTTTCACATTTTGCATAAAATTCACAATTTGTTAATTTAAATATAGTGGTTAAATTGATTTTTTATCATTATCAATGAAAGCCAAAAAATACTATCTAGGGGTGCAAACCAGTCATTTATATAAATTCATCCATTTTTTGGCGATTCCATTAAACTCCACATAAATATATTTATGTTCATCCCATCGCCACAAAAAAAAATTTGACAAAACTTTTTCACTCTTTTAGATAAAAATAAAATCATCTTTCAAGATAATAATTTAATTATTATCAGTGATCTAAGATTACTATTGTGTAAAATCACCAAATCTTCATTAAACATAATGATCTAATTATCATGTATAAATTATCATGATTTTTTAAATGATCATCCCATATCAAACACTATTAAAAGAAAATCATTATTTTATATTAATTAAAAATTTCTTAATTTAAACTATAAAATTTCATTAATTCATTTCTTTTTTATTCATAAAAGTTTAAGCGAAGAAAAACTATTATATTCTAAAATTAAGACATGTAAGCTTTAACGAGTTACTTAAATTGAACTTACATATATCATTCACTAAAAAAACTATTGACAATAAAAATTAAATCTAAATCTTATAAATAAAGTATTCGGTTTTTATCAACTCAATCAATCCTCATTGGATTAAAGCCCTTCTTTTATTTATTTTAGCCTTAATTTTTTTTAATCATATTATTCTTTCAACTTGTTTATTTGTTCCTTTACTTTCTCTCATGCTAACTAGTTGAGCTAGCTAGTTTGATCTAGATATATATATTTTTAAATAATTATCTTTGAAATGAATTCTTAATAATATATATAAAAAAAATTAATATAATCTAATCAATAGATCAAAAGATAAAATAAAAATAAAGATTTTTTTTTTAATTTCATTAGATTAATAATATATATATATATATATATATTGCTTTTTCCAAGCAAATCTAGTGTTTCAATTCCACTAGTCCGACTCCCATAGGCCATTAGCTTAAAACATGCCCCCATATATCATCTTTGGACATTGACGTACAGAATGAAATGCTCAAAATGCCCATATATATTGTTAGGTACCAGAGTGACGGAATAGTGTCTCACAACTAAAATAAGAGATGAGAAAATAGGAACTGAACACACAAAATTTAACGTGAAAAACCCTCAATGAATAAAGGGAAAAACCACGGGGCAAGACTAGAAGAATTTCACTATGAGAAAATATTACAACACCTCTCTCTAAATACTAGGAGAGAACAACCTCACAAAGAATATAAGAAAGTATACAAGAGAGGAAGAGATAATTCTTGGGATGGTTTTAATACTTCTCCTTAAGGTTCTTTATATAGCCTTCAAGGAGGAACTCCTTCGTTGCTCCCACCGATGTGGGACTTTCTTATATAAGTTCTAACAATTCTCCCACTTGAAGATTTGATTAAACCAATCATATCTTCACACCACTCTTTCTGTCTTGCCATTCCATGTTGCTTACGTTTCTGATAGACCATAGGAGGATCGACACCAAATAAACTTGTCAGTGTTGATTGGCTTTGTCATAACATCTGCTAGGTTGTCTTTGGTGTGAATCTTTTGCATATCCACACTTCCTTCTTCTACTACTTCTCGAACAAAGTGATACTGTATACCTATATGCTTTGTCCTGGAATGAAAGGCTGGATTCCTTGCAATGTGCAAGGCACTCTGACTGTCACAATACACAATAATCTTCTGCTGCTTGTGCCCGAGTTCTTCCATTAACCTTTGTATCCATATTGCTTCCTTGCATGCTTGGGTAGCTGCCATGTACTCAGCTTCTGTAGTAGACAAAGCTACAACAGTCTGTAACTTAGATAACCAGCTTACCGCTCCTCCTGCAAGTGTGAACACATAGCCAGTAGTGGATTTCCTTTTATTAAGATCACCTGCAAAATCTGAATCAACATAACCCCTGACAACAAGTTCTGATCCTCCAAAACATAATGCAACATCTGAGGTTCCTTTAATGTATCTAAGGATCCTCTTAACAACATTCCAATGCTCTCTACCAGGATCTGCCATAAATCGACTGACCGCTCCCACTGCTTGTGCAATGTCTGGTCTTGTACATATCATAGCATACATAAGGCTTCCCACCGCTGATGCATACGGTACTCGAGACATTTCCATCCTCTCTGCTTCATTGCTAGGACTCATACCTGAGGATAATTTACAATTGACAGGAAGTGGGGTAGATATTGGCTTACAGTCTTGCATGTTGAAGCGTCGCAAGACCTTCCTCAGATAATTCTTTTGAGAAAGCCAAATTTTCCTGTCTTTTCTGTCTCGGTGAATTTGCATCCCTAAAATCTTGTTTGCGGGTCCCAAGTCCTTCATATCGAACTCCCTAGCCAACTGTGCCTTCAAATCTTGGATTCGATCTTTGTTGGGGCCTACCACCAACATGTCATCCACATACAACAGCAAAATAATGAAATCATTATCATCAAACCTCTTGTAGTACGTACAATGGTCTGAACTCAGTCTGTTGTATTCAAGGCTAATTATGAAAGAATCAAATCTCTTGTACCAACATCTGGGCGCCTGCTTTAGACCGTACAGAGATTTGGTCAACCTGCAAACCAAGTTCTCTTTGCCTGTTTCAACAAAACCTTCTGGTTGGAGCATATAAATTTCTTCTTCAAGCTCTCCATGTAGAAAAGCCGTCTTTACATCTAGTTGTTCAAGATGTAAATCAAATGCAGCACACATAGCCAACACTACTCTGATAGTAGTAAGTCTGACAACTGGAGAAAATATCTCGTTGAAGTCAATACCTTCTTTCTGAGCATATCCTTTTACAACCAATCTAGCACGATATCGTTCTACTTGATCATTGCTATCCCGCTTGATCTTGTAGACCCATTTGTTACCAATGGCTTTTCTGCCACGTGGTAATTCCACCAGTTCCCATGTCTCGTTCTTGTGAAGAGCTTCAATTTCTTCCTGCATTGCTGTCATCCACAGAGAAGCATCTGGGCTACTAGTAGCTTCATGAAAAGTTGATGGCTCTCCATCCTCTGTTAAAAGACAGTATGCAACATTGCTCTCCGTAACATACTCCGTGTGCCAATTTGGAGGCCTTCTCTCACGAGTTGACCGTCGAACTTCTACAGCCTCGGACTCAACTGGTTCTGGTACCTCATGCTCTGGTTCTGCTTCAGAAGAATCATCTTCTTGAGAATTTCTATCCATCTGCACTGTAGCAGTCTCTTTTGAAGTGTTGTCATTTGTTTGCTCACTTTGCAGTTCATTTTCTGCAAAAACTACATCTCTGCTGACAACAACCTTGCGGGCAGTGGGATCCCACAGGCGATACCCCTTAACACCGTCAGCATAACCCAAGAATATACATTTTCTGGATTTTGGATCCAGCTTTGTTCTTTCTTGGGAGTTGTACATCACGTACACAGGACATCCAAACACATGTAGAGAAGAATAATCAGCTGGCTTTCCTTTCCACATCTCCATAGGCGTCTTCAAACCAATCGCCGTTGATGGTGATCGATTTATCACATAACAGGTGGTTTTGACTGCTTCTGCCCAGAAAGATTTGGCCAATCCCGCTGTTCTCAGCATGGCTCTTGTTCTATCTAGGAGAGTTCTGTTCATCCGCTCTGCTACACCATTCTGTTGAGGCGTATGTGCAACCGTGAATTGTCTCATAATACCCTTTTTCTTACAGAATGCTAGAAAGTTACCGTCTACATATTCTCCTCCATTGTCTGTCCTCAAGCACTTGATTCTTTTCCCAGTTTCAAGCTCTACTTGTGCTTTGAACTCCTTGAATACTGGAAACACATCTGACTTCTTCTTGATTGGGTACACCCATAATCTCCTGGAATAGTCATCAATGAATGATACAAAATACTTTGCTCCACCCAGGGATATTTCTGGTGACTCCCACACATCAGAATGGATTAAGTCCAGTATGTGTTTGCTTCTTGTAGTTACTTTAGCAAACTTCAATCTATGCTGCTTTCTTATCACACAGTGCTCACAGAAAGGTAAATTGACCATCTTGAGCCCGGGCAGGAGATTGCGTTCTGCAAGGACTTTCAAGCCTCGCTCTGACATATGGCCTAATCTGCGATGCCACATCATCGTCGTTTCTTCTTGGCTGGCTGCTGCAACTGATGCATCTGCCTCTTGCAACGTCTCTCCCAAAAGCATGTATAGATTGCTTGTGATCTTCTCTGCTTTCATCACCACAAGGTTTCCTTTCACTACTTTCAATATTCCACATTCAGTGTGGATCTTGCACCCGAGGTCATCCAATTGTCCAATTGACAATAAGTTCTTCTTTAAGCCCTTCACATGTCGTACCCCTTGAATTTTGCGAACAGTACCATCATGCATTTTTAATCTGACGGTACCGACTCCAGCAATATCTAAGGCGTGATCATTTCCCATGAACACAGATCCTTCCGAAATAGGTTCATAAGTGCAAAACCAATCTCGGTGTGGAGTCATGTGCCATGTCGCACCTGAATCCATTATCCAGACATCATTGAGTTTCTTTCCGCCTTTAGAACTAGTCGCTGCTTCACTATACAAGATTTCTCCATCATCTGAGGTACTTGCAACACAACCTTGGGAGGTTGATGTTTCAGAATTCTTTTCTCCACCCTTCTTATTATGCCAACACTCCTTCTTCGAGTGCCCTCTCATGCCACAATTGTAGCATTTAAGATTCTTCATTCTTCGAGATTTTGATCTACCATGATTCTGACTCCCACTGGAGCCACGTTCTGTTGATCTGCCTCTCATCACCGTTAAAGCCTCTGCTTGCTTTGAATTTTCTGACCTTTCCTCCTTATTCTTGCGCCTGGATTCTTCTTCAAGAATAGCACCGGCAACATCATCAAAGTGAAGAGAGTCACTAACATTGTTATTTGTGATGTTGATGATGAGTTGATCATACGAATCTGGTAAACTCTGAAGTAGAAGTTCCGCACGTTCATTTTCCGCTATTTTGAAATCTGATGCTGTGAGTTGAGCAAATAGCGTATTCAGAGTGTTGATGTGATCCGTTACCGACGTGGATTCACTCATTCGAAGAGTGTAGAGTTTCCTCTTCAAGAATATTCTGGTGTGAAGTGACTTCACCTCGTACAATTTGTTTAGAACATCCCAAATCTCCTTTGCAGTCTTCTTCTCTGCAACACTTGACAAAACTGAATCCGCCATTGCTAGGTGCAGATTGGCAACAGCATTGTCATCCTTCTCTTTCCACTTTTCATCAGTCATTTCTGTGGGTCTACTTTCAATTGCTTCTAGACAATTATCCTTCCTCAAAATTGCTCTTATCTTCAATTTCCACAAGGAGAAATTTCTCCCACTGAACTTCTCTATCTCGAATTTTGCTGCCATGGTTGTACACGAACTGAAGCGAGTTACACTATTTCACCGTGAATAGTACCGTATACGTGAACAGTATTGTACGTATGTCGTACACTAGAACAAATCCAGTATACGTTAACAATTACTGCAAAAGTATACAACCACACGTATGAATAATAACCGTATCTGTGAATAGTACAGTACAATTGAATAGCCCGTATACTGGAACAGTGACCGTAGCCCGTGAATAGTGCACCAGGTAGGTTCCCAGGAAAGAGAGGTGGGTCACTGATAGACACACTTAAATACCAAGTCTTTCCTAGCCAGAACTTCCCTAGACACTTTCACACTACCACACTTTATTTCCAGCAACAAGAATAATTCTTTTCTGATGTGGAAGATCAGACAATACTGCAACCACAGAGCATACTAAGAACCAACACTTTCACTGCAGCGGAATAAGGACCACGAACCAATGGCTCTGATACCACTGTTAGGTACCAGAGTGACGGAATAGTGTCTCACAACTAAAATAAGAGATGAGAAAATAGGAACTGAACACACAAAATTTAACGTGGAAAACCCTCAATGAATAAAGGGAAAAACCACGGGGCAAGACTAGAAGAATTTCACTATGAGAAAATATTACAACACCTCTCTCTAAATACTAGGAGAGAACAACCTCACAAAGAATATAAGAAAGTATACAAGAGAGGAAGAGATAATTCTTGGGATGGTTTTAATACTTCTCCTTAAGGCTCTTTATATAGCCTTCAAGGAGGAACTCCTTCGTTGCTCCCACCGATGTTGGACTTTCTTATATAAGTTCTAACATATATTACTTGTCCAAAATTCAAGAATTTATTCGTATGTCAAAAAACACATAAAACAAGTCAAATTCATTTGATAAATGAATACCAATAAAAAAAAAAACAAATAATAAAATATCAATTAAAATGAAATAAAATAAAATACACATAAAACAAGTCAAATTCATTTGATAAATGAATACCAATAAAAAAAACAAATAATAAAATATCAATTAAAATAAAATAAATTTTTAATAGTTTCGAATTCTTGATAAATCTTTTTTTTTTATTTGAATTCTTCATTGTCTTAAAGATCATTTAATTTCTCTAATATCATAGATTTTTTCTCATACCAAGGTGATTTTTAATTTTATTTCTCAAAATAAAGTAGTTTTAAACTTACTACGCAAAACAAAATACTTGGTACACATGGAGTCCACGTCAGAAATAAATGACAATTCATACAAACAAAGAAAGAAAAAAAGTTTCCGTCAAAAATTCACAACTTTTAATAAGAAATAACGAATTGGAATCCTCTCCCATGAGCTAGGGTTCTTTTTCTATCCAATCTCCTTCGCCAAAATGATTTATTTCGAAACATTTTAGAAGAATGAAATATTTTAAATTTTGAATATATTTACTTTACAAAGAAGAAACCATCAAATCCTAAATTTAAATGCAAGATACTTGACATCTCCTTTTTAGCACACACATATTTTACATTTGTCAAACTCACAAGCATTCAATAATCAGATATATATATATATATATATAAATAAAGAGTAGGTAAAGACTTATCCAAGTAAGTTTTTCAGAACCAAATGACATTTTCTTATACATTCCGTCTGCCTCCTTCAAAAACTCTATGATCAAATATTGTTTTAGGCATTAGAGTGTGTCTCGGAGCTTTAACTCCGACGCTTTTTGACATATTTTTTTTTTTTTTATATTTGTCAGGTTTAATTCACCTCCTTCTAATAGCTCCCTTAAGTTTACCGGCTTCATCTTAATAAAAACCTAAATTTAAGGAGAGCTACCAAGACAATCAAAATCATCGACTGGCCTGAATAATTGTTTTCTGTTCAAAATATATATATATATTTACTTTATTTGTTGATGTCTTTTATGTTAGCAACAGAAAAAAAAATGAAATTTTGAAAAATATGAATATGGTTTCAGGGGGAGAAAGGGAGAGGGGGCGATGGAAGGAAGCCTGAAAGAAATATTAATGGCGTGAAAGTAATTTTCTTAAATAAAATGCTAAGATGGAATTTAGTTGTCTCAAATTACATGCTTTTAAGAATAAAATTTAAAAGTACCATAGTTTGTGGAATAAGATTGCAAACAATCTTAATTTGAGAAAAAGAAAAACTAAACATTATTCATATATCTTGTTATATTGCATCTAGAGATGGCACATGGTTTAAATTAGATCATTTCGATTTTACATCATTTTTTATTCTGGTTGTTTTCCAATAGATCAGATCATCCTCGAGTGATTAAAATAAATTTGGTAATTGAATTATTAAATGAAAAATTCAATAACTTTTAATTTTAGGATTAAATTTAGATTATTACAAATTTGAATTGGATAAGTCTCATGTTTTAATTATTTTGGGTTCAATCTTTCTCAAATTCAAATCATTTCAGATTCGAGTTTTTTTCGAGTTCAAATTTTTTATTTTTTTGTCATTTCAACTTTGATCAAGTTCAAATTTTTTCGAATGAGTTTTCGAAATTATTTTGTCACCTCATGTATTTATATTTAAAAAATTCAAATATATTAGTGAATATTATTATTAAAATTTTGAAAAATAAAATAAAAGAAAATTCTAGTGAAGAAGAAGCATTTGATAGGTGACTTGATTGAAGTTCAATATACATTCATAATGGCTCCATAGTAGAGGTGTTCATGGACCAGGTCGGGTCGGACTATGGCCCAAGAAATTTTTTTCTTTCTCAAATCCATTTCGGGTCGGGTCTGGATCAGCTCGAATTATAAATATTCTTACCTAAATTTAATCTGGGATCGAAATGAATTTGTCGAATCGAATGAACTATAACATTTGAACAAATCTATTCCATAGCAATAGCACTTTTGTCTTTCCAACCCTATTGATTGAGACCAACACCACCATAAAGGGTTTTAAGAAAAGTAAAAAAAAAAAAAAGAGAAATAGCCAACCACAATTCGAAAAAAAAAATCTGGTCCCCTTTCCTTTTTCCTTTGCCTCCAAAATGGTCCTCCTCCTATTTTAGATTTTATAATTTTTGTATACATATTGTGTTTTGTGTATTTTATATCAATTGTGTAAATATAAAAACAACACAAATTATTAAATGTGTCAAAATTTTAAACACAAATTATACGATATATGTATTAAATATATTATTTTAATCATATCTAAATATATCATATCGTATTCAAAATTGTCGAAGGATATCAACTCTCATATCCCAAAGTAAAAGGGGCTGAATTGCCTGATGATGTGCTTTATTGCCTTATTGGCCCTAGGCCACAAACCAAACCCATTGCCCTTTGCCTTTTCTTCTAAACTTGTACATCATAAAAATGAAGTTACAAAACTTTGATTTTCTTTCTGGTTGGTCCATTGCTTGACTTATTTTTTGCAAATGCTAAAAAGATCATATGTCAATGTAAATGATAGTATGTTTCTTGCTTGCTTGTCGTCTGGTTATGAGATAAGCTAGTTTGGCCCTTCGTTGGAAAAAGAAAAAAAGATTATTCATGTTTCTTTTTTTAATACAATAAGATTCGCATTTATAAAAATTATTGAATGTGCATGCTTGTTAGGTCAAAGGTGGTCCATTGCATAATCTAACATTGGCAATTCAAGATGAAAACCCTCTTTTAAGAAAAAGAAAGGAAACAAAAATATTCGATTGGTAAAACATCAATTTTTAGGGGGTTTTTTGGCAAAATTTAAAAAAAAAAAAAAAAATCTTATGAGTGTTTTTTTTAAAAGTATTTCTTTCCCAGAAAATGACATTTTCTGTTATTTTGAATACTAATATTTTGAAAAAAGAAAAATTCTCATATTCACCCTATAAGAAAAGTAAATGAACGAATTTCTTTAGAGCAATGAGAAATTATCTCATACCTTATTAATGAAAATTTTAAATTTTATAAACGAAATTAGTAAGGTGATACATATTTTTTAGGATATATTAAGAAAATAAAAAAAATTAATTAAAAATAAAAATATGTGACAATCTCTTAATCTCGCTTGTGGAATTATAAAATTACACTATTAATGTATCAAAAATAAACTCTTAAAACATTCACAATGATATTTCGATCATTGCAAATAGGGATTGCTAAAAACCCATTTTTTAATAATGTGCATATATCTTTTTCATGTTCAAAAGAATTAAATTCGAATCTCTTTTTTTCAATTAAAAAAAAAATGGAAATTGTCTATGGAAGATATCAAGTTATCAACTAGTACTTACAGAACTGTACAATTGGTAGTAATTTTTCTTTGGGTTTTGTATGAAAAATAGAGAGATGGAGATCACAAATTGAAAAGTTAAACCAAGATTTTACCTTTCAAGTATATCTTCAATCTTCAATTATGTGCATGCTTTTCTCTCAAAATAAAGGTACTCAAAAATAGAAAAAGTAATTAGGGATCATAAAGAGAAAAAGAACCCTCCAAGTTTGAAACTTTTTTTTTTATTTGTAAAATTGTGAAAGAAAATATAATGTGGCAATGAAAGAGGTTAAAGATAGAATTAATTGGGAGATAAGTTTTGAAGATGCAAGGTAATGGTTAAAAAAGACCGACATTGTTCTATCTCAGATGATTATTGACCAAATTAATTATTAATCCATAAACAAAGTAGCTAACTGCCTAGCTTAGTAGGTCAATATAAAAGTCTAATTTAGTCAATTATTTTAATACTCTAAATATCAAACTAGAGTCAAACCAAGATATACACAGATTATCATAAGGCTTCTTCATAAATATTGTGTAATTAGATTTATCTAAAGATTGAGTTATTTATCTGATTCAACAAGGTGTTGAATCTTTTTTCACACGTAATCAAACTCCCGAACTTAATTCTAAAACGTAGATCAGAACACATTCTTTTTAGGATGCTTTAATTAAGCTTATAATTACTTTAAAAAGAATAAATTCATGTAAGTAACTAATCACATCTAGTAAAAAAATTAGTGGTGACTTTTTTGTTGTGTCTAACGGTTGAATTTTCGGATTTGCACATTATGACAAATGCATTCTAAAAATTATGTATCATCTTACTAACTTCATTTATAAAATCTAAAAATTTCACTTACGATAAATAAAATAATTTCTTATATATATTCTTATATATACATATTAATGTTGATTGTGTTAATAGGTCAAATCGCTTTAAAATCAATTGTATGGTTGGTTCAAAGAAAGAAGCTGTTTAGAACATGCCCTTGTCTGAACTTCAATGGGCAAAGGAAGAATTAGCTGGTCTTTGTTAACCCTCATCCTCAAGCATCAAACTGAATGGTTGGACATATAATTTAGATTCTAATTAGTTGTATCTTTTCTTTTCTTTTTTAAGATGGAGTTATAAGTGCTTAAATTCATGTATTTTCATATATCAATTCCTTAGATTTTATGCTTAGTTCCTTGAAATCATTGATAGTTTACTATGGGTTTGTGTTTTGTAGGTGTTTTGGAAGATAAGGATTGCTATGAAGTTGAAAAGAATGAATTTGGACAAGAAATAAAGTTTCAAGCACAAAGGAAAGCTGAATGCCCATCAAGGAAACACTATGTGGCTAAACCTAACCTAAACCTTCTATAAATAAACTAGTGGCTGATCATACACTCTTTATCCCTAAAAACCCTAGTTGGAAAACCCACTCCCATGGCCAAATAAGCCCTAGAAGGTAAAGTTTTTAGATCTACAAAAAGTGCAGCCGCCACCCTTATCATCCATGGGCTGCCTTAATTTGTCCCTTTATAAATACCTTAGTTGAAATATATGTCTTTCCTTGTCATAGTAGGATTAGTGGCTGTCATTATTACTCCTTTCTCTAATTGCAAGAATTTTTCCTTAAAGCTAATTCTAGTCAAAGTAGGAGAACCAAATCAGCTAAGACTTTTCTTGTTTACATTATACTTTGGCTGCAAGTAAATCATCTTCCCTTGTTTAAAAGTCCTTTGGTTGCAAGTTGCTATCCTTTCTATAGTTAATTAAACCATGGCTGCCAAGTTTTAAACCTTTCCTTACATGATAAAGTCAGCTGCAAATAACTTTACTTGCAAGGAAAGAAAGCCGCAAGTCAGCCTACAAGAGAGAGGGAGAACCGCAAATCACAAGAGAGGTGCCCTAGCTATTGCCTATAAATAGAGAAGGGGGCAGCCAAATTCAACACTTTTTCTACTCATGTATTCTAATTTTATTCTTATTTCCTTTAGTTTTCTTCTTAGTTTCTCTTTAATTTTTTGTTTATGTTAATAATGCCTATGCAAGGCTAAACTCGGTTTTGGTTAAGGGTGATTTCAAAGCCCTAGACAAGTTTTGTAATTGATTTTCAGATTTATCTATTATTGGTTTCAATCAAAATTGCTTATGTTCTTCTATAAGAATTCTTCATGATCTTTGTCTTGATTTGTTTAGGTGCGCAACTAGATAAATCTTGATAATTATCTAATACTAGTTTAGGAGACATGATATGTAATTGTCTTGATTTCCTATTCAATAATAGCAATTTGTGATTAATGATTATGGTCAAGTTTTCGCTAATTGCAAATTGGAACATAACCTAAGTTGAATGAATCCATGTTTATGTGTTTGTTGCTTAGATCAACCTATCTTTCTTATCATAAGCCTGCTATCACTTTGAATCTAATGATATTTATCTTAGGTTATTTGATAGTTAGAGATTAAGTAGTGGCGTTTGTCCTATTTAACGACGAACTAAGGAAGGATTGGGGTAACACGGGAGGTTGTTGTCTACGGTTGACAATTTTGATAGATAATTTTACTTATTTTCTTCTTACTTTTATTGTTTGCTTTAGTTTTAAAATTACTTCAAAATCCCCTTTTCTTTGAACTTAAGATATAAACTAATAATATATAAATTAAAACTCAATTCCTGAGGACTCGACCCTTGCTCACTATTATACCTTACAATTGATTTTTTTAGTGTAAGATTAAATAAGATACGCTCTTTTGAGTGCATTAAAATTTTGGCGTCGTTGTCGGGGATTGCTTTCTTTAGTTTATTTGTTACTTGGTTTATTCTTATTTTCAGTTCTAATTAGTTTTATTTCTCTTGTACATACATGTTTTTCTTTTCAAATTTTTAGCAAATAATGATGGAATTGAACAATCTAACACTTGAGGAGTTGGTTCAACAATTAGTCATTGGTAATGTTCAATAATTAGAGAATTGTGGAGTATGCTTTATGATGGATCATCCAACCAACTTGTGCCCTTACTTCCGAGATAATAATTTTGAACATGCCTATGATTTAGGAAGATGTCAAGGCCATCAAGGGTTCCAAGGATAACAATATGATGCTTTCTCAAACACATACAATGAGGGATGGTGGGATCATACTAATTATGGCTACTCGGGAAATTATCAAGAACAAGATCTTTTTGAGCCACAACCAGTGACTCACAACTCAGGTACTTCTTTAGAAGATCTTGTCAACTCTTGTTAATAATACTTTGGAATTTCAACATGAAAGAAGGGCTTCATCTGACTTCAATCAACTATGGCATTAAGAAGCAGATCAATGGCCACCACTTCAAAACTCAGGTACTTTTTTAGAAGATCTTGTCAATTCCTTTGCTACTAATACTTTGCAATTTCAACAGGAAACAAGGGCAAGTATCAAGAGTTTGGAAACTCAAATAAGCCAATTAGTTAGTAGTGTGGTGCAATTGGTAGCATAAAGATCTGAAGAATTACAAGAACAACGCCCTTCCTAAACTGTGATTGACCCAAAGGAGAATACTAGTGCTAAACAACTTGAGGATGAATCAGAAAGTTTAAGGAAGCCCGAGGATGAGACAAAATCAAAGATGGATTCAACTCTTGCAGATAATGAAGTCTCAATTCCAATGGATAATACTTCAGCACCTGAGGTAACTTTTAAAGTTCCTATTTATACTAATGTTTCTTCTCCACATTTTCCTAGTAGATTTACAAATTCCAAGAAAGAGGAACATGAACAACAAATTCTGGACACCTTAAACAGCTTGCTTATGGATGCTATTAACCAAGTACCAATAGATGCATCATTCTTCGAAAAACAATGTACCACCAAGAGTGATGAAATAATAATTGTGGTGGAGAATGCATTTGCTGTTGTGCACATGAAACTTCCTACCAAACGCAAAGATCCTGGAAGTTTCATGCCTAAAATGGAAAATCCCAAAAAGCCAAAAAAAGATATTGGTTAGGTTGAAGACAATCAACCAAGTGCTAATTGGGAGGCAGCTAATTGTTGAAGGCATTACCAACCTGCCATACTCAGATTTGCTTTCTTTCTCTTTCTCTTCCTCTTCCTCTTTCCCTTTCCCTTTCCCTTTCTCTTTTGATTATGTTTATTTGTTAATTGTTTGTTTATTATTTTAGGATTATTTAGGTTGCATGAGTTTGTTTTGTTTTGAGTCTTAGTTATTTTTATTCTTATGTTATTAGTTCTTTTCTCTTACACATGATTCTTTCATTTGGGTTAATAGTATTATATTGAGGACAATGTAAGAATTAAGTGTAGGGGGAAGAATTTAGGATTTCCTTTAGTTTGTTTGTTTTAAGTGTGTTTTAGTTACTTTCAATACTATGATGAGATATGAATTGAATAGGTCTAAAACTAGTGTATTGGTGAAAAGATTTTCATGAGAATTGAGCTTGATACTATATTTTCTTTATAAGCCAATGTTAATATGATATGTTGATTGAGAAAGAAGCATGTTTAGACTTAAATCTGACTTGTATAATCATCCTTGTGAGTTTTTGAGCTTGTATGATTTATGCATTATACATATCAATCCAATTTTTTTTTGTGCGCTCTCATGATAACATGTTTCTTTAGAACTTGCTTTAAACCATTTGAGACTATATTGATACATATGACAACATGAATATGATAGAGGCATTAGGATTTTTAACTAGGGTCAAATCAGCAATCCCCTATTGATGTTCCAAGAGAACATCCCCCTAGTGAGCCAATTTGAGCCTACATTGAATGAGCTATTTCTTTGGTAACCACATCTTACACCTAACCTATACACATTTATATCTCTACCCTTATTCTAAAGATGAATTTAACGTATGAGACATATTGCAAAAACAAGGGATTCTTATTGAAAAGTTGGGTTAGAAACAAAAGATAAGTGTGGGGGAGGAGAAAGGCAAAAGTCAAGAGAAAAATAAAATGGAACATTGTAAAAATACATTCCCATAAAAAAAAAATCAATTATCTCTTGAACTTTTGGGAAAAGAAAAAGATGTTACAAAGTTGATTAGAATGAAGCAAAGGCTCAACATGGAATATTTGCCTATGTGATTATGTACATTTAAAGAATATTGAGAAAGTTTTATTTGCAAAATCTTATTTTGTCTTTAAATTCTATGAAGTTTTTGGAACCTTTGTAATATCCTTTATTTTTTATTCTTTAGCCACATTTTTACCCCTTGGCCCCATTACAATCTTGAATAAAACCCTCTTGATTTATGAAGTTGTATGATCTAAATAGTGGAGAATAGGTGGACAAGCAAGCATATGGTAGAACTGTTTTCATGAGATTGATTGAGTGTAAACACTTTACCACTACTTTAAAGAGTGAAAATCATGAGAGTATCCCATGTGAGAAGTTGAGACTAAGTTGAACATGCATTATTTTGATTAAGATATGTTATGTTGATATTGGCTTAACTCAAATTTTTAACATTCAAGCATGATTCTTTATGAACTCTTTAAGCTATTGATTAGTTTATAAGACTTGTCCAATGATTGTCTCCAATTGTTATTGAAAGTGAACTAAATTCGATTTTCTTACTTTGTCTCTATTTGATTTTGCTCGAGGCCTAGCAAAGACTAAGTGTGGGGGAATTTGATAAGTGCTTAAATTCATGTATTTTCATATATCAATTCCTTAGATTTTATGCTTAGTTCCTTGAAATCCTTGATAGTTTACTATGATTTTGTATTTTGTAGGTGTTTTGGAAGATAAGGATTGCTATGAAGTTGAAAAGAATGAATTTGGACAAGAAATGAAGTTTCAAGCACAAAGGAAAGCTGAATGCCCATCAAAGAGACACTATGTGGCTAAACCTAGCCTAAACCTTTCATAAATAAACTAGTGGCTAATCATACACTCTTTATCCCTAAAAACATTAGTTGGAAAACCTACTCCTATGGCCAAATAAGCCCTAGAGGGTAAAGTTTTTAGATCTACAAAAAGTGCAGCCGCCACCCTTTATTTTATCATCCATGGGCTGCCTTAGTTTGTCCCTGATAAATACCTTAGCTGAAATATGTCTTTTCCTTGTCATAGTAGGATTAGTGGCTGTCATTATTACTCCTTGCTCTAATTGCAAGAATTTTTCCTTAAAGCTAATCCTAGTCAAAGTAGGAGAACCAAATCAGCTAAGACTTTTCTTGTTTACATTATACTTTGGCTGCAAGTAAAGCATCTTCCTTTGTTTAAAAGTCCTTTGGCTGCAAGTTACTATCTTTTCCTTTGTTAATTAAACCTTGGCTGCCAAGTTTTATACCTTTCCTTACATGATAAAGTCAACCGCAAATAACTTTACTTGCAAGGAAAGAAAACCGCAAGTCAGCCTACAAGAGATAGGGAGAACCGCAAATCACAAGAGAGGTTCCCTAGCTATTGCCTATAAATAGAGAAGGGAGCAACCAAATTCAACACTTTTTCTACTCTTGTATTCTAATTTTCTTCTTCTTTCCTTTAGTTTTCTTCTTAGTTTCTCTTTAATTTTCTGTTTATGTTAATAATGCCTATGCAAGGCTAAACTCTGTTTTGGTTAAAGGGGATTTCAAAGCTCTAGACAAGTTTTGTAATTGATTTTCAGATTTATCTATCATTGGTTTTTATCAAAATTGCTTATGTTCTTCTATAAGAATTGTTCATGATCTTTGTCTTGATTTTTTAGGTGCGCAACTAAATAGATCTTGGTAATTATCTAATGCTAGTTTAGGAGACATGATATGTAATTGTCTTGATTTCCTATCCAATAGTAGCAATTTGTGATTAATGATTATGGTCAATTTTCGCTAATTGCAAAGTGAAACATAACCTAAGTTGAATGAATCCATGTTTATGTGTTTGTTGCTTAGATCAACCTATCTTTCTTATCATAAGGTTGCTATCACTTTGAATCTAATGATATTTATCTTAGGTTATTTGATAGTTAGAGATTAAGTAGTGACGTTTGTCCTATTCAACGACGAACTAAGGAAGGATTGGGGTAACACGGAAGGTTAATAGATGTTGATAGATCTGATTATTGATTCTCAATGATGTTTAGTGGTGGAAAATAAACTTTAACCATATTTTTCATATTTGATATTCTTTTACTTATTTGCTTCTTACTTTTATTGTTTGCTTTAGTTTTAAAATTATTTTAAAATTCACTTTTCTTTTTTTGTCTTTGAACTTAAGATATAAACTAATAATTTATAAATTAAAATCCAATACCTGAAGGACTCGACCCTTACTTACTACTATACCTTACAATTGATTTTTTTAGTGTAAGGTTAAATAAAATACGCTCTTTTAAGTGCATCATAGATTCTTCTTTTTACTGGAAAATCAATTTACAAATCTATATATGATTTGGAGAATAGCTATATATATAGTTGGAAGAATTCACGTGCAGTAATATTTAAACTTGCAAGCTTCACGTGCAGCAAAATATATATAATGATAGTAGGTTATATGTATCGAATTCGGATAGTAAATAATTTTGTTTGTTCAAAACCTGGACCGGTCTAATTTGAAGGGTTTGAAAAATTTGTTACATTATTTAAATTATTATAAAATCATTTTATATATTTATAATTAAATTTAAATAAAAATAATTTTATTTATTAAATAGTAATTTAGATAAATCCAAATTTAAAATATCTTATTTTAGATTTGGTTAGAACCTAATTAATCTTCATTTTATTCCAAATGTCATAATTAAAATGTTCTTTATTTATTTATTTTATTTTTATTATTGTTTAGATTTCCCTAAGAATTTTTTTATCTGAAAATTATAACAATTTTTATATATTAAATCCTTTTCTAAACCTTCCATCAAGCTTATAAAATTTAGAAAAAGTATTTTTCACCTTGAAATTTTTTTAGAAGACTACCCGATTGTAGTACCTTTAAAATTTCATCATTGGAAAAAATTTAACTTATTTTATAATTAGGAATTTTTAATTAAAAGAAACAAATATTTTAGGCTTAAATAAAAAAATGCCCCCTACACTATACCACTTTTTTTAGTTTGGTACTTAAAGAATTTTCGTTTCTAATCGGTACCTGTATTATAATTTCGCCAAACAAGTTGATACCATACACTAACACCGTGAAATTTTTTTAGAAGACTACCCTATTGTAATACCTTTAAAATGTCATCATTGGAAAAAATTTAACTTATTTTATAATTAGGAATTTTTAATTAAAAGAAACAAATATTTTAGGCTTAAATAAAAAAATGCCCCCTACACTATACCACTTTTCTTAGTTTGGTATTTAAAGAATTTTCGTTTCTAATCGGTACCTATATTATAATTTCGCCAAACAAGTTGATACCATACACTAACACCATTAAATAAATGGTGATGTGGTAAATAACATCCAATCAGATCATGACACATGACAAAATGCCACGTCAATAGTGCCACATCGTCATTGAAAAAAATATTTTAAAAATTCAAAAAAAATTACAAAAATAAAAAAAATCTAAAAACTTTATATATATATATATAATCAAAAAAATTTTAAAAATTGAACATATATATATATATATCAGATTTTTTAGAAAAATTCAAAAAAATTTGTAAATTTTTTAATTCAATAAAAAATAATTTTTAATTAAAATAAAAAATTCCCCAAAATATTGAATTTAAAATAATTTTAAAATTTTTGATTTTTTTTTTTAAAATTTTATAAAATTTTCATATTTTTTAAAATATAAAAAATTAAAAATTTATATATATTTTTAAAAAAATTCAAAATTTTAAGATAAATTCAACAAAAATTGTAAATTTTTTAATTCTATAAAAATTATTTTTTAATTAAAATAAAATTAGAAAAAATTCCCCATAATACTGAATTTAAAATACTTTTGAAATTTTTTGGGGTTTTTTTTTTTAATTTTATAAAATTTTCATATTTTTTAATTTTATATTAAAATTTTCAGATTTTTAAAATAAATGAATTTTAAAAAATCATTTATTATTTTTTTTAAAGTTTTCTTTTTTTTCTTTTTATAATTTTTATTTTAGTTTTTTCTGTTTTTTTTTTTTTTTGTTTTTAAAAATTTTCTTTTAATGATGACATGACATCATAGAACTAACATTGATGTTGCATTTTTTTACCATGTCATGATCTTATTGAATATTAATGTCATATCATCCATTTATTTAACGATGTTAATGCAAAATATCAACTTGTTTGACGAAATATAATACAAGTAACCAATAAAGAACAAAAATTCTTTTAAATACTAAAGTAAGAAAATTGGTATAGTACATGGACCACTTTTTTATTTAAACCAATATTTTACACAAATTGACTTTTATTAAAAATAAATATCAATCTTTGATATTGAATTTTTTTTTCTAAACCTTTCATCAAGTTTGTAAAATTAAAAAAAAAAAAATTCTCACCTAAATTTTTTTTAGAAGACTACCCGATTGTATTCCTTTTTGAAATTTTATTATCGAAAAAAATCTCGATTTATTTTTATTTGAGAAAAAAGAAATCTAATATTCCTAATTAAACTTCAATTATTCAAGATATGAACTAAATGATTAATCAAATTATAAAAAATTATAAAAACGAATATACAACATATTAAATAAATAGATAATAAGTTACATAAATAATCAAATAAATAAAATAATAACTAATAAAAAGATATTTAAATGGATAAATAAGATAAAAACAATAAACACACAAACGAAATTAATTAAACAAATAAATAAGAAAAAAATTACAAAACCAAACATGACAAACGGATCGAGCAAACACATTACGACTTCACCAGCTATCTATAGAACACATTTTTTTAATTCATTTTGTACCTTTTCTTCTCTCTCTTTAACCTGCTTCTCTTCTCTTTTTCTCTCTCTAACTTTCTATAATTTCTTTTATATATACATACATATATATATATATATATTTTATGTGTACCGTTTTTTATTCTTCAAACTTTTGTCCTTTGATTAGACCTCAAAAATGCAACCTCCATTTCAAAGCAAATTGGGTAAATTTTGGGTTTTCAATTGCAGAAGCTTTTACAATCCTAAGGGTTTTTTATTTTCTACATTCATGAAAGTTGCTTCAGACAAATTTGCATGAGACTGAAAATATTCCAATCTTTTCATGAAAGTTTACAGCAAAATTTGCATTGCAAGAGCCCATAAAAATAAAATAATTCAGCAGCATTTGAAAAACAACAAAAAAACATTGAACATGAGCAATGCAGATTAGCAATAAAAGCATTCACCCAATAATATTTTTAATAGTTGTGAAAAAAATGAAAAATAAAAGGGGCAAATAACTAATTTTCCAAAAACAAAGTGTTTATAGTTCTAAATACATTGTGAACATATAAAATGAAAATTGGAATTGTGTAAAATGAAAGTAATCTTGCTTAAGAGGCTAAATATTATTTCTTGCTTAATTCCAAAATCTGTTACAATGGTTTTTAGCAGTAGAAAAAGTTAGCCAAGATTGACCTTACCTTAAAGTGAACACTACTTTCCTTCTCAAGCTAAAATGGTTTCAGTGTCTGGGTGTGGTTCTAAGTCATTCGACCTTCTTGTTAGATTTGTCGTCGCTACCATCTTGAGATGAAACCGCAGTCTTAGACTCGTCAAACGCCAACAACTGCACACGATGTTAGATCATATTAACCGAATCATAATACGAATATAGAAGGTAATCACTTCATTGATCAAATTCAAACCAGAATAGTAAAAACAGTTATACTATTAACTAAATAACATTCCTCACATGATGAGATATACTTGACATGATCCTCGGACTAGGGGTGTAAACGAGACATCTGTGCTCGCAAGCTACTCGGGTTTGGCTTGAAAAAAACTCAAATTCGGCTCAGTCATTATTGAGTCGAGCTCGAGCTATCGAGCGAGCTGAATTCAAGTATCTTAATGCTTGACTCGAGTAGCTCGCGAACCTATCGAGTTTTTTTGTTTTTAATATACATATTTATTTTTAATTAGTATTGAAAAATCTCAATTCGAACTCGAACTCGAGCTCAAGCACAAATAATCAAGTTTGAAGTCGAGCATAAAAATCGAGCTTATTTTTTTACTAGGTAAACTAGCCTAATCGAGCTTAATCGAGCGAGCTCCAACTGCTCGATTTTTATCTCGAATTGAGCTCGAGTTTTAGAAGTGAAACTCAATCGAGCTCAAGCCGAGGTTCGAGCCTCGAATTTCGAGTTGAGCTCGAGCTTCTTACAGCCTGAGCTCGGCTCGATTACACCCTTACCTCGGATGCTTCTAACTTTTCAAGTAATAACCTACAAATATTATTTAGCATACCAATTTATGCCACATTCTGCAGGTTTTCATTTGCATCTAAAACAGTCAAAAAAACTCTGTATCATAGAGCATAAGGTCCTCCTGTACCTCCATGGAGCATGAACTTCACTTTCTTTCAGTTTTTCCTAGACTTGGACATAACTGAACGCTCAACCCTATCCCACAGTCAACCATACTCTGTTATTTTTTTTTTATTAACATTACACCTGATTCTCTAGTGCAAAACCCTACGAGTCTTTTTGCAAGCGTCAACAGTAGTACTTGTTGCTAGTCCATGGAAAACGGGGTAATAACAACAAATTTTTACGATAAGAATCCAACTCTCACATAGAATGTCTATTTTTCTTCTTTTTCTTTTTTACGAGCAAAAAGCACAATTTGAAAGAAAAAAAAAATTGAATTAAAAAGTCCATGCCAAGAACATATTGCCAGAAAGAATCGAACAAGGGTGGAGAACAAACCGGTTTGACTTCTCCATTCCATATACAGTGAGCTGCCAAGAATCCAATAACAGCCGGTACAATATACAGAAGTGCAGGCTGAAAGCACAATGAGCATAGCAGACCATCAGGTTGTCATGATAGACAGTGAGTGTATATCCACAGGATAAAACTTTCACAAGATACAGCTGCGTATGCAATAACAGGAAGAGAAGATAAAACAGAGGGTCATGAATAGTTTACCTGTGCAGCTTGAAACCAGTTCATGACAACAATTGTAAGGACCAATCCCACTGTGTATCCCAAAAATGCACTCTTAAAATACTGGCTCTCTTTCCCCCTAGATACATCAAATCTTAATGCTAGCGCTACAAAAATGCCTGCACGAAAGAAATAAACCAATATAAAAACAAAAAATATTGATCATACCTTATTCTGTTTCTCATAGAAATGTACATAACTCTATGAGAAGAAAATTTTCAATGTTAAAAGAATAATGGTCAATCAAAATGGAAATTAAAAGGAAAAGCATTTTTGTTGAACCAAGTAAATGTAAATTTATCACCATAATTGTGTATATTTAATAACTAAAAAAACAGAGTCCTAAAGCAAAAAGTCTATCATATTTCACTCAAGAATAAATGGCATTAGGAAAACACCAGCAGCTGATAGTATCACTGCCCAGGAATCTTTGCCGTCTGTCCTAATGAAACAACATAAGTCAAATGGGCTACAGCAGTAAATGAGATCATACTCTAGAAACAGAATGATGTATTAAATAGAAGCACTCAAGCATATAACCTATGAATTTCTTAAAGCCAATTTAACATGCTCAGTGTGAGCTTGAATTATTGGTAAGCCTTGAATTTAAATGCATATAAAATGAAGTAAACAGTTGTCAACACAAATGCATCAGATCAGACCTCTAGATACAAAACAAAATACAATTAGGAAAGGAAACGGTCATTTAGATTTCTCCTGTTTCAACATTCAAAATCTTAGAAAACTTCTTTCTTTTAGTTAGAATGACTACATAATAAAACAAGAAACACTAAACAACAGCATGCATTAGACCTAACTAAAAACGGATTTCAAACATACCAGGAATTACAATGTCACCAAGTCCAAGCATGGAAAATGGTCGCACAGAGTCTGCTGTTGGGAACAAAAGCTGCAGAAAAGTATTAAAGCAATCTGATCACCATGGATAACAAATTTAATAATACATTGAAAATATATTTTAAAAAAAAAAATATGTCGAAACAAAAGCTAACCAGGCTAAGTACTTCAAATGAAAAAAAGAACCGACCTTTATAGGAGCATCGAAAGACTTAGCAACACTAACCATCACAGGAGTGAAAAAAACCCAGAAAATATCATATACAAAAAGCCCAGCCTGCAATGCATAAAGATGGCAAAATTCATACCAAAGAAAACATAGTTGAATATGAGAAGGCAAGTAAATAAGTGGCCAAACATAGCATTGCAATTTGGCTAATCAGCAACAGTAACATAGCTTTGAAATTTGGCTAACCAGAGAAAACTAATAATAACCTCAAAAAACAGTGTTAGCATAAAATGTAAGATAGAAGCCACAAGGACCAATTCAAGTATCTGTCAAAGCAGATTGCTAAGAAAGGAAACTGGGTCTATGGATCAAAATCTTAAGAATAAGTAACTACAGAAAAGTTGTCTAATTCAAAGATGATCAGCTAAAAACATGCAAACATTGCTATTCTAAAAAAAAATCAAATTAGGAAGTTAACTTGTCTCAATAACAGGGAATAATACTTCCTATGAATAAACACACTAACTAAAACCACTAATCTACTTCTTACCAAGAGAATGGCACCAGTCTTAAAAGATCCAAGAGAAAGCATTTCAATTCCCTGCAAAAACCAACAATGGAAACCTTCAAAACAGACCCTAGTTAATATGTGTATTCCACTTGACAGAAAAAAAAGCCATAAACTTCAATAAATGGAAGGAAAAAGCAAACAAGGTGATGAAATATAGATAAATCATAATTGTCTTCATAAAATTATTAAAAGAGAAAGAGAAAGAATACTTTCATAATGTTAGAACTGCTTAATTAAACCCTAGCCACAAATTTGAAAGCACCAACTATATGCTGACATAAATTATTTCATAGTCAAAAACTAAAGTAATGTGAAAGACTGAAGCAAATGACGAATTAAGTCTGTTAGACGATTTAAAACACTGGACCAAAGGAACAGATTTTCCTTTTTGTAATATGCTCATCCAAAAGTACTTTTCAGCTAACAAAACTATGAATTTCCAAATTAGGTGTTTGATTACTGACAAGAAATATACCTAAAAATATTGTTTTTGTCTGTCCCATGGCAAAATCATAAAAAAAAAAAAAAAGGAATTGATACCAAGTAACAAATAACTCATTAATCAGAAATTGCAGTTCATTAGCAAATAGCAAGGTCAACAAAATAGGTATTTCAGCCAAACCTGAATGCAGAAAGCGAGACCCAGAATGTTATTAGCCAGCCAATGCTTCTGCGAAGCGTACCATGCACAGAAAAAGGTCCCAGGGATTGCGGCTATGATCTGAGATCTTGTGAACTCAATCTCAAAAGCTGTTTAAGAAAGGTATAAGGAAAAATATAATTCTGCATAATACAAGCAAGGTAATGCCAACTAAATCAAACAAGAATTCTAAGGAGTCAATGATGAACATAACTGAATATAGATGTACTCAACTTTAAACAGGAAAAAGTTACAGCATTCAGCAAAAAATTAACACCTAAAACTCAGAAATCATCCAAAGAAATTGGCATTCAACCTATTCCAGTGGGCTGACCTGGCAACTTTATATAGCACAAAAACCAGGGTGCTTGCAAACTGCCAAAGGAACATAAAGTCCCAAGAAAGTTATCATGACAATCAAAGAATTAATTCCATCTTGGATTTATGGAAATTCCAAGAGCAAATGCCGGAACAAAGTTGAGCTGGAACTTTGAAGAAACTTATGAAAAAAAGCCAGAAAACTTAAATGCACCTAGTATCCTTTTACGAGAATTAAAAAAAAAAAAGAAAAAAAAAGAAAGTTCCTCTTATCTCCATATAACTTCCTTCCCCACACAAGAAACCAATCCAAAGTAATTTTCAGAGAAAAAAAATGGCCAATAACATAAAGCACTGAATCAGGAAGAAACACTCAAGAATACAAGTATATTCAGAATCTTTCGATCAAATATCAATGATGCTTGCCTCGATAAAAGATGCAATAAAGCCAAAATAAAGCAGAATATGTCATACGGAGATAAGGTTGAAGCAACAGTTATAACAAAGTATGAATTAGAAAGGAAAAAAAAGGTTACATCCAGTTCAAAAACTAAACAAATCCTCTTACAAAATAAAACTGAAAATATAAACTTCAAAAGAATAATAAAAGAAGGGGCATACAACGGAAGTATGGAAAAGGAAAACGCCAAACGATAAGGTCCTGATTCCAATGCTTTGGCAAGAAGCGTTTTATGGCAGGCAATATTGTTGCCCTGAGAATGATGGCAGGAAGAATAAATGAGATGATGATACAAACGAATATGACGTCAGGTGAACTAGTTATATAAAAGTAAAACATGGTAGCAAATCCATATGGAAAGAACATACGAAAGAGCGATGATTCCAAGCACAAAGAAATAGCATGTCAACACTGCATTAACCAAGTCTTTTGATAAGAACTTGAACAGTAAGAAAAGTGATAACAACATTGCACTCCCAACAAATGGAAAACGCATAGCATGCTCGTTAGACATTGTCTCCTGTATGATAGACATGACATTGTTAGCCAATTGTGATCTAAAGTCCTTAATGACATAACAAGAAAGTGGCAAACTATGTTACTCGGACTTGGGTGTGAGTGTCGGACACGGGTATGTGTCCGACACGGATATGTTCAATTTTTTCTAAGATTTCCATGTATTTGGAGGGTCCTTAGAGGATCATATCCCCATATCCATGTCCGGATATGCGTCGGACACGGGTGTCGGACAGGGTACTTCAAGAACAATTAAGAGTCGGAGCAACATAGGTGGCAAATTAATTTAAATGCTACCATACTCACTGATGGTGGAGTTGGCTTGACAGAACGATAGCAACCCACATATACTGCAAGGCATGCAGTCAAAATAACATTCAAGTTAGGGTCTACCTTCACAACAAGTGGTGCCAATGTCAACCCTGCATTTAGCAAGCCATAGATGCTACATTAGAAAGAGTCGAGCTTCTTAACCCCGTGGAAATAGAATATGCATGTGCCTCCTTAGAGATCTCATATCTCATAGTGACTCAGAATAAGAGCGCTCTTGGTTCCATATATTCTCTAAAAGAATCAGCCACAAGACCAATATCTATTTTTTCACCAGTATATTGAGCAAAATTCATGATGTGCGAAATCTAATATATTCAAAGATACAATAATAATGCATTTGGACTGAGAAAGGTGGGGTTATGCGATGCAAAGTGCAACCATTTGGTTGTTGCTTTTGCTTACTATTTTTTGGTTCATAAAAAGTTGCTAAAAAGAAAAAGAAGAGTAGAGAACAAAATCATATTTAATTAAAATAAGAAAATGGATAAAATGTAACACAAATTCTAATTGTTTCATTATAAAACTAAACTCATGCATTTTGTTACTCCTTAATTCTTCAAAAATATTAGTTTTTATGTCCAAAGCAACGATCAAACAGAGCCTAAAATTTCTATTCCTTTTTAAGTTTTTTTTTTTCAAAAACTGCAAAGATTCAGAGACCAATGAAAAGTAATTCTTTTAAATTTTCCACATATAATCCATAACTTTATAAATAAAACATAAATCATTCATGCCTTAAATAACAAAGCTACCCCATTTCTACCCAAATTACACATTCCTAATATCTGAAAAAAAAAAAAAAGTCGTCAAATTTCACCCTCAAATCACTTCTTTCCTATCAGTTCTCTTCTTTTCTTTGACACTCAAACCCAAAGACACAGTAACTAACTAAATCCTCTATGCTCCTACTCAACTAAATTCAACAACTGAATAATGAATTGAACAGAAATTATCCAAAAAAGAAGAAGGATTCTTTCAAAAAGAAACCAAAATGTAAATAATAAACTAAAATTAATCCAAAAAAATCAAAAAAGGCAAACCTGCTAAAGCCAAATTGGCCAGTCTTTCAGTGTTCTTCATCGTCGTCGTTTATTTCTAATATAACACGACGAAAACTCGAACTCTTTGTACCTACAACAAAAATAAAATAAAATAGATCGAAAAAATTTAATGAATTAGTAGAGATTAAAAAATCAGGAATTAAATGAATTTCCAAGTAATATTAGGGATTAGAACCTTTGATCTTATTCTCCTCTCTTTCTCTCTCGAACAGTCGATGTTGTATTACAGATCGGAGAAAAAAAAAATTAAAGATTTTTTTTATTCTTTTTCACAGATTGAGAGGAAATTTTTATAGAATTTTTTTTTTCTTTCTTTTTTTTGGTCAGATAGGGTTTTTACTCAAAGCTGGAGTTAATTTTGTTGCTATATTTGAGGATGCTGTCATTTTGATTATTGTGACTGCCAATAGAAAAGGAGATGTGGTTGGAAATTTTGAAAAAGGGAAAGTTTGCGGGGATTGTTTGACGCGTGGCGGAATATGGTTGGGTTTTCGTAGTGTCATTGGTGCAATGCTGCTACCGGTGACGGTTTATTAATTAATATATGATGGTGAAAAACTGAAAATGCACCGCATCTGGTCATAAGAAGTTGATAGTCCGATGAGGTGCCATCTCCAATCAGCTTTTGCCACGTCATCTTACAAAAAATATCTGTCTCGTTTCCACGTTTCACTTTTATCCGAAGGGAAACAGACTGACTAGCAGATTTTTTTTTTTCAAAACATTACAAGGGAAATATAAAAAACATTCCTCCAAATAGTAAATAATTGTTAAATGATTTAATGAATAAAAATTATTTAAAAAAAGAAATGAATAATTAAAAATTGTTATAAAAGATATTGTAAAGACAAAATTATTCTTGATAAAAAAATATTCTCCTCTTTTTTTCTCTTATTTTTTAATTAAAAAATAAAATTTTCTGAAAATAAAGTTTTCTTAATTTTAAAAAATAAATTTTAAAAATTTTTTATTTACTTTTTTTAATTAAAAAATTTTAAAAAATAAAATTAATTTTTCTTTATTTTTTAAATTTTAAAAAAATAAATATTTAAATATTTTATTTTCAAAATTTATTTTCAATTAAAATTTAAAAAAAAATAATATTTCCTTAATGAAAGAAAAAAAAGAGTAAGTTTTTTCATTAAGGGTAATCTTGTCTTTACAATATCTTTTAAAACAATTTTTAATTGTTAATTTTTTTTTTCAAATAACTTTTATCTATTAGACCATTTAACAATTATTTACTTATTGAAGGCATGTTTTTCATATTTATCCAATATTAAAAAAGTAAAAAACTTCCCAATTTTTAATATTAAAAAAAAGTAAAAAATGCACCATAAAGAAGTATAGAAATAATTTAATAGATAAACAGTGTAAATAGTTTTTTATTAATAATTAAAAAAAATGTGACTAAGATTTCATTTGGATGAGCGGTGAGATTGATTCTGACGGTGAGATTAGTTACTGTAGCAGTGATAATGGGTACTGTAGCGGTGAGATTAAAATCAGTGGTGTGATATGTGTTTGGATTCAAAAGCAGCGGTGACGGTGAGATGAACTATAGTGAGAAAAAAAAATGATCATTAAGAACATTAGATTAAAATTTGTATATTATAGAATTTATAACATATTTGAGAAATTAATAAATTATTAAAATAAATAAAATAAAATTATATTTACACATTTAAAAATAAAAAATAATATTAAATGAATATATAAATAATTTATTTTAAATAATAATTATATAAATGATTTGTTAAATAATTATAAATTTATTTTAAATAAACAATAAATAAAACTAAAGATAAAATAGAAAGAAAAATATTGGGTCAAAATGGTAAATAAAAGCTCCAGCATAAGAAATTTTTTCCATTGGAGCTTTTTCCACCAGTGGAAAATTTCCCCTCCACTGGTGGCCAACTAGATAATTTGGACTCGGGCTTTGCTATTCAAATGGATAGCTCCAGCACGTTTGCACCAAAAAGGTGCTTTAACGCGCCGAACTGGTGTTAATCGGTGTTCCTAATGCAGCCTAAACATGCAAAGTAGATCTGCTCATGGCCCAAGCAGCCTGCCCGGTTCGGTAGGCTCGGTCCGTATTGAGTTAGGCTTGAACAGAAATATTTGTGATCCGGGTCAGTCCGACCCGATTCAGATCACTGTTCACACTTTAAAATAATAATATCTTTTAAAATTTAATTATAAAAATATATTAAAAAATAATTAATTAATTTTTTATATATGATGAACAGTAACTTCGGGCTTGCCTGGGTAAGGAAAGAAGAAAAAAATCGGGTCGCGACCCGGTCTGACCCATGAGCAGGTCTAATGCAAAGTAAAAGAAGTTAATTATTTTAAAAATTAAAAATATTATAAAAAATCATAATTGGACTTGTTTAAAAGTTGAATTACTCGTCTGATCTGATTCGAATAAAATAGAGTTTAAAATAAAAAAAATAAAAAAAAATTCAATTTGATTCAGTCGGCCTAATTTAGATTACTATGTGATCAATAAAAAATATTTTATTTAAATTTAATTATAAAAATATTAATATAAAAATAATTTTTTATATTTTAATATTTTAAATAACAAAATGAGTTTTTCAAAATGAACAAAAAAAAAATTTGTTATTTGAATCTAGCCCGACCCCAACCTATAAACAGCTTTACCATAACAATTATAAGAGTTATTATTTACAAATTTTACAAACAATATTAAAATAGTGTTACATGTTATATTATTTATTATTAGATTCTAATACACCTATTATAAGTGACGAATCTTGAACTTGAATCTTGGGAATGGGGGATACTAATTAATATCATTGTATTGTTTTATAATAAAAAAAAACTATGTTTTATAAACGAAATTTAGAAAGTAGAAATGTAAGAAAAATACAAAAATAAAAGGACAAACTCATATAATTTTAGGTTTAATAAGAAATAAATACACATGACATAGATTCATATTGTGTAACAATATGACATATAAATTATACAATTAAAAATATTATTATACAATATTAAGTTTTTAAAAGAATATAAAGCAAAATTAAAATTTTAAAAATGACTTATAAATTAGTGGTACTTTAACAATCTAACAATTAATCAAGAAGAAATTAGTTGTATGCACACTTAATATATGGGTGAATTTTTTTTAAAAAAAAAAAAAAAAAATTGCAGTTATCTAAATATAAAAAATGAGATAAGTTAACATACAATTACACATATAGTAGTGAGAAAAATAGACGCAATGAATTTAAAAACATTTAAAATTAAATTTAATTTTTACATTAAACAAAAAAACAAAAGACTTAAATACCTTTAAGTATATATATATATATATTAAGATAAAATAAGTAATTTTTTTCATCAAAATTGGTGTCACTTGATTCATGATAATAAACGCAACCGAAACTTTTATAAATAGTATAGATATCTTAACTCTTTTTTTCCACACTATCACTATCTCATATTTGATAATTACAAACTAGTATTGTTAATTCTTTTGTTAAATTTTTAATTTTTATTAAAATCAAAAACTACCTTGATTAAAAGAAAAAAAAGATGTTGAGATCATAGATCTTTCAGTTAAATTAACAACTACCAATTATTTTGAATCTTGCTTTTAAATATTTACTAGTTTTTATGTCATATGAATTGCACTTGATGTTACGTGTTAATTATTTTTAATTTATTAAATAATGTATTTTTAATAAAATTTACATACAATTTTATAATAAAATTTTCTAACAATTTTATAATAAAATTTTCTAACAATTCTATAGTTTTAATTTCTTTAATTAGCAGGTTCCATGCAATTAATGGATAATAAAATAAAATTATAATGCAAACTGTTGAACATAACCCATAGCATATACAATGTTAAAAGATAGATGTGTTATAGATCAACACTTTCCAATCTTTAATCTTGATTGCTTTGATCTCTACAAATCGATATAAGCAAATTAATTTTATTATTAATGCATTAAACAATAATACCATTAATAAAATTTAAAATAACTAATTTATAAATTATTTTTATTACTTTTCTTGTAGTAGAACTTCCTTATATATCACATTTTTTGTATATGTTTGCTTTTATTTTTTTTTGTATTATCTTACTTGACCAACACATTTGTTGAAGACGTTAAACCCTTCTAGATAGTGCAACATACAATATTGTTGATGAGAGAAAACATGTTGTGGTAAATACATTCCTACTTTTGGTATTGTTTGTCCTTGATCCAGTTTTTATTGACAGTCATAGCAAAATAAAGACTTGTTGGGAACTGCTTTCCCTTAAACTGAAATGAATATCCTTCAATATTTTCCGAAGGTAAGATTGAAATTCTTGATAGAAGGACTTGTTTTTCAGTATGCTGATCAACTGTTATCTCGACATGTATTAATTACATTATTTCACAGGCTATATACGGTTCTTAGGATGGTTAGGAACAGTACTGGGGTTTCGCTGTTGAAATGTGGAGTCTGTGGTTTCGACGTCATGTGGGAAATTTGGGTCTTGAAATAATTCAGTTTTTTATTTGTTAATTAGGACTTACTTGCAGGCTAGCTAGGAAGTTAAGAGAAGGATCCGATGGAGGCGTTTAGGATTTTGAGAAGTAGAGGTTTTTGTGCTTCTATCAGTGCTTGTAATGTAATAATCTTTTTGGTGGGGTAGTGAAGATTTGGCTTGGGAAGTGTATAATGAAGTTGTTAGAGCTGGGGTTGAATTAATTAAATGTTTATGGTTAATGCTTTTTGTGTAAAGATAGCAAGAACTTTAGTAGCGTTAAGTCGTTTTTATCAGAAATGTATAAAGAGAAGGGGGCCGGGTTTATTCTGACATATGCATAATATTGCCGTGAAGGGTATTTGGAAGAAGCTTTTGATCAGTTGATGAACTCGATGTCGAATAAAGGGTTGAAATTAATCAGCTCTTTTTACTTATAATGCTATCATGTAATATATGTATATGTATGAGTTTTGTGTAAGAGAGGGAACTTTGAAAGAGAAAAAAAAGTTTTAGACAATATATAGATATGCTGCAGATAGGGTTGAGTCAGTCCTGACAGTACTACTACGTATAACACATTGCTTGTTGACAGTCATGTGTGATGTATTTCATGCCTTTGATTCTTTTTCAGCTCAACCATATATATATATATTATTACCATTCATTCTGAAAGTGAGATACATATTTTAATAAATATTTTTACATCTTTCAGTAGTCAGTACAGTCACTGCTAGTTAATGTCTTGATTATGCATTTCAAGTTTGCAGAGATCAGTTCATACAGCTTTGACCTTGAATTTTTTAGCTGAAAGAAATTGAAACCCATTACTGTTAGGTGAACAAATGTGAGGACAAGAAGGAACAAGATAGAGTTATAATTTATATTACTCGGATTCGGAGGTGAGTTTCGGATATGAGTATATGTACCCGATATGGGTATATTTTATTTTTAAAAAGTTTTTTCATATATTTAGAGGATCATACTTTTATACGCATGTCCAAATATGTGTTGGATACTATAAGTATTGGATATGAATATTTTTTAAAAAAATAAAAAATCTGGATAACATAGGTTATAACGTGTTGGAGCATGTATTGTTTTGCAAATGCTGAAAGGCGGATGAGAGAGGCAAGATAGAGTTTTCTCTTGGCAATTTCTTTCTTAAGTCTTATGTGCATGGCTGCTGGTAATGTCATGTGTTCATTTTTCATGCTCCTTGTATTTCTTTGTTGGCAGCTTCTAAATTTCTTTTATTATGGCTAGCTGCATGTGGTACTGTTATTAGTGGAGTTTTCTCTGCTTTATATTGGTGTGTCTTTCATTAATCCAAAAAGGGTAAAAAAATATAACTATCGTGGTCACTCAGCTCTGGGATATCCCTGTTGTATGGCACATTTTGTTTTAAATAATCTAATTTAGCTTTACACATCCTAATATAAGTTAATCATATATATATATATATATATATATATATATATATATATATATATATAAAAGGCTGATTTAGTTTTACATATATTAATTAATGTTGGACTTGGACTCAAACTGAACAATTTTTTCTCATTTTAAAAAAAATCTCCAATAATTAAAACTCGAGATATATATATTTTATATATATATAAAGGAAGATTGTCGCAATTTGAAAATAAAAGAAAGAGTTATAAATATTAAAATTTGAATCCAGACTCTTAAATATTATTATTTTTAAATAATTATATAAATTAATTAAATTAAATTCGGAATTAAAAACTCGTGATGGTTTTAACTTTAAGAAAGTTGTCAAATGGCATTTTTGTTCTGTTATATAGCTTAGTATCAACTTTTGGACGGTGTTTCAAATATACATTATCTCATCCCAATTTTTTGTACAAGTCAAAAAGATCCCAATCAATAATTCAATATTATATCTTATCAAAAACAAAAGACTTCAATATTATGTGTCAAAATCAGGATATATAAGGTCAACTTGTATATTTATTTATATTTAACAATCAAGGCTATAAATTAATTAACTACCCACTAAGATTTAATTATCAATTAGGCAACTGCCCTATAGCTTATTATTATAAGCTATTTGAATTTATCACATGGACAAAAAAAAAGTACAAGAAGGATGAGCCCATATATTAATTGATTAAAATCCGAATTAGCATTGCTAGTACAACCATAATCACATGGGAAATTTGATACTTTTTGGAACACGTCCTATATATATTGGATTAACTCAAATGACTCATTGATTTTTTTAGGAGGTGGATTTCACCGAATTAGATTTATTTAAGGGTCGGGTTATTCGTCCAAACTTAAATATCTGCTCAATATTTGAAAGGGTTTGGACAAAAATATTATGTCCGAAATATGGATCTGGTCAAAAAATGAGGCCCATTTAAAAAATAAACCGGCTCTTGACTCTAACAATCAAGGCCTGAATCCGACCCGACCGGATCTGTTTTTCATTTATATAATATATTATTTTTATATTTATATATACTATGTAATTTATGTCATATAAAAAATATATGATATTATATTGTAAAAATTTAAAAATATGTTAAGTTATTCATGTTTTAGAACTTAATAATAATAAAAAAAAAGATAAAATTAAATAAAAAATAACATATTTATTTAAATTTTTTTAGAAAAAAATAATATGGGTGGACCTAAATATGCTTGGACTATCTATTTACAAATATGAGCGGATTTGAGCGAAATTTGAGACTCATATTTCGAACCAGGCATGACTTGAGCAAATATATGTGATGTTGATATCATATATAAGTCTGATCCGAACCTGGCTTGGGGCCCATGAACACCTTTACACCGAATTGGGTTCCCTTTTCATTATTCTTTAGTACACTCATCATCATCTATTATGTACATAGGACCCACTCATAAATTATAAAAGTCATATATATGAATGATGATAAATAATAATATTTGTATTGAAAAATAATGAATAAAAAATTAATGAAGTAAATCCAAACCCAATTCCAACAAAACTAGAGTTGGATCCACAACTCTTGTAAATTTCCCTAGACCTTCACCTTCTATAAATCAAAATATATACTCTAATATTTGAAATTAATAATAAACAAATTAATATAGCATATATGTCAATATATAGGCTACATAAGACTAATTAATAATGTGACTTCAATTTTGCTTTCAAGAATATATATGATAGTAGTACTTTTTTATTTTATCATGAATGAAAAATAATACATATATAGAAATCTAAGGGTAGAAAATGCATGAATCAGTTTTACTTTTAGTTAAAAGAATGCTAATTAATATAAAGATTGAACCTATGATTTAATGACTCTAAAGACGCCAGCACACCACTAAAAAAAACTTTAATATTTTAGACAATCATTATTAAGTTTTTTAATATATTGACTTGGATTATTTAAAAATGTTAATTACCATTTTAATTAGAGGTGTCCATGGGCTGGGTCGGATTCGGATCGGACCTATGTATGGTATCAACACCATATATGCTTGTCCAAGCCCGGCCCGCCCCGAAATATAGACTTCAAAATTTGTCCAAACCCGTCCATATATATAAATGGATAACCCAACCTCATTTAAGTCCGCCCATATTTTTTTTTTCTATTTTTTTAAATATATATATTTTTTAATCTTTAGTAATTTTATATTTTTTTCTTTTATTAAGTTCTTAAACATGATAAATTTAACATATTTTTTAATGTTTACACTATAATATTATATATATTTAATCTTTATATGACATAAATTACATAATATATTATTTAATTAGAAAACGGGTCGAGCCGGGCTCGGGCCTTAAATGTTGAAGCCAAGGCCCGGCCCATTTTTTAAACGGGTTTAATTTTTTTTTCCAAACCCATTTTTTGGACTAATATGTTTGTCTAAACCTCCTAAATATGAGTGAGCCTTCGAGTTTGAGCGGGTAGCCCGGTCCTTGGACAAGTCTAATTTTAATTGGGCATTGTGTTTTTTTTTTTTTTTTTATCTTTTTGAAATTTAGGAGGTATTTAGAAGTATTTGATAAAAAAATTGCCAAATTAAGCATTTGATAAAATTTAATATGCTTGCTCTTTAGAAGCAAAAAATTGGAAGAAAAAAAAAATTGTGTTTGCATTAGCTTAGTTTAACTATTGATACATATACACTTTTATTATTTATTTTTTGTTAGTTTCATTTTTTTCAAAATTTAAACCATAGGTATATATCATAACTTAATTCAAGAAAGGGAGGTTTTTGAGATTAAAGTTCTAACATTTTTTTTGATAGAAAAGTTCTTAGTTCTAACAGTTTATAAGCATAATAATATACTTATATTTTCTTGAAGTACCCAAAAAGAAAAAGAGAGAGAGAGAGAGCAAAATTTCCAAATTAACAATTTTTTTTTTTTTTGTACACATAAAAAAGTTTAGGAGCAAATAAGAGAGATTTATGTTGGCCAAGAAATAAATAATGAGAAGGATTTAAGCTTTAGATCTTGTTCTACTAATGAATGATAACAAGCGCTAATAATTAATCAAGTTTGGGTTATAATTCCCAACAAACCATTTGATTTATCGGCAATTGGGCCTGCAGTGGCTACGATTTAATGATCTGACATGTGAATTTAATAAATATAAAACAAATTAAAGTGAATATATAAAGTTTATTGTTTATACATTAATGATAAAAAAAATTTAAATTTTATAAGTAAAATTAAACGATTATCATATATTTTATTTTTTAATTAATTTTTTAAAATTTTTAATATAATATATTTCACCCTATTAACTTGATTTATGAAATCTAAAAACTATACATTACAAATAAAATATTTCTTATATATGATATGACCCCTCCCTCAGTTCATGGTGGTCGTTCATCTATAGAAATGTAAGGTTGTTTGGGAATCGTATCATTGTCAATAATTCTAAAACACGTCTATTAAGGTTCCACACTTTGAAAAATTCTGTTTCTTTTTTGTCTTTATATTTTCAATTCTGCGGTTTTAGTCACTGCACTATAATTTTAATGAATTTGACTTTTATAATTTTATAAAAAGTCAATTTTAAAAAATTGATAATGGTATTAAATTTTAATTTTCTTTATGAATTATTATAAAATTATAAAAATTTATATATTATTTAAGTGTGTAAAATTAAAAGAAAAATATTAATCAATGTCTAATGATATCGATTAAAGTGATATTTATAAAAAGAAAAATATAATTAACATATGAATTTGTATTTGATGTATTATCGATGTATAAATTTATATATTATTAGCAAATCACATATTGCTAAATGTTTTTCTAAAATAATAATTAAATAATTTTTAATTGATACATATAAACATTAATTATCCATTAACCGGACTCAAATGAGATATACAATTTTTTTTTTTACAAAAAAAATCACGATTGAAAATAAAAAAAAATAATTAAAAAACTGAAATTTAAATTTTAAATCAATTTAATGTTGTCTTCTAAAAATAATTATATAAAACAGGTGAATTAAACTCTGATTCATTGAGCTTTTAAGCTAAAGGTAAAGGTAACTTTTGGATTAGTTGAAATAATAAATGTTTAAGTTGACACAAACACCGCCACTTGATCGTGAGAGATAAAAAGTGTGAGAAAAAGAGAGGTTTTTTTTTTTTTTTTTTTCCTTTCAAAAGCCGGCATTGTTGACCACCCATCCAACCGTACAACAAAACAAACATGGACTCGCTCCAAGTCAATCCTTCGGCCCTTCTCTTCTATATAATGTTCATAATCCTTCCTCTTGTTTGTTCTCTTATAAGTATATACAGAATCTTAACCCTCTCTTTCTAATCTCTGATTGATTCATCATTTCCCTCTAAGATCAGATCAAATATATTAATTATTATATAATGGGCAATTCAATATCTCCATGTTTCCAACCAAATCCAGGGTCTTTAGTGAAGCTGCTCTTCTGGGAAGGAAATACAAGAGTCTTAACGGGAAAACACATCGCCGGGGAGGTCATGTTTGAGTTTCCAGACAGGATGGTTTGCCATGCAAACTCTTTCTTCATTGGTCACCCCATCCCAGCTTTAGCCATGGACGATGATCTCATGCCAGGCCAAACTTACTTTGTTCTCCCTCTCGATCGCTTTCCACGCAATAATGTCTTGTCAGCTTCTTCTCTTGCTGCCTTAAACTCTAGCCCTAAACCTGCTCCAATCAACTTCGGTGCTTGCCCTTTTGAGTATGTCAAAGGTTCCAATGGTAGGGTTTTGATCAAGGTGGTGCCTGAGTTTATAACAAGGTTGATCCATAGAAGCAAGGAAGATGAAATTGGGAGTCCTGGGAATAGTTTTCTTTGCAGCACTCCGGAGCTGAAGAAGCATTACGAGATACTTGTTGGGCCTAAACAACAAGTTTGGTCGCCTAAACTTGAGACAATTACAGAGTATAAGATCAGGTTTTCACCTTGCAGGTTCATAGGGTTGAACAAAAGGAGAAGCAATAGTAATTTATTATAATTTTCTAATTTTCATTAAAGGTAAAAGGAGATATTCATATTATTTTTTCCTTTTAACATAATGGTTTCCACTTGTTGTACAAACATAATTATTATAGCATAATTTGTTGAAAGATTATTTGTGCCCTTTTAACTGTTAATACAGAAAATTATTATTGGTCTTAGAGATATTGTTCTTAATTTGTGGTCAACATCGATCTTAATTTAATTTGCTTGTAATTTATTTCATTAAATTCTTCAAATTTTCATCAATCTATTTGTTGATTTACTTCTATCAGCTATTTTATCAGGGCTAGCTAGCTTCTATTAGCAAGCCCTACTGTGCTCATTCATATAATAGCTAAAGGAAATTAAAACCTAATTAAATCAGAGATCTATGAAAAATAATCTCCCCAAAATTAAGCAAATAAAAAACTTCTGGCTCTAAAGTTAATGACTTAGTCATAAAGTGAATTAAATTGTTGTAGACATGTGGAATTAATGTATTAATATTAAGAGAATCATATATAGAGGCACTAGTATATATTATAGCTTAATTAGCTAACTATATATGTGAGAGATCAACCAACTATAATTTATGCATGAAAATGATTAATTATGTTCTTCATATATATGATTTTGCTTTCCCTTTGGCTTGATACTGTACTAGTATATATATATATATAGTGCTAGAGAAATTAAATTGGAATGTTACAATGCCCCTTAAAATTATTCATCTTAATTGGGGAAAAAATGTATGTTGAAAAGATATATATATATATATATATATATATATATATATATATATATATAGTAATAAAATCGTTCAAACTGATCATTACAGCCCCATAGGATGCTTCCATGTTCCAATACCACATATGGATGGCAACAGATAACTATTAAAGGGGTACTTGCATGGTACCATCCAAGTCGATTATGTTAGGTTCGAATATCCTAAATCGGATAATTATCGGATTTGAGTAGGAGATTTAGTATTCGTATTTGTTCAAGTCAATTTCAAGTAGTATTTTTTGGATATCCGATACCCGAATTTGTTTAAATTTAAACGGATAATATTTGATATCCGTATCTGATACCTGTGTATTATCCGTTAACATATGTCTGTAGACACCTAATTTTGTCCGGATCCCTAAACAAGATAAATTTTCCTTCAATTTAGATTTTTTTTAAGGTTACCTCTTCTTCATGCCCTAGTGACTTACCATTTGGGTTAAGTGAAGTGGGCATGCCATTTTTGATACTTCGGATTGAAAAGTCAAAGTTGACCGAAAAGTCAAAATTGACAAAAAAGGTCAAAGTCAAATGTCAAAAAGTCAACTTCGAAAAATCAAGATTAAAGAGGAAATTTAGGTGTCAAAAAAGTAATCTTGATGTTTTTGAAGTCAATTTTGAACATGAAGTGATAAAACCAAATGGAAGTGAAGTGAACAAAAATTGGTGGGAAACCCATGGTATTCGGCCAAGGCATGAAGGAGTAAGGGGGAGGCCCATTGTTTTATCCAAGTGAATGACAATTCTTGATGGAAATATGGAAGTCCATTTTTCTAAATGGATGACAATTTTTGGTGAAAATATGAGAAGTCCATTTTTGCTTAAGTGGTGGCAATTTTGGTGGAAGCATCCATTTTCAATGACCAAATGGTAGGTTTTTGGTGGCCCATTTCTCATGACCAAGAAGAAGTAAGATGGTAGGATTAAGAGCCCAACCTTAGGAGCCCATTTAGATTTTTGTTGTTGAGAGGCCCAACCTTAGGAAGTCCATTTAGATTTTGTTGTTGGGAGGCCCAAACTTAGGATCCATGTCGGAAAATGGGGGTGAGTTTAGAATTAAGTAAAAATTGTAGGAGCATGGTAAATAAGTTAGGTATTTTGGTAATTAAAAAGGATGAGTGAAAAGTGTTCCTAGAGGGGCTAAATGGTATGTTGGTAAATAAATGGATAGCAATAAAGGACATGAGTCACCTTATTTAGTACATGAGTTGGCATTTTTGGCCAATAAGAACCATTCTTGGAGGAGGATCATTGGAGAAAGCATGAGATATTGCCAAGTGGCCAAGAAAAAGAAGTATATTCAAGAGGATTTTCGGCCAAGAGAGGGGAAGGGAGGATAAAGATGATCACACGAGTCATCTTATTTAGTACATGAGTTAGCATTTTGGCCAATGGAGAACACTCTTGGTGACTAAGAAGGAATGTCATTGGCTAGCCAATGGATGGAGTTTTAATGTGTAAGGATTAAACCTCATTGGCTAGGCAATATGATGTAGCCAAGTGGCTAAAATAAAAGATGAAGGTTAAGATTGAAGGGCCCATTCGGCCAAGCTAGTATAGGGCAAGTGGGGAGTTTTTTTTTTTTTTTTTTTTTTTTTTTTTTTTTTTTTTCAGTCATTCACTCTTCATTTGAGAGCACAAGGCAGTAGCAAAACTCACCTAAGGAGAAAAGGAAAGGAAGAGAGAAAAAAGAGGAAAAAAGAGAAGGTAGAGAGGTCTTTGGTGAAGCTAACCTAGGTAGCTTTCTTTTCTTTGCTTGTTCTTTGTTTCTTCATTCATTTCATATTTTCTTCTTCTTCTTTTATGTATGATTTTCATTTCTTTGTCTTCAAAACAAAAGGTTTCAACAAGGTTTTCAAATGGTTTCTTTTTCTCCTCTTTTTTTTTTTCTTCATGAAAACAAAGTTTTCACAATTTTTTTTCTTTCATTCAAGGTGATCGAAACTTGGTATGATTTTTGGTGATATTACCTTTGTTGTTTTATGTTTCATCTTGGATATATAATGCTTGTTGGTATATTGGTTTATTTGATGCCATTTTTTCCTTATTTTCTTTATAAAATGTTAAGGTTATGAGCTTGATGATCTTGGTTTCCACCAAGTGATGGTTAGGCCGAATTAACCTCCAAGTGGCCAACCTTTGTTCTTGTTGTTTATTTTAATTTTTGTTTATATATTGCCATCTTCATGTGCATATCTTGCTGAATATAAGTTGGTTGTGGAGCATTCTCTTTGTTATATGTTTATTTTCTCTTTAAAAAGAACGATTATGAGCTTCATGACCTTGATTTCTACCAAGTGATGGCTAAGCCGAATCTCCATCCAAGAGGTTAGATTTGAGCCAATCATTTTTGCTTGCTGTAAATCATGTTTTCAAACCATTTCCAGCATGATTTTGGTTAAGATTAACCAATGGTCTATAGCCAAAATCTTGATTTCGAACTAGTTGGAAAAAACAATGTTTAAAAGTTAGAGTTGCTGATTTCGGGCAATTTTTTTCCTATGCATTTTTTTCCAAATAAAAAACTATTTTAACCTCATTTAATATACCCTTAGATGAGACCATGGTTAAAATTTCAGATCTTTTTGAGCTTTTTTTAAGGGTTTTAAAAAATAGTTTTGGCAAAACTAGTTTTAGTGGGATATGCTGATTTTGGGGCCACTTGAGTCTATGCATTTCTTGTCCAAATAAAAAACTGTTTCAACCACATTTCATATACCTTTAGATGAGTTCATGGTTAAAATTTTAGATTTTTTTGAAAATTTTTAAGGGTTTAAAAATAGTTTAGTAAAACCAAAATTTTGAAGTCAAAACAAGCTTTAAAACTAGCAAAGATTTTGATTTTTTACACAAAGACGGAGGGGCTAGCCGAAACCCTTAGGTACTGTTTAGAAGTTGTTTTCATGGTCTTTTAAAGTTTGGAAATATTTTTTAAGAAAATTGGATCATGGGTAGGTAAAACGAGCTTCAGAAACGAGCAAAAACTTAGATTTTCACACTAATACCATTCGGCCACTTTGGCCGCTCTTTCAAAAATTGCATCATTTTTTAACTAATTTTGGCTTTCAAAATGTTTCCATTCAAGGCTCGTCTAGAGGTATTCGGATGTCAAACAATGGCATTCGGATGTCCCCTTAATCCGAGCAAAAATTCCTGTCCGAAATCTTACGATTTTAAAATCCAATTTAAGTTTCTTTCAAAGGTAGTCGAACATCTTTTTAGGTGTTCGAATTTCCTCTCTTCAAGAAAGAAACACATTTTCAGTTTTGGTTGTTTTGCCTTGTTTCGTTTTAGTGTACCATATTTATACGATTGTGTTATTTTGAAATGGAATGCATGTGCTTTATTTGCTCACGACCATAAGTACATCGTAGAGATGATTGCGGATTTTCGATGACGGATTTCGAAGGATGTCATAATAATGATCTCTAAGATATCCCGAAGTGAGGGAATTTCGTTAAATATCACCACAAGTAGTGGGAGTATTTGGTGATATTCTCAATACAAAAAATTCGTGTTCATTTCAAAAATGAAAATGATGAAAACAATAAATAAATAAAAATGAATATGTACGTGCTTGATATTTTGCCATGCTTGTGTTTGCAAAAGATATGTTTCGCATGCTTAATCTTACGATTATGTATTTAATCACATGTCTTATATGTTTAACCATGTGCATCCCATACTTAAATATTTGCATCATATGCATTTAAATAAAAAGGGGTGAATGGAAATTACTGACAACGGAAGTCGAAGGATGTCATAGTAATGATTCCTAAGATATCCCGAGGTGAGAGAATCTCGTTAGATACGATCAAAAGTATTGGGAATATTTAATGATTCTCGATAAAATATTTATGTTCACTTTCATTTTCAAAAAAAATAATGACAATTTCTTTTTTTTAAATCAATCAACATGTTTTGGAAAAGAAACAAAAAGAGAATTAATTTTAAATATCGATATCAAGTCCATTAAATAGAGATTTAGGATAACACATGATTAATTGGTACCGTTTTATAAACGGGCATCGTGGTTGTGCTGCTACCTTCCCCATGCGTAGCCGTACTCTCGAATCCGTCTTGATTTTTCTCTGGTTTTCAATCGCAGACTTTAGAATTGTCTTTTTAAAAGGTTTTAATTAATTTTAAAATTCTTTTTCAAAAATAGATTTTAATAGGTGTCAAATCGCACTTAGCTAAAAAAGTTTGGTGACGACTCCGTGTTTTTATGTTTTATTTTATTTCTCTCAAATCGTCATTTAGCGGTCACGAGATCGTTATGACAACGTCGATATATAAAATATTTATGTTTGTGGAGAGATTTGAACTTAGCAAAATATCTTAAATTTTAAGAGTTTTATCAAATGAACCAATCTTAGATCAATTATGATTTGCTACAAAAATAATATTTTAGAAGTTGTTGTTTGCTGTTAATTATGAGATAAATTGAAATTTAGTTTTTATTTGATTTTATATCTTTATGTTAGCAAAAGGATTAACTTAAATAATCAAGTTTTAAATGATTTGGATAATTAATGAATAATGTTAATTATTTAAATACTGTAAAATTCGAATAATGATATTTAAATTTAAACGAATTGGAACGGATTTTGATATTATAGAAATTAATCAAATTCAAATAAGAATAGTTAAAAAAAAAATAATGGTATCCAACCTATTGCCATCCTAATACCTAAGAAAATCTAGATCTTTGAAGTAGATTTCATGAGGATCTATATGATGGGAGTTGTTGGCTTTAATTTGTGGCCGACTTTAACTGTATATAAAACATTTTGAAATCAAAATATTATTCAAATATATATTTGGCTCAATAATAGCACGTGCATGTATAATAATTTGTGGCCGACTTTAACTGTATAAAACATTTTGAAATCAAAATATTATTCAAATATATATTTGGCTCAATAATAGCACGTGCATGTATAATACTCTCTTATTTTTCTTTTTCAAAAACTTGGATTCAAAACCTCATTTCCCAAATTAAATTTTAAATTAAGAAAAAAGTCTAAATATTTACTCCTTAGTGCCCGTGGCTTTATGCTATTATTGCTTTTTTTTTTTCTTTTCTAAATCATATCTAATTTAAGAAAATTAAGGAGTTTGTACTAGAATTCACGTTGTTGTATTAGACCAAAAACAATTAATTAATTAACTCATTTTAAGGATTAGGTTAATCAACTAAGGAATATAATAATCAATAAACAAATATAAAATGAGAAAAGAATCAATCCAAGAGAGAGGGCCCAAATTTATTAATAACATGCTTAGTATGCTATGAAAACAGATAACTCCTTAGGTTTACCGACACAATAAAACATAAGTTCACTATATATATATAAAAAATCCAAGATCAAGAGTAAACCTGCTTATGGGCTTTTCAATTCCTTTATCCAGATTTGGCTCTGGGCGAGTTTGAACCGGTCCGTCGACTCGATTTACTGTTCACATAATAATAAAAAATAAAAAAATATTTTTATATTAATATTTTTATAATTAAATTTATAAAAATATTTTTTATTAATTAAATAGTGATTCGGATCAGGTCGAATCGGTTGGAATCACAAATATTTCTGCGCAGGCCCTGCCTAATATGAGTCGGACAGAGCAGGCTACCTGGTCCTTAAGCAGGACAGATATGTAATGTGATTTTTTTTTTTTTTTTTGGCCAAGATATGTAATGTGATTTAACTTTTTTTTTTTTTTTTGGATAAGTATTTTCCTCAAATCTCTACTTATAATTAGATGTGTTTATGGATCGAATTTGAATAAAAAAAATTTACTTGTCAAAATCTAGTCTAAAATCTCGTTTTACTATTAAAAATTATTTTATATTATTTTTATAATTAAGTTTAAATAAAAATATTTTTATTATTTACATAATAATTGAGACCGAATCGAGTCGAATCTATCCAAATTACCAAAACCCTATTCCAAATCTAATCCAATTCAAATCAATCTTGTCAACAAGTAATCCAACCCCTAAACATATCTACTTACAATCAATTTTTATTATCCAAGCCATAATTTATGTAACTTTTATAAGGTAATTTACATTCTGGGTCACTGAACTTTGCATCAACTTTCATATAAGTCACAAATGTTTAATTGCATCAAATTACATCACTGAACTTTTATTATTAATAATTAAGGTCACTTATGCTAATTTTGTTAAGTAATTCTAACGAATAAACAGACTCAGCGTGAATTCTTTTTTAATTAAAATACCAGTCAAATATTATCTTGATGAGATGTAAAAAATATATGTGCTGAGTTAGCTTTTTCGTCAGAATTACTTAACGGAATTAACATAAGTGACCTAATTTTTTAATAATAAAAGTTCAGTGATATAATTTGATGAAATTAAAAATTTGTAACTTACATGAAAGTTGATGTTAAATTCAGTGACCCCAATGTAAATTACCCAAGTTTTATATATGCATGTTTTCCACCTTTAGATGGTAACTCATGCAAATCCTTACAGACTATTTTTCTAAGCCAAACCGACTTGAAACTTTGACTTGATTGTGTCATTTATGGAAAGTATTGACATTTTTTTGCATTTAATTGATACGGCCGACGCTTTTGAGAAAAATGTTAAGACATTTTTGTACGTCTCCCACAAACCCAAATTTCTACTTGAAAAGTATTGACACTTCAATACAACGTGTTGACACTTTCAATGGGAGATTTAAATTGCAAGCCACACTTGAATTTCTCGAACCAAAATCTTAGAGATTAATAAAAAAAATTTTATCCGATTAAAGAGTGTCGATAAGTAACAATTAAGAATTATTTTATTATCCTTTTTAAAAAAAAATGCATTTAATATTACTTTAACTGAATTTTTTTTTTAAAAAATACATTAATTATATATATATATATATATTTATAAATATTACTTTAATAAATCCCAATAAACATTGATTAACATTTTTCAAATGAGACTCCTTCCATCCATCCTCATATATCACTAATGAATTATGTTAACAAATATCCTAAAAACACTTTTTAAATTACTAAAAATAATAATATTTTCATCCAGTGCATTAGAAATAATGAATAAAATTGTAACTATTTCATTTAATACAATATTATTATTATAAATAATATATTAATTAATTTTAAAAAGTGTCTTAAAGACACTCATTAGCAAAATCGAACACTAAAACTCCATGAAAACTACCATATTTGAGCCTAAACCCAAACTTATTACCTTGCCTTCTAGCACCCAATGGCCAATGCATATTCTTCAAATATATATATGCAATCATTGATTTACCTTTAAACTTTGGATTTTATTTACGAATGTTTTAAGGGCACTTTTTAATATTATTAAATATAATAATATCTTCAATCAATATATTGAAAAATGAATAAAATTATTAATTTTTACATTTAATACAATACTATTATTATAAATAATATATTAACTAATTTTAAAAGGTGCCTTAAAGACACTCATTAACAAAACCCTTAAACTCAATTGATCACTTGTAGTTTTCAACTTATAATTGATGAAAACAGCCAAAATGCGTGATGACTGATGAAATATGTGTGCGTATTTCATCTTCCAAAGATAATTACAACCTTTCAAGAGAATCTACTCCTCATAACCAGGGTTACCAGTATCATACTGGTATCGGTAGTTCTAATCAGTACGTACCATTTTTGAAAAAATTAGTATAATATCAACATTATATTATTTTGGTTTTTATATCGGTTCGTATCGATCATACTGAGCATACTAGCATGTACCGGTTGATACCATCCAATATCGGTCGATACAAGATTTTAATTTTTTATTTTTAAAAAACTTTTCACTTATTTGATTATTTTGATCAATTTCTAATATTTTTTTCTCATGATCATTTTTATTTGTTCATAATTTCATTAAAAAAATAAAATATGTTCATTAAATTAAGTTATTGAACCTGATTAATAACAATTTACTATATTTTTATAATAGCTTATATTTATTTTATTTATTTGATGTTTAAAACTTTTGGATATTAAATATTTAAAATTTTAAAATTTTATATTTACAAATAAATATATAGATATATGTATAAATGTATATTTATATGTGTATGTAATATATAATATTATAAGAAAACTTGAAACTAGGTTATATATATATATAATTACATATAAATCAGAATAAATACATTAAAATGCACTGATAAATATCAATATAAAAATAAAAAGAATACACCCAACTATAAGATACTCACTACCTTGCTCATACCACAACAGTGACACATAATAACAGCTCAATCCTACATTGATTAAAACCAAATTCATGGACAGTAGCTAGCAATTCCTAGTTTCGAAACAATTATTGTTCCCAACTAGAAATGTAATGTTAAAAAGGTTATATAGTATTATCTTTTTTCAAAATTGATCTTTTGGAAATTAAAACATGGGGTTTCTGTTGGGTATCAATGTTTTATTTGAGTGTATATATACAAAATACATATTTCAATACGTAGGTTATCGTAACTACATACACGGTATATTATTAACATACACAATTGATATCAAATTTATATGAGAAATTAGTCTCATTAAACACCCACTTGAAGAGGAAGAAAGTTGGTTGAAAGTGTGATTTGTATTCAATCCCACATAGAACATAGTTTGGCTCTAGCTTATAGTTCATATAAGCTAGTTTTCCATGTTGGGTTCAGCCCCAAGGGGCACCCAAGTTTTGTGATGGGTGAGGACCTACACAACTTGGGCTGGACCACAAGCACGCGCCTCCGTCGCCGAGCCGGGCTGGGTTAGGTCGGACCGGACTTGGGCTTAGGTCAGTATCTTTCTTTTTGCTGCCCAGCCCAACCATCCAACCAGCTTTATTTGTCCGAATAATTTTGTGTCTCTCTGGGTTTGAACAGAACCGGTTTGTGTCTGTTCCAACAGGGCCGTCTGCTACCTGTTGAATGAACCGGTTCGTTCAAACAGTCTTGATTGTTCGATTTGAACCGAACCAGTTCGTGTCTGTTCCAACAGGGCTGTCTGTTGCCTGTTGGATGAACCGGTTCCTTCAACGGTCTTGACTATTTCCAACAGTCCTCCAGACTTCTATAAATACAGACAATCAGTGTCTGTTTTATTCTCTAATTTAGAATACAATTTCTTCTCTTCCTCCGGTTTTCCTTTTTCTGTCTTGAGAGAAAGTCTAACATTTTCTTGGTTCGCTGAGTTGCTTCGAGTGTGCCTTCTGGAGCAACATTTATCGAGGAGGCCTGGGAGACGATTTGCATACATCTGCAAGCACCTTTGAGGCAGGCAAAATTCGTCTTAAGGTCAGAGGTCCAACCTTGACTCGATATTGATTTTTTCAAATCAATTCCTCTAAGTGTTCGTATATTCGGTTATCTGTTTAAAGTCAGTATTTGTAAGTTCATATATATATATATATATATTTATTGAATTATTTTCTGTAATTTCTTTTGTATATATATATACTGTGTTTTTTATATGTTTTTATTTTCGATAATGGTTTAATCGGTATAAAGCATCCAACATTCTTAAGACGAATTTTTTCCCTTTGCTGTTTTATCGGTTCTTCCTTACTGTTTATTGCATTGATATACATACTGACTTCTTAATATATATATATTTATCTTCTTACCCGTTATGTAAGTTTATAGTCTTTGTATATATATATATATATATATATATTTGTACGAGCATATTATATATATATATTTGTTTGCTGTTTATAGTACATGTAGTTATATATATATTGTTTTATTAACTTATATATTTTATTGCTACTGTTAATAAATATATATTGTGAAAATTAGATATATTACATTTGTATACGAGTTGATCATGTTATTTTGAAATAACAGATGGCCGAAACATCTACCAATACTGCTAGTGCGCCTGTAGCGCCACAACCTCTACATGTCACACAGACCCGAGAAGTTCAATGGTCTGGACTTCAAATGATGGCAGCAAAAGATGCTGTTCTATTTGACCTTCCTTAATCTAGCCAAGTTCTTACGGGATGAGGTTCCGACTTTGAATAAGGGAGAAACCGATACTACGATTGTAGCTTCGGTGGATGCATGGAAGCATTCAGACTTCCTATGCAAGAACTACATCCTCAATGGTTTGGACAACATGTTATACAACGTGTATAGTCCGATCAAGACAGCTAGAGAGCTGTGGAAGTCCTTAGAAAGGAAATACAAAACCGAGGATGTCGGCACAAAGAAATTTGTGGTTGGCCGTTTCTGGATTTCAAAATGGTGGACTCGAAAACCATAATAAGTCAAGTCCAAGAGTTTCAGTTGATCCTCCATGAGATTTTTGCCGAAAGAATGACTCTTAGTGAATCATTTCAAACGACACCTTTGATAGAGAAACTCCCTCATTCGTGGAAGGATTTCAAGAACTATCTAAAACACAAACAAAAGGAGATGACTTTAGAGGACGTGATCGTTCGGTTAAAGATCGAGGAGGATAACCATGATTCAGAGAAGAGGGTCAAGATCTAGACCATGGAAGCCAAAGAGAATGTTGTTGAACATTCGAATAAGACCAACAAGAGGAAATTCGTTGGTTCAAGTTCTTCCCAAGCTAAGAAGGGAACGGATTTCAAGAAGTTCACGGGAACTTGTTTCAATTGCAACAAGCCCGGATATCGTGCAAAGGACAGCCGATAGAACAAAAAAAAGAAAGCTCAAGCCAACCTGGTTGATGATTATGAGATTGAGCTCGCTGCTATTGTTTCACAAGTGAACTGGGTGAAGAACCCTAAGACGTGGTAGGTTGATACCGGGGCCACTTTCATGTTTGTTCTGAAAGGAAGAGTTTCACCGAGTACAAAGAAGCTGCTGAAGATGAGCAATTATTTATGGGAAACTCTACGGTTTGCAAAGTACGAGGCCATGGAAAGGTGGTACTCAAGAGGACCTCCGGAAAGAAACTTACTTTGAAAAATGTTGTTCATGCTCCTGAAATCCGAAAGAATCTGGTTTCCGGCTCTCTGTTGAGCAAGATTGGGTTTAGGCTCGTATTCGAGTCTGATAAATTTGTACTCACTAAAAGTGGGATATTTGTACGAAGGGGATATTTATGTGATGGGCTTTCAAGCTCAATGTAATGACTATTGTACCTAAAAACAAGATTATTAATCAGAATAATTCTTCTGTTTACTTGGTTGAGTCCTCTAAATTATGGCATGGTGGATTAGGTCATGTAAATTACAAGACCTTGAAAAGAATCAGCAATTTGGATTTGCTTTCGAATTTTTTCATTGACAAAAATCACAAATGTGAAATTTGTGTGGAATCCAAATTAGCTATGTGATAACTCGTATAATTATATAGTTTTTAGTTATGTTTTATTATTGTTTTGTGTCAAATACGAGTTATTATTGCTTAGTCTAATTGTGTTTATGATCTTTTATATTTTTATGTAATTTGGTGTTTTTCACGAGTTTCTTTGAGTGATTTCAGATTACTAGGTTAAATCAACAATTAAGGGCAAATCCAGTTCAGTTCCAATTCCGACACCTTTTGCCATATCCGCTATATCTGGAGTTTCACTGAAGCAATAAGGCTGAATTTTTTACAGTGCAAAGTTAAGAGGCATATCTATCTTTTTCATGTTTTACACTTCTTGAAACGGAGTCGTTTTCCCTAGCGAAATCGACCATCAAGTTGTCTGATGTGCAATGACGTCTGTGCTGACCTGTTTTGGTATTTTGACCATATCTTCCGATCCACATCAGCAAATGATCTGATTCCAACGTCTATGGATCCGTAACTGATAGGGGTATATTTTTCTAGAAGACCATTTGATCAGATCGAGCCTCCAACATTGACAAAATCGACCATCAAGCTGGCTGATCAGAATTGTCATACAATATGACGAAAATTGTTAGAAAAATGCACCCACCTATTATACCTACCTTTGAAATTTATAAAGCTTGTCTCTTGTCATTTAGCTCTCCAAAATGTGTATAAATAGAGGGCCTTGGATGAGCATTAAAGAGACATTGGGAGGATATTAGCCATTGTAATAAAATTCTCTAAGTTTTCTTCTTCTTTCCTTTCTCTAGTTTTTTTTCTTCTTTACTTATGTTTATTACATTTCTTTTCATTTTATTCATATCTAGTATGTGTTGCTAATCATATTGTTGAGGTGATGAGGTGAAGCTCTTGGTAAATGCTAAGGTTAGTCTCTTAAACATGAGCTAAAATGAATTATCATTTATAAACACTAGTATAGATAATATTTTCTTTTGGTTTAAAATCATACTTGCAAAGTAGGGATCTTGATTCATTATTGACAATGAAAATGGCACAATAAATGCTTGGTTTCATAACCTTGATTTGTTGTAGACATATACCTTGGCATAAGGAATGCTTGGACTCTTTTTATGAGTTTTGAGGACACCAAATGAACATAATATCATATGCTATGGACGTTGGACAATTTGGACTGAATTGCTAAACCTTCCGATTGGAACCTCCTTTATGTGTGGATTTCAATTGTGTAATAAAACAAGATTAATCTTAGCATAACACCAAGAGTGGATTCTCTAACCTCAACATCTTTTCTTATTGTTTTTTATATCTTGTTTAATTTCTTTTATATTTTGTTTATTTTGTTCTCTAATATCTTGTTTATCTTATTTTGTTGTTGATTCCCTAATATCTTGTTTACTTTCTTTGTCTTATATATTTATAAACTTATACTTACTAATACGCTTCCCTATGGTTCGACCTCGGACACCCGAGAATTTATTACTTGAACATAACCTGCACTTGGGTTTACAACTCTTAATTGAGTCTCCATCAAGTTTTTGGCGCCGTTGCCGGGGAGGCAATACTAAGTATATAAGTTTATAAGTATATTTATTTTTATTGGCTGGTTATACCGCCTAATTTTCTATATATTTATATTTATATTGTATATTAACTTTGTTTTATTTTTATTGGCTGGTTATACCGCCTAATTTTCTATATTAACTTTGTTTTTTGCTTGTTTGGCGACGTGATTTTAGATCTCGTCGTTTAGTTAGATTTTATTGTGAAAATTTTTCAGGTAATCTTTCTAATACAACTCCTACCATGGCTGACAATGAAAGTGTTCATGCTGAAGATGAGAACAGACAAGTACGCACCATGCGTAACTACTTGCAACCAACTCGAAGCTCATCACCCTCTTGTTTTATTTTTCCTCTCAATGCAAACAACTTTCGTTTTAAACCAGGTATGATAGCTTTGTTTCCAAATTTCCATGGGTTAGAATCGGAAAGTGCTTACTCGTTTCTAAAAGACTTCGAAGATGTATGTGTCACCTTTAATGACCAACAATGTACAAATGAAATTGTCAAGCTAAAATTATTTCCTTTTTCTTTAAAAGATAAAGCAAAAATTTGGCTTCATAATTTAAAACCAAGGTCAATTGGCACATGGCAAGAATTACAAACTGAGTTTCTAAAGAAATTTTTCCCAGCACATAAAACTACTGCTTTGAAAAGACAGATTCAAAATTTCAATCAAAATCAAAATGAAGCATTTTTTCAGTGCTGGGAGCGTTTTAAAGATTTGTTAAGTTCTTGTCCACATCATGGTTTTGAAAAATGGCGTCTTATTAGTTTCTTTTATGAAAGTTTAACTCCCGAAACTAAACAATTTGTTGAAACAATGTGTAACGGTGAGTTTCTAGAAAAAGAACCTGAAGAAGCCTTTGACTACCTAGACCATTTGGCAGATAACTCTCAAACCTGGCACACAGATAATTCCTCTGAAAGTTCCAATAGATCTAATCTTGTTTCTAACAGAGGTAAATATCATTTTAGTCAAGAAGATGAGATAAAAGCTAAAGTAGCTAATTTGGCTAGAAAGATTGAAGCCATGGAACTTAGAGAAGTAAAAGAAGTCAAAACGGTTAAAAATGAAGAAAGTTGTGGAATTTGTGAAATCATGGGACACCCCACTTCTGAATGTCCAAACATTCCCATTCTTAAAGAAGCGTTGCAAGATCAAGTAAATTCCATAAACACATTTAAAAAGCCTTTTCCTTCTCCTTACTCTGAAACGTATAACCCTGAATGGAGAAATCATCCCAACTTCAGTTGGCGGAATAATAATCATGTTCAGGTACCACAATCTCAAAAGCCGGGCAACACTTTTTCCTATCAACCTTCACGTGTACAAACCTTGGAAGAGACATTGCAAGCATTCATGCAAACACAAGCAAATGTGAATAACCAAACTACACAGGACATCAATGAGATCAAAAACACCTTGTCCACATTGACAGCTTCATTACGCACTCAAGAAAAAGGTAAGTTTCCTGCTCAACCTCAGCCTAACCCTTCTACTTAATGTCTTGTTTCTTGCTCCAATGAAACTCAACAGGAAAATGCCAGTTCTATCACAACTCTTCGAAGTGGAAAGGCAATTGACAAAAACATTCCATCAAAAGACCAAGATCCTCCTTCCCCTCCGAAAAGTAATGGTAAGGATGATGGTAAGTCTGAACTTCTTGAAAATTTGGACAAAGAAAAAGGTATGCATCCTGCTCCTTTTCCTCAAAGGTTGCAAATAATAAAGAATTTGAATCAAAATGCAGAAATTTATGAACTTTTCAAACAAGTTAAGATTAACATTCCTTTATTGGATGCAATCAAACAAGTTCCATCTTATGCTAAATTTTTGAAGGACATGTGCATAGTTAAAAGGAAACATAATGTACAAAAAAAAGCATTTCTGACGGAAAGTTTGAGCTCAATCATTCAGCACCTTACTCCACCAAAATTCAAAGATCCTGGATGTCCAACAATCTCATGCATCATTGGAAACACTAGAATAGAACGTGCATTGCTTGATCTTGGTGCTAGTGTTAATCTTTTGCCTTTTTCTGTTTATCAACATTTAGGTTTAGGTGAACTCAAGGAAACACCTGTTACACTTCAACTAGCTGATCGTTCTGTAAAAATTCCTCGAGGGATAGTTGAAGATGTTTTGGTTCAAATTGATAATTTTTACTTCCCTGTTGATTTTATTGTTTTGGACACACATCCTGTTTCAAATCCAAATGTTCAAATTCCTGTTATATTAGGCCGTCCATTTCTTGCAACTTCTAATGCTCTGATAAATTGCAGGAATGGTATTTTGAACATTTCTTTTGGAAATATGACTTTAGAATTAAATGTGTTCAACATTTGCAAGCAACCTGGTGATGATTCAGAAGTACATGAAGTGGATTTCATTGAAGAACTTGTTCATGAACATCTCACCACTACCACATTCCATGATCCTTTAGAAGCTTATTTAATTGAATGTGAGTTTGATAATGCTTCAGAAATTTCACACACTGATTCTTTGTTAAATTCTTTTCAAGTTAAGCATTGTTGGAAACAAAAGTTTGAGGAACTCAGAAATGATGCATATGAGAATCCTAAAATTCATAAAGAAAGAACTAAAGCCTTTCATGACAAGTTAATTTCAAGAAAAACATTTGATGTTGGGCAAAAAGTTCTACTTTATAATTCTAGACTTCACATATTTCCTGGTAAGTTGAGATCAAGATGGACTGGCCCATTTGTGGTTAAGCATGTGTATCATTATGGAGCAGTTGACATTGAGAATCCTCAAAATGGTAACGTATTCAAGGTAAATGGACAAATACTCAAACTCTTTTTGGAAAATCATGTTACTCAAGAAGAGGTTGTTTTTCTTTCTGATCCTTGTTTTGAAAATAACTAGATGTAAATATAATTTTTACTAATCTTCAAAAAAAAAAAAATACATTTTTTTAACCCCGATTAAATGGCGGATAACGGTACTCCGTGATTATTTAAGTCGGTCCCATCAGCTACCCATAAAACTGATATTGTATATAAATTTCTCTTTCAATTTCTTTTTCATTTTTTTTCAAGATGGATGATATTCTCACAAGATTGCAGAAACGATTTCCTCCTTTTCCTCGAAATATTTTACTGAAGCTTTACCAAGTTCGATTTGAAAGATTAAGAATGCTTATGCACAAAGGGATTCCTGAAGACATACGTTGGATAATTGAAGCCAAGGTACGTGAAGATGAATATCTTCCTGTTTTGCATTTACCAGGTACAGGTAGAAGCACTTTTGCAAAGAAGCGACGAGCAAAGCGCATGAGTTCAAATTGCCACAAATGTGCACGATGGACGTGTAACGGTAAATGTCGTTCTATTGGGATTCCGTCCTCTAATCGAGATGATAAAATTGAATTCATTAAGGATGGACTGAGTAAGGAGAATTTGGGTAATATCCAACTTTCTCTTGAGACGCATCCTAGTGGAGACGTACAAAGAGAAATTCTTGATTTATGGCCGCAATTCCAAAGGGAATGGCAACATCTTGGGAATCTGATGTTAAAAGACCCTGTTTGCCAGCTTGTAAGAAAACTGGATGGGAAGCATATCCTCGACTCATAGAAGGCGTTTAAGCCGTTTCTGGACGTAAAACCAGAGGAAGATGTGAGCCACAATCACAACTACAATAAATGACTTCTCAACTTTTGGTTTGATTTGCAATAACTTCATTTCGGTTTAATTTACGTGTTGTTAGATTTGTGTAATTATTCTCGTTTTTTTTTTGCATTGGTCTTTTACGGTTGATTTTTCTTCTCTTTTTGATTTTCTTCCTGAAATCACGCAAAAATCTTTTGTTAGGTTAACATTTTCTTCTGACAGGTCAAATACACTTTCGGCGACATTATTACTCTTGTCTGATTCACTACTCAGTCCTCTATATATTACACCATGTACTCATTCTCTTTCAGGCACTTGAAAAAAAAATGGAAAGTACTTCGTCCCAGCGCATTAAAAAAATTTGTGTCTTTCGAGGTGCTTATCCAGGGAAAAATAACATATTCGCTGATGAAGCCATAAGAGTTGGAGTAATACTTGCCCAACAAAAGATCCAGTTGATTTATGGAGGCGGTAGTACGGGTTTAATGGGAGCAGTCGCTACATCAGCACACGCCGGAGGAAGTCCAGTTCTAGGAATCGTGCCAAAACTATTCACAGGTTTTTGTGGACCTACCGTGGGTAAGGAAATACAAGTCTGGAGTATCCCTGAACGGATAACAATCATGTACCATTCTGCCGATGCATTCATTGCTTTACCAAGAGGTCTGGGTACATTGGAAGAAATAGCTTGCGTGGCTTCTTGGTCATCTTTGGTCACAAATAAGAAACCCATTGGTTTGCTTAATATTAATGGTTATTTTAGTAATTTGCTTTCATATTTAGATAATGCTGTGGATAATGGATTCATGTTTTCAGAGGCAAGGAGAACCATAATTTCTGCTACAACCATTGAAGATTTACTCAAAAAGCTCCAAGCTTATGAGTATTTATCTGCTACGGTTGTTTCGCAAACGCTCGGAAAAAGAAAAAGAGATATGGACGAGCAAGGAGTGGATTGCACTCTGTCTTTGTGACATTATCTAACATTTTGTTTGTTGTGTCTCAGTTATAATAAGTGGTTAGCAACCTCTGCAGGTAATATCTCCTAAATTCTACCTTTAGTAGGGGGTAAGGGACATATTTTGCTAATTTAAAAAAAAAAAAAAATTTGATGTGTTTTAAGCCATTTAGAAGTATTCATTCTAAACAAGGTCTGAGTAAGGGAGACTTGAGACATACCTTGTTAGTTTGATTTTAATCTTTTTATGTTTACTTGTTAATTTTTGTTAAGTATTTTAGGATTATTTAGGTTGCATGAGTTTGTTTTGTTTTGAGTCTTAGTTATTCCTATTCTTATGTTATTAGTTCTTTTCTCTTACACATGATTCTTTCATTTGGGTTAATAGACTTACATTGAGGACAATGTAAGAATTAAGTATGGGGGGAACGATTTAGGATTTCTTTTATTTTTGTCTACTATATATTTTTTTATGAGTCTTTATTATTATTATTATTATTTTAATGTGTTCTAGTTCCTTTTTAATACAATGATGAGATATGAATTGCATAAGTCTAAAACAGATTTATTAGTGAGAAGATTTTCATGAGAATTGAGCTTGATGTCAACCTTTTTATGAGCCAATGTTAATATGATATGTTGATTGAGAAAGAAGCATGTTTAGACTTAATCTGACTTGTATAATCATCCTTGTGAGTTTTTGAGCCTATAATGATTGATGCATTATACAAATCAATCTAATTTCTTTCTTGAGTGCTCTTATGATTACATGATTCTCTAGAACTTGCTTTAAACCGTTTGAGACTATATTGATACATGTGACAACATGAATATGATAGAGGCATTAGGATTATAACCAGAGCCAAACAGCCATCCATTATTAATGTTCTAAGAGAACATCCCCACTAGTGAGCCAATTTGAGCCTACATTAAATATGTTATTTTATTGGTAACCAGAACTTACACCTAGCCTAAATATACTTATATCCTTACCCTTGTTCTAAAGATGGATTATATATTTTGAGACATATTGCAAAAACAAGGGATACTTTTTGAAAATTTGGGTTAGAACGAAAGATAAGTGTAGGGGAGGAGAGAGGCAAAAGTCAAGAGAAAAAGAAAGGGATCATTGTCAAATACATTCCCATATTAAAAAAAAAAAAAATCTTCTCTTGAACTTCTAGTTAAAGTAAAGAAAAAGATGTTACAAAGTTGGTTAGAATGAAGCAAAGGCTCAACATGAATATTTAGCCAATGTTATTATGTGCTTTATAAGAGTTTTGAGAAGTTTTTATGATCTTATTATGTCTCTAAACTCTATGAACTCTATGAACTCTTTGGAACCTTTGTGATATCTTTATCCTTTTGTTCTTTAACTACATTATAACCCTTTGGCCCCATTACAACCTTGAAAAAAGACCTCTTGATTTATGAAGTTGTATGATCTAAATAATGGAGAATAGGTGGACAAGCAAGCATATGGTAGAACTGTTTTCATGAGATTGATTGAGTGTAAACACTTTACCACTACTTTAAAGAGTGAAAATCATGAGAGTATAGTGAGAAGTTGAGATTAAGTTGAATATGCACTATTTTGATTGAAATATGTTATGTTAATATTGGCTTAACTCATTTATTTACATTCAAGCATGAATTTTTGTGAAATTCTTTGAGCTATTGATTAGTTTATAAGACTTGTTCAAAGATTGTCTCTAATTTATATTGAAAGGATTAGGAGTAAATATTTTTAGTGTATGTAGTTTACTTATATTTTAGTTTTTCAATGTTTGTGGGTATCGTTCTAGCAAACCCTCATGAGACTAAACTCGTCCACTAGGGACACCTAGGGGTTTAAAGGCTTGTGTCACATGCTAAGTGCCACCGTGATTTCCAACGAAAATGGATTAGATTAGATTTTCTTATTTTATTTTTATTGAGTCGTTGCTAGGGACTAGCAACAATCTAAGTGTGGGGGTGTGATAACTCGTATAATTATATAGTTTTTAGTTATGTTTTATTATTGTTTTGTGTCAAATACGAGTTATTATTGCTTAGTCTAATTGTGTTTATGATCTTTTATATTTTTATGTAATTTGGTGTTTTTCACGAGTTTCTTTGAGTGATTTCAGATTACTAGGTTAAATCAACAATTAAGGGCAAATCCAGTTCAGTTCCAGTTCCGACACCTTTTGTCATATCCGCTATATCTGGAGTTTCACTGAAGCAATAAGGCTGAATTGTTTACAGTGCAAAGTTAAGAGGCATATCTATCTTTTTCATGTTTTACACTTCTTGAAACGGAGTCGTTTTCCCTAGCGAAATCGACCATCAAGTTGGCTGATGTGCAATGACGTCTGTGCTGACCTGTTTTGGTATTTTGACCATATCTTCCGATCCACATGAGCAAATGATCTGATTCCAACGGCTATGGATCCGTAACTGATAGGGGTATATTTTTCTAGAAGACCATTTGATCAGATCGAGCCTCCAACATTGACAAAATCGACCATCAAGCTGGCTGATCAGAATTGTCATACAATATGATGAAAATTGTTAGAAAAATGCACCCACCTATTATACCTACCTTTGAAATTTATAAAGCTTGTCTCTTGTCATTTAGCTCTCCAAAATGTGTATAAATAGAGGGCCTTGGATGAGCATTAAAGAGACATTGGGAGGATATTAGCCATTGTAATAAAATTCTCTAAGTTTTCTTCTTCTTTCCTTTCTCTAGTTTTTTTTTTCTTTACTTATGTTTATTACATTTCTTTTCACTAAGGCTCATTTCTATTCAATAAAAAGAAGTAGTGAACCTCTAGATTTAATTCATACTGATATATGTGATTTAAAGTTTGTGAAAACTAGAGGTGGTAAAAAGTATTTTATTATTTTTATTGATGATTGCACAAGATATTGTTACGTCTAATTGCTAAGAAGCAAAGACGAGGCCTTGGAAGCTTTTAAGCTCTTTAAGAATGAGGTCGAAAATCAACTAAGCAAGAAAATCAAGATAGTAAGGAGTGATAGAGGTGGTGAATATGATTCATTGTTTAATGAATTCTGTTCGGATAATGGTATCATCCATCAAACCACTGCTCCCTATTCACCTCAACAAAATGGTATTGCAGAACACAAGAACCGGATGTTGAAAGAAATGATGAACGCTTTGTTGATAAGTTCAGGGTTACCTCAGAACTTGTGGGGGGAAGCTATTTTATCAGCTAATTATATTTTAAATAAAATACCCCAAAAGAAGTTGGACAAGACACCATATGAGTTATGGAAGGATCGAAGACCATCCTATAAATACATGAAAGTGTGGGGGTGTCTTGCGAAGGTAGCTGTTCCTCCACCTAAGAAGGTCAAAATAGGACCTAAAACTGTTGATTGCGTATTCATCAGATATGCAAACCATAGTGCTGCTTACCGTTTTCTTGTGTTCAAGTCGGACATTCCCGATATTCATATCAATACGATAATTGAATCAAGGAATGCTTCGTTCTTTGAAGATGTTCTTCCTTACAAGGAAAGACAAGAAAACAACACTACTAAGAGAACTCATGAGTCCTCAAGTAGTGATCCACATATGGATGAAGAGGAACCTAGAAGAAGAAAACTAGCTAAAGTACCAACTACTTATGGTCCAGATTTTCTAAATTATTTCTTAGAAAATGAACCTCAAACTTTTAAGGAGGCTATGTCATCTCCAGAAACACAATTCTGGAAAGTGGCCGTTAACAATGAAATAGAATCCATCATGCAAAATCATACATGGAAACTGGTGGATCTTCCTCACGGGCATAAGCCGTTAGGATCCAAATAGATATTTAAGAGGAAGATGAAGGCAGATGGATCGATTGATAAATATAAGGCTCGACTTGTAATAAAAGGATACAGGCAAAAGGAATGGCTCGATTATTTTGATACGTACTCACCAGTTACGAGAATAACATCCATTCGAATGTTAATAGCTATGGCAGCTCTCAACAATCTCGAAATACACCAAATAGAGGTTAAGACAGCTTTCCTGAATGAAGATTTAGACGAAGAAATCTATATGAAACAACCCGAAGGATTCAAAGTTTCGGGACAGGAAAGGAAGGTATGTAAGCTTGTTAAATCATTATATGGTTTAAAATAAGCGCCTAAATAATGGCATCAAAAATTTGACAATACAAGGTTTTCGTATTAATGAATGCGATAAATGCGTATACATAAAGAATACATATAAGGGATATGTCATTGTTTATCTATACGTAGACGATATGTTGATCTTAGGCAGTAATGATGAGATCATTAAAGCTACCAAAGCATGGTTGACCAGTAAGTTTGATATGAAAGATATGGGTGTAGCTGATGTGGTTTTAGGAATTAAAATTTCTAAAACACAAGATGGCATGGTAATATCTCAAGACCACTATGTAAATAATATTCTTGAGAAGTTCAATAAGAATGATATCAATATAGCCAAAACACCCGTAGATGTTAATTTACATCTAACGAAAAATACTGGTGACGCAATATCTCAAATTGAATATTCACGGATAATTGGTAGTCTTATGTATCTCATGAACTGCACAAGACCAGACATAGCTTACTCAGTTAGCAAACTGAGTAGATTCACTAGTAATCCTGGAATGGATCACTAGAAGGCCATTGTGAGGGTACTCAGATATTTGAGATATACCTCAAGTTATGGACTGCACTATACAAGATATCCAGCTGTACTTGAAGGGTACACTGATGCAAACTGGATATCCGATACTAAAAATTTGAAATCCACTAGCGGATTTATCTTTACTATTGGAGGAGCTGCAGTGTCATGAAAATATTCTAAACAAACATGTATTGCCAGGTCCACTATGAAATCCGAGTTTATAACTTTAGATAAAGCTGGAGAAGAAGCAGAATGGCTTCGGGAATTTTTTAAAAGATATTCCATGTTGGCCGAAACCTGTGCTTGCAATTTGTATACATTGTGATAGCCAATCTGCAATTGGTAAGGCACATAATTGTTTGTATAACGGTAAATCTCGACAAATTCGTCGAAGACACAATATTGTTAGACAGTTGCTCTCAAATGGGATTATCTCTATTGATAATGTAAAATTCAAGGATAATAGTGCGGATCCGCTTACGAAAGGTTTAACAAGAGAGCAAGTAAATAACTCATCAAGGGGAATGGGTCTTAAGCCTATAAATTAAAGTTACATAATGGCAACCCAACCTAGCTGACTGGCGATCCCAAGATCTAGGTTCAAAAAGACAACCGAGTTATGTTAACTGGATGTGAGCACTAAAAGAGTTTAACACTCTAATCCATTCCTATGATGAGATAGTGCTGCCTGCAAAGAAGTTAGGATAAGCTATGCTGTTAATTATTCTTATAGCTTGATAAAAAATCAAGCGGGGTATTGCAGGATACTCTTAATAAGCAATCACCTATTATGAGTAAGAAACGTGGCCACTTCTATGAGAATTGATCAGGCTAAATTCTCTAGAGTACTCATAGAAACCAGGAAGTGTTCAGGGCCAAAATGGGCACAATCGTGAGAACCGACAATGTTCGAAGAGGAATTGTGTGATACCTATTGTCTTGGTTTACACGAAAGGCTGAATAGTTCAAGACATCATGTTCACTAGTTAGCCGAGTAAATCCGATCGTTATCATTACGGAAGGTTTAAAGCCAAAAGCTACCTATCCTGATACAATTACTTTTCAAAGCTACTCTTTCTCAAATTTCGAGTAAGTTTGTCGGTTGATTCAGACAATTTCCATTCATGTGGGGGATTGTTGGATATCAATGTTTTATTTGGGTGTATATATACGAAATACGTATTCCAATACGTAGGTTGTCGTAACTATATACATGGTGTATTATTAACATACACAATTGATATAAATTAGTCTCATTAAACACCCACTTGAAGAGGAAGAAAATTGGTTGAAGGTGTGATTGGTATTCAATCCCACATAGAACATAGTTTGGCTTTAGCTTATAGTTTATATAAGCTAGTGTTCCATGTTGGGTTGGGCCCCAAGGGGCACCCAAGTTTTGTGATGGGTGAGGACCTACGCAACTTGGGCTGGACCACACACGTGCGCGCATCGCCGCTGCCGAGCCAGGCTGGGCTGGTCGGACCGGGCTTGGGCTTGGGTCAGTATCTTTCTTTTTGCTGCCCAGCCCAACCATCCAACCAACTTTATTTGTCCAAATAATTTTATGTCTGTTCCGGTTTGAACAGAACCGGTTCGTGTTTGTTCCAACAGGGCTGTCTGCTACCTGTTGGATGAACAGGTTCGTTCAAACAGTCTTGATTGTTCGGTTTGAATCGAACCAGTTCGTGTCTGTTCCAACAGGGCTATCTGTTTCCTGTTGGATGAACCGGTTCGTTCAACAGTCTTGACTATTTCGAATAGTCCTCTGGACTTCTATAAATACAAACAATCAGTGTCTGTTTATTCACTAATTCAGAATACAATTTCTTCTTTTCCTCCGATTTTCCTTTTTCTATCTTGAGGGAAAGTCTAGCATTTTCTTGGTTTGTTGAGTTGCTTCGAGTGTGCCCTCTGGAGCAACGTTTATCGAGGAGGCCTGGGAGACGATTTGCATACATCTGCAAGCACCTTTGAGGCAGGCAAAATTCGTCTTAAGGTCAGAGGTCCAATCTTGACTCGATATTGATTTTTTTAAATCAATTCCTGCAAGTGTTCGTATATTCGGTACTGTGTTTAAAGTCGGTATTTGTAAGTTCAAATATACATTTATTGAAATTCTTTTCTGTAATTTCTTATATATATATATATACTGTTTTTTTATATGTTTTTATTTTCGGTAATGGTTTAATCGATATAAAGCATCCAACAGTTTCATGGTAGGCATGTTCAAGGGTTGGGTAGTCCACCCGGTTCGATAGGCTCGGCCTGTATTGGATCGGGTTTGGATATAGCTTTTTTTTTATTTAAACCGACCCGAATAACTTTTATATAATGAAAATTTATTTTTTATTTAAATTTAATTATAAAAATATGTCAATATTAATATAAAAATAATTTTTTAATTTTTTTAATATTATTTAAATAATAAACCGAATCGACGATCCGACCCGACCTGACTCATAAGCAGGTCTATTTCATGGCAAGTCAAATATAATTTTAAACATGTAGTTTTTTTTGGGGGGGGGGGACCTGAGAATAAGAATTTAAGGAATTTTTTTCTCTTATTTTGTTGTTAAGATTTTCAATTGTTTTCAAAAATAAGAAATCAAAAGGTTTGGAGGAAAAACCCAATTAAAATTTTGTGAACGAACTTCCATTTTCTGGCCATAAATATATCCTCATCCAGGTCTTCTGTCCCAACTGAAAAATGCACTTAATGATCAAAGAATGGAAACAAGCGTTGACAATCATAAGATGAAGATTATTTTTTTGTTTATTAATCCCTGTATATCATTATAGTTGGAACAATAAAAATCAATTCATACTTTTAATTAATTTGGGCTAAATAAGCTTGTTTACTGAAATAACTTTTTCTTTTCTGGTATGATCAATTAAGGATGGTAAAATCTGATCTGCCCAATAAATTCAGCACCAATTCATTTCAAATGGGATGTTTTTTTAAAAAGCGACGACAGAACGAAGCAGGATGATTTTGGTAAATGTTTGATCCGCTCCACTTGTCTCGCCTTTTGAAATTATCATTTTATCTCTTGAAATATTTTATATTTTCCTTTATACTTTTAATGTATATATAATATATACTAAAATCATATATATATATATACTAATATTTTATATATATATATATATGTATATTATACTAAAAATTATATATATTAAAATTTATGTTCAGAAATAATTACAATATTTTTTTCTACAATATTGAGGAGTTTGTATTTGATGCACTGACAGTGTATAAGATTCATACACTGTCAGTGAACCAAAACATGACACATCATTAATGAACAAATTAAAAAACAAGGAAGGACTTATAAATAAATATTAATAAGGTGTCTTGTTTCTTTCTATTTCGATTTCTATATTTCTTTATAGGTCCTTCCTTGTTTTTTAGTTTGTTCATTAATGACGTGTTATGTTTTGGTTCACTGACAGTGTATAGATCTTATACACTGTCAGTGCATCAAATATAAACTCATATTGAAGTAGAAATTTTATATAAATATATAAAAGCCAAAAATTTTGATAAAAAAAGAATCAATCCTATGTGGATGGCCTATTTTTTTGACACATGGATAACCAAAATTAATGTTATATATCTTTTAATTAATTTGTTTGATTTGATATATTTTATTAAAAAAAAACATATTTTAACTAAATTAATTCATTTATTACTTTCTAAAATTCAATATTCTTGACTTTAGTAAATATTATACAATCTAATTTACCTTAAATGGCTGCCAATAAGTTTAATTTTTAATTAATTTTATAGCTTATATAAATATATAAAAACTATTTTTTTTTCAAAAAAGGCAATTGTCCAATTACTACAAGAGAATGGATTTTTACCGACGGAATTTTTCGTCGGTAAAAGTCTAATTTCCGTCGGTAAAGGGTATCACCGACGGAATTTTTCGTCGAAAAAGTCCGTCAGTGATACTTAAGTCAGTGATGCTATTTTCTTCGGGAAAAAAATTCCGTCAGTAAAAGAATTACCGACGAAATGTTCTAAAGGAATATTCCGTCGGTGATTCTTTTACCGACAGATAATTCCGTCGGTAATTAACTTTTACCGATGGAATAATCTGTCAGTAATTAGTTATTTGCACAAAAAAAATTTTAAAAATTTATATAAATAATATCAAAATTTTACATAATTATACCATGAAAAATAAACTGAAATCTGTAAAATTATAATTATAGAAATATTTTAACAAATTAAAATATTATTAATAAAAATAATATTCAAATGTTGAACTCGAAATATAAAACACATGTTGTCATCACTGAGTACTGTTGTCATCGGCTTCACTGTCTACGTTGGCATTACCTCCGGCATCACTGTCTTCGACACCACCTCCGACAACACTAAGTCCAGCACCATTGCCTCTGACAACACTTACTCCAGCACCACTGCCTCCGACAGCATCGACTCCTGCAGCACTGGTTCTGATCCCGCCTAATCCAGCTGCTAGCTATGACTTCAGCAAAGGTGCGAACATCGTACTCCATGTCGTCATGAGATTCTCAAGTCTCACGATTGATGTCTGGAGTTGCGAAACATCGGACCTCAATGCATTATACTGGTCCTCAAACTGCGCTACTGGCGGCTGTTGTGCAGTACTAGGACCACATGGAGTATAGCTGGCTGCATCTGAACTTTGCTGACTGTTGGGTAAAACGAAAATTTGCTGATTCTTCGGTCTTGTTCCAAACCCATAAACATGCGTCCGCGTAGTCTCAATGCCCCCAATAGCATTAGACCAGGACTGAGGATCGAAATCGGGATATGAAAAACGTATCGTCCCCATATTTTTGCTACAACAAGGCAGTATAGTTTTCCTACAATCACAAATATTTAAATATATAAACTATTATTATGTGACACTGTAATGAACACGTACATAAACAATTCAGTAATATAATCAATTAATGTAATATATAAAGTATTGGTATAGTTAAATACTTACACTAACAGCTTTAGACTTGTTGTCTACGTAATCACCTTGACCTTTTACATGTTTATGGGTTCTGTTAAATAGTTCCAGGAGACTCACGTCGCGCTGCAATTCTTGTGACTACAGATTAAATTTTTTTTGAAAATGATGTTAATAAAAGAAAATAATAAAAAAGATTATATAAAATAATACTTTTAAACAATAAATTGCAAAGAAAATAAATCTAACCATCCTGTGACCTGTAACTAGAAAGGGAACTGATCCTCTAGTGTGCTTTGTAATGCTTTCATCCTTCTCCGTGTTCCTATTACCCTTGGCCTTTTGGGACTTATTTTTCTAAGCGTCAGTACTCCAAACACTGTCAATAAGTTGATCCCAAATATCGACTGCTATCCAATCACACTTGTGACCCTTGCAGTATTCTATTCTATTCGTCTGAAAGAAGGCCATGGCATTGTCCCTCTCATAATTCATCATGTCCTTGAATCGATCCTTGCATGTGGCCTCCCATAATTTCCTAACCAACGGTGTTTGCTCGGGAGACCACTGATATTTTCCCTACAATGGGACAGTATGAATTAATATATACTTTTAAACTTAATTAAATTATATTATGACTCTTAACCAAATCATACCTCAAATATAGTCCACATAGAATGTTTCACATCAGCAGGTATCTTTGACCAAGTAGGCCACGGTCTGTTATAGTGTTATCTAATCACCGAGGCAATGGTCGATTTTACACAACTCTCCATGAAAGTCCTAAAATAAACGATACGTGTTAGTGAACAATAATTGTTCATTGTTACTCAAAAAATGGAATTATCATAATGTAACTAACTTACGTGTTTTGAACAACTGACAGTCAAAACCTGTCATCCGGATTACTCGGCGTCGGTAATCCTTTTGTTCGACCTCTACCCCGTTTCCCCTGCTCAGTGGAAGTACTGAGAGGCGACGAAGGATGTGATGCAGGTACTTCTGACTGTTGCCCCGTGCCATCATCCAAGAAATACATTGGTGCTGGCTCATTGAGAAGATACTGCGAAATGTCATCTAGTGGTGGGGTAGTTGATGGTACTGCGGAATCCGCTTGAGTCGTCGGAGAAGATATCGGTCGTGGCAATACGCAAGGGAGTCGATGCGGACCGACGTACTGTGGAGGGAGCTAGTGCAGAGGGATCCAGGGGCGATGGAGCTACTGCAGACGGAGTCCGTGGCGATGGAGCCGACCAAGGCGGAAACTATGTCGATGGAGCTAGTGTAGAGGAAGCCAGTGGCGATGGAGCCCGTAGGGTGGGAGAGGACCCGAACTACAACTATGGTGTAAAAGGCCCCGATGACGATCCTCTATTTGCTTTGGAAGCATCCCATACTGAATCCTGTGACTTCTTTGCAGTTTTACGCCCTCCTCGCATTTTATCTGTAAAATGAATAATATAAAATTTATTAATAAATATATATAAATAGTGTAAACACCTAATTTTGTCCGGGCCCCCTAAACAAGGCAAATTCTTATTTCAACTTCTCGGAATACGAAGAATCTTCCCCCATTCTACAGATGAGTCTCCAAGACTTTGATTCGGAGGTCAAAGCGAAAAAGTCAACCCAAAAAAAGTCAACTCCAAAAAAATCAATATCGAAAAGTCAACCATTGAAAAAAGTCAACTCTCAGTCAAAATCAAGATTCGAAGTTGAATTGAGCAATGGTGAAGGAATTTTGATAATCAGAGATCTACAACGAAAGATAGAGAGTTTGAAAGACATATTGCAAAAATTCAGTGTAGGAAAAATGCCTAATTTTGCAAATTTGGGAAAAAGTGCATACACGATCAAATTGGACGAAATTGGAGGTTCCAAATGGAATAAAATCAATAAATATGGATATTGGAAGGTCCAATTTTGAAGCAGAGTTGAAAGAAGAATTGGTTTGAAGAGAAAAAGGAAAATAAGGATTTAATGAATAGGAAATTCACAAATTTGGGGAAAACTGCAGAGATGGCCCGATTCGGTGAAATTGAAGCCCCAACTTGATAAAGGATAAATAAATAAAAATATCACAAATCTCAATTTGAAGTGGATCCCAAGAAATAGCCGATTGGAGGAAAAACGAGAAAATTCTCAATATTGAGAAAAGGGAAAAACTAAATCAGAGACGAATTCGAATGTAAAAATTGGATATTTTGGGACCAAATCCAATTCAATATATGAAAAAGGCAGTGGAAAAAGAAAATCCAAAAATTGGGCCCGTTTTGAGTAAAATCGAGGCTTCGGGGATTAAAGGGCAATTTTGAAAAATCCGAGAAAAATAGAATTCGAGTTCAAAAAATTATGAAAACTTCTAGAACTAAGTTTTATGTTAGATGGAAGGGTTTGAGAAGAAAAATATGAAATCGGAGCTCAAATGGAAAAAGACAAAGTTCAGATCCACTAATCCGAAATTCCAAGAGAAAAATTCGAGAAAATAGAAAACGAGCACAGAAAATTATGAAAACTTCCAGATCTGAGTTTTATATTTTATGTACGGGGTTGGAGAAGAAAAATCCAGAATCGGAGCTCAAATGGAAAAGACAAAGTTTGGGAGGCACTAACTCGACACTTTAGAGAAAAATCCGGGAAAAATAGAATCCGAGCTCAGAAAAATATGAAAACCTCCATAACTGAGTTCTATATTGGATGGGACGGATTGGAAAAGAAAAATGAAAAATTGGGTACATTTTCAATTAAATTAAGTTTTGGGTCGAAATATAATTTTACCGAAAAAATCGAAAAGGGTCATTTTGCAAATAAAAAAAAAAGAATGGCCTAGAAATTTCCAAGCCATTTTCGGCCAGCCTGCTGATTAGAGTAAGGGGTGTGATCATCTTGAATCAAATGGCCAAGGTTGAATAGCAAGCTGACATTTTTAAGAAATGACAAGATTCTTCACTACTTGCCTACATGGCATTTTAGGCCAATGGGAGGTCTCCAAATTGCAAAGCCATGTGAAGAGCATGTGAAGGCTATGAGATGATGCCAAGTAGGATTAAAAATGTCACATAGGAGGATATTTTAATAGTAAGCTATATGATCAGGACAAGTGGCTTAGATATTTTGTAGAGATAAGAGACAAGAATAAGCCAAGTGGTATTGTTGGCCAATGAGAGGCTAGAAAACCCTTAATTTAAGGGAAGCATCATGCAAATAGGGGACAAGCACCCTTAATTTAAGGAAAGCATCATGCAAGGAAGGGACATTTTTTAGTCATGTGGCAAAGATGTTGGAGGAGCATGTAAGGCATGACAAAGGCCAAAAAAATAAACACACACATTCACCTGTTGCAACTGTTTTTAGCCCGGGTCGGATCCGAACCCGACCCGGGCCTTCTACAAAACCTATGCCAGGCCCCACCCAGGGCGCGTTTGGTCCTGCTGGCCAAGCAGGCCAAATCGGGCCTGCTGGCCTAGCAGGCCCACCCAGGCAGCCAGGCCACCAGGCCTGCTGCCTGGTCCAACAAGCCCTGCTAAGGCCCGTTTTCATTTTGGCCCAACAGGGCCTGCTACCAAACAGGCCCATTCCCAAACACCATTCAGCAAACCCTAGCAACCCTAGCCCTAGGCAGACACCCCCCTGCCACAGCCACTCCCTCTGGCAGCCACCACCATTTCCCCAGACAGCCACCACTTCACGCCATCCCAAAAATAAGCCTCCCAAAAACCCCAATCCCCTAACCCTAGCACACACCATCCCTTTCGGGACAAAACCCAAAGCCCCACGCCACCATGGATCACTTCCCGGAACCCCTTATTCCACCCACCACAAGCAACACCCAAATCCCAAATTTGGGGACCCAAATCCCGAATCTTGGGGTTCTGAAACAAAAAGCCTTTAAAAGAAGGGGATCCGAACAAAAAAAAAAGTAGGGGAAGGAGAGGAAAAAAAACAAAACGAAAAACAAAAAAGCAAAAGAAACCAACAACCAAAAAAAAAACTTCAAAAACCCCAGACAAAAAACATCCACCACGAACCCATAAACAGAAAAAACAAAAGGCACAAAAATTTACCACGATTTTTTTTCATTTCGGGGGTTTAGATCTAGGCTTCCTTAGTTAGTTTTGGTGGAAAAGGATTTTGGATCTGGGAAGAGGGAGAGGAGAAGAAGATTTTCAGTTCGATTTTGACCGGAATAGCTATCGGCGATGGTGGCAGACGACGACGGTGACGCCAGAATCTGGAAAACTTTGAGTTTTTCGACGAAAAGGGAAGAACAGGAGAGGGGTTCTCTGAACCTAGAGAGAGAATTCTGAAAAAATAAAAAATATTTTTTTTCTTTTATAACGGTACAAAACACACCGTTTCTTAAACCCAAGCCAAGGTCCTCGCGTCCACCCGACCCGGATCCGAGATCCGCAAAAATCGACCCGACGCCAAAAAAAAGTAAAAAAGGATATCGGGTCATCCAGACCCGACCAGTGCCCAACCTGCACCGACCTGTGCCTGACCAGAACCGACCCGCGCCCAGCCACATCCGACCCGCGCACATAGGCCTGACACGCGCGTCCCTGCCCTGGGCCCAGCAACCCACTTCACTGATTTTGGGCCAAGTAGAATAGGAAAAAAGAAAAAAGAAAAAAGAAAAAGAAAAAAAGAAAAGAAAAAGAAAGCAAAAAGCAAAAAGCAAAAAGCAAAAAAGAAAAAAAAAAAAAAAAGCAAAAAAAAAAGAGAAAGAGAAGAAAAAAACTTGGGCCCGAGCCCATCAAATTCAGATCCAAAAAAAATCCGTCAGGCCCGGAGGTAATTTTGTTTTTATTAGTGTTTTTTATTAGTGTTTTTATTATTTTATTTAGTTTATTATCTGTTTATTTACCAAAGCACATTTTAGCATAGTTTCGTATATTGCAATTACCCTTATGTGATTTTTGTGTGTTGTATTTTTTTTTTAATGTCATAACTCGTTTTAATATATTTTATTATTCTTGTTATTGAAAATACGATAGAACTTTTTAATAATATATTATATTATTAGTATTTTAATGTCATAATACGTTTTAATGTATTTTGTTATTTTAAACATGGTAGTGTATTTTAATAATATATTATATTATTAGTATTTTAATGTCATATTATGTTTTAATGTATTTCGTTATTTTAAACATGGTAGTGTATTTTAACAATATATTATGTTATTAGCTTTTTAATGTCATAACATGTTTCAATATATTTTATTAGTTTCGTCATTTTAAATGTGGTAGTATATTTTGACAATATATTATATTATTAGTGTTCTTAATGTAGTAACATGTTTAAATATTATATTATTTTAAATATTGCATTATTTTAACATATTACATTATTAGTGTTTTTAAATATTATATTATTTTAACATATTATATTATTTGGGTTTGTGTTGAAGTGTCTTTCAATATATCTTATTATTTGTGGTTATTATTTATTATCCTATTTTAAATAAGTTTCATTATTGGTATTTACCATTTGTTCAAATATAGTAGAATATCTTAGTGTCATAAAATACGAGTTTGTAGTAGAAGGTCTGAATTATTATAGCAAGAAATTATTTTAATAAATAAACATAAGGGGTGAATACGGATTTACCGAAGACGGAATTCGAAGGACGTCACAGTAGTGATTCCTAAGATATCTTGAGGTGAGAGAATTTCGTTAAATATCACCACGAGTGGTGGGAGTATTTAGCGATATGCTCGATACAAAAATTCGTTTTCACTTTAAAATGGAATTAGTCAAAATAGAAAAAATAAAAAAATAATGAGTGTTACGTGTTTGATATTTTGCCATGCTCGTTTTTTTTAATATAATGATTTGCATGTTTAATCTTATAGTTATGTATTTAATCATATGTCTTATATGTTTAACCGTGTGCATCCCATGTTTAAATATTCGCATCATACGCATTTAAATAAAAAATGGGTGTAAATTGCCGACGACGGAATTCGAAGGATATCACAGTTGTGATTCTTAAGATATCTTGAGGTGAGAGGATCTCGTTAAATACCACCAAGAGTGTTGGGAATATTTAATGAGTGTTCTCGATAATAGATTTACGTTCACTTTCGTTTTCAAAAAATAATAACAATTCAAAAAAATAATAAACATGTTTTTGAAAATAAAATAAAAAATAAAAGAGAATTAGTTTTAAATACCGATGTTAAATCCATTAAATCGAGATTTAAGATAACACGTGATTAAATGGTGCTGTTTTCTAAACGGGCATTGCGGGGGTGCTAATCCTTCCCCGCGCGTAACCGACTCCCGAACTTGACTTTGTTTTTCTCTCTGGTTTAAAACGCAGATTTTAAAATTGGTTTTAAAATGTTTTAATTAATTTTAAAACACTTTACTAAAATCGGTTTTAATAGGTGGCCAATCACACCTAACAAAAAGGATTGGTGGCGACTCCATTTTGTTTTCAAAATCGTCTTAGCGGTCAAAAAAATTGTTATGATATGACCATGCAAACACATCCGCATACTAGTGAAGCCAGAATGCAAGCCTGTGAAACAAAAGTTGAAACGAATGAAGCCTGAAATATTGCTAAAAGTCAAGGAGGAAGTGAAAAAACAGTTCGACGCCGGATTTTTGGAAGTTGCTAAGTATCCTGAATGGGTGGCAAACGTAGTCCCAGTCCCGAAGAAAGATGGGAAAGTGCGAATGTGCATTGATTATCGGGACCTAAACAGGGCTAGTCCCAAAGATAGCTTCCCGCTACCCCATATCGATACCTTGGTTGATAATACTGCCAAACACTCATTGTTCTCATTTATGGATGGTTTTTCGGGTTACAACCAAATCAAGATGGCACCAGAAGATATGGAAAAGACTACTTTCGTGACGATGTGGGGAACATTTTGTTATAAGGTTATGCCGTTTGGGTTAAAAAACGCTGGTGCAACTTATCAAAGAGCAATGGTGACCCTCTTTCATGACATAATGCATAAAGAGGTGGAGGTTTATGTCGATGACATGATTGCAAAGTCACGTGAAGATGAATATCATGTGGTTAATCTGAGAAAGTTGTTCGGGCGATTAAGGAAGTTCCAACTTAAGCTCAACCCGGCCAAGTGCACTTTTGGTATAACATCCGGCAAACTACTGGGTTTCATTGTTAATGAGAAAGGAATTGAGATCCCGACAAGATACGTGCTATCCAGAATTTATCTCCGCCTCGGACACAGAAAAAAGTGCGAGGATTCCTAGGAAGATTGGATTACATTGCCAGTTTTATTTCCCAGCTCACCGCTAAGTGTGATCCGATTTTTAGACTCCTCAGAAAACGTGATCCGGGTGAATGGGACGAGAATTTCCAAGAGACATTCGACAAGGTGAAAGAATATCTTACCAATCCACCGGTACTGGTACCGCCAACACCAGGAAGACCGCTCATTTTGTATTTGGTAGTACATGAGAAATCCATGGGGTGTGTTTTGGGACAGCAACATGAGACAAGCAAGAAAGAACATGCCATTTACTAAATGAGCAAAAAGTTTACAGATTACGAGACCAAGTACTTGGCAGTAGAAAATATATGTTGCGCGCTGGCTTGGGCTGCTCATAGGCTCCGACAATATATGTTATACCATACCACGTTGCTTGTTGCTAAATTGGACCCCATTAAATACATCTTTGAGAAATCCTCGTCATCAGGAAGATTAGCAAGATAGCAAGTTCTGCTTTCTGAATATGATATCACCTATGTCTCGCAGAAAGCCATAAAAGGGAATGCAGTGGCTGAATTCCTGGCTGATAAAGCCACCGAAGATTATGAGCCGGTGAAGTTTGATTTCCCTGATGAGGACTTGATGGCTATTTCTGAAGAAGATGAAGACGAGGAATCAAAGAAAGATGTCTGGAAGATGTATTTCGACGGCGCATCGAATGCTTTGGGGCACGGTATTTGAGCGATTTTGATATCGCCAGAAGGGACCTACTGCCCAATCACTGCAAGATTGACTTTCAAATGCACCAACAATGTGGCGGAGTATGAGGCCTGTGTCATGGGACTTCAAGCGGCTATAGCAAAGAAGATAAGCGAGTTAGAGCTGTATGGAGACTCTGCTCTAGTCATTTGTCAGTTAAAAGGGGAATGGGAGACAAGGGACTCGAAGCTGGTCCTCTACCACAAGTTCATAGTTGAATTGGTTCAACAATTCGAAAAGATTGAATTCAACTATCTACCCCGAGAGGAAAATCAAATGGCCGACGCCCTTGCTACGTTAGCCTCAATGTTCAAGATAAATACAAGCGCTGATGTCAAGCCCATTAAGATGAGCATACGAGAGTCGCCCGCACACTGTATGCATGTTGAAGAAGAGCCGGATGGGAGACCATGGTACCATGACATCCTGCAATACGTAAAACATTAGCAGTACCCAGAACATGCCACAGAAAATGACAAAAAAACTTTGAGAAGATTGGCGATGGGATTCTTTCTAGATAAAGAAGTGTTCTACAAATGGAGTAGAGATCATACATTGCTAAGGTGTGTGGAAGCAAATGAAGCTAAAAGAATACTCGATGAGGTTCACGAAGGGGTTTGTGGAACACATGCAAACGCCACATGATGGCTAAGCAGATATGAGAGCAGGTTATTATTGGATGACCGTGGAGAGGGATTGCATCAGGTTTGTTCGAAAATGCCATAAGTGCCAGATATACGCGGATAAGGTACATGCTCTTCCGACAGCTCTGCACGTCATGACAACGCCGTGACCTTTTTATATGTGGGGAATGGATGTGATTGGGCCAATTACCCCTAAGGCCTCGAACGGGCATCGCTTCATTTTGGTGATGATCGATTATTTCACGAAGTGGGTTGAAGCTGCTTCTTATGCTAATTTGACCAAGTCCGTGGTGTGTAGGTTATTAAAGAAGGAAGCAATCTGTCGATACGGTTTCCCAAAGAAAATCATTACAGATAATGCTCTCAATATAAACAATACCATGATGAAAGAGATTTGTACCCAGTTTAAAGTCAGACATCACAACTCAACACCTTACCGTCCCAAGATGAATGAGGCAGTGGAAGCTGCTAACAAGAATATAAAGAAAATTGTGGCCAAAATGACTGATAAGTATAAAGATTGGCACGAGAAACTCCCATTTGCTCTGCACGCTTACAGAACATCGATGCGTACTTCTACGGGGGCTACTCCTTATTCCCTGGTGTATGGGATGGAAGCTGTTTTACCAATTGAGGTTGAGATCCCCTCTTTGAGAATTTTGATGGAAGTCAAGCTGGAAGAAGCAGAATGGGTTCGAGCCCGCTATGAGCAGCTTAATTTGATTGAGGAAAAAATGATGACGGCACTGTGTCATGGCCAATTATACCAAAGACAGATGATGAGGGCACACAGTAAAAAGATTCGCCCAAGAGAGTTCCAAGAAGCTGATTTGGTTTTGAAGAAGATCTTTCCTAATCAGCAAGATCCAAAGGGAAAATGGGCACTGAATTGGGAAGTTCCATATGTGGTGAAAAGAGTATCTTCAAGATCCAAGGGAAAAATGGGCACCGAATTGGACGGCGCAGATTTTTCAAGCCCAATCAATGCTGATGCAGTAAAAAAAATGAAACTAAAAACCCAACAGGGCGGTTTGAGTCAAAAAAAGAAAAAAAAAAGAGATTCGGACTGAAAACCCGAAAGGGCGGTTCGAATCAAAGGAAGGATCTAGGTCGAAAACCCTAAAGGGCGGCCTAGGTGAAGGATAAACAAGAGTTGGGGCAACGGGAAATAACCCGTCTGAAGTGATTACGTGGGGTAAAGGATCAAGGCAGGATAGAAAATTTGAGCGAGCAGCAAAATGCAGCGTGATTGAACTGTACAAGACAGGGAGGGTAATTCGTGATTTGACGCTCTCAGAAGAGTCAAGGACATTGATGGATATTCCTTTCTCGAAAGAGAAATCTGGATTAGATCAATTGAGTTCGTTTGAGTATTCATTATGGAGGGATCTATCCCTATTCTGTCTTTATTTCCCTTTTGATTAATGCCAATATGTTCTTTTTTCTCTAAAATGAAAATATTTATCCCAATTCATAAAGTTTTGTCATTGAGTTATCTTTATTTCTTTGAAGTTTTCTTTAAATAATGCCTTATGTTGGCATGAAATATGAATGATGATAAATAAATGAACACGGCATAAATGGAGCTTTCACGATTACTCTAGGGAAATTTGAGAATTGAAAAATCAGAAAGAGAGAAAAAGATGATAAGGAGATGACAGGGCAGTATGAGACATCGATTTATTTATACCCTTTGGAAGTAAAGAAAGTAATGATTGACATGTGAAATTGTTTTGAAGGAAGTGTACAAAGCTCTGACTCTGGCTAAGAAAAGATTGTGAAGAAGTAAGTTGTGGACAGTTAGTCAAGTCGAAGAAAGAAAAGAAAGAAAACTGGAAAAATAGAAAAGAACTTTATAAAAAACAGGATAAGCAGCTTAATCAGGTCAACTTTGGGAGAACCACTAATTGATAAGATACACACAGGGGCATCGAATCATGATTCGAGCCTTAAGTTATGCATTCCATTATCATAAGCATGCATTGCGTCATCATGACATTGGTAACAATTAGGAATTAACATTGTAGAAAAAAAAGATATGAATCACAGGCAGACAAGAAAAAATGGAAATCGACTACAACAGGGAGTTGGAAATCATCATGATAATCAGGAGAAAGGTAGCAATTTATTTTTTAAAGTGATAGAGCCTCTGATGAGAGGAGCAATTTATTTTCCATGTGATAGAGCCTCTGATGAGAGGAGCAATTTATTTTTCAAGTGATAGAGCCTCTGTTGAGAGGAGCAATTTATTTTTCAAGTGATAGAGCCTCTGATGAGAGGAACAATTTATTTTCAAGTGATAGAGCCTCCAATGAAAGGAGCAATTTATTTTCCAAGTGACAAAGCCTCTGATGAGAGGAGCAATTTATTTTCCAAATGATAGAGTCTCTGATGAGAGGAGCAATTTATTTTCCAAGTGATAAAGCCTCTGATGAGAGGAGCAATTTATTTTTCAAGTGATAGTGCCTCTGATGAGAGGAGCAGTTTATTTGTTTTTTCAAATAATAAAACCTCTAACGGAGAAAACCTTTAGAACGCACGCATACATAATCCCAGACAAATAAACGTTGCTCGTGTCTTTGCCCTATTCTTGATTCTCAGCAATGTGCAAAGAGGGGCGGCTGTTGCAACCATTTTTAGCCCGGTCGGATCCGAACCCGACTCGGGCCTTCCACAGGCCCTATGCCAAGCCCCACCCAGGGCCCGTTTGGGCCTGCTGGCCTAACAGGCCCACCTAGGCAGCCAGGCCTGCTGCCTAGTCCAACAAGGCCTGCTAAGGCCCATTTTCATTTTGGCCCAACAAGGCCTGCTACCAAACAGGCCCATTCCCAAACACCATTCAGCAAACCCTAGCAACCCTAGCCCTAGGCAGCCACCGCCTGTCACAGCCACTCCCTCTGGCAGCCACCACCATTTCCCTAAGCAGCCACCCCTTCACGCCATCCCAAAAACAGGCTGCCCAGAAACCCCAATCCCCTAACCCTAGCACACACCATCCCTTTCGGGACCAAACCTAAACCTCCACGCCACCATGGATCACTTCCCGAAACCCTTTATTCCATCCACCACAAGCAACACCCCAACCCCAAATTCGGGGACCCAGATCTCGAACCCTGGGGTTCTGAAACCAAAACCCTTCAAAAGAAAGGGATCCGAACAGAAAAAAAAAAGGAAAGAGAGGAAAAAAAAACAAAACGAAAAACAAAAAAGCAAAAGAAACCAGCAACCAAAAAAAAACTTCAAAAACCCGAGACAAACAAAATCCACCACGAACCCATAAACAGAAAAAAACAAAAGCAAAAAAAAAAGGCACAAAAATTTACCCCGATTTTTTTTCATTTCGGGGGTTTAGATCTAGGCTTCCCTAGTTAGTTTCGGTGGAAAAGGATTTTGGATCTGGGAAGAGGGAAAGGAGAAAAAGATTTTCGGTTCGATTTTGATCGGAATAGCTACCGACGACGGTGGCAGACAGCGATGCCGACGTCGAAATCTGCAAAACTTTGAGTTTTTCGACGAAAGGGGAAGAACAGGGGAGGGGTTCTCTAAACCTAGAGAGAGAGAGAGAATACTGAAAAAATAAAAAAAAATAATATTTTTTTTCTTTTATAACGGTGCAAAACGCACCATTTCTTAAACCCAAGCCAGGGTCCGCGCGTCCACCCGACCCGGATCCGAGATCCGCGCAATTTACCAGGCGCCAAAGAAAAACAAAGGCTATCGGGTCATCCAGACCCGACCCGTGCCTATCCTGCACCGACCCGTGCCTGACCAAAATCGACCCGCGCCCAGCCACATCCGACCCGCACACACAGGCCTGACCCGCGCGTCCCTGCCTTAGGCCCAACAGCCCATTTCACTGATTTTGGGCCAAGTAGAAGAAGAAAAAAAGAAAAAAAAAAGAAGAAAAAAAAAGAAGAAAAAAGAAAGAAAAAAAAAAGAAAGCAAAAAAAAAAAAAAAGAGAAGAAAAAAACTTGGGCCCGAGCCCATCAAAGTCAGATCCAAAAAAAATCCGTCAGGCCCGGAGGTAAAATTTGTTTTTATTAGTGTTTTTATTATTTTATTTAGTTTATTATCTGTTTATTTACCAAAGCACATTTTAGCATAGTTTCGTATATTGCAATGAACCCTCATGTGATTTTTGTGTGTTGTATTTTTTTTATAATGTCATAACTCGTTTTAATATATTTTAATATTCTTGTTATTGAAAATGCGGTAGAATTTTTTAATAATATATTATATTATTAGTATTTTAATGTCATAATACGTTTTAATGTATTTTGTTATTTTAAACATGGTAGTGTATTTTAATAATATGTTATATTATTAGTATTTTAATGTCATAATACGTTTTAATGTATTTCGTTATTTTAAACATGGTAGTGTATTTTAACAATATATTATGTTATTAGCTTTTTAATGTCATAACATGTTTCAATATATTTTGTTAATTTCGTCATTTTAAATGTGGTAGTATATTTTGACAATATATTATATTATTAGTGTTCTTAATTTAGTAACATGTTCAAATATTATATTATTTTAAATATTGCATTATTTTAACATATTACATTATTAGTGTTTTTAAATATTATATTATTTTAACATATTATATTATTTGGGTTTGTGTTGAAGTGTCTTTCAATATATCTTATTATTTGTGGTTATTATTTATTATCCTATTTTAAATATGTTTCATTATTGGTATTTATCATTTGTTCAAATATAGTAGAATATCTTAGTGTCATAAAATACGAGTTTGTAGTAGAAGGCTTGAAGTATTATAGCAAGAAATTATTTTTAATAAATAAACATAAGGGGTGAATACGGATTTACCGAAAACGGAATTTGAAGGACGTCACAGTAGTGATTCCTAAGATATCTTGAGGTGAGAGAATTTCGTTAAATATCACCACGAGTGGTGGGAGTATTTAGCGATATGCTCGATACAAAAATTCGTTTTCACTTTAAAATGGAATTAGTCAAAATAGAAAAAACAATGAGTGTTACGTGTTTGATATTTTTCCATGCTCGTTTTTTTTAATATAATGATTTGCATGTTTAATCTTATAGTTATGTATTTAATCATATGTCTTATATGCTTAACCGTGTGCATCCCATGTTTAAATATTCGTATCGTACGCATTTAAATAAAAAATGGGTGTAAATTGCCGACGACGGAATTCGAAGGATATCACAGTTGTGATTCTTAAGATATCTTGAGGTGAGAGGATCTCGTTAAATACCACCAATAGTGTTGGGAATATTTAATGAGTGTTCTCGATAATAGATTTACGTTCACTTTCGTTTTCAAAAAATAATAACAATTAAAAAAAATTCAAAAAAATAATAAACATGTTTTTGAAAATAAAATAAAATAAAAATAAAAGAGAATTAGTTTTAAACACCGATGTTAAATCCATTAAATCGAGATTTAAGATAACACGTGATTAAATGGTACCGTTTTCTAAACGGGCGTTGCGGGGGTGCTAATCCTTCCCCGCGCGTAACCGACTCCCGAACTTGACTTTGTTTTTCTCTCTGGTTTAAAACGCAGATTTTAAAATTGGTTTTAAAATGTTTTAATTAATTTTAGAACACTTTGCTAAAATCGATTTTAATAGGTGACCAATCACACCTAACAAAAAGGAATGATGGCGACTCCATTTTGTTTTCAAAGTCGTCGTAGCGGTAAAAAAATAGTTATGACAGCTTACCAATATACAAGGAGGCAGCCGGCCAAAGCAAAGAAGAGGGGGATTTCATTTTTCAAGAAGGGTATTCACTACACTCTTGAGAAAAAAGAGAAAAGGGAGAAGCCTCTCAAGGAAAAAGGGAAGAAGCTTGGAAGGAAAGCTTAGCTAGGTAGCTATTTCTTCTTCTCTTTTCCATTTAGTTACTTGGATTTCATGTTCTCGTTCTCTTCTTTTTTCATGTGATTGTTAACTATTTTGTTAAATAAAAGGTTTTAAAAAATAAATTTCTAAAGGTTTTCTTTCCTTTATTCTTTACAAAATTACAATGTTGATAACAATTTTCAACATATTTTCTTATTTTGGCTGAAATCATGGAGGAAATATTGTGCTTGTTCTTGCTTGATTTTCTTGCTTGTTTACATTTTTAACTCATGATTGATTCATTGTCATATGCTTGTTGGTTGTAAACTCATGCATTTCATACCATTTTCAACTAGGTTTTTTGGCTAAGACCAACCAATGATCTCTAGCCAAAAATCCCTTGTGTATACTAGTTGAAAAGTGATAGTTTAAGTTGGCTATTCTGACTTTGAGCATTTTTTTTTTGAGTTATTTTTTGTCAAAATAAAAATATTTTTTTACCACCTGTAGTAGACCTTTAGAGGATGCCCTGGTATTTGTTCCAAGATTTTTATATTTTTTTATCAAGGTTGAAAAATGGTTTTCGATAAAACAGTTTTTAGCTCACTGTTCTTACTTTAGTGAAAATTCAGTTAAGGCATCCTTGGTCCAAAAATTAAGCTTATTTTTTCCCATGAAGACCATCATGTTCCAAGTCTATACTAATTTTTCCAGAATTTTTAGAATTTTTATGTAGGTTAAAAAATTAGTTTTTCAAAACTGGTTTTGGGAGTCAAAATTGTTTTTTAAAACTAATAATTTTCTGCTTTTATTTGTATACAAAGAAGGGGCTGATTTGGGTCATTAGTTACTGTCTTAGGTTGATTTCCATGTCATTTCAAGGATAAAAATTTATTTTACAAAAATCGGGTCAAGGTTGGTCAACCCGGGTTTCAAAAATATAGGGAAACTAGAGCCTTTTTTAGGAATATTCGGCCATGAGGTCTTTTTCATCCCAAAAATTCCAACTTTTTAAATCTGAGTCCAAAGTTATTTGATTTTTGAAAATCCAATTTAAGTTTCTTTCAAAGGTAGTCGGATATCTTTTTAGGTATACGGATGTCCTTACTTCAATATACACCTTCATGCATTGCATGTTTTAAAATGTTTTTCATTTTAATTTGCATAAAACGTATTTTTCGGTTTCCTAAATATTTGGCGAGAATTAGTTCCTAATCTTTGCCGGGTTACCGGGAAGGTTAGAAAATTATTCAACGCACGTGTTTATGAAATCGAAAGATATTGGACTTTGTTTTATTCGGAATCATATAAATGTCATAGGAAAGAATTATTTTTCAAGCTTTGCCGGGTTTGCCGGAAAGTATGATAATATTTTCGACATATGCTATTTGTATGATTCCTCACATGAAAATTCTATGTCCATGAATATTCCATGTTGATGTCATTCATTCATATGCCATGTTATTTAGATTTTGCCATGTCATTAATCTTTTTACCATGCCATTAATCTCTTTACCATGCCATTAATCTCTTTACAATGTCATGCATGCATATGCCATATCATTTAGATTATGCTATGTCATTCATTCACATGCCATGTCATCTAGATTATGCCATATCGTTCATTCATATGCCATGTCATTCATTCATGTGCCATGTCATTCATTCATGTGCCATGTCATTCATTCACACATCATGTCATCTAGATTATGCCCTGCCATATCATTCGTATGCCATGTTATCATATGCCATGTCATTCATTCACATGCCATATCATTTAGATTATGTTATGTCATTCATTCACATGCCATGTCATTCATTCATATGCCATGTTATTCATTCACATGTCATATCATTTAGATTATGCCATGTCATTCATATGTCATGGCATTCATTCACATGCCATGTCATCTAGATTATGCCATGTTATTCAAATTTTGCCATGTCATATGCCATGTCATTCATTCATGCGTCATTTAGAGTTTGCCATGTCAAGCATGCCATCTCATTTATTTTTTAGGCTATATCATTTAGATTTTGTCATATCATTCTTATGCCATGTCTTTGATTCATATGCCATGCCATTCATTTTTTTTGGCTATGTCATTTAAATTTTGTCATGTTATAATAAATTGCTTGCCATGCCATGTTAATTATGCATGTTATATATTCATGTTTTAATGATAATTTATATATTCGTGATCATTTAAATTTTTTAAAATTGATTTTTTTTATATAAATAAGGCAATATCCCCGAGTTAATATAATTCATGGATCCTCTTTCGGGTTGCCGGGGAGTCTTCATCAATCATTATTAACGAAGGAATACCCTTCTAAAAAGAGGATGATTCAGAGAATTTTCAAAATAAATAAAAATTCTATATTTTGCCGTTTTGTCGGGGAATATAGAGAATTTTTGCAATAACAAATTCCGGATTATTTTCGAACAAAAATAGGATTGTTTTAAAATAGGAATTATTTTTAAATGCCAGATCTAAAACCGACGTTTCACCGAGACTCGAGATAACACATGACTAATAAGGTACCGTTTTATACGGGCGTTGTGGGGGTGCTAATCCTTCCCCGCGTGTAACCGACTCCCGAATCCACACTTGTTTTCTCTGGTTCAAAGAGCAGACTTCGAAATTGGTTTTAAAATGTTTTCATTAATTTTAAAATATTTTTCAAAATCGATTTTAATAGGTGGTCGATCACACCTAGCCAAAAAAGATTGGTGGCGACTCCATTTCTTTTTCGAGGTCGTTATCACACCCTCAACCTTTATTTCAAGAGGAATTAAGTCGTCTTTTCCTCTAATTTTTCCAACGTCACACTCTTGACGAATGGCCAATGTCCCACGACGGGGCAATTTTTTGGACACTTTTTTAAGGTTGCGACAAATAGAATATATTATTTGACAGATCATGCACGTACAAAATGAATAAAAAATATTAACTTTCTAATCATCATCATTCTCATCGTTCTCATCAGCATCATTGTCATCACTGTCATCATAATCTCCTTCTACATCTTCATCTTCTTCTTCTTCATTTTCGTCATCATTTTCTCCTTCATTTGTTCTCAGAACATTAATGTTTACTTCTTCGAAATCACCATGAACCAAAAGTCGAGGATTGTCAAGATATCTTGAATGTGTTACAATGGTGGGAGTAGGCACATCCATTTGTTGATAAACCTCTTCGTTTAGATCAATTATTTTTCCTGCACGAGATCCAATGTCAAACCTACTCCTAGCCTTTGTTTTGAACACAGCCCACCAATCTCGACGTTCTCTTCTATTCGATGGATAAGAATTGTAGTACACTTGTTGACATTGATGAGCTAAAACAAAAGGTTCATTACTAGCAAGTATTGACCTGTACTTTATTTCAACAAGCCCATTATGAGGATCAACCCAAATTCTTTTATCTGTATCAAACCATCGACATTTAAAAAGAACGACCCGATTTCCCACACCAAAATACTCTAACTCAACAATATCTAACAATAGTCCATAAAAGTTATGCGAAAAATCGTTATAACAGTCGTCTTTCACGCATACACCGCTATTCATGGTTTTTCGATTTTGTCCATAATATAATGTATGGAACTTGAAACCATTAACAAAATATCCAGAATAACACCAACCCATACGTCTTGGACCTTGAGATAACTCAATTATATAAGAGTTATGTTGAACTGAACCTTGCTGAACCTATGAACAATAACGGAAAACAATATGACATTTAATATTAAATTGTATCAAACAATAGCGGACCATACAATAATGACTGCAACTTACATAGTCTTTAAACCATTTTGTAAATCTAGCTGCACGGACTTTCTCCAACTCTCCATCACTAATGTTCAATGCATCGATTTTCACTATCTCATCAAACACCCTAAAAATGAATGGGTACATAATGAGTTACACTATATTTATTACATAACGTAATGTCTAAATATAAAAGTAAACAACAGTAAATCTCTTACTCAATATAAGGTATGACTTCCTCGCAATTCATTAATACATATAATTCAGCAGCATCGTACTCATCGTGCTCTAAGTAACGAGCCTTTGTTTTTTTCAGACCAAAAGATCTCCCTTCATATGTGAAAATTGAGAGTCATCCTATTGGATCGACATCTCCTCCATCATCATTTCGGGGCACCCGAGTAAATATTGTTTCAACATTTGGTTCAAAATATAAGGCGCAGAACGATGAAATTTCTTCCATTATATACGTCTCAGCTATTGACCCTTCCACACATGCAAGATTTTTCACTTTTCTCTTTAGATGATGTAAAAATCTAAGAATCATAAACGAATAATAAATTAGCAAATGTTTAATTCAATAAAGTAAATAATCAAAAAGATTACATACATCCTTTATTAATTAGCTTTCGAATGGATACATCCATCGATAATGGACTTGTCCACCAACTTTTTTTTAATAAGGTAGATGAATAGGCAAATGTTCCATTGAATCAAAAAATGCTGGAGGAAATTTTTTTTCAACTTGCAAATGGTCTCAACAATATTGGTTTCCAAGAACTCCATCTGGTCCACATGAATTTTTGTAGAGCATAAGTCTTTGAAAAAATGAGATAGCTCCGTAATTGCATACCAAATTGCGAATCTCGAAACACAATTGGAAGCAATCGCTGCATAAAAATATGACAATCATGACTTTTCATGCCATAAAACCTCTCATCAGCCACATTTGCACAACGACCAATATTCGAGACAAATCCATCAGAAAGTCGTAATTGTTTTACCCATGCACAAACTCTTTTTTATCTTTCCTGTTTAATGTGTAACTGGTTTTAGGCTTGTACGTTTTTCCATTGTTTTCCACCAATTCTAATTCCGACCGTCTGCAAAGCAACGCTAAATCCATTCTAGCCTTTATATTGTTTTTTTTGTTTTGCCCTTGACATCCATCATTGTGTTGAACACATTATCAAACACATTTTTCTCAATATGCATCACATCCAAATTATGCCGATTGAGATTGGTATGCTAATAAGGTAACTCCCAAAAAATACTCTTTTTCGTCCAATTGTGACATTCTCCGAATCCAATCAACTTCTGTTTATATAACTTACTCTCAAATGTGATACTCGGAATACAATATATCCTTTCCAGAATTGTCTCACCGGATAATCGCTGAATTAGAAAGTCATGCTCAAGTCTTCGACAAAATTTATCTTTTTGTCTTCTAAAATGATGATTTAAAGGCAAGAAATGTCGATGACAATAAATTTAAAAAAAAAATGGTTTCTTGCCATAATGCAATCTGAAAGACTTAACTTCTTCCATACAATAAGGACAAGCCAATCGTCCGTGTGTGCTCCATCCTGATAACATGCCGTAAGTAGGGAAGTCATTAATCGTCCATAATAATGCATCTCTTAATATAAAATTTTCTTTCCTATACCAATCATAAGTCGGAACACCATGATTCCACAATAATTTCAACTCATCTATCAATGGTCTGAGAAAAACATCAATATTCTATGATGGACTATTCGGACTCGAAATTACCATATTAAAAAGCAAATATGGTTGCTTCATACACATCCATGGTGTCAAATTATATACACAAAGTATTACCGGTCAACAAGAGTACGGTTTCGCTCCATGAGTAAACGGACAAAACCCATTTGCACACAAATCCAATCTGACATTTCGAGATTCCACTGCAAAAGAAGGATGAGTACAATTGAACTCTTGCTAAGCTTCACCATCAACAGGGTGACTCAACACTCCATCATCCCTTCGGTTATGCGCATGCCATGTCATATTCTCAGTTGTTACCGTTGACATATATAATCTTTGAAGTTTTGGAATCAATGGCAAATAATGGAGAATCTTATAAGGAATTCTCTTCGACTTTCTAACACTTGAATTGCTTGGTTTATAATGAGGATGGCCACATACGGAACATAATTCTAAGTGGACCGAGTCGTTATAAAACAACATGCAATTGTTCTTGCATGCATGTATCTTCTGATAGTGAAGTCCAAATTTGGCCATCTTTTTCTTCATTCGGTAAAAAATATCAGGTAAATTATCACTTTCTCGCAACATCCCTTTTATCATAATCATCAAACGATTGAAACACGACTAGCTCATGTTAAATTCAGACTTCACATTTAACAGTTGTGACACAGCAGATAAAGTTGTGTTTTTTGTACATCCTAACCACAACGATTCATCTGCTTCATTCAACAAGGAATAAAAGTTTCTTGAACTTCAATTCGATTGATCATCTTGAACCATTGTCTCATCAACATTGTAATTACTACCTAACTTGAGATTCGGATTTAGAGCATCCATAACCATTCTAGCATAAGGATTATCTCTTTCAATGTCACTTCTCGTCTCCACTTCATCATTATGCATCCATGATGACTTTCACTATGTGCATCCCAAGTATAATAATTCTCCTTAAACCCTCTATAATACAAGTGCTTACGCACATCATCAATTTTTGCAAACCGATTATTCTGACACTTTACACAAGGGCATCTAATTCTATTGTCCTTTACGTACTCGCTGTGAGCATATGCAAAACCTACGAATTCTTCAACTCCATTCAAATACTCATTACTAATATATTAAGAGTCGTCCAACCTTTTATACATTCAAGATTTATCGAGCTCCATTGTCTAAGTCTAAGTAAGCTATCAACAATACAATAACACAATAAACACAAAGACAAAATAAACAGAATAATACAATAAACACAATAACACAAGAATCACAATAATACATTATATAATTTCATAACTAAGTACATTTTATAAAATTTCATAATAAACATATTATACAATTTCATCATAAACAATAACAAATATTTTTTACAAAACATATTAAATTTAACAAATATATATTTACAAAACATAATTTAACAAATATATTTTAACAAAACATATTTTTTTAAATAACAAATATATTTTTACAATAATAATAACAAATAATTTAATAAATCACAAATAATTTAACAAATATATTTTTATAAAACATTAAAAAAAAACAATAACAATAACAAATATATTTTTACAATAACAATAACAAATATTAAAAATTAACAAATATTAACAAATATATTTTTCAAATAACAAAAATTAAAAATAATAATAAAAATAACAAATATTAACAAATAACAATAACAACCACAATATCTAACAAATATTAACAAATAATTTATTACAATTAGAATAACATAAATCTTTATGATGAGAGAAGAGAAGAGAAAAGAGAGAAGTACCAGAAATTACCGTGGACGGACAGCTTCAGGGACGGCGAGGGCGATTGCGGGGTCGAACGGCGACGGCTACGGTGGCGGCGGGGGCGACCAGCGGACTGGTGATCTGGCCTAGTTCGACGGTGAGGGGATGAGAGAAAGAGAGAAAAAGAGAAAAATAAAGAAAATAAAGAAGAAGAGAAGGAGGGAAAGAGGGAAAGTCTCGGGCATATTAATTATGTCCGAGTCTTTTATCGACGGAAATAGGTATTATCGACGGATTTTTCGTCGGTAAAACATTACTGACGAAATATTCGTCGGTAATACATTACCGACGAAAAATCCGTCGTTAATACTTTTTTCCAATTAATTTTATTAATTTTATTTTTTTAAAACCTTTTTTATTTTTTATTTTCTACTTTAAAAAAAAAGTCGGTATTTTTTTCCTACGGAATTTTTCGTCGGTAAAAAAAAATTCTGTCGGTAAAAATTTGGCGAGAAAGAATTAAATTTGTGCTAAAGTTTTATCGACGGACTTTACCGACAAAATTATTTGGTCGTTAATAGTCCGTCGCTAATACAGAATTTCCGTCGGTAATATTAAAAGTTTCCGTCGGTAATTGTCAAAAACATTACCGACAGAATTTCGTCGATAATTATTCCGTCGGTAAATCGTTGTTCTCTTGTAGTGAATGTGGATGGCCCATATTATTGAGCTGTGGACGGTCTTGAAAAATCAATATCATTTTTTCTTAGGTAAATGCAATTTATTTTATTTAAATTATTTTAAAAAAAACTAAATTAATTACATTTATTTTATTATTATTTACCTTAAATCACTCTTAATTAAATTCATATATAAGGTATTATATGTCCACTAATAAATGTCTTTGATTTAATATCATTTTAATTTAAAAAATTAATTAATTTACAAAAATTTATACCTAAACCCTTCTAATTAATCTAAACCGTATATTTATGGTTAAAAACTGGAACATGTCTAGTTGACTTTGTTCATATATGAAAAGTATTATATTGATTATATACATTTGGTAAACTTGATTTATTGTCATTTGTCAATTTATGAAAAATATTGATTGTCAATAGATAATCCCTTAATTGTAGGCATTGTGTTGCCAATTGCAAAATTAATATTATTTATAGATTTCTTTTTCAATTTTAATAATCAAATATCTTTCACTACTTACGATAAATAAACCATTTTAGGTTTCATGAAAAACTAATAAACACATCCTTTTATATTTTTTTGATCGAAACATCCTTTTATATTTATATCAATAATGCATGTTTTTCTTCTTTTTATGCTAGCTCTTTTAGTCGTTTGAATTTATATAGAGCAGTTAATAACAATTTGTTAAATACTGTATTATGATAGTTTTACTGATTTGCTGATCACTAAGTTTCATGGAGGTATATTATACTTAATTATTATTATTTTTGTCTCCCGATGAATTTTTTTTATATATGTTATGATTGATTTTTTTAAATGTTATATATTGCTTTTTGATTTCTTATATGTACTCTTAATATCTTTTCGCTTTAAAGTTTTTTTAGTATTATTGTTAGCGATCTTGACTGAGATCTTTTAATTCTGCAATCTTAATAATATGTGCTTTATATTTGAATGAAATATTTAGATTTCCTTTAGTTGATGATTTTGTTATTTTTTTTTTTTTTCAATAAAAAGTGAAAAGCAAAAAATTTAACTAAAAACAAGGGATAGAAAGAAAATTCGGTGGCACATATAATAGTTAATACTACAAGATTAGGTTGTGATTTTTTAAGTTTCCTCATTTAAAAAATATATATTTTTACTTTTCATTGGACAATTATTTGTTGAAAATATCTATTGAACAATTAAGTCCTAAAATTAATATTGATTTTCATATCAACATATTTCATTTTTTTTATTTAAAGATATACGTAGACTTAATACTTAATAGTTCAATAATTTATTTGAAATTAGATAAATCAAATTCTAATTTTGATGGACAAGGATCTTTTCCACTATTAAAAATAGTGGAGATCTCCTTTGCTTTTATTACCAAGTTACACATGTATATTTGCAAACCAAGGGTTGAAAATTTTTCACGTCATTCTTTCTTTCTTTAAAAAAAAAAATGCAATTCATCATATCAACTGACATCATAGGCTTCTTCTTTCTCTCTATTTCCAATTTGTCTATATTTCTATTTATTTATTTCCCCCATACCAAAATTTCATCCTTCAATTGTTTGTGCTTGAAATCCTGTTAAAAAATTTAAGCTATTAAATTAAATAGCTTTTAATTAATTGTGTCACTTTATAATAAAAAGATATCTACTATTTTTTAATAGTGGAGAGAAACCTTTTTCAATTTTGATTGAAAACATACTAATTAAATTAATATTTATAAAAATAATAATTTCCCATGATTTTTTTGTCGAAATCTATGTGTTGTATTTTTATAGGTTAAAAGATAAAAAAATTTCAAGTGTATTATTAAATTATAGTTTTATATGACATAAAAGTAAAATGTGCATATTAAACTATTAGATTTATAAATATAAATATGTTTACCACCATTAATGAAATTAAATTTCAATTATATTATCATGAATAATTTTTATTTGATCTAAATTATAAATACATTATTATTTTCAAAATAAAATATATTTAATTTTTAAACAATATTATATAAATGTAACAAAAAATATAATTGATTTGTTCATGCACAGGTTTAAAACTAGTAATTAATAAGAGCGGGACGAAACGGATGGAGCGTTTACATAGCATTAATGAAAGTGGAGGTGATACTAATATTTTAACATTCATGCAAGAACAGATTGAAAATGAATAAAGACAATTTTCGTTTTCACTCTACTCTCTTACCATCCTGGGATCAACCCATTATAAGTAATTCCTCGAAATGGTTTACAAAATGAAATCCAAGAGTTTCAATATATAACTAAAAATTAAGAAATATGGATGAATAATATATTTAAGTAGACATCGTAGATTTAAAATTTAACACTTCAAGTTTATATATGTAACAGATAATTAAGTTACATTTCATTACAAATTCCAAATAACAATTGGTATTAAAATATATATATATATATATATAGCATTTCATAACAATAAAAAAAAAAAAAAGTTTGAACATTTTCATTTGGGAACATTTACAAGATTAGACTTGTTCAAAGGTCGGACTACCCGCTTAAGTCTGAAGGTCCATACAATATTTGAGAGGGCTTGGACAACAATATTAGGCTCGAAAAATAGGTTTGGGCAAAAAAATGAGGCCCGTTTAAAAAATGGGCCGGACCTTGACTCTAACATTCAAGGTCCGAGCCCGGCCCAACCCGTTTTTCAATTAAATAATATATTATTTTTATTTTTATAGATATTATATAATTTAGGTCATATAAAGATTAAATATATATAGTATTATAGTGTAAATATTAAAAAATATATTAAGTTGTCCATGTTTAAGAACTTAATAAAAGAAAAAAATTAAATTATTAAAAATTAAATAAAAAATAATATATATATATATATATATTTTTATTTTTTTAGGAAAAAAAAAAGAAAAATATGAGCGGATTTAGACTATTCATTTACAAATATGGGCGGGCTTAGACCGGGAGAAACCGAACTTAAACAAGCATATATGATATTAATATCATATATAAACCCGGCCGAACCTGATCCAACTCATGGACACCTCTATTAAGGATCCTATTGAATTTCCACAGCTGGGTCATTTAGTACTAGTAGAGATAAGGCTAAGAAGCCTAGAGGGTTCATCCCGTAAGGCAGGAAAAAAGGGCCCAAACTGAGCAAAAAGTGCTCTACTTTTTTCAGTTAAGTCATCAAATAAGATACAATATGAAAAAATAATATAAATAAAATACAAATATATAAATATATAATAATTTAAATATAATTATAATATGAACAAAATACAAATAAATAAACTATTATAAGCAACCTATTCATTAGGAGGGGACCATTCTATTTTGACAACAAGCCCAGATATAATTTGTCGCCATTGTCCTTATTTTGGCCCAAACTTGTTTTATTTGTACACTAAAATTAAAAGAGAAGACTCGGAGAAGAGTTACTTAAAAACTTAATTTTAGTGTTGTTCTCTTTCAACTTTGTTTGTACATAAAAATTGAAGAATGTAAACGCAATTTCTCAAAAACATGTGTTTGATGGGCAAATATTATTTGTCTCATATGTTTTTCCAACCTTATCTACAAATTCTTCATTAGCCGAACTTGAATATCTTATTTATGAATTAATTGATCTTTTTTCGAATTCGGTAAATATTTATTATTAAATTTAGAACAAGTATATTGCTAATTTTTTATAGTGGAGTTTGGGAGGGAGGATTTTAATTTAGAATTTTCTTTTAAACTATAAAATATGTGAAGAATTATAATGTTTCTAGTTCAATTTCCTTTATTGATAGAAAAGTAGTAATGTTTTTAACTTTTTATTACATGTAATATTCAGTTATTATAGAATGAAAAGATAACCTCTTTCATTTCAAATTTTAGTCCCTCCATAGATGAATTTGAACTCAAATATTTAAAATAAAATTTGAAACTCTATCTATTAGAGTATTCTTTTGAAACAATAGAAAATGTAATTTACTATTTCAAAAGGGAAAAAAAATTATTTAAAATTATTTATTAAAAAAAAAAAAACTTTAGGATAGGATGATCCTGATTGCATTTAAGCCCAAAAATTACTTGTGAAGCCCAAGATAGTAGGTTCATGTGGCCCTCTATAGAGGAAGAGGCCTATGGAAATTGGAAAGCGACCATACCTTTCTTAGTTTTTCCCTAATACTAACCGAAAAAACTCCAAATTTCTTAAACAAGTTGCATTTAAGCCCAAATTTTTTTGTTTTGGTGGAGAATAATATTTAAAAAATGGGTAATTTTTTTGAATGGGTTTTTTATTTTTTATGATGAGAAAATATATATACTCTTCATTTTATATTTTGTAATGATTTTATTTATTTTTTGTAAATTCATCAATTAAGTTGGTGTTATTTTCGTGACATCAATTCAGTTAAATACTTTAGATTTATTAGAATTTTAAATACTCACTATATGAGTTAAAAAAATATTTTAAAAAAGAAAAATTGTGTTTTAAAAAAAATATTAAAAAAATGGGTATGTTATTTTAATAGTAAATAAGTAATTTTTTATTAAAAAATTATTATATAAATATTGAATGACATTATTATTATTATTATTTTGTGCTTTCACGAATTGATATCATTTGAATCATGATTCCAATTCAATAAATGAAAATAAAAAAATTCAAACATAATTCTAATATCAAAAGTAAAATGAAAATATTTATATCTTTCAAAATTTTATATACATATAAAACTGACACGTTTCATACTATTACCCTACTGTCACTGACGATTTTCCTATGCTTCTCTTTTTGCAGTTTTGATCCAAAATCCAAAATCCAATACCAAAACCATATTTGATATTGGATAAATCTAAAAACTTTCAATAGTCAAATAATTATTAATAATTTAATGGATAAGAGTTATTTAAAAAAATTAAAAAATTAAAAATTGTTAAAAAAAATATTGTAAAGATAAAATTATTTTTAATAAAAAAAATCTCATTTTTTTTCTTTTATTAAAAAAATATTATTTTTTAAAATTTTTAATTAAAATAAATTTAAAAAATAAAATATTTAAATATTTATTTTTTAAAATTTTAAAAAATAAAAATATTAATTTTATTATTTAATATTTTTAATTAAAAAGTAAATTAAAAATTTTATATTTTTAAATTAAAAAAATTTATTTTCAAAAAGTTTATATTTTAATTAAAAAAAATAAATTAAAAAATATAAGAAGAGAAAATTATTTTATCAAGTGTTATTTTATTTTTACAAATTTCATTTTAATAATTTTTTTATTTTTTATTATTTTTTCAAATAATTTTTATTTATTATATTTTTTAACAATTATTATATTATTAATAGTATGTTTTTCAAATTTACCCTTTGATATTACTATCAGTCTATCACCAAACTTACCCTATTTGCACGCGCCAAAAATTTTCTTATCTAGTAAGTGATTTGATTGATGAAAAATGTTAGACACTGATTATAATATTTATAAAAAATAATATAATAAATGTATTATTTTTTTTAATTTAGTAAAAGTAATATATTAAATACAAAAAAGAAAAATTTGAAATGGTTAATTAATAATTCTTAATTAGTATCTATAGATACCGATTAAGCGGACTCTTAATTTATTTAGGTTAAAATATTTAAAAAATTCTGAATTATTTAAAATAACTTCTTATATTTTATTATGTCGAAAATATACTTTTATATTTTTATTTATATTCAAATAAGATTTTATCTTAAATAAAATTTTATTTTATATTAAAATTTTATTTAGATATAAATGAAAATTTAAAATTTTATTTGATACAAATTAAAAATCAACTATTTTATTTGGATGCAATAAAAATTTAAAATTTTACTTAAATAGAATGATAAACTCCAAGTGCTTTTTTATTATGTTAACCGTTTATTTAATTGGAAAAATATTATATTAATTACACATAAAAATATATAAATAAATAAATTGTCATTAAATTTATTATTTTCGGTAAACGTATTAAGTAGTAAGATATTGTTGGTCAGTCTATCAAACAAGATAGCATTATTCTTTTAATTTAGTTTACAAAATAAATAAAATTAAGTCCAACTATAAATCCTAACTTATTTTATAATTTGGTACCATAAGTTAACAGTTAAAATAATATTTGTACATCCAAAATAATTTAAATTATTGAAATATAATAACTTTTTGATTTGTTGTCATAATTTTGTTGAGTTAAAAATACACAAAAAAGAAATACTAATCCTTCCCTTTTATCTTTATTTGATTTTATATAGAAATTAAAAGAAATTTAGTCCATTATTCATCATTATTTTGAAATTTTAAAATCAATAAAAAATGAATGAAACTTATATAAAAAATGAATGAAACTTATACAAAAAAATGTCTCCAGGGCTCCAGGCAAACCCCCCCCCCCCAAAAAAAACGAACACACACCCATAATTATTAACCTCGACAAGTGTACCCTACAACCCTATCACTCCTACATTTCAACTAGATCTGCGCTGTAATACAATATCACCCACGGGCTTGTACTTTTCACTCCATTTTCTCATGCAACGCGTCCCCCAAGCTAAGAGTAAGAAAAAAACTATGTGCGTGGAATTCACTGAAAAGAGTGAAGAAGGGAGTAATAATGGCAGAGGAAGAGATTAGATATAATGGGGGATTGTGATTTGAGGCAGAGTGTTTATGAGAACGCGCCGTCTTTCTTTCTCTTTTCCATTTTTGTGTGAAAGAAATGGTTAGGCGTTGGGTGTAGTGGGAGAGAAAAAGAGGGTTTGTATTCTGATCGTCTGTCTCCACTTTGTCGCTCCACTGTTTTCTAGATCCTACTCCCCTTCTTCTGCTGCCACTCCCTTCCCACCCCTTTGCTTTGCTTTGCTTTGCTTGTTTTCCCCCAAATTCTAAATTTCATCATTTATGTTTTCGTGTTGTATTTATATATTTTTTATTATAATTATATTTAAAATATTTTATATTAATATAATTTTTGACATATTATATAATTTTTGACATATTAATATATTCATGTCATATTAAAATTTTTGTATTCGTGTCGTATTATTTTTTTGTGTCGTATCATATTTTATGTTGTTTTTTAATTATTTTGTTTGTATTGTGTTGTCGTGTCAAATATTGTTAAGATTAGGGGTGTAAATGAGACACTGGTGCTCGCAAGCTATTCGAGTTCGGCTCGAAAAAAACTCGAATTCGATTCGGTCATTATCGAGCCGAGCTCGAGCTCGAGCAGCTCGAGCTATCGAGCGAGCCGAATTCGAGTATCTCAATACTCGACTCGAGCGGCTCGCGAGCCTAATCGAGCTTTTGATTTTATAATATATATTTTTATAATAATTTACTATATTACCCTTAATGTATATATATATATATATTAAGGGTAATATAGTAAATTAATATAAATATATATATATATATCCTTAAAACCCTAAAACTTAATAAATTTTTTCACTCACCCTCACCCTCACTCTCAGCCGCTCCTTACCCTCACCCTCACCCAAGTCTTCAGCTGAATCCAAAGAAACTTGGGCAGAATCCATCAGCAGAATCCAAAGAAACTGGTTCTTCACCCAAGTCTTCAGCTTCAACTTCATCATCTTATAGGATTATGAACTTGGGCATATGGAGTCAGCTGGTTTTGGCAGTCTTAGGTGGCTCGGTCCTGTTCTTCTAAGATAGGACTTCTTTGAGTCTATTCTCGATTTACTTTGATTTTTAAAACCATTTTTTCATTTATATGTTATTGAGATTATGTGTTCAGAATGTGAGTTCTTGTGTTACAGTTACTATTTCAATTTAAATGGCATTTTTGCCTGAATATCTGTTTTTCAAAAAAAAAAAAAAACCTTAATAATAAATATCTTGAGATTACAACCTATGCCTCTTCCTTTGAATATTTCCAGCCGTGATGATGCCGCACAATATGGAATTAGTGATATTTTACATGTTTCTTCTGCAGCAGCACATGCTACTGTATGGTGGTGAAACGAGCTCGAGCTCGAGTACATAAATTGAGTAAACGAGCTTTATCGAGCCGAGCTTGAATAGTTCGATTATATCTCGAGCCGAGCTCGAGCTTGAAAAATGGTATTCGGTCGAGCTCGAGCCGAGTTTCGAGCAGCGAGTTTCGAGTCGAGCTCGAGCTCGAGCAGCTCACTATTCGAGCTCGGCTCGACTCGATTACAGCCCTAGTTAAGATCCAATTTGAAAACAAACAAGATCACTGTTCAGTGTAGTTGGATAACTTTTTTGCCTCAACAGCACTGAAGTTACCCTTTGGATAATAGAGACCAGTACGATCTCACCGTGCTGACCCCTTTTTTTCCAATGGAGCATGAATGCTCCAGTGGAAGAAAATGTCACTGGATGATCTTTTACTAGTTTAACCTTTTATGGTTATTTTTTTATTTTTTATATAATAAATTTTATTATTATGTAATAAATATATATTTTATTTTTATATACTAATTTAATAAATATATAAATTTTATTATTATAAAATTAATATGAATTAATTGGAAATAAATAATTACATGAATAATAAAAACTAAATACAAAAATATTATTTGATATAATTTTGTAATTTTTATTAATAAAATTATTATTTGATATAAATATAATTTTAATTATTTATTAATTTTATAAATGTCAAATAAACTAAAAATTTTATTATATATATATATATATATACATATTTTAATCTAATGTTCTTAATGATCATTTTATCTTCTTACTACAATAAATCTCACCACCACCGTTGCTTTTGAATCTAATTGGTTTTAATCTCACCGCTACAGTAATTAATCTTACCTCTACCGTTGTTTTTAATCTCACCGTCTATCCAAATGGAGCCTAAGACTCTATTTGGATGGGCGGTAAGATTAAAAACAGCAGTGGAGGTGAGATTAGTTATTGTAACGGTGAGATTTGGTACTATAGCGATGACATTAAAATCAGTGTTTGGATGTAAACGCAGCGGTGGCGGTGAGGTGAAATGTAGTGAAAAGAGAAAATGATCATTAGGGACATTAGATTAAAAATTGTATATAATGAAAATTTTAGATTATTTGATATTTATAAAATTAATAAATACTTAAAAGTTATTAAATTATATTTATGTCAAATAATAATTTTATTAATAAAATGATAGTAATATATATACTGTAATATTTTTTTCTTTATTATTGATGTAGTTAATTATGTTTTATTTAAATGAATATTTACATTAATCTAAGAGTGTATTGGTAAATTATTTTTATGTATATTTTAATAATATTTAAATTTTAATAATATTATTTTATATATTTACTTAAACATTTTAATTAGTTAATTAATTAAAAATATTTATTACATTAAATGAATAAATAAATTTTGCAATAAATTAGTTAATAATTAATTAACTAATTATTATATAATAAATAAATTTATTTATTTGGATAATTTTTAGAAAATAAAATATTAGGGTTGTGTGATTAATGGTATTTTAGAAAATAAAACAAATGCTTAGGAATAGAAATGAAAAAAAAAAAAAATTTAAAAATTGTTCAACGGAGGGTCCAATAAGTCACTGGACCCTCTACCTTCAGCCCAAAAAAACAAGGATCGGTGGGCCAATCTCACCATTAAAGTGTTATCCAAACACTAATAAATGGTGAGATTGGACCCAAAATCAATACAAATGCACTGAATTGGAAATTCAGTACCTTCCAAATAAACCCTAAATCAATCCAATTCCACCTCAATTTTTTTAATTATTAAATTATTTTTAAATATAACTTGTTATATAATTTCAATGAATATATATTAAAAATGTGCACATCCATTATGTAAAAAATAAAATGGGGATCGGGACCTTGAATTTCTACACACAAAAAAAACCATGTTTTTTTTTTATAAAAAAGTTACATACATTAGTTTCTTAAGTAATTTTTTCAAAAAATATTACATAAAAAATTTAAAAGATAGTAATATCCTATTTTATTATTTATTATTATATATTTATTTAATTTTTTATACATTTATCAATTAATTTGGTGTCACTTAATTCGTGATATTAAATTCAATTGATCCTTTCATAATTAGAATTAATTTAACATTGCTATTGGGAAAATCTTGAGTTGGAAAAAAATATGTTTAAAAACTGTGATGAAAAAATTTGGTTTAAATTTTTTGAAGTGTTTAATATTAGTATGAAAAAATGTTGAGAGAAATTGAAATATAAAAAAAAATATATGTTTAAAATAATAAAAATTTAGAGATGTGAGAATAATAAAATTATTTTACTCAAAAGCTAGCTTCTAAACCAAAAGAGCACAATTTTTTTTTTCTTTTGTTTGAGTTGCCAAATTATAATTTTAATCGCAAAACTATATTTTGTTATCCATTTAACATTATGATTGCGGTAAAACGTAACTTTTAATCTCAAAAGTTGTACCAACAACAATATTAAACATACCTTAGTATAAAAAATTCACAATATAATAGTTATTTCATATAAATCTCTCCGGTTTGCAAAACAATCCCTACATCTTAGAGGTGTCCATGGGCCGGGCTGCAGCTGGGGAAATTTTTTTCCCTTGCCCAAGCCCATTTCGGGCCGGGCCTGAGTCAATCAGTAAGTCCGTTTTACTATTCATAAATTATTAAAATATTATTTTTATATTAATATTTTTATATTGCCCAAGTCCATTTCGGGCCGGGCCGGGCTTGAATTACAAAAATCTTGTCCAGATCCGACCTAATAAAGATCGAACCAATCAGGCCGAGCTGACTACCCGACCCGTGGACAAGACTACTCCCTCAATACCTCCCCTTATTTGCACCATCTTCTTTCTCGCTCTTCATTCGGGACTTCAAAATCTGACTAGTGGCTTGGCCCATTCCAATTTCCAAGCATGAATCGAATAATTTGTCTGGGGAAGGGCCCAAGCCCGTCAACCTAGCATATCGTACAGCCCGTAATGGGACCTTGCTAGTACTTACTTGTAGGGTAGCTCACCACTACCCGACCCGAATCTTTCAAATGTTTTCACTTTTCTTTTTGAAAAAAAGTTGAAGTACGAACTTAATCTCTTTACCATATTGAAAAGTTCAATTTACTGCTTGATTCATTGAAAAAAAAAAATTACTGCTTGACCCTTGTTCCTGGATTTAAATGATTAAAACTCTCAATTTTTTTTATTTTTTTTTGAGGATGATCATGCTTCTAAGATAGCATAGGTGATTGAATTTAACAAAAAAATAAAACATTTTGCAATTGTTTTCATCAATAATAGTATATATTTTTTAATAGTTTGACATTTTTGTTCAATCTAATAAAATTATCTAAGTGTTGTAATAATTTTAAGAAATTAGAATTTAAATGGGATAAAATCTCAAAGATTAAAGAGTTAATAATGTTAAGTGATTATATCATTACTGCATGAACAAAATGATACATATATATATAAACAGAATATAAAATATAAAATAAATTCACACTATATAGAACCGAATTTGAATATATATATATATATATATGAACATACAAAAATAATCTATATTGATACTGACTTAATCCGAACAGAAAAGAAACAAAATCGAGTCAAGTTAGAACCTCTCATTTTAAGATAAAATTTGCCTATCTAAAAGGTACTTACAGTTATGATGCAAATCGTCTCTCAGATTTTTTCGATAATCGTTGCAGACGAGAGCACACTCGAAAATGCAACACAGCGAACCAAAAGATGGAACAGTCTCTCTCACAAGACAGTAGACAAAGACGAGAAGGAAGAGATTTTATACTCAGTGAATTAGTAGTTAAAACAGACACTAGACCTCTGTATTTATAGAAATGCAGAGGCCAGTTCAGAAAAGGCATACCAGTTGGATGAAATCTGTTCGATCAGAACAGACATATCAATTAGGATGAACTGGTTCGGTCAGACACAGAACTGAACTAGCGTGTCTTTACCGAAAAGACAAAATTCTTGAAACAGACTGATTGGTTCTGTTTGGTCTTGGATCAAACAAGCATGAATTAATCGGACAGATTTTAGCTTGTTGGTTGGTCGGGCTGGGCAGCAAAAAATTAATTGCTGACCTAAGCCCAAGCCCGGTTCGATCTAGCCCAGTTTTGTGTATGTCCTTACCCACCACAAAACTTGGGTCCCCCTTGGGGCCCAACCCAACATAGAACACTAGCCTATGTAAACAACAAGCTAAAGCCATTCTTTGTTCTATGTGGGATTGTATACCATACACAACTTCAACAAACTTTTTTCCTCTTCAAGTGGGTGTTTATAAGGCCAATTTCCCATTCAATTTTGATATCAATTGTGTACATCATTTTGCAATTGTTTTAATCAATAATAGTATATATTTTTTAATAGTTTGACATTTTTGTTCAATCTAATAAAATTATCTAAGTGTTGCAATAATTTTAAGAAATTAGAATTTAAATGGTATAAAAACTCAAAGATTAAAGAGTTAATAATGTTAAGTGATTATATCATTACTGTATGAACAAAATGATACATATATATATATAAACAGAATATAAAATATAAAATAAATTCACACTATATAGAACCGAATTTGAATATATATATATATATATGAACATACAAAAATAATCTATATTGATACTGACTTAATCCGAACAGAAAAGAAACAAAATCGAGTCAAGTTAGAACATCTCATTTTAAGATAAAATTTGCCTATCTAAAAGGTACTTACAGTTTTGATGCAAATCGTCTTTCAGATTTTTTCGATAATCGTTGCAGACGAGAGCACACTCGAAAATGCAACACAGCGAACCAAAAGATGGAACAGTCTCTCTCACAAGACAATAGACAAAGACGAGAAGGAAGAGATTTTATACTCAGTGAATTAGTAGTTAAAACAGACACTAGACCTCTGTATTTATAGAAATGCAGAGGCCAGTTCAGAAAAGGCATACCAGTTGGATGGAATCTGTTCGATCAGAACAGACATATCAATTGGGATGAACTGGTTCGGTCAGACACAGAACTGAACTAGCGTGTCTTTACCGAAAAGACAAAATTCTTGAAACAGACTGATTGGTTCTGTTTGGTCCTGGATCGAACAAGCATGAATTAATCGGACAGATTTTAGCTTGTTGGTTGGTCTGGTTGGGCAACAAAAAATTAATTGCTGACCTAAGCCCAAGCCCGGTTTGATCCAGCCCAATTTTGTGTATGTCCTCACCCATCACAAAATTTGGGTGTCCCTTGGGGCCCAACCTAACATAGAACACTAACCTATGTAAACAACAAGCTAAAGTCATTCTTTGTTCTATGTGGGATTGTATACCGTAAACAACTTCAACAAACTTTTTTTCTCTTCAAGTGGGTGTTTATGAGGCCAATTTCCCATTCAATTTTAATATCAATTGTGTACATGAATTATACACCGTATATCTACTTACGATAATTTACGTATTGATATACGTATTTTATGTTTATACACAATATAAATTAATTGATATCCAACAAATAAGGCATGAATACGGATGGTAATTGAGTGAGATAAAGGCGGGATTATTTTATTCACTTTCGTCTCATTTTACATTTATAATCATTCCATATTGTTTTATCCCACTATTTTACAAATTATTTTTAATTTAATATTATAAAAATATATATTATAATTTTTTATAAATATAATTTAATATATATAATTCTTTAATATATTTACATAAAGTATATTTATATAATATTAATATATATGGTTTTAATATATATATATATCTATTAAAAATATATAAAATATTTAAAAAATAAAATAATAATATTAAAAAATAAAATAAAAAAATAATTATTTATCAAAAACGTTTCGCGTCATTCTACCTCACTTTTAAAATAAAAATAAGAAACGTGAGTTTTGTTTACTATTAAAGGGAAAAGAACATGAATTTCGCAGAGCTAATAATATCAACATAAAGTGAGGTGAGGTGTAGAGACAGACAATGGTGATGGACAATTGGACATGGTCGGTGATTAATTAATAATAATGGGATTTGGGAGATTATCTAAAAAGTAAAAACAACCTGTTTGCACGTGAGGTGACACAGACAAATTAAAATTTCTGTTATTTCAAAAACAGATTTAATAAACAATCAATTTAATTTATTATTATTATAAATTAAAAAAAGAGAGAGAGTAAGGACCAAGGCTCGAGGAGAAGAGATGAAATGAGATGAGATTTACATTGCATGGTCATCCATCCATCAGCTATTAAAATAAAAGAAATATTAATTAAAATAATATAATATAATTAATGTAAATTTTTTTAAATTAAATAAATAAAATATTTTTTTAAAATTTATAGATATCGATTAATAAAATTTTAAAATAATTATTATTTTATTTTTATAATAAAAAAACTAATAATAGGGGGACAGCCATACCTACCTGCCTACCTAAATCTAGGGAGGTGGCGTGTTGCCTCAGCCTAGCAGTACAAATTGATTGGGCTGGGCTGGGCTCCACCTTAATCTCTTTCCCTCCAATTATTTTCCTTTAGGCCTCCCTAATTACCCCAATAATCCCATTCTCAATTTTAATTTACACTTTACACTATGCATCCGTACTAACTTCTTGGGATTATTTTTTCGTATATAAAAAAAATTATAGAGTTAAAATCTTATTTTTTATTTTTAGAATTTATAAACACATTGAACATTTTTAAGTTAAAATCTCATATTCTAATTGTTAAACTATCTAAACTTGGTCGTTTAGTATCTGAACAAAAAAAATGGTCATTTAGTGTATTTATCTTTATATTTATTATAAAAATTTTAATTCAATTGATTTTATGAATTAAGTGATATCATTTAGTTAAAAAAAATTAACTTAAAAATTAAATTAAGTTAGGATTATCTAAGTATTTTAATTTCTTTGATAAAAGTGAAAAAATCAACTTTATTTATTTTTCTCCATTTAAAAAATTAATACGTATAATTACTTAACTAATTTTTTCTTTCACCTTTTTTTATTTATTTCATCCACAAAATGAGTGTTCATAATCTAATTATATATAAAATCCTGATTGAATTAGTATCACGAGTCATGTAACACTAATTCAATTGAAAAAAAATAAAAAAATCAAATTAAATCTTAAAATCAAATAATAAAATAAAGATATTCATATATTTTTATTTAATATTTTTTTTATAAAATTATATTTTTTAAAAGTTACCTTTTTAAAAAAAAAAAAAATCCATGTCTAAATTTTTCTTAAAAATATACTTTTTTTTTTATGAATTTTTTCTTTACTCATATTATCAATGTGCAAATTTCTATTGTATAATAATGTGAGGAAAGGGGGTAAAAGTTAATTAAAATAATTCATTGATGAAAAAGAGTTGTTATTAATTCTATGCAAATTCTGTTGGGTTATTGAATCCAGATCTCATATTGAGTAATTTAGTTAAGCTAAAAGGAGTGTTCATCCCGCATTGCTTAACTTGGTTAAGTCAAGTAGATCAGGCATCCCACATTGAGTAGTTATGTCAAGCCAAGGAGGATGCTCACCTATAAGTAGGAGTCTTTGCCTTTGAAAGAAATCACCCCACCACCCCCTAAAAGAGTGAGTCTATACACTTAAGTAGAAGTTGTATTATGACTCGTTGGATGGTGAATCAAGTTTGTTTGTAGGAAGGTTTGTAGTTTTATCCATGCAAAAGCTATAATATTTGTAAGAAAGGTTTGTAGCTTTATCCGTGCAAAAGTTACAAGTTAGAATTAATTTTTCTTTAATGAAGAATGTTTATCCCATTGGGATCGTGGACGTATAGGCCAGGAAGGGCTGAATCACGTTAAAAATATTGTGTTCTCTTCTTCCCAAGTGCATGTTATGGGTTATTGCTTGTTATGGGTTGTCATGCTATTCCCAACAACTGGTATCAGAGCTTTTGGTTCGAGGGAGGAGTTGCCTAGAAGCTTTTGGTTCAAGCGAGGAGAGATGTTACCAAGTTTTTTGATTCGAGCGAGAAGAAAAGCTTTGTTCGAGGAAGAAAAGTTGCTGAGTTTCTGCCAAGAGGTAATTAGGACTTTGACTTAAGGAATGATTTGTTCGGTTATTGAGTCCAAGTCCCACATTGAGTAACTTGGTTAAGCTAAAGGGAGTGTTCATCCCACATAACTTAACTTGGTTAAGTCAAGTAGAGCACTCATCCCACATTGAGTAATTATGTCAAGCCAAGGAGGGTGCTCACCTATAAGTAGAAGTCTTGACTTTTGGAAGAAATCACCCCACCACCCCCTAAGGAGGGGAGTCTATATACTTAAGTAGAAGTTGTATTGTGACTCATTGGGTGGCGAGTCAAGTTTGTTTGTAGGAAGGTTTGCAGCTTTATCCGTGCAAAAGCTACAATATTTGTAAGGAGGGTTTGTAGCTTTATCCATGCAAAAGTTACAAGTTTCAATTCTTCCTCAGTGAAGTATGTTTATCCCTTTGGAATTGTGGACATAGGCCAAGAAGGGCTGAACCACGTTAAAAATATTGGAATATCTTTTTCTCTTCTTTTCGAGTACATGTTGTGGGTTATTGCTTGTTATGGGCTGCCAAGCTATTCTCAACAAACTCATGTCACATAACCCGACCAATAGCCATCTAATATTACTCAAAGGATGGGAATATATATATATATATATAATTTTCTGATTCATTGTTAACGTAGTTTTTAAATTTTACAAATATGATTAGCAAGATGACATATAACTCTTAAGACATATTAATTGTTTTTAAAAAAAAAAAAATTAAAAAGAAAGTATGACATGCAGCAAATTTTTAACTTGCATATAAAATAAAAAATTTTAACATGCAGCAAAGTAAATAATAAGTTATTTTTAGTACTATTCAAGTAAATTAATATTAAAATATATATAAATAAATTTAAAATAAATTTTTTAAATAATTAATATAAATTATTGTGAAATTAAATTTAAAAATATACAAATAAAACACTTTTTTAGATATTAATAAACTCACATACAAACATAATATATTCCTATTCAAATATATTTAATGCGAGATATCTATAATATAATTAAGAAAGATAAATAGTTGTTATATCTTCAAATAAATATTATAAAAATATATATTCAATTTTTGCATTAAAAAGCAAAGTTAAGTGATGATATTATTGTGAATAAAAGTGAGTGGATGTTTTAGTAAATTCATTGGCTTTTGTGGTTGCATATTTTTTAAGGTGGAAAAGAGCTTTTCTACGGCAACCCGTTTAAACGCAATGGTAAACAGGCCCTAAATATATTATATCCCTATTATGTTTTCGTATTATGTCTAAAATTATTTATATCCACCAATTATTTTTCATGAAAAATGATCATTTTTCATCATATGAAACGCCCTCTAAAGATTCAAACCCTGATCACCTTTAGACATACACCTTAAATAGGAAGCAAATTGCATTTTTCTGTTAAGGTTACATACAGTTTTTTTGGGTAATAAATGGGGATTGTTGTATTTATTACCAAATATAAATGTTTTTCTAAATTGTTTTTTACAACAATCAAAGTTTATAAATCATGTAGTATACATATGTGTTGAGAAATGGTGTTTGAAAGTTAAAAAACAACTTTTGAAATGAAAACCAACAAAGGGACTCAACTGCCATTTGAAGAAGATTCAAATTCTAAGCTTAAGTGACAAAACTGTTCGAAATTTTGCCTTCTTACAGTCGAATGTCCTGAGGTGGGCAAGCGAATGCCCCGCAGGATTTCAGAGTCTGTTTAAAAATTTTCATTGGACAGTCGAATGACATAGTTCAGGTATTAGAATGTCTTATTTGGAGTTCAAATAAATTTGTCTCTTGGACATGCTACTTCGTTCCAAAAGTAATTGTTTTTCATTTAATTCATAAAGAGTTATTTCAAACACCGATTGAAACTTATAAATACTTTTATTAACGTTCATTTACATCCAATCTCTAAAAAATTATATTATTCTCTCTCACATTCATTTTTTAGTTCATGATTCATGTGTGTTTAAGAAATTCTTGGAATACAATCTTAATTTCTTAATTTTGATATTATATTCTAAAAATAACATTTTTCAAAAATTCATTTGTATGATAACGAGGGAAACTATTATCTAGAAATAAAGCTTTCTAAAAGTATTTGCTTAAGTTTCTTTATTTCATTTATCCATCAATTGCATTACTCGCGATCCATAATATTATATAACAAAATCTTCTTAGGCCTTTGGTAAATGTATCAGAATCTTAAGTAAGGTTTAAAGCAATGATGTCAACTTTTAAAAAATGTTTTGCCTTTCTTTTAAATCTTAAATTATATTAAGACACGACCCATTAAGCATCACTAATATCTTTTTTAATATACCCTTAATTCTCTCAATTTTTATCTAATTAACTCATCTGAGGAGGCACATTACGTGTCTAAATCCTCTCGAATCCGTAACATCTAAAAATCTGTCAACAACTTGCATGTTATCTGAGCTAGTACTCAATTGACAACATCACCAATATTTTGAAGCATCTAATACATACATAAATCTACGATAATTAAGGAAATACACTGTCTGCATAGATTTAATTAAGGAATTATTTGATGAAAAAAATAGATTCTGCTCTCCTTTTAGAAGTGTTTATGGGTCGGATTCAACTTTGATCCAGAGTTAGACTTTGATTTTTTAAGTTTAGGCTCGATTCAATAATATTTTTATATTAATAAATAATATATTTACTAAATATTAACTATAACATAAATGAATGTATTGAGCTAGAGTGCGGACATAAGTTTTCAATATATTCAACGGGTTTGATTAGAAATGGGGGGCGGGCGTGCCTTTGGAAAGAGACTTTGGCACACGCTTAGAACTTAGAAGGCGTGTTTAAGAAAAATAGAGTGAAAGAAGAATTGAATGAACCTTTGAGAGTTGAGTGATGAAGTGATTGGGAGAGGAGACTTAAGGGGAGATTCGGGGCCCCAAATGCCAAGCCGAAGGGTGCTAAAGAGGGGGCCGACGTCGATGAGCTTTTTCTTTGTCTCCCATTCACGTGCCCTAAGCCATCAAGGTTTTTTTTATTTTATTTTATTTAAAAGCAAACCCCACCTAATCTCTGGCCTTAAAGAGCAAAATTCTATCATAACAAAAGCAGAGTGTGCCAAGTTTATCTTCATGTTAATCACATGTTGCTCTTCAATTTCTTTATCCTACTTTATATTTAACACATTCATTGCAAAGGATAACAAAATAAGAGAATAAGAGGTTTTCTTAACGGTAAGGAGGAGATTTTGAAACTTTTAAATCTCAAATTTAAGTCAAATTGATTGCATGTGTCTTTATGTTAATTTGTTTGTTTTATTGATTTTTTCGATGAATGTAATATGTGATATATACGAACTTTGTAATGAAAATTTCTGTTTGTAACTAACCAATAAAAAAAAAAAGTAACAAAATACAAAGACTTTATATGGTATTTATTTAGGCCAATTGAGTATTTTTTTCATATGGTATGTATATTAACTAACTTTTGAAGATTGTGGATTTCAAAAATTTAGATGTGTGATATATTTCTTAAATGAATTAAATAAATATGAGTTGAGGTTAACCATAAATTAAAAAATAAAAAATGATATTTTATTTAGTTCGAAATCCAAATGGGTTGAGCAAATTCTAAGTTATTGCTGTCATGTTAGCTACAATTTTATAATTACATTACTTACTTCTTTTGGTTTAACATGTATAAAGAAATTCCATTTCAAGTTGGTAGCATAATTATTGCTATTAATTAACCTTTATAAATTAAAATATCTAATATAAGTACATAAATTTAATTTCAATGTACAAAAATTTGACTTTGTTGTAGATATGTTAAGCTTGCAAGTTTCTCTTTTACTTCCTCGTGTGTAGGTGCATGAACTCGAAATATTAAAAAAAAAAAAAAAAAGAAAGATGTAAGAGTAATGTAGTAATGTGTGGGGCAAATTTTAAAAATAATTATTATTAAATCCATCTTATTCAACCCATTACTTACTTTCTTGAATTTTATCACTCAAAAGAAATTTTTTTTTTTCAAATGAATTTTACCCCTAAGTTTATGCATTTTCAAATTCAAAGAATTAAGCTCAAGTCTACTTTTTCCAAATAAAATAAATAAACAAATAAAAAGAGAAGGGAGAAAATTTTCAATTCCTAATATATAACCGTACAAATGGAGTACATTATTTTTCCTCCATTGTCTGGCAGAAATAAATCCAAGCTAAAGTCTTCAAAAGTATTTATTGAAATTAAATGGTTTACTTGCGTATATTATTAAACGAAATTATCTTATTTATTGTCAATAAAAAATTTTAAATCTTATAAATAAAATTAATAAATTAATTTAAAAAAAATATGTGTAAATTTTTTATTTCATTCATGAAATTACATTTTTTTATTGTTAATATATTAAAAATAAACTCGTATTATTATATATAAGGTATCAAATCCAATCAAATGAAAATTGTCCACTTGTTTTTTCATAATTAAACCTCTCTACTATTTCTATTTGTACAAAAATAAGTGAAAACTGTTGAATTCAAGCATAAAAAATTTAATAATCTAAAACTAAGACAAATACCTTTAAAAAAAAAAAAAAAAAAAAAGAGAAGAAGAAGAAAGAGTCTTCTCTCTTCTTTACCTTTTCCTTTTGACAAAACCAATCCAAACGACAGAGCAGATCGGATACATGGATTTAATTGAAGAATGAATGAGCTGAGGACCTAGGGTTTTTTTTTTTTTTGGGTAAATATGAAAAACATGCTCTCCATAAAAAAGTATTTGTTAAATGGTATAATAAATAAAAATTATTTGAAAAAAAGAAATAAATAATTAAAAATTATTATAAAAGATATTTTAAAAACAAAATTATCCTTGATAAAAAAACTTTTTCCTCTCTTTTTCTTTTATTTTTTAATTTACTTTTTAATTAAAAAATAAATATTTTTTAATTTTAAAAAATAAATTTTTAAAATTTTTATTTACTTTTTTAATTAAAAAATTTTAAAAAATAAAAATAATATGCCTAAAATTAATTTTTCTTTATTTTTTAAAATTTAAAAAAATATATATTTAAATATTTTATTTTTTAAATTTATTTTTAATTAAAAATTTAAAAAAATAATATTTCCTTAATAAAAAAAAAAGGAAAAATAAATTTTTTCATTAAGGGTAATTTTATTTTTACAATATTTTTTATAATAAATTTTAATGATTAATTTCTTTTTTTGAAATAACTTTTATTTATTAAATAATTTAACAATAATTTTTTATTGAGGACGTGTTTTTCATATTAATTTTTTTTTTGGACTCAATTCAACTCAATGTTTATTAATTAAAAAAAAAAATTGGGTAATAAAGGTGAGTGGGATACACGCACCAATAAACGAGGAGCTAAAGGGATGGGACCCAAACTCTTTTGTTTTTGTAGTTGAAAGAGGAGTGGACGGGAGTGAAAGGAGAGCGAAGATCATACACACATTGTAAGCAACGCAAAACCAAAGAAAAGAAAAGGAAAGGAAAGAAATGTGACGTGTGGTTAAAGTAAACCTCCTAATTTTAGAATTAAATTATATGATATAAAAAAATAATTAAAATAAACATAAAATAATATATGATAAAAAAAATAATATGAATACGATATGAATACATAAATATATTAAAATTTATATAACATAAATTATTAATGTATCAAAATTTATATAAATATATAATTATCTTAAATACGATTATGATCAAAATAATCAGTATCGTAACGATAAACGTACTATTTTTATTCTAGTAATAATATGTATCATTTTGAATTTATCGATATTTTTAAAAATATTTTTTCATATATATATATATATAATCCTAAAAAATATATATTATATGCATATCAAAAATATGCTTCCATTACATTCATAAATATATATTTATATGTAAATATACAATTTTAAATTATAAATATTTAATATCTAAAATTTTAAAATATCAAATTAATAAAATAAATATATAATAAATAATATTAATTAAGTTCAATAGATTAATATAATTATGAAAAAATAAAAATGATTATGATAGAAAATATGAGAAATTGATTTAAAAAATTAAATAAATGAAATTTAAAAAAATTTAAAATCTTGTATCAATCGATACTTGTCGGTACTGATCAGTATTGATCCGTACAGATCGATACAGGTCGGTATAATTGATATAGATCGATATAAAAATTAAAACGGTACAAGATAATACTATTTTGATTTATCTTAAAATCGATACGTATTAATCGATACTAATACGATATTAATTATTTTAATTATGATATATAAAAATACACTAACATTATACGAATAGATAATTTTCGAATCTAGTATAAAGGAGGGCATAAGATAGATAAAATTAGAGAAACTAGAGAACAGAGAACAAAAATCTTTATACCCCTCCTTTTTCTCATCTTTCATAGTTAGTGTGATTATTGGAGAGAGAAAGCAAAGAAAGAGTGAGAGAGGTAGCGAGAGAGGAACCCTTCCTCAGTTTCGCTTTTCTAGGAAGGAAAATCAAATTGAAAGAGTAGTGATAAATAAAAGAAAGAAAAGAAAAGAAGAAGATGATGATGAAGAAGAAGAAGAGAGAGAGGGATTGGAAGCGAAAGGTCGGCAACCAATAACTGCACAAGAGAAAGATAAAGAATATAGAAACAGGAAAAAGTTTCATATATATATATATATATATATATAGTTTTTGTTTCTTGTTACATTAAAAGACTGCAACAGTAGCAGTAGCAGAAGGCCAGTAGTATCAGCTTGGGACTAAAATTTCCTTTTTTTTTTCTTACTCTTTTATTTTATATATATATATATTTAATAATTTGCCTACTTAACCAGAAGGCAACTCAGTCGTCTCTCCCTCTCAAAACCCCATTTTCTTTTTTATAATAAAATCCAAAGCGACAGTAGCAGCAGCTGCTAGTAAGCTAACAGAAAAACACTCGCTTTCTCAGTAGGCAGCAGATTGCAGAAGGCAAACAAGAAAAAACTAGTGCTTGTGCTGCAGCACTAATTGGAGAGCCACCCAACAAACAAGATCTCTCTTTCTAAAACCTTCCCTTTTTTCTTTTTATCTTCTTCTGCTACAATTTCAGAGATTTTGACCCCACCCTTCCCCCATTCTCTCTAACTCATATAACACCCGCATAGATATCTTCTTAGATTTCCCCCTTTCTCCACTTCTACTTTTGTTTTTTTTTTTTTTTTTTATAAATAGAAAACTTAACTTTTACTTTTACTCTTATATATATATATATATATATATATATGTTTTATGTTTGTAAAGATTGAGTTTTTAGCAATCAAAGGAGACATCTTTATATATATAATTTTGTTATTATCATTATCATTGTGGCTACCAGAAGAAGGCAGCTACCGTCAGACTCAGGAGCCATTGCAGATTGGGCAACGTCATCGTCCACAGCGATACGAGCTGGCCCTGATGACCTTTCCCTTGGCTTCAATGCTAACGCTGCCGCCGCGGCTGCTGCTCCCCCTGGATCCACAAACGCTCAATGGCCACCGTCGGCTCGTCCAATCAACTACGGGCTTCCACCTGAATTGGGGATGGTTGGTCTCCGAGATTTCGTCGTTGTTACTCCTGCGTCTTTTAACCATCATCACCGTCACCACCATACTCAAGATCCCATCATGGCAAATGATCAAATCAACGGTACAGATGCTGCCACGGCACTTGGTGTTGGCGTTATCCCACTTCTTACAGCAGCTCCATGTTTAGCTCAACAAAACGTGGAAGACCCTGATTTGTTGAATGATAATGGTCGTAGCAAATTCAGTGGGATGCAGTTATGGCAGAATCTAAATTCTTCTCATTATCTTAAAAAACCATCTTCAGTCCCTGATAACAATAATTCTTCTTCCATGAATTTGATACAAAGCACTGGTGGCGGTGGCATGGGAGGCGGGAGTGGTGGTTCCCGTTCAAGCTCATGGGCCACGTGTCAAGATTGTGGGAACCAAGCTAAGAAAGATTGTACCCATACGAGATGTAGAGCATGTTGTAAAAGTCGGGGTTTTGATTGCCCTACTCACGTGAAGAGCACGTGGGTACCTGCTGCTCGAAGAAGGGAGCGTCAGCTCATGGCGGCTGCAGCTACTACTGCTGGTGCTGGCTCGTCAGGGTCGAATTCTGGGGCTAAGAAACCAAGACTTGTAACATCACAGACTACAACTACTTCTCATACATCAACTTCAAATGCTACTCCTCCTAGAAGCTTTGACTCTAACTCAAGTCATCAATGTTTGTTTTTGTTTCTCTTTCGGTGCTTGTTTTTATAGTTCTTTTTAGCTTCATTTGTTTCTGGATGGAGCCTTAAAAAAGATTGGTTTTTTTATTAGGGTTGTTTTTGAAGGGTGAAATTTGAGTAGGGTTTTTGCTGAATTTTGTGTATGCAGATGCAGGTTTTAAAGAGACATTGCCGAGGCAAGTACGTGCACCGGCGGTATTTAAGTGTGTAAGAGTAACAGCAGTGGAGGATGGTGAGGATGAGTATGCATATGAAGCACATGTTAAGATTGGTGGACATGTGTTCAAAGGGTTCCTTTATGACCAAGGAGTTGAAGGAAGAGATGGGTTTCCTAATATATCTGAATTGCATTTATGTGGTGCTGGGGATCGCGGTAGTAATGGTGGTGGTGGTGGTGGAGGGTGTGGGAGAAATGAGGGGTCTTCGACGTCTCCGGTTCTTGATCCTTCTGAAGTTTATGCAGCAGCCACTGGATGTGGCTTGCTTGGTGGTTCAAATTATGGTAATTCAATAAACTAAGATCTTCTTTCCGAGTTAAAAGTAGTGGATTGATTGATTCGGGGGATGCAATGTAGTCTAATTCGTATTTCTGCTGCCTACTAATTATTAATAGGGTTTTGGTAAATTCTTCTTTTGTAGACTTGTATCCTTAGTAACATATATTTTTCTTTTCTTTTGATTCCAACTGTTTTTGCCCTTTGATTTTTCTTCGTTTTCCATGTCTATTTGCCTTTGAAATTGCACTAAGAGGGTCATGATCATCATTTGTCAACGAGTCTACATTTTCTTACACTATTAGGATATGTTTTGTACTGAATTACTAATCATAGAAAATAAAGGTAAGAAGAAGAGATCCTGCACTAGTAGACAATATTAGTTCTTAAATTTTTTTGATGATAAAACCTGTTTGCTTGAAGTTGTTGCCTTTATTTTCTTCTCTTTTTCCTTTTGTTCATTAGAGTTGTATTTTGCAAAGGTGAAATCTACAGTGTAAAGTGGTTTCCATCATCAAAAGACATTGTGTTATGAACCTTACTTTATGTGTATTTGCACACTATTTAGCTCGTGCAAAGCTTGAGTGACAAATTTCTTATGGACTTTTCTCCATGAAAAAATCATTTATTTTTCTGTTTTTCTTCTCACTTTCTCTCTTTTATCATTCTTTATCATAGCATCCATTATGAGATCTAACATAATATTCCAGTAGCTCTTAGTACTGCTGGTTTAGTTTTTGGTTTGTAATGAACCTGAAGTAAATGTGGAATTCATGATTATCGTGCTGCTTTAGACTTTTGTTTAAGAAGTAGTTGTTGTGTCTCCATCATTCATTGCCAAAGAAGAAAGAGCATTACATGGATGTCGCTGTCGGCCACTTTACTGCTGTGGCATTTCTGCAATGTGTAAAAGGCTGCAATTGCATGCATTCATGAATGCTTGATGTACTTCTTCTGTTATCCTAGTATGAGAAAGGTTACTTACCAAAGTTTCGAACCTAGACTTGTATCTAATCCTTGTATGTTAAATTTTAATCTTTGCCTAATTTTTTGATTGTAGAATATTGATGCTAAGTTCTACGCCCATTGCCCCACCTGTCCCAGGAGACATTGATTTTGTACTTTCATGCACTATAGGATTAATGAAGTGAAATTTCTAATTATATAGCTATTCTTGCATTTTGATTAATTGAATATTTGTTTGTGTTTGTGAATTAGCAATATGCAATGTATAGGATATTTGTGCAATATTCTATCATTATGTGGATTTTCTTCTGGCTTTTATGTGTGTCGCTTGTGAAAACCAGGACCATGGGTGTCGGAGATGTTTGTTTGGCTTCTAATGATACTTTATTCCCTAAGATGCTGCAAATTTATGTAACTTATCTTTTTGGATTATAATATTGTGTATAAATGTTGACTAATGTAGATTAAAATATGATGAGGCATGTATTTAAAATTGTTTTTTGGCTCTTGCTTTCGGCTCATTGGCATGTTGCCCCCCTTTTATGTGTTTGCATATATAATAGTAGTAGGTGGATTCATCATGTGGATTGCATTATCATTCTTTCTTTTTATATTTACCAGTATTTTATGCTACTAATCTAAAATGCTGCATGCCGCATCTAAAACCATGTTTGTTGAGAAAACAGTCTCATTGTTGTTTGAAGCAATTCGTAGCTTTATCAGACACCAAATATCTATGACACATGACAGTATCCACCTCTGCTCTTTTTATTTTGCATTTTGATTCTTTTGGAAATCTAGGGTATATTACTATATTTTATATCCATGTCAAGAATTGACATATGACATGCTTGATCCTTGCTACTTTGTCTGTACGTATGGCTCTCAAGCCGAAGTATCCAAAAAGATGGAATTATTGTTCTAGAAAAAAGGGAAAAATCACATTGGATTACCAGTTTTCCTCACTTACTTGCAAGATCTTATTGCTTACTGGTTGAAGATGTATAATGAATTAAGTTGTTTCTTGTAGATGATGCTGAAAGTGTGAAAGATTTTGCATGTTAGATGATTTATTGATTGGTTTTGCACTATGCATATGTTTCTGGAATATAATATCATCCTAGCTATGATATACAATGGATACAATCCTGCTTCCACTAATTAATTGCATCTTTTAAAATTTCAGGACTTGTCAACTGTGATAGAGATTGGAATCAATCTTACCAGTTCTTTTTATGCTGTTAAAAAGTGATCATCTAGGAAGTGTACCCTTGTTTGAACTATTTCTGACATGTTCTTCACCGCTGATGAAGCATTGAGAAGGAATTAACCATTTTATATTCCTCTCAGATTTCATATTTTTGTAGGAATCCTTTTTGCTTTTCATGCTACTGCACATAGTAAATTATTTATTAAGATTGTCTATTGATCAATTTCTGGTAAGTATATTTATCGATGAAAGCCTGAAAGCATTGGCTTTCATTTTATTTTCCTCTAAATTTTTTATATGATTCATGTTAATCTTCTTTCTCTCCTTATTATTGTGGAAAGAAAATGGCTTAAGAAACTTAAGCTAAAGCTTTTACAAGTTACTTAAAGAGAGTGTATCATTTATTCACCATCTTTTGAGAGTTCAGATGACAAAAGCAAGAAGATTTAGAGTTTTCCACCTTTAAAAGCATAAGTAAAAACAGTAGGAGGTTCTTAGCTTCCTTTTTACACTTGTGAATGCATCAAATTGAAGCATGCATGTACGAGGGTGTCCTTTGTGTGTATATTCTCCCTTCTACTTTCAAATGATCTTTTATCTGGCCTCAAATTTTCTTTTCTTCATTTGTCTCTACATGTCTGTTTGTCTGTTGTTTTTGCCGTCATGCAGCTAGTAATCTGCATCGCTGACATTATTATGATTGGGTTCGATTCTTCTTGAGCTTTTGTATAATCTAAATGAATCATGCATGGACACAGCAGCAGACAGCACATGATGCTAGGATTATCTGCTTCATTTCAACCTGCCAATTGATGATGATGAGTGACACTTTGAATTATTTGGTGATTTGTAATTAATTATAATTGCTCATGCAAACAGTCTTTTTATTTCCCACTCATAAAAATAGTGATAAGTTTTTAAGTGTTGGAATCTGCCATGTTTTTTGTGAATATTGTTAATCAACATGTGCTTTGCATTTAATCTCCTTTGTCTCTAGTTGCATCTTAATGGCATGAGCCTCCCATTGCCTTGTTACTTTTTTTTTTTTTTTGTTGCTAAGCCATTGCCTTGTTACTTATAATGTGCATATCTGATTTGTTTCTTCATGATGATAAGATGATTTCTTTTTCCTGCTTTCGATATGTCTTCTTTATTTCTGTTTTGGTTCCCAATTTATATGCAAAACATATTTAAACATGTAGCAGGTGATTACAGTACTAATAGCTTTCCTGTAATTTACTACTTTTAGGGTCCTTAAAACTCTTCAGAGGTACATTTTATGGGGAATGCCTACTTTTCTTTTGCATGATCTTGTTCGAACAACCAAAACTACTAGAAAACTATATAATTTCAAAGAAATTGAAACCCACTTGATGCTTTGTATGCCTAGAGCTTGGTCAACCCCACAAATGGTTCAGACTTAAAGTTAAATATGTTTAATTGGCGCATGGACCAGGGTCTGCTTGACTATATGCATCTACCTAATCACGGATTATGATTCTTTATTATTGTTGTTATGCACCTATGAGCTATCTAAAAGTACATATGCAAAACTCTTCCCAGTTACAATCTGATAAACCGAAAGGTTGTTTCAGCTAGTGCAGTTTCTTCTTCATTTATTGATTGAGCATCTGTTTTATTCAAAAGAAGGAAGAAAAGAGACACGTAGCGCCTGATGCAGCAGGTGTGGTCAATAGTTTGCAGCAGTACTTCTTGACTGCAGTTTACATCTTGTTAGGGCAATTTCCATTTATGAATGTTGAATCACATTTTTCAAATCTCATGCCCCTTAGAGCATGCAGATGGATAGTTGTTTATTACCCCCATGAGAATGATGGATTGAACATTCTGGACAGAGCCTGTGGTAGATAAAATGTTTTCTGAAAGTAGGGTTTGAATGTAGTAGATATTTTTACTGGTTTGAATACTGCTACTGACCTGTTACACCCTTTAAGGATTAAGGAAAGAATGTTCTTCTAAATGCTGTGTTCTCAAGTAATAGTCATAATTAAGTGTGTGCCTATAGATGAGATGAATTATAAGAAATCATGGTGCCTTGCAAGTTGCATCATGTTTAAGAATGATTCCCAAGTTTAATTTAACAAAGCCCTTGGTAATCTTCTACCTTGGGAAGGAATTTTATGGAGGAATTCTTTGGCAATAACTTTTCTCATTTGGGGGGTTAGCTTAAGTGAACGTACCAGGAAAAAAGAGAGGTATATTCATTCCATCTAACAACTGGGCAATAATGGATGCTTGTAAGCTATGATGAATCTTATTTTTACCTTTGCTTTTTTCCAGCAACCTTTATTCTGATTAGTGGCAACTGGCAACTGGCAAAGGGGCTTTGAAAGTAGAAAGAAAAGGGTTTCTCCATGCCAATGAACAAAAAATTAAAGTTGTCATACTTCCCAAAGAGTGAGTTCCCACAAGTAGCTGTGAACTTCATTTTACTTTTTTATGCAATTTGGGATTGGGATGGAAATCATTCTACAAGGGTTTGGGTTTCTGATGTAACTAATAAACAAATTAATTTGTCCTATTTCTTTTCCAAAGTGAGAATATGTTTACAAATTTGTTGTGGTTGTGGGGTTGGCTTAAGCTTTGTTCTTGCAAGTAGAATGCAACCTGTCAACTATTCTTTCTATCCCTCTGACTCTGTCTCTCTTTCAAAGTACTGTCAGTCACAACAATCCCTCTCCCTCAGGCCTCACCCAACTAAATACAAAAATCATTGCAGCAGCAGGCCTTTGTTTTTACGTTTCATACCTTAAAAATTATTCTTAGTTATTTTGGTCTTGCTTGTTAGCAATGTGAAACTTTTATATGCAAATAATATTCTCCAACTATACATATATATATACATATATACATGCTTGATTAGAGAAGAATAATTATGATTATTCATAAAAATAGTGGTGGTATTAATGTAATGAAATTTGTTTGTCTCCACTTCAATGGAGAATGCATATTTTTTTTCTTTTGATTTAAACATATAAGAGAAAATCGAACTTAGTTTTTTTTTTTTTTTTTTGTTCATTAAATCGAACTTAGTTTATTGAGCGACGGGAACATGCAGTAACTATACATTGCTGAACCAAATGCTGGGATGCCAAAGAAATGGCCTATGAGATGACGAATATTTACATATACGAATGGGGGCATGTGAGTTTATGAATTTAAACATTGTCTGGTTTATCAATTTATCAGTAAACAAGACAATGGGTCTTAAAAGAAAGAAAGAAACAGTAGTAATAAATGTTGGGTATATTGAATTTAAGTCACATTGAGTAATTTGATTGAATTAAGAGAGTGTTCATCTTACATTGCTTAGTTATGTTAAGCCAAGATGAGTGTTCATTTATAAGTAGAAATTTTGGTTTTTGGAATAGAATCACTATTATCCCTTGTGAGAGAGACTCTACACACTTAAATAGAAGTTATATTGAGGCTCAGTGGGAAGTGTATTGTAAAAAGGTTTGTAGCTTTATTTATGCAAAAGCTACAAGTGCACTTAAGTAGAAGTTGTATTGAGATTTTATGAGAAATGTATTGTAAAAAGATTTATAATTTTATCCATGCAAAAACTAAAAATATGTTGTACGATGGACGTAACCTAAAAAAGACTGAAAGGATTTGTAGTTTTATTCATCCAAAAACTACAAATTAAAATATTTTCTTAAGAAAATATGCTATCTCTTTGATATCATTTGAGATTATGGACGTAGATAAAAAAAGGATTGAGTCAGACTGTGACGTTATTTCCAACAATAAATAAGTAGCGTAGGTGTTAAGTTAAATTGGAATTATAATTAGTACAAAGAAAAAAGAAGATACAATGACACAGTGCATGGACTTTTTCTCCTTTATGATGGGGCCTGGATGGGATGGAGGACGAAGACTTTGGTGTAGGGGGAGTGCCTTCTTTTAGAAGGAAAAAGTGATGGCAGCATCAATTAGGCAACTGACAGACACCACAATCCACAACTTTGTCTTGCAAGACTGATTATATTCCTTCGATTGCTTCCATTTTTTTTTTTTTTATTATTTTAAGAATTGGAATATCCCCTAATTCCATTCCAATTCCGCAAGCTAAAATTATTAGTAAGTACTAATAGATTTGACAATATTGGAAGCTTGCAAATTACACTTACTTGACATGCGATGCTGTCTTTTTCTCGCTTTGCCAGTGCAATGGGCCGAGCCGAACTCATCGGAAGAATACAATTCATTAATTAGTACGCTCAAAATTGCTCCATGAGCATCACTCGGCTTAGCCATGCATAAATGGGATGCTCCTTGTGGCAAAGAGAAAGACAAAAGTTACGAGAAATTGTCTCATGCATGTTGTCAATAGAATTTTTAGATTTCACAAATTGTATTAATTAAAGGATGACATATATTTTTTAGAATATAATAAAAAAATTAAAAAAATAAAATATGTGATAGTATTTTAATTTTATTTATAAAGTTAAAAAAACTCGAGTGTCAATATATAAAAAGTGAATAAAATTTTATTTGGTTAGATAGGATAAACTACAATGCTCTTAGAATCAATGAAAGATCCTCCGTTGGATAAATGCTGCCAAAGCCAAACCCTCAACATCATTAACCCACACACCACCTTGCTCCAAAGCCCACATTTTCTCCGGTAAAAGTGTGGTAGAAAGTCCAAAGGCAAATAAAAGGTCACGGGCCTTCTTAGGTCTCGTTTAGCATTGCTTCTGGCACAGCTTTTGAGATCAAAAGCTGTTTTTCACTGCAAATGTAATGCTAAACAGATAAAAAAATTTGGCTTCTGCTGTTGAAACCATGGTTTGAAAAGCCAAACCAAAAAGCCAAAAAATATAGTTTTTGGGCTTTAAAAGCTGGCTTTTGGATAAAATGACTTTATTATCCTCACATCTCTATACTTTTATTATTTTAAACATATTTTTTTTTGACATTTCAATTTCCTACAACACTTTTTCACACGCAATGCTAAACACTTAAAAGTTTTTAAACCACACTTTATAAACACACTTTTTCCAACTCGAGTTTTTTCCAACCCAAGCTTTTTCCAACAGCAATGCTAAACTAGCCCTTATTGTATCCAGTTTTCAAAGCCTTAAATCAAAGAGTACAATCTCAACTCCATTTCATAAAAGAGTTATCACTTCATTAAAAATTTAAAAATAAATAAAAATAATTTTATTTTTAATGAAGTAGCATCATCTGATTTAATGATAGTGTATAAATTTATACACTTTTAATGTATAAATCCTTCATAAAAGTCACTATAAGAATCCAAAATCTGCTCAACCCTTATAAAATGCATTTTTGACTGAAAATTTAAAATTACAAAAAAAAAAAATCACATCTTTATTTCTCCCCCTAAAGTTTAGCTATTAAGTTATATATTCTTCTCACAAACTAAATTACGTATTATCTATTATTCTTATATTCTATTTCTATCGAATAACTATTTCATTCTAGCGAACCAAATTTTTTTTTCTATGACCAAATCCTACTTTAGTCTTCTCACCAAATCTAGCTGTAGAGGTGCAATTGTTTTTAAGAAATAAAAAAATAAAAATAAATTATTCTACTCCAATTTGTTTTTTTGTTTTTTTGGGCAAAGCGGTGAAATAAAAACACACGTGCTCTTACTTAATGCTTCCACCATCCAACCACCAAAAATGGTCGGAAAATAATTAAATAAAAACATGTTTATTTTTATTTTTTCTGTTAAAAAAGAAAAAAATTAAATAGCACATTTTTTTGTCATCCACGTTCGAACCAACTTTGTTAGGGCATTAATTTTCGCAAAGAGGATACTCGTTTCCTCTATCTCTTCTGAAATCAGAAGAATAATTCTTTGCCATCTCAAACCCCTTCTTTTTCTTTTATTTATTTTTTTCTATAAAATTAAAAATTCGATTTATTAGGTTAGGTGGCAGCATGAGTGACTTATACAAGAAGTTATTGGAGAATATATAATTGAATCCCCCATTCTATTCCAAGCCATTGACATATTGTCTATCCTGACCTCTGCTTAAGTGGGATTCATTTCTGGTTGCCAATCCCAATAGTTGACTTTTCACCTTTTGCTGCTTTATCAGGATTAGTGACGACTACATGTGTTGAGGAAAGTGTGTGCCTGCTTTTTAGAGCTGCATGCATGGTTTAAACCTTTGAATGTAGAGGAACGTGAAGAGGTATATGATATTATATATCATTATCCAAATGAAGATGAAGAAAATGAAGTCTCCGCATAGGCAATCGGAGATGGGGTGATAATAATGGATATGTAAGATCAGGGCTGGGCGCCTAGAAGAAGCCAGGCCTGTTCATCAATCCAGTTAATTCTAGGACTCCGGTGCTGGGTCCTCAAGTGAGCCTAGTTAAGAATTAAGAAAGAGGTTGCAAAAGAAGGTACAATTTGGGGGGGCGGGGGAGGGCGACGGGCAAAGGGCACTTAAGCGTACGTGAAGTTGCTGATAAGGCAGGTGCAGCAGCGAAACATGAAGAGCATTTGATGAGGCTGGGGCGGAAGCAATGATTTCTTTGATGATGCAAAGTGTGTAATTAATAAACATTATTGTATCAATGGATTAGGTGCTTGCTTTGATAAACTAGAAGCCCTGTATTTGATCCTCGTTTTGTACAGTATTTATTTCCTTTCTCTATCTGGATCCGAATTGCCCCTTGGTATATATTGGATGGACAGTGGAACCATCGGTGACTTGGTCGGGATTTGTTGTAACTTACACAAATTGCATTCCAAGTTCTGTATACGGTTTCTTTTAGTATGGTAGTTTAGATTTTGTTCATACAGCATTTTATTTTGATTTTGGAAAAGTTGTGACAAGGTAAGAAGCTAGGCATGAATACAGAAAATTGTTATATAAGTAATATGCATTGAAAATGATAAATACAATATTATGATTATAAATAATATATTAACTAACTTAAAAACATTTAGCAAAACTAAAAAAAAAAAAAAATTGATTGATCAAAATCTTAAATCTTAAAGCAAATTGAAGGTGGCATCCCCAAATGTGGTAGTTATTTAGCTCAAATTTTAAAAAATTAGGTCAAATTACGAGATTAATCTTTGTATTTAGACAAATTTTGAGATTTACACTGTTGAGCCTATCAGGCCCGCCAGGTCACTGAGCCAAGAAGCCCAATAGAGACCGAACAATCCCAGCAAGTCGACCCAGGACCAAGGTCCAACCCGGTGAACCCTGCGAACCGACAAGGCCAAATCTCGGGACACGTGGAGACCTCTTTCTCCCCTAGCGGTCACATCACCGATCACCTTGGCATCCACCTGGGGCAGCACAGGGCATTGAATGCCATAGCCTCTCCTCGATGGGCATTAAATGTAGCCGTCTCCTGGGTGAGTCCCCCCAGACCTTTTACTCCCAATGTCCAACCGGAATCGAACACGTGGAATTGGACAGGTCGTCCGGACGGGTATAAATGGCCCTTCCGGGGACTGCCCAAGGTAATCACTATCTCTCTAAACTCCACACTTATTCTCTCTCCCTATCATCTCCTCCCAATACTGACTTAGGCATGGAAACGTGCCCCTAAACTCAACTTCCGGTGCCCTCTGACCCCTGTTCCTTTGATCACAGGATCTCAGACCACCAAGAGAACTAACTCGACACAAATAGATATCAACATACACTTTGCATTTTAAATTATATAAATTCAATTCTCATACTATAATGATTTGTTAATATCAGTTCAATTAATAAAAGAGTCAAATGTCTACCATTAAATTTACTGACGTGGTCGTTAATTATGATAGCATGTCGTTGGTATACCACATGGGCTTTTATTATAGAAACCAAAAATAAAACCCCTTCCATTTTTTCCTTTCTCTCTCCCAATCCTTCACAGTTGGGTAAATAAGTTCGACAAACGCTGCTTTCTTTGAATCAGCAAGGAACTCAGCTTCATTACTTCAAGTTTAATTAGCAGAAAAGAAAAAGAATAAAGATTTTCAAGGAGTTAAACCATGGACACATCATGAATCTATGTTCGTTCAATAAATCGAGTAATGAAAGGAAAAAAAATGAAAGGTCTTTTAAAATTTAAAATTTAAAATTCTTGAAAAAAAGTCACTAAGTAAAATCACAGTCTCGATATTTGATTCCATTATCAATTGGATTTGTTAAAGTGGGTTATCCTACATCTGTTAAATTTTGAATTGCCTGTGGTCTTATATTCAAGTTGGGCCTCTCCACCTATCACCAATTAGTTTTAGGTTGGATGTTTAACATGGTATCAGAGCCCAGGTTCTGTTATGTTGTTTCTGCCTTATATCCTTTTTGAATTTGTCATGTGGTAAGCTCCTCAGTATCCACCTACACGTGATGGGGCCTGTTAAAGTGGGTTATCTCACACCTGTTAAGTCTTGAATTGCCTGTGATCTTATATTCAAGTTGGGCCTCTCCACCTATCACCAATTGGTTTTAGGTTGGATGTTTAACAGGATTAATATTAACAAATCGTTATAATAAAAAAAAACTTAATTTATATGAATTATAGTGTAATGATTAAATCTTAAATTTTACTAGAATACATGGATTAATTGTATAATATCATCAAAAAATTAAAAATTTCCACTCAAACATTCATGTTCTTTATTAAAAAAACAAACAAAAAAAAAACTTTTAAAGTTTAATTGATACTTTTTATTATGTACATGTTTTCTAGTTCGTAAAATAGGCAAGATATAGCTTTTAAGGCAAGCTCTTGCTAGAGATTAAGGATTTTATTTATTTTTACTCTTAATTTTATTTGTTTCACCCTTGGTCCCTCGAAGTCTTCTTCAATTTCTCTCTTTCACCTAACCTAAACAACCCAATTTACTTCCATTTTCCACATAAGAATTAGATCAAGCAACCAAGACTGAGGAATATGCTATTTGCTAGTCCATGGTCATAGTCATCCTAGCATGCTTTAATAAATTGACTTCTTTTAAAAAAACAAATTAGAAATCAAAATTCTTATTTCTGAGGCCCTTAATTTCAAAATTGAGTTCGATTTTTTGTTGTTGCTTTCCAACAGGAATTTTTGCTGTTGACTGAACATGCGATGCTAGCTGTTCTTGAATTTAATGGGGTTTTGGAGAAATTATGAAACATGTGTTTTATGAAGTGAAAGAAAATGAAACAAAATCAATTTTCTTCTGAAAAAGAGTTGGTCCATGTATTAATGTTGCCGGCGTTGTGGTACCGGCATTTCGGTGAATGCGGAAAAAGTGTCTTAAGATTATGTCTCAAACTTCTTGTTTAAGTAAGTAGATGTATTAAAATAAATTCGAACTTAAAAATTTATTTGAAAATTTTAAATTTGAACATGTTTAAATCGATTTGATTATAAAAATGAAAGATTTAATCTAAGAAAATCAAAATCTAAAATGACCAAAAAAAAAATAATAAAAACTATATGAACCCAAACTCTATCCAAACTTAAAAAATATGTTAAAATGGTTACATCTTTCCTAAAGTTTAAAAATGACCTGACTATCTTAAACCTAAATCCGATTCAAACTTGAAAGAATCTTAACAAAAAATAACCCGAATCTAAAAAAATTCAAACCCAATATGACTTAAATATAAAACAACTCAAACTTAATTAAAAATAACTTAAATACAAAAGATCCAAACCCGAATTAGCCCAAACAGCCCGTTTGTGACCTCTAGTTTTATGTCAAGCTAACTAAACAAACAAAAAGAAAAAACAGGATCACTAATCATTTTCCCAAGCATTTTTGTTTCTTTTTAATTACTATAGCCTAGTGTTCTTAATTTTTATTCTTCACACTTTTCAACAATCTCGTTTTATTCAATAATTTCATATATACGATATTTTTTTTAAATGTCATTCATTTTTATGATTTAGGGAACTTAATCTATACAAAATTATTTATAATTATTTTTTTTTTTTGGATAAGTAAGTGTTTTATTTATCCAGAAAGCAGTTAAACTGCTACATCCAACATCATGTGCAACATGTACTTAAGCTATACATACTTAAACAATACTTGAACAAAACTTAAGACCACTAATCAATCAGGGAACAATAGCAACATACTTCAGCAATACTTAAAGCTATTCCAGAATGGACAAAGATCCTAGGAAAAAAGTGACAGTCCCCAATCTGCATCCAATCTTCGGTTCACTTCATCAGGACTAATGTTCTTGAGCCCCAACAATCGCATTCTGATGATCTCTTTTATCTGCTCAATGATCGCTCCTTGTGTGGATTGAAGGCGATTAAAACACCTATTATTTCTCTCCCTCCAGATCGAGTAAAGAAAGGCACTCCATGATAAACGCAAAATAACAGAAATGAGAGTTGTTCCTCTGATTCTGTTTACTGCCCATTGCAGCTCTGCTTGCCAGCTCCTTATGCTTCTATGAAGTTGACATAAGCATAGTATATGCCCCCAGATTTCATTTGAATAGGCACATTCAAAAAATATATGATTCCGGGTTTCTTGCTCAGTTTGACATAGCTCACATTTGCCATCCACCTCCATGCCCCATGACATCAATCTGTTCTTTGTAGGCAGTTTGTCCAATATAGCCATCCAAGCTACCAGTGCATGTTTAGGAATATGAAATGGAAACCAGATCAATTTATCCCACTCCACCTTGTCCTGCCTAGGCCTGAGATCATTCCAGACTTTAGCCACCATAAATCTGTTCCCAGGGAACTTCCAAGTTAGAGCACCATTCTGGTTGGAGGTGAACCTCAAAGCCAAAGCCCTCAGCTGAAGCATTTTACGCCATGTCCAGCTGCTTCCTGGGGAAGGTTGAACCTGCCACACTGTTCTTCCTTTCAGCACATAGGCATGAAGCCAGGCAATCCACAATGAACCTGCCTGAGAGAGAAGTGCCCATAGGTGCTGAATAATGCAAGCCTTATTCCATATTCCCAAGTCTTTTAATCCAAGACCCCCCTCTGACTTTGGACAGCAAATGGTACTCCATTTGACTCTTGCTCCCTTAGCTGAGTCATCTCTTCCTTTCCAGAAGAACCTGCTGCATAATTGATTAATTCTTTTAAGAACAGCCTTAGGCAATACAAAGTGCTTGCACCAAAAATTGGACACATTAAAAAGAACAGATTGAATGAGCTGAAGCCTTCCTGCATAGGATAACATGCGTGCTGCCCAGCCATTGATTCTCTGAGTAATTCTATCGATCAAAGGAGAACAATCCTTTTCAGAGAGTCTTCTTGTGACCAAAGGGATCCCAAGGTACCTAACAGGTAGTTTGCCAAGTTTAAACCCTGTCAACTCTTGCATCTCAAGTAGAGTGGTCCTACTAACACCAGAGGAGAAGACTTCACTCTTGGAAGGGTTTAATTGCAAACCAGAAATGGTATAAAAGTAATGGAGAATACCCTGTATGCCCACAACAGAATCCAAGTTACCCTTTGCAAAAATCAGCAGATCATCTGCAAAGCACAGGTGAGTAAGCTTGATTCTGTGACATTTAGGATGGTAGCTGTAAACTCCATGAAGAGCCCCTGCATCCAGAAGTCTGGATAAAATATTCATAGCGATGACAAAAAGATAAGGAGAGAGAGGGTCTCCCTGCCTTAACCCCTTTGCTCCTTCAAAGTACCCTACTAATCCTCCATTAAGAGAAATTGAGAACTTTGGGGAAGTGATGCATGCCTTGATCCATCCTATGAACTTATCAGGCAATCCATAAACTGATAAAACAGTGAGAATGAAGTCCCAATTTAATGAATCAAAAGCTTTTTGGAGATCAATTTTCATTGCAAAACGGGGGGATAAGGTTGCTCTTCCATACCCAATATAATTATTTTCTACCAAGCATGTTGATAACAATCTAAGACCACATACGAAGTAGGTTAGACACTATTAAGATCCAATTGCTTAAAATTTAGTTTGGCATAATATGCTTAGAGATTTGAAATTTGGGTTTCAAATCTAACAATTATTAGGGTGATCAAGATTTAGGCATTTATCTCACACCTATTGGTAGAATATTAACCATTTGTAAATTTATGCAAATCTAAGCAAGTTTTACATTCCTTGTATTCATCAATTTAGAGTTTCTCTTCTTTCCCCTTTTTCAAATATTTGGGCTTGAATGAGATAGTTTCCTAACTTTCTCTTGGTGCTAGGTTATAAGAAATAAAAAAAAGGAGATTAGTTTTGCTTCTCTCTTAGGACTATAAAAGGTTTTGGCCTCATTTTCTCTTCCCTTTCAATCATGATTTATCTTGTTTTCGACATGTTGGTAGGGCACTATTGAGACATTTCTTCTCTTAATGAGAAAAAAATTATAGATGAAAAACAAATCGGATCGACCAATTAAATCGAAAATTGGAGGATCTAGTATAATTCATAGAATCAAAAATTCATTGAATTGGTAGAAAATTGGTAAAAAACCGGATAAAATCTATAAAAACCTATTTTAGATTTTATTTTTGTAGGTAATGAGATTTGGATTTTAAATCTTTTAGTTTTATAAGAAAGATTATATCATTAAGTGAAATGTATATATTTTTTATTGATTTATTATATTTTATATTTATTTAATATCAAAATTATTTTTTAATATTTAAAATTATTTTAATTAAATTAATTGATTTAACCGATCAAATCAAAATTTTTACTAATTTAATCATGATCTGATTTTTTAAACCTTGAAAAAATAGAGTAGAGTGGGATTATCCTGTCTTAAAGCTTTAGGGGTGCATCCAAAAGACAGGTGGGAAAGCTGATAATTAAGATGGAGGGGCCAAGTTGGACCTCCATTTTTCTGAGTGGAGCAAATTTAGTCATTGGAAGTGGAAGCTTCTATTGTCAAGCAAAGCAATCCCTCTCCAAACATCATTATCCCCTACCCACCCACCCCCCCAAGAAAAAGAAGAAGAAAAGAGCATCATGTAAAAAGGAAAAAAAAAAAAAAAAAGAAAGAAAGAAAGTTAAATTGCATAATAAAACAACCATAAGTAACATCATCTTTGATTTCCATTTTGATTTCCACCTACTACCATACCCACCCTACTCAACTTGCACAAATCAAAGCTCCTCTCATCCTTTGTAAGTGCTCTTCTCTCTCACCTTCCTTCCTGGAATTCATGGATTCTTTTGCAAAATTTCCATTCCTCACCAACCATTGAAGCAAAAATGATATAGAATCAGAAACTGTAGCTTCCAAATTCCAATGCCTTGCTGTTAATCAGGCTGATCTCTCCAGTCTCAAGTTTATCTGTTTTTTCTTTTCCCATTTTCACCTCTAAATTTCCTTTATGCTCTCAAGATTTTCCCTTCAACTCATGCATTGTTCTTCTAAAACCTCCTAACTAACTTTTAAGTTCAAAGCGAAGATAGAATTGGATCATTTTTCACCCGTTTGTTCTCTGTATAAACCTCTGTTTTCGTTCTGTTCTTTCTTGTTTGCCTGATCTTTGTTGGCAATCAGCGTTGAAATTCTCAAGAGCAACCCTATTTCTAGTGATGGATTCTTTCAGTAGATCATCTGGTTTCCGTTTTAACCCAAATTCAAACGCCATTGGTGATGATGAAGACCGAGATTCCGAGTTTTCGGGCATTCTTGAAATCTATGTTCATCATGCTAGGAATATTCATAATATATGTATCTATGACAACCAAGATGTTTATGCCAAATTCTCTCTCACCTATAACCCTGATGATACCCACTCAACTAGAATCATCAATGGAGGTGGAAAGAATCCTGAATTTAACGAGAAGTTGATGATCAAAGTCACTCAAATCGATGCTGTCCTCAAATGTGAGATTTGGATGCTTAGTAGGGCTAGAAACTACATGGAAGATCAGCTTTTGGGATTTACTTTGGTCCCAATTTCACAAGTTGTTGGCAAAGGAAAAGTCAGTCAAGATTATAGCCTCTCTTCCACTGATCTTTTCCATTCTCCTGCAGGAACTGTCAAATTGAGTCTTTCTTTGAACACTTCTTGTATACCTGTCAATTCCTTTCCAGAAACCACAACCACCAATTCTTCAATATCAGCAGAAGTAGTATTGCTTGATCGAAAAATCTCCCAAGTTATTTTAGACCCGGTTGAGTATTCTAGGATAGAATTTCCTGACATCAATGTTGTTAGGGAGAATCAGCAAATGGTTTCAGACTACTTTGATGGTTTGAATTCAAGGCCAGGAGGAATTGCTTCATTTCTTCACCTTGGTGCCTCTCATCATCAGCATGTTGAAGATTATGAAATGACAGCAAATTCAACTGAAGAAAATCATGGTGGATCCTTTTCCATTTCCCCAAATGGGAGCCTTCAAAATTCTGGGTTTTTGAGTTCTACCACTACAAGCCTAAGTGATGATAGGAACTCAGCTGACTCGGCTGAGAAGAAGAGTCGTCTTGGTGGGGAGCCATCAAATTCCCTCAACGCATCAGTCACTACTACTGAGACGAATCCAAGCTCAGGGGCTTGTCCGGATACCCCAACTTCAAAGAAAGGAGCTCAAGCTCAAGCTCAAGCTAGGGACGGGAAAGGCTCGAATTATTCAAGCAAGGAAGAAGAGAGCAACAAAGAAGGAAACGTGAATTCTGTTAAATTCGGACAAGTGTTTTCAGCTCCACTCGGAAACATCAATCTTGAGGCAGAACAGTCAGCAATGCAGCAACAAATAGTAGACATGTACATGAGGAGCATGCAACAGTTTACTGAGTCTTTGGCTAAGATGAAGCTCCCAATGGATCTTGACAAACCCGAACGTGAAGATCTTCGTGGTGATTTGATTCAAAACCACAGCAAGAAAATAGAACATGAGAAAAAGAAGGATGGATCGAGGGTTTTTTATGGTAGCCGGGCATTCTTCTGAGTTCTAATCAATCAAAACATTGCTGCAAACTTATCGAAACTTGGGGGGGGGGGGGGGGTTTCAGACTTCAGAACTAGTATTTTGACATTGATTTTGATTCCTTTTAGTTCTCTGCCTTAACAACTTCTCCTTGTTGAACAACATAGTTAGTTTTCTCTGCAATTCAGTTGTTAATCCTTCTATTGACTTAAATGTTGAGATTGTAATTTATAAAATTGTAACATGGCAATGTGAATAACTGATGAATATATATATATCCTTCTGTTTTCACTTTGTAGAAAAAAAGAAATGATTCTTTTGATTTAGAGCTTTAGAATTTCTTCATCTCCAAGAACTCAGAAGGAAAATTTTCAGATATGCTAGCTATTGCTATATGACGCTTTGTAGAATTAACAAGAAAATTTTATTCTGAGGCTTCGTAGAATTTTTATTCACTGTTTATTTTATTCGAATTTTTTATTTTTTAAAAATATTTATATTAGAATATAAATATGAAATATAATTTTTTAAATATATAAAAAAAATTTAAAAAATTAAATATATTCGTATCAAATAAATATATAAAAAAAATTTAAAAAATTAAATATATTCGTATTAAACACATACTTATATTTAACATTTATCTTGAATCCTGTAAGATAGATCTCCATCAGCCTTGTCTCAAATATAGTAAAAAAAAAATTAATAAATTTTTTTTCTGATATCAAACAAATAAATATAGGTGTAAGCAATCTTATCTGAAGAAATGATCATTTGTTTTGCTTTATTTTGTTGTAAAAATGATTACATTGATTTAGTGGCATAATTGTTCAAATATTTTTATTCCTTTGGCTTAGGATAGAATCAAACTGCTCAGGAACACCGACATTCACTTTTTTCATGTATTTTCCTTGAGCTGCAGGGCGTGACAGGATAACAAAGGAATTTATTCCCTTGCATATTCAAATACTGCAAAATTTCTAAATAATTTTTTATTAGACTAAAATATTAAAAAAATCCCTAAATTATTTTATTTTTTAAAATAAATCATTATATATTTATTATATTTAAATAAGTTTTTATCTTTTAATTTATATTTAAATAAGTTTTTATCTTTTAATTTATATTTAAATAAGTTTTTATTTCAAATAAAATATTAATTTATGTTAAAATTTTATTTACTTATAAATTAAAAGTTAAGAGATTATTTAGATATAAATTAAAAAGTAAAAACTTATTTTAATGTAAATTAAAAATAAAAAATTTATTTGAGTATAATAAAAATATAAAAATGTGTTTAAATAAAATAATAAAATATATGATTTTTTATTATTATTTTAGCTTTTTTTTCATTATTGCTGCGGGATAAAATGAAGGGTAAATATGAAAAACATGCCCTCCAAAAGAAGTATTTGTTAAATTGTATAATGAATAAAAATTATTTAAAAAAGAGAAATGAATAATTAGAAATTGTTATAAAAGATATTGTAAAGACAAAATTATCCTTGATAAAAAAACTTTCTTCTCCCTTTTTCTTTTATTTTTTAATTTACTTTTTAATTAAAAAATAAATATTCTGAAAATAAATTTTTTTAATTTTAAAAAATAAATTTTTAAATATTTTATTTACTTTTTTTAATTAAAAAATTTTAAAAAATAAAAATAATATGCCTAAAATTAATTTTTCTTTATTTTTAAAATTTTTTTAAATTTAAAAAATATATATATTTAAATATTTTATTTTTTAAATTTATTTTAAATTAAAATTTTTAAAAAATAATATTTCCTTAATGGAAGAGAAAGGAAAAATAATTTTTTTCATTAAGGATAATTTTATCTTTACAATATCCTTTATAATAATTTCTAATTATTTATTTCTCTTTTTTAAATAATTTTTATCCATTAGAACATTTAACAATAACTTTTTATGAAGAGCATGTTTTTTATATAAACTCTAAAATAAATGCCTTTCAGCATAACTCTAAATGTGATGTGACCATTTAACTCATAGGGAAAACTCCCTCCAAGCACTTAAATGCTTGAAATGTACCAATTCAATTTAATTAAATTAAACCAATTATAGTACTTGTCTCCTTCAATATGAAATTCTTTGTCCTTATTTGATTTTTAGGGAAAATTAAATAAAAAACTTTAGTATATTTTTTAGTATAAAATTATGAAGTTCTTTTATAGAAATTATGTATTATGATTTTTAATGTTAAAAGGTTAAAAAAAAAATGGGACCTAAGGAGTAGTTTTCTTATTTATATTTAAGTTGTTTTGCTATCCCCTTGTTAGGTTAAATAAAAATTTGAGAAAATCAAAAATCAATTTGAATTGTAGTATTCGATTCGGTTTAAATCATTTTTTATTGAATTCGATTCGATTTTGGTTCAATAGTAATTATATTAATTCAGTTCATTTTTTGTTCACAAATTGAAAATTCGTACAAATTAAAAATTTTAATTAAATTTTTTTTATAATATAAAAATAAATATTTTATTTCTAAATTAATGAAAAAAACTAAAATAATTATAAAGAGATACATTTTTAGAATTTTAATAACTGATGAACTGAACCGGTCCAAATCGATAAAATTTGGTTCGATTAGAAATGTTATTCAATTCAATTCAATTTGGTTTCAATTTTATTTTCAAAAAATTAGAATACTGCATATTAACTTTAATTTTTGTCCAAAATCAAATTAAACCGTTATCATCCTTCCATTACTTTTTTCCCTCTCCCTCTCCCTCTCCACTATTCTTATATTTGTTGACCACATATTTTCTAAATATACCATTTTTTTCAACATTGTGAGAACTAGACTTGTCTAATTAAAGATACCTTTTGAGTTATGCCCTTAGACAATAATAATCCCACCACATTGATTTTATTACTCGAACATTTAATATTTTAACAACCCAAAGTCTACTTTGAACAAGTTAATTAGTGCCCATAATATCTTCCAATTAAACTCTCTACTGTGGGTTTTCCAATAGACTAATTAACAAGAAAATAAATATTGTCAAAATTCTTTGAAAGTTATCTAACTATAATATAATATTGAGTACAAGTTTCTTCCCTTGTTTGACATGTGTCATAAAAAGGGAATTATTTGTTTTGTTAAGTATATTTGTTGGATTTCACTCTAAAAAAAAAGAGAGAAGATTTTGGAAATGAAAGAGAAAGAAAAGAAAGGAAAAAAAAAAGGAAAAAAGAAAAAAGAAAAAATGATGAAAATTTTGTGTGTGTTTATATTTGTGTTATTTTTTCGTATGCTTAAAGTATTATAAATTTATATAATTTTTTGCACGTTAATAATTTGTTTTATGTATATTTTGACACGTTCGTGTATTCGTGTAATGTTCATGTTATTTTTCATGTTGTGTTTTAATTATTTTTTCTATGTTGTGTTCGTGTCGTATCTCAATTCATTTTATATTTTGCGTAGTCATTTTGATTCAATTTAGAAAAAAATTTGTGTTCGTGACGTGTTCGTGTTATTTTGTGTGTGTTCAAAGTATTATAAATTTATATATATTTTTACACGTTAATAATTCGTTTTATATAAATTGTAACACGTTCGTGCATTCATTTCGTGTTCATGTTATGTCGTGTTTTAATTATTTTTTCATGCTGTATTGTATCGTGTCTCAGTTCATCTCATATTTTGCATAATTTATCATAGTAATTCGATTTTAACTCTAAATTCATTTATTTACGATATTAAAATATAAAAAAATTATTTAAATAAATAATAATTATTTAATATGATTCTACATTTATTTATAATTTTTAATTTAATTAAAATTTTATATATATTAAAAAAATCTCTTAGTGAAACGGGGAAAGAATTCTAGTACCAAATAAAATTGACATGATTCATACATGCAATTGAAATATCTTGATATTTTGGGATAGTTCTTTGTAAAGGGAATAATGAATAATGTTCCCCAAAGTCATAATCAAAATGTTGAAAAATGCAGCCCAAAAATATTTTTGTTGAACCCCACTAAAATTCTTTTGGTGGATATATCATTGTGGTGGTGGTGGGGCAGCACAATTCAGCCAGTTTTTCAACACTGAGTGGTGAACCCATCCTTGAAAATGTAAAATTAAAAGATCATAAATTTAATAATTTTGAATACGATATAAAAATATATAAATAATTTAATAAACATAAAAATAATATAATAAATATAAAATAATACATTTAAATAGGATTTATAAGACACGTTTAAACTATCGAATTCCTATTTTAAATTGTGTTATATTAATAATTTATATTTATACGATTGACAAAAAAAAATCATAATACACATACATAAAACGTGAGGTACAAGAAAGGAAAACACCTCCTAACCCTTGAGAGATTTTTTTTTTGGAATCCAATGAAGCACTTGAAAACATCAACTGGCCAACAAGTTTTTTTTATTGTTTGAATGCGTATTACCAATATTTTTATTTTTTTTAAAATTGATGATATTAATTGAGGTCATCGGAAAATCACTCATACCAACTATGGTGGGGCTCAGCTATGCTTTTCAATTTTGTTACCAGTTTATTGGCTAACAGTAACAATGTAAGCTTCATTTTGTTCATTAGTTTTTGACAGAACCATTTATTCTGCCTACTTAACTTCATGAATAACCATTATATAGCTCTTCACTATTAGAATTTTGACTATTTTTATTATATTTAATAATTTTAAATATAATATAAAAATACGATATAAACACAATATATTTAATAAATATGAAAAAGTGTAATAAGTACGATACAATACGTTTAAACACGATTAACACGAAACGTTTAATGCACATACTTTATCCGTGTTTAAAATTTTGACACATTTAATAAATTTATATTCCGTTTATGTATAGAACTAACTAAAACAAAAAATAAACACACATATACAAATTACCAGATTTAATTTTCACCTTGTAACATAAAAAAGGTTTTTGATATATACATTTTAAAGAAGAAAGATTCCAGTTTAACTAAATGCTCGGAATTTTTTGTAATAGTTTTGAGAAAATTGTTATTGATTTTAAGTATAGAAGTTGCTAATTCAAATTATAGTTTGAATATAGGGCATCGAAATTTGTATCAAGCACTATTTATCATCATTGATTACAATAAACATGATTCATGTGTGAGTAATATTTTTTTTATGAAATTACATGAATTAGTAAAATTATTGTACCGACCCATTTTTTTATTATTATATTATTATATTTATTATTATTATAATATTTATTTATTATTATTGGGTCATGCTACCCAATAGGCCCCAAATCCCACTGGGCTTGATGGCCCAGCATGCCCCAAAGCTGCCAGCAACTCCCTAACCCTAACATGGCCCAACAAGGCCCAAACCCTTGGTGGCCCAGCAGGCCAGCACCGGCCCATTAGGTCACAAACCCTAGCAGCTCCCCCACCGCCTCTGCCCTGCAGCCACCACCTCACCCAGCTACCCAGACACTACCACCAAGCTGCTAGCTCTCCACCGCCACCGTCTCTCCAACACCTAGCCTAGCACTGACCTAGACCCTAGCCTAGCACTGACCTAGCCCCTACCATGCCCAGTAGCTGCCTGGCACCCACCGCCCCTGCCTCGCGCAGCAGCCAACCAGGCGCTGCCACCGAGCAGCCAGCCACCAAGTGGCCTGGCCACCGAACCAACCTCACCGCCACAACCCCCCTATATAAACCCCGACCCAAAACGAGATGAAAAAGAAGGGGAGGAAAAAAAAAAGATAGATCCGAAACCCAAAAAAAACAACAAAAGCAAAAATCCCAAAAAAAAACAACACACCAAAAAAAGAAAACCGATCTAGGAAAAAGTTTCGATCTTTTTATTCTAGATCTAGGAAACTTGGGTTGGTTTTGGGGAAAACAAATCTTGTATTTGGGTTGAAGAGAAAGAAAGGAGTGTTTCGGTATAATTTTCTTGGCTCGGAGGGACTCCGGCACGGCAGCGACGGCGACGAAGCGGCGGTGGTGACTGGTCTGAGTCTAGGGTTTCAGAGGAAAAAGGTAAGGTTTTTTTTTTTTTCCTGAAGAGAAATGAAACACACAAAAAAAAAAAAAGCTAGCCTTTATAGGCTAGAAGCCGGGTCGGGTCGCAGGACCCGTGTGCGGGTCCGCGCTTGGACCCGACCCGAATGCACTTCTCTTTTTTTTTTTTTTCATCTTTGAATTTTTTTATTAATTTATTTTTTTTCCTTCTTTTCTTTTTTTTTTGTTATTATTATTATATATTTTATTATTACAATATTATATATATATTATCTTTTTATTCCTGTCACTACCATTATTATTATTATTGTTATTGTTATTTTATTAGTTATTATTATTATTTATTTATTATTTATTATTTTTTTTCTCTTTCATTTTTCATTTCCATTTATTTATATATATTTTTATTTATTGTTATTATTATTATTTTTTTTATTTCTTGCCACTGTCATTATTAGTATTATTATTATTATTAGTATGGTATTATTTATGGTTTTTGTTTTTGTTTTTATTTCCTTTCTTTTATTTTGTATTTATTGTTAATTTTATCGTTATTGGTATTTATTTATTTTATTATTCATTTTTATTCATTATTAATCAAAAAAGGGAAAGTTTATTTATTTATTTATTTAGTTTCTTAATGAATAAATTTTTAGCGTATAAAATATGTCTTTTAAATTATTTTCAGCAAAGAAATTCTCTGAAAACGAACTCTTTCTCGGATTGTGTAAACATGATTATCGAAATTATCGGATTGGTTCGGAAATTATTTTTACATAAAGTAATTTCTTTTATTCCGAAATTAATTATAAAAAGATATTTTTATTAATTCTCCGTAAACAATTTTTTTTTTCAATAAATGAAATTTTCTAAAAACAAACTATATCTCGGGATGGTCGGGGTATCAATTGTCCCATGAAACAGTTCGAGTAAGCTTAGTTACCGAAACATTATCGAGAATATCGGAGTGATTCGAAAATTATTTTTACACAAATAATTTCGTTTATTTTGGAAATTAATTTTAAAAAAGATATCTTCATTAATTTTTGTTTTCTTCCCGCAAATAAAACATATCTTTTAAAATTATCTTCGATAAATGAAATTTTCTAAAACGGATCATTTCTCAAATGGTCGGAGTATCAATCGTTCCACGAAACGGTTCAAGTAAAATTAGCTACCGAAACATTATCGAAATTATCGGAGTTACTCGGGAATTATTTTTACATAGATGATTTCTGTCATCTCGAAACTAATTATGAAAAAGATGTTATATTCCTTTTTTATATATTATTTTTATTATTTCTCCACAAATAAACAATGATTTTTTAAAATTATTTTTTGGTAAAGGAAATTCCCTAAACACGGACCCGTTCTCAGGATGGTCGGGATATCAATCATTCCTCGAAACGATTCAAGTAAAAATAGTTATCGAAACATTATCGAAAATATCGGAGTGATTCGAAAATTATTTTTACATGGGTAATTTCTTTTACTTCAAAAATGATTATAAAAAACATTGTCCCTCATTTGTTTTAAAATATTCTTTTTAAATGTACTAAGGGAATTATTATTAAATGCTAAAATTAAATTATTTTTTCAAGATTAAAGATAACACGTGATTAAATGGTACCATTTTTAAAACGGGCACCGTGGGGGTGCTAATTTTTCCCTACGTGTAACCGTACTCCCGAACCTAACTTTTGTTTCGCAGACCAAAAATTATCTTTTTAATATATCTTAATTAATTTTAGAATATTATTAAGAGATAAGTTTTGGTGACCAATTACACCTAACCAAAAAAAATTGGTGACGACTCCTTATATTTATTTTAAAAAAATCGTCGAACGGTCGAAAACCGTTATTACAATTATAATTAAATATTTTTTAAATATACATAAAAATTTCATCAGCAAGTAAAATTAACAATCATCGAGCTAATATTATATAATTGTACTAAAGTCACGTATGAGTTAAACCCGAAACCTAAAAATTTCATGACTTTTTCTTTATCATTGAGACAAGACCTCATTAATCCATGTGTGAATAATATTAAGTGAAAATATTTATTACAATTTTAATTTACTTTTTTTTTTTCTGAGAAAAACATAAAAATAAAAATATTTATTTTGACTTTGAATATTGTAAGAAAAGTGAAACGAGTGGAAGAGTTCATCAAATAAAGAGTTAAATATATTAGTATTTATTACCATATAAGAATACTCGTTGATTTATTTATTTTTAAATATATAATTATATATTATAAATAAAATTAATAAAGTGTATAATAATTAAATTTTCAATAACATGTAAAATTAATTTCATGTTCAAATTATTATAAAAATTATTATTTTTAATTTTAATAAAAAATTAGTTACGAAAATAAAAAAAATTCAATGTAATTTTTTATTTATATCAAATAAATTGATTTATTTTTAAGGTTAGTGAAAAGTTAGAACTTTTAAGATAAAACGATTCCATATAAACTTTTAATTTTATTTATTTATTATCAAATTAATCCATTTAATGAAAGTGCTTTATTGAAATTAAATTTTTTACTTATAAATTGGATAAATCTTATTAATAATAAAAAATATTTATAATGACAATTTAAAAATATAATAAACAACAATGATTATTTTTGTCGGTTCAAATTTGTTTTCACATTCGTGTTTTTATATATATATATATATATATTATATTATAGATAACTTAAGATCATACTTAAGTCCAAAAGTTTAAATTATTAGATCATAAACACATCATCATTAAGGATTTTATGTTTAATGCATTGTTAGTAATTCACGTGATATCATTTATTAATAAGCAAAGTTATTTGTATTTATTTTAAAAAAGTTAAAATTTTATGTTTACTTATTAATTAAATAATATAACGTGATTTACTGACACTGTATAAATTTATATTCCGACAATGTTTTAAATATAAACCCATACTTTAATCATATGTCTCTTTATTAATTTTCTCTACATTTCTAAAAGTATTTGAGTTTTTGGGCTCTACTCTCTAGAGTCTATATCTAAAGTTGGCCTAATAGAATGATGTAATAAGATTGGGAAAATTCTAACATACGTTTTTTACCGTAAGCTTCCCATCAGCTTAGATAAATTGTATCCGTCAGATTAAAAATGTAAGATCTGAACCGTTGAAAAAAAAAAAAAAAAAAGAGGGAAACCGGTTTACCCCTTCACTTCGAAAAAACCCTTCCCCCTAAAACATCCTCCCCCCAGCTCTGTTTCGAAAATCCCTTCCCCCCCTCTGATACAAAAAAATACCTAGAACCCTAAAATTTCTTCTCCTTTTGTGTTTCGAAAATTTGCTTCTCCCTTTGTAATCTGATTCGAAAAATTGGTTCCCCCTTTGTAATCAGTTTGTTTTCCCTTTGTATAGTGTTTCGGAAACCCCTTCCCCCTCTGATACAAAAAATTCTGTAGAACCCTAAAATTTTTTCCCCTTTTGTGTTTCGAAAATTTGGTTCCCCCTTTCTAATCAGTTCGTTTTCCCTTTCTATGGTGTTTCGAAAATATTGTTAGAACCCTAAATTTTCTTCTCCCTTTTCTGTTTCGATATTTCTTATCCCATTTTTTTTTTCGAAATTTGGCTTCTCCCATTGTAATCAGTTTCGAAATTTCCCTTGTGTTTCGAAAATTCCCTTGTGTTTAGAACCCTAAATCAGTTTCGAAAACCCTAACCCTTGTGTTTTTGCACAACCGAAACCCAGATTAAAAAACCCTAACCCTTGTGTTTTTGCACAACCGAAACCCCAAATATCAAACCCACACCCGACTCTCTTCCTCTGAAAATCATCGAACCCAGACATATTTTTGTTTGGTCATCTGGTATTTTGTTTCTTTGTTGGTATTTCAGCAATTTTTTTATATTTTTTGTGGATGATTCTAATTAATTTTGGTTTGGGGTTGTTTTTTTGTTTTTTTTGGCAAAAATATCAGCATAAATTTTGGGTGGCTGCAAGAAGATAATTGGTAAGCATAAGTTCTTGAATCAGCTTGGAAACATGTTTGCTTTGTTTGGTTGTTGGACAGGAAAAAAAGAAAGGATAAGGGGATGCGTTTTGGTTTCTCTGCATGTTAATTGAGCCAGTGTCGGTTTCGCTATAATGTGTATCTGTTTCGTCCTAATTAGATGCATGGAAGTGGAAAACATGTCATGATGCTTAAAAATTATGCCTATTATGATTCTGCTATCGAGCATTTGATATGCCTATATTGTTTAAGCTTTTTTCGCTCTCATGGCTCCAAACCACAACCCTGACAATTAGTTTGATTGGCATGGCATCTATTACTGCATAATCTTTCATCTGATTTTTGTAATCTGTCGATTTGAAATGTAATTCTTTTACAATCTGGATTTAATTTTGGTAATTTGGGTATTTGGTAATTTGGTTTTTGTTTTGTTGAGAGACTGAGATATTTTGGAATTGGGTTTTGTTCCTTGAATGCATAAACTTGTGGTAAACTTGTCACTTTTTAGGGTGTTGTGCTCTCTCTGTTGGTTCGTAATATTGTCAAAATTTAATATTGATTGTCATCTGGATTTATATTTTGTGATTTTAGCATGCTTAGTTTTTGGAAATTCTTCACTTTGGCTCTGGTTTAGTAAGATTGTTCTTATAAAATAGTGTTAGTACATGATTTTCTGAATGGAACAGTGTTTGAGTCGTTGTGATTTTGTCTTGAACCGTTTTAAAAGTTATGATTTCACTTGTGGTTTTGTCTGGTATATATGTAACTTATGGTGTTGCTGCTGCATTCTTGTAATAACAGTGAGATAACATTTACTATAATCTTTTGTTGACAATTTTATCAAATTTTATATATAAAATAGTATCTTGACTATGGGGTTTGGAATTTTATATATACCCAAAGGTTTAAAATTTAAATCATCCCACCGATAGTATAAAAAAAAATAGAGAAAATGAATATACTGTAATTAACCTTATGTGCATAAGTAGAGTAGAAATTAAACAATTACAATAGAAAATGTTATTATTAATTGGTAGTTACCTTTTAGGCCAAATAAATGGTACTTTCCTTGAAAAATCAATGCAAAATTTGTAGTATATAGTTTTTACGTACCTTAGGTTTAAACAAATTTATTTTATGTATATATATACTTTTTAAGATAATTGAATATGAACTTTTAATCAATAATATTGTCATACACATTCTTTAGAAAATTTTAATTTTTTTTTTTCCTAATGCAATCTTGATGTAGTAATAGTTTTAACTCCTTTCTTATTTTGGTTTTAAATAGTCATGTCATTTTTAAATTTTGTCTTTTTAAGATAATTGAATATGAACTTTTAATGAATATGAACTTTTAATACGGATAAGATTATGCCTCTAGGCAGAGAAAATTTTATTAACTTTTTATGCAGAATTAGTTATCCTGATGTACTTGTTTTGTATTATAAATTATAATTTATTGTATGTCTAAAGTTGAGAAATTTGCAAACGTTTGTTTGATTTTATTAAAGATTCAAAGAGATAGACAAAGTTGATGAAAATGTGCAGCTTCAGCAGACTGAATCCAGCATGAAGGTTGTAAAACCGAGGGGTGCATTTTTGAATTACTAGTAAGTAACTATACTTGGTGGTTTTAAGTTGAATTCATTAGACATTGTATGTTATTATTTTTGGATTTAAAGAGTGCGAGTTACATATTTTATGTTAATCGCTTTATACAGCATAAATGAATGCAAAGGAGATGTAGAAGACAAAGGGAAAATGTCATTGAAGGTGAGTAATATTTTATGTATCGTTTGTGTGGACACTAAGTTATAAAGTGTTACTAAAATCATGGTTTTTTGATGTGTATGTGAATTAATTGGAATTGTTTTTTTCATAGGTTCGTAAGCTGGCAGCAAAATGGAAAGTGCTGCCTACACAGGAGAAGCTACCGTTTATAGAGCAGACTGTTGCACAACAAGAGCAGTACAAAAATGAAGTGCAACAGTTAAAAAGACAGAAATTAGATGATGAAAAAAAGAAGGTAATAATTAAATAAAAAAATGTTATATTGAACAAATAATAGTTACAACTGAAGTATGATGTTATATTGCTATGTATTTTTAATGAATGTACTTTATGTCTAGGGCTTGGTTGCGACACGCTGTAGCCCATTTAATTTGTGCAAGCTCTTTAAGCAATTGAAGGAAAAACATATTGAAGGTGCAGTGGAAAGCATAGGGTTCGGTCCCTTGCTACTGTTGAAAGATGGAAAGCTTCCAAGAGAGCTGTGTGAAAATTTGGTTCAGAACTTTAATGTTGCAACCAGCTCCATGGAAGTGGATGGCGAAAGTATCCCTTTCACAGTGGAGGATGTGGAAGTTATTCTAGGTTTAGCAAACGAGGGAGTAGAGGTATCAACTGTAATGGAAAGAGAAGACGCTGAAGTCTTGTGTAATAAGTTTAATATTCCAACTCATCGAAAGATGAGTTTTGTTAGGCTAGAGCAAGAAATTTTGGAGTTCGAGGCCGACTGTGAAGAGCTAAAGGCCAGGCTCCTCTTATATATCGTTGGACGGTTTTTGTGTCCAACGACTGAAGGGGGGCCATCGAAAGAGTATTATTCTTGTTTGACGGAGGATGGCCTGAATGGAAAATTGAACTGGGCAAAACATGTTCATGAGAAGCTTCTTCTTGGTATTAGAAGTTTTCATGCTAGGAAGATGAAATCATCAAAAATGTACTTAACCGGTTGCCTGCTCTTATTGGTGGTAAGTATAATATTTTAAATCTTCGTTTTTCCTAATGCAATCTTGATTTGAATTAATTTGGAATGGAATTAAATTAGAAGTATAAGTTATATTGACTAAATTGTAATAATTTGAGTAGATAAGGTTCTATGACCATATTTCCGGAGTTCGGAGTACGAAAGAGGCAACGTCCACTTTTGTTCCTCGCATTAGTGCATGGGGAACGGATGAGGTAGTCTCTTCAATTTCCCATTCAAGAGACTTCCGTATTTGCTTGAAATCCAAGGTGACATTAGTTATCTAAGTTGTATTAATTTATTGTTAGTGACTAAAACTTATATATGAATTATGTAGTTTGATTAACTTATGATTTCATGGAAATAAGGGTATTCATATCACCGAAAAACATCACACTGAGCGGCCGATACAAGAGGAGCAGAAGCTGTATCATACTGACTTACAGGTAAGTCGGTTAATTAGATCTTCATGTCTAATTCATAGAGATTGCAAGAAATCTATAAATTATGTATATACTTCATCGATTGCATTAAGTGTATGTAGTATGTTTATTTTTAATTATTTTTCAGGCTTTAAAAGAGTCCATGAAAAGTCTGGAAGCCAGTGTGACAGAACAACTGAATAGAATGTCGGAAGACATGAAGTCGATGCAGGAAAAAATTAATGCTCTTTTATCGAGATCTGTTGAGGTGAAAACTGGCGGTGAAACCAGTTTGCAAAAAAAGGATGAGGAAGGAGGCATCGTTGAGGTCGGTGGGCAGAGCACGGAGTTGAAAACACCAGGTGGTGAGTTGGACTCCTCCATCGAGATCATTGAGCGCAAAGCGGAAGAGGGAGATGGAGATTTAACTACACCAGTGAGAACTGATATCAACAATCCAAGCTCAAGTTGTCCTGCCCCACGGAAAAAGAAGGTATATATATTAACTTATTTATAATTCAATAATACTTAGATATGCTATAAAAGAACTAATTTGTTTATGGCATTTTATATGGTTACATATTATAGGGTCAATCTGGCAAGAAAAACCAAATTGTTAGGTCAAGGTCAACATTTGCTTCTGGTGTTAGTGGGATAGTTACGCGAGCGAGATCAACTTTCTTGTGATATTTGCACTCCCGTCCGCAGGACTGTTTATGTTTGTTTGAATAGACCAATCATGCATGTAGGCATGATATGCTTATACAACATTTATTTTTTCCGCCTTTCATTGCAATCTTTGTGAATGCATACACTGAATATATATTGATATGTAATTCAATTTATATATGTTTAAGTATATACATTTATTACATAAGTCTGATATGTATAATTACTAATTAGCAGTACCATATACCGTATGTTTGTACAAATAAATATTTAAAGGTTACCGTGAAGAGGGCCGCTGTCAAAATTCCGAAAGAATTAGATGAACTTGATACTGCAATTTGCAATTATGTGTGGAATAGTAATGTTGATCCAAGGTATGTTGATGATATTATTTTATTTAAAACTAATGTTTTGATTTTAAGTTGATATGGATTTCAATATTTTATTTATTCTTTATATGAGTTTATATTGTAGTGAAGTTGTAGTCCAATTCGGTGCAACATTTGCATCAATCGAGGAATTTGGCTCCTTGCGCCCAAAACAATGGGTAACTTCAGTGGTAAGTGTAATATATTTTTTCATCGAACTTCATGATTGTCTTTGTAGTAGTGAAATGTGTTTAATGAGTTGTTCCTGCCCTAGATTATTGACCTTGTCGGTGAGTCAATGGCCTACTGTTGTAAAGCTTCGACTTTGTCAACAAGGAGATGGTATTTTCCGGTCGCATTTTCTGTGAGTATATTTCTCATTGTTTGTTTTTTGCATATAGTTTAACTTTTTTCAAGAAACATGAACCTTATGTTTATTCTTTGCAGACTCGTATCTTGTCAACCGAATGCAATGCGAAAGAGCTGATTAAGTATTTTAAAGGACAATTCATTCGTATGGGATCCTTGAGTGACTGTTACAAGGTGAGGACATGGAAATCTCTTTATATGCGTACGATCGGAATTATGTTATATAACGTAATAACCTGCTAATAATGATTATGTAATTTCGTTGCAGATCTTTATACCAATGAATGAGATGAACACGCATTGGTATTTGTGTGTGATAGATATGCTAGAGAAGGAAGCGAAAGTGTTGGATACCTTGCCGCGCAATGTTGCAAATAAACAAAGAGTTGCGGATGTGACTCGTGTGGTAAGATAAATACATGTTGTATTAAATTATATTTGTTCGCACTTGCGAACATATTGTAATTCATGATTTTGGTTTACGACGAGACATTTATAATTTATTCTAATTTCACTTCGAACAGATATCCGCGTGTGCAAAATTGTTTACTGACCCTCTGATGACATCATTGGTTGGTAGTCCAATGGTGCCATTTCATGAGTTGAAAATTGTGAATCCAGAGAGGGTTCCTCTGCAAAGCAACGGGTAACATAACTCTCTCACTATTTGAATACCTTGTTTTTCATTATGTAACTTAATTATGTAACTGAATTTATCAAGTCCATATGTAATTCTCCAAGTTCATATGTAATTTTCCATGTCCATATGTAATTCGGGAATTTTCCAAGTTCATATGTAATTTATCAAGTCCATATGTAATTCTCCAAGTTCATATGTAATTTTCCATGTCCATATGTAATTCGAGAATTTTCCAAGTTCATACGTAATTTATCAAGTCCATATGTAATTCTCCAAGTTCATATGTAATTTTCCATGTTCATATGTAATTCGGAAATTTTCCAAGTTCATATGTAATTTATCAAGTCCATATGTAATTCTCCAAGTTCATATGTAATTTTCCATGTCCATATGTAATTCGGGAATTTTCCGAGTTCATATGTAATTTATCAAGTCCATATGTAATTCTCCAAGTTCATATGTAATTTTCCATGTCCATATGTAATTCGGGAATTGTCCAAGTTCATATGTAATTTATCAAGTCCATATGTAATTCTCCAAGTTCATATGTAATTTTCCATGTCCATATGTAATTCGGGAATTGTCCAAGTTCATATGTAATTTATCAAGTCCATATGTAATTCTCCAAGTTCATATGTAATTTTCCATGTCCATATGTAATTCGGGAATTTTCCAAGTTCATATGTAATTTATCAAGTCCATATGTAATTCTCCAAGTTCATATGTAATTTTCCATGTCCATATGTAATTCGGGAATTTTCCAAGTTCATATGTAATTTATCAAGTCCATATGTAATTCTCCAAGTTCATATGTAATTTTCCATGTCCATATGTAATTCGGGAATTTTCCAAGTTCATACGTAATTTATCAAGTACATATGTAATTCTCCAAGTTCATATGTAATTTTCCATGTTCATATGTAATTCGGGAATTTTCCAAGTTCATATGTAATTTATCAAGTCCATATGTAATTCTCCAAGTTCATATGTAATTTTCCATGTTCATATGTAATTCGGGAATTGTCCAAGTTCATATGTAATTTATCAAGTCCATATGTAATTCTCCAAGTTCATATGTAATTTTTCATGTCCATATGTAATTCGGGAATTGTCCAAGTTCATATGTAATTTATCAAGTCCATATGTAATTCTCCAAGTTCATATGTAATTTTCCATGTCCATATGTAATTCGGGAATTGTCCAAGTTCATATGTAATTTATCAAGTCCATATGTAATTCTCCAAGTTCATATGTAATTTTCCATGTCCATATGTAATTCGGGAATTTTCCAAGTTCATATGTAATTTATCAAGTCCATATGTAATTCTCCAAGTTCATATGTAATTTTCCATGTCCATATGTAATTCGGGAATTTTCCAAGTTCATATGTAATTTATCAAGTCCATATGTAATTCTCCAAGTTCATATGTAATTTTCCATGTCCATATGTAATTCGGGAAATTTCCAAGTTCATACGTAATTTATCAAGTCCATATGTAATTCTCCAAGTTCATATGTAATTTTCCATGTTCATATGTAATTCGGGAATTTTCCAAGTTCATATGTAATTTATCAAGTCCATATGTAATTCTCCAAGTTCATATGTAATTTTCCATGTCCATATGTAATTCGGGAATTGTCCAAGTTCATATGTAATTTATCAAGTCCATATGTAATTCTCCAAGTTCATATGTAATTTTCCATGTCCATATGTAATTCGGGAATTTTCCAAGTTCATATGTAATTTATCAAGTCCATATGTAATTCTCCAAGTTCATATGTAATTTTCCATGTCCATATGTAATTCGGGAATTGTCCAAGTTCATATGTAATTTATCAAGTCCATATGTAATTCTCCAAGTTCATATGTAATTTTTCATGTCCATATGTAATTCGGGAATTTTTCAAGTTCATATGTAATTTATCAAGTCCATATGTAATTCTCCAAGTTCATATGTAATTTTCCATGTCCATATGTAATTCGGGAATTTTCCAAGTTCATATGTAATTTATCAAGTCCATATGTAATTCTCCAAGTTCATATGTAATTGTCCATGTCCATATGTAATTCTTCATATGTAATTTTTCAAGTTCATATGTAATTTTTCAAGTTCATATGTAATTTAACAAGTCCATATGTAATTTTTCAACTTCTCAAGTTGATATGTAATTTTTCATGTTTGATATGTAATTCGTCCAAGTTGATATGTAATTTATCAAGTGCATATGTAAAAATTTGTGACCTGGTAACCTGCTACACAGGTTTCCCAATTTGGAGCTTACCACAACCTTACCGTAAGAAACTTACGGTAGAACTCCCCAATAAGATTGCCCTTAGGATGTTGAGAAATTTAGATCACAATTTTGATACTTTTTACCATGCCAAAAATAGAGTTTTGTCCAATTAATTTCCTTGAAGAGATATACCGAAAATAAAGTTTAAAATTTTCGCATTTGATTTATACTAGTATTTGTTATTACATGCATTCGCATGTGAATACTCGTTTATTTATTTATTTTTGAATATATAATTATATATTTTAAAAATAAATAAAAATAATAAAATGCGTATTGACTAAAATTTGCATGTCTAATTTATTTCATGTATAAATTATATCAATTATTATATTATTTTTAATATTAATGTAAAATTAATTATGAAGATAAAAATTTTAATGAAAATTTTAACTTTTTATTTATATGAAATAAACTAATTCACTTTTTAAGATTAGTGAAAAATTAAAACTTTTAAGATAAAGCAATTCTACATAAATTTTTAATTATTTTATTTATTATCAAATTAATCCATTTAACTAAGTGTTTTAATAAAATTAAACTTTTTACTTATAAATTAGATAAATCTTATTATAATAATAAAAAATATTTATAATGATAATTTAGAAATATAATGGATAACGATAATTATTTTCTTCGAATCAAAAGATTTTGCACATTTGTGTTTTATATATATATATATATATATATATATATATATAAACATTATAGATATTTGTCATATATATATTTATTTTATTTAAGAATTAACACTGAATTATTAAGGTGATTATTTAACTTTTATCAATCCTTTTTTTTTTTGGGGGAAAAAAATCAATTGAATTAATATTTCTCAAAGATCAGGATTACAAATAGATTCGGGATCTTCACCAAAACTTTTGTCCCCCACACAATCAATCTTTGTTAGTTCATGAGCTAGTTTTATTTGTATTTATCTTTATACTATATTAATATTTGTTGTCACATGCGTTCACACGTGAATATTCATTTATTTATTTTATTATATAATTATATATTTTAAAATAACTAAAATAAATAAAATGTATATTAACTAAAATTTACATTAACATGTAAATTTTGTTTATATGCAAATTATATCAGATTATTATAAAGTTTATCATTTTAATATTAATATAAAATTAATTATATCAAATAAAAAATCAATGTAAATTTTAATTTTTTTTTATTTGTACCAAATAAATGACTCACTTTTTAAGATTAGTGAAAAATTAAATTTTGTAAGATAAAGCAATTTCATATAAATTTTAATTCTTTTTATTTATTATCAAAATAATCCATTTAATAAAAGTGTTTTAATAAAATTAAACTTCTTACTCATAAATTAGATAATTTAAAAAATATTTATAATGGCAATTTAGAAATATAGTGAATAACAATGACTATTTTCTTCAATTCAAAAGATTATTCATATTTATGCTTTTAAATATATTATAGATAAATACATTTATCACAAAACAAAGCTAAATCTAAAATATAAAAAATTATGCTACCTCCTTCCCAAAAGATTATCTTAAAAAATATCGATCTTTAAATTAGAAGATTGCTTTAATTTTAAACTAATGTTTGAATCCTCGCATTACTTTGGTTTTATTGTCATTAATAATACATTTAATACGATTATGACAAGAAAAATAACACGAATTTATAGTTAAAATTGAATTATTATAACAAACTATGCAAAATATCCCAACTTGAGAACAACTTTTAAAGTAAAGTATAGATATAAAATAACACAAATACAACACGAATACACGAATCTAATTCATTATATGTACATTATTTTTAAAAATTTTAAGATGAATATCAAAATTTAATTCATTTAGATTATATTGATATCCATCATTTGTATTCATATTAAGAAATAAAAAAATAAAAAAGATAAAAATCTAACAACTATCATACAATAACTCGTAACTTATAAGATCATTTAACATAGTTTTTTTTTTTTACTATTTAATCATTATAATATTTTTTCTTTTGCTTCAACATCTGAAGATTTAAAAAGAATTTACTTACATCAATCCATCTCATATTATTATTCAATATTTTTATTTTTACCGATAATTTATTAATACAATAATTTTTTATTCAATAATATAAAAATAAAAAATTAATATGACATTATTTTTCAACAAAAAAAAAAGAATCAATCATTATACGACACGTAACATAAAAATTAAGAGTTATTTTGAATAGTATCACACACGAACATGACATGAAAAAATAACTAAAATATGACATGACACGAAAAAATAACATGACCACGACATGAATACACGAATGTGTTAAAATTTATATAAAACGAACGTGACACAAAATTGAGAGTTATTTGAATAATAGTAATTAGATCTGACAATTTCGAACACGATACGAAAAAAATACAATACAACACGAAAAAATAACACTAACACGACACGATATGCACAAATATATCGAAATCTATATAATACGAATTATTAATATGTCAAAATTTATATATATAATACATAAAATATAAAAAGTTAACATAAACATAAAATAAATATTTATAGTTTTAAATATAAAAAAAATTTAAAAAATTGCTCGCCACTGGGCCAGCAATTCAGAATCAATTGAAAATTATCCCTTTCAATTGAAAGTTATTTGAAGGTTTCATTTATAGTTACTAGAAAAATGCCTGCCCTTCGCTGTGAAGTGAAGATAGTTATCGAATTTGAATTGATATTTTATAATAAATTTGAAAGATAAAAAAGCAAGAAAAAGTGAAGATAATTTAGAAAAATAATAACTTCTATACAACACCTAGTATAAAATTAAGAGTTATTTGATATGATCAATTAGATCCGGTAGTTTTGGATAAAACATAATTATGCTATACAAATATAATATGATAAAATAATTAAAACACGACACAACACGAAAAATAAAATGAACATGATACAAATATATGAACGTGTTAATAAAAAGATATTTTGATAATAATTTGTAATAAATTAATATTTTGTATTAATATTTTGAATTAATATTTTGTAATAAATTTGAAAGATAAAAAAGTAAGAGTAGTAAAGATAATAATTTAGAAAAATAATATTTCTTATTCTTATACAACATATGGTATAAAATTGAGAGTTATTTGAATATGATCAATTACATCCGATAATTTCAGATACAACATAATTATACGATACCAACATAATATGAAAAAAACAATTAAAATACGACATGACACAAAAAATAACATGAATATGACACAAATACACGAACATGTCCAAATCTACATAAAACAAATTATTAACGAGTCAAATTTTATATAAATATATAATACATTGAATACAATTATAACAGAATAAATAACACAAACATGATGACGCGCGACACAAATTTGTGAGTTATTTGAATAATGTCAATTAGACTCGATAATTTTGGACACAACATGATTATACGACTCGAACACAACATGGAAAAAGTAATTAAAACACTACACAAAAAATAACATGAACACGACACAAATACACGAACGTGTCAAAATCGAATTAAAAGAATTATTAACATGTAAAAATTTATATAAATTTATAATAATATAAACATACAATAAAATAACACGAACACATAAAATTGAATCATTATAACAAATTATATAAAATATGGGATGAATTGAGATACGATACAGACACACAAAATTTTCTCTTAATTGGATCACCATGACAAATTATGCAAAATATTTGGATGAATTGAAACACGATACGAACACAAAAAAAAATTAAAATATGACCCGACACAAAAATAACATAAATACAACATAAATATATGAAAGTATAAAAATTTATATAAAATAAATTATTAATATATAAAAATTTATATATTAATATAATACTTTGAACAAAAAAATAATACGAATACGACACGAACCTACAAAATTTTCTCTCTCTTTTTTCCTTTTTTTTTCTTCTTTCTTTATTTTCCTATCTTTTTTTCCTTAAAAAAAAAAAAGAAAAAAAGAAAATCTTGGCTTGCCGACGTGGCAAACCAATTTGAAGGAATTGCCCCAATTACAATCAGTAATTGGGGATTGCTTTTAATAGATGGTATAGATAAGATTTTGACTATATCAATCACTTATTTTCAAGATGAAAAATTCAATGTTTACATAGATATGCTTCGATACCTTGTTTATGCTTTTACATCACTTAAATTAAAAGTCTATTACTTTATCAGCAGATCACGTACTGCAAATTTTGTGCTATACATAAATACAAATAGAGATAGCAGCAAGTTGAATATCTATCTTTTTTGGTAATATTTAAATTCGTAAAATTGCTTCAAAATCTGAATCTGTTTATTATTCGCATTAAATCCGAATATTATTATTTGAATCCGAATCCGAATTAAATAACATTATCCGTCGAAAAATTCGAATTCGTTAAATATCTGAATTCAGTAAATAAAAAAATTGAATAAAAATATAAAATCAAATAAAAATTAATTTTAAATTCAAATAAATGGATAATGGATTCGAATAATAGATATATGAGATTTCATATCTGCATCTGCTTCAAACCCTCTGCGGATAGTAATTATAATATCTGAATCTAAATTTTATCCGAATCCGTAATATCTGAATCCGCAAAAAATAAATCGAATAATTGTAAATATCCGAATTCGTATTATCCATTGTCATCCCTAAGCACAAGTACAAGGAGTTGGGTGTTAGAATTTTTAACAGGGCCCTTTTCTAAAAGAAAAAATAGAAAATAAAATTAGGTTTGATTTTGGGCCAACCCTGTCCATTATTCATTTTGAGAAAATCTCTGTTTGGCCCAATTTCCAAATCTAAAGCTCTAGGATGCTGTTGGGTTTGAAATTCAAGCTCAAGCCCAAGTTTCCAACAACTTCGGCTAAGACTAAAAAATTTGTCTCAATTTTTCGTTTGAGTAGACGCCCTCACATTTTATTCATTTGAATGAAATAGACCCTTTGATCAAAACAATTATTTTCTGCTAAAATTTGAATCAAATTATAAAATAGATTTTTATTTAAAATACCATGAGGAATAGTATAGTTGTTACGGTCAACTAGATCGGTCCAAGGCCTGGCTATCCGTTCGAGCCAACAGACTCACCTTGTATTGGTTGAGTCTGAACATAAATTTTTTTAATTCGGATCGGCCCGATTTAACCCAAATTATTATTTATAAATAAAAAAAATATTTTATTAATAGTAAAACAAATTTTCAAATTTACTCAAATCTAAATAAAAAAAAAAAAAATTCCAAACCGATTCAACTCGTCAACATATCTACGTCCAACCAAACATGCTAGTATTAGGCAGCCTTTGGGCTTTGTATTGGAGAATGTCACCCAACGTATAGGCCCCCACCTCTCGTGTTATTACAATCGGATCCAATCGATTAAATTAAAAATTGGTGATTTATCCGATTTGTTAGATGTCGTAAAATCAATTTTTTTGAACCAATAAAAAATCAATAAAAATTTGAAAAAAATCCGAAAAAATCGATTTACTTATTTTTTTTAAAAATTTATTGTATATGATGAAATTTGATTAAATCTATATTAAAAATCATACTATTTAATCAAACACATATTTTTATTAAATATTTATTATATTTAATTTTTTTTAATACAAACAATCAATTTAATCAATTCAATTAAATCGATAATTACAAGTTTCAACGATTTAACCGATTTTTTCAATACTATTTCTTGAGAAAAGTCACCATGAATAATAATAAAAAACTATTCCAATTCCCAATGTATGGTTTTCCCAGTTTCTAACAGTGGTCTCCAACTAAACTATGAGTGTAGGAGCAAGGGAAAAATCTAAAGAAAGTCTCATATAATAAGCTTCTCATAGGCTTTAAGAAATTCTGACCTTTAGATAAAATTTAGTTCATCTTAACCGTTGAAGCAAAAAATAAAAATAAAAAATAAAATAACCGGTTAACTCGGTGAAACAAAGATGAAAAAGAAAAAGTTGAAACCCTAACCTCTATTTGAAACAAAGCCCTTGAAAAATCAATTTCTCTCTAGAAAAAAATCTTGATCTAAAAATTTTCCCTTTTCTTTGAGGAAAAAAGGAACTGTCGAAAATGGTGATAAAAAGTTTCAGGGTTTTCTTTTAGTTTAAGGTGAATAATTCCAACAAAGTTCTTTATGTGTTTTTCCTTTCTTTTATTTTTTTGTTAATTTAGAGTCTCAAGTTATTGAGACGCCTGTTGAAGTGAAGAAGAAACCTGCAGAAAGATAATTTTTTACTTTCACTGACTTTCCTTTCTTTTGAAGTTTCATCTTCACTTTTGATTTATTTATGTTTCTGATAATTATATAGGGAGAAGCCTTCATCAACAGAATTAAATCCGAAAATGCTGAAGAAATCGAAGAAGGGCAAAGATCCTAATGCATAAAGCTGCTGAGATCAAGGCAGAAGGCTTTGCAGTAGGCTAACAATGGTGACAATGAAAATGAAGAAGTAAGGTTTTGTTCACCATGTTCTTGAAAAGTGACATGTGATTTAGCTGGTGGTCCCTTGGTTTTTCCTTTATCTTTTTTGCTGAAAATGATTGAACTTGTTCTTGTTTGTTTAGGAGGAAAGAGGTTCAGAGAAGGAAACAGATTAACTATTAGATGATTATTTAAGTGGCAAAGTGTAAATTTTTGAATCTCCTTTATTAGGTAATGGATTCTAGTAGGTGTCTAGATATGTTGAGAATCATCTTGCTTTCTCTCTTTTGCAATCATGTTATATTGTCTTCTTTGACATGTGAAGGCTGAAGCAGGTTCTTCTTCAAGTTAAAGCTTATAACTTAGCAGTAGTGATGATAACAAATTTTGATCTTTTGAGGTGGTCCTTAAATTTTCTTGGTGTCTACATTTTCTGAAGACAAACTTCTTTCAAGGTATTGATTTTGTCACAATATAATGGCTGAAGCAGGTTCTTCTTCAAGTTAAAGCTTATGACTTAGCAGTAGTGATGATAACAAATTTTGATCTTTTGAGGTGGTCCTTAAATTTTCTTGGTGTCTACATTTTCTGAAGACAAACTTCTTTCAGGGTATTGATTTTGTCTCAGTGTATTGGTTATGGAAGCTGGCATCAAAAACATGAACTCCTCTTCGCCTCTCCTATCTTCCAAGGTTTGTATATTATCTTCCAGATCTAGATCTATTCGCTTTAATTTTTCCTTCCATATGTTGTTGGGGTTTTTGGGACAGTTCCGATTAAAGCTGTATTGTTTTTTTTTTTTGTCTCACCTTCTCAGGAGCCTCAACCCTCAAGATTGAACACAGAAGAAAGAAAAACTGAAAAAAAATGGAAGAAGACAAGTTGGACTACCAACTGGTTCCATTGGGCTGCTGCTGCTCGCTCTCTATCATGTATGGCTTCTATTTACCATTCTCAAGCATCTACAAAGACTGTCATCGACTTAAATGTCGAGTCTCGTCAGTCGTCACCAATGGGTTTTCTCCATGATGTCTGTCAGTCCCCCCCTCTCTCTCTCTTTTCCTTTCATTTTTTTTGCCATGATTTCTGCTATTAATTTTGAGTTTTGGGTTCTTTTGCAAATTTTGAAATTTCTCTACCTATGGGATCAAAAACTGTTAGGAATAATAATAATATTGTAGAATGTGGACAAAATATGTTACTATTTCAGAGATCATGCTCTTAGGTTCTTGTCATGCATTTGATCTGTTTGGCCATGTTTTAAACTTGTACATTGATATTTAGGATTATGAAGGTTGGAAAAAAAAGTTGTGACCAATTTTGACTATAGAGTATAGACTCATACTTGCATCTTCTGAAAAAGAAATTGGGATACATAAATAATTTTGGTTCTTGCTGGTCATCGCTGACTGCCTTTCAAGAATGAGCATATATGAAAACAGTGTCAAGAATGAGCATAGTTTTATGCAAACAAAGAAATTCTTTAGCATTTCGTAACTCATGAACTCAAGTTGTTAGTTCTTGGTTATTGCAGGAAAGAAAAGCTGAAATGAAGTTACAAAAAACTCAGGAGCTAGGTAAAGAATAAATGGCTGCAGCGATTGCAAATGAGAAAGCAGCACTGATTGAAAAAATGGCATAAACAAATCTTCATGTAAGCTATCTCCTGGTGGAATTTTTTAATGAAAATCCGAATAAAAATTAGCTTTGCTAGTTTTTTGGATGAAAAAATGAACTAGAAAGTTCTTTTAATGGCATTTGATAGAAGATGGAATAAGGAAATTTAAAAGTTATGCTGCAAGATTTTTCTCATATGATGGGTTGGAATATTAAACCTCTTGGCTCTTACTTTGGGGCATATAGCATGCAGGACAAAGTGACAAATCCAAATTTTCATACATCAATGCTTTTGGCTTTCAGTTTAATGCAGTATCAACTTCCATACTTTCTGTTTCTGCATGGTGATGTTTGCCTTGGTTTCATGTTTGCAACATCCTGGAAGCTAACATGTAATAATTATTTAATCCTCGAAGTGTTCACCAATTGTTATTAAAGTCTGAGATACTTTTTTGCTTTGCTTTGTCTGTTTTTGTGCTGGAATGCTCTTTTCTGATAGGTAAATTTATCTCATCTTTTAGCTTCTTTAAATTTCATGTCTTGATTTGGTTCTAGCTTGTATTTGCAGTTCGGTGAAGTAGGTGCTTGTAAAGTTGGTTTCATTTCGCCATATCCAGGAGGTTTCTGAAGCTTGAGTTGGACTTTGAAGAAGTAGCAAAGTAAACTTGGCCACCAGGTTGAAGATCTTATAGGAGAAAAAGAAACAGATTTGTAAAGACAAAAAGTAAGGTCTCTTATTCCTTGGTTCTTTGTTTACTGCCCTTTGTCTTCTTTTTTGCATATTTCAGTCCCTTTGCAAAACCTGTAATCTCTGAAGTTTTAGATCAATTTTTCTATAGGTAACGTTATTATTTTTTAAAAATCTAAACTATTGTCTATATGTCAATGATACCATTCTACTTTTCTTATGGTTATAGAATATAATTAATTTATATGTAAGCATTAACCTCTATGCGAAACGGGGGATTAACACTAGTACTGAATCATTTCTCTATTTTAGCTGAAAAGTACTAGTTAGTGCTTCCGTACTAATTAGATTAAGCTTTGGTAGAGCATCAAGTAGCTGAAAGATAATGTCCTCTGAAACATGTTTTCTTTACTTCTTCTCTTGATCTCTAATTAGTGTATACAAAATTGAAAGGAAAAAAAAAATTAAAGGGAAAATGGAGAGTTTTTGCCCAACATCAGTTCAAGATAGATACAGAATCAGTTTGCCTGGTTTGGCTGCCCTTGGTTTTGTTTCCTTAAAGAATTCCAAGCATCCAATAAGCCAATGACTTCAGATCAGTGAATAGGAATTTTGGACAGTAGAGCTCTTTAATATGAAAAGAAAGAAACAAAGTGTCTGCTAGTTTCTTTAGCCATCCTAGTAAAAAGAAATGCTCATATTGTTATTCTTTTGTTAAATTTCATGATCTCCTTTATAAGTTGTGATAATTATGCGTACCAGTTTATATGCTTTATCGATTCAAATTCCAATAACTAGTAGCGCCGGAAAAAGAATTTTTGCAATTGTTCTCAAATATTATTATTTGATGACAATGGTCTTATTTTAATTTTAAAGCTCTCAATGTTATTAGTTGAATTTTTCTATGTGAATGATTGACTTTAAAGATTATTCAAGATTGGCAATATATAATCCTCTGTGTTTTCTAATTTAAAATTCCATGGCTTATCTCTACTTAGTCGATGAGTGTGAAATTGGTAACTTAATGGTTTACTCTTTTTTTCGCATAAGGTCATGGTTTCTGCAAAAGAAGAGCTTGATGCCCTATTCCTCTAGTCATGGATGGCTTGTTGAGGATTCATAGACATATTCTTGGTCTAGACAGCGATTCTGATCATACTACAGTAGGTGCAGGTGACAGAGTTATCACACGACTTCTAGTGGCAAATACTCAGGCAATAAGCATGATTCAAGGCATCACATTGAGGGATGCTTTATTTTATTTCTCTTACCACAAATAAGTTGTAAAATTTAATATTGAGACCACAACAAATGAGTTGTAAAATTAACTATTGTCACATGTATCAATCTGAACATTGCATTGAAATAAATACAAACATTGTATGCTTATATAAACTTGTTGATCGATGAAGCTCTACTATAAACTTGTGACTTGTCAAAATTGTTGACTAAAATGAGCAAGAATGTTTTCTTCGATATTTTGCAAGATGGAAATAGTCAGCATTCATGCAAAACTAAAATTAACCATTAGTGTAAAAAAAACAAACTAAACTTGTGGAGTTTATAAATTACTTATATATATATATATATATATATATATATATATATATATACAAACATTGTATACTTATAATTTATTAATAATTCAAATTAAATATGAAAAATGTGTTGTTTAAAGGTTAAAACTAAGTATATAAATGTAAAAAATGTAGCAAAACTAATTAAATGGCTATTAATTAATTAATGCAACAATCATTTTTTCTTGCTCTCATCTTCCTCCTATGTTTATCAATTGACAAAAAGAATAGTCAATAGTTTTTTTTTTTTTTTATATGTGGTCCTTGCTACACTTCCATTATGAACACTAATAGTCAATAAATAAATAAAGCATTTTCTAGAATCATGGATATTTGTAGTCCAAGACTAGATTTTCTCAGAAAAGTTAGGAAAATTAAAATGTATTATAAGTTAATGAATTTGGGTATAATAATTGATTTAAAGGAAAATTGTGTCAAATTAAAGTGCATTTCGGTCATTTGATTTTCTTTTTTCAATTACATAAATACATGACAATATCCTTTAATGATTTATATACTTTGTCATGTTTATATCCCTAATTTCGGTCATGTTTATATTTAAAAAGAAATACATAAATACATGACAATTTTTTTATTCTCTTTTTTCAATTACATAAATACATGACAATATCCTTTAATGTTTAATTTTATGGATTGAAAGTTTGAGGTTTTTTTTCCTCTCATATATATAAAATTTTTGCAGCAATATAAAAATATTAAAATTAAAATTTTACTAATGTTTAATTTTATGGATTGAAAGTTTGCATCGAAATTAAATTATATTAATTTCATGTGTTAATTGAAGGCAAATATATACGGATGAATTATTTGTCATAAATTAAGGATTATTGTTATTTTGTACATGCATGAAGATAAAATGCATGTTGAGTTACGAATCCATATACTCCAAAATAACTGCTTTTCTAACATGGATGTTTTATATTGTTTTTATCACCAAAGTAAAGAAAATAATACTTATATGAAATTCTTATTATCCCAATATCCAAAGTAAAGGACTAGAAAATTTAACTTGTCGATGCATCATTTGCAAGATTTTATATGCGAGTATTTTCTAATTAACTTTCATTAGATGAAAAAAAAATGATAGTTTATATGAAATTTTTATTAACCCAATATCTAAATTAATTGATGCATGCATTATATTAATTAAATATGTATTTCTTTTCTAATTTAATTTTTACAAAAGATTGAAAATTACAAATTTGTCATGTTTATATGTAATTTGCCATTTGTCATGTTTATATTTAATTTGTCATATTTATATGTAATTTGTCATGTTTATATGTAATTTGTCATGTTTATATGTAATTTTTCATTTTTATATGTAATTTGTCATGTTCATATGTAATTTGTCATGTTTATATGTAAATTTGTCATGTTTATATGTAAATTTGTCATGTTTATATGTAATTTGTCGTCTTTATATGTAATTTGTCATGTTTATACGTAATTTTTCATGTTTGTCATGTTTATATGTAATTTGTCGTCTTTATATGTAATTTGTCATCTTTATATGTAATTTGTCGTCTTTATATGTAATTTGTCATCTTTATATGTAATTTGTCATTTTGTCATGTTTATATGTAATTTGTTATGTTTATATGTAATTTGTCATGTTTATATGTAATTTATCGTCTTTATATGTAATTTATCATTTTGTCATGTTTATATGTAATTTGTCATGTTTATATGTAATTTTGTCATGTTTATATGTAATTTCTCATATTTATATGTTAATTGTCATATTTATATGTAATTTGTTATATTTATATGTAATTTGTCATGTTTATATGTAATATGTCATTTATCATGTTTATATATAATTCTCATGTTTATATGTAATTTGTCATATTTATATATAATTTGTCATGTTTATATGTAATTTGTCATTTGTCATGTTTATATGTAATTTGTCATGTCTATATGTAATTTATCATCTTTATATGTAATTTGTCATGTTTATATGTAATTTATCATATGTAATTTATTATGTTTATATATAATTTATTATGTTTGTCATGTTTATATGTAAATTGTCATGTTTATATATAAATTATCATATTTATATGTAATTTTAATAATATTTATATGTAAAAATTGATAATCTGATAATCTATTATTTAAATTTTTTAATCTTAAAATTTATGAAAAACCTATTTTAAAAAGGTCATGATAGAACTCCTCAAGAGCTAAGACTCGTTTCTCTTTCTTTTTTCACCAAAAATAACGAAAGTCAGAGCAGCTTTTATTTTTTCTGTTAGAAACTTAGATTGCTCGTGAGAATAACTGGCCAATAAAAGATGACACGTGTGCAAATCCAGCCTTGTTTCTGACCTCGCGTGCGCCCACTTGCGCAAGCTCTACTCAGTCCACTGCAGGCACGTCCATGACCCATGAGCAAGAGCCAGGCCTATTGAACAGTCCAGGTATTTTCACCACAGTAATTTTCATCATTTTCATGAGTCACAAAAAGTTACCTCTCTGTCTTTCTCATTTCAAACTGTTGAATTGGGTGACAACTACAATAGAAACATATATGGTGAGAACAATGAGAACAAAGTCATTTACAGCACTTAGATCAATAAGATAAATCCATAACCATTGATTTATCCATGTCAGCATAAGTTATTAACCTGATATTGGATGTGCCGGTTGCAAAGTAAAAAGAAGTCAACCTGTCTTCATCGGTTGTTGCAAAAGACTAAGAAGACACCCTTTTCTCCTGCAAAAATAGGAAAATGAGAAAGAAAGAGGCTCTTCCATTTAGCAAAAAAAGAAACAAAAAATTGAAAATGGAGAGGAAGACAAAAAGATTAGCAAAACAGAGAAATGGGCATAGATTGGCTTGGAGGAAAACAGGATTTGCTGGAGAGGATTTAGCTTAGAAAAAAATTGGGCATTCGGGCATTTCATTCTTGGTTGAGGAAAATAGCAGAGCTCTTCCTCCCTTTCTCTTTCTAAATCGTCGTTTTGCTATTCCTCATGCTGTTTTGTCTGTTGCGTTAGGGTCTCAGTGTCAGTCATGCCCGATTTTTCCTCAACCAAAGAAAGAAAGTAAAGTAAGCAAACAATTTTCCTGCTTTTTTCTTTCTTCTTCTGTTCTTTCCAAAAAATTATGATTTATTTATTTTTTATTTCAGATCGATAAAAAATAGTACGATCGCATTCGGCAAACAAAGGAAAGGAGGAAGAAGGTGTCAACTAGAGTGAGAAAATCGCAGACCTTTAGCTCTTGACTCTAAACTTCATCTAAAATTGTTTGAATTGGCTCTGTTCCCATTATCGAAAACCTAAAGCATGATTGCAGTTCAACTAAGATTATGATGATATGATCGGTTACTACTAATTGTAACCAATGAATTTCCAATGTTTTTCTAGATATTGATGTCAGATCACAATTGCTTGGATGCGTGAAACATGCCACCATCGCACTAAGAAAAACTGGAATAATGCCTTTTCTTAAGTAACAAAAGCAACATATTTATTTACTCCCACTAATGTGGATTAGGATTTTCAGCAGCTTCTTTATGTTGTAAAGATTGTAGGATGTCCAAAAAATTTATTGGGAGTGGAGGGTATTTTAAAAGCTGTTGTGCTTTGCTGCTGTTAACAGCTGGGGTTGGTGATCCTTTAAGAGCTGTTGTGTCATGATGCTATACATTTGTATGTGTTTCTTTAGGTTTCTGTTTATGTGCATTTGCCAATTTAAGTTTCTATTTTCTCAGTGGTTTTTAATGAGTCTGAGATTCTTATGTCTGGTTTTGTATGTCAATGCTAATTTGCTTTTTTATGTCTCACTTCTCGAGCTCTAAGTGGGAGCCAAAAGAATCTAGGTAGACAACTTTTCCATAGTTGAAATGAATCAATAGCATCAATGTCATTATCCAAAAAAACAAAAACAAAACCCAAAATAAGTTCATCTTCCTCACTTTCAATTTTCTCAATCCACACTGTTAGCAAACAAAACAAGGGAAGAACATGACAGTTTCATGGAGTAAAATTTATTATTTGTTCAATCAATGGACTTAAGAATTGATACAAAAAGTTTTAATGTAAACAAAAGAAGACGCATCAAGAGGAAGATTGAGATATGCTTGAGATGATACTGGAGTGAATGACTCATTTTTGCAAGAGATTGGTGTTCTTAGTTCTGAATAAGCACAATAATCTACTTCAATGACAGTCATTGTGTCCTCCAAGAAACTAGAAACTGATGCCCCAACTCCTTCCCCCGGCATATGACATATATATAGTCAATGACATATCAAGTGTTCGGTACTTAATTATAATCATTTTTCAAAAAATTAATAATACTTGACATACAATAAAATATATGTAAAAATTAATAATAGAAACTAATTGAAATTTTAATGACCCAATAATCCTAGTGCACAAAAAAAAATCCCATTTCACATTGAACACCCTATAAAGTGACGCCACTGTCCTATGCATTCAACTTATTGTAACATCTCTGTTGCTCAATAAAATCACAAAATAAGCACCAATTAGACCTATTCCTACTTCTTGCTTACATAAGTAAAAACTGCACTATAAGTTTTTTGTTGTATAAAATCCCAAGAGTAATCGACAAGATGGAAACATGTTCTATAATCAGCTGAAGCACTATTAACCAATAAAAATAAATAAGATGAAAATCCACGCTACTTTGATTGATTTTGAGGCATCAAATAACATATAAAGCACCTCGAATCATCATTTACTGAGATTAAAGGATTACGCTTAGCATCATCAAACTGAAGTTGGCCTCTCCTTTCGCTTTCCTATAAACAAAACAATTCCACCCAAAAAAGGGTTCCATTGATTGTATAGATCATCATCAAGGAAAGAACACAATAAAAAATAAAAATTTTTTATTCGAAAGAAATAAAGAGAAATTGGGAAAAGAAAAGTGGAAGCATATAGGAGCATACGGGAGCAAAAAGAGCCACAAGATGTAAACAGTCTCAGCGGTCCACAGAGCCAGCTGAAGGACTCGCTGCAGACTACCATCCTCACTTTTGTCTGAGGTGCGAGTCATGGCGGTGGACTTGCGACTATACGCATGGTATACAATAGCCGTCGAATGGAGGGCTATCGAATGGGTCTTTTGCAACAACAACAAAAAAAATAAAAATAAAGACAGCTTGACCTCTTTTTACTTTGCAACCAGCACATCCAATATCAAGTTAATAAACTTATGCTGACATGGATAAATCAATGGTTATGAATTTATTTTATTGATCTAAGGGCTGTAAATAACTTTGTTCTCATTGTTCTCACCATATATGTTCCTATTGTAGTTGTCACCGTTGAATTGTATAATAAAAAAAAAAAAAATTTTAAATTTTATCATCTTATTTAAATAAATCTTTATATTTTTATTATATTTAAATAATTATTTAACTTTTAATTTATATTCAATTAAACTTTTAACCTTTAACATGTATGCAAATAAATTTTTAACTTTTAATTTACACTTAAATAAACCCTTAACATAACTTAATGCTACTCATAGTCGGGCCGCGGTCTGAATTTTTTTTACTTTAACCAGGCCCGACCCGAATCATTATTCAAAAAATAATAAAAAATTAAAAAATCATTTTTATATTAATTTTTATAATTTAATTTAAATAAAAAATTAAATTTTTTAATGCATGAGTAATGATTTGGGTCAGGCCGGACAGACCCAGATCACAAAAAATCATATCCAATCTCGATCCAATACGGGCCAGGCTTATCAGATCAGATGGATTGTCTAGCTCATGAGCAGATCTAACATAAATCAACATTTTACACTACGTTAAATTTGACATATAACAACATTTTGAAGTGCTGTGAAAATTAAAAAAACTGTTGCTGTAAGATAAGACAGCATTTATTCATTTGCTATATATATAGCTGCAGTTTTATGTCTTTAATAGCATTTATATATATATATATAATAACATTTATCAAAATGCTACTATTTCTACTTTATAACAGTTTTTCATAATTTTTTGCATGCATTTTTCATTTGTTTAAAAAGATCTCAATGATAGCAATTATAAGTGCTACCAAAAGTATTTTTATATGATAAGATTTATAACAACACATGTCAAATGCTTCTAAAAAATTTAAAAATGCTATAATTATTAATTATTATAATATATAACAATAATAAATGCTATCAAAGTATTACTTTTGTTATTTTTAATAATATTTTAAGAAAATTATAAAAAAAATATGTCTAAAACTAATTTTGACGTAATGTTATTTGAAATAAAAATTTATTTAAGTGTAAATTAAAATTAAAAATTTATTTAAATACGATAAAAATATAAAAATTTATTTTTAAAAAAATCATAATTCAGGAATATTTTAACCAATTGTGATTGATGGATGAAGAGGACGGAAAGGTCATAAATGGGTAGCACAGCACAGAGCAGAAGGTTGGGACTTACTGCTCTCTGATTTGACTGGATTTTGGACTCTCTCTTCTGATTGAAAATGAAAGATTATCTTCCAAAACAAAGACCCAAAATGTTTGTTAGTTTGTTTATTTCCTTCGTTCTCATCTTTTGGATTCAGTTTCATGGGTGAGTAGGGGACTGGGGGACAAATGTTATGCACTAAGCAAAAGCAACAGCAACAGCTGAAAAACAAGCAAAACCCATGCACTATTTCTTCTTACACAAAACTTAGAAATTTATCCAACATTAGATATACAAATGATCTTATATCTAATTATGTAGATAACTATATAATACATGAATCTATATATATTTTACTATATTACATAGTATTATTAAATATCTAGCATACTATTACTATATTTGGATTCATTCAATATAGTATATAAAAGAAGATACATATAATAATTTAAAAATATGGGCAACACACTCTTTTATCCACTTTACATTGGATCTATTCCCATATATATATATATATATAACTGTATCTAAACAAGAAGCAAGCTTGTAATTGGACTATATACTTATTATTTGTAAACAACATTCTAAGAATGAAATGGAAGGTGACAAGAAACAAAAAACTTTTAAGACAAACCATATGGTATTTCATTTACTAGTATGATCGGTTAAGAATTAAGACAAGCCAAATGAAAACAAAGATATTTAAAACATAAATGCCTGATCTGCTGCTCTATGAGAGAGAGGACAAGAAAGAAAAGATAGCTCAGTAATTAACTGAAAGCTACCAGAAACAGTATAGAGTGTAGCCTTTCATGGTCGAAAGAAGCTTTGGATGGATAGATAGTCTGTTTCTTTCACTCTGGCTTTGTTATCTGAGCCCTTTTGCTTTGGAGATGTCAAAAAGAAATGGGCCCTTCCCGAGGGGAGGAGATTAGACCCTGATATTGAATTCCTCAAGAACTGAGATTTCAATTGTTCTGTAGCAGCACTAAACTTTGTGAACTAGGCCGAAAGACTGAGACTGAGACAGAACCACCACCACCACCACCACCATACTTGTCTTAATTTGACGAGAAGTAAAAAACTCTGCAAGCCTTTTCTTTGTGATCCATAAAAACGATTTTTAGAACTGTAAACAGCAGGCATAGAAGAAATGCAACTGGGGGAGCAAGATCAAGATAGGAGAAAATTGAAACAGTGATTTTTATGATTCAATAAGCACGAGAATAATTAATACTACAGACTACATATAAAAAGCTAGGTATCGTTTAAAGTTGCAAGTACATTAATGAGACAATCAACTCCAACTACAAATATTATATACCAAGATAAATTGAATATCTCCAAAAAGCTCAAACACCCAAAACAGTTCCAATATTGAGCTTGCCTTGAGATGATGGTGTAATACCAAAAACTACCTAGCTAAGGTATGTTGGAATTTTCACATGTCCTTCATTTACTCAATAAGGACGTGAGGAAGGACCCCAAGGCATAACATCAGGAGAGATCTGGCAATTGAGTGGAGTGGGACTTGCTACGCCAAAAACAGACTCGGTTGCACCAACGTTACCATGAACACAAGGCTTGGTTTCCTGATGATGATCTTCATTATCAACTTCACATGGCAGCCTATGAAACGCAGGGCTTACAAAAGTAGCAGCCACCACGATCACCTGCGTTGCTGCCATTACCTTCCCTCCTACTATCCCTCCAAGAACTTGCCCTTGTGCCCCTGCAAGAGTTACACCAAAAGAACAAGACAGAGTAGAAGACAACGAACAAGGCGATGGTGACCTTGATGATGATGATGATTGGGATGTTTCGTTAGAAGAAGATAAAGTACTAGAGGCAATGAATGAGCCAGACAAAGAGAGTAACCCAAAGGGTCCATGAAGAGAGAGTGCTGGCGCGTGAGAAACAGGATGGCGGAACGTGACGTTTGATACAGAGCCAGTAGCATTGATAATGCTAATACCAACATGGTTTCTACGAGCGAAGCTGATAATAGCATCAATAATATCAGAACCAGCCGAGATCTCGAGAATCACTGGCTTCATAGCTGAGCCACTGTCTCTGGTTATAACAAGTGGTGGTTTGGGTTTGTTTTTTGACCCTGGAGGCCGACCTCTAGGCTTCCTTGCAGTGTTCTCAGATGACGAAGGAGTTTGGTGATGATGATGATGATCAAGGGTAATAATCTTGTTGCTAGGAGTTTTAGACTTGGAAGAAAAGCCACCGCCTCCGCCAGAGGCCGAGAGTGTTGGGACACTCCGAGGGCTGTGCTCAGATGAGTTATCGTCGGAGGTGTGAGCTTGAGAAAGAGAGATAGCTCCGCTATAATCCGCCATTATGGGGATCCCCGGAGGACGAGAGAGAGAGAGAGAGAGAGAGAGAGAGAGAGAGAGTGGTGATGAATGGAAGAAAGTAACGCTTTTTTAGGGTTTTATATACATAATATACATTGCAGTAGAGTAAGTGGGACCTTCATCAAAATGTGGACCTAGCTACAATATATCGGAGGGGTCCACAAGACTGTGGGGTACTTTGGTTTTTGTAGGGAAGGAGAGGTTCAAAGTAGGTTTTTTTAACTAAGAAGTCATGGTATTATATTATTAGTCTAAATTAGTATCTCTATTATAAAATTAAATAATTTAATTTATATATTTTTAAAATTAAAATAAAAAAATAAAAATATTGATTAATATAACAGAAACTGTTAAAAAAATTAATGTGATATTTAACCTTGTGTTTATTTGATGACATGAATGTCAAATGCTGACGTGCTATCAATAAAATATATTATTTTAAAATGAAATGTAACAAACTAAGTTGGTAAAAATGTCACATCAAATTATTTTTTGCTAACTTAGTTTGTTATTTTGTCCACGTCTGCTTAAAATAATATATTTTATTGGTTCCCCATCATCAAATAAACACAAGGTTAAATGCCACGTCAGCTTTTTTAACAGTTTTTGTTACACTAGTTAGTGATTTTACCTTTTTGTTTCAATTTTAAAAGTATAGGGACTAAATTACTCAGTTTTATAGTAGAAGGATTAATTTGCATTAAATGATATAGTACAGGGACTTTTCAGGTACTTTGACCATTTTTTTACGTTAATATAGCTGATTTTTTTTTTTTACTTAAATACCGTTGTTTTCAAATTATTTCCCGAAATTCACTTTTTTTTAACCAGTTGGAAAATCGCCATGGCCCATGACGATTTTCCAACGGTAATTTTTTTTAAATTAAATTAAAAAATCGCCATTAAAATTTTAATTTTTTATATTGGAAAATCGCAACGGTGGGTGGCGATTTCCAAGGTGAAGAATTCATTTTTTTTTTTACTTTTAATTATAAAATAATAAATTTAAAATAAAAGTTATATAATTTATAATTTTAAAAATAAAGATTTAATAATTTTTATATATAATTTTTATCCCATGGTGGTATAGGTATCCATGGACCGGGCCGAGCTGGATTCGGGCCGGGCCCATGTATGGTATCAATAACACATTTTCTTGCCCAAGCCACAGTGGCGATTTTCCAATCTTTATTTATTTATTTATTTTAATTTTATTAAATAATAAAAATTTTAAAAACAAAATTAAAAAAAAATAACAATTTGCCAAAATTTAAAAGATTATATTTGTAATTAGACCTGTTCATGGGCCAGGCCGCGACCCGAAATTTTTTCCCTTGCCCAAGCCAATTTCGAGTCGGGCCGACCCGAAAGCCAGTTTAAATAATAACAAATTTAAAAATTATATAAATACAATCCGGGTTTACCAGCCGGACTTCACCATATAGACCTGCCCAAAGGTCGGGCTACCCGTCCAAGCCCGAAGGCCTACCATATTTGGAAAAATTAGGGCAGTTTAAAATATGGGCCGGGCCTTGACTCCAACATTCAAGGCCCAAGCCCGGCCCAGCCCGTTTTCTAATTAAATAATATATTATTTATATTTATATATATATTATGTAATTTATATCATATAAAAATTAAATATATATAATATTATAGTGTGAATATTAAAAAATATGTTAAGTTGTCCATGTTTAACAACTTGATAAAAGAAAAAAATATAAATTTTATTAAAGATTAAATAATAAATATATATTATTTAAAAAAATAGAAAAAATTAATATGGGTGGGCCTAAACGGGTTTGAACAAAATTTGAGGCTCATATTTCGGGTTGGGCCGGGCTTTGGCCAAGCAAATGTGGTGTTGATACCATACATGGTCCCGACCCATATTTTAAAAGAATAAAATATAGATTAAAATAATAATAAAAGAATTAAAATAAAAAAATAAAAAATAAAAAGAGAAGAAGAAAAAACAAATTTATAATTAAAAAAAATAAAGTACTTTGGGATTTCCCAAGATAAAAAATAAAAAAAGAATTTAAAAATTAAGTTGGGAATCCATGGCGATTTCTCAACTTAGTTTAAAAAAAAAAAGTTACCGTTGGGATCGCCATGGCCATGCCGATTTTCCAACTGGTTAAAAAAGAGCGAATTTTGAAAAATAATTTCAAACCATCGGTATTATGGTAAATAAAAAAAATCAACAGTATTAAGATAAAAAACCTTCAAAGTATTGGAGAGATTTTTATATTATATTATCTAATTAGAATTCTTTACCAGCTGGGGAATTTTTTAAAATTTTTAATTAAATTAATAATCACAAATAATTTTAAGTTGAATCATATTAAATAATTATTAATTATTTAAATAAATTTTTATGTTTTAATATCTTAAGTAAATAAATTTAGAGTTAAAATTGTATCACTATAAGAAATTATGCAAAATATGAGATGAGTTGAGAGACTTGAGACACGACACAAACACAACATGGGAAAATAATTAAAACACGACACAAAAAATAACATGAATACGATATGAATACACGAACGTGTCAAATTTTACATAAAATGAATTATTAACACGTAAAATTATATAAATCATTTTATTTTATTTATGTTTTGACACGTTTGTGTATTCGTGTCGTGTTCATGTTATTTTTTGTGTTGTGTTCTAATTATGTTTTCTATGTTGTGTTCATGTCGTGTCTCAATTGATTTCATATTTTGCATAATTTGTCATTGTGATTAAATTTAGAAAAAATTTTGTGTGTTCGTATCGTGTCTCAACTCATGACATATTTTTTTTATAATTTGTCATAATGATTCAATTTAATTTTTTTTTTAATGTTTGTGACGTGTTCATGTTTTTTTTTTTTTTTTGTATGTTCAAAAAAATAACATAGGAAACATAATTAGAACACAAAACGAAAAATAACATGAACACGACACGAATACACAAACGTGTCAAAATATAAATAAAATAAATTATTAACATGTAAAAATTTATATAAATTTATAATACTTTAAACACACAAAAAAAAAATAACACGAACAAAATATGGGATGAATTGAGACACGACACAAACACAACATGAGAAAATAATTAAAACATGACGTGATACAAAAAATAACATAAACATGACACGAATATACGAACTTGCCAAAATCTATATAAAATGAATTATTAACGTGTAAAAATTTATAATACTTTGAACACAAAAAAAAATAACACGAACGTATAATTTTTTTCTTTAAATTGAATGACTATGAAAAATTATGCAAAATATGTCATGAATTGAGACACGATACGAATACACAATTTTTTTCGAAATTGAATCACAATGACAAACTATAAAAAATATGAAATGAATTGAGACACGACACGAACACAACATAGAAAAAATAATTAAAACGCAACACGAAAAATAACATGAATACTACACGAAACACAAACGTATCAGAATATACATAAAACGAATTAGTAACGTGTAAAAACTTATAATACTTTAAATGTACGAAAAATAACACGAACACGAACATACCATCTTTTTTCCTCTTTCCTTTCTTCTCTTTATTTTTTTTTTCTTTTCTAAAAAAATGACACATGTCACCACCAAAGTAGTGGACATGTGTCAATGCTTGGGCAACTCATGTAGTTAATTTTATATTATAATTAGATATAAATTAATTATTCTATTATATAATTGAATAATTGAATATTTATTTTTAAAAATTAAAATAAAAAGATAAAATTATTAATTGATGTAATCTGAATTGTTAAAAAAAATTACGTGACATTTAATATGTGTTTTTTTGATGACGTGACATTAATAAAATATATTATTTTAAGATGACGTAGACAAAATTATTAAACAACTTGTTGAAAATGTCACATCAACTTGGTTACTTATTTTGTCTGTATCATCTTAAAATAATATATTTTATTGATACCATGTCAATATTTGACATCCACGTTATCAATTAAACACATGTTAAATTTACGTCAATTTTTTTAATGGTTAACATTACATCAGTTAGTGATTTTACTTTTTTGTTTCAATTTTTTTTAAAAAATGACTAAATTACCTAATTTTATAGTAATCCTGTGAAGAGAGATGTTGATTATTATGGAATTCTTAATGATATTATTGAGTTGGACTATTATGGCAAGTGGAAGATCGTGTTATTTTGATGTGATTGAGCTGATGTGAATACTAGTAGAGGTGTTAAAAAAGATCAGTTCGAATTTACAATGGTGAATTTCTCTCGATTAATTCACACCGGAGAACAACTGATTGACGAGCCTTATGTTTTTCATCTCAAGCCAAACAAGTCTTTTATTCTGAAAATCCAAATGATGCGGGTTGGTATGTTGTACTCCGTAACACACCTAGAGACTTGTTTGATATGAGTGATCAATGTAGAGGTGATATTGAACAAAGAACTGAATGTTTGTCATTTACGGGATCAAAACTTGGATGAAAATATCCCTAGTACCAGTACAAATGTTCGGTGGGTTCGCGAAGATGTTGATGAGGACATTTATGAAGCTTGATGAAAAAATTGAATTTAGTAAGATTATTTTGAAACAAAACTGTGTATATAATATGCTTTTATACTGTAAATATTATTCTTAATGTTCTTTACATTATAGTATTTCATTCTTATACTAATGTTGTTTACTTAAAATTGATGCAAATAGCATGCCGAGGAGAAGATTAAGGGATATCAATATCATTCAAACCGGTTCTGAATCGGCTGGTGCTACTATTGAGGGCGACACTAGAGTGACGCCTTCAAGGTGCCGAATGAGTCTATTGTAGATGTTAACCCACCAGACTTGCCGACTGCCTCCACGACTGCAGAAACTGTAGCTCATACAAACTTGAATACAGGTATCGTGTTACAGAAGTATTAAAAGTACGTAAAATAGTTTGACCAAAACAGGTTGGACAATTGCTAATATATTTGCTTTTGTGTAGTTGATAGTGCTGGACAATGCAAAACTCGTGGTTGTACGACATTAAAGGAGTTATGGGCACTATCTCCTGAAGAGCGTATTGTTGCCGTAGCAAATAATGAGCAGCAGCCAATTGGTCTGGAAGCACAACTATTGGCTAGCTTTCTTGGCTTGATTGCTCAAAATGGGATGAAGTGGCCCATTCATTATGAGTCATGGCATGACGTACCGAATACTGAGAAGGTCAAGATGTTAACGTTTATTAAGGTATAAGCATGTTAAATTAGTATTGCATTATTCTAAGAAATTTGTTTATGATCGAAACTAACTTTGTACAACTTTTCCGTTTTAGTCACGATTTTCTTTGCAGATTCCCACATCATTTTTATTGGGGAAAAATGGAAAGACTATAAGCATGACTTGAAGAAAAAGTATTTCGATCAAAATACTGATCCTATTGTCTTAATACGAACCATAGAGATTGGTGTGGTTATGTGGCAGTATGAGAGACTGGTTAGATTCTGGTATTAAAAAAAAAAGAGGTATCATTTATAATTTATTTTGGTCATTTACTTATACTACTTGATATAATACAATTGTATGAAATATATATACCTTAATAACGTGCTTTGTATAATGCACAGGAACGAGAAAAGATAGGGGTAAGCAGTAGACAACAACAAAAATACAGTCACACCAGTTGTTCAAAAAGTTTTGACAGAAAAGCTAATAAAAAAGTAAGTTTACATTCATAATATATTATTATATTAGTTCTCAATTGTTTTAATACAATTTAGTATTAATTATTATTATTTTGTAGGAAATTGAACGGGGGGAAAAATTGGGCGAGTTGAACTGTTTCAGTTAACTCATACTAAGAAGGATGGATCCTATTTGAACGTCGAGACTTAGGAAATTGTGGTATATTTTCTTCAAACTTGTTTTCATTTACAAATATATTACATGAAAATATTATTAATTATATTGTTTTATATGAGAGAGCAAATCAAAAATTGCTAAGTTGCAAGCCGAATCATCATCTGCCTCAGTCAATATGCAAGATGTCGAGAATCAAGTTTTCACTGAAGTTGCTGGGAAAGAAAGACATGGACGGGTTCGAGGTCTTGGACTGGGTTTAACACCATCTAGCTACTATGGAATTGGTTCTCAGCGATTTACTACTTCTTCTTCACAAAACAGCTCTGCATATGAAGTTCAGATGCTGCGAGAGGAAATGAATATTATGCATCGATGTTTTGAGGAGAAAGAAGCAAAGAGACAGGCAGAGAAAGAAGAAGATCAACGAAGATATCAGGAGTTATAGATACAGTTTGCATTGTTGATGAATTTAGTGCAGCAGCAGTTGCCAGGAGGCGCACCGAGTTCACAAAATCTTCCATCTCAGGTAATATAATATATTCGTTCTTAATTATCTTACTTTCACAACTTCATATATTATATATTAATTACTTTTTTTTAACTTTTTTTTTGTAAGGCTCATAACATGGGTACGAACTTGTTGCGGTAAAATGTTCTGCTTACGGCTGTCCTCGAACTTGTAAAATTTTTAGCTGTAATTGGATTTTATTTGTTAAGTAATAAAATTGTTGAATACTGATACTTTAAATTAAACATATCTTTCTATTATAAATTCTTGTTGTTTGTGTCTTTGTTGGACAGTTCTTTAAATAATGTTGCAGGTATTATTGATAAATTTAGCTTTTCAAATAAAATAAAGAATATATAAAAAAAATTTTACTCTGCTTAGATAGCGGCGTTTCAAGAACAAAATGCCGCTAAATCTATAATTTACATACCGAAGTTAGCGACGTTGTATGAACCAAATGCCACTAAATAATGTGTGTTAGCGGCATTTGTGGGTAACCAAACGCCGCTAAATAATTTTATATACCGGCGTTTGTTATAGTATACAAGATTTTATAATTTTATATAACGGCGTTTGTTATAATTTTATATACCGGTAAATTTTTTGAAATAGCGGCGTTTGTGAATTAGAAATGCCGTTAAATGACCTTCATATACAAGATTTTGAAGTCTTAGTAAGGCAATTTCAAACGCCGCAGATGTACATATAAACGCCGTAATTTTACCAACGTTTAAAGTCCAAATGCCGATAAAATTTATTGGAAAATATAGATGCTATATAATGAAAATGTAAACAGGGAAGAAGAAGAACTGTATATATCAAACAGATTATAACCAATATGCAGAATTGAATTTAAAGACACTTACAGTAATTGATTTGAAAAAATCAATATCGAGTCAAGGTTGGACCTCTAACCTTAAGACGTTTTTTGCCTGCCTAAGGTGCTTATAGTATCTATGCAAATCGTCTCCCAGGTTTCCTCGATATACGTTGTAAATGAGAGCACACCCGAATGCAACACAGCAAACAGAAGAATGATGAAGTCTCTCTCTCAGAAAACAAGAATATTTCGGTGAATTAGTGTGTTGAAACAGAAACAGAACACTCCTATTTATAGAGAAAAAGAAGTATGTCCGGTCAGACACATCTGTTGGACAAGAACTGGTTCGGTCAATAGACAAGTCTGTAACAATGAACCGGTTCATCCAACAGGCAAAGACACGATTGAAGGAAAAGGCAAAGACTGAACAGACACATTCTAGAAGGAGAATTTTTCGGACAAAAAATAAAGCTGGTTGGTGTTGAGCTGGTTCAGTTTGGATAAAAAATAAGCCGGTTGGGCAGTAAAAAATTAAATATTGACCCAAACCCGACCAGACCCAGACCCAGCCCAAGCCCGTCCCGTATCGGCGGTGGCAGCGCGCGCGCGTGGTCTAGCCCAAGTTGTGTAGGTCCTCACCCTCCACAAAAACTTGGGTGCCCCTTGGGGCCCAACCCATCATGACACTCTAGCTTATATAAACTATAAGCTAAATCAATTCTTAGTCCTATGTGGGATTGACTACCACACATACCTTCAACCAACTTTTCTTCCTCTTCAAGTGGGTAAATAATGAGACTAATTTCTCATTCACTTTGATATCATTTATGTACGTTAATGTACACCGTGTATCTAGCTATGACAACCAACGTATTAGAATACATATTTCATATATATATATATATACACTTAATATATACTATGGTATCCAACAATCTCCCACATGAATGAAAATTGTTTGAATAAAATGAGGAACTGACTCGGAGTACGAGAGAGACTTTCTTTGAAGAGTAATTGCATTTAAGATAGGTAGTTTTTGGCTTTGAAGCTTCCATAGTGAATAACTATCGGATTTACTCGGCTAACTAGTGAACATGATGTCTTGAACTATTTATCCTTTAGTGTAAACCAAGACAATAATTATCACACAATTTCCCTTCGAACATCTTCGGTTCTCACAGTTGTGTCCATTTTGGCCTCGGACACTTCCTGGTTTCTTATGAGTACTCTAGAGGATTTAACCTGATCAATTCTCATAAAATGGCCACGTTTCTTACTCATAATAGGTGATTGCTCATTTAGAGTATCCTGCAATACTCCACTTGATTATTTATCAAGTTATAAGAATCATTAAAAGCATAACTTATCCTACCTTATTTGCAGGCAGCACTAAATCATCATAGAAATGGATAAGAGTGTTTAACTCTTTTAGTGCTTACACACAGTTACATAATTTAGTTGTCCCTTTTGAACCTAGATCTTGGGATCTCCAGTCAGCTAGGTTGGGTTTCCACTATGTAACTTTAATTTATAGGCTTAAGACCTATTCCCCTCGGTGATATATTTACTTGCTCTCTCGTTAAACCTTTAGTAAACGGATCTGCAATATTATCCTTTGATTTTACATAATCAATAGAGATAATTCCATTTGAGAGCAACTGTCTAACGTTATTGTGTCTTCGACGAATATGTCGAGATTTACCGTTATATAAACTACTCTGTGCCCTATCAATTGCAGATTGGCTATCGCAATGTATACTTATTGCCGTCACAGGTTTTGGCCAACATGGAATATCTTCTAAAAAATTTCGAAGCCGTTCTGCTTCTTCTCCAGCTTTATCTAAAGCTATAAACTCAGATTCCATAGTGGATCTGGCAATACATGTTTGTTTAGAAGATTTTCATGACACTGCAGCTCCTCCAATAGTAAAGATAAATCCGCTAGTGGATTTAGAATCTTTAGTATCGAATTTCCAGTTTGCATCAGTGTACCCTTCAAGTACAGCTGGATATCTTGTATAGTGCAGTCCATAACTTGAGGTGTATCTCAAATATCTGAGTACCCTCACAATGGCCTTCCAGTGATCCTCTTCAGGATTACTAGTAAATCTGAGTAAGCTATATCTGGTCTTGTGCAGTTCATAAGATACATAAGACTACCAATTATTCGCGAATATTCTAATTAAGATATTGCGTCACCAGTATTTTTCTTTAGATGTAAATTAACATCTACGGGTGTTTTGGCTATATCGGTATCATTCTTACTAAATTTCTCAAGAATATTATTTACATAATGACCTTGAGATATTACCAAGCCATCTTGTATTTTAGAAATTTTAATTCCTAAAACCACATCAGCTTCACCCATATCTTTCATATCAAACTTACTAGTTAACCAAGTTTTGGTAGCTTTTATGATCTCATAGTTACTGCCTAAGATCAACATATCGTCTACGTATAGACAAACAAGGACATATCCCTTATTCGTATCTTTTACGCATACGCACTTATCACATTCATTAATACGAAAACCATTTGACAACATTGTATTGTCAAATTTTTGATGCCATTGTTTAGGAGCTTGTTTTAAACCATATAATGATTTAACAAGTCTACACACCTTCTTTTCCTGTCCCGAAACTTTGAACCCTTCGAGTTGTTCCATATAGATTTCTTCGTCTAAATCTCCATTCAGGAAAGCTGTCTTAACATCCATTTGGTGTATAACGAGATTGTTAAGAGCTGCTATAGCTATTACCATTCGAATACATGTTATTCTCGTAACTGGTGAATACGTATCAAAATTATCGAGCCCTTCCTTTTGCCTGTATCCTTTTATTACAAGCCGGACTTTATATTTATCAATCGATCCATCTGCTTTCATCTTCCTTTTAAATATCCATTTGGATCCTAAAGGCTTATGCCCTTGAGTAAGATCCACCAGTTCCCATGTATGATTCTTCATGATGGATTCTATTTCATTGTTAACGGTCTCTTTCCAGAATTGTGTTTCTGGAGATGACATAGCCTCGTTAAAAGTTTGAGGTTCATTTTCTAACAAATATGTTAGAAAATTTGGACCATAAGTAGTCCCTAATTTAGCCCGTTTGCTCATTCTAGGTTCCACTTATTCCTCTTCATCCATATGTGGATCACTACTCGAGGACTCATGAGTTCTCTTTGTAGTTTTGTTTTCTTGTTTTTCCTTATAAGGAAGAACATCTTCAAAGAACGAAGCATTCCTTGATTCAATTATCGTATTGATATGAATATCGGGAATGTCTGACTTGAACACAAGAAAATGGTAAGCAGCACTATTGTTTGCATATCCGATGAATACGCAATCAATAGTTTTATGTCTTATTTTGACCTTTTTAGGTGGAGGAACAGCTACCTTCGCAAGGAGCCCTCCCCCGCACTTTCATGTGTATGTAGTTTGGTCTTAGACCCTTCCATAATTCATACGGTGTCTTGTCTAACTTCTTGTTGGGTATTTTATTTAAAATATAATTAGCTGATAAAATAGTTTCTCCCCACAAGTTCTGAGGTAACCCTGAACTTATCAACAAAGCGTTCATCATTTCTTTCAACGCTCGATTCTTGCGTTCTACAATACCATTTTGTTGAGGTGAATAAGGAGCAGTGGTTTGATGGATGATTCCATTTTCCGAATAGAATTCATTAAAGAACGAATCATATTCACCACCTCTATCACTCCTTATTTTCTTTATTTTCTTGCTTAGTTGATTTTCGACCTCATTCTTAAAGAGCTTAAATGCTTCCAAGGCTTCGTCTTTGCTTTTTAGCAAATAGACGTAACAATATCGTGTGCTATCATCAATAAAAGTAATAAAATACTTTTTACCGCCTCTAGTTTGCACAAATTTTAAATTACAAATATTAGTATGAATTAACTCTAGAGGTTCACTACTTCTTTCTATTTAATAGAAATGAGCTTTAGCTAATTTGGAATCTACACAAATTTTACATTTGTGATTCTTATCAATGACAAATTTAGGAAGCAAATCCAAATTGTTGATTTTCTGTAAGGTCTTGTGATTTACCTGACCTAATCTACCATGCCATAAAGTAGGGGACTCAACCAAGTAAACAGAAGAAATATTATTATTAATAATCTTATTCTTGGGTACAATTGTCATAACATTGAGCTTAAAAAACCCATCACAAAGATATCCCTTTCCCACAAATATCCCACTCTTGGTGAGTACAGATTTATCAGACTCGAATACGAGCCTAAACCCATTCTTGCTCAGTAAAGAGCTGGAAACCAAATTCTTTCGGATTTCGGGAGCATGAACAACATTGTTCAATGTGAGTTCCTTCCCGGAGGTCATCTTGAGTACCACCTTTCCATGGCCTCGTACCTTGCAAGCCGTAGAGTTTCCCATATATAGTTGCTCATCACTAGCAGCTTCTTTATATTCAGAGAAACTCTTTCTTTCAGAACACAAGTGATAAGTGGCCCCGGTATCAACCCGCAAAGTCTTAGGGTTTTCCACCAAGTTCACTTGAGAAACAACAGTAGCAAGCTCAAAATCATAAACCAGGTTGGCTTGAGCTTTCTGAGCTTTCTTCTTCTTGTTCTGTCGGCAGTCCTTTGCACGATGTCCGGGCTTGTTGCAATTGAAACAAGTTCCATGACTTCCTAATATCCGTTCCCTTCTTAGCTTGGGAAGAACTTGAACCAATGAATTTCCTCTTGTTGCTCTTTTTCGAATGTTCAACAACATTCGCTTTGGCTTCCATGGTCTGGACCTTGACCCTCTTCTCTGAACCACGGTTATCCTCCTCGATTCTCAATCGAACAATCAAGTCCTCTAAAGACATCTCTTTTCGTTTGTGCTTTAGATAGTTCTTGAAATCCTTCCACCAAGGAGGGAGTTTCTTTATCAAAGTCGCCGTTTCGAATGATTCACTGAGAGTCATTCCCTCGGCAAAAATCTCATGGAGAATCAATTGAAACTCTTGGACTTGACTAATAATGGTTTTCGAGTCCACCATCTTAAAATCCAAAAATCGGCCAACCATAAATTTCTTTGTGCCAACATCTTCGGTTCTGTATTTCCTTTCCAAGGACTCCACAGCTCTCTTGCTGTCTTTATCGAACTATACATGTAGTTCTTGCATAGGAAGTCAGAATGCTTCCATGCATCTACCGAGGCTACAATTGTAGTATCGGTCTCTCCCTCGTTCAAAGTCGAGGCCTCCTCCCTTAAGAACTTGGCTAGATTGAGGGTGGTCAAATAGAACAGCATTTTTTGCTGCCATCGTTTGAAGTCTTGACCATTGAACTTCTCGGGTTTCTCACCATGTGTTACATGTAGAGGTTGTGGAGTTACGGGCGCTCTAGCAATACCGGTAGATATTTCGGCCATCTATTATTTCAAAAAATAACAGGATTAACTTGTAAACAAATTACAATACTAATAAAGTAATGTAACTAATTGTTCACACTTTATAAATATCACTAACAATAGCAAATAATATATATAATCTATATATATTAAAAGCAAACAGTATGTAAAAGTAACAAATATATATTAAACAACAGTACCAAAATATAAAATATATATATATGCTCTAAAAAAATACAAACAATGTAAGCTTTCAATATATATGAACGAAAACAAATCAAATAAAACAATTAATATATATATATATATGCTGCCAACAATAATAAAATAATATATATAAACAACAAAAAACCAATAAAGATGCACCGAATATTAAAGAACAAACTTTAAAAAAAGATCACAATTACCGAATCATTACAAGGTTACAAACTGTAGTGAAATCTGATACTAAACAAATATAAGCAATATCTCACATCCAGTATAGCACATACACAAACGATATAAGTAAATATATATATATATATATATATATATTATAAAACTTAAACAATGAAGTCAGTAAGTAATATAAAACTTAACCAAACAATATATATATATATATAAAACAAACAAATAGCAAACTGACATATGAATAATATATATAAATATATATTATAACAAACAGACAACAATGAACTTCACCAAATATAACAATATGAAGTCAGAATGTAAACTGTAGTATAAAAATATTCAAACACAGTAAAATAACAAATAAAAACATAAAAATGTCTTAAGAATGTTGGAAAATATAGATGCTATATACTGAAAATGTAAATAGAGAAGAAGAAGAAGAAGAACTGTATATAAATTCAAACAGATTACAACCAATATGCAGAATTGAATTTAAAGACACTTACAGTAATTGATTTGAAAAAATCAATATCGAGTCAAGGTTGGACCTCTAATCTTAAGACGTTTTTTGCCTGTCTAAGGTGCTTACAGTATTGATGCAAATCGTCTCTTGGGTTTCCTCGATATATGTTGCAAATTAGAGCACACCCGGATGAAACACAGCGAACAGAAGAATGATGAAGTCTCTCTCTCAAAAAACAAGAATATTTCGGAGAATTAGTGTGTTGAAACAGAAATAGAACACTGTTATTTATAGAGAAAAAGAAGTCTGTCCGGTCAGACACATCTGTTGGGCAGGAACCGGTTCGGTCAATAGACAAGTCTGTAACAATGAACAGGTTCATCCAACAGGCAAAGACACGACTGAAGGAAAAGGCAAAGACCGGACATACATATTCTAGAAGGAGAATTATTCGGACAAAAAATAAAGCTGGTTCGGGCCTGGCTCAGCTGCGCGCGCGATCCAACCCAAGTTGTGTAGGTCCTCACCCTCCACAAAAACTTGGGTGCCCCTTGGAACCCAACCCATCATGACACTCTAGCTTATATAAACTATAAGCTAAAGTCATTCTTAGTCCTATGTGGGATTGACTACCACACATACCTTCAACCAACTTTTCTTCCTCTTCAAGTGGGTAAATAATGAGACTAATTTCTTATTCACTTTGATATCATTTGTGTACGTTAATGTACACCGTGTATCTAGCTACGACAACCTACATATTAAAATACGTATTTTGTATATATATACACTTGATATATACTATGATATCCAACAAAATTCTAGGGAGACATGCCGCGACGTTTGTGGCGACATTTTTTTTTAAAACGCCGCTGATATTTTAACGGTGTTTAAAAACGTCCCTTACTAAGAATAAAATGCAGCTGAATCTCCTTTTTGCTGTAGTGGTCTGTGTATTAAATGCTATAGTATTCTGTTTCTATAACACCTGGGAGTGGGCAGCACTTTGTCATGGTGCTGACTGAACCAGAATTTGCCATCACCTGGTATATATGAAAAAACGCCGCTGATATTTTAACGCCGTTTAAAAACATCCCTTACTAAGAATTAAACGCCGCTGAATCTCCTTTTTGCTGTAGTGGTCTGTGTATTAAATGCTATACTATTCTGTTTCTATAACACCTGGGAGTAGGCAGCACTTTTTCATGGTGCTGAGTGAACCAGAATTTGCCATCACCTGGTATATATGACAGTTCTTGTTGCATTCATTGCAAGAGTCGTAGAACCAACTTTGGAAAGCATCTATCTTAAAGATTCTTGCTTGACACGTAAATTTTGTGTTCTACAATCAGAGATTTAAAAGATATTGTTAATTCTATATATATGTTTTTATTATTATAAAGAATGCATAAGTAAAGGAAATGAAATATTTAAATCATTACCAAAGCTTGAGCTGGGTCAATTTGAAGCAGTTGCTCAATCGTCATTCTGTTCTTTTTTATAAGAAAAGTATGCAACATTCTTTATTTTTAATGTTAAAAAATATTAATCAGTTTTTAATGATATTAATTAAAATGATATTTTTAAAAAATACAATTAATAATTTTTTTAATTCAATAAAAATAACATATTAATATAAAAAAATAAATATATTAATTAAATAATTTTTAATTAATATTTATAAACACCTATTAATCAGACCTTTTAATTTATTATATTATTATCTTATTAATCATTAAATTATTTTGACTGGAAAGATAATCACCTATGAATTTTGTGTCAGTCCTGGCTGCAAAGGTAGTGACTGGGTTCTTTTCATCACCCAAGAATTGATTCTCTCTGAGTTGGTGTGCAAAATCTCCCCAAACACCTATCATATCACTTTTGCAAAATATATGTTAATTGAAGTGTTAAGTGTAAAAGTGTATTTATTCAAAATATTTGAACATTGTGGATTTCATTGATAGAACATACTCTGAGATGCGGATTTGGAGATTTCTTTTTGTAACTTCTTGAGAATTTTCACCAACATAGGTGCTTCACACTTTGCTAATGCTGGCCAGTAGTCCAATGATATCTATGACAATCCTTTTCGTGCTAAGATGATAGCTCTACTTTTTGGTACCCAATTAGCAAAAGACAAAGGGTTCATGAAGATACATGTGGAAAGTGATTGTTTGATGGCTATTAAAGAATTACATAGATTAGATGTGTTGAGGGTCTCTTTGTGTAGGGTGGTTACCAAGTTAAAGGCCTAAGGGAGAAGGTTGGAGGATGGTTGTTGAAGGAGTAGAGCAACAATATTTTTGGATTTAAGGTGTCTAGAGATTCAAAATTGGTCTTAAAAGGGTTATTTAAACTTTTGTTGACGGGTCGTCGCGCGTCACGTGCCGCGGCCTGGCTGAAGACAGGTGGTCGAGGCCCCACGTGGGTTTTGAGGTGATGGGCGACGATGTGATAATGAAAACAACCGTCAAGGAGGCCGTGTGTTCTTTTGAAATGATAGGTGGTAGGGCTCGTTAAGCGATTCAAAGTTGAGCAAGTCCTAACCAATTCAAGTCGTGGCGAGTCCATTTTTGGGCTTTCCACTTTGGTTCGATTGTTGAGGGTTCATTAGGCCTAACAGTTGATCTGAAAAGCCCATTAAGTTTGGGGGCTGGAGGGCCCATTAGGTTTAACAAGATGCAATCTTTTGGGAGGAGGGCGGCATTGCCAATGATATTCTAGATTTAGTCTTGGATTTTAAATTTTGTCTCTTCTTCTATGTTAAGAAAGAGGCTAATTTATTTGCTTATCTTTTAGCTACAATAGAGCTTGCTGTGAGAGAACAGAAAGTGTGATGGAGGTCTCTACCACAGTCTTTTGATAATCCTGATTCTTAGTTATAATAAATCTCTTCTTTTATATATATTAAAAAAATAACTTAATAGAAGTAAATGTAATTACCTACCATATTACATTGCCTTCATGTTATTGCATGTAAATTGTGATTTTTGGAACTACTTTTTGCATTTTTCTAACTCATATTTAGAAGAAGAAGAAATTCTAACTATTTTCTAACTATAATTTCTGTTTCATTCTTCCTTGCCTTCACGTTATTTTCCACTCCATGTAATTGCTATTTGACTTTCAATTTCAACTGCTTTTAAATCTCTCACTTTCAAATCAAAATATTCTCTGCCTGAAAACTAATAATTGACCCAGATGAAGGCCGAAATATTTGTCATTTGCTGAATTTTCTCCAGCATTAACCCCATTGAACTGTAAAGTCTGAATATTCAGTTGAAATGTTGAGCAAGTTTTTTATTGATTGTGTTGCCTATTTATACAAGTTTGAATCTACAACAGTTACTGCTGGAAAGGTAAGGTGCATGTGTTAAGGAATGTAATAAAGCTAATTACAAGAATTGAGGAAATCTTAGCTAATTATAGAAATTGTGGAAAGCTAATTACAGATATAATGAACAATGATCAAGGCTGTAATTTAGCAAACTTAATTGCTAAAGTTTAGGATCCTTAGTTGTTGATCTGATTGATATTGTAGAATCCTTAATATTCCCCCGCAAGATGGTGGAGCCATCGACAACACCAATCTTGGACCTTAAAAATAGAAACCTTTTTCTTGCAAGTGGTTTAGTTAAGCCATCTGCAAGTTGATCCTTTGTGGAGATATAGGTGACTTGAAGTTTGCCATGGTTAACATGTTGACGTACAAAGTGATAGTCTAGTGCCAGATGCTTCATTTTAGAATGGAAGACTGGATTGGCACTAAGATAGGTAGCTCCAATGTTGTCACAGTGTATAACTGGTGATTTAGAGATGGGCAGATGTAACTCAGCTAATAGATTCTGGATCCAAATAAGTTCTACAGTGGTATTAGCTATCGCCCTATATTCAGCTTCAGTTGAGGAACGAGCTATAGATCTTTGTTTTGATGATTTCCAAGATATAGGGTTGCCACCTAGATAGATTACATAAGCAGTGGTAGAGCTTCGATCATCAAGACATCCTGCCCAGTCAGAATCACTAAATGCAGAAAACCGCAGATCAGGTTTTTTCTTAAAGTAGAGACCATGATATATTGTTCCTTTAAGATACCGTAGGATTCTTTTCAAGCTAGACCAGTGACACTGACTTGGAGCATGCATGAATTGCGAGAGCTTGTTCACAGAGAATGCAATGTCAGGTCTAGTGATTAAGAGATATTGCAGAGACCCTACTAATTGTCTGTAAGCAGTGGCATTAGCTTGGCCAGTTCCATCATTCAGCTGAAGATGCACATTTGTTGCCATTGGAGTGGTAACTTCTTTTGAATGAAGCATATCAAATTTGTATAGTAGTTCTCTGACATACTTATGTTGAGTGAGAAACATACCAGAGGATGTAGTGATGACTTCAATTCCCAGAAAGAAATTAAGAGGACCAAGATCTTTTAGAGAAAATCGTTGAGACAATTAGTGAAGGAATATCTTTATAACAGCTGGACTGTTACCTGTTATCAACAGATCATCCACATAGACCAAGAAATATATAAGAGTGGATTCTTTAGAGTAGATGAATAAAGATGCATCCGAAGTGGAATTAGCAAAGCCAAAGGCAAGAAGAAATGAGCTCAATTCTTGGTACCAGACTCTTAGAGCCTGTTTTAAACCATAAATAACCTTATTGAGTTTGCAGATATGATTTGGTTTATCCTTGTCAGTGAAACCAGTGGGTTGAGCCATGTAAACCTCTTCAGATAATCTGCCTTGAAGAAAGGCATTGTTGACATCAAATTGATGAATTGGCCAGTCAGATGCAAGGGCAATGCATAGGACAAGTCTGATGGTTGTTGGTTTGACTACAGGACTAAATGTTTCTGTATAATCAATGCCAAAACGTTGATGAAAGCCTTTTGCAACTAGTCTGGCTTTGTATTTGTCAATGGACCCATCGGGTTTGCGTTTCAACCTAAACACCCATTTACAACCAATGACATTCTGCTTTGGATGAGAAGGAACAAGATCCCAAGTATGATTATTGACCAATGCACTGAATTCTGCAGAAAATGCTTGTCTCCAATTGTGGTCAGTGAGAGCCTGGCTAACACAAGTTGGTTCCATGGATGAAGGTAAAGGATATTTGGAGACATTAAAAGCATGTTTGGGTTTAAAAATGTTATTCTGAGATCTGGTGACCATAGAGTGTGTGCGAACAGTAGGTTCGTGAGGGGTTTCAGTCATGTTTGTTGCATGTAAGAGAAGAGTAGAGCAATACCTGGTGAGGTGGAAGTAAGAGAAGGAGTCTGTTGAAGGATCTGAGTAGTAGTAGTAGCCTGAATAGGTACAACTTCCCTTGTTGTTGAGTCTGATGGTGAAGTGTAGTTGGAAATTCAGATGGTTGAATAGCAGCAATAGTAGTGTGCCACTGTGAGGAGACAGGCTCTGAGGACTTTGTGTGAAGAGACTGGAAAGGAAAATTATTTTCATGAAATAAGACATGAAGGGACACATATACCTTTTGTGAAGCAGGATCATAACAGTGAAATGCACTCTGAGAGGTAGAGTAACCTAAGAACACACATGGCTTAGATTTGGATTGCATTTTGTGACTGTTGTAGGGTTTTAGCCATGGATAGCAGAGGCAGCCAAAGACTTTGAGCTTGTTATAATTTGGTGTGGTCTGAAATAACATTTCATATGGAGACTTAAGATTGAGTAAAGGAGTGGAAAGTCGGTTTATAAGATAAACAGCAGTCTGAAATGCATAGGACCAGAATTTTAGTGGCAGGGAAGCATGATGAAGAAGGGTTAAGCCTGTTTCAACCACATGTCTGTGTCTTCTTTCAGCAGATCCATTATGCTCAAGAGTATGAGGTGGGGTGGTGAAGTGAGAGATGCCATGACTAGTTAGAAAAACTGACAATTTTTTATACTCACCCCCATTGTCAGAGTAGACAGAGACAATCGAGGTGTTAAAAAAAATTTCAACAGTGGCTTTGAAGGTTGGAAAAAGTTTGTAGACATCTGATTTGTATTGTATAGGAAAAATCTAGATATATTTAGTGAAATGATCAATGTAAATGACATAGTATCTATGACCATTGATAGATGTTGTGTGTGTTGGTCCCCAAACATCAGCGTACAGTAGTTCAAGTGGTTTAGTACTAGATAAGGTAGATTGAGAGAAAGGCAACTTATGACTTTTATTACAATGACAAGAGTCACAAATAGTCTGTGCATTGGATTTGACATATAACAGATGGAATGACTTAAGCATATGAGAAAGAATTCTAGAGGAGGGATGACTAAGTCTACTATGCCAAAGATGGGCAGAACTTTTAACACTGACTAAGGCTGTGGCTGATGAAGCTGATACAGAGGCAGGAAGCTCATAAAGGTCGTTCTTGCTCAGTCTTTTCAACAGAATTTCCCCCGTGCCTATATCCTTCACCAAAAAATGAAAGGGAAAGAATTCAACAGAAACTTGATTAGATTTGCAAAACTGAGAGACAGAAACCAAGTTTCTTTGCATATTAGGAACATGTAGAAGATTAGATAACGAAAGAGGTTTTGTATCTGTGGGAATAAAGGAAGAACCTATATGATTTATTTTCAAACCTGCACCATCTCCAACTATGAGTTCATCAGGGCCTCCATAATTTGTGTAGAGTGACAGATTGGCAAGATCAGTGGTGACATGATTGGAGGCTCCAGAATCCACGATCCAGTGTTGATTGGTTTTTGGATGAGAGGTAGTAACATGATTGGCAGTAGGTTCCTTGAAAGTGACTGTATGGTTTCTGCAGGTTCGAGCTGTATGGCCTTGTTTGTCACAAAGCTGACAGATTTGTCTTGGTTGGTTTGGTGAAGCATGAAAAGGTTTTCTTCTTTGATAGGAGAACTGATTTTTGTTATGGTTGTATGAAGGGTTGCCTCTGGCATGTCCACCCCGAAAAAAATGATTTCCTCTTCCTCGTTTAGAATAGGTGACACTATTGGTTGTGACCACAGGAGCAGAATAAGTGTCTTCCTATTGGATTGCTGTTTCAAAGTCTACAAGCTTGTCATGAAGTTCTTCAAAGGATATGTCTGATTCACGAGCTCTGATGGCCATTGAGAGTTCTTTGAATTCTGATCCAAGTCCATTTAAAATAAAAATGATAAGATCTTTTGCAGCCACTGGTGCTTGTTCCAGGGCTAACTCATCTGCAGTAGTTTTCATCAGTTGCATGTATTCTGCAGCTGATCTGCCATCTTGAGTTGTAACAGTCAGCTTCTTTTTCAAGGACATAATTCTTGACCTTGTTTTGCTGGCAAAGGTTTTGGAGAGTGTTTCCCATGCTTCATGAGAAGTTTTGGAAGTGACAATAAGAGGGACAATGGATTCAGAAACAGATGCCACAATGGCATGTAGGATAAACTTATCCTGTCTGTGCCAGAATGCATATTCTGGATTTAGAATTGGTTTGTAATCAACAGTGATCATGACCTCTGGACAAGATTGAGCATCAATTAAATAATTCACAAGATCATATCCAGTAAGAAGGGATTTTAACTGGATTTGCCAAGAGGAAAAAATTCAGAGAATTGAGTTTGAGAGGTAGTTGTGCTGCAGCATTGATAGAAATGGGTACAGGACTGGTTGAAGAGTTGGAAATGATAACAGAGGAGTTGGTTTGTGCTTCCATGAGTTGAGAGAAAAAAACAATTAGGGGGCGTTTAAGCTATTAGCTCTGATACCATGTAAAGTCTGAATATTCAGTTGAAATGTTGATCAAGTTTTTTATTGATTGTGTTGCCTATTTATACAAGTTTGAATCTACAACAGTTACTGCTGGAAAGGTAAGGTGCATGTGTTAAAGAATGTAATAAAGCTAATTACAAGAATTGGGGAAATCTTAGCTAATTACAGAAATTGTGAAAAGCTAATTACAGATATAATGAACAATGATCAAGGCTGTAATTTAACAAACTTAATTGCTAAAGTTTAGGATCCTTAGTTGTTGATCTGATTGATATTGTAGAATCCTTAATATGAACAACATCTCAGATTTCAACGTCTCATTGATTTCTGAATTTTAGCCTTACTTTGTAACACTAACTACTAAAAACTGCCAATGTCTGTCAGCTTGCTAGATTTTCTCAAGGCTTACCACTATAGAGTTTTTTTTTTTTTTTAATAAACACTATAGAGTTTCAATTGACTTGGACTTTTCGAACCTTTGTCAATTGGATTTAGTCCAAAAGGAAATAATCTCCTTATTTAATTGACTGAATTGGACTAATATTTCAAGAATATTAGGTTTCGCATTGCTTTGGGCTCTATTGAATTAATTAGTCGCTAATTAATTTGATTATTATCCAATACACATTAATTATGGAATTAACGAATATGTAATAACACCATTTAACAGTTTATTTGTGGACTCTAGATATGTTTAATTAGGTTAAATTAATATTTAGGAAATAAAAAAGTTATGTTTGGAAAATAGGAGTTGAAAAGAAGGATTTGGAATTTAAAATTAGTATAAATTATATGATAAAACATACGTAAATACAATTTTCATGATTATTTTTAAATTATGGATTTATTGGATCTTTATATAGTGGTGAACTTGAAATACTTATATGTACTTGTGAAATTAAAATTTATATTTTTATACTTTTTAAATATATAGCAATATTATATCTTAACTAAATTGGATATAATGTATGTATTTCATTATCATAATTTATATAATAAATCAAATTTAAATTTTTTTCAAATTCATCTTTTCAAATATAAAAAAAAAAGTTTGCAAAAACAAAATATAATAAAAAATATTAGCGTATCTTTTTATGAGAAAAGAAACTTTCATTAAAAAAAATAAAAATAATGAAATAAATTCGTAAGAGAGGACTCGATCAAATCCCACAAACAATGCAAGTTTCCTTGTTTTTTTTTTTTTTTTTAATGAATATTGTATTGGATGAATCTCCCACACGCATATCTTCACATAAAAGTAAATATGAATATTATGGAATAATATGCCCTTTTTTTAAAGTTAGAAATATTTGAATTTTTTTTTTTTTTTTTTTATACTTAATCTTCCACATAAACTAGAGAAAATAGGAAGGCAAAGAATTGGGTCGGGCCTGGACATGAATTTTTGATTCGGCTCAGTCTAAATTATTGTCGCAACCTAAAAAATAACGAGTCTCATCGCAAGACTTTATTATTCGTTAAGCGTGACATTAAAAAAAACCGAGAAAAAGTCGACTTAATTCCTCTAGATAAATGAAGGTTTTGAAAATGACCTTGAAAAGGACATGGAGTCGCCACCAATCTTTTTTAGCTAGGTGTGATCGGCCACCTATTAAAACCGGTTTTATAAAATATTTTAAAAAAAATTAATTAAAACATTTTGAAAACCAATTTCAAGTCTGAGTTTTAAACCAGAGAAATCAAAGAAACGGGTTCGAGTCTCGATTACGTATGGGGAAGGATTAGCACCCCCAAAACGCCCCTATAAAAAACAGTACCTTATTAATCGTGTATTATCTCAAATCTCGATATAAAGTTGGTTTTAAATTTAGTATTTCAAGTTAATTCCTAATTTTAAAAAAAAAAAAATCCATTTTTAATAGAAAATGATCCGGAATTTATAAATTCAAAATTTTCCTATATTCCCCAACAAACGTGGCAAAATATAGAAATTATTATTAATTTTGGAAAACTTTCCGAATCATTCTTTTTTTAAAGAAAATATTCCGTTATTAATAATAATTGATGATATCCTCCCTAGCAACGACGGCAGAGAACTCATGAATTATTTTAACTCGGAAATATCTTTATTTTATTGAAAATCATTATCCTTTTTTTTAAACATTTAAAAGAAATGAATATGTATATGCATGACATAAATAAAATGACATAGCAAAATCTAAATAATATATTGCAACCTAAATGATATGACATAATTTGAATGCCCTAGCATATTCTAAATGAAATGAAATATCCTAAGTTATATGACATATTCTAAATGAAATGAAATGACCTAGGTAACATAATATATGCTATATGAAATGTAATATCCTAAGTCTTATGATATATTCTAAATGAAATAAAATATTCTAGATGACATAATATATCCTAAATGAAATGAAATGACCTAGGTAATATAATATATTCTACATGAAATGAAATGACCTAAGTCATATGATATAATCTAAATGAAATAAAATATTCTAGATGACATAATATATCCTAAATGAAATGAAATGACCTAGGTAATATAATATATTCTACATGAAATGAAATGACCTAAGTAACATACATATTCTATATGAAATGAAATGATTTAAATGACATGACAAATATGAATGATATGGCATATAATTTAAATGACATGGAATATAAAATAATGCTATCATATAATATACGTGAAAATAAAAATAAAAATAATAATGCATGAACATAACATATGCTAAATAATATAAAAATAACTAAAAAAAAAGCATAGGATATCATGAAATATTCAAAACCATAGAATAAACCATATAACATCAAAAAAATATAAATCAAAATAATAACAATACCATAGGAATTATCATAGCAAAAATCACATATTATATAAAATGCATGAATATGGAAAATGCAATGCATGAAATGTATTTTTTCCTTTAATTAAGGAAATCCGTATATCTAAAAAAGATATCAGGATACATTATGAAAATATGTCAAATTAAATATTCCAAAACCAAAATACTTTGTGATTGTTTGAAAACAATTTTGAAAAGCTTAGATTAAAAATAAAAACCGGGTTAAACCCTTTATTAAATGGCTCTAATTTCCTAAGTTTAAAATCCCGGACTTGACCACCCTTAACCCGAGAGTTAAAAAATCATTTTTAGAGTTTAAAAAGGCTTATAAAATACCCTAAGTCAGTAGCTAACCTTCCTAATCAGCCCCCTCTAAGTAACTTAACCAAAACAGAAAAATGATTTTTCTTTAAATTCAATTCTGACTCCACTATCTAGTTTTAAGCCACGATTTTTTACCCTATAATTAAAACTTCTAAAAATTCTAAAAAAAATACTGGAGACTCAGGACATGTAAAAATAAACGGGAAAAATCAACTTAATTTTCTGATTAAAGATGAACTCCCAGAAAAATCGGAAAAGTACGAGTACTGGGTGAAAAAAACTGTTTTGCCAAAATACATTTTTGCCTTTGATAAAATCATTTAAAAATCAAAGTAAAAATATTTAAGACTCACAAAATGACTCACAAACAGTAGCTAGGACTTTTTGAAAGTTAGATAAAAATTGGCTAAGTAAAAAAAAATCATAAAGGTAGAATAATCAATTTGACAAAATTTAAATTTCCACAAGTGTGCTAAAGAGAGCATGACTTTGAACCATTAATTGGCGTAAGTCATTATTCAAGTGGCATGAACATGAAATGCATGAAAAATTACAGCAAACATAGTGCATGAAATGCATGAGTTTAAACCTAAATGTCATGAAAAAATGCATGGCATTCATATAGTGATCTAGACCTAAATGAACTTGCATGGCATTTAATGCAACCTAGACCTAAAATGCATGAACATGCATGGCAAATAAACCAAACCTAATAACTAAAATATGCATGGCATTTTCACAAACACAAAGCATGCTTAAACCAAAAACTCAACCAAATATCATGCAAATGCTAACCTATCAACTAACATGGCAAGAATGCACATACAATGCTAGAATTCAAGGAATGGCCGAATGGCTTATAGTTTCTAACAAACATGGCATTTTCACAAACACTTGGTATACTAACATGCAAAACTAAATCAAATGTCATGAAAATGCAAAAACCTACCAACTAACATGGCAAAAATGCAACACAAAATGCAAAACACATGGAGTAGCCGAATGGTCTCAAGCTCCAACAAGCATGGCATTTTCACAGACACTTGATATACTAACATGCTCAACTAAAATATAAAACTCAAATCATGCAAACACAACACAAGCATTTTCACAAACACTTGATATGCTAAATATAAAACATCAACAAATTTAAACATTATGAAAACAGAAAATTAAAAATGCAAGAACATGATTTTTAAATCATAATTGGCAACAAAAAAAGCAACCAAATTAAATATAACTCAAGTATATGAAGTAGAATAACACTTAAAACATCAAGATCAAAGAAAATAATAATAATAACATGATAAAATAAACAAAACAACAACTTAAATAAAGAATGTAGGCCATTCGGCCATGGTGAGAAATTGTAAAAAAACTTGTAAAAAAATATCTTTAAGAAAGAGATGAAGAAAGAACTTAAGAAGAACAATAAAAAAAAACATTTATTTAAAAAGGAAACTCACCAAATAGTAATCAAAATAGCAAAAACAAGAATGGAAAATCAAGAAAGTGCAAGAGTTGGTGCTCAAGAGCAACCTCAAGAAGCTATATTTCAAGCTTTATCTCTTCAAACTTTTCTTTCTTTTCTAAACTTTTTCTTTTTGCTTTCAACCAAAGAGAGAAAAACCAAGAGAAATCAGCAAAAATGAAGTGTGAAAATCAGAATTCTACCCTCCCCCCTTAAGCTGGCCGAATGACCCTCTCTCTCCTCCAAAAATGTTGTCATTTTTTCCCAACCAATTTTCCATCAAATGGCTAATAATTCAAGGTGAAAAAATCATGAAATTATCACCCTTAGATTAGCATATCAGCTGTCCCAAATTACAGCTTTTCAAGAATAATGTTGACACTCTCTCTTGGCCTATGTGGCTTAATCACCATGGCTTAATCAAAGAGAATCTCTAACTAACTCTTAATTCTTGGACATTTGATTGAAAAATCAGAAGCTTCCTCCTTCCTTAGGGCCTTGGCGGGCCAGCACTTATCTTTTCCAGCCCAAGTCTGATTTTTTGAACGGCCCAAAGAAGCCTTTTTCGGTTGCTTGGGTGAAATGACCATTTTGCCCCCCGGATGCAAATAAATATCAAACGGACTCCAAATTCAAATTTTATTTTTTTAATACTTCCAAAATAATAAAACATTGAGTTCTGGAAGTTTTCAATGTTTTCCGAGTCCGTCTGCTATTTATTTGGATTTTTTTTTCGAAAAATGCCCTTTCATGCCCCTACATTTTACCATTTTTTAAACGAGATCCAAATCAAGATTTTTCTTCACCAATCTCTTCCAAATAATTTAAAAGTGTGATCTGGAAGTTTTCATAATTTTTGGAGCTCATTTGGTATTTTTTCGAGATTTATCGGCTTGAATTACTACATAAGAGGCCCGAGATTTGGCCATTTTGCAAACGAACTTCGAATCAAGATTTTCTTTCTCCAATCTCTTCCAAATAATTTAAAAAATGATATTTATAAAATTTCATAATTTTGGAGTCCATTTGCTATTTTTCCGGGATTTATCTTCTTGAATTATTGCATAGGAGGCCGGGATTTGGCCATTTTGCAAACGAACTCCGAATCAAGATTTTATTTCGCCAATCTCTTTCAAATAATTTAAAAATGATATTTGCAAAATTTCAAAAGATTTGGAGCTCATTTGCTATTTTTTCGGGATTTTCCTTTTTGAATTACTTCATAAGAAGCCCGAGATTTGGCCATTTTGCAAACGAACTCCGAATCAAGATTTTCTTTCCCCAATCTCTTTCAAATAATTTAAAATTTATATTTTCAAAATTTCAGAAGATTTGGAGCTCATTTGCTATTTTTTCGGGATTTCCCTTTTTGAATTACTACGTTAGAAGCCCGGGATTTGGCCATTTTGCAAACGAACTCCGAATCAAGATTTTATTTCTCCAATCTCTTCCAAATAATTTAAAAATGAGATTTGCAAAATTTCAAAAGATTTGGAGCTCATTTGCCATTTTTCCCAAATTTTCCAATTTTGCCCTTTTGCCTCCAAAACCCGATTTTGCTCAAAACAAGTTCGACTTTCAGATTTTCTTCAAGATGAGCCTTGGGCTATCCCTTTTTAATCATTACTCATCCATTGGGGGCTTTGGTCTTACCAAGTTGGGCCATTTCTGTGATTCTTCCCGATTTCACCGAAATCCACCAAAAAACCCTAATTCTCGGTTTTCTCCTGGATTGACTTTTCTTTCGGTTTTTCTTTCAAGTGGCTTCTTTATTACCCGTAGTCAGTGCTTGTCTTTCATTTGGAACCTTCAATTTTGACCAATTCGATCATTTAAGCACTTTTCCCTAAATTTCTCGGATTAGGGTTTCCTTTCTACTGAATCTCTAAATCCCAACTTTCGAACTCCATATCTTTCAATGTAGACCTCGGATTATCAAAATTCTTTCGCCATTTTTCAATTGAACTTAAAATATTGATTTTGAAAGTGGGTTGACTTTTTCAGTAGTTGACTTTTTGAGGTTGACTTTTTCGGGGTTGACTTTTTTTGGGGTTGACTTTTTTCTAGTTTGACTTTTTATGCTCGCCCTCTTAAACTATGTCTCGGAGTACCACCTGCAGGATGAGAAAAAAGTTTTTTTACATTCTGAAACCTCAATTTAGGAAGAAAACATACCTGTTTTAATGGTCCGGACAAAATTAGGTGTCTACAGCTGCCCCTCTTTGGCTATTGCTGAGAATCAGGAATCAAGCAAAGATAAACAAACACTAATTTTGTACGGTTAGTGAAATCACATGTGAGGGAAAGAGAAAGGAGTTTCTTTTTCATTCTTCTATCATTTTTTTTTTATTTTTCATCATTTTTCATTCATTTTTTTTTTTTTTGAAAAAGCTGTAAATTAAAATTTGTTCTTAAATTGAATTCCCTGACTAATCAAGGCTCGACCCGTCTTAAGGAAACGGATTCGATTTTCAGAAGAAAAAATTGTGCCCGAAGGTCTTAAGAATAGTGCCCGAAGGTCTTAAAACTGGTGCCCAAAGGTCTTTAAAATGGTGCCCGGAGGTCTTTAAAATTGGTGTCGGAAGGTCTTTAAAACTGGTGCCCGAAGGTCTTTAAAACTGCTGCCCAAAGGTCTTTAAAATCGGTGCCCGAAGGTCTTTAAAATTGGTGCCCGAAGGTCTTTAAAATTGGTGCACGAAGGTCTTTAAAGTTGGTGCCCAAAGGTCTTTAAAATTGGTGCCCGAAGGTCTTAAGAATAGTGCCCGAAGGTCTTAAAAAATTGGTGCCCGAAAGTCTTTAAAATGGTGCCCGGAGGTCTTTAAAATTGGTGTTCGAAGGTCTTTAAAACTGGTACCCGAAGGTCTTAAGAATAGTGCCCGAAGGTCTTAAAAAATTGGTGCTCGAAGGTCTTTAAAATGGTGCCCGGAGGTATTTAAAATTGGCGCCCGAAGGTCTTTAAAACTGGGATTTGAAAATACAATGACGACGGTCTCGAGGCTCGACTCGTCTGATAAACAAAATGAATTTGATTTAAAACAAGGGAATACCTCGATAGCGGTCTCGGAGTCTGAATCTTTTGAAAAGCAAAACGAGTTCTCTTTGCGGAAGTCAAAGTTTTCCTGATTTCTGCACTGTTAGCTAAATGCAATGATGAGAATGTCATGCTTTGCAAATGCTTGTATGTTTCCTAAAAATAAATGCAATCAAATGATTGTGCCATGATTTCTAATCCATGGTTTCTTTGAGGTTCACAAATTATCCGACTTCATGACAGAGTCTTCAATTGTTCATTGATGCCCCACTTAAGGAATTCTTCACTCAAGATATCTTGTCAAACAGTCTCAGCTTCTGTCTCTCACTGAAGTTCACAGATTTTCTGACTTCGTGATGGAGTTTCCACCACGTTCACTGTTTTCTTTTCTTGGTGAACTTTCCAAACCTTTCCCAAGATTTAAATCTATTCCTTAGTAATACTTTGAAATCCCTTTATTTAAAGATTTTTATTACTAATCATCATTCAATTTAATAACAACCATAATACATCTCAAAAGTATATGAAGGAGAATATGAATCAAGCAAAAATTGTCATGAAAAGGATAACAAGAATTTATTGCAAGAACTGTTTTAAAATAGTAAAAATAAATATCAAGGATATAAGAAACAAAAGTAAGGTTATAGGTTGTAGATGCCCTGGATGCGGAATATCTTGGACCCCTCCCTTTTCAAACCATCTGAAATTTCTCTTGAACGAGCAATTCACTTGGGTAACCTCTTAGCTTCTGTAGTTACATCAGACTGAGTTGTTCCCCTTTCCTCTGATTGTTAGATACTTTCTTCCCCTTTACACGGAGCATTGATTCATACTTTGATTAGTATTTGAGCCGCCTTTTGCAGGTTTTCAACTCAAGTGTCCTCCGTTTGGTATTAAGTCGCCCTTTGCGGGTTTTCGGCTTAAACCTCTCCTTTTACATTCTTTTTTTCATCATTTTTTTTTATTTTTTATTCTACCATGCATCTGAGAATTCTAAATGCTTCCAAGGTAAAAAATATCAATTCAAAAGATGGGATGAAAGTAATTGAAATTCACTTCTTCAAACTCCTCCAATAAACTCAATATGAGTTCTCGGTATCAGATTAGTTTTGTATCTCGGATTTCTCATTCTCCTCGTAATTGGTAAATCACTAAGGCTGAGTCTCTGAAAACTTCCAATACTTTGATCTTTCTGTCCACTGCAGCACGAAGGCCCATAGTACATGCTTCATACTCGGCAGTATTGTTTGTACAATCAAAATCCAATCTAGCAATGAAAGGATAACAATCTTCTTCTGGGGATATAAGCACTGCACCGATTCCATGCCCCATGGCGTTAGATGTGCCACCAAAGTACATTTTCCATACTTTCTTCTTCAAGGGAATCTCATCTGCTTGCGACACATACATCAAATCTTCATCCGGGAAGTCAAAGTTCAATGGCTCATAATCTTCTACTGCCCGACTTGCTAAGAATTCAGCCACTGCACTGCCCTTGATAACTTTTTGACTTACATATACAATGTCGTATTCTGACAATAAAACCTGCCATCTTGCCATCCTCCCTGACAAAGAAGGTGCTTCCAACATGTATTTGACTGGATCCAGCTTGGCAATCAACCACGTTGTGTGATAGAACATATACTGTCTAAGTCTTCGAGCAGTCCAACCTAAGCCACAACACAACTTCTCTACTGATGAATATTTCAACTCATAATTTGTGAACTTCTTGCTGAGGTAGTAAACTGCCTGTTCTTTCTTTCCAGTTTCATCAAGCTGCCCAAAAACACAACCCATGGATCTTTCAAATACTGATAAATACAGTATCATTGGTTTATCCGAAATAGGTGGCATTAATACTGGTGGGTTTGATAGAAAATGCTTAACCTTTTCAAAAGCAATCTGACACATTTCATCCCATTCTCCTGGATCACATTTTCAAAGTAACTTAAATATTGGATCACATTTGTCGGTTAACTGTGAAATAAATCGAGCAATGTAATTCAACCTCCCAGAAAGCCTCTTGTCGCAACCTAAAAAAATGAGTCTCATCGCAAGACTTTATTATTCGTTAAGCATGACATTAAAAAAAATCGAGGAAAAGTCGACTTAATTCCTCTAGAAAAATTAAGGTTTTGAAAATGACCTCAAAAAGACATGGAGTCGCCACCAATCTTTTTTAGCTAGGTGTGATCGACCACCTATTAAAACCGGTTTTATAAAATATTTTAAAAATTAATTAAAACATTTTAAAAACCAATTTCAAGTCTGCGTTTTAAACCAGAGAAATCAAATAAACGGGTTCGGGACTCGATTACGTATGGGGAAGGATTAGCACCCCCAAAACGCCCGTATAAAACGGTACCTTATTAATCGTGTGTTATCTCAAATCTCGGTGTAAAGTTGGTTTTAAATTTAGTATTTCAAGTTAATTCCCAATTTAAAGAAAAGTAATTCCATTTTTAATTAAAAATGATCCGGAATTTATAAATTCAAAATTTTCCTATATTCCCCAACAAACGTGGCAAAATATAGAAATTTTTATTAGTTTTGGAAAACTTTCCGAATCATTCTCTTTTTTTGAAAGAAAGATATTCCTTTATTAATGATAATTGATGATATTCCCTCCAGCAAACCCGGTAGAGAACTCATGAATTATTTTAACTCGGGAATATCTTTATTTTTTACTGAAAAAATCATTATCCTTTTGAAAACATTTTAAAAGATATGAATATGTATATGCATGACATAAATAAAATGACATAGCAAAATCTAAATAATATAATACTTCCTAAATGATATGATATAATTTAAATGCCTTAGCATATTCTAAATGAAATGAAATGTCCTAAGTTATATGACATATTCTAAATGAAATGAAATGACCTAGGTAGCATAATATATTCTATATGAAATATAATATCCTAAATCATATGATATATTTTAAAGGAAATAAAATATCCTAAATGACATAATATATATCCTAAATGAAATGACCTAGGTAACATAATATATTCTACATGAAATGACCTAGGTAACATAATATATTCTATATGAGATGAAATAATTTGAATGACATAGCAAATATGAATGATATGGTATATAATTTAAATGACATGGAATATAAAATAATGCTATCATATAATATGCATGGAAATAAAAATGAAAATAATAATGCATGAACAAAGTTTATGCTAAATAATATGACAAAAAATAACTAAATAAAAAGCATAGGATATCATGAAATATTCTAAATCATACAATAAACAATATAACATAACTCAAAATCATAACAATATCATAGAAATTATCGTAGCAAAAATCACATATTATATAAAATGCATGAATATGGAAAATGCAATGCATGAAAATGTATTTTTTCCTTTAATTAAGGAAATCCGTATATCTAAAAAGATATCCGGATACATTAGGAAAATATGTCAAATTAAATATTCTAAAATCAAAATACTTTGTGATTGTTTGAAAACAATTTTGAAAAACAATTTTGAAAGGCTTACATTAAAAATAAAAACTGGGTTAAACCTTTTTTAAATGAATCTAATTTCCTAAGTTTAAAATCCCGGACTTGACCACCCTTAACCCGAGACTTAAAAAATCATTTTTAGAGTTTAAAAAGGCTTAGAAACTATCCTAAGTCAGTAGCTAAACTTCCTAATCAGCTCCCTCTAGGTAACTTAACCAAAACAGAAAAATGATTTTTCTTTAAATTCAATTCTGACTCCATTGTCCAGTTTTAAGCCACGATTTTTTATCCTATTTTTTAAAATTCAAAAAAATCTAAAAAACATACTGGAGACTCAGGACATGTAAAAATATATGGGAAAAAATCAGCTTAATTTTCTGATTAAATATGAATACCCAGAAAAATCGAGAAATTACGAGTACTAGGTGAAAAAAAAAACTGTTTTGCCAAAATACATTTTTGCCTTTGATAAAATCATTTAAAAATCAAAGTAAAAATATTTAAGACTCACAAAATAACTCACAAACAGTATCTAGGACTTTTGAAAAGTTAGATAAAAATTGGCTAAGTAAAACAAATCATAAAGGTAGAATAATCAATTTGACAAACCTTAATTTTCCACAAGTGTGCTCAAGAGAGCATGACTTTGAACCATTAATTGGCTTAAGTCATTAGTCAAGTGGCATGAACATGAAATGCATGAAAAATACAGCAAATATGATGCATGAAATGCATGAGTTTAAACCTAAATGTCATGAAAAAATGCATGGCATCCATATAGTGACCTAGACCTAAATGAACTTGCATGGCATTTAATGCAACCTAAGTCTAAAATGCATGGACATGCATGGAAAAATATACCTAACCTAACATCTAAAATAGGCATGGCAATAACACAAACACAAGGCATGCTTAAACCAAAAACTCAAGCAAATATCATGCAAATGCCAACCTATCAACTAACATAGCAAAAATGCACACATAATGCTAGAATACAAGGAGTGGCCGAATGGCCTATGATTCCTAACAAGCATGGCATTTTCACAAACACTTGGTCTACTTAAACCAAATACTCAATCAAATGTCATGCAAATGCAAAACCTACCAACTAACATGGCAAAAATGCACATACAATGTAAAACACATGGAGTAACCGAATGGCCTCAAGCTCCAACAAGCATGGCATTTTCACAAATATGCTAACATGCTCAACTAAAATATAACACTCAAATCATGCAAACACAAAGTAGAAATGCTAAAACCAAACAAGAATTTTCACAAACACTTGATATGCTAAATATAAAACATCAATAAATTTAAACATTATGAAAAAAGAAAATTAAAAATGCAAGAACATGATATTTAAATCATAAATGGCAATAAACAAAGCAACCAAATTAAAATATAACTCAAGTATATGAAGTAGAATAACACTAAAAACATCAAGATCAAAGAAAATAATAATAATAACATGATAAAATAAACAAAACAGCAACTTAAATAAAGAATGTAGGCCATTCAGCCATGGTGAGAAATTGTAAAAAAAATTGTAAAAAAATATCTTTAAGAAAGAGATGAAGAAAGAACTTAAGAAGAACAATAAAAAAAACATTTATTTAAAAAGGAAACTCATCAAATAGTAATCAAAATAGCAAAAACAAGAATAGAAAATCAAGAAAGTGCAAGAGTTGGTGCTCAAGAGCAACCTCAAGAAGCTATATTTCAAGCTTTATCTCTTCAAACTTTCCTTTCTTTTCTAAACTTTTTCTTTTTGCTTTCAACCAAAGAGAGAAAAACCAAGTAAAAACCAAGAGAAATCAGCAAAAATGAAGTGTGAAAATCAGAATTCTGCCCTCCCCCCTTAAGCTGGCCGAATGGCCCTCTCTCTCCTCCAAAAATGTTGTCATTTTTCCCAACCAATTTTTCATCAAATGGCTAATAATTCAAGGTGAAAAAATCATAAAATTATCACCCTTAGATTAGCATATCAGCTGTCCCAAATTACAGCTGTTCAAGAATAATGTTGACACTCTCTCTTGGCCTATGTGGCTTAATCACCATGGCTTGATCAAGGAGAATCTCTAACTAACTCTTAATTCTTGGCCATTTGATTGAAAAATCAGAAGCTTCCTCCTTCCTTTGGGCCTTGGCAGGCTAGCACTTCTCTTTTTCCAGCCCAAGTCTGATTTTTGAAAGGCCCAAAGAAGCCCTTTTCGGATGATTGGGTGAAATGACCGTTTTGCCCCCCGGATGCAAATAAATATCAAACGGACTCCAAATTCAAATTTTATTTTTTTAATAATTCCAAAATAATAAAACATTGAGTTCTGGCAAAATTTTCCGAGTGCGTCTGCTATTTATTTGGATTTTGTCTTCCAAAAATGCCCTTTCATGCCCCTACATTTTACCATTTTTTAAACGAGCTCCAAATCAAGATTTTTCTTCACCAATCTCTTCCAAATAATTTAAAAGTGTGATCTGGAAGTTTTCATAATTTTTGGAGCTCATTTGGTATTTTTTCGGGATTTATCGGCTTGAATTACTTCATAGGAGGCCCGGGATTTGGCCATTTTGCAAACAAACTCCGAATCAAGATTTTATTTCGCCAATATCTTCCAAATAATTTAAAAATTATATTTGCAAAATTTCAGAATTTTTGGAGTCCATTTTCTATTTTTTCGAGATTTATCTTCTTGAATTATTGCATAGGAGGCCCGGGATTTGGCCATTTTGCAAACGAACTCCGAATCAAGATTTTATTTCGCCAATATCTTTAAAATAATTTAAAAATGAGATTTGAAATTTTTTATAAGATTTGGAGCTCATTTGCTATTTTTCCGGGATTTTCCTTTTTGAATTACTTCATGAGAAGCCCGGGATTTGGTCATTTTGCAAACGAACTCCGAATCAAGATTTTATTTCGCCAATCTCTTTAAAATAATTTAAAAATGAGATTTGAAAATTTTCAGAAGATTTGGAGCTCATTTTCTATTTTTTCGGGATTTTCCTTTTTGAATTACTACATAAGAAGCCCGGGATTTGGCCATTTTGCAAACGAACTCCGAATCAAGATTTTCTTTCGCAAATCTATTTCAAATAATTTAAAAATTAGATTTGCAAAATTTCAGAAGATTTGGAGCTCATTTGCTATTTTTTGGGATTTTCCTTTTTGAATTACTACATAAAAAGCCCGGGATTTGGCCATTTTGCAAACGAACTCCGAATCAAGATTTTCTTTCGCCAATCTCTTCCAAATAATTTAAAAATGAGATTTTAAAAATTTCAGAAGATTTGGAGCTCATTTGCTATTTTTCCCAAAATTTCCAATTTTGCCATTTTGCCTCTGTAACCCGGTTTTGCTCAAAACAAGTCCGATTTTCAGATTTTCTTCAAGATGAGCCTTGGGCTAGCCCTTTTTAATCATTCCTCATCCATTGGGGGCTTTGGTCTTACCAAGTCGGGCCATTTCTGTGATTCTTCCCGATTTCTCCGAAATCTACCAAAAAACCCTAATTCTCGGTTTTCTCCCGGATTGACTTTTCTTTTGATTTTTCTTTCAAGTGGCTTCTCCATTACCCCTAGTCAATGCTTATCTTTCATTTGGACCCTTCAATTTCGACCAATTCGATCGTTTAAGTACTTTTCCCCAAATTTCTCGATTAGGGTTTCCTTTCTATTGAATCTCCAAATCCCAACTTCCGAACTCCATATCTTTCAATGTAGATCTCGGATTATCAAAATTCTTTTGCCATTTTTCAATTGAACTTAAAATCTTGATTTTAAAAGTGGGTTGACTTTTTCAGTAGTTGACTTTTTAAGGTTGACTTTTTCGAGGTTGACTTTTTCTGGGGTTGACTTTTTTTGGGTTTGACTTTTTATGCTCGCCCTCTTAAACTAAGTCCTCGGAGTACCACCTGCAGGATGAAAAAAAAGTCTTTTTACATTCTGAAACCTCAATTTAGGAAGAAAACATATCTGTTTTAGTGGTCCGGACAAAATTAGGTGTCTACAAATTCGTAAGAGAGGACTCGATCAAATCCCACAAACATTGCAAGTTTCCTTGTTTTTTTTTTTTAATGAATATTGTATTGGATGAATCTCCCACACGCATATCTTCACATAAAAGTAAATATGAATATTATGGAATAATATGCCCCTTTTTTTAAGGTTAGAAATATTTGAATTTTTTTTTTTTTTACTTAATCTTCCACATAAACTAGAGAAAATAGGAAGGCAAAGAATTGGGTCGGGTCTGGACATGAATTTTTGATTCGGCTCAGTCTAAATTATTGTTCATTTAATTAAAAATATTTTTATTTAAATTTAATTAAAAAATATAAAAATATTTTGTAAATATAAAACGGGTTTTTTGGCTCCACTCGGGTACAAGCAAAAATAAAATGTTCAAGTCTGAATCAGACCCGATTCGATCCATGAACAGTTCTATGGATAACGAGGCAAACATCTTCTAAATTTGGGCTCTTGCTCATAAGGCCTGATAGAAACCAGGCATAAAACTCATGGGCTTTTGACCGGCTTAGCTCTCGAAGATTACGGATTCAAACCGATCTTTGCATTTAATGTCTTCCTCATATGAGTAAATAGGTAGGGATCGAGAAATTAAAGATAAATTAGGAATTTTAAAATAAAAAAAAAAGTAATTATATGTGGAACTGTGGATTGTTTTCAATTTCAAATTAAAATTTTGTTCAACCTACAAACTAATTCAATATGGTTGGTTCATTTTTTTCTTTGGCCAACCATATAGTTGATTCATCAAATCATCGTTTGTTTCATTTATTTCTTAAACTAATTATAGCTGTTATGTCACATGTCAGGCGAAGAGCACCAGTGAAGTGAGGCACGAAAGGCTTTAAAGAGCTCACACGGATTGTGCCTACCTTGGCTACTGGCGAAGATGGAGTAAATTTACTTAACCAATTACTCACGAAAAATAAATGTTGTAAAATTGTTATTTATTAGTCGTATGTCATTTTTGAGTAGTATTTTTGGAGTAGTGTGTCATTTGTGAGTAGTTGGATTGTGAAAATGTCAAATAAAATAACATTACTTTTTATTTATTTATTTATTGTTAAATTACTTATTGTTTTAATTGTAAATGAACTTGACAAAAAATAAAAAATAAGGTTTGATTAACGTGCATCTCTAGACACTAATTAAAGTTAATTAAAATAGGTGGCCAAAAAGATAAATTAAAATACTACTTTTTTGGCCAAAAATTATTACAAAATTCTTATTATAAATAGCGAACTGTTACATATATACCTTAAAAACACTTTTTAAAGTTAAAGAATATTTTCAATTTTACAAATAAAAAATACTATGTATTTTTAAAGGATGCTTTTAAAAAATATATAAAACATTTCCCTTATAAATATTATCTTAAAAGGACAATTTCCTTCAAAATAATATCACTTCAGAAGTGAGAAGAAACAAAAAAGAAACACATAAAATTAGATTTTATGTACTATAATATATCATATGCCTTCCATTACTTCCTCCAACTGTTCAGATATTATATTGACCAAGGCATCAAGCATAGGTGAAAATCATTGTTAAGTGTTTTTTTTTAGGGGGGGAAGGGGTCCTTGAAAAATGGGGGTTAAATTTGCAACCTAGAGGTGTTTATGGGCCGGGTCGGATTGGGCCGAAGCCTGAAAATTTTTGAAGATCCTTGTCCAGGCCCGATTCGTCGGCCCGTGAGCACTGTTCATTACATTTAAAAATAAAAAATATTTTTTTTATTAATATTTTTATAATTAAAATTAAATAAAATAATATTATTTTAATACCTAAAGCACTGTTCTGAGTCGGGCCAGAACAAGAATTCCCTGCTCAGCCCCGATTCAATACGGATCGGGCCTATTAGGCTGGACGAACTGCCCGACCCGTGAGCAGGTCTATCGCAACCGATAGTAATTAATTAATTGTTCTTCAATTTTAGAATTGACCTTTCAGCTACATAACTTTCCCACTTGGGAAACCCTTCTAACATATGTGAAAATTAATGAAATCCATTAGGTTGCATTTGTAAATTTGGATTTAAAAAATAGTGTAATGCTATGTTTGAAAACATGAATTTGAAAATTTGGATTTGGATTTTATTTTCTTTATAAATTGTGAGAATGAAATGCATATATTATATATAAATTAGTTAAGACTCAATATGATTATATATTTGAAAGGTATAAAAACATGAATTTTAAATTCACAAATAGCTATAAGTATTTCAAATTCACCACTAAATAAGCATCCAATAAATCCATGGATTTTAAACATAACCATCAATGTTACTTTTACATGTGTTTTATTCACAATTTACACTATTTTTTAAATCCAAATCCATCTTTTAAATCTAAGTTCTCAAACGCAACCTAATTGTGTAGTAAAACACATGTAAATGTAACATTCATTATTATTTTTCAAATTTATGGATTTGTTGGATGCCTATGTAGTGGTGAATTTGAAATACCTATATGTATTTGTGAATTTGAAATTTATGTTTTTATACCTTTCAAATATACAATCATGTTGAATTTTAACTAATGTATGCATTTTATTATCACAATTTATATAGCAAATAAAATCTAAATCCAAATTCTCAAATTCATGTTTCCAAACATAGCATTAATTAGTTTGAAAATAGTTTTTGTTTGTAGGAGTAACATTTTCCTTTTTTTGGGAATGAAAAATGATTTTATTTTTTTCTTTCTTATTTTTGGTTCCAAAAATATAAAGTCATGACATCAAAATGATAATATCTTATGGAATTTATGGGGTATTTCCAACAAAAAATTAAATGGAAAAGCTAGCTCTCCAATGTCCAAAACAAAAATATGGGTAATAGAAATAATATATTAATATTAACCAACAAAATTTTCCTATAGGGAAAAAGCTTATTCAACTTGTAAATAGAGTGAGAAAGAGACATAAAACTATTGCAGATTTTCAAGCTAATTAAGCACCAGTTCCCACAACATATATCAAACAAAAAGTTTTTGATCAGCTTACCAAGAGAAAACAGATCAAAGAATAAAGAAGGAACTGAAACTCCAGAACAAGGAAGAAATGAACACAAGGATAAGCTTTAAGTAACATAGCTACAAAAATGTAAAAAATACTTGGTTTCTGCTTTAGTTTTTCAGCTTTTCAAGAAGGTTTGGTGCTTGCAGAAGGCTTCTTTTCAGCACCCTGCAGGGAATCGTTTCCGGAAGAGTACTGATGATGATGCTGATGATGAATAGTTGTGGATGGATTTGCAGACCTGTCAGTGCTTGAACCATTAGACCCTTGACGCCCGTATGGACTAGCAATTGCTTGGGCTGAGTCAGTGGATTTGGGTGGCTGCTCCTGATCCTCCCCTTCCAATGTTAGGTCTGGTGGGAGGACTCGAGAGGCTTGGCGTCTGTGGCTAGACATATTGGTGTTTCTGTCTTTGCGTTGGGCTGCTTTGGATTGGAGTAGTTTAAGGTGACTATTAAATGACTCAGACTAGACTTTATATGGGGATAACAAAATTCGATCAGAATGATTTTTTTTTTTTTTTAAGTGAGAACGGAGTGGAACGAGTAATTTTAATAAATGCTTGATCCGTTTTTTTTATTTTTTAAAATTATTATTTTATTTTTTAAAATATGTTATATTTTTCTTATATTGTTAGTATATATATATATATATATATATATATATTAGATACATATATTAAAATTATATATATATTAATATTATATATATATTTTTAGTATATATATATATTAATATTATGTTAATAAATAAATTATAATACAATTTGTTTATAATATTAAATTAAAAATAATTAATAAAAATTAAAACGTAATGAAATAAAATATTATAAAATGATTATAAATATAACTGATATTTATAAAATTAAATATTTTTAATATTCATACAAAAATAAATAAAATAATTTTTGCTCCCGTCCCCTTCGTTACCCTCCCTCTATGAGGGACAGAGGAAGATTGTAGTAAGTTGTAAGAAAGATATTTTGGCACGCGCAAGTTAGTGCGTGGTGGAGCTTTTGAGTCATTGAGTGCCTGCTCTATACACAACAAAGACCCTCAACATTTCTCAATTTTGATTGAAAAGTCACCATCCACTCTTACCAATATTGTCTACCATAAGATTTTTTATCCTTGATTTTTTTAATTTTTTTATATAAAAAAATTACAATTTAAGAATAAAAAAATTTATAAATATTAAGATTTAAATTTTAAATTTGTTGATTGTCAAATTTTAAAAATGTTTGAATAAATCATTTGAATTATTTAATTTAACGAATTTGAAAATGTTATACGACCATAGAGCAAAGCATTGCAATACTAATATCTAATTACTTAAGTTTGATTAAATTTAAATTTGGATTTGAAAGAAAAGAAGGCATGAAATTAATGCTATTCAGGATAAGAAAATTACACATTATTTGTTTGGTTTATAGCTATGATTACTCCATGTTTTCAGTAGGGAGGGCAATGGAGCGAGGCGGGAGCAGATTTTGTAATATCCACTCTCACCCCGTCATAGCACTGCTTTGTCCCGTTTCGTCGTGAATGTTGAAATTTCAATACTACTATCACCTTCATGGATGTCTGTTACATCCATAACTGCCCCACCCCGCTCCGCCCCATTTAATATTTATTAATTTTTTTTTTCAAATAATAAAGCATTGTAAAAAAATTTAAATATAATTTAATCTAGAAAGAGAGAAAAATAAAGTATTATGTTTAGATTTAGGTTTTTAAAAAGAAAAATAAAAATAATAAGTTTAATTATATTCTTTTATTATTCTTTTAAAAGCTAGATATTTAAGGATAAAATTATAATTTTAATATTCGGAGCCGAGCGGAGCAGGCAATTACCACAACTGCTCCATCCCCGTCTTTCAAACAAAAAAAAAAACTATACCATCCTATTCTGCCACCATTGTTCAAAAAAAAAATCTCTCTACTCGAATCAAATTTTGTCACCTTAATTTTCAGAGCAATGAAAGGTATGCCGCCCTTTCAAATAAGTTTTCTTTCTTTCACTAATTTCCAGGCTCTCGAAGATACCATTTTCATTGCATTCAGGTCTCAAAAACATAACTTTTCAACGCCAACTCAATGTTAAACAGTTCTTAATTTGGGGTGAAAGTTGATTTTTACCTCTTATCTAAATTAACTGCAAAAGCCCATTGAGTAGTTTTTTTTTTTTTTTTTTTTTGCGTTAAAAAACTCAAATATCTTATGAAAAAAAAATGTCTACATTCTTTTTTTTTTTAAATTACATAATTATCATTTTGAAATGCATAATATTATTTTAATGTAATATTTATATGAGATATATAAATTTATATAATATTATCATCTTTTTATTAAGAGATTAAATTTAAAATAAAAATATAATTAGAATAATTATTATTTATTTTTTAACTTGAATTAATTTTATTTCTTTTAAAAATTTTATTTTTTTGTTTTATAATATAATAATAATTTATTTACTTTGTTTATAAATAAACATAAAAAATTTATTTATTTATTACTTCTTAGATATTTTATTTTCTCATAATATTTTTTCACAATAATATCAAATATTTAAAATTTTCAAATCCTAATTTTTTTAAATCAGACGTAATTTTTTAAAAAACTTTTTAAAACCACAACACTAATATAAAACGAGGCCGAAGTTTGCTAATCAAATTTTACGGGGAATCTTATCTTGTTTGAGGAATGGCTCAACTTATATTTACCGTTGGAAATGAGAGACCCTTTACTTCATAATTAAGTATGATTTAACTTCTTCGTGTCTTCTTTTTGGCTTCATCAATCGTGGTATTTTCACATTTTTAATACATTTAAAGTCCATTTAGATAGGTGATAAGATTAATTTCGGTAAGATAAAAAATAATGATGGATGTGAAATTAGTTACTGTACTGGTGGAATTAGATACTGTAGCGGTGAAATTAAAATAAATGGTGAGATATGTGTTTGAATTCAAAGACAGTAGTGACGGAATGATGAATTATAATAAAAAATAAAAATGATCATTAAGTATATTAAATTAAAATATATATATATATAATAAAACTTTTAAATTATTAATTATTTATAAAATTAATAAATAATTAAAATTATCAAATTAAATTTTTATGAAATAATTATTTTATTAATAGATAAATAAAAATTAATACAAATAATATATCAAATAATATTTTTTATTTATTTTTTATGTAATTATTTATTTTTAATTAATTATTATTATAAAATATATTTATTAATTTATTATAAAAATCATAAAGGTTCTTTTATGTCCAAAAGTAAAAGACTCCTTCGCTAGAGGGTTTTTTCTTCATTGGAGATTAGAGCACAAAAGTGCCCCAATCGCGCATCACCGAATGTTCTTTTATGTCCAAACGAATCCTTAGCAATTTGTGTACATATCTCATATTTTATATATTTTTTTAATCATATAAACATAAACATAATTAAATAAAATAATTAAATGTATCAAAATTTGAAACACAAATATGATACATGAATGTATCAAACCCTCTTGTTAATCATATTTATTATATTATTTTTATATTTATTAAATGTATCATATATTTTATATTATGTTTAAAAATTATCAAATCTTATTTTTCACTCCTTAATATAAATATAATTATAATGCTGAACTCAGTTTACGAGCACTTTATAAAGAGCATGGAACCTAGCTAGACTAGGACATGCAAAAAGACAAAATCCCAACTTAAATCAGACAGCAAACTTCACACTTTAACTGAAGACAAAACATACTATACATAAATAAAACGTGAAACAATAATAACCAGTGGCGGATCTTGACATTTGATTTTGGGGGAGCCAATTAAAAAATTAAATCTATATATATTTCATTTGAGGTATGTCATAAATAATTAAGGCAAATCAATATAATATTATACTATAACAAAAATTAAATAAAAAAATCAAATTTTTGACTAATTACAAAAGTTTTAACATTATTCATGCATATAAACAATAAAATCATATAAACATATATTTTAAAAAATAAAATAACAATCTTAACAAGAATCTTATTATTTTTGCTTTGTAAAGAAGTCGACAGTGACAGAAAAATTAGATTTATAATAGAAATTTTAAAAATGAAGATAAAAGTTAGAATAACTACTAACTAATAAAAGAAGATTTTTGAAAATCTTAGCATGATCTTAATTTTTAAACTTGATGACTTAAACGACAAGCATCAAGTTACAAACAAAATTGATTGAATTTAAAGCTAAAAAATAGAAGAAAAAAAGCTACACGGGGTAACAGTAACATTCAGTAAAAGAAAAAAATATGACTTTACAGTTTACAATTTTTTGTTGAAGTCTTGTTGAGAAAGCTAACATTTAGAAAATTAATTTAAGTTTATATTATTATGACTTAATATATATAACAAATCAATTAATTTGAAGAGTTATGAATAATAATTAGTGGATAAAATAAAAAAAAATTAACAATATAATTTTAACTTTCTAAAATTATAATGCATAAAATTAAGTTGTAAACAAAAATAAAACACTAAATAAATATAAATTTTATTTTGAGAGAGTTAATTTTATTTTATTTAATATATAAATACATATAAATATATATATATATATTTAAAAATTTTCAAAATTCTTGGGGGGCCAAGGCCCCCCTGCTCTCATGGCGGTCCGCCGTTGATAATAACGTTAAAATCAACAATGAACTCTCAGCTAGAGGTGCTCATGGCCGGGCCGCGGCCCGGTTTTTTTTTTTTTTGTTGCCCAGGTACGCCCGTTTAGGCCCGAAAATAAAAAAATAATTTTTTTATTTTTTTTATAATTAAAATTAAATAAAATAATATTATTATAATAAAAATTACTGTTCCGAGCCAGGTCGGGCCGGTCCGGAACATAAAATATCCTGCCCAGGCTCGGCCCAATACGGGCCGGGCCGGCTGCCCGGCCCGTGAGCAGGTCTACTCTCAGCCGATGCCCAATGGATCAGGAGAGAACTTAGGTGAGGTTGATAATTCAGGTTCATAAATCTTTTTTTTCGTTGTTGTTAAATTAAAATCGATTAAAAATAAAAGTTAAATTTGAAGATTAAAGCCGATGGATCGATAGAATTAAACGAGAACAACAATAATATGTAAAAAATTAATTAAAAATAACATTTACATATAAAATTTGATAGATGTTTATTTAACAGTGAAAATTTTATCAAAATTGTCAATAAAAAATATCTATTTAAATAAAGTATAACATATTCAAATTATTTGAAGTTTTGTATATATAATTTATCTTTGTAATAAATCTATGTAACAAGAGTTCAATCCATCGTTTTAGATTTTCAAGTTTAATTTTTATTATATCATTTTAACAAAACAAAACAAAAAAAAATCTTATGAATTTGATCTTTAAAATTTTATTTTCTATCTGGCTCGATAAATCAAATCTTTTCTATATAATATCACATGACTCTAGATTATATAGTGAAAAGTAATCCTTTATTATCTCTGGAATCTCATCCCAAGATTTCAGATTTAAATAGCTCATCAAATACAACTGTTGAAGTATTTGGTTGAAAACATAATGCTTCATATCTTAACGTATAAATTATAAGTTGGTTTTTATTTATTGCGGTAAAAAAATTTAATTTTATAAGCGAGTTAAAAGATTGACTCATTTTTTTATATTGATGGTAAAATTTTAATTTGACATAGGGATAAAAGATTAACAAATATTTAATTTCTTTTTTATGTGTTTATTGTACTTTAAAAAAATATGTATCACTTTATTTGTAAAATTTAATAATTTCATTACCAGTAAATATGATCATTTCTCATAAATTAATCTATTTTTTTTTAATACAATATGTATATGAGAAATTATCTAATACACTATCAGTTGAGTTTTTAGACTCCACAAGCAGAGTAAGAAGGGTGACACGTACTTTTGGGGTATTGTAAAAAAAATAATAATAAAAAACAATTGTGGCATGTGACAGTATTTTAATCCTACTTATGGAGTTAAAAAAATATACTGTCAGTGTATCAAAGACGAACCCATATAGCCAACCGAGTATTAGCTCAGATGGCATGATGTTGTTGACAAACTCCTAGAGATTGCGGGTTCGAGAGAGTTTAGGCGCATAATGTCCTCCTCAGGTGAGTTATTTAGATAAGGGGTTGGGGGGTTATGAGTAGATTAAGAATTCAAAAAAGATGAACCCATATATATATATATATGAGTTATTTAGATAAGGGGTTGGGGGTTATGAGTAGATTAAGAATTCAAAAAAGACGAACCCATATATATATATATATATATGTGTGGATTATTATCCTATTTACGACTAGATATGCTCATGGACCGGGCCGAATTAGGACTGGGCCTTACTGGATAGTAATACATTTTGTGTCTGCCCAGACCCGACCGATCCGAAATATAGGTAACTTTTTGTGACCAAGCCCAACCTTAATTATCAAAGGAATACCCAAACTCGGCTCGACCCGCCATATTAAGTGAAAAACAATTAATGAACAAAATTTAAAAGTTTAATTAATAATTACCTCGTCCATCGAGAGAAGAGAGAGGAGACGAAATGAAGATATATTTTGCCCAACTGGAACTTTCTACAGATATTATAAACAACTAGAACTTTCCGGTTATGCTGATAATACTTGGGCGATTTCTCAGTCCAAACTTTGGCTCTCTCTGGACTCACTTGCCTATACTTCTTCATTTTCGTCTCTATTTTCGATCCAAACATCGGTTCAAATCCCTAAACAAACAGCTTTAAATCTCTAAATCAAAATGAAAATCGTGGAGTCTTGCTTTTTTTTTTTTTTAAGTAATCATATCTGTGAAGTAAAGCGAAGTGAAGCATCGAAAGGGAAAAAAAAAACAGTTTGTGACTGAAAAGGGGAGAGAAAAGAGAATGTGAGTCACGGAGAAAAAAAACGAGTTGATTATGTAAAACAGAGGAACATAGAAAAACGGTTTTTTTTTTTTTTAAAAGATAAATTATAAATATTAAATAATTATATATTATTCGGGCCTGGCCGGGCTCAGGTTTAAAATTTTTTGCCAAGGCTCGGTCCGTTTAAAAAATGGGCTTATTATTTTGTCCCGACCTATTTTTCGGATCTAAGATTTTTATCCAAACCCTCCTAAATATTCGACGAAACTTCGGGTTTGGGCGAATAGCTTGGCCCTTGGACAGGTCTATTCAAGACATATCTCATTTATTTCTTTTTTCAATATATAGGATAATAATCATATATATATATATATATATATATATATATATATATAAAGGAGGGATCCACTTAGATCTAAATTAGTTTTACACACTTTCATAACTTTTTATACTATTTATATTTTAACAAACCGAACGTTAAATTTAACAATATAATTGTATTCGTCGTGCACGTAAAATTTCGAATCGATCCGATATCTCTGTTACATTAATCGAAAATACTATTTTTTTTTAATATATATGCAACGGTTGAAATTTTTTTACATCAAATAAATAATTACACATTTTTAATTTACTCGAAACTCGACATGCATGATCTACGTGAATAGAACAAAAAATACGACTGCTAGATTAAACAAATGTAAATCATAAAAAAAAAATTATAAAAATATATAAAACTAATTTAATTTTATATTAATATAAATAAATCCCTCATATATATATATATATATATATATATATATATATATATATATATATATATTGCCACCGCATACACATGTTTTGTGAGATTGTGAAAATATCTAGATTTTACCCATAAAAAAGTCTTTGTCACAAATTATTATCTCTAGATTCAAAATATATGTACCGATAATAATCCTATATATAATACAATAGTCTCATTCTGAATTAAATTTTGGGACATTGTAATAAGGGCCTTGGGAAATTAACGGTCCACAAAAATTCTTAAAGTAATGGGTCCGTGAAATATGCATGTGTCGGTTATAGCTAAACTACCTAACGAACCGATGGAAGAACATTTGGACTCTTTAATTTGCTTTGAAGCATTGTCATTTTCGTTGCTTAAATTTCTTTGTTTGTCTGTCAAATGCTTGCACTCTTACCTGTCAACATCATAACTGTTAGAGCTAACTGCTATTTGTCCATTTTTCGATTGTTTCATTTTGTTAATATACCCTTCCAAATTATGCAAATTGTTTCATTTTATTTTACAACAAATAAAATGTCTCAAATAGAACTTTAAATCTCAATTCTTTTGAAAAAGAGTTAACAAATGTAAATTAGATCAATACTGAGTAGTTAACCGTCCAATCTTATTTTTATTTAAAAAATGTCAGCAAATGTCTGTACAAGATTCTTTGAGTAGGTTGGGAGACGTTGTAAATCAATAAAATAAAATGACGTTGTAAATCAAATTTTTTCTACCCTTTCAAGCAAAGTTTTAGGGTGTATTTGATTGAGTAAAAAAGTAGATGAATGAAAAATAGAAGGTGAAAAAGTGAAAAAAAAAATTATCATTTTTCATATTTCCCATCACCCACTAATGTGCAGTTTTCTACCATCCATACTCACCAACAGCCAAGGGTCATAGGAAAGATATGCAGATTTTAGATGTAAGCTACTAGACTACCTGAACCTATGTTACTCAGATTCGAGAGTGAGTGTCGGATATGGGTATGCTCCATTCTTTCCAAGTTTTTTCATATATTTGGCGGATCATACCCTTATACCCTTGTTCGAATATGTGTCGGACATGGGTGTCGAACACGAATACTTTAAGAAAAATGAAAAGTCCGAATAACATAAACTAGAACTGTACTATTTAAGATTACAGTACCAGTTTCCAAATAATGAGCGCAGAAAGAAGACAACTATGGAAAGGAAAACTCATCTGAGGTGATATGGTTCAAAATTCTGTTCTTTTCCTAAATGATTTTATTGAATACGACATTGAGGCATGGTTCTATACTACTATGTTTTTCATGCAGTCTCCAACAAAAGCTTCTCACTTCTAAAAATTGAGGGGGGAGAAAAAGAAGTGAAGGAAAAAAAAAAAAAAGGAAATACTTCTTGATAGTAATCGAAATGTTAATTCTATACATTACAGGAACAACAAAGGAATTACCTCATTTAGGTTTCCAAGATGTCATATTCTGAATACTTTTCCAGCCACTTTGTTAAGCCCGAAACCTAAGCTCAAATTGTACCTCTTCCATGCCCTTCTAACAATTTCTGTACTATCAATATATGGGGGGACAAGGACAGCAGTCACAGTGTTACTGTACCATTCCTCCTTTTGTGTGCAGTTCTTGAAGCCCCAAGCCTCCACAGCAAACCTGTTTCAATATTGTGCAACCAACCAAATCAATCACTACAATATTCCCAAAAGAGTAAAGTAAAGGTGACATACAAGACCTCAAACAAGAACATTGTTGGGCTGTCTTAAGACTTCAGTCATTCACAGATTCCCGAAGTTAATAGATTTGGTGTGCTAGAGATTAATGAAAATGTCAGATATGTCTTGGACTTGGGGAAATTCAGACATATAAGAAAGAAAAGCATGGCTTACCTTGTTGCTTTGCCCAAACGGCTATGCCTTGCAACCACATTGTCAAGTCCTTCCTCAAAAATAAGATTCAGAGCTGCTCTGAGGCCATACAATAGTTGGATTGAAGGGGTGTATGGCCAAAATGTTCCTAGTTTGTAGAAGGCTTAAATATAAAATTACTCCTATACTATACTTCTTTTCTCACTTTGGTATTTAAAAATGTTTTGACCCATTTCGAGCACCTATAGTATAAAATTTCGGCCCGATTAGGTATCCCATTTGGACTCGATTGGGACAAAAAATTATATTATAGATACTTGAAATGGACCAAAAAATTTTTAAGTACCAAAATGAAAAAAGAGGTATAGTACAGGGGCTTTTTTATATATAAACTTTTGTAGAACTTCAGATAGTCATTCCAGTCAAAGAAAACTTTAACAGATTTTGCATTTTTGGATGCCTCCAAAGCTTTGGGGCTTGCACAAACAATACCAATTCTTGTGGGAAGAGAAAGTGCCTTATGAGAGCTAGTTAATGCTACATCGAGTCCCCATTCATCCATACGGAAATCAAGGGTACAAATTGATGCACTCAAAAGAGTATATCTTATTTAATCTTGCACTAAAAAGATCAATTGTAAGTATAGTAGTTAGCAAGGGTCGAGTCCACAAGGATTGATGTTTAGTTTATGAGTTGGTTAGTTTATCACTTAAGTTCAAAGACAAGAAAAGAAAAAAGGGGGATTTGAAATAATTAAAAGTAAAGAAAACAACATAAGTAAAAAACAAATAAAGAAAAGAAAATCAAATCAAATAAAAAATAAGAGAAGTATGGTTAAGGTTTCATTCTCCACCACTAGACATCATTGAGAATTAATTTCAAATCTATCAACATCAATTAACTATCAAAGTTAACAACCGTAGATAACAACCTCCCGTGTTACCTCAATCCTTCCTTACTTCGTCGTTAAGCAGGACGAACGCCACTACTCAATCTCTAACTATCAAACAACCTAGGATAAACATTTCTAAATTTAATTTTACAACAGCTTTATGATGAGAAAGATAAATTGATCTAAGCAACAAAAGCAAAATTGTTTAACTTAGGTTATATTCCATTTTGCAATTAACGAAAACTTTAACATAATCATTAATCACAAATTGCCACTATTGAATAGAAATCAAGATAAGCTACGTCTCAAAACTCCTAAATTAGCATTAGATAATTATCAAGATATATCTAGTTTGCAACCTAAACAAATCAAGACAACATCATGAACAATTCTTATAGAAGAACACAAGCAACTTTGATAGAAAACTAATGATAGATAGAATCTCAAAATCAATTACAAAACGTGTCTAGGGTTTGAAATCACCCTTAACCAAAGAAAAGTTGCATAGGCATAGTTAATATATACATAAAACTAAAAGAAAATAAAAAGAATGGAGAAGAAGAAGAATAATGATGATCCCTTGAATCTCCTCAAAAGATGTCTAGTTTGTAGCTCAAAAATGGTATTTATAGAGTTTTAAAACCCTCAGAACAAGTCCTTATCGCACAAGTAAGTTAGGAGATATAAAAATCACGTTTTTCCAGGTTTTTCATGATTTTTTATGGTTTTTGGGCACCGCGGCGCCAGACATTCTATCTTCCACTTTTATGCTGCATTGTCTTGCACTTCTTCGGTTGATTTGGATGACAATTTCTTGTCCGATTTGGGCATGTAAACTACCGTTGGAAAGGTATTCAAGTCAGCTTCAAAACTCAAGAAGTAGTTTCTTCAAATAAGGACTTTAACATTATGTTTTCCTTGCAACAAGCTCCGGAGGTCAAATCTGTCTTCTTGCTTTGCAATCAGAAATTGATCTTTTTGACTCCTGAGTCTTCTTCAATCTTGTGATTATGATTTTGTAAGTTCTTTATCATCATTATTGACATATTTTGACTTCATTCTCCTTATTGTACCTAAAATTCAAAAACATAATATAATTAATCAAAATAAAGATATAAGACATAACTAAAACTAAGAATAGAAAGGGCATAAAATGTGTATTTTATGACTTATCAAATATCCCCACACTTAGCTTTTTGCTAGTCCTCGAGCAAAACAAAATAAAAATAAAATAAGAAAATCTAATCTAATCCACTTTTGTAGGAAATCACGGTGGCACTTAGCATGTGACATAAGCCTTTAAACACCTAGGTGTTCCTAGTGGACGAGTTTAGTCTCGTAAGGATTTACTAGAACGATACCCAAAAACATTGAAAACTAAAATAAAAATAAACTAACATATACTAAAAATAGTTACTCCTAATCCTTTCAATATAAATTAGAGACAATCTTTGAACAAGTCTTATAAACTAATCAATAGCTTAAAGAATTTCACAAAAAATCATGTTTGAATGTAAATAGTTTGAGTTAAGCCAATATTAACATAACATATTTTAATCAAAATAGTACATATTCAAACTTAATCTCAACTTCTCACATGTGATACTCTCATGATTTTCACTCTTTAAAGTAGTGGTAAAGTGTTTACACTCAATCAATCTCATGAAAACATTTCTACTATATACTTGTTTGTCCACCTATTCTCCACTATTTAGATCATGCAACTTCATAAATCAAGAGGTCTTTATTCAAGGTTGTAATGGGGCCAAGGGACTGTATTGTGGTTAAAATATAAAAGGATAAAGATATCACAAAGGTTCCAAAGATTCATAGAGTTTAGAGACATAATAAGATCATACAAATAAAACTTCTCAAAACTCTTATAAAGCACATAATAACAGAGGCTAAATATTCATGTTGAGCCTTTACTTCATTCTAACCAACTTTGTAACATATTTTTCTTTAACCAAAAGTTCAAGAGATGATTCTTTTTTTTTTCAACATGGGAATGTATTTGACAATAACCGCTTTCTTTTTCTCTTAACTTTTTCTTTTTCTTTTCTTCCCCCACACTTATATGTTGTTTTCAACCCAAATTTTCAATAAGTACCCCTTGTTTTGCAATATGTCTCAAAATATATAATCCATTTTTAGAACAAGAGTAAGGATATAAGTACATTTAGACTAGGGAGAAGATGTGGTTACCAAAGAAATACCTTATTCAATGTAGGCTCAATTTGGCTCACTAGTGGGGATGTTCTCTTGGAACATCAATAATGGAATTGTTGTTTTAGCCCTGGTTGAAAATCCTAATGCCTCTATCATATTAATGTTGTCACATATATCAATATAGTCTCAAAAAGGTTTAAAGCAAGTTCTAGAAAACCATGTAATCATAAGAGCACTCAAGAAAGAAATTAGATTGATATGTATAATGTATCAATCATATAGGCTCAAAACTCACAAGGGTGATATACAAGTCAAAACCAAGTCTAAACATGCTTCTTTCTCAATCAACATATCATATTAACATTGGCTCATGAAAAATAATATCAAGCTTAATTCTCATGAAAATCTTCTCACTAATAACCAATTTTAAACCTATACAATTCATATCTCATCATTATATTGAAAGGAACTAAAACACAAAAAATATATATATAAATAAATAAATCCTAAATTCTTCCCTCCACACTTAATTCTTACATTATCCTCAATATAATACTATTATCCCACATGCAAGAATTATGTGTAAGAGAAAAGAACTAATAATAAAAAACAAAAACAAATATCAAAACAAACTAATAAAACCTAAACAAACCTAAAACACTACATAAACAATAAAAAAAAAACAAATCTGAATATGGCAGGTTGGCCATTTCTTCATTAATTGGGTTGCCTTCCCAATTAGCACTTGAGTTATTGTTTTGAACCTAACCAACACCCTTCTTGGCTTTTTAGAATTTTCAGGCTCATACAAGAAACTTCCCGGATTTATGCATTTTGTAGGGCGGTTTCTTTGCACAATAATGGATGCATTCTCTATTACAAGTATTATTCCATCATCATTTGTGGTGCATAGCTTATTAAGGAATGGTGCATCTTTTGGTACTTGTTGAATGGCATCCACAAAAAAAACTGTTTAAGGTTTCCAGCATGTCTTGTTCATGTTCCTCCTTCTTAAACTTTGTGAATCTACTAGAAAAAGGTGGAGAAGAAACATTAGTAAAAATTGGAACCTTAAACGTTATCTCAGGTGCCGAAGTACTCTTATTTGGATTTGTGGCTTCATTATCCTCAAGAATAGAATCCATCTCTAATTTTGTCTTATCCTCAGGTTCTCTTGGACTTTCTGATTCATCCTCAAGTTGTTTTGGACTAGTATTCTCCTTTGGATCATGTTCATGTAGTTCTTCAGATCTTTGTTCTACCCATCGCGCCATACCTCTAGCCAATTGGCTTCATTGCGTTTCCAAACTCAGGATACTTGCCCTTGTTTCCTATTGGTTTGCCCTTGTTTCTTGTTGCAATGCCTTTGTTTCTTGTTGAATTTTCAAAGTATTAGCAACAATAGCATTGACAAGGTCTTCTAAAAAAGTACCTGAGTTTTGAGGTAGGGGTTGAAAAGGATCTTGTTCATGATAATTTTTCGAGTAGTCATAATCAGAATGATCCCACCATCCCTCATTGTAAGTGTTTGGGAAAAGATCACACTGCTGTTGGTGGAACCCTTGTTGGTTTTGGTATCCTTCCACATCATAGGCTGGTTCAAAATTATCTTTTTGGTAGTATGGGCACCAATTGGTTGGATAATCCATCATGTAGACACTGCCTTAATTGTTGCACGTTACCCATGGCCAATTGTTGAACTAGAGAGGTGAGATTGGCTCGTTGGTTCTCAATGTTCGTGTATGCCACCAACTCCTCAAGTGTTAAATTGCTCAAGTCCATCATGTTTTGCTCAAAATTTGAAAAGAAAAACCTGTATGTACAAGAAAAATAAAATTAATTACAACTGAAAATAAGAATAAACCAAATAACAAATAAACTAAAAGAAGCAATCCCTGGCAACGGCGCCAAAAACTTGATGCACTTAAAAGAGCATATCTTATTTAACCTTGTACTAAAAAGATCAATTGTAAGTATAGTAGTTAGCAAGGGTCGAGCCCACAGGATTGGTGTTTAATTTATGAGTTGGTTAGTTTATCACTTAAGTTCAAAGACAAGAAAAGAAAAAGGGGAATTTGAAACAATTAAAAGTAAAGAAAACAAGATAAGTAAAAAGCAAATAAATAAGAGAAAATCAAATATAAGAGAAGTATGGTTAAAGTTTCATTCTCCACCACTAAACATTATTGAGAATCAATTTCAAATCTATCAACATCAATTAACTATCAAAGTTAACAATCATAGATAACAAGCTCCCGTGTTACCCCAATCCTTCCTTACTTGGTCGTTAAGCAGGACAAACGCCACTACTTAATCTCTAACTATCAAACAACCTAGGATAAACATCTCTAAATTTAATTTGACAGCAGCTTTATGATAAGAAATATAGGTTGATCTAAGTAACAAAAACAAAAACATTAACATGAATTGTTTAACTTAGGTTATGTTTCACTTTGCAATTAGCGAAAACTTTAACATAATCATTAATCACAAATTGCTAATATTGAATAGAAATCAAGATAAGCTACGTATCAAAAACTCCTAAACTAGCATTAGAGAATTATCAAGATATATCTAGTTTGCAACCTAAAAAAATCAAGACAACATCATGAACAATTTTTATAGAAGAACACAAGCAACTTTTATAGAAAACTAATGATAGATAGAATCTCAAAATCAATTACAAAACATGCTTAGTTCCTTGAAATCACCCTTAATCAAAGAAAAGTTTAGCCTTGTATAGGCATAGTTAATAATATTACTAAAAAAAATAAAAAGAATGGAGAAGAAGAAGAAGAAGAATGATGATCTCTTGAATCTCCTCAAAAGATGTTTAGTTTGTGGCTCAAAAGATGGTATTTATAGAGTTTTAAAACTCTGGGAACAAGTCCTTGCCGCACAAGTAAGTCAGGAGGCATAAAAATCACGTTTTTTCAGGTTTTTCATGATTTTTTGCAATTTCTGGGCGTCGCGGCGCCGGACATTCTGTCTCCCATTTTTATGTTGCATTTTCTTGCACTTCTTCGGCTGATTTGGATGACCATTTCTTTTTTGATTTGGGCATGTAAACTACCGTTGGAAAAGTATTCAAGTCAGCTTCAAAAGTCAAGTATGAAGTTTCTTCAAATAAGGACTTTAACATCATGTTTTCCTTGCAACAAGCTCCGGAAGTCAAATATGTCTTCTTGCTTTGCAACCAGAAATTGATTTTTTGACCTCCGAGTCTTATTTCATCTTGTGATTATGATTTTGTAAGTTTTTTACCATCATTATTGACATATTTTGACTTCATTCTCTTTATTGTACCTAAAATTCAAAAACATAATATAATTAATCAAAATAAAAATATAAGACATAACTAAAACTAAGAATAGAAAAGGTATAAAATGTGTATTTTATGACTTATCACAAATTGAGGAAACTCCATCAACAAGTAGTGCTGGGTGCCTATAGTGATCTGAGAAGAAGCATAAAGTATGAAATGAGAACCATATTTGAAAGTTAAAATGATTACTATAATAGACAGTGAAAAGGAATGCAACAGAAACATCTACAAGAAAGAGGAAGGTGAAGTAACTTTAATACTGAAAAGTTTCTTAATAAAACAGGACAAAAGTTGAATACACATAATTTGGATCCAAAGTGTATATGCCAAGGTCAATATAAGCATTTGACAACAATTTTTTTCATTCATTTGAACTTTGTATCGGCTTTCACTAGGATAAAGACAACAGTTCTAACTCCTTATGTTAACAGTAACACACTGAACATTTTCAATTAACATAATAAATTGAATTCAAACCTTGTTAGATGGTACTTTTCATGTACGGACGGGGGAAAATGAGTCATGTAATTGGGTAAGTTGCCCCCCTCTCCTTGCTTCAGGTATTGTCTTGTTTTGAAATTATTTAAGATTTTTGTTAAACAACCAAATAACTTATAAACCATGTGGCTTTGGCAGTTTGGCTAGTTTAAGCAGACTTGGGAGTGCTTATGGGAATAAGTTCACTGCTTAAAGAACATAATATACACTTACCAAGTAGTTTTCTCACTGTAGCCAGGTTGTTGGTGACTCCAGTTGCAGTCTCATTGTGAACAATGCAAATAGCCTTGATTGTATGGGTGTGATCAGCTGCAAGTTTTTCCGCCAGGATGTCAAGGTTAGCACCTTGACCCCAGTCACTTTCAACTACATCAACATTGAACTTGAGGCATTGCTGCTGATCAATCCACAGGAGACTGAATTGTCCAATAAGGAAAGATACAATTCCATCTCCAGGGGACAGGGTATTAGTAAGTGCACTCTCCCATGCACCAGTTCCTGAATTCAAACAGCAACATTAACTTCATAAACTATCTGAAACAAGTAAGATACTACTATTAAAAACATAATACTTGTGTGATTGATTATATCAATCAAGAAGAACAAAAAGGATTTCCAGACAGACATCATTGACAAACAACACATTTCATATGATTCAAGGAACATATGTTTTAGTATTAACCTGAGATGGATAACTGAAAACTTGTTAGCATAGTTAAAACAATGAATACCTGTAGTTGGGATCATAAAAGGAGTTCCAGTAGAAGTCTTGAAAATCTTCTCGACATCCTCAAGAAGAGTTTTTGTCATTGCAGGAATGGCAGGGGAACGGTAATCCTCATTGTTCCTGTTCATTGCCCGAATAACAGGTTCCGGGATGTTAACCGGCCCTGGAACAAAGAGATGGTTCCTTCCTGGTCCATACACATAGTCCATCTTTTCTCCCTCCAAGAAATATCACTGATAACTTAAATTTCCACTACTTCCTGACGCTTCTCAGCGTTAAAACTTCTCTGATGCAAAGAAAACAAAATCACAAATACTAAATTAATCTGTAATCTCATTCTCTAAGCTTCAAATCATATAATACATGGACTCTAGTGCACATTTATTTGGGTGATTGGATACTAACATCACTCTATCACTCTCATCATTTGATGTTATGTTACTCAGATTCGGGGTGAGTGTCGAATATGAGTATGTGTTCGACACGGGCATACTCAATTTTTTCATATATTTGGAGAACCATACCTCATACCTATGTCCGAATATGTGTTAGACATGGATACGTTAAGAAAAATGAAGAGTCCGAGTAACATAGATTTGATGACATGTTAGTTTTCTGTAAAAATTAGTTTTTGTATAACTTGAAGCCAAAAAAAAAAAAATCACTGCAATTACTATGTCTATTAAGGAAACATACTAACATAGAGAGAAAACCAAATGAACAAAGAGCAAAAGCAGATAACCAACATCCATTAGATACCAAAAAGTTGGGTTTCAATTATCGGAATAGGGTCCTATTATCTCTGTTACCATCATTTTTTATTAGTATTATGTATTGTAGGGTCAAACTATAATTTTTAAATCTTAAGGCTATGACTCACAAGTTATAATAGAATCAAAACTTTGAAATTCTAGACTTCCAAACAACTCGTTTAGGTAATTTTTCAAACAGTATATATATATATATATATATACATAGTCCAGCAAAAGTATAAAGATGATAAAAGTTTTGCTTGAAGGAAATGACTTCCTTCGAGAACTGATTATTTTTGTTTCAATCAAATAGATAGTAGTAACTGATTGGTTAAACAAACTGTGATCATTTTTTCTTTCTTTCATTTTTCCATGTTTTGCTTATTTCCCATAATTTTCTCGATTTCTAAGTATAGAAATACCCAACCCTTTTATGATTAATCTTTATAAAGATAAACCCTTGCTTTTGTTTCTTGTTATATGTCTAAATATATCTTTCCTGATCAATTTGTTGCTTCCAAAACTTGAGACATCAGAAGAAAAAAAATATATTTTGAGAAACAATCAAAAAGAGACCATATCCAACACTGTAAAAGTCCAAAAATATGTGTCTAAAGTGCCATACCTTTGGAAGAGAATCTTCCTACGAAATTGGGTGAAGTCTGTTTTGGCAGAGTGAAGAGAAGGATTGCAGGCTGCAGCTGCCTTTGTAATATATATATATATATATATATATATATATATATATATATATATATATATATGGGTTTGAGTTTTATAAGAGCGCGGGAGAAGCAATCAACATAAATGTGGGTCCTACGTGGCTCAAACGTCGCAGATAAGAGCGAAATCATTTGGAATCTTGCATTCGATTACACCGGTCAAAGGGATTGATTATCCGTTCAAACTTGAAGATTTATTCATATTTGAAAGGATTTGGACAAAAATATTAGGCTTGAAAAATGGGTTTGAACAAAAAAATTAGACCCTTTTAAAATATGGACTGGGCCCTGGCTCCAACATTCAAGACCTAAACCCAACCTCGACCAGACCTGGCTCGTATTCTAATTAAATAATATATTATTTATATATATTATGTAATTTATGTCATATAAAAATTAAATATATATAATATTATAGTGTAAATATTAAAAAATATATTAAGTTATTCATGTTTAATAACTTAATAAAATATATATATATAATTACTAAAGATTAAATAATAAAAATAATTTTTTTTAAAAATAAATAAATAAATAAATAAATAGGCGGACCTAAACGGGCTTTAGTTATCCATTTACAAATATGAGCGGGTTTGGACAAAATTTGAGATTCATATTTTTGGCCGGACCGAACTTGGACAAACAAATATAATGTTGATACCATAAATGGACCCGATCCGAACCCGGCTCGGCTATAGACACCTCTACATTGGATTTGCAATCACTCAATTGTTTGTTTTTTTCATTTATTTATTTGTTGTTTTCTCTTTGGTTTTTGCATCTACGATCCTGTATTTTTGCTGAATTTCCCTTCAAACACATAGAGCTTAATCTTATGCATGTTACTTGTTAGCACCTATCTACAGTTTCAGTAATTTCAATTTTGTAAGTTAACCATCAAGAATGTAAATATAGGTAATATACCTTTAGTATAATTTTTAAGTTCAAATCTCGTTATTTTTAATTAAATTTCTCTATCTATATGCCTCTCAATTAATTTATTTTATTTATTTTGTTTGTCCAAATTCGATCCGGATTGGGTCCAAAAGCCTATGTTATTATTCATAAAATATTAAAAATTTATTTTTATATTAATATTTATATATTTTTATAATTAAATTTAAATAAAAAATTTATTTTTTATTATAAAATATCATATTCAAATTCGGCTCAATTCGAATCAGAAGAATAACTCGACTTTTAGACAGATGTTGTAATTACTAATATTTACATGTAATTTTATCGAAATAATTATTTTTAAAAATTGAAATGACGAGTCTCTTTGAGTATTATTATTGCAGTTCAGAGAAGATTACATCATAAACCCTACTATATACCAACAAAAGTGAAAAATGAATATCAATATGTTTTCTTTCTTCCCCTTTAATTTTCCTTTCCCTTCAATTTGTCACTAACCAAATAACACCTTTCTACAAACTAGAAAATGAGAAAAAAAAAATAATGGGGGCAAACAAAGTAATGACTAAACCTAGCTTTATGCTAAACTTAAAAAACTAGAACATAGTTATAGAGTACCTTGCACTGCAATTTGCAAGTTATACTCGAATTCTTTTTTTTTTTTAATATTTTTATCTTACATATATTCGGATATAAATATGAAAATATATTTTTTTAAATATTTAGACAAAATTAAGTATATCCGTATTAAAAAATTCATATCTAATACTCATTCTAAATTTGAGTAACATAGTTTGCAAAAGGGCACAAATGAAATGAATATTATGAAAAGGATGGCCTAGCTAGGAAAATGAAAAATGATATTCTTAGTGTAAAAAACATACCAAAAATGTAAGGACTGAAAACTGGAAAGGAAAACCTGAAAGTGACTGATGGTACCAGAACAGTTGTATTTATTTTAGAAAAATAAGAAATGGAAATGGAAATTTGGAGGTGGGATTATGAAGTTGAGAAGGCAATGTCAAAAGATAACGTAATAAAGTGCTGTCATGTCAACCACACTCTTGCCGTTTTTATTGTTTTATTTAGTTCCAATTCTTAGATTTGTTCTTTTATCCCTTATTTTGAGGCTGCCTCGTCACCTCGATTTTTTTCCAATTTGTCCTGAAACTCTAACCATAAATAGAAGAGTGTGAAGATTACCAACAAAAAAAAAAAAACCCATGTAGATAAAACTGATATAACCATGGCTGACTAGTTAAATAAAGCCTTGCTTAATGTGGAGCGGATGCCAAAGAAACTTGCACTTTTGCCACTATCAACATTTGCAACTTTCCCGAGCCCAGAACCAAAAACAGAAACCAGTTGTTGAGATTATATCAAGAATATCCACATTTTCATATTCATTATCAACAAGGCTGCTGCTGGTCATCAGATACACACTGGATGGATTTATTTAGCAACAACTACTTTAATCAGATCCACCCTTATTAGAGATCTCAATTTCCTATCAATCAAAAACAAAAAAGAATGAAATGTTAAATATTAAATTAAAAAATAATCTTAATAATAATAATAAAACATCTTGGAACTTGTAAGAAATTCCCAGTCTAAAATCGTGTTGCCTCTGAAGCTACTGTCACACAAGTAAAAACACAAGGCCTCCCTCAACTCTACATTAAAAGCAAATTTATGCCAATATTATTGCCAACAAAATTGCAAGTTGTTAAGCAAAGAATTCCAAGCTGATGTACACTTCTTTCTGCTGATGCTACAAATCTCGTGCATGTATATTTCAAATTGAATTGAGTTTTTCTTTTTTCCTGCTATTCTCGTGCTATATACGTAAAACCAAAACAAAAAGGTCAAAAAAAAAATTTTTGTTGCAAGGCCCCAGCATGCCCTGCTCATGTTAGTCTATCTTTTGCTTTCTTCCTCAGCCGTCTTTTTACATGGATATAACTCCCATCTGATGGATAACTTCTTTGATCCAGCCATAAACAGTCAGATTCAAAAATAGCAACTTTTTATTCCCATGGTGAAAAAAGAAACCCAGAGAATATTCAATGGCTGAAGCAGTCAATGCCACATGGTCAAAGCCAATCAGCATAACTCCTCTATCAACTATGATCCAGCACAGACAGCAATAGAAGCTTACTTGATGCCTGAGGGAAAACCTTGCCCTTGTGGAAATCCAGTTTGACGCATCCGATATGGTCTCTCGTTATTAACAAGACGTTTATCGGATGGACCTGCGCCAAGAATCCCCAAAGAGTTTGGATCCATTACACGGGTACCATTGTTCATAGGTCTTTGAGTCGGGGGCTGAAGTTGGGGATGAATATCCGCTACTGCTCTCCCCCGCCGTTTCCAAGCTTCAAACTTTGCAGCATCAATGCCTTTGTGAATTGGTTGTGATGTTTGATATGCCATGACATTCTTGTACCCTCTTTGCTTCTCAACAGAACGTGAGTAAGGAGGGAAGTAATTAGGATCGCCGTCTCTATCAACATTACCAGGTATAAAGCCATTGATATGGGAGGATCCAACACCTCCCTCTTCTTCCTGCTCCTGCTTAAGCTTAAAATAAATCTGATGCAGCCTCTCACCAGAAAGATTTGAAAACGTAGAGACATAGTTCCATAGACGCGTAGTCATCCCTACAATTGAGAATTGATATTAAATAAAATAAATTATCAAACATCTGGACTCTTTAAACTTCTAAAATGTGAATGTGCACATAAGAGAGAGACCAAATGTATAGATAAAACTATGTTACTCGGACTCGGGTACGAGTGTCAGACACGTGTTCATTTTTTTCCAATATTTCCATGTATTTGGAGGGTCCTTGGAGGATCATATCCCCATACCCATGTCCGGATATGCGTCGGACACGGGTACTTCAAGAAAAATGAAGAGTCGGAGCAACATAGGATAAAAAGGTGATTAACTAATAAACAGAAACTTCACTAAACAGCATGAAGAACCACATACTATCTTGTCTATAGAGCTCATCTTCATGTTCCAAGACAATTTGATCTATCCTCCTTCCAATAAGCTGCAAATAATTCCGAATTTTTGAAAGCACCTGGAAGAAAATAGAACTTTTTAACGCGACTCCAGCTCACAAAACAATAACAAATATAAAAGAAATGTAAAACGAGAGATTGGGAACAGAAATAGCTAAACCTTATCCTTAGGAAGTTCTGCACTGGTAGTCTGCAATCTTTGGAGACGATGAAGGGTTTTTATTTCATCAATCATAACATCTTCACACCACTCCATCCACTTCACTTCCTTAAACTGCTCAACTACTTCCTCGTTGTCTGACATTTCACCCTCCTCTTTAACTAAAGGTTCGACTTTCTGAGGCCTCTGAGATCTGTCCCTACTCATTTTAAAACTGACCTTAGGAGAACCCAGTTTCCTTTTCTTATCTCTGCCACAAGATATTGATATGTTTAGAGGATTCTGCTTTTCCTTCTTTGAAGCCTTACGACCAGCTTTAATACCAGCATGCTTACCACCAACTGCTGCAACTTCCTGTGGAGAAAGGTCCCAGTCAGTTTAAATCAAGGATGATGAGGACAAATATGAAGCTTAAAGCCCAGCACACAAGCACGCAAAAAACACACAGATGCATATGCAATAAAACCATCAGAGAAATGTCAACTGGAAACAATAACAAAACAAAAAAAACTTTCCAATCATTTAATTCACTGGTAATGAAAACCAATTATGAGATCAAAGAAGAAAAACAGTTCGTCAATTCTCTACTAAAAACAAAAACTTTTCATACAAGTAAATATAGCAAGAATTTTTCAACAGAGCGGAAACTGTAGCAAACCCAATAGATTTACTATTTTATCAAATATATATACATATATATATATATATCTTCTTTTTTAAAGAAAAAAAGAAGATGAATTCATTTTTATTAAACAGTAAGAATTACTCTGGCCAAAACAGTAAGAATTACTCTCCATATTATATCGACATTGCAAGAAGAGCAATACCATTTCCAAGAGTGCATTAGCACGTTCCTTCAAATTAGGGGCACGTGGCAGAAAGGTTTCATGGTGTTGAAGTTCCACAGGAGCAATCTTCTTTATAAGGCCAAGTCTTTCATCTAACCTTATCTTTTCCCAATTTCCAAATCCATGGTACTGTATTCCCAGAAGCAATCTTGCATCATCAACTAATGACAATAACAGGATAATGATAAGTCCATAGCAATTTTCATTTAATTACATTCCAAGAACAGAGAACAACATAAATGGGATATACATACTCTGATTCCATCCACACCCTTTAGACCAATTAGAGGGTTTAAGGTACATCAACACACGGAACTGTTTTATGGGATCCTCATATCGACTTATTCGCTTTGCTAACAGCTGAAGTTTTTGGACACGATTGAACAGATCATTCGCCTTAACAGGGACACCAAAGAAGTCCAATAATGGTCCCTGAAGGTAATTACCACATAAAATACCAAAATCACAAAAGGCTCTTGAATTACAATGGATAAAGCACGCCAATGTAGAATTGGAAAACCAAATATAATTTAAAAGTCATTGAATGAACCTTAGGTTCTGCATTTCCTACTTCAATTGCTTCTTTGCATCCTTCAACTAAGACTTTGAAAAGCTCAATCTGTGCATCAAGTGGAGCTGCAGCAACAGCACCACCAACTTCCTCTGCTATCAAAGTGAGTTGGCTCTCATTCCCAAATTTCATAACCTGATTTGAGCAATAAAGAAATTGCCAAACAAAAGCACAGAAAATTGGTCAAGACTACCTAAGATAATTGAAGAGGCAAATGCTACAAATTATAGAAGACATGCAGAAGGATAGAACAGATGCCATTTCTAATTAGGAGGAATGGGCTGATGAGGCAAGGATGTGTACAAGAAGCTCAAATGGAAATTTAAGTAGTTAGAAGGACATTAATTCCTTACAAATTATATTTCAATGATTATGTTTTAAAAACCTACTTTGTTGCTAAATTAACTTCAAAACTGGAAACATCTGATAAAAGCCAGGAGTCTTGTTAGATTGTTGCTATTGCTGTTAATAGCTGGAGATATATATATATATATATATATATATATATATATATATATATATATATATATATATATATATTCTCAGATTCTCAACGGAAGCTTGAATTGCTGAATAGAATCAAGTTTTTTTTAAAAAGAACAATTAATGATTTCCTGCAAATTCAGTATTAGCTATTAGGCTGGTTTGGATTCGAGTACATATAGTGCTAGCAATTAATGATTTCCTGCAAATTCAGTATTAGCTATTAGGCTGGTTTGGATTCAAGGACATATAGTGCTAGAATGTATGTTAGGTAGTAAATCTAATCCTAGCTAAACCTAGGACCTATTGAGCCTCTAATAGGCACACAGCTAAGGCAAGAGTAAACAAGGTATTGTTCAGCTATCCAGCACGTCCTCCTGTGCAGCTAAAGTTATTAGAAAGCTTAAGCAAAATCAAGAGAGGAAAAAAAATATTACTGACATAGAGCATACAAACATAAAAAGACAACCAGTTTCCAGGATCAGAATGATAGAACATGTGTATTAATACGAAGGATAAAATTACAGCGAGTAATTTCCATTAAGTTGTAAGTTGCAAGTTGCAATGTTTAAGAACAATTTAGGCTAAGACCTAGGCGACAAGATATACCAGCAGTTCTAAAATAATGATTTTCATCTAGCAATTTTCTCATATTGCACAACACCAAGCAAAAATGCAGAAAATATGCTCCCATAAGTAATTCAAAGAAACAATTGAAGGGGTTATAGGTCTTTGCCTTACATCTTCTGCAGGCCTCAATGGCCAATAGACCTAAAGAACACAATAAAATTAAACAAAAGATGGAAAAGAAGCTAGAACATGATTGCAACAGAGGAACTGCTATCCATAAGGAAAGCTGGTCTCAATATTTATGAATGTCTTAATAACCTGTAACTAAGAAAAATAAGAAATAAATTTAAAGCTATGCTTTGATTAACTAATACATTTAAGTTACTACCTACTGCTTAAAAAAAGACATGGGAGTGGAGGCATATGTAAGAATTAAATTGACTTTAGAGAACTTCCATGGTGCAAGTAAAAAGAGAAAGTGTGTCACACGGATAATAGAGCAAGTAGCAATATCAATAACATGCTGCAAGATTGCTTAGAAAATATGGAGGAATATGTTTCTATATGCCAGACAAATTCCAGAAGACTAAGAAACTATACCGCTCGAGAAAAACGTAATGCATCTCTCTTAGGCAGATTCCCATAAGACCATCCTCTCACTTGAGCAGTTGCTCCCTCAATCATTGGTGCCATGGGGGCAGAGTATTCTGCTTTACGGCGCTTGTGTACTCTCTCCTGAAGGTCCTGAGGATCAGAACCTTTCTTCTTTCTTTTGTTACTTCTCTCAGGTTGACTTGACTCAGCATAACTCTTGGTATTTCTTGCAGCACGAGGAGCTAGAGCATCCTAATCGGAGAAAAATAACTTAGGCAAATGGATCCAACTAATTGTCTAATATGAACGTAAAACTTAAAAATGTACAACCAACATTCAAGAAACTTTTGGTAGAATAAGATTGATAAAAAATATCATGATCATACTTCAGCTTGGGCAATGACATCTGGTTTTATCCAACGACTCCAGCATGCTTAGGCAAATGGATCCAACTAATTGTCTAATATGAACATAGAACTTAAACATGTACAACCAACATTCAAGAAACTTTTGGTAGAATAAGATTGATAAAAAAATTGATAAAAAATATCAGGATCATACTTCGGCTTGGGCAATGGCATCTGGTTTTATCCAACGACTCCAGAAAGTCCCATCATCTTCAGCACTACAGAAATTCGCAACCTGAGCATGATGAAAGAAATATAAACCAGTTCATGTAAGACATGAAAGAATCTATAAACCTGCTATAACAAAACTCCACCACTATCACAAAGTATTAGTTGCTTGCCTTAAAAGCATTCAACAATTCATTCCCTTCCTCTTCACCCTCTTTCTCCTCAATCTTCTCTGCCCTTTCAAGAATTTCATCGATATCCATACTTAACAGCCTTTTTTTGTTTTCTTCATCATTTCTGTCCTCCTTGAACAACTCTTCAGCCCCAAATCTCAAAATTGCTGATAATTCATTCTGGAAAGGTAAAGAAATGTTGAATTGTGTTAAAGACCAAACAGCATTAAAAATTTACATAGCAACACCATACAATATTGGCATCCAGGAAAGATGTGCGCAATCATGTTGGCAATTCCAACAATCAAAAGCCAGATATATTTAAGACTACATACTTGAATAATTACTTCAAGACATGTCCTTACCTTGTCAAAATAACTCCCTTTCTTTGTTTCTTTTCTCTCCAGTCTACCCTCTGCATTTAACTTTTGGATCACCAAATGGTCAAGCACCTACAGAAAGCACCACCCAAGAAAACACACAAAATTACTCACTTTAAATGCAGAACAGAAAAATTAAATTAGGCTCTTTTCACATACATGCATAATTTACACTTATGTGCATTTATGTATGTATATGGACAAACTTATGCAGGTTAAGGAGAATGACCATCTTCTTCTTAGCTCGCTCCAGGATTTCTTCCTCAACACTTTTGCTTGTCACAAATCTGTAAATGTTGACAACTTCTTGTTGCCCAATTCTATGAGCTCTACTCATTGCCTGAAGCAAAATAAAATAGTAAGCATAAATAACAAGACTACTAAGTTTTCACTGGAAACATAGAAAATGGTGCTGGGTAAAACACAATGTCGAGTTTGAGACCTGTAAGTCATTCTGGGGATTCCAGTCAGAATCAAATATTATAACAGTGTCCGCAGTTGCAAGGTTGATACCAAGGCCACCAGCCCGTGTAGAAAGAAGGAAGCAGAAATCATCACTTCCAGGTGCATTGAAATGATCCATAGCCTGCTGTCGTAACTCTGCCTTTGTACTACCATCAAGCCTCTGGAATTGGAATCCTCTGAGCGACATGTACTCGGCTAGTATATCCAGCATTCTAACCATCTGGAAATTTTTACCAATTTTCACAGAACATGAACATGTAAAACACAAGATTGTACGACTTAATCAGACTTATCCTCCATTAAAACATAAATACCAGCTAGCACACGCTCTAATATCCACAGGACAACTGTCAAACACCCCATCCATGATGGGATTAGAAATATAGAATAAACAAAAATGTAAAAAGACTTCATAAAAATTAAACAATAAAACATACAGCTATAAAGCACGGACACGGAGTACGGTTCGACATGACACGGACACGGCGATACAGCAATTTAAAAAAAAAAATTAAGGCACGACACAGTAAAAATATGGAAATTAAAATATATAAAATATATTTTAATTAATTCAATTTCATGTATAAAATCAATTTTTTTTTCTTCTCAAATTTCTTCTCTATTAAAATATTTTAACTAATCGAATTAATTTTTTATTATTAGTATTGATTTTAAATAATTTTATTCCATAAAAAAATAATTAAATATTTTTTAAATTATTGTAAGACTCAAATCCACATAATTATTAATTTGTTAAAAGCCCGAAATAATCTTTTTACTTTTGGGCTAGATTAAGTAATTGAAATGTAATATGGGCTGATTATTAGCTCTTGGCTCAAGCCCAAATTATAATTATAAAGAAAGCCCTAATATATATTCTTCTTCTTCTATTATTAGCTCTTGGCCCAAGTCCAAATTATAATTATAAAGAAAGCCCTAATATATATTCTTCTTTTTTTTCGCAGCCATCAACAGTTCAACACAAACAACATAAACTTTTTCTCGTGTCCAAGCGTAGTTTGACCGTGTCCAATTTGATTTTTATGTTTTTGTTGTGTCCCAGCATGTCCCATACGTATTCCAGTGTGTCGGTGGCGTGTCTGTGTTGGACACCGGTACAACACAAGTACGAGGGGGATTCCGACGTGTCTGTGCTTCATAGACATACAGATGCAAAACTTTTTCTTCATTCAGTTTGCCCTGTTTTCCTCAAGAATTCAGATTGGATAATGCCATAAACCTATTGACCCAGCTACCTACTCACAAATATAATAATGTCATTTCTTACCACAAACAAATACATTGTGCAAGTGTATGTATGTACGTATATATGTATACTTGCACACACGCACATAACAGCAACCAGGAAAGTGAAGGGATGCAGGGAGAGTTGTTCCTTTCCCTTAATTAGAAGGATTAAGGGGAAGGGAATAAGAGAGATATTTGTACAGCCAAACCACCATTTTCTACAATTCCTCCAAATTGATAGGATCTGGAGTGGAGTTAATACCTCATTACAAGTTTTTTCTTCAGAAAAAAAAAAAAAAAAAAACTAAACTCAGGTTTTTTTTCTTTTTTGTAACTCATAAAGGATGCAATCTATGAAGCACGGACACGTCGGAATCCCCCTCGTACTAGTGTCGTACCGGTGTCCGATATGAAACGGTGAAATACGTATGGGACACACCAGACACGGCAAAAACATAAAAATCAAATTGGACAAGGTCCGGACACGGTCAATATACGCTTGGACACAGAATATTATGTTGTTTGTGTTGAATTGTTTATGGGATGCTAGGTGAAGAAAGAGAAGGAAGAAAAATAATAGATATTAGGCCTTTCTTTATAATTATAATTTGGGCTTGGGCCAAGAGCTAATAATCAGCCCATATTACATTTTAATTACTTAATCTAGCCCAAAAGTAAAAGGCCTATTTTGGGCTTTTAACAAATTAATAGTTATGTGGATTTGAGTCTTAAAATAATTTTTTTATGGAATAAAACTATTTAAAGTCTATACTAATAATAAAAATTAATTTGATTGCTTAGAATATTTTAGTAGAGAAGAATTTTGATAAGAAAAAATAAAAAATATTTTATATATGAAATTGAATTAATTAAAATATATTTAATATATTTTAATTGTCGTATTTTTACCGTGTCGTGTCCTAATTTTTTTTTTAAATTTCCGTATCACCGTGTCCGTGTCATGCCGTACCCGTATTTCGTGTCCGTGTCCATGCTTCATAGGGTGCAACTATAGAAGCAAATTAAAAGTTATCATCTCCTTTCCTGTCCACTCCTTAACAAGTTGCGTAACATTAACCCTTCCATTCTATTCAAAAAGCCAATCAAGGTGAACCATACCCTCTCATTCTCCTCTTCTCCTCTCCCTTGAATTTCCCACCTTTTCCATCTAAGTTCCCAAATATAGCATAAAAGACTCTAGTGAACAAGTGGCTGAGAAGTATGTAAAAGAGTCCAATACAAACCTGGGAGAAGATTAGAACACGATGCTTCGTTTCATGCAACCTGATAAGCAACTTGTCAAGTATAACTAGCTTCCCACTGCTTAATATAATTCTCTCCAGTTTACTTATATCATTCATGCTAGTGTCCCCGCCATAACCATGATCAGCGCTCTCAAACAGAAAGGGATGATTGCAGCATTTCTTCAACTCTACAACTATATTTAAAAGTGAGACCTGCAATTTAAAAGAAAAGACCTGCCTCAGTTTTCTATAATTGGTAGCACTGCTTGACAATAACAGAAAGGGAAGAAAAACTTTGTAAATTGTCTTTACAGAAATACATACTTTAGCTATATACTGCATTTTTTTATCGGTAATAAAATAAAGTAAAAACCAGAGGAAAAGAAGGCAAAATCTTCAAGCAGCAAAATGATAAGAGATACTAACCTGATTGCCACGAACACCCTTGTTTAAGTCATGGAAGTTGCGTTCCAAAATCCACTTATAGTACCTCCATAAATACAAATGGTTTTAAGTGTTTATGCAATAGAAAATGTATAACTTCTTCACAAGCAATTAATAGCTCTTACTGTTTCTGAAGTGGGGACATCTCAAGCCGAAGGATACGCTCAATTTTCGGAGGCAGAGACTTTTCCACATCCTTGATAACCCTTCGAAGAATGTGAGGCCTCAATTCCATGTGAAGATTAGCAAGCTATGTGCATATTCAATACAGGTTTTGGTTTTAGATAAAGTCAAATAAATAACTTAAAAACCTAAGAAACATGATAAAAAGATTTAATGACTTGTAACGGCATACCTCATTTTCATTAAACGAGCTAAGGTTCTTGTAGTTTTGAACAAAATCATCCTTACTTTTGAACTTGTCAGGATCAAGGAAATGAAGCAGAGCCCTGTCAAAAAAAAAATTCAAGGATGTGAATAATGAAATATACTAGCTGAAGAAGCATACAAGATAATTCATTAGTCAACGAAAAAGAAATCCAAATCTGTTCCCCATGCTAATTACAAATTTCAAATAAATAGAATTATGGATTCTGACAAGGTGGATAGCGTTGTTATCATAAAATAATTTCGTCAACAAATTCAGCTACCCAGTAAGATTTCACAAGAGAGACAAAAGACACATATAAAAGCATGTCATGTGGTCAACAAGAAATAGTGTGGAAAAAGAAGGTTCACAAAAAAAAAAAAAAAAAAAAAAAAAAAAAACAGTTATGGTGAAAGCAATTACCTCACATCAACGTTAATATCATTAGCATTGCTAACAGATGAACCAAGAAGATATTCTTGAAAGGTTCATATACTAACATAAACTAGCATGAGATCAGTGATTAACGAAAGATAATTGCTACGATAACTTATTAACACTAAGCTCCTTCATTTGTTTAAAAAACAAAAAAACAAAATGCAGAATTATTCAAGCATAAGAAGACACTTCATTTATCTATTGGCAATATAGATCAAAACCCTCTTCCCATAATATATATATATATATATATATAGTAGTCACTTCTGGTCTCTAAATCAAAGGCAGAAACATGTCAAAATACGTCTGGGCAAATATAAAAGTACCAATATTAATAAAATTAAATTTAGGCAGAAGACTTTTATAATCAAGAAACTTAGTATGGTTATAAAATATAATGAAAAGCAGACAAAGAAACTTAGCCATATCTGAATGCAACATAACGTTGATATCAGAAGAAATTTTCAGATTTGATAAAACATTTTCTCTTAACATGCATCTAAAGAACTGCGAGATCAAAATCTGCATCTAAAGTTAGCAAAACCTCAAATAGTATACTAGTACAAGGAAAAGAAAATAATACCATAGCTCCTCAACGCTGTTTTGTAATGGAGTTCCAGTAATCAGCAACTTGTTCTTAGTACTAAATTCCTGAGCAAACAGAAAGGTATCATTCACTATTAATCAAATTGACAAAATCAATGCAACTATACAAGGCAGAAAGTTAAAGTGATTGAATATGGCATACTGAAAGTGTTGTATACAACTGTGCCTCACTATTCTTCAACCTATGAGCTTCATCAACCATCAAATAGTTCCACCTTATCTTAGACAGTACTGCCTTATCCTTCAGAACTACTTCATACGTAGTCAGCAGGGCATTAAATTTTATAGGTCTGCCAATTTTCTTGTCATTGTAAAATTCATATTGCTGACAAACCTGCCAACAAAAGAAGAAAAGAAAACTGTAACAAGTAGAAAATCAGGGTGGGGAAGGGTTAAAATTATTTGAATGACCACCCACCTTATATAAGAACACAAGTGACCAGTATCACAAGTTCTAAAAGAAAATTATAACTTCAATAGGCAGAGAAAGATTAACAAAAGGGGGCTATATACACCAAAGCAAATATTTCGGTGGAGAAAAAATTTTAACATATAAAAAATATATTAAAGCAGCTGCAAAAACTGAATCTATTAGAATAAAAGGAGCACACATACAAGAAAAACAAAAACATGACTCACCTCTCGGCTTGCACGAGTACCGACGTATACAATAACATTCATATCTGGAAGCCACTTCCTGAATTCTTTAGCCCAGTTTGATAAGGTGGATAATGGAACAACCACAAGAAAAGGGCCGGGGATTTGTTGGACATTCTAGAAAATAAAGTATCAATGAAAACCCCTTAAACTTCAAATAATAAGAGACAGCTATTCTTAAAAGACCAGTAGTTTACCTGTAAGAAACCAAGCATAGATACCGACTGAACAGTTTTACCAAGACCCATTTCATCAGCTAAGATGACATTAGTATCATTTCTCCAACTGTTATGTGAATATGAAAAACATGCATTAATGGATATATCAGAATGCTCGGATTAAGACAACCATTTTCTGTCATAAAATGCCTAACCTAAAGCAACAGAGACATGCATATACCTGTTAACAAGAAAATTCAAACCCTCCAGCTGATAATCACGAAGCTTTCCTCCCCTTAACCAATCTGGCTGTTCATCAAGTTTCCGCAAGATTGCTAAATATGGAAAGTGTACCCCAATTAAATGATCCATTTACACAATGAATTGTGAAGCTATAACAATAAATCTAGCAGATACTAAGACTGAGTTCAAGAGGGGGCATGGAGGTTCAGGGGCTGTATGATGCAAAACTTTAATTTATACACATATATGGAGTACAATGTTAGTAGTGCACACCTTTGCCCTTCTTACGCTGATGATCTACCATTTTCCCCTGCACAGCCATTGCAGCATCACGAGCCTGTTTACAGAATGAGAATAGATGTGTTGAATTGGTATTGACGGTATAAGATAATATTTTACTTATTTATGTGAGCATATTCAAAAATAATTATAACTCAGGAAATTCCAATGACTGGACTGGACAAGGTAATAATAGATAATAGATTAGAATGGACAATATAAATTTCAACTTTTTATGTCCGATCTCAATTATGTGATGCCTATACACGGTTCTACATGTTTGGTAACCAAAATCATTTTAGCAGAACCTCCAGCTTGTAATGTGATAAGATATACCACCTAATACTCAATTCGCCATTTTCCTTGACTAATTCAGCCCCCGAGTCTAAACAAATTATAGACTGCTTTAAATTCCTGAAAATAAAGATGTCAAAATAAAGTAGACAGCAAACATAAAAAAAGGAGCGTGGTTTGCATTCTCTTGGGATATTTAAAAAGAAAATAAGAAGAGTTAAAATTGTAATTTAGTTAGTATACTATATAATTTTATGATACTGAAGTTAGCTATCATGAACCCGTTTTAACATGTAATGACAAAAGAGACCAATATCTCTCCACAATAAACACACCCTCCGTTCCATAATCCATACCATTACCACCATCTTGTATTCATTTGCTTTGACCTACTTAAAGATCAAATCGGATACATCACTGTAATATGTCTAATATGGCAACGTAGGGCCATGCCAACAATTCCTGCAGCAATAACATTTTATTCGGAAAGGCAAGGATAGGTCATTACCATATCACTCTGAACAATGCCTAGGGGCATAGTTTCCACAAATGCACACACACGTGCCCAGACAGACAACAGTATGAACACCACCATGGTAGCTATTACAGACAAAAGTAAGAATAATAAAAACACGTTGCAGGATGTTACCTTATACTCATCAATAGCATCTTGAGCAAATGCAATATCTATATCCTTTTCCCTGGATACAACAAATACATAACCTCAATCATAAATACACAGTAGACAATAGCACCACACAATAATAGACACTTTGTTAGTCAGAGGCATAGAGACTAATTTTACATTTTATTGAACTATAAATCTAGACAATTACCAGGTTGCTTCTGCATAAGACAATCCCTGCCACTTGACTAAATACTCTGACATCACATTCCCAAAGGCATCTTCACTGATTCGATCAACAATTACTCTCTCCACCTGAGAACAAACATGGTGAACCAATTACAATTAACTTAAGGAGTACAACAAAGAAAATCAACCATAACAATGAAAGAAACAAAGAATTAATAGAAACTAACCTGACTGTTTTGCTTGATTAGATCCAAGTCCATTTCCTTACTTACATCATTGACCTCAATCTAACAGGTAACAGAGAAAGAAAAAAAATCACAACTAGAAATGAGCTACTTCCAGAAAAAGGTTTATCTTACAATCTGTTTAATGCAAGTGTATATATATATCTTTTTCTTTTTTACTCTCCCTGCCAAGGCAGGAATAACATGTTTCACATATTCCAGGCCCCAAAGAAATGCATAATTTACCTTAAGATCATTAAGCTCTATGATATACCTAGAGAAGTGATGAGAATAATTTTAAAAAAGTTACAAAAGAGAAAGAAAAAAAAGAACAGTATTGATAACAGCATATGCTAGATAGGCAAATGTGGAATATTGATGAAACAAACACCATAAAAATATGCAACAAATCCAGTTTCCCAACAGGAAAAAAGGCCCTTATGAATATACAGATAATGACCACAACCCAACAAAGACTTAATAGGCTACCCCTCACCTAGGGAACCTGCAGCAGTTCTTTCAAATAGCTAAATGTAAAACAAAATTAAAAATAATGGACTAGCTTAAACATCTAGCTAAATTGACAGTCTGCCTTCAAGAAGACATGAACAGAATCCCAATTTGTCCCAACAAGTTTTCTCCATTTGCAAACAAGGCTTGTTCTTTCAAATAGTTAAGCCTCAAGGAACTAAATAAGATGCTATACCTAATGTCACACTTATTTCCTTTTCATTTACCATGACAATGGCCTATGTAAGTGTCACACAGCATAATATAGGGTATGAAGTTCTGTTTAAATTCAAAGAATTTAGATAGATAATATATTCAATAACCCAAAATAAGTAAAATTTCCAAGTGTTTCAGTTGATCCTCAACAACTTGGAATGCGAATTTAGAAACAAAAGTTTAAAGATGCAAAAAATACCTCCTCACGTGACAGCGCCTTCCTGTATCTCACATCCTCCATCACCTTTTTTGTGTAATTTAGAACCTTCTTAAAGCCACTAAGCTGCAAACTCACATATGAAAACACAAAGAACAAGTCATCAGAGGAAGGAGAGAGGAACCCAGAGCACTAGAAATAAGCCTCCACTAAATAATGCTTCTTAAAAGACACATGCACTAATGTACAGATAATATAAAGAATAAAATCATACATTTTGTAGCTCAAAAGCCGATTTCCACTGACAATGAAGATGTGACTGGCCCTTCCATTTTATCAGGAATTCCATCTCATTCCAATCTGGTTCAGAGCCAAACAAGTGGCTTAACAGAACAGGCTCTGTCGATCTATTGTTTCTAATAGCATCTTCAGCCATGCCCTTTGGTTGATGCCATAACACCTTTTCAATTGAGTCACCATCTTCCTCTTCAGCTTCATCCTAAACAAGCAATATAAAATTTTTAAAAAGGTACAATATTACTCAGAGCATCATAAGATTTAGATGTTTCAAGATAATAGATTGAAAACACACACACACACATATATGTAATCCAACCACATTCAGTACATGTCAAAATTTTAAAAGAGCTTCACAAGGCTGCCTCATTATCTCCCATTCAGGTATGCAAAGTCCACCTCCCATCCCATTTATGCAAGTTCAAAGTTCAAGACTTATCCTAAATAACAAAAACAAAAGGCAAACACACATAAAACAAACAGGAGTAGGACCAACCTCGACAATTGAATTGGAAAGTCAACACATTTTAAGCAAGGAATCTCTGGTAACATAATTTGAACTAAGCTAAAGGGACAAAGCCAAATAAAATACTCGGAGAGCATAGGAGTAGGAGCGCCATGGTACGTACTCCAACCCCAAGTTTTGAAATTATAAATCGCCTAAAGTACAAAGACTATTAGGAAATGCTATCATCTTCCAAGCCATGCAACTGTTAATCAAGAATGAACAATATGGGTTTAGACAAAAATGGATAGAGACAAAGGTATGCCTGATTACAGAGTCAATATTACATTTTATCTGCCAAATATATAAATTAGCAACTTGAATAATTTACATCTTACAAGTCCATCATCTTACAATCAAATAATTGCATCAATATGAAAGCTCCAACCAATCTTCTAAAAATATAAAGTAGGAAATAAAAATAATATTAAAGGTAACAAAAATGTTAAGATCCTAGCCACGCAACTGTTAATCAAGAACAAATTATACAGGCTCACACAACCTGGATATAAAGAAAGGTATGCAACAGAAATGCTGATTACAGAGTCAACATTACATTTTATCTTCAAAGTACATAAATACCAACTTGAATAATCTACATCACAAAATTCAGATTTACAAGCAGACATTTACATCAAATAAGAAAGATCAAACAAACCTACTAAAAATATAAAATAGGAAATAATAACCATAGCAAGATAAGCAGACTTCACCTTTAACGTCTTTTTCTTCTGGCCTTCATCAATTTCTTCACTTTCTTCACTCTCAACATATGATACTTTCCGAATAGACCTACTAGAAGTACGAACCTCACTGCTTCTTCCCATGCTTGACAACATATTAGAACGAGCATTATTTTTACGGTGATTTCCACTTCTCCTTGCCATGCTCTTGAAATCCTCATCACTTTCACCATCAGAATCCTCAGCTGAGTATTCATCCTCCTCAAACGATAATCTCCCACTTCTTTGTCGATTGGAAGATTTACATTCTCTAGTGGGTTTTACATTACGTCCAACTTTAACCCATTGCCCACCCTTAGGTTTTCTTTTGTAATAAGAATCATCTTCATCTGAGACATCTACATCACCATCAACATTGTCTTCTTTCTCAGAATCTTCACCGTCCCAGTCTTTATCCTGTTTAGTAAGAACTAGATTAGTAGGGAGAAGTATCAGGTTGATGGTAAGGAATAAGCAACATAACCATTATGGCTCAAGCATAATGACCACCGTAGAATATATTTTTCATCAAAGAACATATATCCTCCAAAAATCCCCTCCATTATTCCACCAACAAAATAGAAAACAAAGAAATTTGAAATTAATTTTACCATTCTGAAGTGAAATAATAAATGAAAATGCAGTGGTTAGGAAAGGGAATAGAACAATCAATTAAGAAGAAAAACGGCAATCCTAAACAATCTACCCTGTATAAAAGGTTCATACTAAAATGTGGAGAAAACCAAAAAAACTAGTCCCTCGCAGTAGATAAGTATGAAGAACCTAACCTTAACAAGCAGAACTATATTCAAAACATAAGTTCCTCTGAAGCCATGCAATAAGGCCTTAAATTATTAATTCAAATAATCTTATATGTAATCCCTGTTCTGTCCTCATCAAAGAGATAACTTAGAACACAATCCCACGAAACTACCAACTTCAGTTGCAGTACCCCTAGATTCAGTCTTATTAGAAATGTAATTGAATCTTTCTTCCTCATATACTAAATTCTAAACTCATCAATTGTCTGAATCCCAATAAATAAACACCTAGATCAACAGTCATTCCATTATATTTTTGCAACCCAAAACCCAAAGCAGCCCATTCCAAACCTACAAAATATAAATCCACAGATTTCCATCCTAACTTCCTCCCATCCAAGGTCACCCAAATAATCTGTCCTACATCACCACTGGTTAAATAATGCCAACCATTCATCATTTAGATGGCAAGGTACAAGAATAATTCTTTCAACAAACACCAGCAAGAGAGAGAGAGAGAGGAGGAAGAAGAAGGAGAGGAGGAGGAGGAGGAATCTCTTAATGAGGATAAAAAGCTTTTTCAGGTGACTAGATATATTTTTCAAAAACCAATAACAATAATTATCTATGCTAATTGCTCATTCAACCAAGTTTTGACTCCTCTCGTCCATTAGAGTCTAGAGACTCCACTTCATCCATAGATGCCTAGGTAGGGTGTGATGTGGCATTCATTAAGATGGGGTGGACTCTCCAGTGCAATAAAGAGGATCAAATCTGTCCAACCTAATTAACCACATACAGCTTTAATTCCGCCATACATGCCAGCTCAAGCTGCCCAACAAGAAAATCAAGAGTTTGCAAGTTTTTACAGATAACCTAAACCAATATGCCCTACATATCACTCAAATTTAGGCCATTCTCTTACCTATTTCCAAGCACCAGCATGTGCTGAACATAGTAACAGAAAGGGCCTATGAATATCTTTAACTAATTTATCTTGGATTCTCTTAATCCTGGCCCTATAATTGACTATTATAGTATATATATATATATATATATATATATATATATATATATACCTTCCAAAACCTGACTACAATTTATAGGTTAGTATGACAGCTTAAAACAATGCAAGTTTTAGTAGTATTCATCCCCGTTTCCACTTGAGCAAAGAGAAACACTTGTAAAACCCTATTTTTCTACCTTCTAAAAAGGGTATGAATTTGGAAACATCCATCCCCAGTAAAATTATGAATATTTCTCATCCCATGTGCAGTGATACACACTTCATGGTATTAAATAACTCCATCTTCAAATGGTTAGAATAGTTTCCTTTGTTTACCAGAAGCTCCAGGTCCAGGGCAGCTTAAATTTGAATGCAATATTTTACTCCAGAGCCAACCATCTTTTAAACCCAGAGAAAAGGATGGAAGGAATCTACAATATGTTACACGGACTGTTCACTTTACTCTAATGTACCCATTTCCATCACTTCTTGAACACTTCACTAATGGTATGACACTTCGATCCTCAAAATTAATGAAAAAAATTGTCAAACATAACTTATCCTTGTCGGAGATATAACAGTGTCGACAACCTACCCCTAGTCCATGTAACATCTACATGCTTCAAGTCCTACGATAAAATAGAGCAGCTTATTCACACTCTCCTTTCTTCCTGGTTATCTTTTACTTGGGTGAAAGAAAGGATAGGATAAGATATGCCTTTAGAAAACTACAAATGTGGTGTACAAAATAGAAATCATAAATCTAAAATCAAAGCAAAGCAAAAGAAGGTGAGAAGTAAAACTAATCTAACAACCTTATTCCCCACATGACCACTTGCAACACCATAGTCGGGCTCAAAATCTGCATCATCAGGGTCATCTTCTGCAAATAAGACAGCAAAAACGTGACATCTCAAAATCAAGAGTACTTAAAAACTGTTGTATAGTTAAGAGAATAGGAGTATATATCATCCATCAAATTCAATGCACTGGTTTATTCGATCTTTGTGACCCAATGTGAAACGCTGTAATAAGAAATAAGGCAGCAAATGAAAATAAGATGAAAAGATACAACTTACCATCTTCCTCCTCCTCATAATCTGCATCAGCATCATCATTGTTGTCGTCCTCATCCTCATCATCATATTTACGGTTATTTAAAGCTCTTGAACTCCTGGACACAGTGGTACTGACAGAAACAGACTTTGACCGTGGCCTAGTACTTAACCCAACAGAATTGCTAAAGCCTCTGTAATGCATGCTATCGCTTCGCTCTTCCCCATCCTGTTCATAGTATTCATCAGATAACATCTCATCTGCAGGGACATCAGAGTGACCCCCTTGGGCCTTGCCCACTTCTTTCTGTGCCTCATCATCTTCCAATTCTAACCTATCATCCCTGTCATCTGATGAATTATATTCCGAAGCTTCCAAATTCTTATGGTCAGATTTTGAATCCTGCCCAGAATCAGAACCACCCAGGCAGTCCATAGGCTGGCAGTCCTTCCAAAAAGTCGAACCCCATTTCCCAGGAGCTATTCTTCTTCCTGCTGGCTGAAAATTCGAATTTGAAACAGCAGCACCATTATCAGCAGCCACCTCATTATGCAGCCTAACAGCAGCATCTGGCTCCCCATCACTTTGATATTGTGCATCCATGTTAATTTCAAATTCTCTTTCGCTACAAGTCCCATCTACATCCTCATTCCCGAATGAGCTGTGAATCCTACCAATGGTTTGTCCCTGGCTTTTCTCTTCCAAGACACCGTGTGAGACTGTGTCATTCGAATAGTTAAATGCCATCCTCTCACATGAAAATCCTATGCAAATAACTCCCGTCTTTAACAACTAGGCAAAAAGATTGAGGGAGCTGAGAACCTGAATAATCAATCAGCCAAACCCTTTAGTCCTTCTGAAATAACCCAGAGCACACAACAGACAAAAAGGAATACAAAGGGAAGAAAAGAACAAAAAACAAAGGTATTGCTCACAAAGAACCTCGAAGCAAAAGAATATAATCTTCATTAAATAATACAATTTACTGAAAAAAGACAACCACCAACTAGCTGAATAATCAAAAATTCAATATCCAAAGTTAAAACTCTTTCAGTTTTGCTACATTTACCGAGCAAGCAAACACTTCAATAAGAAGAACATAGCTAAATGAAAATTCAAAGTCATTATTGAAGTTGCAAGGAGTGAAACACAATATGAAAACTTCAAAAATCAATACATAAAACTGTAAATTGACATAAAAGTAACTTCCTTTGATCAAATACAATTCTATAGAACTAAGAAACCCGAAAATGGGAACAAGAAAGAGTTGAAGTCAAGCTTAAAACCAAATAAATTCAAATTCACGCACTTGTCAAGTGAATTCGAACACAAAAAACGATCAAGATTCTAACCAAATCAATCCAAACAATCGAGAAACCCTAACCCGAAAAGACAGAAGAAAAACGTGAATCGAACAAAGCAAACAATAGATCCATTACTCCGAACACTAAAACGAAAAAAATCGAACACCATAAACTCCGATCAAAAAACCCTAAAATTAAATATATATATATATATATAAAGCAACAATAATCACAACCCTAAATTCATAGACTCACGGTCAAAAATGAGTGAAAAAAAAAAAAAAATCGACAGCCAAAAAAAGCCATTTATTGTTTTTTTTTTTAAAAAAAGAGGCTGACCTTTATATGAAAATAAATGAGAGTTTTTTTTTGCTAATAAGGATTTTGGGTGTAAATGGAAAGGATGCGTAGGTTAATAATCGTGCGCACCTTTTAAATCGCCCGGAAAGTGAAACACAACCGGCCGCCAAAATTTTTGAAAACAAAGAGACCGTTTTCACTGGGTCTCTCCCGGGTTAACAGGTTTCAGGGTGGTTCGGATCTTTTTAACCGCCGCCGGTGGCTAAGATGCGCCGAGTGGAAGGTCGAAGGTCCCGATTCGAAGGGAGGAAGACGATGGGTTTTTTTGGATTAATCGTCCGATTAAAAAAGAATGTAGACAGAGAAAGTTTTTCTAGAGAGAGATTAGATGTGATAGAACCAGAGTTATCGATATCGGTACCGGTCGATATGTACCGTTTTCAAAATAAATGAAAACGATATAAATGTCGTTCTGTTTCAATTTTGGTATCGGTTCGTACCGGTTGTACGATTTATACCGATCAATATCGATACGTATCTATCCGTATAGATTGATACAAAATTTTGATTTTTTTAATTTTTTTAATTTAAAAAATTCACTTATTTGAATTTTTAAATCAATATCAATATTTTTTGTTTCATGATATTTTTATTTTTTTCATAATTATATTTAAAATATATATATATGTTCATTAAATTAGATTATTGGATATAATTAATAATAATTTATTATATTCTTTAACATTTTAATATTTATTTTACTTTTTTGATGTTTAAAATTTTAAGATATTAAATATTTAAAATTTATTTTTGTATAAAAACATATATATACATGTAATGAATTTATATTTACATGTGTATATAATATAGATTTTATTAAAAAATTTGAAAATAAACTATACATATAAATATATGAAAAAATATTTGAAAAATGCCGATGAACCCGAAACGATACGCCAAAATACATCGATATCGATAAGTATCAGTATCAAAATAAAAACGATTTACTCACCGATACGGTATTGACTATCTTGGATAGAACAAATTTCGTTTGAAAAAAATTTCCCTTATTTTAGAAACGTGTTTATAGAAAAACTCTTTCTGTTCTAAAATTTATATAGAATAAAATTAAAATGTCCCTTATGTTATAATAATTAGTTTATGATCATGCATGAATTAATTTTATTAACACATAAATTAAGATTTATTGTAAAAAATCATTTAAGATATAATTTAAAATTGAACAAACACATACTGTTAAAAATAATAAATAGTTGACAATATTAATTTTTTTAAAATATTTTAAAATTAATGAGTTATAAGATATAATCTTATTTGTGTTTGTAAAATCACTTAAGATACAATTTAAAATGGAACAAATACTTGCTGTTAAAAATAATAAATAGTTGATAATGTTAATTTTTAAATTATTTTAAAGTTAATGAGCTGATAAGATATAATCTTATTTATATTTGTCTTTATGTGTCATTCAAAAAAGATGTCCACGTAAGTAAAATTTGTCATTTAAGTATGTACCTTGTTATATTATATATATATATATATATATATATATGATGACTAGTTTTTGATGGATTAATTTTATTTATTTAAATATGTGTTAACACACAAATTAAAAAAAAATTATAACTATATCTGAATTTTTAAAATTCATAATATAAATATATATAATATGTCATAATAAAATTAAATTTTATTATTATGATCATTATCAAAAATTTTAAAAAATGTGAAAAAGATTAGAAAATATCAAATATGTATCAAAAAGCAAAAAAAAATTGATAACAATTACATTTAGGCAGATTTTCAAATAACAACCAAATTAATATTTATTGTAAAAAAATCACTTAAGATATAATTTAAAATGGAATAAACACTTTCTGTTAAAAATAATAAATAATTGATAATGTTAATTTTTTAAAATATTTTAAAATTAATGAGTTGATAAGATATTGTTTTATTTATGTTTATCTTATGTATCAGTAAAAGAAGATGTCCACGTAAACATCCACGTAAGCAAAATTTGTCATGTAAGCACATGCATTCGCAATTGCATGTGAATGCTCGTTGGTTTATTTATTTTATAATATATATATATATATATATATAAGCACTTTATTCTTCATTCGCATGTGAATGTAACACAAGGACTAATAGAGAAATTGATAAAACTCTTTATCTTTAAAAAAAATTATAATATTTTCAGATGATAATAATACTGTTTTGAAATTTTTAACTTATTTCTAAGGTATAAAGTTTTTTAATTAAAACCTAACACCACTTTTGTAGGATAAAAGTAAAAATTATATTAAATGTTTTTCACACCTTATATAATGAATATATTAAAATAAAAAGTTGACATGAATATTTAATAATATGAGATTTAGTTACTTAGTAAACTTTGATTTTGCAATTCTTTGATAAATTTTAACTACTTAATAGTTCTACACATAATTTAAGTGTTAAAAGCATTAGTAAAATATTCTAATAATTTTTTTTTTTAAATCCTCATCATGATATTAAATTTTTCAATGATAAATTGTATTAATATTTATGTTATTAATAAAATAAAAGGAGTAAATAAAGAGAGATCAATACAAAGGAAATATGAACTTTCAAAGTCTAGTTCTTTAGGAACTAGCTATGTCACCAAACATTTTTCTATTACTTTTTCTTGGATACAAACTCATCCTTATATAGGACTCCAAGAATCATTAAGGAGGGGAGAATAAATTTCTCAATACAATGTACAATAATTAGTATATACATATTAATTAATCTAATTCATTCACCATATGCATTCATCCTAATCTATTTATCCACCACATGCATTCATCCACCATATGCATGTATAACACTTCCCCTTAGATTACTATTCACTATAAATATGCCTCGTTAAAACCTTGCTAAGAAAAACCCAGTGAGAAAAACTTAGCGAAGGAAAAAGTGTACAACATTCATAGGAAACTTACTTCCCCTAAAAAATAAAACCAATTATTTAATGTCCTTAAGTCGGCGCATTCCAATGTTATGTACATGCTTCTTGAAATTGAAGTTGGCAATGCCTTTGTGAATAGATCTGATGGGTTGTCACTTAAGCGAATTTTGCAAATATCGACATCACATTTCTTCAAGAGTTCATGTGTGTAAAAAAAAAGAACTTTGGTGAAATGTGTTTAGTTCTATCACCTCTTATGTAGCTACCGTGGATTTGTATAATGCATGCTGCATTATTCTCATGCAATATAGTTGGCTTGTCATTTTCCACGAACAATCCTCATGCTCTTCTAATATGTTGAATCATAGTTTTTAACAACACGTATTCATGACTTGCTTCATGAATAACCAATATTTCTGAATGGTTTGATGAGGTAGCAGTGTTTGTTTGTTTAACAGACCGCCATGAGATAATAGTATCACCACATGTGAAGACATAACATGTTTGTGACCGAGCTTTGTGAAGATCAGAAAGATATCCAGAATCAGCATATCACATTAATTCTGACTTTACTCCATTTATATAAAACAAACCCATATCAGTCGTGCCACAAAGATAACGAAAAATATGTTTCACTCAATTCCAATGTCTTCGTGTTGGTGCAGAACTAAACCTTACAATTAAATTTACTGCAAAAGTTATGTCTGGTCTAGTGCAATTTTCCAGATACAAAAGTGTTCTCATTGCACTAAGATATGGTACTTCAAGATCAAGAATTTACTCATCATCTTCTCGTGAACGAAAAAGATCTCTTTTTACATTAAGTAGCGAACAACCATAGGAGAGCTTAATGGGTAAGATTTATCCATATGAAATTGTTTCAAAATCTTTTCTATATAAGATGATTGATGAATAAGAATCCTATTTCTCAAATGTTCAACTTGAAATTCAAGACAAAAAATTATCTTGCCAAGATCCTTCATTTCAAATTCCTTCTTTAGGTAATCAGCAGTCTTTGAGATCTCTTCTAGAGTCCCTACTATGTTTAAGTCATCAACATACATTATGACTATAGCAAATCCAGAATTTATTTTTTTATGAAAACACAAAGACAAATGGCATTATTTTCATATCCATTTTTCAATAAATATTCACTTAGACGATTGTACAACATGTGTCCAGATTGTTTTATCCCATACAAAGATCTTTGTAGTTTAACAGAGTATATTTGTTGAGGTTTACAATTATATGTTATAAGCATCTTAAATCCTTCAGGGATTTTCATGTATATGCATTATCTAATGACCCATATAAGTAAGCTGTTATCACGTTCATTAGACGTATGTCAAGTCCTTCAGAGACTACCAAATTAATAAAAAAATCTAAAAGTAATTGCATCCATAATAGGAGAATATGTCTCTTCATAATATATACTAGGTTTTTATGAAAAACCTTGTGTTACAAGTCGTGCCTTGTATCTCACAATTTCATTTAACTGATTTCTTTTACGTACAAATACCCATTTATACTTAACTGGTTTGACATCTTCAAGTGTTTGGACTACTTGTCCAAATACTTTACGTTTGGTTAATGAGTCTAGCTCAGCCTTTATTTTTTCTTTTTATTTTGGCCAATCAATATTAGAAGCAATTGTATATGCAAACACATTATCAACAATAATTTCATTTCTTCCCCACATATTTCCAGATTTTAATGAGATCTCATAATTTATCGGTACAAAAACCACTTCTGGGGTTGCTTGTCTAGAAATACGAGATTGTTGATCTATATTATATTTGACCTCTTCTAGATAGTCATTTTGAAATGTTTTCATTTCCTTTTTCTTTCGAGGAACGGAATCTTTTGCACCAAAAGGTCTACCACGCTTCTAATGTACTTTAGATTCATTTGCTGCCATACCCACAAGATGTCTTGCAGGGACAATTAAACGTGCAAGAATATTTGCAGCCGGTACATGTGATTTAGTGACCTGTTGGGTATCAGTAAAAATATCTGATAATTGATTTGCAACATTATGCAAATGAATTATTCTTTGAACTTCAAATTCACATTGATTTGTGCGTGTATCAAGATTGGACAATGTTGGTGTATACCAACAAATTTCTTGTGCTTTAGATCATTTATCTTTTTCTTCCCCAAATGATGGGAAAACTATTTCATCAAATTGACAATCTATAAATCTTACTCTAAAAAAACCACTTGTTAAAGGTTCAAGATATCTAATGATAGATGGAGAGTCAAAACCAACATAAATTCCAATGATAATGCAAGAGGGACATATATAGCAAAATCGAAAACTCTAAGATTGTGATATGCAGATGGTCGGGTACGAACTAAAGATATAGCATGTATTATAGCATGTCTCCAAGTAGATACAGGAAGTTTTGATCTCATAAGCATAGGTCTAGCAATCAATTGTAAACGTTTAATGAAATAATCATTTTGAGTATGAACATGTGCAAGGGAATGTTCAACACTAATTCCAATAGACATGCAATAATCATAAAAAGTTTTTGAAGTAAACTCTCCTGCATTATCTAAAATAACTGTCTTAATAGAATGGTCAGAAAAACTTGACCTTAACTTTATAATTTGAGCAAGGAATTTAGCAAAAGCAATATTACGAGTTGAAAGCAAACAAACATGTGACCATCGTAAGGAAGCATCAATTAAAACCATGAAATACCGGAATGGTCCACAAGATGGATGAATTGGGCCACAAATATCTTCTTGTATTTTTTGTAGAAAAATGGAAGACTCAAAAGATAATTTAGATGGATAAAGTCTAACAATTAATTTACCTTGAGCACAAGAAGAACAAAAATAATCATCAGGCAAAAGGATTTTCTAATCCTTTAATGGGTGTCCATGTATATTTTCAATAAAACGTCGCATCATGGTTGAACCTGGATAGCCAAGATGATCATGCCAAAGTATAAAAGTTTTAGGATCTGAGCTCTTCTAGTTTATAAAATCTGATTCAACCATCCTTATTTTTGTGAAATATAAGCTAAATGAGAAACTCGAAAGTTTCTCTAATATGAACTTCTGATTCGAAACAGTAGAATTGATATAAAGATATTCCACATCTCCCTCATTTTTTGTTTGAACATGATACCCATTGAAACGTATATCTTTGAAACTTAGTAGATTTCTTCGAGACCTACTAGAATATAACGCATCATCAATATATAATTTTATTCCATTTGGTAACATAATATGGACTCTTCCAGAGTCATCTATTACATTTGCAGAATCAGATATTGTATTAACATTAATTGCAGCTAATGTTAATTGTAAGAAATATTTTCTATCACAAAAAATTGTGTGAGTTGTACCATTATCCATTAAACATATGATAACCTTTCAAATAACATAAAACATAAATATATCTCATTAGTAGACATTTTCATCCCCAATAAATGACCAATTTTGTCATTAGGAATTTCAAAAAAATCAGAAACATCAAAATCAATATTTAGAAAAGATTCATTATCATAAGTAGGACCAACAGGTTAAAATAAATTTACATCAGCATTTTTTTCTTATTCTTTTATTGATGTTTTGTAAAGATCAACTAGATGATTTGGAGTCCGACATATACAAGATCAATAACATTTATAATATTTAAAAATGATCTTTTGTTCCATACGTATAGCAAATATTGTCATTGTTTTGCACTTTATTACTCTTTTTTGGAATTTTTTTTTCATTTTTGACACACTTCTTTTGATTCCATTTAGCACATTTGCTTTCAGATGATTTTTCTACTGCGAATCCTTTTACCACCACGATCTCGTCCACGACCTTGAGAAAATGCCACATTCACTTCAAGAAATGATGTTAAGCCAGTAGGACGAGATTAATGTTTTTTCATCAAAAGCTCATTGTTTGTTCAACCACAAGTAAACAAGAAATTAGCTCATAATATTTTGTGAATCTACACACTCGAATATTGCTGATGTAAGAGCACATTCGAGGCATGAAAAGTTGAATATATATTTTCTAACATATCTTCATCAGTAATATTTTCTCCACATAATTTCAATCGAGAGCTAATCTTAAACAAGGCTGAATTATATTCACTTACAGTTTTGAAATCTTGTAACCGTAAGTGTATCCACTCATATCGAGCTTTTGTAAGAATCACTGTTGTTTGTTCATGTTTGTTCATATTTGTTCTTTAAGTTATTCCAAAGGGCTAATGGATCTTTAATACTTAGTTTTCAATTCTTCGTATAAATGGTATTGAAGAAAAATCATTACTTTTGTGCGATCCTACAGGGATGCTAGGTTTCATTCTTCAATAGTATTTCCAAAATTCATAGCTTCAAGATGAATCTCAGCATCATAACAAAAATTTCTTCCAGAAATATCAAGAGTAACGAATTCAAAATTCGTGAGATTTGTCATTATAAAGATACTTGATATAATAAATAAAAAGTCCAAAGTCAAGTGTAAATTAAGAATCTAAAAAATTACTCATCTCACATATATCATATTATAGATCATGTAAAGATATATACTTTTGTAAATAAGAAGATATACTAGATTTCTAGATAACACATATTAGAGAAAGCAAAATTTTTACCTTGATATAATGAAAAGAAACTTGAGGGACTTTACTACCGTTAGAGACTTGATCATGCTGATAATGTGTTATAAATAAAATAAAAAAATGTAAATAAAGAGAGATCAAAACAAAGAAAATATGAACTTTCAAAGTCTAGTTCTTCAAGAACTAGCTATGCCACCAAGCCTTTTTCTATTACTTCTTCTTGGATACAAATCCATCATTATATAGGACTTCAAGAATCATTATGGGGGAGAATACATTTCTTAATACAATGTACAATAATTATTATGTACATAATAATTAATCTAATTCTTTTACCATATGCATTTATCCTAATCTAGTCATCCACCACATACATTCATCTACCACATGTATGTATAATAATTTCTAATACAAAATCGTAAATAAGAATGAAATAAATCTTATTACTATTTGTAATATAATATAAAATATTTATATTATAAAAATTTATGTATTTATAAAAAAATTATATATTGAGCATAAAATTACATATTATATAAACAATCAAAATTTGCATTAACATTTAAAATTAAATTAATATATATTTTTTTTACTTTTTAAATTTAATAATGAAAATTTTAACTTTGAAGATAAAGTAATTCAATGTAAATTTTAACTTTTTATTTATTATCAAATAAATCCATTTAATTAAAGTTTTTCAATAGAATTAGAATTCTTATTTATAAAATGGATAAGTTTTATTAATAAGAAAAAATATTTATAATGAAAAATTAGTAATATAATGAACAATAATGGATATTTTCGTCAGTTCAAAAGAATTCGTACTTTTATATATAATTATAAATAAATATATAAAAAATTAATTAAAATAATAAAAAGAGTTGAATAACACTAATTCAATTGAAAAAAAAGTAAATAAATAAAGAAAGTATAATATCAAATTATATAATAAGAATATTAATGCTTTTTAATTTTTCATATAATATATTTTAAAAAAAGAATTACTTGTTTTTTAAATAATTATCCATTTTTTCATGAAAATTGCCTATAAATAAATTTTCGTACAATTTTTTCTTTCACCACAAAGTGAGTGTACAAATTTCTAATAAAAACTAAAATTTTTGGCAAAAAAGAAAAGAAATATTCAACATGAATGATCTATTCTTTCAACACGTGAACAAGCTTAAAAAAAACATCATTATGTGCCCACTTTTATAGGTGAAAAAAATAGTTTGAAAAGAAAATCTAAAAATGTGTTTTAAAAAGATATGTAGTTTTTTTTAAAATGGATAATATCCAGTATACTAGAAACATGTATGTCAGGGTCAAAAGAAAAAATATTTTATATAAAAAAAATTAAGGATGACAGCGGGTCAGATATCTATCTTTTTTGTAATATCTGAATCCGTATAACTGCTTTAAAATCCGAATCCGTTTATTATTCGCATTAAATCCCAATACTACTATTGGAATTCGAATTAAATAACATTTTTCACTGGATATTCGAATCCTATAAATATCCGAATTCAATAAGTCAAAAATCTTTTTAAATAAAAATATAAAATCAAATGAAAATTAATTTTAAATTCAAAGACACTCATAATTAATAACAAACTAGAAAAAAGATCCCGCTCCATCGGGATACTTTTAATTTCTTTTAATAAATTTTTAATTAATTAATAATAAAAAATAATTTTATTAAATAATAATTTTTTATTAAATTTTTTATTTTTAAATTGTAATAATATTAATATAATTATATTTTGTTAATTATGAAAATGAAATTTATGAATTTTTTTTTTTTATAAATTACGTAATATAAATACATTTTCAAATGTTATATATATATATATATAAATATTTAGACTTTATTGTATACTGTGTATTTTTATTTATATGAGGTAAAAAAAAAAATTGTAGTTTGTATTTTATTCTCTCGTAGGATCGATTTTTTCACATAGGTTAGCAGCGAGTTCTTTTTTTTTTTGGTACTTTTTTCCTGAGGGGATCGGGTACGGATTTAAAATAAAAATAAAAATAATTAATAAAATAATTTATCTTTAACTTTTCCCCAAAGCCGGTCGGGTACGGATCCTGAAACAACTCGCAAGTCAACATGCGGACCTACCCATTTAAATATATTATTTAAAAAAAACCTAAAAATAATTAATAAAATAAATTTCTTTTCTTATTTTTTCCAAGCAGGTTGATTATGGATCTTAAATCGACCCGCGAGTGAACGTATGGACCAACTCTTTAAATACATCATTTAAAATAAAAATAATTAATAAAATAAATTTCTTATTTTAACTTTTTTCCTTGAGCGACTCGGGTACAGATCTTAAATCGACTTGCGAGTCAATGTGCAGACCAATCCCTTTAAATATATCATTTAAAAATAAAACTAAAACTAAAAAAATAAAAATATTTAATAAAATAAATTTCTTATTTATTTTTTTCCCGAGCAGGTCGAGTATGGATTCTAAATTGACCCGCGAGTCAACATGAAGACTAGCCCCTTTAAATACATAATTTAAAAATAAAATAAAATAAATTATTTTTAAACTTTTTTCCGTACGGGTCGAGTACGAATCCTAAATCGACTCGCGAGTCAATGTGCAGACCAACCCCTTTAAATACATCATTTAAAAAAATAAAAATAAAAAACTAAAAAGAATTAATAAAAAAAAATTAATTTGTTTTCCCGAACGGATCGGGTACGGATATTTAATCTATCCGTGAGTTATCGTGCAAACCAACCCCTTCAAATATATCATTTAAAAATAAATTTAAAACCCATTAATTTTTTTCATGGTAGGACAAAATTACCCTTAACATATTTGAAAAAAAAAACCTTTGAGTCCCTTAGGACTCAAAAAAAATTATAGTAGATAAGTTCTAAAATACAAAAATAACAACTTAGATAGCAAAATAATAATTCTAAAATTAAAAAAAACAACTTAGATAAAACAAAAAACTAATTTCATAAACTAAAACATTTGTTCCATAAACTATAAACAACCATAAAACTTAGTTCGTTATATGTGTATTTTATCTAGACCTGTCAATCCGTGTATTCATATCGCGTTCGTGTATTTTAACATGTCATAATCGTGTTTAAGGTATTATATATTTATACAAATTATGACACATTAATAATTCGTGTTATATAGATTTTGACAAATTCATGTATTCATGTCGTGTTTGTGTTATTTTTCTTATCGTATTTGTGTCGTGTTTTAATTATTCGACCCGTTGTCGTCCCTAATCGTATTCATATCGTATTTATATATATATATATATACACATATATGTATATAATTTGTTAAGGTTTATACATTTATATAAAAATATCATGTATATTTAGAATTTATAAATATTTAACATATATTAACTAATTTAATTTTAAATTGTTTTATCATTATATTTTTATGTTGTCCAATGAAATTAAAGAATAAAAGATGAAAGAGGGTTTTATGTATAATTCTTTTAAGCTAATAAAAATTTAATTCTTAATATTTATACTTAAAAACATATATATATAAATATTTATATCATATTAGAAAAAATTTTATATTTTAATATTTATTTTAATTAACATAAGTACATAACTTTGTTACAAGGTCATTTTGTAAAAAATAAAATAAAATTTATCATTAGAGTGATTTAACTAATTAAGTTGATTAAGTCATCAAATATTGTTTTATAAAAGTACCATGCATCTTTAAAATTTAAAGATATTTAACATAATTAATTAATTTAATTTTATAATTAATTTATTCTTATATTTTATTTTTAAAAAAATATTTTAAAAAATATTATTATATTTCATTATATTTGATATAATTTAATTTAGTAGCATGTTATTTCAATATTCAAGATTAGCTTACTTGGTAAAGTTTTTATTAGTTACTCTTGATGGCCAAGGCTCAACTCTCTTGAGGAGAATAATTTATGAATTTTACAAATAAACGGATAATGGATTCGGATACGGATATCCGAACTCGAATTCGGAGAAGTAACACGGATTCGGATATCCGAATCCGTTATCTGTATATGTAAGGCAGATTCGAATAATGGATATCTGAGGTTTCATATCCGCATCCGCTCCGAATCCACTACAGATAGTAATTATAATATATGAGTTCAAATTTTATCCGAATTTGCAAAAAGCGAATCAAATAGTTGCGGATATCCGAATCAGCACTATCCATTGCCATCTCTAAAAAAATTAAGTAGTAGACCTATATATGTGCCGTGTTGGACCGCAACCCGAATTTCTTTTTCTTCTCTTGCCCAAGCCTGGCTCGAGCCGACTCGTAAGCCTGATTTACTGTTCATAAATATAAAAAGTATTTAAAAATATATTTTTTATATTAATATTAATATATTTTATAATTAAATTTAAATAAAGAATAATTTTTTATTGAATGAAGAGTAATTCGCCTGGGTCTTGGACAGATCTAATAGATAGTTTATTAAGAAAAAGTGAGTAGTGACCTTAATATTATTATTTTTAATTAAGTTTTTAAGTAATTTCTTTAATTAAGTTGATGTTTGGTTAACTCGTGATACCAACTCATCAGAAACTTTAATATTAGTTGATGTCACAAGTCATGTAACATTAATTTTAGATTAAACAAAAAACTAAAAATAGTAATAATAATAGGATTTATATTTAATGCACTGACAATGTATAGGTCTATGCACTGACAGTGCATTCTACAATGCCACCTGTTAAAAGTTAAGTTGTAGGGTTAAGATTAGAGTTAAGATTATAGTTAGGGTTTAGGGTTAGGGGTTAGGGATTAGTTTTTTTAATGAAATGTCATTGTAGGATTCACTGCCAGTGTATAGACCTATACACTGACAGTACATCAGATACAAACCCATAATAATATATGTGAAATTAAAAGTATATATATTATTTATTTTAAATAAAAACACATTTTTAAAAACTACACACCGCCTAAAAAACTACCATATTTTCTTTGACATAACTTCTTCTTTCTTTCTTTTAATATATATATTTTTTTCAAAACACTCGCTTGATGAGTTGCCATATTTTAATTATTTTTAAAAGCAATAACTCATATAATTAACACTATGTTTGGTTGAAGGTAATAGGAATACAATGCAACCCATATTCGGTGGGCCCATCTCATTCAACAGTTTGGTTACAAAAATTTGCTAAATGAGCCATTCAGCATTCCTATCTTATTACGGGACTGGGCTGAATAGCCATTCAGCCCCTCTCCCTCTGAATTGGCTATTCAACCCGTCCCGTAATAGATAAAAATTATAATTGGTCCATATTATCCCTACCTAACGCCATTACTTTCACTGCAATTTCTACCCAACCTTTCACTGAAAATTCTCTTTTCATTGCTAAACCATTCCGAAAGTCAGTTCCTCTCATCTTTTTTTATTTTTATAAATGCCTCTCATCTTCTTCATTTTAATCCTTTTTCATCTTTTTCACATTTTCATCTTCTTCATTTTTCATATAGATTCAACATTTGCACTCAGTTTGCTGCATCCAACGCAAGGGTAGGATTCCTTAACTGGGCTCGAAAATTTCCTCATCACCGACGCCTCGCTTCTTTCCTTCTCAACCTTCTATCGGCTGGGTTCGTCGCTTCTGACAGTAATTTTAACTTTTCCTTGCTTTTCAAATTTCTGTTTTATTTATCAAATATGTGTTTTACAATCTACAGTAATTTGGGGTTCGTAATAAGTAGTAGTAGATTTTCATTATCAGTATTTTACAATCGACGCTTCTGAGTCTTAAATCATTTTTTCATTATCAGTAATAAGTAGTAGTAGATTTCAGTTCTCATTTTTCCCATTTCAGTAATATGGGTTTTACTTCTTTTCTCTACTTTTCTGATATGGGTTTCTGAGGTGAAGGTTGTTGCTAGGTGTTTATGCCAATTATAGTCCCTAGATCAAAACGTTTCATAAAATTTTTTTTGAATATTTTCACCCTTATATTCCCAAATAGACTTTAACTTCCACTTGTTGCTAGATTTGCTTACGGAGTTCCATTATATTATTGGCTTGGAACATAAAAAGGTCTAAAATTTAGCTCAGTTTAGTTCAAGCTTTGACACATTTCACTTTGCATCTTACGTTACTCTTATTCTTCTTTGCTTTTCTTATCAAATTGATTCTTTATGAAGGAGAGAATCTTTTCTTTCATGCTGTTATTGTATGAAGTGGTTTTACTATATGAAGCATGAAAGATGTAAAGTATTGCAGAAGTGATATTTATTACTGTCAACTGTCTTGTAAGTAGCAAAAAAAAAAAAAGATAAATCTTACAATTGTTTTATTTCAATCGTCCCTTTATGAAAGATTTTAAGACATATTAGACAATCTATTTTTTTGCAGTCATGGCTCGATTGTCTTCAATTACAAAAAGTCAAAGGCGAAAAAGGATCATAGCTGTTTTGACAGTATGGTTAAAGATGTTTGCTATCATTAGTTGGTTCTTGAGTATGTTAGCAGCTGTGTGTTCTATACAAACTTATAGGCCAAGGGTTAGATCTTATGTTCTAGACTTTTATGCTAATAGAGATTATGTGAAGCGACTTGTACACGGTAGTGATGCGACATGTATTGAGCAAGTTAGGATGAATAAACATGCATTTTTTTAAATTATGTGAGATGTTAGAAAATATAGGAGGGTTAAAGTCAACAAGGAACATGCTTGTAGACGAGCAAGTGGCAATGTTTTTATATATTATTGCTCATCACCTTAAAAATTGAATGATCAAACACCATTTTAATAGGTCAGGAGAGACAGTTAGTCGGTCATTTCATAATGTATTAAAGGCAGTGATGCGTTTACAAGGTAAGTTATTTAAAAACCCAGAGCCAATTCCAAGAAATTCTATAAATCCAAGGTGGAAATGGTTCAAGGTATTCCATTTAAACTATATATAATTGTTTAGAAATTCCTTATATGATTTAGACTTGAATAGGAATTCCTTATAAAAGCTTATCCTTCTTCAATTGTAGAATTGCTTAGGTACTTTAGATGGAACATATATCAAGATTAAGGTGCCAACGACAGATAAACCTAGATATCGCACTCGCAAAGGTGACATAGCAACAAATATGTTAGGTGTTTGTACACCTGATATGCAATTTGTTTATGTTCTTCCTGGTTAGGAAGGGTCTGTTGCTGATGGAAGAGTTCTTCGAGATGCAATTAATAGGAGACATGGACTTAAAGTTCCTCATGGTAAGCTTTTCAACATGTATAGGAATTTCAAAGAGTTATATAGATGTTTCCAATCTCAGTAACAATAGATTGATAAATTTGTAATGCTTTTGAATATAGGTTGTTACTATCTAGTTGATGCGGGATATACAAATTGTGAGGGATTTCTTGCACCTTTTACGGGTCAAAGGTATCATTTGAACGAATGGCGACAAGGTCACCAACCAACCCGTCCAGAAGAAGTTTTTAATATGAAACATGCAGCTGCCCGCAATGTTATAGAAAGGTGTTTTGGATTGTTAAAACTTAGGTGGGGTATCCTTAGAAGTCCATCATTTTATCCTGTGAGGGTACATAACCAGATTATTATCGCTTGTTGTTTGCTTCATAATTTTATTAGGACGGAGATGAGTTCTTATCCTATTGAAGCGGATTTGGGTGATGGTATAATAGATGAAGATGATCCTATTGTCATGACTATTCATCCAAGTGATGCATTGACAAATTGGAGGATGGAACTAGCAAATCAAATGTTCAATGAATGGCAAACATCTAGAAATAATGAGAGTTAATTTGTTTTCAATCACTAGTTCTTTTCAATGTTGTGTTGGTGTTAGTGTAGTTTTCTTGTATTGAACTTATTTGTTTCTACTGTGATGGATTTATATATTAGAAATATGTTGGACCATGTATATTGGAAGTTTAATTGAAAGTTTTTACATTATCATATTATATTTGTTACATTTGTTTTTGCAATCATTTAGATTATATGTTGTATTGAGTAAAAGTTGCATTCTTGTTGAAAAGCATGTCAGGAACAAAAAGGAAATGGGTTCCTGATGAAGATGTTGCCCTAGTTGATGTATGGTAGATTTGCATAATATAGGGACATTTAATGCAAATACTGGGTTTAAGGCTGGCTACTTAGGGGAGCTTCAGAGAATGCTGCAAAAAGTATTACCACATGCAAACATGAAGGCTAAGCCTAACCTGGAATCCAGGATTAGGACTTTGAAGAAAGATTTGACCATTATTTATGATATGATAGCAGGAAAAGACACAAGTGGATTTGGGTGGGATGATCTTAGGCAGCTGGTTGTTGCTGAAGATCCTGTGTGGGAGTCTTATATAAGTGTAAGTTTTCCATTGTGTTTACATTTATGTATTTAAAAGTTATACATAAATAAGTTATTTCACTTTGATCGATTCTTATATGTAGAGTCATAAAGGAGCTGCACAGTTCAGAACAAGGAGCTTTCCATTTTACAGACAATTCACTGCAATATATGGAAATGATCGAGCAACAGGCAAAGATTCTCAAACCGCTGCGGATATCATCGAAGAATTAGAAGCTGAACATAAAGGTCATCAAGGGATAAATGAGGACGGAAGCACTTCTATCAGTCAACAATTTTCCAGCAAACTCATAAATCAGACATAAATCATAAATCAGTCAACAATGTATCTACGATAGAAAAAGCAACAAGAAATACACCATAATCCCCATCTGCAGCAGTTGCTGCAAACAAGGTACCTTGATATTTGGACTTCAAGGGTATGCTATCAAGAAAGAGCTATATATTGCTGCTCTTCCTTGGTGGTTTCTTTGTTTTTTGATTAAAAAAAGGGAAATCCAATAGATAAAACTCTGAAAAGTCAGATTACAGTCAGGCGTTGAGATTGAGAACTATGGAATCCGTCAATTGTATCAATGAATAAACAAATTTTAATAGTGCAGTAAAAGAGACAAGATAGTAGAACAGAAAAATGGCAATATGGACCAAACATCAATGTGGAGATCAAATATTTAATTAATTTAAAATTTTTAAACCACAGTCAATGAGCACCATGAATGCTGAACTCAGGGACTGGCAATTTAAAAGTCTAACATGAAAGAGAATTGTCTTTGAAGGCTTCTAATGTGGGGATGGACTCAACTAAAGCTATAAACTAATTGTGAAACCTGAGAGTTAAAAGCCATAAAATACAAGTACCATATTAATCGTTACCAGAAAAACAATTAAATTACCAAATCTTATTATTAAGCTAAAGGTAGACAAGAGTGTGTTAACATAGAATGATATTTACCTTGTCAAGTCGTTCGGTTGTATTTCTTCCAATCAAGTTAACTATCCTTTTCTCTTTTCAGCTAAAAATATATCGTTTTCTCTTTTCAGCTATAAACCTATAAACATATTCAGCTAAATAAGAGATATCATCAAATTATAATATCCTTCATAATAGGCATAAAAGGAAATGTCAAAATACATCACTAATCATTTGCATTATACACATTAACTTCTTTAATCAATTACAAATATAAATTTAGATAAAGGAACAGTACAGTTTGTAGATTTAAGCAGCTAAAATTGCACCAACTAAAATCACAAATTTCAAGATCAAAGAAGAAAAGAAAATTTAGTCAATAAATAAGAAAAGGAATATAATGTGAATGCTTATATTGACGATTTAGTCAACAAATTTCAAGATCGAATTGCATTTGCCAAACCTCAGACAAAGGAGCTTCGAGAGTGGCGCGAACCAACTGTCGAGCGAGGCAGAGGCGTCAATCACGCAGGAAGGATGGAAAGCCACCGAAACGATGTCGAGGCAGTGGCCTGTGTTGGTGCGCACGAGCTCGAGCTCGTCGGGCTTCCACATAGAGGAACAGGTTGTAGAGAGAGAATTTGGGGTTTATATAGAGGAGAGAATTCGGAGAGAGATAAGTCAGAGAGATCTGGGGAAAATCAAGAAAAAAAAAATATATTGACTAGATATAATTTTGGAAAAAAAAATAATAAACAATATATAAATTTATTTTTAAATATCATTTTTGAAATTTATTTTTAAATATTTTTAAATTATTTTTAATTAAATTATATAAAAAATTATTATTATTTATTTATTTTTATGATTTATTATTAAATTTTGTATATTTTTATAATTTATATTTTAATATATAATATAATTTAAAAGATTTATAAAATATTTTTTATTTTTATTAAATAAAAATATTATTATTTATATTAAGGGTAAAATAGTCTTTTACATTTATTCTTTATCTATTCCTTAACATCATTTTAACCAACCAAACAAAGTAATAGAATTCCTCCTTTATTCCATTCAACTAACCAAACTATGTAATACATATTCCCTCTCTATTCCATTCAGTTTCTATTCTATTCTCACTCTATTCCATTTCAACGAACCAAACGTACTGTAAGTGGGTAATTATTTTTTAAAATAAAAACATGTTTATCTTTAATTTTATATTTTTTATAATATTTTTATTTGATTTTTTTATAATTATTCTTATTTTATGTCATTTTAGATAACACAATCAGAAATTTATATATATTATAAATATATATATATATATATGAAAAGTGAATTAAATACGCAAATAATTGAAAATATAGTTTTCTCTTTTTTAGCCAAATTATGTTAATGGTTATACAAGTAATTTCTTCTTTCAAGCATTAATTAATGTGCGTCTTTATATTATTTGCCATCAAAATATTTTGTCAACTTTTTACCAATCAAATTTCTTTTCAACATTATCTTATCTTACATCTTATTATCTTATTATAAATATATAAAATCTACAGTTTTGAACAAAAATATAAAATATCCAATGTGTATTCACTTTAATACATAATTAATTTTAAATCAAACATTTAATTAAATCGATATCAATTTTCACCTTAATTATCTTTTAATAACTAGAATAAAGTCCCTGCTTCGTCGGGGTACTTTAATTTTTTTAATTAATAATAGTAATTATAAAATATATTTTATTAAATAATAATTATTTAAATTTTAAATTTTAAATTTTAAATTGTAATAATATTATATATTATTATAATTATATTTTATTAATTATGAAAATTAAATTTATTACGTAATACAAATACATTTTTAAATGTTATTTATATGTATTTTTTAAAAATATTTAGATTTTATTGTATATTGTATATTTTTATTTATAGGAGGTAAAAAATAATAAATGAAAAATAAGAAAATAAAACTATGGTTTGTATTTTATTCTCTCGTAAAAATCGATTTTCTCATATAGGTTAGCAGCAAGTTCGTTTTTTTTTCTTCTCCCAAGCGGGTCGGGTATGGATCCTAAATCGACCCGCGAGTTAATTTGCGGATTAACCCCTTTAAATACATCATTTAAAATTATAATAAAAATAATCAATAAAATAAATTTATTTTAATTTTAAATTTTTTTCGAGTTGGTCGGGTCACGGATCCTAAATCGACCTACATGTCAACGTGCAGACCAACCCCTTTAAATACATCATTTAAAATTAAAACTAAAATAATTAATAAAATAATTTTTTATTTTTTTCCGAACGGGTCGGGTACGGATCCTAAATCAACCCGTGAGTCAACTAAAATAATATATATATATATTTTTAATTTCTTCCCGAGATGATCGGGTATGGATCCTAAATTGATTCGCGAGTCAACGTGCGGACCAACATTTTTAAATACATCATAAAAATAATTTAAAAAAACTAAAAATAATTAATAAAATAATTTTTTTTTTATTTTTTTCTCGAGCAGGTCGGGTATGGATCCTAAATTGACCTACGAATTAATGTGCGGATCAATCCCATTAAATACATTATTTAAAAATAAAAAACTAAACATCTGAAAATCTAAAAACCTTAAAAAAAAAATACACCATTAGTTTTTTTTATAGTAGGATGAAATTACCCCTAACCTATTTGAAAAAAATCCTTTGGGTCCCTAAGGACTCAAAAATCATAATAGTAGATCTCTAATTTTAAGATTCAATATAGCTCAATGAATTCCAAATATATTATTTTGAATTTATTTTTTTCAACTATTCTAAATTTAAAATCTTGTATATCATCTTCATTTTTAGTAATCTCTAATTAATTTTTAACTCAATTTTCTTCTCTATTGATTGAATTCAAAGTCAACATTGTAAATTGTCGTGAATATTGAATTTTAATTATAAATTTATTTATTTGACTTCTATAAATAAGTTATAATTTAATTTACCTTATATCATTCTTAATTAAATTAATTCATAATTTTAAATATCCAACTTCAACGATATAAATAGGTTTGCTTTGATGCCTTAGAATATTGCATTTGAACGTTTTCAGGTTTTTTCAATATTCTATTTTTTTTTTTTTGGTACAAAAAAATTTAAGAGAGAGGAGGTTATTCAAATTCAAGATCAAGACATGTGACATACCTAAGAGAGAGTTAATAGTAATACTTACATATTACTAACCAAGTGAGATTGCTGGTGAAACTCTGACCTTGATTTGCTTTTACTTTTTTGGTAGCGAAAATCTGCTTACACAACACAGATTCTTGGCCTTGTCACTCCCAAAAAGTCTTATTCTCAAAGCCTAACTACATCAACAAGGGGAGTTCAACTTATGAACATCAAAGGATCCTTCATGAGCTAATTAGCTAAAAGGTCAGCACTTGTTTACTTCATTTATTTGCTTTCACTTGCTTTCATTTGGTGCCATTTGTATTTATTATTGTTTAATTTAGTATTATATATGTTTATTGTGTTTACTCAGATTATAACAATTCTTGGTTATGCTTACAGTCATTCTTTTATTTTTCACATTTTTCATAACCCTTTGTTAAGGTTCATGCTCCTTTTTTCAAGTAATTACATAGTAAATAGATCTTCTACTTCCATAATGTTCGTTAGTTTACTTTATTTCTTTCATCATATTCATAGCTCAGTTGCTTTGTAGAATTATATATGGTGAAGATGACTTTTCATTGTAGGTTGAATGCCCCCGATTGGTAGCCGCGTTCTTTTGGATCCAAAATGTTATTTTCATTGCTATTGAATTTGTAACTTAAATTGTAAGTAGACCTCTTCAAGAGTCGGGTTATTCGTCCAAACTCGAAGGTTCATTTAATATTTAGAGGGTTTGGACAAAAATATTAAGCCCGAAATATAGATTTAGACAAAAAAATGAAGTTCGTTTAGAAAATGGGTCAGGTCTTGGTTCCAACAATCAAGACCTAAGTCCGACCCGACCCGGCCTGTTTTTCATTTATAGAATATATTATTTTTATATTTATTCTTTATATGATATAATTATATCATATAAATAATATATATATATATAATATTATAGTGTAAACATTTAAAAATATGTTAAGCTATCTATGTTTTATAACTTAATAAAAGGAAAAAAAAAAGAAGATAAAATTATCAAAATTATATAAAAATAACATATTTGTTTAAATTTTTTTAGAAAAAAAAAAATATGGGCGAATCTAAACGGGTTTTGACTACCTATTTATAAATATGGACGGGTATGGGTAGAACTTGAGGCCCATATTTTGGGTCGGGCCGGACTTGAACAAGTATATATAATGTTGATACCATACTTAGACTCGACTCGACCCATGAACACCTCTAATTATGAGTATTTGATATTCATATCATATGCATGGAAATGTAACATGCAAACATCTATTCTTTTGCTAAAACTTCAATGTTTTAATACCCCCATAATATCTTCTTCTTAACAAAAGGGTTGTCAAATTTTCATATAAGTATCATTAATTCTCTCACATTTCTTATATTTAAGTAAATTAAATGATACTTTCTCTGCCCAAATTATATATTCCTCGTTGACTTTCATGGAATTCAAAAAAAAAAAAAATAATAAACCTTTGATTTTAATGTATTTAGTATCAAAATTAATTTTTTTATAAAATTAGTATACCATGATTTTTAATGTCAAAACATAAAAAATATATATATGAAAAGAAATTTTAAAATATAAAAAGTAAGAAGTTTAGGTGTCCAAAAAAGAAAAACGACCCGTTAAGCGACGTTTAAAATAATAATAATATGGGGAGAAAAAGAGGAAAAAACAATTTAATTTTTCTTAAATAAAAAAGTGAGGGTTTGAAAGCAACCTCAGAAAAAAAATGGAATCGTCACCAATTTTTTTTGGCTAGGTGTGATTGGTCACCTATTAAAACAAATTTTTGTAAAATATTTTAAAATTAATTAAAATATTTTTTAAAACCAATTTCGAAATCTGCACTTTGAACCAGAGAAAACAAGTGCGGGTTCGGGAGTCGGTTACGTGCGGGGAAGGATTAGCACCCCCACAACGCCCGTATAAAACGGTACTTTATTAGTCATGTGTTATTTCAAGGACTAACATCTATTCTTTTCCTAAAACTTCAATGTTTTAATACCCCCGTAATATCTTCTTCTTAACAAAAGGGTTGTCAAATTTTCATATAAGTATCATTAATTCTCTCACATTTCTTATATTTAAGTAAATTAAATGATACTTTCTCTGCCCAAATTAAATATTCCTCGTTGACTTTCATGGAATTAAAAAAAAAAATAATAATAATAAACCTTTGGTTTTAATGTATTTAGTATCAAAATTAAATTTTTTATAAAATTAGTATACCATGATTTTTAATGTCAAAACATAAAAAATATATATATGAAAAGAAATTTTAAAATATAAAAAGTAAGAAGTTTAGGTGTCCAAAAAAGAAAAACGACCCGTTAAGCGACGTTTAAAATAATAATAATATGGGAAAAAAAGAGGAAAAAACGATTTAATTTTTCTTAAATAAAAAAGTGAGGGTTTGAAAGCAACCTCAGAAAAAAAATGGAGTCGTCACCAATTTTTTTTGGCTAGGTGTGATCGGTCACCTATTAAAACAAATTTTTTAAAAATATTTTAAAATTAATTAAAATATTTTTTAAAACCAATTTCGAAATCTGCACTTTGAACCAGAGAAAACAAGTGCGGGTTCGGGAGTCGGTTACGTGCGGGGAAGGATTAGCACCCCCACAACGCCCGTATAAAACGGTACTTTATTAGTCATGTGTTATCTCAAGTCTCGGAGAAAGTCGATTTTAAAATTGGTGTTTAAAAATAATTCCCTTAAAAAATTAATATTTATTTGAAAATGATCCAGAATTTATTAACATAAAAATTTTCCATATTTCCCGACAAACTCAGCAAAACATGAATTTTTTTTTCGATTTTGAAATTCTCCGAATCACTATCGTTTTTGAAAAAAGATATTCCATCGTTAATGATAATTGACGATATCCTCCCTGGCAGACCCAGCAAAGAATTCAAGAATTATTTTAACTTGGTAATAATCTTGTTTTATGAAAAAAAAATATTATTTATTTTTCATATATTTTAAAATCATAAAAAAATGATCATGAATATGCAAAAATATTACTAAGATAAAAAATTAAACAAACATGCATATTTATCATGGTATGACAAACATTTTATTATGACATGGTAAAAGAATTAATGACATGGCATGCTTGACATGGCAAAATCTAAATGACATAGCCAAAAGAATTAATGACATGGCATATGAATTAATGACATGGCAAATCCTATTATGACATGGCAAAAGAATTAATGACATGACATGCTTGACATGGCAAAATCTTATTATAGCATTGCAAAATAAATCATGACATGGTAAAAGAATTAATGACATGGCATGCTTGACATGGCAAAATCTAAATGACATGGCCAAAAGAATTAATGACATGACAAAAGAATGAATGATGTGGCAAATCCTATTACGGCATAGCAAAATAAATCATGACATGGCATACAAAGAAATCATATTGGCAAAAATCACAAAATGACATCATCATAGAATATTTACAATCACATCATGATCACACTAGAAACAAGAATATGAAATGACATGAACATGAACATGGAATATTCATAATATAGAATTTGCATAATTAAGATAACAAATGTAGATATCATGGAATATGCATGATCATGGAATATGCACACATCATCATTTTGAAATTGAATTTTCATGTGAGGAATCACATAAATGGCATATGTCGAAAAATATTACCGTACTCCCCGACAAAGCTTGGAAAATAATTCTTTCGTATGACATTTACATGATTTCGAGTAAAACGAAAATCATACGTTTTGATTCCATAAACACGTGCGTTGAATAATTTCCTAACCTTCCCGGCAAATCCAGCAAATATTAGGAACTAACTCTCGCCAAATGCTTAGGAAACCGAAAAATACGTTTTTATGCTAAATTAAATAAAAATACTTTAAAATATGCAATGCATGAATGTGTATTTCTCTCTTGAAGTAAGGACATCCGTATACTTAAAAAGGTATCCGACTACCTTTGAAAGAAACTTAAATTGGATTTTCAAAACCAAAAGACTTTGGGCTCGGATTTAAAAATTGATTTTTTTCGATGAAAAAGGCCTCATGGCCGAATACCCCTTAAAAAGGCTCTAGTTTCCTTATATTTTTGAAATCCGGGTTGATTACCCTTGACCCGATTTTTGAAAAGTCAATTTTTATCCTTGAAATGACATAGAAATCAACCTAAGACAGTAGCTAATGACCCAAATCAGTCCCATCTTTGTAAAATAAAAAAAGAAAATTATTAGTTTTAAAAGATAATTCTGACTCCCAAAACCAGTTTTGAAAAACTATTTTTTTACCCTTCATAAAAAATTCAAAAAATTCTGGTGAAATTAGTGTAGACTTATAACATAATGGTATCCATGGGAAAAAAGCATCTTAATTTTTGGACCAAAGATGCCTTGACCGAATTTTCACCAAAGTCAGAACAGTGAGCTAAAAACTATTTTATCGCAAACCATTTTTTCAACCTTGATAAAAAATCCAAAAATACTGAAAAAATCATTTTAGACTTGAGGCATGATGTTCTTTATGGGGTAAAATCGGTTTAATTTTTGGAATAAGGATGCCTTGATCGAAATTGCCTTAAAATCAAAACAGTAAACTAAAAACTGTTTTATCAAAAACCATTTTTCCAACCTTGAAAAAAAATCTAAAAATTATTGGAAAAAATACCAAGGCATCCTCTAAAGGACTAATACATGTGGTAAAAAATCATTTTATTTTGACAAAAAATGAGTAGTGAAAAAAAATCCCAAAGTGAGAATATCCAACTTAAACTATTAATTTTCACAAGTTTGCTCAAGAAAGCTTGGCTATAGACCATTGATTGGTCTAAGCCAAAAACCAAATGGAGGATGAAATGAATGCATGAACAATCAACAAGATAAATATATGAAAATAATCAAACCTAAGCTAGAAAAAATAACAAGCAAGCAAAAAAAAAGGTTGGCTCAATGGTTGGTTTATTAGACATAGTCCTACCTAACCAAAATCACTTGATAAATATCAAGATCCTTAAGCTTCTCAAACCTCTTGTTTGATTTTTTAAAAAGAAAAACCAAAGGAAAATCTATCCTACCACAATCCACAATCACATGGAAAAATAAGAAAAGAAGAACATGGAATCAAAGAAAATCATTGAAGAGGAAGAGAGGAAATAGCTACCTAAAGAAGATTTCCAAATCAAGAGTGTAGTGAAAAATGCCTTTGAAATAAAAAATGAAATCCTCTCCCCCCAAGGGCTGCCGATTCCTCTCCCTCTATGTAGAGAAAGTTTTCTCTTTTTTTTTTTTAAACCTATCTCCTATCTCTACAAAATAGGCCACTTGTCATGATCATATGGCTAATCATTAAAAAAATCTTCCTAGGTGGCATTTTTAATCCTATTTGGCATCATCATATAGCCTTCACATGCTCTTCACATGGTCTTGCAATTAGGAGGCCTCCCATTAGCAAAAAATGCCATGTAGGCAAGTAGTTAAGAATCTTGGCCTTTCTTAAAAATGTCATCTTTCTACTCAATCTTGGCCATTGATTAAAGATGATCACACCTCCTCTTTCCATCCAAGAGCTGGCTGAAAATGGCTTGGAATCTTTCAGGCCATTCCTCTTTTTTTTATTTGCAAAATGACCCTTTTCGATTTTTTTTGTAAAATTATATTTTGGCCCCCAAACTTAATTTCATTGCTAATGGACTCCAATTTTGAATTTTTCTTTTCCAATCCATCCCATCCAATATAAAACTCAGTTATGGAGGTTTTCATATTTTTTCGAGCTCGGATTCTATTTTTCTTGGATTTTTTTTTTAAGTTTCGATTTAGTACCTCTCAAACTTTGTCTTTTTCCATTTGAACTCCGATTTCGGATTTTTCTTTTCCAATCCCTTCCATAAAATATAAAACTCAGTTATGAAAGTTTTCATAATTTTCCGAGCTCGTTTTCTATTTTTCCCGGAATTTTCTCTTGAAATTTCGGATTAGTGCACTCGAACTTTGTCTTTTTTATTTGAGCTCCGATTCTGGATTTTTCTTCTCCAATCCCTTCCATCAAATATAAAACTAAATTCTGGAAGTTTTCATAATTTTTTGAGCTCGGATTCTATTTTTTTCGAATTTTTCAAAATTGCCTTTTAACCCCCGAAACCTCAATTTTACTCGAAACGGGCCCAATTTATGGATTTTCTTTTTCCACTGCCTTTTTCATATATTGAATTGGAGTTGGTCCGAAAACGCCTAATTTTTACATCTGAATTCCTCTCCGATTTACTTTTCCCCTTTTCCTCATTATTGAAAATTTTCTCGTTTTTCTTCCAACCGGCTCTTCCTTGGGATCCATTTCAAATTGGGACTTGGGATATTTTTATTTATTTATCCTTTATCAACTGGGGGCTTCAATTTCACCGAAACGGGTCATCTCTGCAGTTTTTCCCAAATTTGAGAATTTCCTGTTTATACATTAAATCCTTATTTTCCTTTTTCTCTTTAAACCAATTCTTCCTTCAACTCCGCTTCAAAATTGGACTTTCCAATATCCATATTTATTGATCTTAATTCATTTGGAACCTCCAATTTCGTCCAATTTGATCGTTTACACACTTTTCCCCAAATTTGCCAAATTAGGTATTTCGCTACACTGATTTTTACAGTCTGTCTTTCAAACTCTCTATCTTTATTGTAGACCTTCGATTATCAAAATTCCTTCACCATTATTCAATTCAACTTCGAATCTTGATTTTGACTGAGGGTTGACTTTTTTGGGGTTGACTTTTTCACTTTTACCTCCGAATCAAAGTCTTAGAGACCCAACTATGGAATGAGGGAAGATTTTCTGCATTTCGGGAAATTGACGTAAGAACTTATCTTGTTTAGGGGCCCAGACAAAATTAGGTGTCTACAAGGATATTGTCTTAACGAAAATCTCGCAACTAGTTAAGCGACGTTTAAAATAATAATAACATGTGGGGAGAAAAAGAGGAAAAGACGATTTAATTCATCTTAAGTAAAAAAATTGAGGGTTTGGAATCAACCTCGTAAAAAAAAAAAAAATAGAGTTGCCAACAATCTTTTTTGGTTAGGTGTGATTGGCCACATATTAAAATCGATTTTTGTAAAATATTTTAAAATTAATTAAAATATTTTTTAAAACCAATTTCGAAGTTTGCACTTTGAACCAGAGAAAACAAATGCTGGTTCGGGAGAATGTTACTTATAAAACGGTACCTTATTAATCGTGTGTTATCTCGAGTCTGGGTAAAAGTCGATTTTATATTTAAAAATAATTATCCATAAAAAAACAATTATATTATTTGAGAATGATCCAAAATTTATTAACATAAATTTTTTCTATATTCCCTGGCAGACCCGAAAAAACATAAAAATTCTCCGAACCATTCTTGTTTTTGAAAAAAGATATTCTGTTGTTAATGATAATAGATGATATCCTCCCCAGTAGACCCAGCAGAGAACTCATGAATTATTTTAACTTGGGAATAATCTTGTTTTATTAAAAACCATTAATTATTTTTCATGCATTTTAAATTATATAAAAAATGATTATGAATATGCAAATAAATACTAAGATACAACTATCATGGCATTACAAACATTTATTATGACATGGCAAAAGAATTAATGACATAGCATGCTTGACATGGCAAAATCTAAATGATATGACAAGAATTAATGACATGGCATGCTTGACATGACAAAAGAATTAATGACATGACCAAAAGAATGAGTGACATGGTATGCTTGATATGGCAAATCCTATTATGACATGGCGAAAGAATTAATGACATGGCATGCTTGACATGGCAAAATCTAAATGACATGGCCAACAGAATGAATGAATGACATGCTTGACATGGCAAATCCTATTATGACATGGCGAAAGAATTAATGACATGGCCAAGAGATTGAATGACATGGCAACTAAAGAGATCATATAGGCAAAAATCACAAAATGACATCATCATAAAATATTTATAATCACATCATGATCACACTAACAACATGAATATAAAATGACATCAATATGGAATATTCATAAACATAGAATTTGCATAATTAAGATGACAAATGTAGATATCATGGAATATGCATGATCATGGAATATGCACACATCATCATTTTGAAATTGATTTTTCATGTGAGGAATCACAAATGGCATATGTTGAAAAATATTACCGTACTCCCCGACAAACCCAGCAAAGCTTGGAAAATAATTCTTTCATATGACATTTACATGATTCCGAGTAAAACAAAAACCCTACCTTTCGATTCCATAAACACTTGCGTTGAATAATTTTCTAACCTCCTCAGAAAACTCGGCAAAGATTAGGAAATAATTCTCACCAAATATTTAGGAAACTGAAAAATATGTTTTTACACTAAATTAAATAAAAATATTTTAAAATATGCAATGCATGAAAATGTGTTTCTCCCTTGAAGTAAGGACACCCGTACAACTAAAAAGGTGTCCGACTACCTTTGAAAGAAACTTAAATCAAATCTCTAAGTTGAACGATTTTGGGCTCGGATTAAGAAAAATGCAACTTTTGAAACCCGTATTAACTACCTATGACCCGATCTTTGTAAAAACCAATTTTTATCCTTGAGATAACATAGAAAACATCCTAAAATATAGTTAATGACTCCAACCAGCCCCTCGTTTTTTACAAATAAAATAAAAAAATTGCTAGTTTAAAAAACTCATTTTGACTCTAAAAACCGATTTTAGAAACCTTTTTTTTACCCTTGAAGAAAAATTCTAAAAATTCTGTAAAAATTAGTTTTGACTTGAAACATGATGGTCTTTATGAGAAAAAATCATTTTTAAAATCGGATCAAAAATACCTAAGCCAAAGTGGTCTCAAAAACAGAATACTAGTTAAAGACTGCTCTACCGAAAACCATTTTTTTACCCTTGAAGAAAAATTCTGAAAAAATTAGTTCTGACTTAAAACATGATGAACTATATGAGAAAAAATCATATTTAAATTCGGACCAAAAATACCTAAGAAGAATATTGCCCAAAAACATAATACTAGTTAAAGACTGCTCTACCGGAAACCATTTTTTTTTTACCCTTGAAGAAAAATCTAAAAAATCTGGAAAAATTAGTTTTGACTTAAAACATGATGAACTATTTGAAGAAAAATCAGCTTTAAATTGGGACCAAAAAAACCTAGGAAGAATATTTTGCCCAAATCAAACTATCCAATTTACAAATCATCATTTTTCCAACTAATTTGCACAAGAGACTTTGGCTATAGACCATTGATTGGTCTTAGCCAAAAATCAAGTTGAGAATGATATGAATGCATGATTTTCCAACAATACAAACATATGAAAATGATCAAATATGAGCTAAAAAATAAACAAAAGCAAAGAAAAATCAAGGTTGGCTCAATGGTTGGTTCTTTGGACATAGTCCCACCTAACCAAAATCACTTGGTAGAACCGAGATCCTCGAGCTTCTCAAACCTTTTATTTTATTTTTTTTAAAAGAAAACAAAGGAAAAATCTATCCTACCACAATAATGAAACCTACATCCAACATACAAGCAAGAAGACCAAGCAAAAGATAAGCACAATAACAAGCATAATAGTTTCGGCCAATGTGAAAATCATGTAGGAAAATTTTGCAACCTAAGGTACTTTGTAGAGAATAGAAGAAAACCTTTTTAAAAAACCTTTTTGAAGAAGAGAAGATGAATCATGACATAGAAAAGAAACAATCCTAGACATGGGAATGCAAAGAAAATAATAAAACAAGAGGAGAAAGGAGAGTTACCTAGCAAAGCTTCCAAAATCCTCTTAGAGTTTCACCCTTTTTCTCTCTTTTTCTTTTCTTTCTTTCTTGAGAGCCCTTAGCTACTGATTTTTTTCTACCTATGTAGTAAATGTGTAGTATGAAAAATGACAAAAAAAAAAAAAAGACCCTCTATACCTTTTGGCCGGCCACCCCTTTAGTGTAGTGAAAAAAATCTTATTTTTTTAGCCTTTGTCATGTTTTGCATGCTCTCCCAACACCTTTGCCACATGGTTATTTCTTGTCCCCTTTTTGCATGATGCTTTTCTTAAATTAAAGATTTTTTCCCCTTTTTTGCATGATGCTTTCCTTAAATTAAGGGTTTTATTCACCTCTTATTGGCCAATAATGCCACATAGGCAAGTTAGTGGAGAATCTTGTCCTTCATTTTAAAAATGTCATCTTGCTACTCAATCTTGGCCATTTGATTAAGATGATCAAACCTCTATCTCCATCTACCTCTCCATCAGCTGGCTGAAAATGGCCTGGAAAATTCTATTCCATTCTTTTTTTTTATTTGCAAATTGGTCATTTTTTATTTCTTTGGTAAAATTACATTTTAGTCCCCCCAAACTTGATCTATTTGCAAATGGACCCCAATTTCGGATTTTTATTTTTCAATCCATCCTATCCAATGTAAAACTCAGTTCTGAAAGTTTTCATAATTTTTCGAGTTCGTTTTGCATTTTTCCCAAATTTTTCTCCAAAATTTCGGTTTAATACCTCCGAACTTTGTCTATTTTCATTTCAGCTCCAATTTTGGATTTTTACTCTCCAATCCATTCTATCCAATATAAAACTCAGTTCTGAAAGTTTTCATAATTTTTTGAGCTCGTTTTGTATTTTTCCCGAATTTTCTCTAAAATTTCGGTTTAATACCCCCGAACTTTGTTTATTTTCATTTCAGCTCCAATTTCAAAATTTTCTTCTCCAATCCATTATATCCAATATAAAACTCAATTCTGAAAGTTTTCATAATTTTTCGAGCTCGAATTCTATTTTTTCCGGATTTTCCAAATTTGCCCTTTAGCCCTTGAAACCTCGGTTTTACTCAAAACGGGCCAATCTTTCGAATTTTCTTTTTCCATTGCCTTTGTCATATATTGAATTGGAGTTGGACCGATTTTTCCAAATTTTTACATCTGAATTCCTCTTCGATTTATTTTTTTCTTTTTCTTCAAAATTGGAAATTTTTCCGATTTTCAAGTTTCTCTTCAAATCGGCTCTTTCTTTGGATACACTTTAAATTGGAACTTGGGATACCCTTGCCTATTTATCATTCACCAACTACGGGCTTCAATTTTACCGAATTGGACCATCTCTGTAGTTTTTCTCAAATTTGCAAAATTCCCCATTTATGCATTAAATATTTATTTCTCTTTTCCTCTTCAAATTGATTCCTCCTTCAATTCCACTTCAAATTGGACTTTCAAATATCCTTATTTATTGATTATATTCCATTATGAATCTTCAATTTCGTACAATTTGATCATTTATACATTTTTTTTTTCAAATTTGCAAAAATTTTCATTTTCCTACAAAATGGCAATTTTCGATTCTGTCCAATTCTTCTTCCAACCGACTTTTTCCTGTGAAATTGGACCTCGGAGTACCTCTATTTATTGATTATCCTTCAAGTTGAGGCTTCAATTTCATTCAATTTGATCGTTTACGCACTTTTTCCCAAATTCGAAAATTTCATTCTTTTCTCTTACACTGAATTTTGCAATTTTGACTTTCCACCTCCGATTTTTCTTTCTATCTTCAATTGTGGATCTCCGATTATCAAAATTCCTTCACCATTGTTCAATTCACCTTCGAATCTTGATTTTCCCCAAAAGTTGATTTTTTTCGTGGTTGATTTTTTGGGTTGACTTTTTTGTATTGACCTCCGAATTAAAGTCTTGGAGACCCAACTATGGAATCAGGGGAGATTCTTTGCATTCCGGGAAATTGAAGGAAGAACTTACCTTGTTTAGGGGACCCGGACAAAATTAGGCGTCTACAGATATAATTTTGGGACATTTTAAAAAAAGTAAGAACAAGTATTGGTGGATCAACAAGAATGAGAGCAACCGCTGGTCATCCACAATGCATGCTATTGGTGCAAGTGCTTCAAAGCCAGAGTATGTTGCTCTTGCAAGATTATCGAGAATGTATGCTGTTGAAGTCATCAATGCTTGTTGATGCTGCTGCTGCAGGACCATCAAGGCATGGTGTTGTTGTAGACAAGGTTAAAAAATCGGATGAGAGGTTAAATCAGTTAAACTTTCAATTTTTGATTTAACAGATTGAATCGATTGGATTGATTGGTTTGACAAAACTTTTTTGAAATATTTAAAAACGAGTTTTGATGTTAAATAAATATTAAATATATCTATTAATTAATAAAAATATGCATTTAGTTCAATGGTATAATCATTAATATAAAACTAAAATGTTAAAAGTTCAAATCTCATCAATTTCAAACAAAATTTTGAAAAAAAAAGACATATAAAATCGGTTTTTACCAGTTCAATCCAATTTTGTACCCTTTTAACTTGTTTTTTATCGATTTGACAAAAATTCGGTTCTAATATACTCGTCAGACCGGACCAACAAAAGCCACTGATTCATTCAATTTGACCGATCGATTCGATCCGATTTTTTAATCACTGATTGTAGGGCTATTAATGCTGCTGCTATTGCGGAGGCATCAAGGCCTACTGATGCATGACCATCATCAATACCTGCTACTACTGCTGCATCTGTGCTTACCAACTCTATTAATGCTCCTTCTCAATCTATAATTGATACACAAAATAGTGTTCTACTCTTAGGGGTTTTTGTAGGAATATCTTGTTGGAGATATTTTGTATATTTGTAAAAATCTTGATAGAAATATTTACTTGCAACAATTAAATAGCATGCCCTTAAATAGAATTTTAGAGAACTTACTTGTAGAAGACAAAAAATTGAAGAATAAAGAACTTTACATTGTTGCCAAAGATTGAACCCTTTGTCATTAAGTCGAAATTGCCCGTTATTTGGTGCACACGATTTCAATGCAGCCTCCTAGGATTTCAACAACACCACCTTGAAAAGTTGCACGGCTTTTCAAGTTCACAAACTAAGAAATTTGACTCAATTTTCTCTCTACAATGACAAATTCCTAAGCTTTAGAGTAGAACAAATAAAACAAAAACCTTAGAACTCGAACAACAAAGGAATAAATGAGCTTAAGAATTGTTGATTGAATTTCCCATCCACTCAAAGCACCTATATATAGGACTCTAGGGACCTAAACATTAATTACCCAAATGAATGTACATGATACAAGAATGTACATAAAACATGAATGTACATTAATTATGATGAATATACATAGCACATGAATGATCAAATTCATGAATATCCATAATTCATGAATTTTCATAAATAACATTCATTTATATCACACCATAATTAATGTTTTGCTTCATGTCTTAAGATATTATACGGACTGAAATGTTACTAATCAGACGGGGATTAAACAGCAAAATATATTCCATTTAACCAAACCCGAGCTCACGAGCCCACGGCCCAAATCACAAGACAAGCTTATAACCTATCAAATAATTGATAATTTTTGGGTTTGTCATTTTGCCATCCAAAGGTCCATTGAGATCAATTTCTCATTCACCTATAATTGGTTTTAAATATGTTAAAGTTTCATGTTAAATAACTCATGTTGGAGTACAAAATCCAGCAAAATTTTAACCTCAAAAGTGAGTGGACCTCCATATTTAATTTGGCCTCAAAAGTGTCCATTAACCATGTTTTATAAAACCAATTCCAACATATCTAACCCTATGATGGAGCAAATCCCCTTTAAGATATAGCTACTTATCTATTGGAATTTATTAATTAATATAATTATGAATTATGGATATGTCTATTGTCTTTTTACAAATTACACATGCTATGTTGGGTTGGGTTGATTGTTGTGCAGTGATATTAATCGGGATGTGGCATTTTTCGCTATATACTTCCTAACTTGTCTACCTTGAGGTTGATCATGACTTGTTGCATTTTTCTATTTCTTTTTACACAAATAATTGGTACAAACAAGTTGAAAGCCATAGTGTTTTGTTGCATTTTTCTATTATTATTGTTGTGATGCATATTGGTTCGAAGCCATAGTGATTTGTTGCATTTTCTTTTCTTGTTTTGATATAAATTGGTACAAATAATTAAGTTGAAAGTCCATTGTTAATTTGTTATACTTCTTTTTTCAATTTAGAGAGTCACTTTCAATTGATGCAGTACACGTATGCATGACAAAAATAAGAGACAACTGAATAAATTGATCGAACTTGAAAAATCAATCGAACCGGTCGAACTCTATGCAATGTCATAACGTGCCAAATACGAATTCAGCATGCTAGACGCAAATAATGAAGTCGCCACTAATCATCTTACTAGGTGTGATTAGTCACCTATACGAATCTATCCTTTTTAAAGTAATCCTAAGCTTGACTAAGGCACCCTAAAAAGAATAGGTTTCGATTTACGTTTCAGAACTAGGTCCGAGAGTTCGGTTACGTGTGGGGAAGGATAAGCACCCCCACAACGCCTATCCTAAAGATAATATCATATTAATCACATATTATTCTAAACTAGTCTTAATCAATCGTAACTTTATTTGTCAAATTTATCTAAGTTCATATTTATTACCTAATCATTCAAAATAATTAAAACAAGAAAAATAAATAATCGTAAAATATTATATAAATAATCAAATATAATATATCATAATAAAATAAAATTAACTAAGACGTGAAACATGAAATAAAAATAATGTTAGTAACATAAAATAAATAAATTACAAAATAAGTTAAAATAAATAATATCATACTAAAAAATTATCATCACCAATCAAATATATGACCAAGAAAAAATTATCATGTAATTATAACATAATAATCACATAATGATCATCCTTAATCATCACATAACAATCATTTCATAATCATCATCTAGTCATCTATAATAAATATATATAAAAAAAATATATATCATGTCACATCTTATCATAATCATCAACTAAATGAAAAAAAAAAATTATAAAATATAGAAGAAGTAAAAAGTAGCAGATACTAAATGAAAGAGGAAATAAAAATTTACATGCACGCAGGTCGGGTGTGCGCAAGTAGACTCGCGCGCGGGTCCCTCACCCCGACCTCTAAAAAAACCTTGAACTCAGATGAATCAACAGCTTAAATCTCAGATCTCGGTATCATCATCATCGTGTGCTGCCTTACGTTGTTGTATGCCGGTATCAAAGAAAGCAAAAGTCGTTGAAAAAATCAAAGAACCCAGAAACCAGTACCATAAAATTCAAACTTCGCCAGAAAATATCAACGAAAAAATAAAATTCGCCAAATAAAATCTCCAAAAAAAAAACCTAAAAATACCCTTTTTTTATTTTCCAAACAAAAATCTTAAAAAACTAAACTCCAAATCTAAGAAAACGTGAAAATTCTAAATACACTCGTCGAAAAAATATTCCCAAAAATTTTCAAAAAAATACAAAAAAAAAAACCTAAAATTGTCCTTTTTTCCCCTCTCAATTGTGTTCTGAAATTCTAAATTGACTATTGAATGCTGGGGTTTGGGTCTCTTTTTATAGGGAAAAATCATCTAGAGTCCTAGTATGATTTAGGTTGGAGTTCTCATCCTAATGAAAATATTGTTTTAACCCAAATAAAACTCTTTTAATATTATCTCAAAAAAATCTGAAAATTCAATCTTAATCCTAGAGAGTTTGGGTTTAAACAAATTTCACTTCTTCTTTTTTTTCTTTTTCCTTTTTCGATTTTTTCGATTTTTTTTCATTTTTTATTAATTCCGAGAATACAAGTAAAATAAAAAAATAAAATCAATATCAAAATCAAAATCAAAATCAAAATTAAAAGAAAAATAACCCAGACAAAAATGAGTGTCTACAGCTGCCACTCTTTGTGCATTTCCTGAGAATCAAGAGATGTACAAAGACGTAGACACCTTACATTTTCTCAAAAAGAAACTAAACATTATAGAAAATCCCATCATGAAAATGTTCCCCTAAACGAGACATAAACTTTAAATAAACCCAACGTGAAAATATACTCCTCCACCGAGACTTCAATTTTAAAACCTTTCATATTGAAAAATAAACTTAAAAACTACAATATAAAAATAACTTGAAAACAAGAGATTCACAACTTAAAATAACTTAAAAACAAGGATTCACAACTTAAAACAATTTAAAAACAAATGATTCACTACTTAAAAATATCTTGAAAACAAATGATTTACAACTTGAAAATAACTTTTAAAAATAAATGATTCACAACTTAAACTTTTAGAACAAAGATTCACAATTTAAAAACAAATGATTCACAACTTAAAAATAACTTGAAAACAAATGATTCACAACTTGAAAATAACTTTTAAAAATAAAAGATTCACAACTTAAACTTAGAAAACAAATGATTCGCAACTTAAAAACAAATGATTCACAATTTAAAAATAACTTAGAAAACAAATGATTCACAACTTGAAAATAACTTTTAAAAATAAAGGATTCACAATTTAAAATTTTAAAACAAAGGATTCACACCTAATCTTTCAAAAATAAAGGGTTCACACCTAAATTAAGAGATTCACATCGAAAATAAGGGTTCTCAGAATCCGCACCCAAAACTAAAAATTCTCATTGAAACAAAAGGATTCACACCCACTATTAAGGATTCTCACTAAACTAAGGGATTCGCACCCAAAATAAGGAACTAAAAGATTTGACCCAAAATAAGGATTTTGACTAAACTAAGAGATTCGCACCCCAAAATAAGGAACTAAGGGATTCGCACCCAAAATAAAGATTCTCACTAAACTAAGGGATTCACACTCAAAATAAAGATTCTCATTAAACTAAGGGATTCGTATCCAAAATAAAAAAATAAAAACAAATAAAGGATTCGCAGCCAAAATAAGGATTCTCACTAAACTAAGGATTCACACTAAAAATAAGGATTCACACCAAACTAAGGATTCTCACTAAAATAAGGATTCTCACTAGAACTAAGGATTCTCACTAAATTAAGGATTCACACTAAAATAAAGATTCTCACTAGAACTAAGGATTCTCACTAAATTAAGGATTTACACTAAACTAAGGATTTTCACTAAATTAAGGATTCACACTAAACTAAGGATTCACACTAAAACAAGGATTCTCACTTAAAAACTCTCATCTTTGATCAAGTAAATCTTATCTTAAAAAACCTTATCCTTGAAAAACAATTCATCTTGATAATTTGAAATTAAGATTCTCATCTTAAAATTCTCACTTCTACCAAAGTATAAACCTATCTCTTCAACCAAGGTGCAAAATCTAAAAGAATTTTTCTCAACCTATGGACTATGAATTTCACCTCAAACGACGTTCAAGAATTTCAATTTGAAAAAGTTTAATTTCAAAATTCAAAAATCCAACCTAAAATCTTTCTTATATGTCAAATGCATGCCATGAATGACATGAATACCATGTAATGCAATGCATGAAGTGACTGTCATGAATGCAATACAATGCATGAAGTACAAATACTTTAATTAAATCATGTATGTTCAATCGTGGTAAAAAGGATTCTCAAGCTGAATCATTTTACCTTCTTATCATCTCCTAAACATGTAACTTTAAAACTAGCTAACAAATTCCATCCATCGGACTAGCCCTTTGTCGATGTTATTCAATCTCAAATGCATCATATGTCTATTTCCAAAGTGGAAGTTTTAGAAGGCCCAAATGTCTACCTTCCTAGTTTTCATCATTCTTTCCTTTTGCCCCAAAAATTATCCTCAATTTTTTTTTCTCAAAGTAATGCATGGATCATTTATGTTTATCATTTTAACTTATCAATCATCATTCCAATTTCATAACAAATGCAATGTATAAACATTTCCTCTATTCATTATGGGAATGCAAAGTTGGTAACCACAAATGGTAAGAATCAAAGAAAAAAGACATACAATTCTTTATCATTAAAAGGAAAAAAATGACAAATCATGTCAAAGCACAATGGGAAATCAAGGAATTATTATAAGGATATTTGGATGGGATATCAGCATCCCTAAATAATGAATATGTCCACAATCTTGAATTTAATTCATGATTCTCTTTCAAAAATCAATCCAATCGGTATTTTTGATCTTTCATGAGTTGTATTGGACCAAACCATGCCCCTAACGAAATCTTCAAATAACACTTACTTTCTTTATACCTAGGTCTCCCTTTCAAGTTTTCAACTTAGATATCACCCTATGACTCAAACTGCCCTTTTTGGATTTTCAATTTAAATCCTCATTTTCTTTTCTTTTTCTTTTTCATTCTTTTCTTTTTCTTTTTTTTTTCATCATTTTTTTTTCATTTTTTTATCCTTTTTCTTTTTCTTTTCAAAGGAAACAACCGCCTGAGTGTTTAGCAAATCATCTTCATTCATCTTTTTCAAAATAATGCTTCACTTCGGAAAGACTTATCACTTCATAAGAACTCCACAAATAAATGTCTATTCTCTCTAATGGCCATGTGATTCAAAAGAAGTTTCTTCTCAACCAGTTCTTATTCTCTAAGTATCAAGAATGAAAGTTTCTCATCCTGTTTTCGTCTCAATATTCTTGGAGCAATTGAGCATCTCAAAGTGTTACAAGCCTTTTCTTTCTTCTTTAGAGCTATCTTCAAAACTTCATTGTCATTTTATGATATCACAAGCATGTCCTAATTCAATATATAAGTCTCTAATTCGAACATTCACATTTGATCAAAATGGATTTTTAAAGCTTGTAATGTAGGCCAAGGTTTTGGGGTTATGAAAGAATGGATAAAATAGACTCAAACATGTATTTAAGGGTTGCAAACCAAAGGATCATTTCTAACTCAAAACATTTCATATCTTTCTCTTCATTTTCAAGGTAATCAAACCATGGATCAAACATTTCACATATTTCTTCTCATTTTCAAGGTAACCAAACCATGGATCATTATCCTTTCAACTTCTCAAAAATATTTCACATCTTTCTTTTCATTTTCTCATCTTTTCTATCTTTTTTTTTTCTTCATTATTGCTTCTTTTTTTTTCTTTTTTTTTTTTTTTTGCTTTTCTCTTCTTTTTTTTCACAGACTTTTCTATCACAAAGTGAGTTCAAAATTTTGGAACTCAATCTTTTTTAGCATTTGCCCCAATGACACAAGGCATTCTTCTCATAGCATAGAAATATGATCCAATCATTCATTCTTCTCTAGAAAGATAATTTTTCATACTTGCTCCCCGGTGTGGAGGGTGATCCTTGGTTAAGGTTCATTCAAAAAGAATTTAATAGGCTCAAAATGGGTAGCAAATGGATGATTTCATTTATATGAAGGATAAAAGAAAGATGGTCATTTATCATCCCAAATGTGAACATTCTCATCAAAGAACATTTATTGAAAACAACAAGCTTGCAGAAATTCACCATAGGAATCCATATACTTGTGAAGAAAATCTACAATAGTTAATCATACTCAATTAATTTTCTTCCAATCATGCCAAAACTATATATCAACTTTACTCTTCCTTTTTACCACAGTAATCTCAAAAAAACAATGGCAAAGTATGGTCATATATGTTCAAGTTCACCAATATGGATATAACTTTCAAAATCGAATCCTAGATTATTGCCATTATTGTCATCACATTCATTATTTGGAAACTTGAAATGGGTGAATTTGAAAAGGTAGGCAAAATATATAAAAGCAAAGGAAGAAATAATAAATGAAAGAGGAAATGAAAATGCATCAATCTTGTCATTTTTTTTTAACAGCAGTGTAATATTTTATTGAAAGAGATAAAAAGACAAAATTGTATCTGCCCAAAATCCAAGTTACCTAAGAAATGGTCTATCCTTCAAGCAAAAAGCCTAAATCCTATTTAACCCACACATTTCAAAAGGGAAATATGTAAATACTTGAAAAACGACTACCCTTCAAACTCAAAATAGCTTGAAACCCTGATATAACCCTGTATTACACGATAAAACAAACTCAAAATCCTTTTTGTTACAAGACGGCATAATTCGAATAAACCAAATAAAAACCAATCACCGCCCAATAATCTACCACCCATGAATAGTCTTTCTTTGTCAAAGTCTGTATTAATCCAAACAGCATAGAGAGTCCCAAAATGCAACAAACTTGAATTCCGTATCTTGCCTAATTCGAAAACCTTTGCCAATTCATTGAAATGATAAAAAATAAATTAAGTCTAAACATAAAAGGATCCACCTACATTACTTTAAAAGACAAAAAGAGTTGAAGGATAATCAACAATTTCAATCTTTCATTCCGAGCCTTATCACCATTATGCCCCTACGTGCTTAGGCCACCACTGACATTTGATTCCCCCTTGCTTGTCAAAATTCAATAAGCCAGTATTGATCAAGCTTTGCGCCTTATGCTTAAAAGCTAGACAAGTTTCTATAAAATGACCAGCATTCCCAGAATGATATTCACATCGAGCATTGGCATCATACCACTCAGGGAAAAGAGGTTTCAAAGGTTCCAAGTGAATGGGTGCAACAAGTTGATTTCCGATGAGACGTGGGAATAAATCAGTGTAAGATATCAAAATTGGGTCAATACGGGTCTCAGTTATTTCGAGGTCTTTTTTGATTACTCATTGGGGGCTAGGTTGAGCTAAAGGTCTAGCTGCAGGGCCAAACATAGGAATAGGTGTTTGAGGGTAAAAGTTTGGTTGGAAGGTTGATGGTGCTGATGGATAAGGGTGGTACACCGGGTATGGATAGTATGGAGAGACACCTCATGCTTGTTGACTTCCATAAGTCACAGCTTGGACATCTCCTTCATTCTTTTTAGATGCCTCATTTTTCTTTCCATCAGATGTTTCCCCGGCTTCAAACTTTTCACTCTTTATAGCATTTTCTATTATCTCCTCGGAGATTACCATGTCTGCAAAATTCTTGGTGGCATTGCCAATCATCTTTTCATAGTATGGTGCTTTAAGGGTAATAACAAATAAGACTGCAGTTTCTTTTTCAGTGAGAGGTGGTTGGACTTCGGCAGCAATATCTCTCTATCTCTGAGCATACTCTTTGAAGCTTTTAGTAGCTTTCTTCTCCATGTTTTGCAATGACAATCGATCAGGGGCCATGTCAACAATATGCTTATACTGATTGATGAATGACTTGGCGAACTCCTTCCAAGTACGGACGCGGTTCTTATCAAGTTGAACATACCATCTGGCAGCAGAACCAGTAAGATTGTCTTAGAAGACATGGATGAGCAACTTATCATCTTTCGTGTGAGCAGCCATCTTCCGAAAGTACATGGTGATATGAGATATGGGGCACTTGGTCCCATCAAACTTCTCAAAATCAAGAGTCTTGAACTTTGGCGGTATGACTACATCAGGTACCAAACAAAGCCCTTCAACGTCCATAGAACCATAGATATCTAACCCCTCAACAGCCCGGAGTCTTTCTTCAATCAGGTTCATCTTACGAGACTCAATCTCTTCGACTACTTTCAGTTTTTCTTACTCTTTGGGATCATCTAAGTCTGGAACTTGGACAAGATCTGACAATTTTGCCCCAAACGCAGGAATGGCGTATCTTGGGAATTGGTGTTGAGTAGCTGATGATGTCACTGGCATCCCAATTTGAGCTTGGAATTGACTTAAACCAGGCGGATATGTAGGATCTTCATCATCTGGTGACTGATTATGTTCTTGAGTAGTGACTTCTTCTACCCTTCTCTGCTTGCTCAAATTCATCATCAAATCCATCATCTTGGCCTACTGTTCTTTCATTCATCCTGTGCATTTTCTATTTTGTTCATCATAGCAGCCTGTTCCTCTGCCACTGCTTTAACCCGTGAACGAGTGTTGTAGGAATGCCCCAAGATCTTTGATTGTTTGAGCTATCCTTGAACCCTTCGTTACCACAATTTTTAAAATTTAGGTCACATGTTTTCATGAAATGCATATGGATGCATGATAAATATGCAAGAAATACTTAAATGATGTGAATGCATGAAAATAAATGTAAGAACAAAGTTAATTCAAATGATAGTCACTAAAATATTCACAAAATTTAATACTAGCATTACGAAAAATGTAAATTTGAATGATGCAAATACATGAAGTTATTTCAAATGACATACGTAAAGATTTTACAAAGCTCAACACAAGAAAATTAAATACAAATGACATTGAAAAAACATGATATTCTCAAAAAATTAAAAAATGTGATATATATATATATATACAAAGACATTCCTTCATGTGTCTTATTTAGGGTCATTCTTTATACAAGGTTGGCATAGCTCTATTCTAAGGTTGGCCTCTCAAGTGTTGACTATATGCTGGGCTTCAGGATTGACCATCTAAAAGATTCCCAAATTGCTTCTTAACTTCATCCATGGAAGATGAGTAAGGCAACCCAATCCTCACCCATTACAGGCTCCAACCAGAAAGGTTTCAATTTGGGTGTTTCCCTAGCCCATATGGAGCTTATCACCCTATGAAAGCATAGGTACTTTACACACTGAGAGTGTTTCGCTAGCCTATACGGAGGTTATCACCCCACAAAAGCGTAGTTACTTTACCCCCATCTAAAAGGACGAGTTCGGGTATAGGGCTTATGTTTATGCCAGTGTGGTGTGTGCGAAGTAGCATAGTAAATCTTGACTAAAAAATACCTGCAAAATAATAAACTAAACAAAAGTAATAAAACAATAGTAATCCAATAAAACAATTACAAATAAAATAATTAAAACCAATTTCAAGACCAAAGATAACATGACACTAACCTATGGCTCGACTCTCTAAAGTCTCCAGTGGAGTCGTCAAACTGTCATAACGTGTCAAATACGAATTCAGCATGCTAGATGCAAATAATGGAGTCGCCACTAATCATCTTACTAGGTGTGATTAGTCACCTATAAGAATCTATCATCTTTAAAGTAATCCTAAACTTGACTAAGGCACCCTAAAAAAAATAGGTTTCGATCTACGTTTCAGAACTAGGTCCGGGAGTTCGGTTACGTGTGGGGAAGGATGAGCACCCCCACAACACCTATCCTAAAGATAGTACCATATTAATCACATATTATTCTAAACTGGTCTTATCTAAATGGTTTTAATCAATCCTAACTTTCTTTGTCAAATTTATCTAAGTTCATATTTATTACCTAATCATGCAAAATAATTAAAACAAGAAAAATAAATAGTCGCAAAATATTACATAAATAATCAAATAATAAAAAATAATATATCATAAAATAATAAATAAATTAAATTAACTTAGATCTGAAATATGAAATAAAAATAATGTTAGTAACATAAAATAAATAAATTAAAAAATAAAATAAAAATAAATAAAATCATATAAAAAATATCATCCAAACACAAATCAAATATACGATCATAAAAAATCATCATGTAATTATAACATAATCATCACATAATAATCATCCATAATCATCACATAACAATCATCTCATAATCATCATCTAATCATCAATAATAAATATATATATATAAATATCATGTTACATCCATCATAATCATCAACTAAATGAAAAAAAAATTGAAAAACATAGAAGAAGTAAAAAGTAGCAAATACTAAACGAAAGAGAAAATAAAAATTTACATGCACGCAGGTCGGGTGTGCGCATGCAGACTCGTGCGCTGGTCCTGCACCTCGACCTCTAAAGAAACCTTGAACTCAGATGAACCAACAGCTTAAATCTCAGATCTCGGTATCCTTGTCGTCATTTGCCGCCTTACGTTGCTGTATGCCGATATTAGAGAAAGCAGAAGTTGTCGAAAAAATCAAAGAACCCAGAAAACGATACCAAAAAATTCAAACTTCGCCAGAAAATATCGCCGAAAAAATCAAACTCGCCAAAAAAAACTCCAAAAAAAAAAAAGAAAACCTAAAAATACCCTTTTCTAATTTCCCAAACAAAAATCTTAAAAAATTAAACTCCAAATCTAAAAAAACACAAAAATTCTAATCAAACTCATCGAAAAAATGTCCCCAGAAATTTTTGAAAAAATACAAAAAAATACCTAAAACTACCCTCTTTTTTCCCCTCTCAATTGTGTTCTGAAGTTCTGAATTGTCTGTTGAATGCTGGGGTTTGGGTCTTTTTTTATAGGGGAAAATCACCTAGAGTCCTAGTATGATTTAGGTTGGAGTTCTCATCCTAATCAAAATATTGTTTTAACCTAAATAAAACTCTTTTAATATTATCTCAAAAAAATATGAAAATTCAATCTTAATCCTAGAAAGTTTGGGTTTAAACAAATTTCAATTCTTTTTTTCTTTTTTCTTTTTTCTTTTTCGGTTTTTTTCCATTTTTTTATTAATTTTGAAAATACAAGTAAAATAAAAACTAAAATTAAAATTAAAACTAAAACTAAAATTAAAAGAAAAAGAAAAAGAAAAATAACTCAGATAAAAACGGGTGTCTACATGCAAGAAATAGAAATAATCGAACAGAAATTAATTGATTTGGTTCGATCAGTTTATCATTTTGGATTCTGTTTTGGGTTTATGAAATTGGATAATATGGTTATGGGTTGGGTAAAATATTTGGATTGAGTGTGATCAATATAAATAAAAATATATAATTTATTTATTTTTTAATTAGATGTCGGTTTGTTTGATCCGTTCGATTTGTAAATAAAAAATTGCAATACGACTAAATAAACCTATTTAAATCGATTTTCCTATTCAAAATTTATCGAAATCGACTAAACCGAACCGAATCAACCGATTAGGATTTATTTCGATTGGTTTAGCCGGTTCATCCGACTAGGACTCACCCCTAATCTTTTGGGACTGGATGTAGGTCCTAAACGATTGGACCTGATTGTAATTAAGTATAAAATTAAAGGGAAAACAAAAATATTGTAATTATATGAGATGACAAATTATAAACTATATATATTCAATTTTATTTTTTTATTATAAAATAAATGATTTAAGAGTGTATGTGCATTATCTATCTATCTAATATATTTATTTTTGAGTCCTAAGAGGTATTTACAAAATTTGTTACTAAGGGTAGAAAGATCTTTTGATTGAAAAAGTTTGAAAAAAGAGAGCAAAAATCAATCGAGAGAGAGAAGGAGAAGGGGAGATAAGAGAGGAGAGAGAAGAGAGAAGAAGAGAGAAGCGGCTGAAGGGAGTCGGGCTGTGACGGATGAAGAGATAGGAGAAAAAGGGAGAAAATGGAGGAGAGAGAAAGAAAATGAGAGAGAAAAGGAAAGGGAGGAGAACATAGAAGGTCATCGATGATAGAGGAGGAGAATGAGCGAAGCGGCCGGCTGCCTCGATCGGCCGTGACATGGCAGGCAGTCGACCGACTAGAGAAGGAGGAGAGGGGGAGGAGAAGAAGAAAAAAAGGGAAAAAGAAAAGGAAAATATATATTTTTAATTTTTTTAATTTTGAGTCCTAAAAGACTCAAGAGATTTTTTTAATTCTCAGGGTTATTTTGGTTTATTACCTAAAGGACATAAAAGGTATTTACAAAATTTGTTACTAAGGGTAGAAAAGTCTTTTGATTGAAAAGTTTGAAAAAAAGAAGAAGCAAAAATCAGTCGAGAGAGAGAAGGAGAAGAGGGGAGAGGAGAGGAAATGAGAGAGAAGAAAAGAGGGGAGCCGGGCGGTGATGGAGGAAAGAGGAGAAAATGGAGGAGAGAGAAGGTCGTCGACGAAGGAGGAAGAGAATGAGCGACGCGATCGGCTGCCTCGATCGACCGGCAACATGGTAGGTAGCCGACTGGCTAGAGAAAGAGGAAGAGGAGGAGAAGAAGAAAAAAAGAAATATAAAATTATTTTTCTGATTATTGTTTTAATTTTTATAATTTATTATTTTAATAAAAATTAATAAATATATATTGTGTTAATTTTTTAAATAACTTTGTTATTTTTGTGTATTAAAAAAATTATAAATATTTGTCATTATTTTTTAAGGAAAAATCACTGTTTAAAAATAATTATAAAAATTGATTTATCACTTTGTATTTTAAAAATTAAACAAAAATGTTTATATAACTTATTAATTATGCAAAATATGAAATGAATTGAGACACGACACGAACACAACATAAGAAAAATAATTAAAACACAAAACAAAAAATAACATAAAAATTACACGAATACATGAACGTGTCAAAATATACATAAAATGAATTATTAACGTGTTATAATACTTTAAACCCACAAAAAAATAACATAAATACAAACACACAAATTTTTATCATCTTTTTTTTTCTTTTCTCTCTTTCTGTTATTTTCTTCCCTTCCCCCCCAAAAAAAGCCACATGTCGCAACGTGGAGGATTTGTGTTGTCGAGATTATATTATGTTATAGATTATAATTTAATGATAGAAAAAGTCAAGTGTAATTATTAATTTATATATATACTATAATTCTTCTCTCGCTTCGTTGGGGGATTTTTTTTAATATTTATAAATTTTTAATTAAATTAATAATCACAAATAAATCTAAGTTTAATCATATTAAATAATTATAATTTATTTAAATAATTTTTTATGTTTTAATATCTTAAGTAAATAAATTTTGAGTTAAAATCAAATTACTATGACAAACTATGCAAAATATGAGATAAATTGAGACACAATACAAACATAATATAGAAAAAATAATTAAAATACAATACGAAAAATAACATGAACACGACATGAATATATGTACGAGTCAAAATATACATAAAATGAATTATTAACATGTAAAAATTTATATAAATTATAATACTTTGAACACACACAAAAACACGAACTCTAACACTTCACGAATACACAAATTTTTCTCTAAATTGAATCACTATAGCAAATTATGCAAAATATGTTATGAATTGAGACACGACAGAAACACAATTTTTTTTCTAAATTGAATTACAATAACAAACTATGCAAAATATAAGATGAATTGAGACATGACACGAACACAATATAGAAAAAATAATTAAAACACAACACAAAAAATAACATGAACACGTCACGAATACACGAACATGTAAAAATATACATAAAATGAATTATTAACATGTAAAATTTATCTAAATTTATAATATTTTAAACATATAAAAAAAACACAAACACAAATTCATGAAAAAAAATTCATCTTTTTTTTCTTTCACTTTCTTTTCTTTTCCTTTCTTCCTCTTTATTTTCTTTTTCTTTTCTTTCTTTCTTTCTTTCTCCCTTTTTTTTTTTTCTTCCTTTCCTTCCTACTCAAAAAAAAAAAATTTGCCATGTGTCAACTCTAGGGTAGTTTATTTAGTTAATTTTATATGTATGTTAGATATCAATATGTTTAGTTTCTTTTGAAATTAACTACAATTACATAAATGTATTTACCATCATTAGAGAAATTAGATTTTAACTATATTACCATGAATAATTTTCATTTTTAATAGTATTACAAATATATTGTTTTTTTTAAATAAAATACATTTAATTTTTAAATACTATTATATATATATATATATATATCAATAATTATAATTCATTTGCTTACCTTATGCATATCATGATTTAAACTGGTAAATATATAAAAATCAAAGTTTTTAACAAAATAATTAAAAATTTAATGTGGATGGTCTATTATTCTGACACGTATACAGTTTTAAATAAATGTAACATGTCCAACATTTTATTATTTTGATTTGAATTGGTTTAAATTTAGCATGTTATTTCAAATAAGAAATTATATTTTTCTTTTTGTATTTTTAGTTTTTTACATTTCACATGGATATATAGTCTAACTTCATCAAACATCTATAACCATTAATTTAATCCTTATTGTCAACTTGAATTTAGCTTTTACATTTGAATTTGTATTAATTATAGATTTTAATTAGTTATTTTTCAAATGAATTTATCAAATTGAGTTTGCATGAAGTAATAACAAAAAGTGAATTTAATATGTAAGTAATTGAAAATATATCTTTTCTTTTTACCCAACTTATATAATGATGAACTCAGGGTTTAACGCAGTTGGTTCATATAGTCATTTTTAAAAGGTGGTATTCAATAAGTATGAATTTCGAATCTTAGAATCTACAACTCTTTCTCCTATTCTTAAACTACGACTTTCTTTATAAAAAAAAAAAAAAAACTTATAGTAATGATTATACAACTATTCAAAATTTCTTCGTTCAAGCATTAATTAACACATGTCTTTAATATTATTTGCCATCACAATATTTTATCAACTTTTTTTATCATTAGACTTCTTTCCATCATTAAAATATATATATTTAATAGTTTTTATATGTAAGGAAAATATCTTAAAGGTGAACAAGCTTTTTGTTTTTGACATTAGATTTCAAATCATATCTTAAGAATACTCATTATATTATTGATTTTATTGCCTTATTTTAAACTTGTTTGACATAACATTAATTGACTATTACTCCTAATTAATTTTGAGTATCAACCTTCTATGTTCAAGATTTACATTTTACTTTTAATAATTACTTTCAACTGCTGCAAACTTAGTAGTAAAGTTTAATTTTTTTTTTTATGGCCAAACTTAGTTGTTGTATAGTTTTTTTATTAAAATAGTAAATGAGCTCCTGAATTTTTTCATTTTTTAGGTAAGATTTTATATTTTTATTTTATCAAAATAAGTTCTTAATTTTAGTTTGTATCAAAATAAACTCTTAATAAAAATGTTGATTTTGTATAGTCAACGTCAGCTAAATTTTTTTATCTACGTGAAATTTGATGTGGCCTAATGATGTAGCTGAAAATTGAAATATTTTAAAAAAAGTATTTTTAAGAAATATTTTTTAATTTTCAAATTTTTTTCACATCATAAATTTTTTTCAATTTTTAATTTTTATACGCATCATTAGCCCCTGTTAACTTCTATATGAACAAAAATATCCAGCTGGCGTTGATTGTATCAAAAGTTAACCTTTTGTTTAGAATAAGGTTTTATTTGGATACAAATTAAAAATTAAAGGTTTATTTAGGTATAATAGCGTCATAATAGTTTCCTTAAAAAGTGGTAAACTTTAGAGACTTTTTGTTATTTTAATCTATAATTTTCTCTCATTCTTTTTGTTTTAATAAGTAGTAGTGGTATGATTTAAATAGTAGTTTATGACACAAAATATTGGTAAAAGAAAAAGTTTTAAGTGGAGGTCACAAACGCACCAAATGAATTTGGTACGAAACATTTAACGTTTCAAGTTGTTTCGAATTCAAATAATTATTTTGAGTTTAAATTATTTGAATTCAAATCATTTTAATCTTCGAGTTGTTTTGAATTAGGATTATTTTTTAATCAAGTTCTATTTCAATCCAATCCAATATCTTTTCGTTTTTGGTTTTTTCTATTGTCAAAAATTGCGTCGTTTTGAACAAACTGTAAATGTCTAACCTAAAATCTTAAGTATAAAAACTTTTTTTCCCTCATTTCTCTTCTTCCTCTTCTCTTTTTAACAACCACCCATCTCATTCTCTCCAATAATCTAGCCACCAGCAACCATCATCATCACTGTCGTCCGCTGTACGCCAATGTCAATTTTACACAAAAACTTCCTCTCTTCTTCCTCTCTGCCTTCTCTTTCCAACAATATGTTTACTTTTTCTCACAAAATCCTATATTTTTTCTTTTTTTCATTTTTGTCCTAAAATCCTATGTCTACCTAATCCATTGTTGACCTCGACCACAAAGCTCAATTTTTTTTTTCTTTCTCTCCTCATTGTCTTCCGTTTTCATCAATTACTTTTGTCAAATCCCACCAAAACTTTGAGACTCGAAACCTCCGTTCCATTATCTTTCCTCCTTTTATTTCTTCATTCCTTGGCTTGGTTGATTTTCAATTTTTTTGTGTTTTTTCCTTGTGATTTTTCTTGATTTTTCCTTGTGGGTTTTAGGCTGTTCCAAAATTTTGGTGAATTTTCGGTTGTCCTTTTGTTGTTGTTGTTGTTTTTAATGTTGATTAAGTTTAAAGTTGTTCACTAATTTTTCTGTTCTATTTATGTTTTTATTTTGTTTGAGTTTTTGTAAAATCCTGTTTGGTCTTTAAAATTACTTGTTTTAGTATTTTTTGTTTTTTTCGTCACCACCAACGACGACTCCAGCAGTGTGTTCATCGGCATTGACAACAACTTTTTGGGCATCTTAAACTTCTCACAAAAACCCAAACTAGGGTTCGCTTAATCGATGCTTATAGACATCGGTTAAGAATTATTTATTATTTTAAAAAAGTTATTTGCATTGAATACATTATTTTTATTGAAATTAATAAAAAGTTATGCATTAATTAAACTTTTATTTCTATATATATCACCTTAACCAGTGTCACTAGATACTGATTAACATTTTTTAACTAAAAAATCCAGTCTAACTCTCATCCCAAAAATGACCCGAACCAATCCACAATCCAGCTAAAATTGATAAATGACAGAAGGCACATTGTATGTTAAAACAAATATACTTTAGAATAAAAATAATATTTAAAAATAAGATAAAATATGTTTTCTAAATAATAATTTCTATTTTGATGGGTTAAAAAAGGGTAATGTCTATATTTTTATGTAAACTAATTATATTATAATTGATTTTATATTTTAATTAATTATGATTTTACTATTTTTATTATATAATAACTTTCACTACTTTATAGCATTTAAATCTAAAATAAAAATAAAGAATAGGTACAAAAGTTATTACCAACTAACGAAAACTCAACTTCATATATATATATATATATATATATTATTAATAATGTTCGTGATTAAGTTTGATATCAATAAGAAATCCACTCTTTGACACCTGATATTCTGTAACGAGTGGATACTTCCGCAAGAGCATAATCGATTTTCTGGTTAAATACATTTTAAGATAATTTTTTCATACTTTCCGCATTCAGTTCTAGCTATTTCTGTGCCTTTTAATCGACTTGAACAACATATACGGATCCCCTCAACCCCTTTTTCCATTACTAATGAAATATCTTTCACTATTTTACTAAAAATTGAACAAAATGATCTTGTTTTCTTTCTCAGTTGCAAAGAGATGTCTTGAGCAATTGGAGAAGCACTTTGGTAAACAAATTTTATTTTGAGCGACTCAATTAAGGTATTAGTGTTTGTCGAATTAAATGACACTAACTCAATCAGGGAGTGTACATAAAAAATAAATTATAAAATAAATAATATATATTCATCATATTATATTAGTAATTTAACTTTTCAAAATAAATTATATCCATTTTTAATCCCTTTTTTATACTTTTTATCTTTTCTAAAAAAAGGTACGTATAGTTAGTTTTGTTTTTTTCATTTCTCGTCAAATTTTTTTTTCTATTTTCTAACCCCCTCAATTTCTTTTTTATTAAATATAATTGAATTTTTAAAAAATTATATTATATAGTTAATTATTTATTTATTAATTTCATCACGTAATGGATATGCATTGAAGTAGTATTTTTATAAACTTTTGATTGAGTTGATATAGCGAGTCAAGTTGACATCAACTCAATTGTGAATTGACATAAAAAAATTATAATAAAATTAAAACTAGGGTATTTATGACTTTTAATTTATTTTATAAAAAACATTTTAAAAAAAGGTACCCACCTCTTAAAAAAATATCTATTTTTACTTATGTAATTTCTTATTATCTTAAAAACACAATATTTTAAAACACCCGATGAATGGTCAAATTCTAGTTGAATTCTATTCTATACTATTATTAAAATGCCTAAGTAGATTTGATGTCAAGAGTCGACTAACATTAAGTCAATAAATAAAATAATAACAAAAATATAAAATGAGAGGTATTTGTATATTTTTATTTATAAAATATATATTTTTGTTTCACATGTATTAAATTAATGAAAATTTTAAATTTCACAATCGAAATTAACATTATAATATAAACTCATTAGGTATGTTAAAATTTTAAAAGAACTAATAAAAAATTAAAAATTTACAAGACAACGCGTAAAAACAAACTCTAAAAAAATACTACCAAAATCAAGTATACATAATGATATATAGGAGTGTAATCAAGCCGAGCCAAGCTCAAACTGTAAAAAAGCTCGAGCCTGACTTGAAATTCGAGGTTCGAAACTCGGCTCGAGTACGATCGAATTTCACTTTTAAAGCTCGTGCTCGATTCGAGATATAAATAGAATTGTTAGAGCACGCTCGATTAGGCTCGTTTACCTAGTAAAAAATGAGTTCGATTCTCATTCTCGACTTTAAACTCGATTATGTGGACTCGAGCTCAAGTTTGAGTTCAAATTGAAATTTTTCAATACTAATTAAAAATAACAATATATTAAAAATAAAAAGCTCAATTTGGCTCGCAAGCTACTCGAGTCAAGCATTAAAATACTCGAATTCAACTCGCTCGATAGCTCGAGTTGCTCGAGCTCGATTCGATAATGATCGAACCAAATTCAAAATTTTTTGAGCCAAACTCGAGTTATTTACGAACACAAATATCTTGTTTACATCTAATGATAAAGTATCAAGAATTGAATTTTTAATTGGAAAATACAGTGAGTCATTCTGACTCGACTTCGTAGCGCGTCAAGGACGGTAAATGTAATGAAACCAAAAATTAGTATAATATTCGAAAAGGTTTTGAAAAAAAAGCAGTAGCAACTGAACGGTGCCGTTTGCAACTCGCCGCCCTGAGTATTCAGATACCGACAGAATAAAAAAAAAAAAAAAGAAAGAAAAGAAAACATATAAAATAGGAAAAGAAAAGAAAAGAAAACACATTGAGGTATTGAAATTCTAACCTCATCCCCAATTAGACCAAAACTAAATCACCTCTCTCTCTCTTCCAACGACCAAACCCTAACCAATACCTCTTGATTTCTCTCTAACTCGTTTCCCGATGCTTTAATTCGAGGTTTCTCTTCAGATCTGATCCACATCTGGTGAGTTCCTTGTTTTCTTTTCTTTTTCTTTTTCTTTTTCTTTTAATTTTCTTTTGATTTTCTTTTTTTTTTTTCGATTTGATTTATTTTTTTCTGGTGACTTTGGGGGATTGATTGATGTATTTACTGTAATCATCTTCTTGTTGTTATCTTCGGGTCCGATGCTGTTTTTTTTTTTTTGGGGTTATGAAATCAAAACTTTTATGTGTAATTAATGTATTATTATTATTTAGAAATAATTGAAAGAGAAAAAAGGAAAGAAAACCAGAAAGTGTAAATGCAACACAATATAAAGAACTGTTTCTTTTCTTTGCTTTCTCTTCTTTGATTTTCTTAATAAAAATTTTAGTGAGAAAAGGTATATATACGTCCGAAATTGATTTGAGATAATAAGAGAGGGGGTTGATTTTCTTTCGCATTCTCTTCCTTTTTGATTTTTTTTATTTAAAAATTCTGGAAATATTATTATTGATTTATATGTTTAGGGCTGTTAATTATTTGCAAGAAAAGAAACAATGCCTGGGTTTGATTTTTTTAGTATATGAGTCTGAGGCAAATATTAGGTTTAGGATGTTAAGGTGGATTGATTGCCAGTTGGAAGAAGCTCTGGCATTATCTTTTCCTGAGAATTTGCAATAATTTTCAATTGTTGTTTAATTGATCACGAGAGGATAAGCAATACATGGCTTGGGAAGGATTTTAAAATTGTGGATGTTTTGGACTGAATGAAGCTTCCGTTAGAGGGCTGAATATGCGTGGAAGGCTACATTCAAGGGAGGAAGTCATTTTGGATTAGAGATTTTAATTGTGCTTTTTAGAGCATTTTTATGTTTTGTGAGAGTTCACTCCAGAGTCTTTGATGATTTTGGCTATCTTGGTCATAGGTTTTCAGTTAGTTGAATGGTTTAATAAATATTTTTTCATTTGAGATGGGCACTGTGATTGTTTTCTTATTTATATCTTGAGTGTTAGAAATTTGAACTATGATCATCTGGTATCTGGCTATAAGGATTCTTCTATTTAATCGGAGTTTGTTACAGTTTGATTAACATAGAAAGTGATTCACTTTTTGGACGATCAGATTCTTTCCCTCCAATTCTTTAATACGACTTAGTTGTAATCGTTTGATTTTGCTTTAGTAAATGATACGTGGCCTTGTTTTTGTTGCTGATGATGTGTGCATTCTGTAGGTTTAATTCATTTTGACGAAGTATTTTAGATGGATGATGATAGTGCAGATGGATAAAATGTCTGCTCCTTCATCCAGGGAGCGTGCACAGCGACTTTATGAAAAGGTATGTTTTTTCTTCTTTAGAAAATGAGGTTCCATTTGAGTTTCTGATCATGGAAGTTAATCTGTGGTACTCTCTGCAGAATATAGAGTTGGAAAGTAATCGTAGGAGATCAGCTCAGGCACGAGTACCTTCAGATCCCAATGCCTGGCAGCAGATGCGTGAGAACTATGAGGCAATAATTCTTGAGGACCATGCGTTTTCTGAGCAGAACAATATTGAATATGCTTTGTGGCAGTTACATTACAAGCGAATTGAGGAACTAAGGGCACATTATAGTGCTGCTCTAGCTTCTGCAGGATCGAACGCATCTCAGGGTGTGAAAGTTCCTCCACGACCTGACCGGCTTACAAAAATAAGGCTGCAGTTTAAGACTTTCCTTTCAGAGGCAACAGGATTTTATCACGATCTGATTTTGAAAATCAGAGCAAAGTATGGACTTCCATTTGGGTACTTTTCTGATGATTCAGAAAGCCAAATCGTCATGGACAAAGATGGGAAGAAATCTGCTGACATAAAAAAGGGTTTGGTGTCTTGTCACCGTTGTTTGATATACTTGGGAGACCTAGTACGGTACAAAGGATTATATGGAGATGGAGACTCTAAATCACGCGAGTATGCTGCCGCTTCAAGTTACTACTTGCAAGCTGCATCAATTTGGCCATCAAGTGGGAATCCACATCATCAGGTTTTTCTTTATTTTCCTTTTCCCTTTTAATAGAGTATCCTTAACTTTTATGCCCCTATAATCTTTTTGCACTTGCCTTGAATTTCTCCTGTTCAACAATATTCTGATTTTTTAAATGGTCAATCATCTCCTTATTTCAGCTAGCTATATTGGCTTCATATTCAGGGGATGAGCTGGTGGCTGTTTATCGATATTTCCGGAGTTTAGCAGTTGATAACCCCTTTTCAACTGCAAGGGATAACTTGATTGTGGCATTTGAGAAGGTATAAGTGCAATTTTTAGCTTTTATTTTGGCTGTTGGGTTTTTTTATTTACTTATTTCAGCTATCAGTGTCTTCACCACATGGGTGATGGGTTGATGTGTGCTTTTGTAGCTGACTAGGACATTAAGTTGCTTTTCTTGGCTGAACATTTTGATGTGTGCTTTATCTTCATAAGCAGTACTTATAGTTTTTTGAAAAATGGATAATTGCAAACTTTAACCTTGTCTTGGGTGATTTTCTGCAAAGGTGCTGATTCTTACTATAACAGATGGCTACTACTTTCTTGTCTAATGGGAAGAAATTATTGATCCATCCTTTCTAGGTTTAGTAGTTAATTACTTTGCTTATGAAGATTAGAATTGGGGTATTGTGGATTGCACATACAAAATGTTGTCTATTTATTTTAATAGAGGAAGTTGTGTTATTTCTTGTCTTACATATGTACACATAGATATGCATAGATTAGCAGAAGCTACAATATGGCATAATGTCAAACAGTTACCCTATTTTTTCCATTATGGAGTTTTGGGAGGATTTTTAACTGTGTTTCAAAGACATTTTACCTTTTTTCTTTGAGCATGCAGCCAGTTCCTGACATGGCAATCCAACTTTGAGAATTCACTACTTTTAATGGTTAAGAATGTGTAATTATTGTATATTAAATGTTACCGACTTGAAAACTGAGTTTGAGTGGGTTTATTATTTATATGCTAGTATTGGGATATATATACGATTATGGAAATTGTATTAAATGTATGTACTTTTGTTTGCAGAATCGTCATAATTACTCGCAGCTTCTTGGGGATGTTAAAACTCCCTTCAAGGAGCCTGCTGTGCGGTTATCGGGAAAGGGTAGAGGGAAAGTGGAAGCAAAACTTGCATCTAAAGATGCCAACATGGAACCAAGCACTGCTAAGGAGAAAGTATCTGGTGTCCAGGATACTTTTAAGTCCTTTTGCATTCGATTTGTGCGTCTAAATGGCATTCTTTTTACACGCACAAGGTATACTTTCTCAGAAACTCATTCACTTTTGTTATTGACCAAGTTTTTTATTGGGGTTGTGTCCTTATCAAAGCTTACTTTGTGCAGCCTGGAGACTTTTGCAGATGTTCTTACTCTGGTTAGCCGTGATTTATGTGAACTTCTCTCTTCTGGGCTGGAAGAGGAACTGAATTTTGGCAGAGGTACTGCTGAGAATGCACTTCTCCTTGTTAGGCTGGTTTCCATTCTCGTATTTACAGTTCACAATCTGAAGAGGGAGAGTGAAGGTCAAACATATGCTGAAATTGTACAGCGTGCTGCCTTACTTCAGAATGCATTCACTGCTGCTTTTGAGTTGATGGGACATGTAGTAGAGAGATGTTTACAGCTCCGGGATGTTTCTTCAAGCTACACCTTACCTGCTATTCTGGTTTTTGTAGAATGGTTGGCTTGCTGCCCTGATGTTGCTGCTGCTGGCCTTGATGTGGATGAGAAGCAGTCAATTACTAGATCACTTTTCTGGAAACATTGCATATCATTTATGAATAAGATTTTGTCAATTAGGCCAATGTGCATTGATGATGAGGAAGATGAGACCTGCTTTTTCAATATGAGCAGGTATGATGAAGGAGAAACTGAAAACCGTCTTGCATTATGGGAGGACTTTGAGTTGCGAGGGTTCTTGCCTCTTGTTGCAGCACACACCATTTTGGACTTCTCAAGGAAACGTTCCTTTGTAAGTGATTGCGATAAGGAAAGGAAAGCCCGTGTCAAGAGAATTTTAGCAGCTGGGAAGGCTCTAGCTAATGTCATTAGGGTTGATCAGAAAACTGTTTGTTTTGACTCGAAAGCCAAGAAATTTCTTATTGGTGTTGAGCTATTTGGAGATGTCACATTCAGCTCTTCTACCCCACTGGCAACAAATAGTGTGGGGCATGAAACCCCCTCTGAGAAGACAATTAATTTTGGAAATGTTCAGCCAATCCCACAACCTAGAATGGTTGGGGAAGAGGATGATGATGATGAAGTGATTGTTTTCCAGCCGGCTGTGAGTGAGAAGAGAACTGAGGTCATTGGTCCGAATCGACCCCCCTCTGAGACTTTAAAGCTTGATCAAAGTAGTTCTGCAGGTGATCTCAAATTTTATGGCAGTACCATGTCTGCTCCTTATGATAATCTTCGCCAGCATAATACATTTGATGCTAGTCCTCCGCTGCCTGTATCCGTTGGTAGCATTCTCCCTCAGCATCTGCAGCCTGTTCAGATGCATTCATCTAGGTGGTCAGTGGAAGAAGCTACTTCTCTGGTTAATAACTTGAAAGGTTTGACAATGTTGGAGAATGGTCATTTAACAAAACGTGAAATGCAAGATAATTTAGGCCTTTCTCATCCTGCTGCTCATTCAGTCGCTATCCAACAACCCATCAATGTTGGTGCTGGTGGTATGTACTACAGTCAGACAAAAGTGCCAGAGACTGTGATGCCATTCAGAATTGATGCTATTGTGTCATCTGGAGTTACCGGTGATGCCTTGGCTGCTAGAACTACCTCAGCTTCACTAGTTGGGATGCCGAATCCAGTTAGCCGCCCAGTTAGGCATCTTGGTCCCCCACCAGGTTTTAGTCCTGTTCCTCCAAAGCCACTGAGTGAATCTGCTTCTGCTTCAGATTTGGAGAACCCTCTGATGGATGATTATAGTTGGTTGGATGGATATCAGTTGACATCATCATTGAAAGGCTCTGGGCTTGATAGTTCCCTCAATTATGCATCTCATGCAGATCCCCAATATGTCAATAACAGCAGCAATGGCTTGAATGGAACAGTAAGCTTTCCTTTCCCTGGAAAGCAGGTTCCAGCAGTGCAGTTTCAAATGGAAAAGCAGAAAGGCTGGCAGAATTACAATACTCTTGAGCATCTGAAAATTCAACATGAACAGAAGTTGCAGCAAGAGCAACTCATGAATGGGAACCAGCTGTTTACCTCACTGCCTGAGCAGTATCAAGGACAATCAGCCTGGACAGGTCGTTATTTTGTGTGAGATCAATATGCAAGTGTAGCTGGTAAGTGTTAACTTCACTTTTTTACTCATTTCTGCCTCTTGGTTTTGGAGTTTGATTATAATTGTTGCCAAGGTTCTTTTCACATAACCTGTTCATCTAGATTTGTTTTTGTTCTTGAGGTACTTGAGAATGATTACTGTGAATGTACCGCATCCATTTGCTGCCAAATTCAACTCCAACTTTGAAGCATTGTCAGTGTTGAGTTTTTTGGAGTATGGGTGGCATTGGCTTCCAGCGGGCACTTGCTGCTAAACAAGTGAGTATGCACTCAATTATTTTCCTTAGATAATTTCACAATTACTCTCTTTTATGTGCTTGTTTGTATGCACTTGGTGATTTTTTCTTAGATCATTTTTCAATTACTCTTTCTCTCTCTCTCTCTCTATTTTGTGCTTATGCACTTGGTGATTTTATCCTAGATAGTTTCCTAATAAGTAACTCTAATTCTTATAAGCCATTCTGTATTCCGTACCCAAAAAATGGCTTTCTGTATGGAAGGTCTGATTATGTTGGTTTGAATTTGGTTCACTTATTGATGCCTGTTCTCTCCAGTGAAAAGCAGGCATCACATGCCTGCAGAAATAGTAATGTGGGGGGGGGGGTGTTCTGGGTTGCAGGTGTTTTCTAGATGTTTTGTCATAAATGCATGGTTTCCTGTTTATCTCAACAGAAGTGGCTCTTACTTTAATTTTGCAGATTTAGCCAGATTTGTGGAGGAAGATTGAGGAAACCAATCTTGAAGACGCGAAACTTGTAAGGAGTAAGTGCCTTAACTGGTTACTTGGGATGGAGATAGAACGCGTAAATAAGATCATCTGTTGGTTTTGGGGGGCTATATCTTGAGGAGTTGGTCGAATAAACTTGGTTTTCTATCCTTCCTATTAACTTTCCAATTGTCTTGCCTAGATTGCTGTTAAAAGTCAGCAGCCGGGCAGTTGATAATATATGATTGTGCTCAACCAGTTCTCTGCAGATAAGCTTCAGAGCTCTAGTCGTGACTCGAGAGGTCTACTAGGTATGATCTTACATATCAGTCGATGGTGGTGCTTTTGAGTAGCAGAATGTGTAATCTGTACGTTTGATATCTGGGTCAAAGACTTCTTTATTGTTATTATGCTTTTTTTTTATTATATTTTATTACTGGCTAGGATGAGTGATGTGGAACAAAAGAAACTAGTGTCGTTTGTTGAAGTTGGGGTTCTCTCAAACTTTCTTTTTTTTTTTTTTTTTTATAATAAAATAAATTTATGGAGAATTTTCTTTGCCGGTCATTGCAGATGCAGATTTTGTTTTCTTTTGCTTGTGGTTTGGTTGCCGTGTAAGGTGGGAATACGATAGACAAATAGTCAATGAATCATTTTATTTGATAGTAGTAGTGCCATTTTTCAGTTCCTGTTTTTAATTGATCAGCCACTTTTTGAAGAAATGGCTTAGGATCAGTTTAGGGATGGTAAAATCTGATCGATGGATATGTTTCAAATGGAGAAGATTTTTTTTTTTAAAAAGCAGAAGTGTGCAGGCGGGTGATTTTAATAAATATTTGCTCTGTTCAACTTTGTCCTGCTCTGTCTTTAGAAATTTCTATTTTACTCTTCAAAATATGTTATATATATATTTTATATATTTTTAAGTATATATATTAGATATATATAATATTTTTAGTAGATATATGTATATTATATATATGAAAGAATTTTATATATTAAAATAATGTTTATGAATATTAAGTTAGAAATAATTAATAAAAATTGAGGTGTAACTAGAGGTGGCAATTGGGCGGGTTCGGGCGGGTTCGGGTCGGGTTCATTCGGGTTCGGGTTTATTCGGGTTCGGGTTCATTCGGGTTCGGGCTCATTCGGGTTCGGGTCCATCCGGGTTCGGGCTCATTCGGGTTCGGGTCCATTCGGGTTCGGGCTCATTCGGGTTCGGGCTCATTCGGATTCGGGCCCATTCGGGTTCGGGCTCATTCGGGTTCGGGCCCATTAGGGTTCGGGTTCGGGTTCGGTCTGGGTTCGGGTATGTTTTACATCATTTTATTTTATATTAGATGTAATCATTTTTACGTAATTTAAATATTTATATCTAAAAACAAATTATTAATTTATTATTATTTTTATTTTTATACTTTTGCTATTATATAATATTTTTAATTATATTTATTTTTTAAAATTAATATTTGTTAGCACCAAAAGAATAAGAAATTAATTTGTTATATAAAATCAAATTTTGAAATAATTTATTATAAAAAATATGATATATTATAAATTAATCATATTGATATTTAAAATAATTGATATTTATGGATGTAAAGATTTTCAATATTCATATAAAGATTTTCAATATTCATATAAGAGTAGGACGAAAATTAGTAACATAATATTCGTTTTCGTCTCGTTCCATTATTATCTTTAAATCAATTGAGTTGGCATGCTCTATCATATGGCTTGACGATCCAAAATGATGTCTTCGACGTGGTTATCTATGCGTCTATTGACATTAATAAAATGATGTCTTGGACGTGGTTATCTATGCGTCTATTGACATTAATAAAATGATGTCTTGGACGTGGTTATCTATGCGTCTATTGACATTAATAATGTGTTTGGTAAATTAAAGGGAAATAAAATTATTTTAGAATTTATTTACCTGTAAAATAATAATATAAATAAATAAAATCTAATTGAAGAACCGATTGTGACCAACTAATCGGGATCGGTTGATGGGGCTGGTCTTCTCCCAATCAACAAATGAGCAGGTTTTGATAACAATGTGGAACTGGGTTTCGGCTTATAGGATTTTGCGAGGGATGACTTCAATCCGACCAATAGATTTTGCATTGATCCCTTTCGAATGAATTTTTTTTTTTTTTAAGTGGGTGCAGGATGGATCGAGGTGATTTTGGTTAGGGATGACAAAATTCAATCTGACCAATGAATTTTGTATCGATCCGTTTTGAATGAAGAGGTTTTTTTTTTTGAAAAGCGGGGGAAGGTGATTTTGGTAAATGCTTGTTCCGCTCCGTCTATCTCGACTTTTGAAATTACTATCTTACCTTTTAAAATATTTTAATATTTTTTCTTATTTTTTTTAATATATATTAGATATATATACTAAAATCATATAGATATTACTATTACATATATATATACTAAAATTATGTTTATGAATAAATTACAATATAATTTTTTTATAATATTAAGTTAAAAATAATTAATAAAAAATTGGATGTAGCATAGTGGAGTACCATGGAGTGATAATGTAACCAACATCCATGGATGTTTCTAACATCCATGCGAGAGTGGGGCGGAGGTGAATAAGGCAATCCCCGCCCCCGTCCCGCTCCATTATCATCCTTAGTTTTGGTAAATGTTTGCTCCACTCCGTCTTGTCTCTTGAAATTACTATCTTACCCTTTAAAATATTTTATATTTTCTCTTATATTTTTAGTATATATATTAGATATATACTAAAATCATATATATACTAGTATTTTATATATGTACTTTGAGTACATATATTATATATGTTAAAGAATTTTATATATTAGAATTATGTTCATGAATAAATTATAATATAATTTTTACAATATTAAATTAAAAATAATTAATAAAAATTGAAATGTAGCAGAGTGGAGAATCGTGGAGCGGTTATAGATATAATCGACATCCATGGAGGTGGAGATTTTCAACATCTATACAAGAGTTGGGCAAAGGTGGATAAGATAATTCCCGCCTCCATCCCGCTCTATTGGCATCCCTAAATTTTGCTAACAAGTGCTTTAAAGGCACTCTTTAAGGTTATTATATATAACAATATCTTCATCAAATGTATTAAAAATGATGAATAAAGTTATCAATTATTACATTTAATACAATGTTCTTTCTATTAAATTTAAAAAAATGACCTAAGGACACTCGTTAGCAAAACTCATGTTTTTAAGATTCATTTGATGGGCTCAAAAATAGAGATACTGGTTTAATTATTTAATGAGTGTGATTAATAGGTAACTATTGATGCCTATAGATATCAGTTAAGATTTATTTAATTATCATTATGAAAAAGTTTTTTTATCCTTAATATATTACTTTTATTGAATTCAAAATAAAATATTAATTATAATTTTTTTTTTTTTTTTTTTATAAATATCACCTTAACTAATGACATTGGTTAACATTTCCCTTTACCATTTCTTTATCCTATAAAATTTGGTGTAATTGATGGATTTGTGTTTTAAAGTTTGAAGCCCAACTTGATAAACGATGCCAGTCAATCTCATGTAAAAGCCCAAACATGGGGTTGATAGAACACATTTTTCCCATTAGTATTAACATTTATTTATTTTTAATAATAGTATATTGAATAAATAATTATATATTATAAATATTTAAAATAAATAAAATATATATTAATATGTAAAATTTGTGTCATGTACAAAATATATGAGAGTAACATAAAATTTATTACTTTTAATGTTAACGTTAATGTTAATGTAAAATTAAAATTCTAATTTTTTTAATAAAAATTATATATTGAATATATAGTTTTATATCCAATTAATAAAGTGCACATATAAATTTTGTTCCATATATATTAATATATCATATGCTAATTAACATAAAGTTTATCATTTTTAGTGTTAATATAAAATTAAAATTTTGAAAAAAAAATCAATGTAAACTTTAACAATTTAACTCATATTTTTATCAAATAAATTATTTAATGAAATATATTTTTACTTATAAATTGGATTATTTATAAGAAAAAATTTAAAATTTAAAATTGTAATTTAGAAATATAATAAATATATATTTTTATATATTATTATTATAGATTCATAATATTGTATACTAACATTGAAAAGGTTTTATTTTCATTTTATTGAATTGATTTTATACTACATCATAGTATTACTTAGTCGATTTTATTACTTCATGGATTATTATTTTTTTTTTTTCAGGTTAATAGCACCAATGGTTCTCAAACTATAGGACATATTTTATATTGGTCCCTAAACTTCAAAAAGTATCAAATTGGTCCTTACTTACAAATATCATAACAAATTGATCTCTTCCGTTAGCTTTTCCGTTATGTTCACTGTAACAATCAGGTAGTGACACGTGTCATCAATTGATTGCACCACATTTCTCTTCATTTTTTTCTTTATTATTTTTCTTTGATATTTTTTAATAAATAAATGTAAATAAATATTTTTTTATAAAATTAATGTAAATAAATATTTATATTTTATAAATTATTTAATTATTAAAAAATTAATTTAAATTATTATTTATCTTTTGTATTTATTTATAAATAATAATAAAGAAAAAGGGAACATGAAAAAAATTAATAAATACAAAAGATAAATAATAATTTAAATTAATTTTTTAATAATTAAATAATTTATAAAATATAAATATTTATTTACATTAATTTTATAAAAAATATTTTTTCTTTTTCTTTTTCTTCTTTCTTTCTTTTTTTCTTTTTATAAATAAATTAATTTTGTAAAAATTAAATAATTTATAATTTATAAAATATAAAATATTTATTTACATTCATTTATTAAAAATATATTTGTTACTTTTTTATTTTTCTTTCCTTTCCTTTCCTTTCCTTTCTTTTCTTTTCTTTTCTTTTCTTTTCTTTTCTTTTCCTTTTCTTTCTTTCTTTCTTTCTTTCTTTCTTTCTTTTCTTTCTTTCCTCTTTTCTTATAAAATTAATGTAAATAAAATATTTTATATTTTAAAAATTAATTTAAATTATAATATGAATTATTTTTTTTATATTTATTTACAAACAAGAGAAAAAGGAAAAGATAAGAAAAGAAAGGAAAAAAATAAAAAATTAAAAAAAAACTTATAAATATAAAATTAAAATTATTTAATTTTTAGAAAGTTAATTTAATTTAATTTAAAATATAATATAATATACTTATATATATATATATTGTATTCGTTTATAAAGAAGAGAAAAAAGAAGAAAGGGAAGAAAGAGAAAAATAAAAAAAAATATTTTTATAAAATTAATGTAAATAAACAGTTTTATATATTTTTTAATTATTTGATTATTACAATATTAATTTAAATTATAATGTAAATTATTATTTAGTTTTTAATATTTATTTATAAAGAAGAGAAAAGCAAAAAAAAAAAAAAAAAAAAAAAAAAGAAGAAGAAGAAGAAGGAAGAAACGAAAAAATTAAAAATATTTTTTTATAAAATTAAAGTAAATAAATATTTCATATTTTTAAATTAATTATATTTTAAAAAAATCATTTTAATTTATAATATGAATTATTTTTTCTTTGTATTTATTTATAAAAAAAATCAAAGAAAAAATAAAAAAGAAAAAGGGAAAAAAATGAAGAGAAATATGGTGCAATCAGTTAGTAATACGTGTTACTAGCTGATTGCTACAGTAAATGTAATGGAAAAGCTAACGGAAGTTTAAATGTAATATAAAATATACCCTATAATTTGGGAACCATTGGTGCTATTAACTCTTATTTTTCTCATTTGCAAAATTATAAGATAAATTGCTATTGTAGTTACTCGTGGAATAAATAGCTTGTGGCATCGCTTCTTGATGAAAGTGCTCTTTGTCAACAATGTTCCTGTCGACATCACTCATTGACAATAGTGCACTCGGTGTCGGTAAATCGGATATGCTTGAAATCAGGTCAGAAATCGCATCCGTCTTGTTTTAGGCATTTCCGACGATTTAGTCTATTGGTGCCGAGTCCGGCCTCTAGTGGCCAGATTCCATCGGTCGAAAACTGCTTGAAGCAACCGAAAAAGCTGGGAGATCGGGAGGGAAGAAAGAAAGGAAGTAATAAATAAAAATAAATATTTAATAAATATTTTTTAAAAAATTAAAAAATTAAAAAAATAAAATAAAATAATTATTTTAAATTAAAAAAAAAAATCAGATATTTTAAATTTTTTTAACAAGTAATTTTAGTTAAATATTTAAATTGGTAATTTTTAAAATATTTTTTTGATTTAAAAAAAAATCAAATATTAATTTTAAAATAATTTTTTTACTAAAATTCATATATTAATTTTTAAAAAAATCATGTAATGTCATGTTTCATCACCTGATTGATCAATGTCATATCATGTTATACACTATTTGATAAGACAAATATCATATTGAATATTTTTAAAATACATGTATCACATTAAAAAAAATTGATATATTTTAAGATCATTCATAACATTATATATATATATATATATGTATATATATATATATTCACATCAATTCATCAATGCACACACATATCCAACACATGAATTCATGGCCATCAAACCATTTGGCTCCACCAAACCTCACAACACTGACCAAAAAAAAATCTTGCAATTACCACACTCCGATAATTAATCTTACTTTTCAACACAATTTTGACAATTATTACACCAATAGTTATTTGGTTACATATTAAAGACAAGTTAACAAGTCTTATGTCCCACGCACTTACGGTATGTTTGGTTTATTGAAATAGAATAAAAAAAAAAAAAATTATTCGGTGAAAATTTAATAGAAAGAAAATATATATTACGTAATTTGATTCATTAAATAGAATATAGATGAATAATATTACATTGTTTGGTTAGTTAAAATAATGTTAAGAAATAGGTAAAGAATAAGAATAAAATATCTATTTTACTCTTAAATTAAATAATAATATTTTATTTATAAAACTTAAATTATTTTATAATTTGTAATAAACTATTAGTAATATATTGCAAAATAGATTTTAAATTAATATTTTAAAATTTTATATTACAAATAACATAAAATATATTTATAAATTTTATATTTAAAATTATATTTAAAAATTATATTTCAAAGTAATATTAATATAATATTTTAAAATAATTTGTTAGATATTATATATAAAAATATAATATAAATAGTTTTAATAATAATATTAAAAATATATATATTTAAAATGAGGAGGGATTCACTTACACTAGTGTAAAACTAATTTAATTTTACACACTTTCATAAATTTTTATACGATTTATATTTTAGTTAAAATCGACCGTTGGATTTAACAATATAATTGTACTTGTCGTGCATGTAAAGTTTCGAATCGATCCAATATCTCTATCATATTGATCGAGAATACTGTCATTTTCAATATATATTTAACGGTTGAATTTTTTTTACGTCAAACAAATAGTTAGACATTTTTAATTTACTCGAAACTCGACGTGCATGATCTATGTGAATGAGACATGAAATACGATAGTCGGATTAAACAACTATAAATCGTATAAAAAGTTATGGAAGCATGTAAAATTGATTTAGTTTTACACTAGTATAAGTGGATACCTCCTCATTCGAAATTATCTTAAAATAATATATATTTTTTATATTTAGATACCCAAAAACAAATTTACTCATTTTCTCTCCCCTCTCTCTCTCTAAAACATCATATTCTCTCTCTACCCATTCAACTGAAAAATTCATCCTCCCTAAAAACCATCACGAAAACCCAGTTTTCGACCACCAACCGTCGTCACCGCGGCAGTTGTCCACCACTGGCTTATAACCCAGAAATGTCCCATTTCACCCACAGCTTCCTCTCTGACTCCTATTTCTCTTTTTTCACTTAATTTTTTTTCTAAAAATGCATGAAAAAGTTTAGATCTACAAAAGAAGGTCGTGTAAAAAACCTTCCAAAAACCTTCATTTCGCCGCTCTTTAGCCCCTAATTTTTTAGAATGTTCTTCCCCTTTTTTTGCTTTTCATCTCCACCAAATTTCAAGCTCTGAATCCTCCTACAACTACCAAACCCGAAACCTTAGCTATTTTCCTCTCCTCTCCTCTTTTTTTTTTTGCTCAAAATTTCCTTTTTTTTTCTTTTTTTTTTTTTGCTCAAGGTCTCCTCTTTTCTTTTACTGAGTTTTTTCTTTGTTGTTGGTTGTGATGATGCTAAATTTTTCTTTTTTGGTATTTTCAGAGGAGAAAACACCAGTTTTTGGCATTTACAAATATGATTTTACTTGATTTTTTGTTAAATTCATCCGTTCTTGATCCTTGGAAAATAATGAAAAAGAGAAAAGAAAATGATGGACAAGATTGGGAATATGAAAAAATGATGGGGCAAAATTGTCCTAAAAATCGAAAATCTATTACTTGCTCTGATAAATGTTCTAAAAATAATAAATGAACTAATAATTTTACCCGCGCATACTGTAGGAGTTAAGTTATATATTTTTTAAAATATACAAAAGTAATTTTATTAAATTATTTTAAAAAATATAAAATGAATAGAAATAAAGTAAAATAAAATATTTTTTCTTTTTCCCTATTATACCTTTATATTTTTTAATATTTTTAAATTTAATTTGATAAATATAAAGTGATAAATAAACTCTATAATTATTTTAAATCATATTTTTCTCAAAAAATAGATAAGAGAATAATAAAAAATATTAATAAATTTTTAATATATAAAAATATAAAATTATGTAAATTTTTTACTAAATATATATTTATCTATTTTTGTAAAAATAATCAATTACCAAAAATTAAAACAACAATAATAATAATAAAAAAAAACTACAACTAAAACTTTTTTTTATTTTCTTTATATTTTTCTTTATTCTTCTTAATTATAAAAATTAAAACAACACTAATAAAAAAATAAAACTACAATATTTTTTTTAATTTTTAATTTCTAATTTTTAATTTTTAATTTTTTCTTTTTTTTCTTCTTCTTCCTCCTATCGTCGGCTGCCTGAGAAAAAAGTATATATTTTATATTTTTTATAAAAGAATAAAATAAGAAAAGGGAAAAGGAAAAAGGAAAAAAGAGAAAAAGTAAAAAAATATTTTTATAATGTAAATGCAAATAAATATTTTATATTTTTTATAAATTATTAATTTCTATAAAATTAATTAAATTATAATATAATTATAATATAATTATTATTTATATTTATTTATAAAGCGGAGAAAAAAGAGAAAAATATAATAAAGAAGTAATAAAAAATTTATAAAATTAATGTAAATAAATATTTTATAAATTATTTAATATTTATAAAATTAATTTAAATTTTAATATAAATTATTATTTATGTTTTAATTTATTTATAAAGAAGATAAAATGAAAAAAAAGAGAAAAAAAGAAAGAAACAGAAAAACAAAAAATATTTTTTATAAAATTAATTTAGATAAATATTTTTTATGTTTATAAATTAATTATATTTTTACAAAATAAATTCAAATTATAATTTAAATTATTTTTTATTTTTTTATTTATTTATAAAGAAAAAGAGAAAAGAAAATATAAAATTTGAAGAAGTAAAAACAAATAAAGGAAAAAGAAAAAAATAACCACTTTAGCAAATGACATTTTTGTAGTTTACACGTTACATGACTTCTGTCATTTAACGCTTATTTTCACGGTTGTGCTAACGGACGGGACCACATTGATAGTTGATACGAAATTATAAAATCGAGATTTGATTGTTATGTTTGAAATTTGAGGATCAATATAAAATATGCTCTATATTTTGGGGACTATTAATGTAATTAACTTTTTTTTTTTCAAATAATTTAACTCAAATTATGTTTTTACTTTTACTACCAAACAAAACAAAGAAAAAATATTTTTAAAATCAAATTAATTTTTTGCCTCCACTATCAAATAAAACAAAAAAAAAAAAAAACTGTTTAAAAATGACAATTGAATCCCTCATGTTATCCCTCCTGGTTCTACGTTGTGCCCAAGACAAATAGACATGCTCCAAAACTAAAGGACTCTTTGTCTTTGGTTACACATGGTTGCTGGGCTTTTGTTGCTCATTTCTAACACATCGACCCCACCTTGCATCCAAATTAATTTCAATCGTCAGTTCTCATATATTTATTTATTTTTAATCTTTTGATTTAATAGTTCAAAGATTGGTTTGACGTCACATGCAATAAACGTTTGATGTCCACATAATAATTTACAAATAAATGTTTGATGTTACATATATAATAAATTAAGACAAACCGATCCAACATTTTATTTTGTTTTTGGTTGAGGCATTTCTTGTTTGATTATATCAATCATTCACAAAGAAATTTTTACACTTCAATTTTCCTCTCCACTCTATGAAATTTGAAATACCATCTTACATACATTTTTTTTGAATTTTTTTTGATACAAAGAAGACCACAAGTTTAAAAATAAAAAAAATTTACAGATGTTGATATATGAATCTCGAATCTGTTAAATATTATTTTCTAAAAATAACTGTATAAATCAATTAAATTAAACTGTGAGCTCTATTTTTTAAAATTTTATTTATTTGGCATGAAAGAAATAGCAAAAACTATTTAACTATTGTAGATTTTTATTTTTTGTTACTAACATATTTTCGTACAGATATGTCGTACAACATGCTTTGGAGCTAAGAATGACAAAATCCTATCCGACTGATGAATTTCAAACCGATCCGATCCAAATGGAGAGATTTTTTTTTTTGAACAATGAAGGCGGAGTGGGGCGGTGCGATTTTTTTTGTTTGAAAGGTGGGAGGATGAAGCAGTTGTGGTAATTGCCTGTTCCGCACCGTCCCGCATCGAATACTGAAATTATAATTGTACCTTTAAATATTTAACTTTTAAAAGAATAATAAAATAATATAATAAAATTTATTATTTTTCTTTTTCTTTTTCTTTTTAAAAACCTAAACCTAATACTTTATTTTTTTCTCTTCCTAGATTAGAAACATGTTTATATTGAATTTATATTTAAATTTTTTTTACAATGTTTTATTATTTGAAAAAATAAAAATAATTAATAAATATCAAATGAGGCGGAGCAGGGCGGGGCAGTTATGGATGTAACCGACATTCATGAAAGTGGTAGTGATATTGAAATTTCAACATCCACGATGAAACGGGATAAGAGACGAGACAAAGTAATGCTATAATGGAACGAAAATGAATATTATAAAATCTACCCCCGCTCTCTTCCGCTCCATTGCCATCCCTATTTGGAGCAACGTATTTTGGAGTAGGGTGTTGCATCAGAGTAGCAGAGTTTTTTTGGCAAAAATGTTTCTTTGAAAAATAGCGCTTTTTGATAATAGTGTTCCTAAACAAAGCCGCGTACTGCATGAAGAACAATGGAACTAATCTTGAAATGATTGGCTTGATTCTTGGATTTATTCAACTTTTACGCTATCTTGAAGAGTTTGATTTAGTGAATCAAATATGAACATAGTTAAAAAGTTTCTTCTTAATTTTTAAAGTAGGAGTGATTTTTCCTTTTTTTTCAAGACATAGTGAACTCTTATGTTTATTATTCATTATCATCAATAACCTAAATTCTTATAAAAAAAATATTAATATTTTAGTAATTGATAATTTCTATAATTATTTTCATTAAGGTTTTGCTTGGTAGAATAGATAAAATAATAAAAAGATAGAAAATTGAAAGGAAAGAAAAATAAAAAAATATATATATTTTTATTTTCATAATATGTTTGGTAAGAAAAATAAAAAAGTGAAAAAAATAATTTTTTTTTCACCTATTGTTTGGTATGGTTGAAAAATGAGAGAAAATAAAATAAAAAGTATATTGTTTTACCATTATATCTATTGTAAGTTAAGATGTAAAAATAAAATTTAAAAAATGATTGATAATCTTATAAATGTACAAACTAAATTCATACCGCTCTCATTTTCTTTTTTTTTTTTTTTTTTTTTATTTTTTATAATTTGGAGTGCTTTTTTTTCTGTTAATATTCATCTAGGGCCACAATCATCCCAGGTGAATAACAGGTAAGGCAGATGGGGAAGAAGAGTGCTGCGTGTGCTCTTTGAGATCTCAAATGTAATAGATTTAGAGTTGATCAAGGGTTTATAACTGAGGGATTGACTGGTTGGTTGGTGGGATGCCTAAAGTTATTTCCCGATATACATTTTGCCACAACATATTTGGGCTCTAATTGGTTTAATTCATATTTCAAACATGACTGCACTGACTGAAATTTCCTGACCTTCTTCTAGCTCATTAAATTTTTTTTTAATCCCCCGAGTCCGTGCTCTGATCTTGAAGTACTCCTTTTCTAATGATCTTTACAACAAGCTTTGTTACCAACTCACCATCTTCTTTTGTTTGCCTTTTTATTTTTTAATCTATTGATTCCCATGTATTTTTCACTTGAAAAAAATAATTAGCAACTTGTTAGAAACATTTACTCAAAGATGTTGGATATCCAGTAAAGCTTGGAAGTGGAGTTGCTGCTGCCTGCGGATACCTGCAGAACAACATCCCTATGATCCCTTCCAGGATCTGATGAAGAATCTGCTATCCATGTAATTAATTACTTTTCTTCTACCACCTGCTTCAGGGTAGTCTGTAAAAAAAATGTTTCCCTACTTTGCTTCCCCTCTTTTGAAGCTTTCCAAATCCAGTACTTGACATGTTACTTATTGTAGTATGCTCTATATTTTTAGCATCAAATTGGCTCAACAACAAGTTCCATAAAAGAAAAATAAAGATACAGAAGAAAATGGAAAAAAATAAAGTAAAAGGAACACCATTAAACCACAGACAAGAAATTTTGAAGGTGAGTTGTTTCTATTTTGTAGCATTATCAATCAAACAATAAACGTTAAAAAAGATTCATCAGTACAATATTTGATAGACAACAGTCAGCACTGAAGCTTCTTTTATTTTAATGAACTCCTTTTACAACCATGTTTTGGAAGGTACGAATTGAGATGTCTGAAAGTAGAAATCATGTTTATGCAATGCACAAATGGATGTTATAGTAAAATGATTTTCTAATGATCTTATTTGAAGACAGTGATCTTTCTATTTTTGGTTATCCTCAATGATATTTGTTTCTCTTTCGTCTGGTTAACTGCAGAAAGGTACAGATATGCCCCTCCCACACCATCTCCTCTTCTCTTCTCTCTCTATCCAAAAACAGAGTCCTATTAACAAATCTGGCTACATGAGAAACCAATTCAAGTTAAGACCAAAGGTCAAAGTTTCTTCAATTCTCATTAAGATTAACTTCCAAAACAATGTTTAACTTTTAGTTTGGGACTGCAAAGCTACATGCAGCAGCAGCATTGCAAACATACAAGGGGAAGGATGGCAAAGACAACCTTAACTGTTACAAAAGATGAATATAATTCCTGTCCAGCTGCTGATGAAATCACCAGAGGAATATCACATAGCTATATACATTTTATACACAGTGAATAAAGCAGTAAAGAGCAAATCCTTGATGGTAATGAATCTGGTGGAACTACGGTTGGGCTGTTTTAAATAGCACTTCCCACTTTTCTGGATCAGTGCCTGGACCTTCCCCCTTCAAAATAAAGCAACTTCTCAATTGTGGTTAAAACTTAAAACTATGATCTTTCACAAAAGTTAATGCAACAACATTATGGTGCAGTACTCTAATATGCAAAAAGCACGGATGAAGAGGAAAAAGAAAATGATACAACACATTTTTAGTATATCATATATTCTTTCCATAAAATTCAGATCAAAATATTACAATATTAAACAATTTAAATTGAGATGTCTAAAATTCTTAGTCTGATGCAGCATTAAATAATTATTATATTAGTGTACCTTCAAAGCAGGGTTCCTCAGATGAAATTTTCAAATAAAGTCTGATAATAGTATTTTTGCATAATGTGACAGCTCTTATGACTTGAATATATACTTTTTCATTGTAACTTGCAAGTTAGACTTCTATCATTGCTCCACAAAAGCTTGGTTTTAGAGGATTATAAACTTGGTGTTTGGCATTTATAACTACTGGTGAAGTATAATCAAACAAACTATTGCTTAGTTAGTAAGTGAATAAGAGTTCATTTCTGTCAAAACTATAAATCAAGGAGAAAAAGGAAACGGTTGAAATCATCGGCTCTTTCAAGAAACGATATATGCCAACACAAATGGATCTTTGTCAGCACAAAGGACCCAAATTTTTTATAAATATAAGCTTTCAGAGTAAGAGAGTTGCATCAGAATCCAAAAGTTCATTTATACCTACTGCAATCCATATCAGTGCTCAATTGCCACAAGTGAATGTGGTAAATTAAGGGGCATAAAAATGCTTGTTCTAAATAACATACATTTTCCAATTTGTCAAATATTTCTATTACTTTGAAAACAGTAAAATTTAGTGTGCTAAATTTAGTTGAGGCATTTTACAGAGTGAGTGTTTTAAGAATACTTCCCTATAGCACCATTAGTTCTAGTCATTTCTCATCTTTCAATAATTACTCGGTATCAATGATCTATGTTCATATTGCATCATGTTTCAATTGTAGAAAAACTAAAATGTGCGTGGAGTGCCTACATTGTACCCTAAACCTTTTGGACCAAGTTACAATACTTACCTCAACTGAGTTGATTTCGTAAATTTTGCCTTCCGTAAATTCTATGTGCAGTGCTTGTATGCAAGCTTCAGCAACCACAAGCCTGCTGACCTCTCCCACTAGTTTATCTCCTGTGCCATTTTCAAAGAAAAACAAAGGAATGTTAATAAACGGAAAGCCTATAATGTACTTAGCCATTTGAATATGAATCCGTTTCCAAAGCTTTTGCATAACTTAAAATGTCATTATTAAGAGAAGATCCGGTCATAGTGATTTCACTGTCAAAATTATGGTTTAGTCTATTACTATTAGAAACATTAAAATAAAATTTTAATTGTTACGGGTCCAATAATTAGTTTCAGTTTGTATCACACACTGTTACATGCAAGTTCATTGACTTGAAAGCATAGACTAAACACAAGCCCACTACATACCTTCAGTTGAAATTCAGTTATCATATTCGGAAAGCAAAAACTCAAACTCTAGACTACTAGGTCATAGAGGATCTGATAACATGTTAAAGGATTGCTCAACCTTAAAGCTTGAACAATTAAATTAGGGCCTCAGAATAAGTTTCTCTAACAATTAAAAGGATGTGTAATATTGTATTTTAACAATAGTGAAATCAATGGTGAGAGACCAACCTAACTCATAGCCCAATATATTACTGTGAAAATCGTTCAAACTTTTTCCTTTCTATAATTGCAGATGAATTATGTTTGACAACTTAATACAAAACACTTTTACAATTTGTCCCTTGGAAAACCTGTTTTAACATACCTTGACCAATGAGAACTGAACGGCGTTGCCCAGCAGTAGCTTTAAGCATAGTATTAAGATCATATGATGTGTAAGGTCCATCTGTCAATCTACCAGGTCTGCAAACAAATAAGTATAGTTTGAAAAAGTATTGAAGAATATACAACAGCAGAAAGCATATTGATGCACTGTTTCATACTATCAAGAGACAAAAATAGTTACCTGATAATGGTAAATGGAAGGCAAGACTCACGAAGAAAATCTTCCCCTTTCTTTTTATATTTGAGAACCCCAAATAGGTTCATAATGCTGCCAAAAATAATGTAAAAGTATAGAGTTGATAAGAAGTTTTAGCTGCAAACCAATCACCCCTCAAATATTTTTTTTTGGCAAAAAGCAGTATTAATAGGTGCATAGCAAGAGCCCCACCTTCAATAGTTTGATACCAAATTAATTAGTTAAATCATATAATCAGATGATTGGTTTTTGTGATTATTCTATCTTACTTTTAGGTTATTAAGTAGATTCTTTTTTGTTTTTCCCTCCCTTTTTTTTTTTGGGTGGGGCACCCATTCATGAAGAAACCATAAAACGGCATTCATTGTTTGATTATTTAGATTGGTAACCAAATAAGACACAAAAAGCTGATAACCAAATATATCAATAGCTACATCCATGCTACAAATTTTGATGATTGGCAGAACAAACATTTACATTTATTTTCTTAGTGATTGCAGGAAAGGGTGTCATTAGAGTTCTGAATGCCACAAGACCTCAATGCAGATTATCTATGAAAGATAATATACTTTATGATGTGGCAAAACTAGCTAGGTACTTACTGTTGAGTTTATAGCTATATGTTCACTTTTCGTCCCTAGGTGATCAGGCTGAAAATCCAAAATTTAAAATACAGGCCTTGAATAACAGGGGTTGAACTATGGCACGATAATATATCAGTATTTTTCAAGCATGTAATCCTACATGATACTTGATGCAGGGTAGAAACTAGAACAGTAAACAAACTAAGAAAATAGGCTGCGATTGAGTAGGACTTTAGGTTTAGAAGCAAATCTGCCAAAACCTTTATTGAAGAGTTAAAACTCTGATGAAATAACAATGATAATCTGATCGACTGCTACCCTATCTTAGGGTATTTATAATAACCCTAAGTTATTTAAAAGTCACATGCCTAAATAAGATACCTAATAGCATAAGACTTCTAGTTAAAATAAACTAAGTAAACAAGCATAAACTTGAAGACTTCTACTTAAAATAAACTAAGTAAACAAACATAAACTTTAATAATTAAATCGATGGTCCTGCATCAATCTCCCTTGGTTAAAAAGGAGCTGACTCCGTAGAATAAACCTTGGCCGCTTCAGCATATACTTCAAGGTCGATCTTCCTTAATTCTTCCTCGGCAATCCATGTACTTTCACAAGCTGGTTTGCCCAACCACTTTATTAGGAATCGTCTATAAGCATTACCTCTTCTAGACTTCACTTCCCTTACATCTAGAACTTCTTGGACAACATCAGCTTGCTTAGTAGGAAGTTGATCAGCTTGGTCTTCAATTGTGGTCACATTCTCTTCATCAAACCCCTCTGATGCACCCAAAAGAGTGTATCTTATTTAACTTTGCACTAAAAAGATCAATTGTAAGTATAATGATTAGCAAGGGTCGAGTCCTCAGGGATTGGGTTTTAATCTATGAGTTATTAGTTTATAACTTACGTTGAAAGAAAACAATAAAAGAAAAGGGGTTTTTGAAGCCAGATTTAAACTAAAGTAAATAATAAGAATAAGATGCAAGGCGGTATAACCAGCCAATAAAAATATATATACTAAATTAGGCGGTATAACCAGCCAATAAAAATATATATACTAAATTAGGCGGTATAACCAGCCAATAAAAATAAATATACTTTTAAAAATGAGCAAACTAGAAAAGTAAGAAAACAAGTAAGTAAGAAGAATCAAATATGAAAAATATGGTTAAGGTTTCATTCTCCACCACTAGACATCATTAAGAATCAATTTCAGATCTATCAATATCAACCAACTATCAAAGTTAACAACCGTAGATAACAACAAGCTCTGTTATCCCAATCTTTCCTTAGTTTGTCGTTAAATAGAACAAGCTCTCTATTTAATCTCTAACAATCAAACAACCTAGAATAAGCTCTCTAGATTCAATTTAATGGCAGCTTTATGATGAGAAAGATAGGTTGATCTAAGCAACAAACACATAAGCTCGGATTGTTCAACTTAGGTTATGTTCCACTTTGCAATTATTGAAAACTTGACCATAATCCTTAATCACAAATTGCCACTTATGAATAGGAAATCAAGACAATTACACGGATCAAGACTCCTAAACTAGCAATAGATAATTATCAAGATCTATCTAGTTGTACACCTAAACAAATCAAGACAACATCATGAACAATTCTTGTAGAAGAACATAAGCAACTTTGATAGAAAATTAATGATAGATAGAATCTGAAAATCAATCACAAAACATGTCTAGGGCTTTGAAATCACCCTTAACCAAATAGAAGTTTAGCCTAGCATAGGCATTATAAACATAAAATTAAATAGAATCTAAGAAGAAAATAAAAGAAAGAAAGAAGAAGAAGAAGAATATTAATTATCCAACCTCTTGCCCTTTCTAAAGAAAAAGAAAACTAGAGAAATGAAAGAAGAAGAAAACTTAGAGAATTTTATTACAAAGGCTAATATCCTACCAATGTACAATATGATCCCTTACAATCATCCAAGGCCCTCTATTTATACACATTTTGGAGGGCTAAATGACAAGAGACAAGCTTTACAAATTTCAAAGGTAGGTATAATAGGTGGGTGCATTTTTCTAACAATTTTCGTCATACATGACAATTTTGATCAGCCAACTTGATGGTCGATTTTGTCAATTTTGAAGGCCTTATCTGATCACATGGTCTTCTAGAAAAATGTTACCCTATCAGTTACGGATCCATAGCCGTTGGAATCAGCTCATTTGCTGATGTGGATAAGTAGATATGGGCAAAATAAGAAAACAGGTCAGCACAGACGTCATTGCATATCAGCCAACTTGATGGTCGATTTCTCTAGGGAAAACGACTCCGTTTCAAGAAGTGTAAAACATGAAAAAGATAGATATGCCTCTTAGCTTTGCACGGCTACAAATTTCAGCCTTATTGCTTCAATGAAACTCGAGATATAGCTGATATGGAAAAAGGTGTCGGAACTGGAACTGAACTGGATTTGCCCTTAATTCTAGTAATCTGAAATCACTCAAAGAAACTTGTGAAAAACACCAAAATACATAAAAATATAAAAGATCATAAACACAATTAGACTAAACAATAATAACTCGTATTTGACACAAAACAATAATAAAACATAACTAAAAACTATATAATTATACGAGTTATCACACCCCCACACTTAGATTGTTGCTAGTCCCTAGCAACGACTCAATAAAAATAAAATAAGAAAATCTAATTTAATCCATTTTCGTAGGAAATCACGGTGGCACTTAGCATGTGACACAAGCCTTTAAACCCCTAGGTGTCCCTAGTGGACGAGTTTAGTCTCGTGAGGGTTTACTAGAACGATACCCACAAACATTGAAAAACTAAAATATAAATAAACTACATATACTAAAAATATTTACTCCTAATCCTTTCAATACAAATTAGAGACAATCTTTGAACAAGTCTTATAAACTAATCAATAGCTTAAAGAATTTCACAAAAAATCAAGCTTGAATGTAAATTGTTTGAGTTAAGCCAATATTAACATAACATATCTCAATCAAAATAGTGCATGTTCAAATTTAATCTCAACTTCTCACATGGGATACCCTCATAATTTTCACTCTTTAAAGTAGTGGTGAAGTGTTTACACTCAATCAATCTCATGAAAACAGTTCTACCATATTCTTGCTTGTCCACCTATTCTCCACTATTTAGATCATACAACTTCATGAATCAAGAGGTCTTTAATCGAGGTTGTAATGGGGCCAAGGGGTTTGTAATGTGGTTGAAGAACAAAAGGATAAAGATATCACAAAGGTTCCAAAGAGTTCATAAAGTTTAGAGACATAAAAAGATCATACAAAGAAACTTCTCAAAACTCTTTACAAGTACATAGTCACCTAGGCCGGATATTCATGTTGGGCCTTTTCTTCATTCTGAACAACTTTGTAACATCTTTTTCTTTTTCCCAAAATTCAAGAGATGATTCATATTTTTTTTTTGAATGTATTTGCCAGTATTCCATTTCTTTTTTTTTTTTTTTTGACTTTTCTTTTCTTTCCCCCCCACACTTATTTCTTGTTTCTAACCCAAATTTTCAATAGATCTTCCTTGTCTTTGCAACTTGTCTCAAAACATGCTAATTCATCTTTGGAACAAAGGTAAAGATATAAGTATATTTAGGTTAGGGACAAGTTATGGTTACCAAAGAGATAGCTTATTCAATGTAGGCTCAAATTGGTTCACTAAGGGTGTGTTCTCTTGGAACATCAATAAGGGATGGCTGTTTGGCCCTGGCTAAAAATCCTAATGCCTCTATCATATTCATGTTGTCACATGCATCAATATAGTCTCAAATGGTTTAAAGCAAGTTCTAGAGAATCATGTAATCATAAGAGCACTCAAGAAAGAAATTAGATTGATATGTATAATGCATCAATCATATAGGCTCAAAAACTCACAAGGATGATTATACAAGTCAGATTAAGTCTAAACATGCTTCTTTCTCAATCAACATATCATATTAACATTGGCTCATAAAAAAAAATGATATCAAGCTCAATTCTCATGAAAATCTTCTCACTAATAACTCTGTTTTAGACTTATGCAATTCATATCTCATCATTGTATTAAAAAGGAACTAAAACACACTAAAAATTATAATAAAGACTCATAAAAAAAAATAGTAGACAAAAATAAAAGAAATCCTAAATCATTCCCCCCACACTTAATTCTTACATTGTCCTCAATGTAAGTCTATTAACCCAAATGAAAGAATCATGTGTAAGAGAAAAGAACTAATAACATAAGAATAGGAACAGCTAAGACTCAAAACAAAACAAACTCATGCAACCTAAATAATCTTAAAATACTAAACAAAAATTAACAAGTAAACATAAAAAGATTAAAATCAAACTGACAAGGTGTGTCTCAAGTCTCCCTTACTCAGACCTTGTTCAGAATGAATACTTCTAAATTGCTTAAAACATAACAAATTTTTTTTTTTTTTTTTGAAAAGAAGAAATCAAACTGACAAGGTATGTCTCAAGTCTCCCTTACTCAGACCTTGTTCAGAATGAATACTTCTAAATGGCTTAAAACACAACAATTTTTTTTTTTTTAAATTAGCAAAATATGTCCCTTACCCCCTACTAAAATATGACATTGTCCCCAATGTCAAATTTTAAAGGTAGAATTTAGGAGATATTACCTGCAGAGGTTGCTAACCACTTATTATAACTGAGACACAACAAGCAAAATGTTAGATAATGTCACAAAGACAAAGTGCAATCCACTCCTTGCTCATCCATATCTCTTTTTCTTTTTCCGAGCGTTTGCGAAACAACCGTAGCAGATAAACACTCATAAGCTTGGAGCTTTTTGAGTAAATCTTCAATGGTTGTAGCAGAAATTATGGTTCTCCTTGCCTCTGAAAACATGAATCCATTTTCCACAGCATTATCTAAATATGAAAGCAAATTACTAAAATAACCATTAATATTAAGCAAACCAATGGGTTTCTTATTTGTGACCAAAGATGACCAAGAAGCCACGCAAGCTATTTCTTCCAATGTACCCAGACCTCCTGGTAAAGCAATGAATGCATCGGCAGAATGGTACATGATTGTCATCCGTTTAAGGGATACTCCAGACTTGTATTTCCTTACCCACGGTAGGTCCACAAAAACTTGTGAATAGTTTTGGCACGATTCCTAGAACTGGACTTCCTCCGGCGTGTGCTGCTGTAGCGACTGCTCCCATTAAACCCGTACTACCGCCTCCATAAATCAAGTGGATCTTTTGTTGGGCAAGTATTACTCCAACTCTTATGGCTTCATCAGCGAATATGTTATTTTTCCCTGGATAAGCACCTCCAAAGACACAAATTTTTTTAATGCGCTTGGATGAAGTACTTTCCATTTTTTTTTCGAGTGCCTGAAAGAGAATGAGTACATGGTGTAATATATAGAGGACTGAGTAGTGAATCAGACAAGAGTAATAATGTCGCCGAAAGTGTATCTGACCTGTCAGAAGAAAATGTTAACCTAACAAAAGATTTTTGCGTGATTTCAGGAAGAAAATCAAAAAGAGAAGAAAAAATCAACCGTAAAAGACAAATAAAAAAACGAGAATAATTACACAAATCGAACAACACGTAAATTAAAACAAAATAAAGTTATTGCAAATCAAACCAAAAGCTGAGAAGTCATTTATTGTAGTTGTGATTGTGGCTCACATCTTCCTCTGGTTTTACGTCCAGAAACGGCTTAACCGCCTTCTATGAGTCGAGGATATGCTTCCCATCCAGTTTTCTTACAAGCTGGCAAACAGGGTCTTTTAACATCAGATTCCCAAGATGTTGCCATTCCCTTTGGAATTGCGGCCATAAATCAAGAATTTCTCTTTGTACGTCTCCACTAGGATGCGTCTCAAGAGAAAGTTGGATATTACCCAAATTCTCCTTACTCAGTCCATCCTTAATGAATTCAATTTTATCATCTCGATTAGAGGACGAAATCCCAATAGAACGACATTTACCGTTACACGTCCATCGTGCACATTTGTGGCAATTTGAACTCATGCGCTTTGCTCGTCGCTTCTTTGCAAAAGTGCTTCTACCTGTACCTGGTAAATGCAAAACAGGAAGATATTCATCTTCACGTACCTTGGCTTCAATTATCCAACATATGTCGTCAGGAATCCCTTTGTGCATAAGCATTCTTAATCTTTCAAGTCGAACTTGGTAAAGCTTCAGTAAAATATTTCGAGGAAAAGGAGGAAATCGTTTCTGCAATCTTGTGAGAATATCATCCATCCTGAAAAAAAATGAAAAAAAATGAAAGAGAAATTGGAAGAGAAATTTATATACAATATCAGTTTTGTGGGTAGCTGATGGAACCGATTTAAATAATCACGGAGTACCGTTATCCGCCATTTAACCGGGGTTAAAAAAATAAATTAAAAATTATATTTACATCTTGTAAGAGAAAAGAACTATTAAACAAAAGAAAAGAAAAACAATAAAAGATAGAATGATGGAGAGTAAGGAATATGCAAATCTGATATAATAGATGCTCTCCATCCTTTTGGGTTGCCTCCTAAGAAGCGCTTGGTTTATTGTCCTCAGCCTAACTTAGACCCATGTCATTATTATTCAACATACTTTGGCTCAAAAAGTGGAAACTCCTCCACATCTTGTATTGGAAAGTTCTCATAGTAAGGCTTCAATCTATGACCATTCACTTTGAATGCCTTATCTGTTTTTGGGCTTTGGATTTCAACTGCACCATGAGTAAATACATTAGTAATAACAAAAGATCCAACCCAACGAGAACGTAACTTACCTGGATATAACTTAAGGCGTGAATGGAAGAGAAGAACTTTTTGTCCAACAACAAATTCTTTTCTTGATATCATCTTGTCATGGAATGCCTTAGTCTTTTCCTTGTAAATCCTAGAATTCTGATAGGCATCATTCCTTATCTCCTCTAATTCTTGTAGGTCAAGTTTTCTTTTCTTTCCTATCTCATCCATCTCCATGTTGCATTGTTTGATAGCCCAATATGATTTATGTTCCAATTCAACCGGAAGATGACAAGGCTTACCATAAACAAGTCGATAAGGAGACATACCAATGGGTGTCTTATATGCTGTCCTATAAGCCCAAAGTGCATCATCAAGTCGTGAACTCCAATCCTTCCTATTTGGATTAACTGTCTTTTCAAGGATGGACTTAACTTCTCGGTTTGACACTTCAGCTTGCCCACTAGTTTGAGGATGATATGAGGTGGAGACCTTGTGTGTGATGTTATACTTCCTCAAAAGTGCTTCTATAGTCCTATTGCAAAAGTGAGTACCTCTATCGCTGATTATGGCCTTTGGCGTTCCAAACCTAGCCAAGATGTTAGTCTTGACAAAATCTGAAACAACTTTAGAGTCATTAGTCCTAGTGGATTTTGCTTCCACCCACTTTGAAACATAATCAACGGCAAGTAAAATATAAAGATTACCAAAAGAAGGAGGAAAAGGTCCCATGAAATCCATGCCCTATACATCAAAAATTTCAACAATAAGTATTGGAGTTTGAGGCATTTGATTTCTAGCACCTAAGTTACCAGTTCTTTGGCAACGATCACATGACTTGCAAAAGAGGTATGCATCTTTGAATATGGTAGGCCAATAAAATCCAGAATCAAGAACTTTCATGGCTGTTCTTTTGGATCCAAAGTGTCCTCCACATGCATAAGAGTGACAAAAGGTGAGAATAGATTGAAATTCAGTTTCGAGTACACACTTTCTTATAATCTGATCGGAGCAATGCTTCCAAAGGTAAGGATCATCCCATATGTAGTATTTGGCATCACTCTTGATCTTATTTCTTTGAGCTTGTGTCAACTCTTGTGGCAACTTCTTGGTAACTAAGTAATTAACAATATCAGCATACCAAGGAGTTGTTGTTCTTATAAAAAGAAGTTGCTCATCCGGAAAGTTCTCATTCAAGGGTAGTGCATCATCTTCATGAACTAAACGGCTAAGATGGTCCGCAACCAGGTTGTCACTACCTCTCTTATCTTTTATCTCCAAATCAAACTCTTGTAAGAGAAGTATCCATCTAATCAACCTTGGTTTGGCCTCCTTTTTAGTGAGTAAGTACTTAAGGGCTGCATGGTCAGAAAATACAATTACTTTAGTACCAATTAAATAAGATCGAAATTTTTCTAAAGCAAATACAACAGCCAAAAGTTATTTTTCAGTAGTGGAATAGTTCAATTGAGCATCATTAAGAGTTCTTGAGGCATAATAAATGGCATGTGAGGCTTTGCCAACCCGTTGGCCCAAAACAGCTCCAATGGCATAGTCACTAGCATCACACATGATTTCAAAAGGTACATTCCAATCTGGTGGTTGGATGATAGGAGCTGATGTCAAGAGTCCCTTCAATGTTTCAAACGCCTCTTTGCATTTATCATCAAAGTGGAAAACCACATCTTTTTGTAGTAGCTTGCAAAGAGGTAATGTGATCTTTGAGAAGTCTTTGATAAATCTCTTATAGAAACCTGCATGTCCAAGAAAAGAACGAACCTCTCTCACATTTGTGGGAGGTGGTAAAGAATGCATAATATCTATTTTAGACTTATCAACCTCTATCCCTCTAGAAGAAATAACATGGCCCAAAACTATTCCTTGTTCTACCATAAAGTGACATTTTTCCCAATTCAAAACAAGGTTAGTTTCCATGCATCTTTCAAGTACAAGTGTAAGGTTCTCTAGACATCTATCAAAAGAATCACCATAGACACTAAAATCATCCATAAACACTTCTATGATGTTCTCTACATAATCTGAAAATATGCTAACCATACACCTTTGGAATGTAGCTGGTGCATTACAAAGACCAAATGGCATACGCCGGTATGCAAAAGTACCAAATGGACATGTGAATGTTGTTTTCTCTTGGTCCTCCGGAGCAATGGCTATCTGATTATAACCTGAAAAACCATCAAGAAAACAATAATGAGAATGGCCAGCTAACCTTTCAAGCATTTGATCAATAAAAGGTAAAGAAAAGTGGTCTTTGCGAGTTGTGGAATTAAGTTTACGATAATCAATACAAACTCGCCATCCTGTTTGAATCCTAGTAGGAACAAGTTCATTCTCATTATTTGTTACCACCGTTACACCTGATTTCTTTGTAACCACTTGGACTGGGCTCACCCATTTGCTATCCGAGATAGGATAGATCACTCCAACATCTAGGAGCTTCAGTATCTCCTTTTTCACAACCTCCATCATAGGAGGGTTCAATCTTCTTTGTGCTTCTCTTGTTGGTTTAGACCCTTCCTCTAACAAAATCCGGTGCATGCACATGGATGGGCTTATTCCCTTGATATCGGCAATTGTCCAACCAATTGCTGTTTTATGCTCTCTAAGCACCCGGATAAGTCGCTCTTCTTGCAAAGGTGTGAGCTCTTTGGCAATGATGACAGGTAGTGTGTCCTTTTCCCCTAAGAACAAATATTTCAAGTGGTTCGGTAGTGGTTTCAACTCTAAAGTTGGTGCCTGCAAAATGGAAGGTAGAAGTTTCTCATTAGATAAAGGCAAATCAATAAATGAAACATCAAACCTTGCATCTTTAGGTTGCAGCGAGTGTAAAGATTCTAGTGCCCCTTCCACCTGGTCACTCAAGGCTAGTTTAGCATTCCCCATTCCGAGATGGTTGCTAAGGACTATTTCTACACTATCTTCACCATCTAGCTCATAAGCTTGCTGCACTAGTGAGTCAATTATATCAATATTAAAAACAGAATGCACATCACTAGGATATCTCATGGCCTCAAAAATGTTAAAGCGAATTATTTCACCATCAAATTCCATAGTTAAAGTGCCATCATGTACATCTATTTTAGTTCTTGCTGTTTTCAAGAATGGTCTCCCTAATAGAATAGGTGTGGGATTAGAAGACATCTCATCTTCCATCTCAATAACATAAAAGTCAGCGGGAAAAACCAATTCATTAACCTGTACAAGAACGTCTTCTACCACTCCTCTTGGATAAGTGTTAGAACGGTCAGCAAGTTGTATTATAACACCGGTTTCCTCTAATGGTCCTAGATTCAATGAAGCATAAATTGAATATGGCATGACATTAATAGATGCCCCTAGATCTAGCATAGCACGCTCAAACCTGGTGTTGCCTATCTTACAAGGAATGGTAAACATACCTGGATCCTTGCATTTAGGTGGGAGTTTCTTTTGAAGAACAGTTGACACATTCTCCCCCACACTTACCTTTTCATTCCATTTCAACTTCCGTTTAGATGTGCACAACTCTTTTAGGAACTTGGCATATCTTGGCACTTGCTTGATAGCATCTAGTAAAGGAATGTTCACCTCTACTTTCCGGAAGGTTTCCAAAATTTCCTTCTCTTGCTCCTCCTTCTTGGACTTTGCTAACCTGTTAGGAAAAGGTGGAGGAGTTATATAGGAAGGAAAGGATGGTTTAGGAATTACCTTTTTTAGTGGCTCGTTGGGATGTGAAGAGGATGCCATGGTATTGTTCTCCCCTTGAGCACTATCATTTTGTGGTGTCTCTAGCTGTTTCCCACTTCTTAAATTTATAGCATTGGCATTCTCTCTTGGATTCACTATGGTTTGGGAAGGTAATTTCCCAGAATCCCTTGCTTGCATTTGACTCATGGTTGTTGCCAATTGCCCTATTTGAGTTTCCAAATTTCGAATACTTGTCTTTGTTTCCTGTTGAAATTGAATTGTATTAGTAGAAAGAGCTTTAACAAGATCTTCAAGAGAAGTACCTGAATTTTGGGTGGGTGGTAGTTGTTGTCGGGTTTGGTTTGGTTGTTGCACTCTTTGCTGAAAACCCGGTGGCCTGTGGTCAAATGGTGGAGGAATAGTTTGTGATTGGTTCCCTCCATAATTGAAGTTTGGATGATCCCTCCATCCTGGATTGTATGTGTTTGAGTAGGGATCATATTTCCTTGATTGGTTCTGAAATCCACCCATGGCATTCACATGTTCATTGGTATCCTCTTGAAGTGTTGGACACATATCAGTTTGGTGCCCTATGTTTGAACATATGCCACAAGCCTTTATTTGTTGTATTTTACCTACAGCCAATTGTTGAACAAGAGAAGTCAGTTTATCAAATTTTTGTTCAAGGGATGATATACTTACCTCATTAACTCTCTTGGGTTGTGGTGGTGGATCTTGTCTCATTGAGAACTGTTGAGAATTGGCTGCCATGTTGGAGATTAATGTTCTAGCAGCCCTGGGAGTCTTATCAACTAGAGCTCCCCCACTAGCGGCATCTATCATACTTCTCTCCATGGGCATGAGACCTTCATAGAAGTATTGGATGAGAAGTTGTTCACTTATTTGATGGTGTGGACATGATGCACAAAGTTTCTTGAACCTCTCCCAATATTCATATAAGGACTCTCCGTTGTATTGCCGAATCCCACATATCTCTTTCCTAATGTTGGCAGCCTTAGATGCTGGGAAATACCTTTCCAAGAATGCTTTCTTCAAATCATTCCATGTAGTGATGGTCCCGGATGGTAGATAGTAGAGCCATTCCTTTGCTGAATCAGCTAGAGAGAATGGGAAGGCTCTCAACTTAACTTGCTCTTCCGTGACCCCTGTTGGTCTCATGTTTGAGCAAACTACATGGAATTCCTTGAGGTGCTTATTTGGATCCTCTCCTGCAAAACCATGAAAAGTTGGGAGAAGATGAATCAAACCAGATTTTAATTCAAAAGCTACCTCAAGATTAGCATATTCAATGCATAATGGTTGTTGACCCAAGTCCGGAGCGGCTAGCTCCTTGAGAGTTCGGTTGTCAGCTGCTGCCATCTCTCCTTGCTCCTCTTGGATGTTTTGGATCAACTCCTCGATTGGTTGTTGGTGAGAAGTTATAAATTCCCGAATTTTCCTAAGTCGTAAGTCTTCTTCGGGAGCTTGGAACATTCACTAATAAAAAAAATAAGAAAGTAAATAATTAGAACAGAAAATAAGAATAAACCAATAAACTAATAAACTAAAGAAAGCAATCCCCGGCAACGGCGCCAAAAATTTGATGCAACCAAAAGAGTGTATCTTATTTAACCTTGCACTAAAAAGATCAATTGTAAGTATAATGATTAGCAAGGGTCGAGTCCTCAGGGATTGGGTTTTAATCTATGAGTTATTAGTTTATAACTTACGTTGAAAGAAAACAATAAAAGAAAAGGGGTTTTTGAAGCCAGATTTAAACTAAAGTAAATAATAAGAATAAGATGCAAGGCGGTATAACCAGCCAATAAAAATATATATACTAAATTAGGCGGTATAACCAGCCAATAAAAATATATATACTAAATTAGGCGGTATAACCAGCCAATAAAAATATATATACTAAATTAGGCGGTATAACCAGCCAATAAAAATAAAACAAAGTTAATATACAAATTAGGCGGTATAACCAGCCAATAAAAATAAATATACTTTTAAAAATGAGCAAACTAGAAAAGTAAGAAAACAAGTAAGTAAGAAGAATCAAATATGAAAAATATGGTTAAGGTTTCATTCTCCACCACTAGACATCATTAAGAATCAATTTCAGATCTATCAATATCAACCAACTATCAAAGTTAACAACCGTAGATAACAACAAGCTCTGTTATCCCAATCTTTCCTTAGTTTGTCGTTAAATAGAACAAGCTCTCTATTTAATCTCTAACAATCAAACAACCTAGAATAAGCTCTCTAGATTCAATTTAATGGCATCTTTATGATGAGAAAGATAGGTTGATCTAAGCAACAAACACATAAGCTCGGATTGTTCAACTTAGGTTATGTTCCACTTTGCAATTATTGAAAACTTGACCATAATCCTTAATCACAAATTGCCACTTATGAATAGGAAATCAAGACAATTACACGGATCAAGACTCCTAAACTAGCAATAGATAATTATCAAGATCTATCTAGTTGTACACCTAAACAAATCAAGACAACATCATGAACAATTCTTGTAGAAGAACATAAGCAACTTTGATAGAAAATTAATGATAGATAGAATCTGAAAATCAATCACAAAACATGTCTAGGGCTTTGAAATCACCCTTAACCAAATAGAAGTTTAGCCTAGCATAGGCATTATAAACATAAAATTAAATAGAATCTAAGAAGAAAATAAAAGAAAGAAAGAAGAAGAAGAAGAAGAATATTAATTATCCAACCTCTTGCCCTTTCTAAAGAAAAAGAAAACTAGAGAAATGAAAGAAGAAGAAAACTTAGAGAATTTTATTACAAAGGCTAATATCCTACCAATGTACAATATGATCCCTTACAATCATCCAAGGCCCTCTATTTATACACATTTTGGAGGGCTAAATGACAAGAGACAAGCTTTACAAATTTCAAAGGTAGGTATAATAGGTGGGTGCATTTTTCTAACAATTTTCGTCATACATGACAATTTTGATCAGCCAACTTGATGGTCGATTTTGTCAATTTTGGAGGCCTTATCTGATCACATGGTCTTCTAGAAAAATGTTACCCTATCAGTTACAGATCCATAGCCGTTGGAATCAGCTCATTTGCTGATGTGGATAAGTAGATATGGGCAAAATACGAAAACAGGTCAGCACAGACGTCATTGCACATCAGCCAACTTGATGGTCGATTTCAAGAAGTGTAAAACATGAAAAAGATAGATATGCCTCTTAGCTTTGCACGGCTACAAATTTCAGCCTTATTGCTTCAGTGAAACTCGAGATATAGCTGATATGGCAAAAGGTGTCGGAACTGGAACTGAACTGGATTTGCCCTTAATTCTAGTAATCTGAAATCACTCAAAGAAACTTGTGAAAAACACCAAAATACATAAAAATATAAAAGATCATAAACACAATTAGACTAAACAATAATAACTCGTATTTGACACAAAACAATAATAAAACATAACTAAAAACTATATAATTATACGAGTTATCACCCTCAAAAGAATATAAATCAGAAACATTCAAAATGGGACTGATTTGTAACTCACCAGGCAGCTCAATTAGATAAGCATTTGAGCTAATCTTCTTCAATACCTTACAAGGACCAAACTTCCGAGACTTTAGCTTATGATAAGTACCTTTAGGAAATCTATCCTTCTTCAAGTGGACCAACACTAGGTCTCCTTCCTCAAATTCTTTGAAATGCCTATGCTGATTGGCAGCATCAACATATGCGGCATTGCTGGCTTTTAGGGCTGTTTGCACTTCCTCATGAAGCTTGCGGATATGGTCAGCAAAGGCTTCTCCATCTTCACTCACCCTAGATTCTTGCGGCAATGGCACTAGGTCCAACACATGTTGAGGCTTGAGACCATAAGCAACTTCAAATGGAGTCTTCTTAATAGTTCTATTAACTGAGTTGTTGTAAGCAAACTCAGCTTGAGGTATAACTGAATCCCAACCCTTCACATGGTTTTTAACCAAACACCTTAGCAAATTACCCAAGCTCCTATTAATGGCTTCAGTCTGACCATCTGTTTGTGGATGACAAGTGCTGGAATATTTTAATTCAGTTCCTAACTTCCGCCACAAAGTCCTCCAAAAATGACCCACAAACTTGACATCCCTATCTGAAACAATCGAAGTAGGAACACCATGCAAACGCACCACTTCTTTAAAAAACAAATCAGCTATGTGGGAAGCATCTGCTGTTTTGGAGCAAGGAATAAAATGTGCCATTTTAGAAAACCTATCCACTACAACAAAAATCGAGTCATACCCTTTGGATGTCTTAGGAAGACCCAACACGAAATCCATGCTCAAATGAATCCAAGGTGCCTCCGGTTCTGGTAATGGCGTGTACAACCCAGTGTTTTGGGATGTCCCTTTTTCGAACTGACAAATAGAACACCGTTGCACAAACCTGCTCACATCTTTATACATTCGCGGCCAATAATAGCGATCTGTCACCAGCGCTATTGTCTTGTCCCTGCCAAAATGTCCACCTAAACCATTCCCATGAAGTTCCCTGATAATCTGTTCTCGAAAAGACCCTTCAGGAATGCAAAGCTGATTACCCTTAAAAAGGTACCCGTCATGCAACCTGTAGGGCATCTGCTGGTCAGCTTCTGTCCCCTGTAAATCTGCCACAATCTGCTTGAAATCAGAATCAGTAACATACTGATTTTTTAGTTCTTCGAAGCCAATAACTTGGGAACTCATCGTCGTTAAAATTAACGATCGCCGACTCAAGGCATCCGCCACCACATTAGTCTTCCCTGTCTTATACTTCAAGGAAAAATTAAACTCATCTAAATACGAACTCCATTTAGCATGACGATCATTGAGCTTCTTTTGCGAACTCAAATACCTTAGGGCTTGATGGTCTGAATAAACCACGAATTCCCTATAGGCTAGATAGTGCTGCCAGTGCCGAATGGCCCTCACCAAAGCATAAAATTCCAGATCATAAGTGGAATACCTTCGCTTAGAATCTGACAATTTCTCGCTAAAAAATTCCAAAGGCTTTCCTTCCTGACTAAGAACAACCCCAATCCCGTTATGGGAAGCATCACATTCTACAACAAATAATTTATCAAAATCTGGTAACGCTAGAACTGGTGCGGCTGTCAACAGGAGTTTAATTCGCTCAAAAGCTTTCTGAGCTGAATTGGTCCATTCGAATTGCTCTTTCTCCAAAGTTTCTGTAATAGGACTCATAATGGAGCTGAAATTCCTTATGAACCTCCTATAAAATGAAGCTAAACCATGGAAACTCCTTACTTCTTTGGCTGACTGTGGTGCTGGCCAGTCTTGGATTGCTAGGACCTTTCCCGGATCTGGTTTCAGCCCTTCGGCAGAAACAATGAACCCCAGAAATACCACTTCTGTTTGTAAAAAGGAGCACTTCTTCAAGTTTACAAAAAGGTTCTCTTTTTGTAGGACTTCCAATACTTGGCGCAAATGTACTAAATGCTCTTTTTCACTATGACTGTAAATCAGAATATCGTCAAAATAAACGACAATAAAACGTGTCAGAAAAGGTTTAAGTACCTCAGTCATGATGCGCATGAATGTGCTAGGAGCATTTGACAAGCCAAAAGGCATTACTAGCTATTCATATAAGCCATCCGGGGTCTTGAAAGCAGTCTTCCACTCATCTCATTCTCTCAATCTGATTTGGTGATAACCACTTCTCAAGTCAATCTTAGAAAATACCTTAGAACCTGCCAATTGATCGAGCATGTCCTCCAATCGCGGGATTGGAAACTTGTACTTGACCGTGATTTTATTTATGGCTCGACTGTCCACACACATCCTCCAAGAACCATCTTTCTTAGGGGCTAACAAGGCCGGACAAGCACAAGGACTTTTGCTTTCTCGCACTAACCCTTTTTCCATCAACTCTTCAACCTGTTTTTGCATCTCAAGCCGCTGTGCAGGCGGTATTCTGTATGCTGACAGATTTGGTAGAGAAGCTCCCGGTACTAAATCCATGGCATGTTGAATGCTCCTCATTGGTGGTAGGCCTTGAGGCAAGGTATCACCTACCAAATCAGCAAACTCCTCTAATAATCGCTGAACTGCCATAGGTTGTTCCTTGCTGTCCCCATGACTGTCGACACAATTAGCAACCTTGCTGATAACAGCGAACATCACTCCTGCTTCCCTTCCTTCATCCTCCAACTCTTCAGCTGTTAGAAACCCATTTAATTTGCTGGTGTTAGGTGCCGCAACCTCTCTATGGGGATGTAGAGTGTACTTTTTACCCGCTCTATGGAAGGAATATGTATTTTCCTTAGTGTAGTGTTGCATATCATGGTCATATAACCAAGGTCGACCCAAAAGAATATGACAAGCATCCATTGGCACAACGTCGCATAGCGCCTCATCATCCACATTACTGCCCATAACAAATTTAACTAAGCATTGAGATTGTACCGGTATCTCAAAGCCTTTTTTAACCCATTGGATCTTGTATGGGTGAGGGTGTTTCTCTGTAGGCAAGTGCAATTTGTCGACTGTTTCCTTGGAAATATAATTTTCCGAACTCCCATTGTCGATAATAGCGTCACATACCTTGGTACCACAAAGAACACGGGTTCGAAATATGCTTCGCCTCCTCCAATCTTCCTTATCATCTTTGGTGGTTGTTGTCATAACTCTCCGAACCATCAACGACTCTCCTTGTACCGGATAAATATCCACATCATCATCATCATCATTATGGTCATCATAGATGGGTTCCGACAAGTCTTGACCATCCTCATCTATTTCAATCAGATTCACCCTTCTTTTCGGACATGTGTAAGAAGCATGTCCCCTTTCTCCACAACTGAAACACCGAATCTGACTTCCAGCCCCTGTTTTGTTAGGATTTGGCTGTGTGCCGCCTCCTGTTTTGCCATAACCTGCTTGTGTGCCGCCCCTGTACTCATTCTGCCCCTTGTAACCCTTGCTACTGCCCATGGAGTTGCTGCCAGTCAGTTTACTGGTTGAGGCAGCCCCTTTCCCACTGAAATTGCTGTGGGAGGCAGATTCTGACTTGTTAAAAATAGGCCTCCTAGCACCATAGCGTAATACCCTTTTCTCAGCTTGCAAGGCTGCTTGTCTCGCATCTTCTAAGGTGAACAACCGAACCACCCCCAACTCATCTCTAATGCTTAGATCCATTCCCGCAAGATAGCGAGATGTTAACTGCTCATTGGTTTCCTTCAAACCGACCTTAATAGACAGATTGTTAAAGTCAGATGTGTATTGGTCAATCGACCTACCATTCTGTCTGAGTAGATGGAATTTGCGATAAAGATCCATGGCATAATCTGCTGGTAGGAACTGTTTCCGCATCTTGCTCTTCATGTGTTCCCAACTACCAATTTTCAGCTTTCCTTGACGTGCCCGCTGCTCTTCAACTCTCTTCCACCATTGAAGTGCCGCCCCTTTCAAGTGAAGCTTCACAAACAATACCATTCGATGCTCTGCCATGGGCTTCCATTCGAAATAATTATCCACCGTTGCTTCCCAATCTAGATAATCTTCAGCGTGTAGATCCCCATGGAAATCATCTACCTGGATCCTCACTCCTCCTCCATTCAAATCCAAGGCATGTAGCAACCTATCTTCCAATCCACCTCTTGCTGCCAGATTCGCAGGTCAAGCGTTATGGAAGGGGTTCTCAGCCTCTCCATCATCCGATTCTTCCTCCTGACCACCTTCCGGTAAATCAAAAGGGTTGTGGTCACCTTCCGGAATCTCCATTCGGGCTCCCACTATTCCTGGTCGCTGCAAGGCTTGAACAGCCCGCGACAAGTCTTCAATCATCTGCCTCATCTCATTCAAATCAGTTTGCTGCCCTTGATTTCCCCTGGCACGACCTCTACCACGTCCAACCATGGTTGATGGTGAATCTCGACACAAAACAAAGATCTTGTTAAGCTCTGATACCAATTTGATGCAGGGTAGAAACTAGAATAGTAAACAAGCTAAGAAAATAGGCTGCGATTGAGTAGGACTTTAGGTTTAGAAGCAAATCTGCCAAAACCTTTATTGAAGTGTTAAAACTCTGATGAAATAACAATGATAATCTGATCGACTGCTACCCTATCTTAGGGTATTTATAATAACCCTAAGTTATTTAAAAGTCACATGCCTAAATAAGATACCTAATAGCATAAGACTTCTACTTAAAATAAACTAAGTAAACAACCATAAACTTGAAGACTTCTACTTAAAATAAACTAAGTAAACAAACATAAACTTTAATAATTAAAGCGATGCTCCTGCATCAATACTTCTTTGCCTTCATTGAATGAGAAGTTTATTTCTTATAATTAAAAATGAAAAAAAGAAATATCCAGACAATCTGTAAAAATAATAATCTAACAGAGAGACAGAGAGGCAAGTCATCACGAACTTCATAATTTACTATCCAAAAGATTTTCTATATATTACTCTTCTTACCTCCATGGTAGTTCATTGAACTTGGTTACACCAACTGATGAAACAAGAACTACTCTCTTCAGTGACGAAGGCAACGCAGATATAAGATTCCTTACACCCTCCCAATCTTCAAAAAATACAACATAGTCAAAACCTGTGTCTCTATGTGTATTTGTGCATGGCTGTGCATGTATGCATGAGTCCATTTGGAGGGACAGAGACAGGATTGAAAGCTTTGCTGGAATACTTTTTAAGTTACTCGTAGAGTAATATTTGATAATTTTAGTGACTTTAAAATAAATAAATTACTTTACATTTTATTTGCATAAAAATCATCGAATATTATATTTAAATTTTTTTCTAATAATATGCAAAATGAAAGAAATCATCACGTGCAAGAAAATAATTTTACAAAAAAGTAACATAAAAAGTTAAGTGTCATATGAAAAGTATATATATATATATATATATATATATGTATATTGGTATGGTTGTTGTAATCAATAATTAGTACATGTTTCCTTAATAAAAGGAGAGTTGGGTTAAAAACTTTATACATTTAATAAACTGAAATAATTTAAGAACTAAGAGTTTGGAAAACTCAATTGCCAATTTAAAAAGTTGAAAACTTAAGGGGGGCCAAATGAAGATAGCTAAAAAATTGATGAAAAAACTTAGTAGGACTTCGACATACATTTGGAAAAGCCAAGGGTGTACATGGCCTTCTGAGACCCCTCGGTGGCTCTGTCCTTACTCCTTATCCACTTGCACGTTAATGCACATGACATAATAGATGCAATGAAGTCATAAATATCATCAATACTGTAGAAAGATATCATGAAAAGCTTGTTCATCAACAATACCACGTACAGAGAATGAATAAATTGATGATTATGTTTATCATTCATCACTAAGCAAGTAATATTCCATGGACAAAGGCCAAAATAGAATGTTGAATTTATTTCTATAGTAAAGTAATTTCTGACCTACTCTTTCAGGTGTATTATCCCCATCCCATCTCTAGGAAGGAAATGCAGTTGTTCCAGTGCAACAAATCACATGTGTAACTCCCTATACACAAATTGTCAACGATTAATACATTTGAAAATTCTGAACTGTTAGAGATATTAATGCAACCCAAAAAATGTCATTTATCAAGAAAATAAAAGGAAAAGAGAAAAGGTTTGCTAGATAAATACGAAGCACAAACCTCAAATATAGATGGATCTAGATCTGCTGGGTTTCGAGTGTCCCCTTTAAAGACCTATCGAGTTTTAAAATCTCTTTACAATAAAATTTTACATCTTGAAGAAAGAGAAAGTTTAAAGCAAGAACATTGTTTACAAATATTTAGAAAATGTAAGGAACGTAATCAATGAGTATGGATGATTCACGATCAGACGAAAATTCCACCTGTAGCTTCTCTTCATCTTGGTTACCAAACAGAAAAGTTGCTTTCTAGGGATCTCTTAATAATAGGCGTGATTTGATGTTCCGGTTCAGCAAAGATGCCTCTACCAACTGCCCTGAAAAGGAGAACAACTTGCTGATATTATGAATGACAGGTAAAGTTTAAGCACTGATCACTTTGCTCGCAAGTGCACTAAGCCAAAGAAGTATAAATCCATACATGGTTGTCTCATGACCATTTTTTTGAGGGGCAAGTCTCATTACTTATGTTTGTTTACATGTTGTTGTTACTTATTCTCTCTTTGGTTGGATTATAGATACAGGAGCAATAAAACATAATAAACATTTAAGTCAAGATCAAGTTGAATTTGTAAATGACCAAAATGAGACTATATATTTCAGTCAAAGAGGGACCTTCCACATCTCCAAATTTCTTGAGAAGCTGACACAAGACTCTTAGGTTAAGATTCATATGGTGGAAGAATGTACAGTATGTGCTTATTCAGTGTTGTTGAGGAAGTGACTTATTGGATCCCCACTTCATCAGTATATGAGCAATATAGCTCTAGAATCTACATTCTACCCTTTCTGAGTTTGAACTACGTCATGAAATGGAGGCTTGATGTTGCTAGTTCAGCATTCACCTAAAGCTCACAATTAACTTGGTTTTTGAAAGCATGACTAATTATAGCAATCAAGTCTAAGTTGATTGACATGGGAGGTTAGGGAAAAACTACTTGATACCAGAAAACTATTTGAGCCACATTCATGCATTGTAAATCATTGTATGAGAAATATGATGAACTAATTATTATCAAACATAGCTATATGACATTATTATCTATGAGGAATCATGAGATAGGTAGTTTTTGGAAAAATGATACTATCTACATGGGTTACTTAGAATTGAAACAAGATTTTTAGGATTTTTACCAGTCAAGGTGAAGTGTTTTTTATTTATCTATTTACCAGAAAATTCTATGGGCATATATATTCTTAACAGATTATGGAATGTGAAACAAAAGCAATAGGTCTTCTTACATCCTTAGGAAGTAACATAAAAAACAAAATTTCCATTATTACTTTCACAGGTTATTAGTGCATGGTGAAATTAAATTGGATGATAAGATCTAAATTAATGGGAAGACTAGTTCGCTTTATAGTTGTGGTGAAGTCAAAGCCCATTTAAGGCTTAGAAAAAGCATCATGGTCAGTGTGTTGACCACAGTGTAATATAAACCAAATTGGTCAATAAAAATATTCTATTTATTAAAATATCTTTATACATCTGATTATATATGGACAATATACTCAAATACTGATATAAATTTCCTTGTATGCTAACATGATAGATAAATATGGTAATAAAGAATTATATGGAAAGCAAAATCAAATTTTGTTGCATATGTTCCTTTTAAGTAGATCTAATACTAGAAATGGATATACTCCACTCAAATTCTTCTTATAAATACTCTAAGCAACATCATTTGACAGCAACACCTACATCACCTCAAACTAAAGTATAGACCATCAACTGCAAATTACAACAACTCAACCATGAAAAACCTCTCGGTTTCTGCTGTGCTTCTGCTTATTCTGTTCTTTACTTCTGGTAAATCTCTTATCAACGCCTTAGTTAAGTAGCTAGTCATTCATTTCATTTTCTATTTAATGCAAAAAAAAAAAAAAAAAAAAAAGATCAATAGTGGATGAACTTCAGTTCATGTAAATGAATTTAAATCAGTAATTTTACTCTCATCTAGAATCATATATATTTTCCAAGTGTGTTTAAAAAATTAAATATATTTTAAATGTTACAAGATAAGATGTCTCTAATGTTTATTTGAATTCATTTTCCAATATATAGATTTAAACCTATAGAAATTATGTTAGGTATGAGTAACCATTTTACCAAAGCTAAAAGGTTGAATGTTGCAATCAATGCAAAGGGCAAAAGGAAAATAACAGGTTGAAATTTTGAGGAGAATCTCTTTGGAGATAATGCTAAGAGGCAGGATTGTATCAAGTGAAAGAGAAATAACTCCGTTTACTTATTTTTACAAGTGTCTTGTAATTATAACCTATATGCTCACTCAGACAAAGTTAATCTTAGCATAATATACAAACTATTGTTGTAAAATATCTTCACAATTAATCAAATAATAATAACATGTACAAATGTCAAATTGAGATGGCCCTTCTACAATAATTCCCAACAACTTGCCTTTAGTTTTATCTCTATATGGACTTTAATATCTCTTCACCCTTGATTTTCTAATTGAGCCATAGCAGCCAATATGTGAATATACTTATTCAATAACTATTTTTAATGGTTCAATTACTAGGATCATCCTCTATCTATCAACCAAAAAACATAATAAATGATAAAACAATGCTGAAAGATGAAAATTGATATTCAGCCATATGTTTTGTATACAAACATAAAGCTTAAGAAGAGTCTTTATTTGCTTGATATTACCAAAATTTGTGAGAAAATGCTCAGAAAATGACTGCATATATGTTGTTTCTTCCAGGAAATTGGATTATGATAGATGCTCAGGCCATGTGTGAAAAACCATTGCATGGAGGTGGCTGCCAAAAAGATGAATGCAACAATGGTTGTGTGAAGCAATATGGACCACGTGCTTATGGATATTGCTTCTTTTTGCAAAAGCCCGATGATACTTGTGTCTGTCGCTACCCTTGTTAATTTGTTTTTATTCAAAACAAAGGCTACTACTAGATTCTACCTTTTGTTAACTGCTTTTATAGGGGATGAGTTGAAGCACAACCCCCTAGAATTAAATAAAAAACAAATCATAATTCTCTCTCTCTCTCTCTCTCTCTCTCTCTCTCTCTCTCTTACCCTCCTCATAACTTATTTATACATTTAGTCTGCTTAAGGCCTTAAGGGTTTAAGCAAATCGCTACATCATTCAAATCAAGTTTAATCTCAAACATGCAGTCAAGAGTCAAGACAAGTTCGAGTGTTTTAATACTCAAATTGAATGGCCTTATGATTTTGATTTAATTTTGATTTTTAATAGATTTATAGAGTAATATATTTCAAATAAAATGTGCACATATAAATGTAATATAATAAAGTAATATGCTATATTTAAAACAGTATTAATCAAGGCTACTTGACCAGAGATAGGCTAAATTAATTTTCAGAAGAAATGAAACTCATGTATGCCAATTGAAACTCAATCGAGCTTGAGCTTGTGCCAAGTTTTCAAGCCTCAAGTTTTTCAGTTGACTTCAGCTCAAGCTTTCTACTATGTCAATTCAACTTGATTACACCCCTTAAATACGACAGACATCAGATGCCACTAATATATTTGAAACCAGAAAGAGTTGGTCATAACTTATACTAGCCATAATCAAAATTGGATGATGCAAATTAAGTTAGATTTAAGGGCATCCAATGCAAAAATGTTTCAAAGTTAGTTTTTTTTTTGTTCAATGCATTTCAAGAGCTAAGTTTCACTCACACTCAACTCCAGTACTATTGCAAATAGAAGCTTGCCTTTCAACGTAGAGAAGGTGGACGCAAAGATTGAAAACTAGTCCAAATGTGAGCACCAAAATGGATTTTTTTTTTTTTTGGTAAAAAGGGAATCTCATGACTTTACTCTATTAATGCAAATGTAGCATAGAACAGAATCCACTATGCCCTAAGCTAGGTTGGACCAAGGGAAAGAAAATTTCCTCTAACCAAGTTAAGAGAACTAAATTATTAGTGATAAATCCTAAAACTTTTTTTATCAATAAGGTATTGTCTGATCCGTATTTTTACAACTAAAAAGCGAAATACACACTTTAATACAAAAGCAAATACTACTATTCTTGAAGAATTAAAAGTTAGAAATACAATCTTTTGGAGAATACTTATTTTACTCATATAGAAAAATTATGTTAGAATTGTTATTTAAGTTATTTTTGCTTTTTGGTTTTTGCTTCCTAAAAAATTGCTAAAAAGCAAAGTAAAAACTATAGAAAGCAAAATCATGATTGATAAAAAAAAATGAACAAATGACGCAAAACAAAAAGAACAAGCCTAGCAAAGCCAACAGCTAATCCAACGGATCTGAATAAAACAATTAATTAGTTTTCCTTTAAAAGAAATATTCCATCAAAGCCAAAAGCTCCAAATAAGCAGTAGAATTATAGAAATGCAAAAGCAGAAGGGAAAGAGAAAGAGAGAGTTACCTACGCCGCCGGAGGCGCCAACGACAAGAACAAGTTTAGAGGAAGAAGGAAGAGTTGTTTGGGAATGAAAGGTAGTTTCTGAATTTGTAGATTGGATTACTTCTTCTTTCACAGCATTCAAAGATAGTCTTCTATTGCCTGAGTTTTTCTTGGAGAAGCAGCCAAACCCATGACTATAATTCAGCTGTGGAAGCGCCAAAACTGAGATTCTTTGAAATGGTTTTGAGGATTTCTCAAGAGGGATTGGGATTGTGGCGGAGAGCTTGGTAGCCATGAAAAAAAAAAAAAAAAAAAATTGATTACAAATTGGAAAATAGGGAGAGGGACCGTTTGTGGTGGTTATATTTCCCGCTGGCTTGCTATTTACTAAAATGTCCACTATAATTAGAGATAGATGTGGCAAAATAAAATTCGAAACCGAACCCATTTAAACTCGATTTGATAAAAAAATAATTAAAGAATTGAACCCGAGAAAATCAAATCTAAAATGATTCGAACCTAAAAAAATTTGAACCCGAAATGGTCGGAGTTCAAAATGGTGCGAACTCGAAATGATCCGAACTCGAGACCGACTCGATCATAAACCTGTAATAACCCAAATTTAATATTAAAAATAAGAATGAACAAATTATAATTAAATAATTTCTTATTTTTTCATCAAAAGTTAAAATTTAATATTATATATATATAAAGTAAAATAATAATTTTATCTCAAAAAAAAGTTAATTGTATCTTGTACTTGTAACTTGTAAAGATATTGAAATTATATGAGTCTAAAACGATTTGAATTGTATAAACAAATCACTAAAATCACTTCAAACATTTTAAAAAACTTAAATTTATGTCAACAACAACAAACACACTTGATACTTTGTTAAATTCATTTTAAAAAATAATTATAATTTAATATAATTTCGTACATATTATTTAATTTCTTGTTAAATTTGAAAACAACTTTCAAGTTAATTTATTTTCAAAATATAAGTTTAAATTTAAACAAAAATATCATTAAAACTTTCATTGAAAAACTCTTAATTTGAATTAAATAATCTTTCTTATTCAATAAATTCTTATAACATAAATCATCAAAATAAGTTTATGTTTTAACGTTCATGTAACATAAATTATAAAAATAAATTGATGTTTCAAATTTAAAAGGGGTAAGCAAATTATGATATAGATGAGAATTTTCATATTATAAAGTTAAAAACTACATAAAATGTTTGGATTAAATGAAATTTTATTTTTTCCATGAAAAACTAAAGATAGATTCATTCTACTTGCTTCATTTCATATAAACATTTTTATCAAAGTACATATATGGCCTATTGTATCCCATCAACCTTTCCCTTAGCTTTGAACGACCTAATTTATTCAAACAGTAAAAGTAAAACATAGATCGCATTTCTTCTAATAATACTTTTTTTTTTTTTTTTTGATAATTGGGTAGGGGGAGGGGTTGTTTGGGTTTGAACCCAATACTTCATGCCCCCAAGACTCTTGGCCACTTAGCTAAGAAAGTATTTAATTGAGTAATTAATTAATAGTAGTATTTCTTTTAGCATTGTCTACCAACTCTTAATTCTTAATCTTATTTCTTCTTCAAATATAGCCATTTGCCCATTTTTATTTAATGTATTTACATGTTGAATATTAGAGTTCATCAAATCAATTATTTTAAATATCAATATGATAATATATCATATTTTCTATAATCAATTATTTAACAAATTGATTTTACATAACAATTTTATTTTATATCCTTTTTTATGCTAACAAATAGTGATATTAATATACAAATATAATTTTAAAATGTCAAATTATATACAAAAAGCTTACTTAGGAAAAAAAAATTAATTTTGGATTTGAAGAATGATTACCTCTAACATAAAATAAAAAAAGATGTAAAACCTAAACTCGAACTCGAACCCGAACCCGAGTTAGCCTGACTTGAAATGAACTGAACCCGAAAGAACTTGAATAAAAAATGACCCGAACTAGAGAAGACTCAAACCTTATATGATCCAAACCCCAAATATCTAAACTAAAAAAGATTTGAATTTGATATGACCCGAGCTCGAAATGGCCTGACTCGAACCCGTCGATTTGCTACATCTACCAATGATATAGGAATTTTAAATAAAATCCCGGATTTTTTTTCTATTTTAATTAGAGTTTTTCTTTTATCTATACTATTATTAGAATCTCAAACTATGTCATGAATTAAGTGACATCAATTTAATTGAAGAATTGATTAAAAAGACAAGTTATACAATAAAATAAAAAACATATTAATAAGATTATAATAATATATATTTTTAAAAGTAGATTGAAAATTCAGATTTTAAAATTCATATATCCACTTTTTTTTTTTTCTTTTCTCAAAAACATGTATGTGCTTTAATTTTTTTTTTGTTTCTTACATTTTTAAGATAATTATAATTTTTTTATTATTTAAATAATAATTTTTTATTATTATTTCACAAACAAATGAGTGTGCATGAGACTAGTTTTTGTAATAATTAGAGTTCATTCTTTATGGAAAACACTTACCTTATGGTCCGTGATTCTTTTTGCGAATCACGGACATTCTTCCGCCATTTAATTTTTTGTCCCAACCGGTTAACTTGTTTAGTCGGATGGTTTGCTTATTATTATTTTTTTTTTCAAAACTTATCATTTTCTTTTAAGTAGATTTGACAATTTTAGACACGATACGAATATAATATAAAAAAACTAAAACACGATATGACACAAAAAAGTAATACGAATACGACACGAATACACGAACGTATCAAAATCTATATAATACAAATTATTAACGTATTAAAATTTATATAAATATATAATACATTAAACACAATTAAAAATACTTGAAAATACATGAACACTACACGAATATACAGATTATTATATCTACTTTTTAGTTTCATGGTACAACCTTTTATAATTTCTTTCTTTTTTTATTCACAAAACTAAATTATATGGTTGCATACTTGCATTGAATAAAAATAAAATTAAGTAAATAATTTTTATATTTAAATAAAAATTAAAACAAAATTAAAGTAATTTATATTTTATATAAAAATAGATTTTAAAAAAATAAAAATAAAAAATAAAATAAAAACTTTGATGTCTCACTTAATGGTTTGCCAAACAAAATTATGAGCTCATAAAATGAGTTAAATAAAATTTAAAGCTTCACCTTCAACTAAAAAAAAGCATTACCGGTTATGCAAGTTTTTGGTTTCCTCTAAAAAAAATTCACGGCTAAAATTTGTCCGTCACTACCGTTAGCTAAGTAAGGTCCATTCTTTATATACCGTACAATGTAATTTTATAACTTTAGGAAGTATTAGAATATTGTTACTTATCTTATTATTTTTTATATAAATTTATTAAATTTTAATATATTTAATGGGATATGTAATAACCTTACTCGTGGAATTTAAACTTCATTAAGGTAAATGAGATAGTTTTTTTTTTTTTTTTTTTTTTTTATTTATAAAATTATTGCTAATATTAGTTTCAAAATAAAAAGATATAAAAAATTTACTAAAAAAATTTAAAAAGGCAGAATCTATGAGGGGTAGAGGTGCCATGGGCCGGGCAGGACCGGATTTAGGTATGGTATAAACACCATATATACTTGGCCAAGAGCGGCCCGGCCCTAAATATGGGCATCAAATTATGCCCAAGCACATCCATATTTGTAAATAGGTAGTCCAAATCCGTTTAGATCCGTCCATATTTTTTTTTTCTAAAAAAATTTAAGCAAATATTTTTTTTATTATTTTTTCTTTTATTAAGTTTTAAAACATGGATAACTTAGCATATTTTTAAATATTTACACTATAATATTATATAAATTTATTTTTTATATGATATAAATTACATAATATATTATATAAATGAAAAATGGATGGGTCGAGCCAGGCTCGGGCCTTGATAGTTGTAGCGCAGGCTCGACTCATTTTCTAAATGGGCCTCATTTTTTTGTCCAAGCCCATATTTTAGGCCTAATATTTTTGTCAAAATCCTTCAAAATATGAACGGACCTTTGGGCTTGGACGGGTAGCCCGACTCTTGAGCAGGTCTAATGAGGGGACAAGGGTATTATAAACTACATATTATAATTATGTTATATTTTTTAGTAAATATTAGTTTTTGTTAACGTTTGCATTTTTTTATTTATTTTTAGATAATAATTCTATATTAATACATAATTGGATAAATCGTATGAATAACTGAAGTTTATATATTAACAGAAACCTACATTGAACATGTATGTAAATTTTACATTGAATTAGAATTCTTACTTATAAATTAGATAAATTTTACTATTAATCAAATAAGGGATAAGGTACAAATTTACACTTTACTTATATGAGTGATTCAAATTTATCATAATCTTTTAATTAACGTAATTTTACCATTATACTTTTGTTGGGAGCAAGACTTTTTCAAGGCTTTGTTTCCGAAAGGTTTGGTCAAGGAGATGTTGTGAGAACAATTAATGGACAAAATGATCTTTTTTGATTATGGCACTAAACGAAGTATTCAACAAACTTTTTTGCCTGAAATAATCAACATTAAGCTCATACTAAAAATTGTTCTTTTCAAATAATGTTGATCTTTTTCTTTCAAGAGAAGATGTCAATTTATCTTTTATCATTGTGACTTTCAAGCTCATTTTCTCATGATTGTGAATTTTTACCCTCATTTTGTGGTTGAGAATTTCAGTTCATTCACATTTCAATGCTTAAGGATTCAAAATGTTTGTTCTAAAATTTTCCTAGATATCGTTTGGGTTTTTCACGTAGTGGGCATGCCTTAACTTTTGCCTAGGCTGTCCTTTTAGGTTTTCAACCTACCATGCGTTTTTTTTTATTTCCTTCTCTTTTTTTTCACTTTTTTGTGCAAAAAAATACCTTTAGCAATCTGTCATTACCCAAAAATGATTTGTAAGACCAAGCAATCTTAATTAATCTAGGAGGACTTTTCTCAAGGTTGTAATGGGGTTTGGGGGTTTCTAAGATTAAGAAAGAAAGGATATTATAAGGCTCAAAATCTTATTTTCTTTTCATAGCTTCCTAAATGAAAAGGATCGCATGCCCCTTATCTGAGCTTAGTTCGTCAGCGGACATTTTTTTCATGCATTCCTCAAGATGGAGATGAATTTCTCCCAGTCAAATTTCTCAAGAAGGGCTTTTCAAGGGTTGAAATATCAGCTTGGATGAAGGGTTTGAAAGAAAAAGATATAAAGCTCAAATGCGTTGTGCATGAAATATATTTATGATATGTTGCATCTTGTCCTTTGAAAGCAAAGAATAATTGATTCTCAAAGTCGAAAGATTTTTCTCTTTTCTCTTTTTTTTTTTTTTTTTTTTTTTTTTCAAAAGACCAAACTTTAAGATCTAATCACTGATAAAAACAAAATGCAAAGATAGTGCACATATTTTTTTGAAAGGCAGGATAATTTATTGATGAAATCAAAACATAACAGGAAGTTAAACTAGTTAACCAGTCTTACGCGCGCAAAAGGAATCAAAACAAAAGACATGAATCAAGAGTATATGATCAGCAGATTTTGAAGCCTGTTAACCCCAGATTTAGCAAGCATGTCTGCAACCTCATTTGCCCCTCTAGGCGTATAAACAATTTCCCAAAAAACGAGGTCAGCTTGAAAATTTCCAATCATTCGAGCGGTATTCCTATGATTCCATGGCATTTTCGATGGGTCCTTTATCCAGGTCACCACATTCTGATTGTCACTTTCAACTATTAGTTTGTGGGAACTTACCCATTTTGATGCTGCATAAATGTAGAAAGCTTCTTTAACCGCCATGAGTTCTGCCAGATTTGAATCTGCTTGACAGATAGACTTAGAAAATATAAGCTTCACCGAACCACGATCATCTCTTAGAACGCCAGCAATACCAGCGGTACCCGGTTTGCCTAAAGCAGAGCCGTCGGCATTAAACTTAAAAAAACCCGAGGGAGGTGCTACCCATCCGGTGAACATTCTCTTTTCCTTTGCTTTGAGGGTGGACAAAAGGAAGCGAGGGAATTCGTGATATCTGAGACAGACCCCACAGCACTTGGCCATCTCGCTTTAAACCAAAAGGCGATCCTGAGTTTGATGGAGACAAGCAATTGGCCTATGTCAAGAAGTCTGCCACTAAAAACCATATCATTTCGGTGAAGCCAAATGGACCATGCTGTTGCGACAAACGCCATTCTCCATATTTTACTACACTTGTTTTTCTGAAATTGCTTGATGTCACGCAAGGAAAAAGGACAAGGTGTCTTTTGGAATGGACCAAGACAGAACCCATATAGAGCAAATATGAGACCATACCTTCCAGGAAACGATGCAGGAAAAGAACAAATGATCCACAGATCCAGGCGTACTTTTGCAGAAGGTGCAAATTATTGGTGTAAGCCCTGCAAGACAATCTAGTTGGGCTTGTAAGACACTATATATATATTCATGTATTGCACATTATAGTTTATTAATTATAATTTAGGTATTTCTTTATCCATAAGTTTTGTTATAATTGTTATAAATAACTTGTGAAGATAAAGCCCATGAAACACAATGGCATTGCAAAGGAATTGTAAGGAGTTACAATTATGAGGATCCTTATGCATCAATGTCGTGTTTCTAAAACTGTTCCTGGTCATTGTATTGTCAAGACAGGGCATTGACAATGCTCAATGACTGGCATATGTTAAGCCTTCATGTGCTTGATGCATGCAACTGATCTCATAGGTTAAAAAGATAGAGATACTTGGGGATAAGATATGGGTGCTTGTTAGTTGAACAAGTTTACTAAACATGACCCGCTATGAGAGTTCCATTTGGTATTTCACTCAAGTGTCTATGGAAAATACTCTCATGTGTCAATAGTGTAAGTTATCCTTTGACTTGTGACACCAGATCATCTTGTATGTGAATTGTCATACTTAGATTTCATCACGAACGGGTCCCAACAAGAGGATGCTTATGGTATGGTGTTATTGGGTATGACATGAAGCATATGAAGATGAATGAGTGGTCCAGAAAGGATTCATCACCCCAAGTGATATGAGAGGACATATCTCACATGCATCTGGCTTATATTTAATTATGGAAGTCCTTCGCCAAGGCAATTCTTAAGGAGTTAATATTAAAGCTGCAGATCTAATATGGAATGGGATTAAGAGTAGACACTGAACCATGCTCTTTCCTATCCCGGGATATTTGATGAAGGGATCGAATTACACAGACATATTGTATACGAAAGGCTTGTCGAACCTTGTTGACTCTCTCGGCATTTGGGTGGTCATGATGCATTGCTAGATGCCTCTCATGATCTATAAATATAAATAGGAAATTCTTAAATGGATTTAATTTATATTTATTGCCAACATGTTGGGGGCCTAATGGATCACACACAAAAGGTGATTAATGAAATTAAAATGAGATTGGACCAGATTAAATATTCATGAAGTTATTGTGAATATTTAATAATATGTATAAGGGCTTTAGTGCAGTTAGTCCAAAAGTTGGCATACACTAAACTTGATTATATATATGCCTTATGTTGTTGCCGCCTCCCCCTAAGCTGAAACCCTGGTAGCCGCATCCTCTCACCTCCCTGTGAGAATCAGTGCATAGAGAAAGGAAGAGGAGGAATCCATTTTCTTCTTGCCTGCTTCTTTTTGGCTAACTAGAGTAAAAGGAGGAAGGTTTCTCACAACCTAAACTACTAGCATAGTCTTGGCAAACATAATCTCAACCTTGTGAAGGTTTTCGAATCACTTGTGTGGATTACTGTTGGAGGTCGGACAATTGGAAGACTTTGGTTTGCGACAACCGGGCTTTGTGTGCAAGAACAAGAATATCAAGAATCTGTCTTGAGGTTTCGGCAATATCTATTATAGAGGTATGAGATTTTGTTTGTTAATCGTTTTGAATTCATAAGCAGATTTATGGAGGAATTCGGTTTTTCTTTTTGTTTTGTTTTATTCTGATGCGTTGTTAATTTAACTTGTTGGTTAAATTAAACATTATCTCTATTTGAGCATGATCCGAATCCCAACAGTGATATCAGAGCCTCGCTTATGTTATTCCTATACGATCTATGCTTTGATTGTTACCTTTAACAAAATTGTTTTGTTCTTTGAGTTGTTTTGATCCAATTGTCACTAACCAAAATTGTGAGAATTTGCACTTGTAGTGTTTCGGTGAAGGTAGCAGATTATTCATGGTGAATTCTTGTTGATTAATTGGTTTAAAATTGTTTTAAACTGATTAATGCAAAGGGCGAAAATTTGGTAGCAATCGCGAATTGTTTTTGCCTGCTTTGCGCCAACTTTGGTGTTTTAAGTTAGAAAAACTAGTAGATTTTTCTTGGCTATTTTTAATGCATGGTTTGATGATTTTTAGGTTTTAAAATTGCTTAGAATTGTTCTTGCCAAACCTGAAAAATCATAAAACTGACTTGGCATTGAAAAGTTGGAAGCTGTGAAAAGCGGATAGAGAGGCTGCGGGGAAAAAAGGAGGCGACGGCTATACCATGTAGCTGCAGCCTGCGCCTTCCCTTGCTAGGGTTTTTTGCTTCTATCAGATTTTCACAGCTTGTGGATTTTCGACAATGTTGAGTTACTAATGTTGTAGTGTCCTAGTTGAACTACAACACTAAAATTGGGGACCATGGTAATCTTGTTGAATTAATTAAATCACCAATATGAGAATTTAAATGTTATAAATATTCAATTAAATTGTTTAATTGGATGAAAATTTAATTAGAGGAAATAATCCTAATTGGATTAGGATTTATTCTAATGAGACTAGAATAAATGTTTATTATTTTCTTTAAATTAAATTATGGATCAAATACAATAATTGAATGGTAACTAGAGATTAAAACATGATTTATATGTTCATAAATTGTTTGTGAATGTATAGGATGATTATGGACTTAGACCCAATATAATTGTGGATGGTTAGATTTATTTTTCATGGTTTTTATTATTAAATAGGGACTACGTGCCCTGCCTTATCTCTTATTTTCTAGAGTTGTAAAAATTCTTTCCTCACCTAATTCCCCTCAAATGTAACTTGAGGTTTCTTTATAGCAAATGTAATTAGTTACATCAAAATGTAAAATTAGGATTAGCTAGGAATAATTTTTGTAACTTGAAGATGGAGATCATAGGCGCCATGAAGATAAGGAGATTACAAGCAAGCTTTTGAAGACTATGAATGTAATCACCTAGAAATTTGACCAACTAATTTCCTTTGATGGCTTAAGGAAATTAGACTAGAAAATTCCATAATCGTCCAAGTAGAAAGCATGTTATAGATTTATTTTATGCGATATTATAAATGCTATGATGAGACTTATAAAGAACAAAGAAATCCCCCATTTCAATATTGAGTCACTTGTTTCGCATGATAAAGTTGCCTTCTATTATCATAACAAGATAACCAAAGTTCTTCCAGTAGGAGGCTTGTTGAGTCACTCAAGGTCAAACTACTTTATGAATATGTTTGAGTTATGAAGTTGGGTCTTACTCAACTAATGTCATGTTGTCCGGATGTGCCAAACTTGACGGCATGGTGTTAGAGGCATAGTTAGGCGAAGTACATATGATGTGCTTAGACAAGGAGTTGTCACCTAACTGATCTGGGAGTTGTATAGAGATGCAATTGATATGCTATGTTATCTACCCAACTAGGCTTGTTGTAATTTGTTGAGTCACTCAAGGTTACAGCATGTTGAAAGGGATCCCAGCCCACTAGAAATACCTTGATGAGATTTTCGAATAATAGTGAGGGCTATTATCTCCAAAAATTAGTGGGAGAACCAATAAGAGATTTAATATCCTCATCTTGAATTGGTATATATACATGAATATAACTGATATATACTTTTTCCATATTAGGTTGTTGAAAATGGTTAATACTTTAACTGCACTGCGAGGCATTATGAGTGCCATTAGTCCAAAATGTTTGGATTGGTACATGAGATTGAGAAACGTTCTCAATGAAAGAAAGATTGCTCACTTGACAAGTCAAGAAGAACTTATAGAAGTTTCTGGGTTGACTATGTTTGTGATTGAACTAAATCTTTCTACTGTTGAATCCAATTCTTGGATAGTTGATTCAGGATGCGGTTCATATTATGACATAACGATGTTGAAAGGAAGTAGAAAGTTGAGCAAAGATAAAGTAGTTCTAAGAGTAGGCAATGGTGCAAAAGTTGCAGCATTGGCCGTTGGAACATGTACTTTATCTATGGCATCTAGCATGAAATTGGAATTGAAAGATTGTTATTTTCTTCCAGTATTGTCTAGAAACATCATTTCGGTTTCATACCTCACTGTTAATGATGGTTTCAAGATAAGAATGAAGGGCAATAGTTGCTCCATCATTCTTAAAGACATACACTATGGATCGGCAACATTACATAATGGATTATATGTTTTGGATCCAGAGATGCCTGTGTTCAATATAAATGTCAAGAAAGCAAGAAAGAATGATCCAAGTAAGATCTATATCTGGCACTGTAGACTTGATCATATCAATGAGACAAGGATTTCCAAATTGCATAAACATGGTTATTTGGAACCCTTTGATTATGAATCATATGGGACATGCGAATGTTGTCTCCTTGGTAAGATGACCAAGACTCCTTTTACAGAAAAGGGTGAAAGAGCTAGTGTTTTATTGGGCTTAATACATTTAGATGTATGTAGGCCACTAAACACAGCTGCTAGAGGTGGTTACTCATACTTCATAACCTTTATTGATGATCATTCAAGATTTGGTTATGTTATCTGATGAGATACAAGTCTGAAGCTTTTGAAAAGTTCAAAGAGTTCAGAACTGAAGTAGAGAAACAAACTGGGAAAAATATTCTGGCTCTTAGAACAGATCGAGGAGGAGAATATTTAACCCATGATTTCTTGGATCATTTGACAGAAAATGGAATTCAATCGCAATGGACTCCACCTGGAACTCTTCAGCATAACGGAGTGTCCGAGAGGAGAAATCGAACCTTGTTGGACATGGTTCGATCCATGATGTCTAAGGCTGACCTTTCGATATCCTTTTGGGGATATGCCTTAGAGACCGCAGCTTGCCTTCTAAATAGGGTTCCAAGCAAGTCGGTAGATAAGGTACCATATGGATATGGAATGGCAAGAAGCTATACTTATCTTATCTAAAGATTTGGGAATGTACTGCTTATGTGAGACAAGTACCTTCTGATAAGCTGAGAGCTAGATCAGAAAAATATAAGTTTGTGAGATATCCTAAAAAGACTGTTGGATATTACTTTTACTGTCCTACTGATCAAATGGTGTTTGTATTAAAACACGCTGCTTTTCTAGAGAAAGAGTTTCTACTAGAAGGATTCAATGGGAGTAAAGTAGAACTTGAAGAAGTTCAAGAACCACAACCTAACATTCCCTTGGAACTTGAGCCATCGATCGAGGCATTAGATACTTGGACTGATGCTCAAGAAATACAAGTACTCCGAAGGTTTAATAGGGAAAGGCAAACACCAATAAGATATGGATTTCTTTTGGAAAGAGATGGTTTGCCCATTGATAATGAACCTACTACATATAAGGAAGCGATGTCTGACATCAATTCCAAGAAATGGCTTGAAGCCATGAAATCTGAAATGGATGCCATGGATGTCAACCAAGTTTGGTTTTTAGTTGATCTACCTCAAGAGATAAAACCCATAAGGTGTAAATGTGTCTTCAAGATAAAGATAGACATGGATGGCAACAAACAAACGTATAAGGCCAGATTGGTTGCAAAAGTTTATAATCAAGTTAAAGGCATTGATTTTTAAGAAACTTTTTCACCAGTTTCCATGGTTAAGTCCATTAGGATTATGCTTGCTATTGCTGCATACCATGATTATGAGATATGGCAGATAGATGTAAAAACTGCATTCTTTAACGAGAATTTGCAAGAGGAAGTGTATATGACACAACCTGAAGGTTTTTCATCCAAGGCCACTTCTAATAAGGTATGCAAGCTGCAAAAGTCCATTTATGGACTAAGGCAAGCATCTCGGAGTTGGAACATTAGGTTTGATGAAGCAATTAAAGAATTTGGTTTCATTAAGAATCCTGATGAACCATTTGTTTATAAGAAGATAAACGGACATGCAGTTGTGTTCCTAGTGTTATATGTCGACGACATATTACTCCTAGGAAATGATGTACCGATGCTTCAGACGACCAAAGTCTGGCTTTCCAAATAATTCTCCATGAAGGATTTGGAAGAAGCAGCATATATTCTGGGAAATAAGATCTATAGAGATAGATCGAAAAGGCTTCTTGGATTGTTCCAATCCATTTATATAGACAAGGTGCTAAAGAGGTTTAGCATGGATATCTCCAAAAGAGGTAACTTGCCTATGTTACATGGTGTACATCTCTCGAAAGAGATATGTCCTAAAACAGTTGAAAAGAGAACACGAAGAGATAGGATCCTGTATGCTTCGGTAATTGGATCTATCATGTACGCCATGTTGTGCACAAGACAAGATGTATCGTACGCTCTGAGTGTCATGAGAAGATACCAAAGCAATCCTGGTGAGAGTCACTAGACTGCTGTGAAGAATATCCTCAAGTACTTGAGAAGAACTAAGGATATTTTCTTGGTCTATGGAGGGACTGAACTCCAAATTAGGGGTTATGCTGATGCTGGATTCCAAACTGATAAGGATGACAGTAAATCGCAGGAAGGTTATGTATTTACCTTAAATGGAGTTGCAGTCAATTGGAAAAGTTCCAAACAGACTACAATAGCAAATTCAACAACAGAAGCTGAATACATCTCCGCGTGTGAGGCAGCGAAGGAGGTTGTTTGGATTAAGAAGTTCATAACTGAACTTGGTGTGGTTCCAAGCATTGTTGATCCAGTACCACTTTACTGTGATAACAATGGAGCCATAGCGCAAGCTAAGGAACCAAGGTCTCATCATAAATCCAAACATGTATTGCGGCAATATCACTTGATTAGAGATATAATTCAAAGAGGTGATATAAGTATGGAAAGGGTACCCACAGAGAATAATATTGTTGATCCTTTCACTAAGGTTCTGTCCCAGCAGAAACACAAGCGTCACATGGAAGGACATGGGCTTAAGTACATGGGCGATTGGCTTTAGTGCTAGTGAGAGATTGTTGGTGTAAGCCTTGCAAGCCAATCTAGTTGGGCTTGTAAGACATTATTTATATATTCATGTATTGCACATTATAGTTTATTTATCATATTGAGGTGTTTCTTTATCCATAAGTTTTGTTATAATTGTTATAAATAACTTATGAAGATAAAGCCCATGAAACAGAATGGCATTGCAAAGGAATTGTAAGGAGTTACAATTATGAGGATCCTTATGCATCAATGCCGTGTTTCTAAAACTATTCCTGGTCATTGTATTGTCAAGACAGAGCATTGACAATGCTCAAAGTCTGGCATATGTTAAGCCTTCATGCACTTGATGCATGCAACTGATTTCATAGGTTGAAAGTATAGAGATACTCGGGGATAACATATGGGTGCTTGTTAGTTGAACAAGTTCACTAAGCATGACCCACCATAAGAGTTCCATTTGGTATTTCACTCAAAGTATCTATGGAAAATACTCTTATGTGTCAATAGTGTAAGTAATCCTTTGACTTGTGACACTAGGTCATCTTTATGTGAATTGTCATACTTAGATTTCATCACAAACGGGTCCCAACAAGAGGATGCTTATGGTATGGTGTTATTGGGTATGAGATGAAGCATACAAAGATGATGAGTGGCCCAGAGAAGATTCATCACCCCAAGTGATATGAGGGGACATATCTCACATGCATCTGACTTATATTAACTTATGAAAATGTTTGGCCAAGACAATTCTTAAGGAGTTAATATTAATGCTGCAGATCTAATATCGAATGGGATTAAGAGTAGACACTGAACCATGCTCTTACCTATCTCGGGATATTTGATGAAGGGATCGAATTACACAAACATATTTTACACGAAAGGCTTGTCGAACCTTGTTGACTCTCTCGACATTTGGGTGATCATGATGCATTGCTAGATGTCTCTGATGATCTATAAATATAAAAAATAAATTCTTAAATGGATTTAATTTATATTTATTGCCAACATGTTGGGGGCTTAATGGGTCACACATAAAAGGTGATTAATGAAATTAAAATGAGATTGGGTCAGATTAAATATTCATTAAGTGTTGTGTTCTTATTGTGAATATTTAATAATATGTATAAGGGCTTTAGTGCAGTTAGTCCAAAATTTGGCATACACTAAACCTGATTATATATATGCCTTATGTTGTTGTCGCCTCTCCCTAAGCTGAAACCCTGGTAGCCGCATCCTCTTGTTGGTGTATGCCCTAGGGCCAATCAGATTGAGATTGGGATATATAGTCAATAAAGCACACCCTTCACTATGAATATAGTGATACAAGGTTTTCCTTCACGTTAGTACAATAATAAGGAGTTATTAAGTAGTAAACGGATGAAGCCCATGGAACATAATGGCCTTGCAAAGGAATTATAAAGAGTTATAATTATGAGATCCTTATGCATCAAAGTCTTATTCCTTAAATTGTTCCTGGTCATCGTATTGCCAATACGGGGCATTGGCAATGCTCAAAGACTAGTATATGTTAAGCCTTCTTACTTATGAAGTAAGCAACCGATCTCATACAGGTTGAAGTATGGGATACTTGGGATAACATATAGGTGCTTATCTGTTGAATAAGTTCACTGAACATGGCCCGCCAAGAGAACTTCATTTGGTAATATCACTCTAGTGTCTATGATAATGTTCTCTTAGTACCAGTCGTGTAAATTAGTTCTCAGACTTGTGATACCAGGTTATCTTGTATAGAGAGTGTCATACTTAGATTTTATCACGAACGGGTCCCAAACACGAGGATGCTTATGGTATGGTATTATTGGGTATGACATGAACCATACGAAGATGAATGAGTGATCCAAAGAGGATTCACTACTCCTTGTGATAATGGAGACATATTTCGTTTGTTCTTGACTACGATTAACTTGAATAAGTCTTTTGACAATGCATGATGGATTTAGGAGAAAGTTGTTTCTCTAAATCCATAAGGTTAATCATAAGTTGCAAAGAACTAATATGGACTGATCATGAGTAGACACTACACCATGCTCATGCGCTATCCGAGATATATGGTGAAAGGATCGTATTACACTGACAGGCCGGTTGCTAAAAGGTTCTAAAAGGTGACACTGACTTCACAATTTTTGGGTGGTCATGATGGGTTGCTAGATCCCGCTCATGATCTATGAAAAAAAGTTAATGAGATTAACTTATATTCATTGCCAACATATTGGGAACCTAGAGGGTCACACACATAAGAACAGATATGTATGGATTCAACATGGTATTCTATTTAAATAAAACTTAATGGAATAAAATATCTATATTGAGGACTTAATTGAAGAAGTTCAATTGAGAGAGATTAATACATACTTGAGATTTGAGAAATCCAAGGACAATGTCTTAATGAGATAAGAGGAATCAAGAAGTCTTATCTAGTATAGTCGACTTTGACATAGTGATGTACAAGGTGAATTTCGAATGACTGCTATATTGGAATAATGTCATGAGATGATATTAACAGATTAATGACATGAATTGTTCATGAGGAGAAAGAAATTTAATTGAGAATTAAATTACTTTCGTTTGGAAATTAATCTATCTAATAAATAAGCATGATAAATTAGAATGGATCCAAAGTGACTATTCTAATTTAAGACTGCCCACTAAGAATGGTTGGCCTAACTTAAGGCATTAAGGTTTATGGACCATTAATATTATTAGATAATATAATGGGCCTATTGATCCATCTTAGATTTAAATAGTTTAAGTCCAAGTGGATTAATGAAAATCTTGTGCAACAAGCTACAGGGGTCGGCCAAGCTTAGGGAGAGGGGGTCAGGGTTTGCGCCTACTTATATATCAGATATAGAGGCTGTAGCTGCAACCTAAGCTTTTAATTCTTCTTGAGATATTCTGATTTTGTTTGAGAAAAAGTTTGGTTTCAAGAAGAGAACCCTAACCTAGCAAAATAGTGATATCACCACCTCTTTGCAAGAATTGTGCTTGCCGCAATTCCTCTTGTTCTTGGTGTTTTCTTGCCGCAACTTCACATTGTTGAGTGAGATTGATTTAGGTAGATAAACACAATAGATAGATCTTTTGATTGTGATCTTAGGATCAACTTGCTAGCATAAGTGAATCAACATACCTTAGAGAATGATCCATTAGCTGTTCGTGTGGACTAGCTCTAGAGGAAGGACAATTGTGCTTCTTGTGATCTTGTTCGATTTAGATCTTGAACTTGAAAGGAACTTGAGATTTGGATCTGCAACTTATGGTTACGATATCTTAAGTAGGTAACTTCTAAATCATATGAGTGATTTAATTTGTTTTGAACGCTATAAACCTATGCTAAACACAAGCCTAAAATCCTGTTGTACTCCGGGTGCTTATTTGTTTACTTCAGCTGCACTTTGATTATTATGTTTAAGCATGAGCTTGAGAGTAGCATAATCCAACAGTGGTATCAGAGCCAAGGTTCTGTTGTTTACATGAGGTTTGTGCATGTCAATTCTTGGTGATATACAAGTTATTATGTTGTGTTTTATTTTGACATGATTTTGGTTCCAATGTATTTAAAAGAAAAGTTGTTTTCTTTAATTTTGTTAAATCTGGACTGTCGCAACCTAAAAAATAACATGTCTCATAGCGAGACTTTATTCGTTAGGTGTGACATCGAGGAAAACAGAGGAAAAGACTACTTAATTCCTCTTGAAATAAAATGAGGGTTCAAAGTAGCCACCAATTTTTTTTTGGCTAGGTGTGATTGGCCACCTATTAAAACCAGTTTTGTAAAATATTTTAAAATTAATTAAAATATTTTTTAAAACCAATTTCAAAGCCTGCGTTTTAAACCAGAGAAATCAAAGAAACGGGTTCGGGAGTCGGTTATGTGCGGGGAAGGATTAGCACCCCCACAACGCCCGTATAAAACGGTACCTTATTAATCGTGTGTTATCTCAAATCTCGGTAAAAGTTGGTTTTAGATTTGGCATTTCAAAATAATTCCCAATTTAAAGAAAAATAATTCCATTTTTAATTGAAAATGATCCAAAATTTATTAATTCAAATTTTTTTTATATTCCCCGAAAAACTCGGCAAAATATAAAAAAATGTATTTATTTGGAAATTTTTTTAATCATTCTCGTTCTAAAAAAAAGATATTCCGTTATTAATGATAATTGATGATGTCCTCCCCGGTAACCCGGAGGAGAACTCATGAATTATTTTAACTCGAGAATAACTTTATTTTATTTAAAATCATTATCTCTTTTAAAATATTTTAAAAAGATGAATATGAACATGTATGACATGGTAAAAAATGACATAACAAAATCTAGATGACATAATATAATCTAAATGATATGATATAATCTAAGTGACATGGTATATTCTAAATGACATAGTATAATTTAATAACATGACATGATAAAAAAAAATAACATTATAATAAAATATGCATGAAAAAAAAAGGCAATGCATGAACATAACAAATCCTAAATGATATGAAGAACTAAATAATGACTAAGCAAGGAGCATAGAATAATATAAAATATCCATAACCATATAACAATCAATATAACATCGTGAAATCTAAATCAAAGCAATAACATCACCATAGAATATTCATAACAAAAAAAATCATATATCATAGAATATGAATGAATATGGAAAATGCAATGCATGAAAGTGTATTTTTTTCCCGTTAAATAAGGACATCCGTATACCTAAAAAGATATCCGACTACCTTAGGAAAAGACTTAAATCAGATTTTCTAAATACTTTATGATTGGATGAAAAACAATTTGAAAATTTTGGATGAAAATGGCACTATGGCCGAAACCCCCTTTAAAAAGGCTATATTTTCCTAACTTTGAAAACCCGGGTTGGCCTCCCTTTATAAAATCAAATTTTAGGATTAAAATGACTTAGAAATCAACCTAGGATAGTAGCTATTGTTCTAAATCAGCCCTCTCTTAATACCTTAACCAAAACAGAAAATTATTTTCTTCTTGAAAACAAATATGACTTTTCTGACCAGTTTTAGAACGTGATTTTTTTTTACCTATTTTAAAATTTTCAAAAAAATCTGAAAAATTTTATGGGAGACTTAGAACATGTTGACCTCTATGGTAAAAATTGTTCTTAATTTTTGGAGCATGGGAACTATAACCGAATTCACCAAAACAGCAAGTTATCAATTCTGAAAAAACAGCTCTGACTATCATAGGTAGTATTGAAATCCTATTTTTTTTCCCTTCTAAAAAATTTCAAAAACATCTAAAAAAATTATGGGAGACTTAGAACATGTCGAACTCTATGGAAAAAAATTGGATTAATTTTTAGACTAAGGATGACCTACCTGAACATTCATGAAAGACAAAAGATTGGGTGAAAAATTGCTTAACTAAAAAATATTTTTAAACCTTTGCTAAAAATGTCCAAAAATCAGAATAAAAATATTAGATACTCCTCTAAGGACCCATAACTAGTGGTAAAAATTTCTAAAAATTTGGACAATGACTGCCTAGTAAAAAAAAATCACAAAGTTAGAAAATCCAACTTGAACAAATTTTAATTTTCCACAAGCATGCTCAAGAGAGCTTGGCTTTGAGCCATTGATTGGCTTAAGTCAAAAATCAAGTGGGAATGAAATGAAATGCATGAACAAACAACAAGATGGTAAATTTCATGAAAGAAAATAAAATAAAAACAACAAAATCATATGAACAAAACATGGAGGAGAGCATGAAAGAAAATAGCTACCTTACTTTAGCTTTCCAAATCAAAGAGTAGTAAGAAAATCCCTTATTTTTTTCTCTTTTCTTTTTCCCCTCTCTTTTCTCTCAAGAATAGCTACAACTCTTGTAAAAAATCTGATCTCTCCTCCCCTTTAAAAAATGAAAACCCTTTCCAATTTATAGGCCAACCAAATGCTAGGGATGTTGTCATAATGTTGACATCTTTTTTCCTAGCTAGCAAGATCCAAAGGCTACTAATCAAAGATGATAAAAATGTGAATTTGCAACCATAAGATGAAATTATCAGCCCCTAACAATAACAGCTGGCCTAAAATATGTAACCATAATGTGCGCATCCTTTCTCTTCATTCATTTGGCCACTTGGCAAGATCACAAAGGCTCAATCAAATAAAGATACCATATTGCTATCCAATTTTGGCCTTTGGATGAAAGAAAGCAGCCAACCTTTCTCTTCTACATGGGCTTGCCGAATGGCCCTTAAAACTCTAGCAACTTCTCTTTTATTTTTTTTAATTGCAATGCCCTCTTCGATTTCTTCGGTAAAATTGCATTTTAGCCCCCTAAACTTGATTAAATTGCAAACGGACTCCAAATATGGATTTTATTTTTCCAATACCTCCTAAATAATATAAATTTGAGTTATGGAAGTTTTCATAATTTTCTGAGCCTGTTTCCTATTTTTCTCGAATTTATCTTCTGGAATTTCAACTTAGTGCACCCGAATTTTGCCATTTTCAAATGAGCTTCGATTTTGTATTTTTCTTTGCCAATCTCTTCCAAATAATATAATATTGAGATCTGAAAGTTTTGGTAATTTTTCGAGCTCGTTTCCTATTTTTCCCTGATTTATCTTCTAGAATTTCAACTTAGTGCACCCGAACTTCGCCATTTTTCAAATGAGCTCCGATTCTAGATTTTTCTTTGCCAATCTCTTCCAAATAATATAAAATTGAGATCTGGAAGTTTTCATAATTTTTCGAGCTTATTTACTATTTTTCCCGGAATTATCTTTTGGAATTTCACCTTAGTGCACCCGAACTTTGGCATTTTTCATTTGAACTCTGGTTTTGGATTTTTCTTCAACAATACCTTCCAAATGATATAAAACTGAGATCTGGAATTTTTGGTAATTTTTCGAGCTCATTTCCTATTTTTCTTGGATTTTCCAAGATTGCCATTTAACATCTGAAACCTCGGTTTTACTCAAAACAGGTCAGATTTCCAGATTTTCTTTTTCCATTGCCTTTGTTATATATTGAATTGGATTTTGTCCGAAAATGCCCAATTTTTACTAACAAATTCCCCTCCGATTTGATTTTTCCTTTTTTCAATATCGAGAATTTCTTCGTTTTTTCGTTTTTCCTCCAATCAGCTTTTTTCTCAGAATTACTTCAAATGGAGCCTTGGGCTATGTTTGTTTACTTACTCTTCATCAATTAGGGGCTTTAATTTTTTCAAATCGGGCCATTTCTATAGTTTTCCCCAATTTCGCAAAATTCACCAAAACCCTTAATTTTCAGTTTTCCTTCCAAATTGACTCTTCCTTTGGTTTTGCTTCCAATTGGCCTTTCCAATACCCGTAGTCATTGATTATATTCCATTTGGAACCTCCAATTTTGACCAATTTGATCGTTTAAGCATTTTTCCAAATTTATCAAATTAGGGTTTTCTTTCCACTGAATCTCCATAACCCATCTTTCGGACTCCATATCTCTCATTGTAGACATTGGATTATCAAAATTCTTTAACCATTGTTCAATTAAACTTTGAATCTTGATTTTGAATGAGGGTTGACGTTTTCAGTGGTTGACTTTTTTGGGGTTGACTTTTTTTGGATTGACTTTTCGTGCTTGACCTCCTAAACAAAGTCTTGGAGTATCACCTGCAGGATGAGAAGAGACTTTCTGCATTCTAAAACATCATCATGAAGAATTTACCTAATTTAGGGGTCCGAACAAAATTAGGTGTTTACAGCTGCCCCTCTTTTGCTATTGCTGAGAATCATGAATCAGGCAAAGATAAATAAACATTAATTTTGTTCGGTTAGTGAAATCACATGTGAAGAAAAGGAAAGAGAGTTTTCATTTTTTCATCATCATTCATCATTTTCATTTTTTTTGGTTGAAAAAAACTGTAAATAGAAGATTTTGTCCTTAAATTGAGTTCCCTGACTAATCAAGGCTCGACCCGTCTTAAGGAAACGAATTTGATTTGCAAGAGAATAAAATACCTCGACGATGGTCTCGGGGCTTTATCTGTGATCTAGAAAATTGTGCCCAGAGGTCTTATCCATGATTTTGGAAAATTATGCTCGGAGGCGACTTTAAAAATGGTGCCCGGAGGTCTTATCCGTGATCTTGGAAAATTATGCTCGGAGGTCTTAAAAATGGTGCCCGGAGGTCTTATCCGTGATCTGGAAAATTATGCCCAGAGGTCTTATCCGTGATCTGGAAAATTATGCCTGGAGGTCTTAAAAATGGTGCCCGGAGGTCTTATCCGTGATCTTGGAAAATTATGCCCGGAGGTCTTAAAAATGGTTTTGAAGAATTGTGCGTGGAGGGGACTTTAAAAAATGGTGCCCAGAGGTCTTATCCGTGATTTTGAAGAATTGTATTCAGAGGCGCATTTAAAAATGGTTTTAAAGAATTATGCTTGGAGGATTTTAAAAAATGATGCCAGGAGGTCTTATCTAGGATTTTGAAAAATGGCGCCCGGAGGTCTTATCCGTGATTTTGAACAATTGTGCTCGGAGGCAACTTTAAAAATGGTTTTGAAGAATTATGCCCGGAGGTCTTTAAAATGGTGCCTGGAAGTCTTATCTAAGATTTTGAAAAATAGTGCTCGGAGGTCTTATCCATGATTTTGAAGAATTGTGCTCGAAGGCGACTTTAAAAATGGTTTTGAAGAATTATGCCCGGAGGTCTTTAAAATGGTGTCCAGAGGTCTTATCTAAGATTTTGAAAAGTGGTGCTCGGAGCTCTTATCCATGATTTTGAAGAATTGTGCCCGAAGGTGACTTTAAAAATGGTTTTGAAGAATTATGCCTGGAGGTCTTCAAAATGGTGCCCAGAGGTCTTATCCATGATTTTGAAAAATTGTGCCAGGAGGAGACTTTAAAAATGGTTTTGAAGAATTATGCCAGGAGGTCTTTAAAATGGTGCCCGAAGGTCTTATCTAAGATTTTGAAAAATGGTGCCCAGAGGTCTTATCCATGATTTTGAAGAATTGTGCCCGAAGGCGACTTTAAAAATGGTGCCCAGAGGTCTTATCCATGATTTTTTGAATAATTGTTGAAAATTAACCTGAAGGTTTTGAGAGGATGCAAATGCTTCTTGATGCGGCTGCGAATGTCCTTAACTGATGCAAATGCTTCATGATGCAAGTGCAGAGATTAACAAGATGCACATGCCTCATATTGCAAATGCAAATGTCTTGGATTGATGCAAATGCTTCTTGATGCAGATGCAAATATTGAATGAGATGCAAATGCTTCATGGTGCAAATGCAAAGACTAATAGTGGGCAAAATGCTTGTACATGATGCAAATGCAAAGATCAACATTGACGCAACTACTTCATAGAATGATGCAGATGCCCCTACGAATCGTGTTCATGTAAGTGGTCCATAAATGGTGTAATTGCAGTTACGATAATGAAGATGCAATGATCCTAGAAATGATGCAATTGCTTGAGATGACGCAAATGCAAATATCTATGAAGGATGTAAATGTAAAGGTAGAATGCAGATGCTCATGGAATAGTGCAAATACCCATGAGTGATGCAAATGCTTGCTGACACGGTGCATATGCAAAGCTCAATAAAGAGGCAGGAGCTCATGAATGATGCAAGTACCCTTGATTGCTTTTTCTAGACTTTGGCTTGAAATTTCCTTTTTAAATCAGAGTGTATCTTGAACACTTCATGCCCCATAAGTGATCATTTCCTTTTCAGTCTTTGGCAATCTCTTTGCCCCAACAGTATTCAAACTCTTATCAACAAAAATCTGTTTGCCGAGTTCTATATCGGGAAGTTAAGGTTAACCCTAGTAATTCCATACCTTTAGGTTAGAAAAACCCTTGTCTCATGTCAACATAAAAAAATGGTTATTTTAAAAAAATATTTTTATTTGTTTTTCCATTTTGATTTTTTTTTTTTTTTTTTGCTCATTTAATGAAAACTTCTGATCCAAAAATATTAACCCAAAGTGTATGATGTACGAATCTTTTGAAGAATGATGATCACTATTAGAAATTTCCCTAAGTGTCAATCTGGGTTTTTCAACTTGAATTGAAAGGCTTGATATAACAGGATTTGGGTTGATCGAAGAAAACTTCACAACAAAAATGTATGTCCCTTCTAGGCTCACAAATGAAACAAGTTTTTAAAATATGAATTCCTTGAGAATCAAACAAATTCAACATTCTTTTAGTTTCCAAATCATGGTATTTTGACAAGCGTCAAAATTAGTCGGGATATTCAAATTGGAAAGTTGATTTTGGGGGGAAAAAGTCTTAGTTTTTGAAGTCAATCCTCCGAATGAGAGCTGACAATTTGGGAGGTTCAAGAATTCCTAGATGTTTCTCGATGATCAGTTCTTTTGTTGTCGCATCGGTACCGACATAGATGGCATAAAAAATTCCCATTTTATTCTAGACCGCCCATTTTTGGGTTTTCGCCCTAGAGTCCCATTCTTTCCATTTTTTCTTTCTCTCTTTTTTGTTGTTCTACCATGCACTTGAGAATTCTAAATTCTTTCAAAGTGAAATGATAATTGGATGAGATGGGATAAAATCTGAGGAAAAACCCTTCAATTTAAATATTCATGCTTGATCGAAATGGACTTTTAAAGCACGTAATATAGGCCATGGTTCGGGGTTCAGAAGGATAAATGGGTCCAAAATATGCGTTTGAGGGTAATCAGATCAAGGATCATTTCTTGAGGAGGATTCATTTTTTTTGAAGCATTTGTCCCTTTTGGACTTTCTTTTTTGAATTTTGCTCATTTCCTTCTTTGTTTTTGGCTTCCATTTCTCCATCCTTTTTTACACTTTTTTTTTTGTGTGTGTGTTCTGTTTTCTTTGTTTTGTTCTTGACTTTCATTTCGCTCTCTTTTTCCGATTAAAGTACTTAAACAGTCCCTGTACTATAGTCAAAAGTGCATTTTAGTCCCTGTACTATAAAAATGAGTAATTTAATCCTTGTACGTTTAAAATTGATGCAAAGAAGTAAAATTGGTAACAGTGTTAATGGAAAACCGTTTAAATGCTGACATGTACATATGAAACTAACAGAAAAAAATGATTTGAAAAAAAAATGATGACGTGTCAAATTTTTTTACTCAAGTAGAATTTAGAAAAATATAATTTTTTTTTACCTAAATCCCTAATTTACCCGTAAAAACATGTCATTATTTTTTTTCGATATCATATATTCTGTCAGTTTCTAAATTTCACCTGAGTAAAAAAATTTGACACATCATTTTTTTCCATGTCATATATTCTGTCAGGTTCATATTCCATATCAGCATTTAGACGGTTTTTCATTAACACAGTTACTAATTTTACTTCTTTGCACCAATTTCAAACGTACAAGGATTAAATTACTCATTTCCATAGTATAGGGACTAAAATGCACTTTAGACTATAGTACAAGGACTATCTAGATACTTTAACCTCTTTTTCCTTTTTCTTTTTGCATCTTCATTTCGACAAAGTGAGCCCGTATTTATTTGGGCGCTCAATTTGCATTGTATATGTCTTTGAGTTAGAACTCATTTCTCTGTGATCTTTGAGAAGATCTTTCCTCGCATTTGCCCCCTAGCGTAGAGGGTGATCCTTGATCAGGGTTCAAAGAAGAAAGAACTCTTTCAGCTCAAAAGGGGTGACTATGGATAATTTCTTTTTGTGAAAGGATATGAAAGATAACCATTTCTCATATCAAGCACAAATATTCTCATTGAAAAGCAATCCCCAGGGGGAATAGATAATTAGAATTTCATTTTGCACTTCGGAATCATCCGAATTCTCATGTGCGTGATATCACAAATATTTTCTCGTTTTTTCTTTTTTTTTTTTATTGCATGCCCCCAATGATTCATGCATTAGTTCCATCCTTATTCACCATGTATCCATCATTTCCAGATATGATGCCCCAATTTGATCAACCTTGGCAATTTGTATCACTACGAAGAACATAGCAAATCTAGGTCTATATTGAAAAGGCTGAGTTTCAATCTTGGGTTTGTTTGAAGTGACAAGGAAAATATGACCCAAAAACAGGTTTTCTCTCGGACATGGGATAATATGGTTTGGTCATTGGGCCTCGAGGTGCCAACCATGAAGTGATGTTCGGGCAATTGGCGTTTTGTGGTTGTTTGGAAAGGATGTGAATGGTTTTAGCACGACCTTACCATAATCCAGATTACCATGATCTAAATTATTGAAAGAATGTCTTATTTGTTAGAGTTTCCAAGGAGCTCGAAAAATTTTCAAAAATTTTGTTCCATTGTTTATAACCTAGATTAGGATTTATATCTTTGCTTATTGACAATGGTTTATGAAGTTCAATCATTCATATTCCTTGAAGCATTAGGTCTTCCAAGTGATCTCGGTTCAAGGGATTTAGGCATACAAAAGCCCAAAACAGAGGGGAGAGCCTAACAATGATCATCAATATTCCCAAGACTGTCCATTATTAGAACTTCCTTAATGTTTGCTTTTGCATATTCAAATTATTGTTAAAACACAACAAACACAAATCATTTAAAATTCAAAATTCAAAATTCATTTAATTCATATGAATGACGACATGAGACAAGTGTTTTCATCATGAGGTATGAAACTACATGCATCAAAATGCTCCTGTTGACATCCTTCAAAGGTAATAATTCTTCTCCTAAACCCCGAAAGAAACTGATTTACAACAAAGTGGGCTTCCACTGATCGATAAGCTCCGGTGTCAAAATGCCATCGTGGATATGACCTTCAATCATTTCCTTCAGTTGTATGCATTTTTCAATTGAGTGCCCAACTACCCCCAGGTGATACTCACACTTGCTGTCAGGGTCATAACTCCTTGGTAATGGATTCGAAGCTATTTTCAAAGGCAGAGGGGTAAGGTATTGATTCTTTATTAGTAATGGCAGCAGGTCAGAGATTGGGTTTGGAATTTTTTCTTGGTTGTCCGGTGGTTGTTTTTTGGAAGCAGGCCTTGTTGCAGGGACTGGTATAGATTAGGTGCTTGGGTTGGTAGGTAAAGATAAAGGCTTGGAGATACCTTGGTAGGGTAACATGATTGGTATGAAGGGGATTGGGGATATTCGTTGCTTAATTTAAATTTTAGGGTATTAATTGCAACAATAATTTTTGTCGTTACGAATTTTTATTTTATACATAATGACAAAACAAGTTGTTGCTAAATGTTGTTATATTAGCCATGACTTTTAAATGTCGTTGCTGTAGACACCCGATTTTTATCGGGCTATTTCTCGGACCTAAGATTTGTCCATCTTTGGTTCATTCTCGAGCCTTGATGCCCAATAAGGAAAAAAGGCCATATTTTATTTTATTTTCTATTTTCTATTTTTGTCTTTTTCTTTTTATGTTTTTATATTTTTATTAAAAAAAATTCATTTCTTCTCCCCTATTATCGGCTCCATTCCACAATCAACTGAGATCAAATCTCGGTAATTCTTCAAACACAAACCCCAAAATCAATGTAAATGCATTTCATCTGAATTTTCCTTTTCATCTCTAGCAAATCCAAAAAATTACAGAAGCATTCAAACCCTAAAATTAGGGGATTTAATTTTGATTTCTAAACCTAATTAAAAGACCAAATCTATTTTTAAAGGAAAGAAATTAAGACTGAAAGCTGGATGTGCTAAAGATCGGGACAAATTTTGAAAATTTTCTGATATGATTGCTCATATAAATAGGAAGAATTCATACAAAAAAAGGGAAAAAAAACATAGAAGAATCCACAATACACAGACATCATCAGGGAGGAAGCATTCACAGCAAATACACATCCACAACTAGCAAATAAAGAGCAAATTTAGCAAGAAAAGGCTTTCGGTTTTTAGGTTCTTTTTTTTTTTTTTAAAAATTCTTTTTTTTTTTAAAATTTTATTTGGAAGTTCGAAATAGTGTTTGAAGAACACTAAAAAAAACATAAAAAAAAAACTTCTTTTGGGTTTCGAATCTAAAAAAACAAAACCGAGGCTATGTTATTTCTCGGATTTTTTCTTAAAAATTTTTATTTGTCAAAGGCTAGAATGGTTTAGAAGGAAAAGATTTGAAATTTCAAGATCTGACTTTTGATTTTTTTTTTTAAAGAAAATTTTTGGAAATCAGATTTGAAGAATCGGGTTTGGCTGGCTTTTGGGCTTTTTAGAGATTTTTTTTTGTTTTTTTTTAAAGAACTAAAGGAAATCAAGGCAATTTTCTTTTTTGGTTTATAAAGGATTGAAGTCGGGTCGCCGCGACCCGCGTGTGACTCGGGCATAGGTCCGCGCGACCTGAGCCAGATGTTATTCTGTTATTTTATTAATATTTTCTTTTAATTATGTTTAATTCATTCATTTGTTTATTTATTTTTTTAATTTATTATTCACTTATTTTTTATATTTAATTTTTTTTGTTTATTATTTATTCTGTTATTTTTATTTTTTATTTTTATATCATATGATTATTTTTTTCTTTTATTTTATTTATCAATTTATTCTCCATATTCTTCTAGTAAGTTATTTAATATATTATTTTATTAATTTAATTACTTATTTTCTTGATCTTAACATCGTTATTATTAATATTTTAAATATTACTGTCTAATGTTATTATTGTCGGTTCACTTAGTTATTTAATATGTTATATTTATTTGTTCATCTAATTGTTTATTTATCTTTTTATATTATATAATGGTTATATTATTTAAATATCGGATTTTCATAAAATTTAAATTAAAGATAAATCAAGACCATCCGACGATGGAATTCTAAGGGATTGAAAATGGTCGATCTTTTAGAAATTTCTAGGTGAGAAAAGGTTTTCCTAAGTTCTGCCAATGATGGAGAATTTAGGTGATGATTTTCAATATTATTGGTCAAAATTTAATTTTAATAATAAAAATAAGTTACAATAGTAAGGTAATTTAAAATTTAAATTTAGGATTTACAATTATCCTTTTTCATCAATCATTTAATAAATCCGACGACGGAGCCTCTTTAGGGGAACAAATGGTGTCTTTTGAATACTCTTGAGGTGAGGATAATTCTTTTTGGTGTTCCGCCGACGATGGAGAATACCTTAAAGAAATTTTCGAATATTTAAATATTTGATTAAATAAAAATTAGAGACCATTTAATTAAAGACTAAACCTAGGGTAATATTTGACTAATTAGGTACCGTCCTCCCGGATGAGCGTTATGGGGGTGCTAATCCTTCCCCACACATAACTGTACTCTCGAACTTAGTTCTGGTAAAGTAGACTAGGACCTATCCTTTCTATGTACCTTCGTCGAGCTTAGGATTACTATAAATTGGATAGATTCTCATAGGTGACTAATCACACCTAACAAAGATGATTAGTGGCGACTCCACAATTTGTGTCTAGCATGCCGAATTCGCATTTGGCACGTTATGACAGTTTGGAGACTCCGATGGAGATATTAGAGAGTCGAGCCATAGTTAGCCTTGTGATACCTTAGGTCCTAATAAATGGTCTTAATTTGTATTTATTTTATTTTCCTTTTTGCATGATTCTTTTTGTGTTTATTATTAACATTCTTATTTTATTTAAATTTTTGGGGCATTTGATTTTGAAATTTAAAGTTTTCTGTTCCTTCACACACACTATACATACATGTGCATGACATAAGCCCTATACTCGGGGCTCGTCCTTTTAGGAGGGGGTAAAGTAACTACGCTCTCATGAGGTGATAACCTCCGCATGGGCTAGCGAAACACTCTCAGGGTGTAAAGTACCAAAGCTTTCGTGAGGTGATAACCTCCGCAGTAGCTAGGGAAATACTCCTACCCAAATTGAACCCTTTCCGTTTGAATCCTGTAATGGGTGAGGATCGGGGTGCCTTACTAATCCACACGGATGATAGTGAGGAACAATTTCGGACCTTTTTAGACTAGTCAAATATCCTAAGCTCAGTATATAGACAAACACTTAAGTGACCAACCTTAGGATAGAGTCATGCCAACCATTGTGTAGAAAATAACCCAAGTCAGGACACGTAAAGGAATACTCTTGTCTTTTCTCACATCTTCGTGTTATAATTTTGGATATTTTGTGAATTTCAATTGTGTTTTAATTTTGTATTTAACTTAATTTTAAACTTTATGAATAGTTTTGTGATGGTCAGGTTTATTCCTTCATATTATTTTGCTCGCCCATAATTCATGTATACATTCTACATGATGCTCATGCATTCATCCTATAAAAGGGGAAAGTGTAATACTATTGGTGACTTTTCTTAAGAAGTTAGATTCAAAAGACATAAGTGATCAGTTGGAAGCACGGATCAGTGCATTAGAGAAAAATCAAGAAGAATTTGGTCATGATATTCGAGAGATAAAAGGGCAGCTCTCCAAATTGATGAATATGTTTGAAGGCCTCGATCAAACAAAAGTGGTTCATCCTCAGAAATCTCTATTACCTTTGATCCGACCACATGACAAGCAACCATTATATCCAGATCAACAAACCTTTCATGCTTGTCAAAGACAAAATAATACACTTGGTGCTCCAAGTAGGGATCAAGATTTGGACAAGGTCAAAAAAGCAATGGATAGACTGGATAGGTTTATGATTGAACTTAGAAGCCCGAAGTCTAAAGAATCTCTTGATTCCATCCGATCACCACAAGTTGATTATCATCTTGCTTGTTTTCAACCATCTTTTAGACTTATTGCCCCAAGAAGACCACAAAACAATCAAGAGAGAACCCGTATTGACCCAATTCCTATGACTTACACGGAGTTACTCCCATATCTCATCCGAGCCCATCTTATTGCCCTAGTTTATCTGAAACAACTTAACCCTTCTTAACCGAAATGGTACAATGCCAATGCACGATGTGAATATCATTCTGGGAATGCAGGTCAATCTATAGAAACCTGTCAGGCTTTTAAGTATAAGGTGCAAAGTTTGATCAATGCTAGCCTGTTGAATTTTGATAAGTGATGCACCCAAAAGAGTGTATCTAATTTAACCTTGCACTTTAAAAGATATAAATTGCAGAGTATATTGATTAGCAAGGGTCGAGTCCACAGGGATTGATGTTTAGTTTAAGAATTATTAATTTATACCTAAATTCAAAGAAAACAAAATAGAATAGAGGTTTTTGAAATCAGTTTAGACTAAAGCAAACAATCAAAAGAAAGAAAGCAAGTAAATAAGAAGTAATCAAATATGAGAAAAGTATGGTTAAGGTTTCATTCTCCACCACTAGACATCATTGAGAATCAATAATCAGATCTATCAACATCAATTAACTATCAAAATTATCAACCGTAGATAACAATAAGCTCTACTACCCCAATCTTTCCCTAGTTTGTCGTTAAATAGAATAAGCTCTCTATTTAATCTCTAATTATCAGACAATCTAGAATAAGCTCTCTAAATTCAATTTGATAACAGCTTTATGATGAGAAAGATAGGTTGATCTAAGCAACAAACACGTAAGCTCGGATTGTTCAACTTATGTTATGTTCCATATTGTAATTCTCGAAAACCCAATGTCGCAACCTAAAAAATAACGACGAGTCTCATCGCAAGTTTTTATCATTCGTTAGGCGTGACATTAAAAAAAATCGAGGAAAAGTAGACTTAATTCCTCTAGAAAAATGAAGGTTTTGAAAATGACCTTAAAAAAGATATGGAGTCGCCACCAATCTTTTTTAGCTAGGTGTGATCGGCCACCTATTAAAACCGGTTTTATAAAATATTTTAAAAATGAATTAAAACATTTTAAAAACCAATTTCAAGTCTGCGTTTTAAACCAGAGAAATCAAAGAAGCGGGTTCGGGAGTCGGTTACGTGTGGGGAAGGATTAGCACCCCCACAACGCCCGTATAAATCGGTACCTTATTAATCGTGTGTTATCTCAAGTCTCGGTAACAAGTTGGTTTTAAAACTTAGTATTTCAAGTTAATTCCCAATTTAAAAATAATTCCATTTTTTATTGAAAATGATCCGAAATTTATAAATTCAAAATTTTCCTATATTCCCCAACAAACGTGGCAAAATATAGAAATTTTTATTAGTTTTGGAAGACTTTCCGAATCATTCTCTTTTTTGAAAGAAAGATATTCCGTTATTAATAATAATTGATGATATTCCCTCCAGCAAACCCGGTAGAGAACTCATGAATTATTTTAACTCGGGAATATCTTTATTTTATTGAAAACCATTATCTTTTTGCAAACATTTAAAATAAATGAATATGTATATGCATGACATAAATAAAATGACATAGCAAAATCTAAATAATATAATGCAACCTAAATGACATGACAAATATGAATGGTATGGCATATAATTTAAATGACATGGAATAAAATAATGCTATCATATAATATGCATGAAAATAATAATGCATGAACATAGAATATGCTAAATAAAAATAACTAAATAAAAGCATAGGATATCATGAAATATTCAAAACCATATAATAAACCATGTAACATCAAAAAAAAAATATAAATCAAAATAACAACAATATCATAGCAATTATTATGGCAAGAATCACATATTATATAAAATGCATGAATATAAAAATGCAATGCATGAAATGTATTTTTTCCTTTTATTAAGGAAATCCGTATATCTAAAAAGATATCCGGCTACCTTAGGAAAATATGTCAAATTAAATATTCTAAAACCAAAATACTTTGTGATTGTTTGAAAACAATTTTGAGAAGCTTGAATAAAAACTGGGCTAAAATTTTTTTAATGGCTCTAATTTCCTAAGTTTAAAAATCCGGACTTGACTACCCTTAACCCGAGACTTGAAAAACCATTTTTAGAGTTTAAAAAGGCTTAGAAACTACCCTAAGTCAGTAGCTAACCCTCCTAATCAGCCCACTCTAAGTAAATTAACCAAAACAGAAAAATGGTTTTTTCTTTAGATTCAATTCTGACTCCACTGTCCAGTTTTAATCCACGATTTTTTACCCTATTTTAAAAAATTTCAAAAATTCTAAAAAATTTACTGGAGACTTAGGACATGTAAATCTACACGATAAAAAATCGGCTTAATTTTCTGATCAAAGATGAATTCCCAAAAAAATCAGAGATGTACGAGTTTTTGGAGGAGAAAAAACTGCTTTGTTTTTCTTTAAATTCAATTATGACTCCACTGTCCAGTTTTAATCCATGATTTTTTACCCTATTTTTGAAAATTCCAAAAATTCTGAAAACATTACTGGAGACTCAGGACATGGAAAACTACACGATAAAAAATCAGCTTAATTTTCTGATCAAAGATGAATTCTTAGAAAAATCAGAGATGTACGAGTTTTTGGAGGAAAAAAAAAACTGCTTTGCCAGCACATTTTTTTGTCTTTGATAAAATCATTTAAAAATCAAAGTAAAAATATTTGAAACTCATAAAATGATTTCCAAACAATAGCTAAGACTTTTTGAAAGTTAGATAAAAATTGGCTAAGTAAAAAAAATCACAAAGGTAGAATAATCAACTTGACAAACTTAATTTTCCACAAGTGTGCTCAAGAGAGCATGACCTTGAACCATTAATTGGCTCAAGTCATTATTCAAGTGGCATGAACATGAAATGCATGAAACAATGCAGCAAACATAATGCATGAAATGCATGGATCTAAACTAAATGTAAGGAAAATGCATGACATAAATAATATGGCCTAGACCTAACATGAACTTGCATGGCATTTAATGTAACCTAGACCTAAGACATGCATGGCATTTTCACAAACACAAGGCATGCTTAATTCAAAAATCCAACCAAATATCATGCAAATGCAAAAACCTAACAACTAGCATGACAAAAAATACAACACACAATGCAAAACACATGGAGTAGCCAAATGGCCCCAAGCTCCAACAAGCATGGCATTTTCACAAACACTTGGTATGCTAGCATGAAAAACTAAGTCATAACACAAAAATCACACAAGCATTTTCACAAACACCTAATATACGAAATCTAAAACATGCTCACTAAGATATAAAACAAGAATCATGCAAAGAATCACACAAGCATTTTCACAAACACTTAATATGCTAACTCTAAAACATGCTCAAATTTAAACAACATGAAAACAGAAAATTAAAAATGCAAAAACATGATATCTAAGACATAAATGGCAACAAACAAAGCAACCAAATTAAATATAACTTAAGAACATGAAATAACATAACACTTAAAACATCAAAAACAAAGAAAATAGCATAAACAATATGGTAAAATGAATTGAAACAACAACTTAAAATAAATAATGTAGGCCATTTGGCCATGGTGAGTTTATTGTAAAAACAAAATGTAAAAAAAAATATACTTAAGAAAGGAAATGAAGGAAGAACAAGAAACATTATTTTAAAATGAAAACTCACCAAGTAGAGATTAAAATAGCAAAAAACAAGAATAGAAAATGAAAGTGCAAGAGTTGGTGCTCAAGAGCAACCTCAAGAAGCTAATATTTCAAGCTTTTCTCTTCAAACTTTCCTTTTTTCTAAACTTTTCTTTTTTTGCTCTCAACCAAGAAGATAAAAACTAAGAAAAACTAAGAGAAATCAGCCAAAATGGAAAAGAAGAAACCAAAATCTGCCTCCCCTCCCTTAGGGCTAGCCTTAATGCATGGTTATATAGCCTCCAAGATGTTGTCATTTTTGTGTAACCTAATTTCCATCAAATGGCCAATAATTCAAGATGAAAAGTCATGAAATTACCACCTTTAGATTAGCATCTCAGCCCTCTCAAATTACAGCTATGCAAAAATAATGTTGACATCTTTCTTAACCTATGTGGTTTAATCACCATGGCTTGATCAAAGAGAATGGTTAACTAACTCTTGATTTTTAACCACTTGATTAAAAAAAAAAATTAGAAGCTTCCTCCTTTCTTTGGGCTTGGGCATGCCAGCACTTCTCTTTTCCAGCCCAACTCTGATTTTTTTGAAGGGCCAAAAAAGCCCTTTTCGGTTGCTTGGGTGAAATGACCATTTTGCCCCCCGGATGCAAATAAATATCAAACGGACTCCAAATTCAATTTTTCTTTTTTTAATACTTCCAAAATAATAAAATATTGAGTTCTGGAAGTTTTCAAAATTATCCGAGTCCGTTTGCTATTTATTTGGATTTTTTCTTCCCAAAAATGCCCTTTTATGCCCCTACATTTTACCATTTTTTAAACGAGCTCCAAATCAAGATTTTTCTTCACCAATCTCTTCAAAATAATTAAAAAGTGTGATCTGGAAGTTTTCATAATTTTTGGAGCTCATTTGGTATTTTTTTGGGATTTATCGGCTTGAATTACTGCATAGGAGGCCCGGGATTTGGCCATTTTGCAAACGAACTCGGAATCAAGATTTTCTTTCGCCAATATCTTCCAAATAATTTAAAAATGAGATTTGCCAAATTTCAGAATTTTTGGAGTCCATTTGCTATTTTTCCGGGATTTATCTTTTTGAATTACTGCATAAGAAGCCCGGGATTTGGCCACTTTGCAAACGAACTCGGAATAAAGATTTTCTTTCTCCAATCTCTTTAAAGTGATTTAAGAATGAGATTGACAAATTTTCCATAATTTTCGGAGTCCATTTGCTATTTTTCCCAAAATTTTCCAATTTTACCCTTTAACCTCCGAAACCCGGTTTTGCTCAAAACAAGTCCGATTTTCAGATTTTCTTCAATCTGAGCCTTGGGCCATCCTTTTTAATCATTCCTCATCCATTGGGGGCTTTGGTCTTACCAAGTCGGGCCATTTCTGTGATTCTTCCCGATTTCACCGAAATCCACTAAAAACCCTAATTCTCGGTTTTCTCCCGGATTGACTTTTTTTCGGTTTTTCTTGCAAGTGACTTCTCCATTACCCGTAGTCAGTGCTTATCTTTCATTTGGAACCTTCAATTTCGACCAGTTTGATCGTTTAAGCACTTTTCCCCAAATTTCTCGGATTAGGGTTTCCTTTCTACTGGATCTCCAAATCCCAACTTCCGAACTCCATATCTTTCAATGTAGACCTCGTATTATCAAAATTCTTTCGCCATTTTTCAATTGAACTTAAAATCTTGATTTTGAAAGTGGGTTGACTTTTTCAGTAGTTGACTTTCTGGGGTTGACTTTTTCGGGGTTGACTTTTTTTCAAGTTTGACTTTTTGTGCTCGCCCTCTTAAACTAAGTCTCGGAGTACCACCTGCAGGATGAAAACAGTCTTTTTACACTTGGGAACATCAATATGGGAAGAAAACATACCTGTTTAGTGGTCCGGACAAAATTAGGTGTCTACACCCAACATAATCATGAATTACAAATTGCCACTTATGAATTGGAAATCAAGACAATTACACGGATCAAGACTCCTAAACTAGCAATAGATAATGATCAAGATACATCTAGTTGATCACCCTAATTAAATCAAGACAACATCATGAACAATTCTTATAGAAGAACATAATCAACTTAGATAGAAAACTAATGATAGATAAATCTGAAAATCAATTACAAAACTAGATATCAAGATATATCTAGTTGATCACCCTAATTAAATCAAGACAACATCATGACAATTCTTATAGAAGAACATAATCAACTTTGATAGAAAACTAATGATAAATAAATCTGAAAATCAATTACAAAACTTGTCTAGGGCTTTGAAATCACCCTTAACCAATGAGAAGTTTAGCCTTGCATAGGCATAATTAACATAAACATGAATATTCAAAAGAAACTAAGAAGAAAAATAAAATAAAACTTGAGAGATTAAAGAAGAAGAAGAAGATTGATAAAATAATCAAAAGCATGTCCTAGTTGGTGGCTCAAAAAATGGTATTTATAGAGCTTTTTGACCTTGGAAACCCTTTCTTGTTTGATCAAGGAAGCTAGGAGGCAAAATAAGGCAATTTAGGGCAATTTTTGGAATTTTTGCGATTTTTCGATTTTGGAGTCAGTAGCTCGACGCCGCGGCCCCGAGTTTCTGACTTTACTGCTTCATTGTCTCGCACTTCGTCGACTGATTTGGATGACCATTTCTTGTCTGATTTGGGTTTGTAAGCTATCGTTGGAAAGGTATTCAAGTCAACTTCAAAAATCAAGAGGAAGTTTCTTCAAATAAAGTCTTTAACATAATTATTTCTTAGCAACAAGTCCAGAGGTCAAATCTGCCTCCGCACTTAGCACTAAGAATTTGATCTTTTTGACTCCTAAGTCTTCTTCCATATTATGATTGTGACTTTATAAGCTCTTTACCATCATATTTGGCATGTTTTGACTTCATCTCTTCCAAAATACCTATAATTCACAAAAATATAATAAATTGTCAAGGAACTTAAGAATTAAAGCACAAAGTATAAGGAAATAATATATAAAAATGTATGAAATTAAGCACTTATCAAATTCCCCCACATTTAGTCTTTTGCTAGTCCTTGAGCAAAATCTAATAAAAACAAAATAGAAATCCTAATGTAGTCCACTTTCAGTAAAAATGAGAGACAATCATTGAACAAGTCTTATAACTAATCAATAACTTAAAGAGTTTCACAAAGAATCATGCTTGATAGTAAAGGTTTTGAGTTAAGCTAACATTAACATAATATATCTCAATCAAAATAGTGCATGTTCAAACTTAATTTCAACTTATCACATGGAATACTCTCATGATTTTCACTCTTTAAAGTAGTGGTAAAGTGTTTACACTCAATCAATCTCATGAAAACAGTTCTACCATATGCTTGCTTGTCCACCTATTCTCCACTACTTAGATCATGCAACTTCATGAATCAAGAGGTCTTTATTCAAGGTTGTAATGGGGCCAAGGGGTTGTAATGTGGTTAAAGAGTAAAAAGGAAAAGATATCACAAAGGTTTCAAAGACTTCATAGAATTTAGAGACAAAATAAGATTTTACAAATAAAATTTTCTCAATATTCTTTAGAAGTACATAATCACATAGGCTAAATATTTCATGTTGAGCCTTTGCTTCATTCTAATCAACTTTGTAACATTCTTTCTTTTCTTTTCCCAAAAGTTCAAGAGATGATTCAATATATATATATATATATATTTTTACATGAGAAAGTATTTTTACAATGTTCCCTGGTCTTTTTCTCTTGACTTTTGCCTTTTTTTTCCTCCCCTACAATTATCTTTTATTCTAACCCAAATTTTCAACTAAAAATATCCCTTGTTTTTGCAATATGTCTCAAACATTCTAGTTCATCTTTAGAACAAGGGTAAAGATATAAATCTTTTTAGGCTAGGTGCAAGATGTGGTTACCAATAAAATAGCATATTCAATGTAGGCTCAAATTGGCTCACTAGGGGGATGTTCTCTTGGAACATCAATAGGATGGCTATTTGGCCTTGGTTATAATCCTAATGCCTCAATCATATTCATGTTGTTACATGCATCAATATAGTCTCAAAAAAGTTTAAAGCAAGTTCTAGAGAATCATGTAATCATAAGAGCACTCAAGAAAGAAATTAGATTGATATGTATAATGCATCATTCATATAGGCTCAAAACTCACAAGGATGATTATACAAGCCAATATCAAGTATAAACATGCTTATTTCTCAATCAATATATCATATTAACATTGGCTCATTAAAAATAGTGATATCAAGCTTAATTCTCATGAAAATCTTATCACTAATGATTAGTTTTAGACCTATTCAATTCATATCTCATCATAGTATGGAAAGTAACTAGAACACACTAAAAACAAACTAATAACAAAACAAAACTAAAAGAAATCCTAAATTCTCCCCCCCACACTTAATTCTTAAATTGTCCTCAATGTAATTCTATTATCCCCAAATATAAGAATCATGTGTAAAAGAAAAGAATTACTAATCAAACAAATTAAAGAAAAACAATAAAAGATAGAATAATGGAGAGTGAGGAATAGAAAATCTGATTATAATATGTGCTCTCCATCCTTTTGGGTTGCCTCCCAAGAAACGCTTGGTTTATTGTCCTCAGCCTGACTTAGATCCATGCCTTCATTACTCAATATAATTTGGCTCATAAAGTGGTAACTCCTCGATATCTTGCATTAGAAAATTATCACAATAAGGCTTCAATCTATGGCTGTTTACCTTGAATGCTTTATCTGTCTTTGAACTTTTGATTTCAACTGCACCATGACTAAACACATTTGTAGACATCTAATTTTGTCCGGGCCTTTTAAAACCAATTTTGATTTGTCCCCCTCTCGGGTTTAATATTTTTGTAAAAGTCACGGTCGCGATTTTAGATTTTTAAAATGTTCTAAATTATATATATCTTTTTTAGCTTTAATTGTTCAAATAAAATCGGACCGTAAAATTACCAATTTTAAAATTCAATTTAAACCCGAGGTGAAAAAATTAATCTTGAGCTTTATTAGATTTTAAAATAAATTTTTAAATTGAAAATATTTGAAAAAATATAAAAAAGAGAGACTTGGAATAAAGGATGGGTAATTTAGACATTACACATTTTTTAGGTTAGGGACATGTTAAAAAGGAGGCCGGTTATTCTTCTTGGGAGAGTGGCAGATTCCAAAAAAAGGAAAAGAGAACGGCGGATAAAGAAAAAGGAAAGCTTTGGGTTTTTTTGGGATGGAGGCTAGGTTTTATTTGAGGGATCAGTCTTAGGCTTCCATTTTTTTTCCTAACAAAAAGCAAAGCAAAGAAACCCATTTTCTCGAAAAAAGCAAACGCAAAAGAACAAATAAATGAGAGAAATCTCAATGTGAGAACCATATCGGGGCTAAGTTCTGGGAAGTCATATGCGATGAGTATAGAGTTGACAACACTGGAAAGTGTAGCGGTGGCTCCGACCTACAGCTGGAGCGTATCAATGTCCATTAAATGAAGCCAGTGAGGGAGGATCTTTCATCCTTATAACTTTGTCTTCGGCCAGTCTGGTGCTGGGAACAACTAGGCCAAGAGGCATTATACCGAGGGAGCTGAGCTCATTGATTCTGTTCTTGACGTTGTGAGAAAGGAGGCTGAGAATTGTGATTGTTTGCAGGTTCTGAATAGTCAATATGGGAGGAGGGTTCAGAGTGCTGCATCTGGTTAGACCATTTCTTTCATTTCTTCCAGAGGTTCAGAGTGCTGACTGGAAAATTCCCTTTAGAGAGAAAGTCATCTACACCGTAATTGCCCTCTTCATCTTTCTGGTGTGCAGTCAGCTTCCACTTTATGGAATACATTCTACGACGGGTACTGATCCATTCTATTGGATGCGTGTTATACTTGCATCAAACCGTGGAACTGTTATGGAAATTGGGATTACCCCCATTGTGACATCTAGATTGGTGATGCAACTCCTGGCTGGTTCAAAGATCATTGAGGTGGACAATAGTGTTCGCGAGGATCGTGCACTCTTAAATGGGGCTCAAAAGTTGTTGGGCATCCTGATTGCTGTGGGTGAGGCTGTGGCGTATGTACTGTCTGGTATGTATGGCAGTGTCAATCAGCTTGGTGTCGGGAATGCTATTCTTATTATTATTCAACTTTTCTTTGCTGGAATCATTGTAATCTGCCTGGATGAACTTCTCCAGAAAGGATATGGTTTGGGTTATGGGATCTCCCTTTTCATAGCCACCAATATCTGTGAAACCATAATCTGGAAAGCCTTTAGCCCTACAACTATTAACAGTGGTCGTGGGGCTGAATTTGAAGGTGCTGTCATTGCTATGTTCCATCTATTGATAACTAGGACGGACAAAGTTCGAGCACTTCGCGAGGCTTTCTATCGGCAGAACCTTCCAAATGTTACAAATTTACTTGCTACAGTATTGATCTTCCTTATTGTCATCTACTTCCAAGGTTTCCGTGTTGTTTTTCCTGTAAGATCAAAGAATGCTCGTGGACAACAAGGTTCATATCCCATTAAGTTATTCTACACTTCCAACATGCCTATCATCCTGCAATCTGCACTTGTTTCAAATCTTTATTTTATCTCCAGTTGCTGTACAGGAGATACAGTGGTAACTTCTTTGTGAATCTTTTGGGCAAGTGGAAGGAATCTGAATATTCAGGTGGTCAGCTTATTCCTGTTGGACGTCTAGCATACTACGTTACTGCACCTGCAAGCTTGGCGGACATGGCAGCAAATCCCTTCCATGCTCTTTTTTATCTGAGATGTGGCTAAGCAGCTCAAGGAACAACAAATGGTGATGCCTGGACATTGAGATTCAAAATGCTGCTGGACTAGCTGATGTCTTAATGGAAATGCTTAGCGCATTGGATCCCAAGACTCCTGAGGCTATGAAGCAAGAAGTGATTGTTGACCTTGTTGATCAATGCCGTTCTTACCAAACGCGTGTCACGCTTCTTGTGAATCATACCACGGATGAGGAACTTTTATGTCAGGGATTAGCACTAAATGATAGCTTGCAGCATGTTCTTCGCCGGCATGACGACATTCTGAAGGGAAACACTGCTATCACAGGAGCAGTACCAGAAACTCCTGCTGTGCCAGTTGTTAATATTAATCATGATGATGATTAATCTGAATATGAATTTGCTCAGCTGGCTCACAGATCATCAAGGGATAATTCTCAAGGACTGGTTAGAAGAGCACCTAACAGTGAGCCTGTACGAATTGGTCCACTTCTTCCTCCTCCACCCTCATCAAAAAAGGCCAGTTGCTACAAATGCCAGTATGGTTGATTATCTTAGTGGTGATAACTACAAATCCGATGTCTTTTGTGTTGTCTTGTGTTTGCATTTGTATCATGAATATGTGATTACCATGTTTGTTCATGCTTTGCCTCTTCATGTCATATGATTGTGTATTGGTTATGCCATGTTCATGCATTAGTATTGTATTCATTTGGTCATTTTTGTTCATGTTGTTTCCCATGCATTTTCATATGACATATTAGATCTTAGGTCATTTTGTATTATCATGCATTTCCATGTCCATTATGTCTAGGTCATCTTGGTATGCCATACACATTTCCAAGTTCATGTTAGGCATTAGGACATTTTTGTATTGCCATGTATTTTCATGACACTTTAGGTTTGGGTTACATTTGCATTATCATGTTCATGCATTTTAGGTCTAGGTCACTTTATGAATGCCATGCATTTTTTCATGACATTTAGGTATAAGTCCATGCATTTCATGCATTATGTTTGCTGCATTATTTCATGCATTTCATGTTCATGCCACTTGAATAATGACTTGAGCCAATTAATGGTTCAAAGTCATGCTCTCTTGAGCACAATTGTGGAAAATTAAGTTTGTCAAGTTGATTATTCTACCTTTGTGATTTTTTTTTACTTAGCCAATTTTTATCTAACTTTCAAAAAGTCCTAGCTACTGTTTGTAAATCATTTTATGAGTTTCAAATATTTTACTTTGGTTTTTAAATGATTTTATCAAAGGCAAAAATGTGTTGGCAAAGCAGTTTTTTCTCCTCCAAAAACTCGTACATCTCTGATTTTTCTGGGAATTCATCTTTGATCAGAAAATTAAGCCGATTTTTACTCGTGTAGTTTTACATGTCCTAAGTCTCCAGTACGTTTTTCAGAATTTTTGGAATTTTTAAAAATAGGGTAAAAATCGTGGATTAAAACTGGACAGTGGAGTTAGAATTGAATTTAAAGAAAAACCATTTTTCTGTTTTGGTTAATTTACTTAGAGTGGGCTAATTAGGAGGGTTAGCTACTGACTTAGGGTAGTTTCTAAGCCTTTTTAAACTCTAAAAATGGTTTTTCAAGTCTCGGGTTAAGGGTAGTCAAGTCTGGATTTTTAAACATAGGAAATTAGAGCCATTTAAAAAAAAGATTTAGCCCAGTTTTTATTTTTTAATTCAAGCTTTTCAAAATTGTTTTCAAACAATCACAAAGTATTTTGGTTTTAGAATATTTAATTTGACATATTTTCCTAAGGTATCCGGATATCTTTTTAGATATACGAATTTCCTTAATTAAAGGAAAAAATACATTTCATGCATTGCATTTTTCATATTCATGCATTTTATATAATATGTGATTCTTGCTATAATAATTTCTATGATATTGTTGTTATTTTGATTTATATTTTTTGATGTTACATGGTTTATTATATGGTTTTGAATATTTCATGATATCCTATGCTTTTATTTAGTTATTTTTATTTAGAATATACTATGTTCATGCATTATTATTTTTATTTTCATGCATATTATATGATAGCATTATTTTATTCCATGTCATTTAAATTATATTCCATACCATTCATATTTGTCATGTCATTTAAATCATTTCATTTCATTTAGGATATATTATGTCATCTAGAATACTTTATTTCATTTAGATTATATCACATGACTTAGGATATTGCATTTCATGTAGAATATATTATATTACCTAGGTCATTTAATTTCATTTAGGATATATTATATCATCTAGAATATTTTATTTCATTTAGATTATATCATATGACTTAGGATATTGCATTTCATATAGAATGTATTATGTTACATAGGTCATTTAATTTCATTTAGAATATATCATATAACTTAGGATATTTCATTTCATTTAGGATATGCTAAGGCATTCAAATCATATCATGTCATTTAGGTTGCATTATATTATTTAGATTTTACTATGTCATTTTATTTATGTCATGCATATACATATTCATTTATTTTAAATGTTTTCAAAAAAGATAATGGTTTTCAATAAAATTAAGATATTCCCGAGTTAAAATAATTCATGAGTTCTCTGCCGGGTTTGCTGGGGAGGATATCATCAATTATTATTAATAATGGAATATCTTCTTTAAAAAGAGAATGATTCGGAAAATTTTCCAAAATTAATAAAATTTTTTATATTTTGCCACGTTTGTTGGGGAATATAGGAAAATTTTGAATTTATAAATTCCAGATCATTTTCAATAAAAAAATGGAATTATTTTTCTTTAAGTTGGGAATTAACTTGAAATACTAAATTTAAAATCAACTTTTACCGAGACTTGAGATAACACACGATTAATAAGGTACCGATTTATACGGGCGTTGTGGGGGTGCTAATCCTTCCCCGCACGTAACCGACTCCCGAACCCGCTTCTTTGATTTCTCTGGTTTAAAACGCAGACTTGAAATTGGTTTTTAAAATGTTTTAATTAATTTTTAAAATATTTTATAAAACCGATTTTAATAGGTGGCCGATCACACCTAGCTAAAAAAGATTGGTGGCGACTCCATGTCTTTTTTAAGGTCATTTTCAAAACCTTCATTTTTTAGAGGAATTAAGTCGACTTTTCCTCGGTTTTTTTTTAATGTCATGCTTAACGAATAATAAAATCTTGCGATGAGACTCGTTATTTTTTAGGTTGCGATAGCTTGGCGACTCCACTGGGGACTATTAGAGATTTAGGCCTAGAATTAGTCGTGTGTTATCAAAGTCTCGGTTTTGTTGGTTTAATTGGTATTTAATTTTAATTCCCACATTTTTTAATAAGTAGAATTTTGAAAATAATAAAATGTTTTTAAATATGTTCATTCTCATGTGCATGCATTTTATTATTGTTCTCTAGTTATTTAAGGTTGTATATTATATTTGCTTGTTGGTTAATGCGTCACACTATTCTTGAATGTTTTAATTGCTAGGGCATTTAGAATAAGATTTGTAGAATAGGTGGGGAAAGGTTTGTTGTTCCTCCACACAGACCACACGTGCATTTTCATATCATGAATCCTATACCCGGGTTCCGTCCTTTTAGGTGGGAGCAAAGTAACTAAGCCTTCGTGATTAACTATCCGCATGGGCTAGTGAAACACTTCCGGAGTACTAAATTACCTAAGCCTTCGTGATTAACAATCCGCATGGGCTAGGGAAATATACTCTAACGAATTGAACCCGCTTTTATCGGGGTGCCTTACTAGCCTTCACCGGCGACAGTGAGGAACAATTCGGGGTCTTAGAACCGATTCACCCTCATATAGTGAACCTAGGCTAAGCCATGCCGGATTTTCGTTAGATATACCGAAAATAGGAACACAATGAGGGACATTTCTAAACTTTTGTTACCTATTTTACACTCCGAATAAGTGTGGTAGATCGGGCAACGATGTACGTACATCGCCCGTAATAAATGTGATACTCCGCCTCGAAAGCATCGTGATGCCTAAATAAGCAGATATTGTTGGGGCGGATGTTCATTAGCTGTCTTTAAAAATAAAAAAAAAAATCATCATTTTTCAAGCTTTTTTGCATTTTGCACATTTCATGCATGTATGAATAGAGCATGTACATTTTTGGTTGTATTATTGATCTCATTCTTTGCACTAAACAGTTGTTAATTTCATTTGACGATTTCATAAAACCGGTAGTGTCACATGAACATTTGCATATTGTACCATAGTGGGATTCACCCTGAAATTCTTTTGAAAATAATGTGATTGGTTTTTCATAAATATATATAAAAAAACATGTTAAAAAATAAATAAATAAAAAAAAATCATAAATTTGGAGTCAAATCTTGCATAATGAGATTTTTGAATAATCAAGATTTAGGTCCCACCAATTTCGTGTAATCATTAATTTCTTTGTACATACCTTTGTGTTAATTCATTTATTTTTTGCATGTATCATTTTGACATCATGTTATAGTCATAGCATGCATGGTCATTCATTGTAAGATACGTTTATGACATGCATGGTCATTATTTGTATATACTTATGTATCAATTTATTCTTTCTTTACATGCACCATGTTGGCATCAAGTTGCAATCATGCATTCATAGTCAGCATGATTTTTCCTGTATATATCCATATATCAATTTATTCTTTCTTTACATGCATCATGATGGCATCCAGTTGCATTCATGCATTCATAGTCAGCATGATTTTTCTGTATATATCCATTATCAATTTATTCTTTCTCTATATGCATCATGGTAGCATAAAGTTGCATTCATGCATTCATAGTCAGCATGATTTTTCTGTATCTATCCATATATCAATTTATTCTTTCTTTACATGCATCATGTTGGCATCAGGGTGCATTCATGGCATACATAGTCATCATGATATGCTCATGCATTAATTTGTCATATTGGCATCAGGTTGCATTCATGACATACACGGTCAGCATGATTTTCTTTGTATATACTCTGTGTCAGTCATTTATTCTTCACATGCATCATAATTGACATTGTGTGGCATTCATAGTGTATATGATCATTCATTGGGAAATGCATTTGGAACATACATGGTCATTCATTGTATATATCCATGCATTAATTTGCTTATTTTGTACATGCATCATGTTGGCATCAGGGTGCATTCATGGCATACACAGTCGTCATGATATGCTCATACATTAATTTGTCATATTGGCATCAGGTTGCATTCATGACATACACAGTTAGCATGATTTTCTTTGTATATACTCTGTGTCAATCATTTATTCTTCACATGCATCATAATTGACATTGTGTGGCATTCATAGTGTATATGATCATTCATTGGGAAATGCATTTGGAACATACATGGTCATTCATTGCATATATCCTTGCATTGGTTTTTCTTATTCTTTAAATGCATCATGTTGGCATTCGTGCTGCATTTATAACATACAGGGTCAACATGTTTCCACTGTATATAACCACACATAACTTTGTTTATCCTTCATATGCATCAAATTGCACTCATGACATTCATAGCTCATTCATCATGAAACACATTAATAAGATGAAATAGAAATTGGCTTAGCTTTGAAGAGTTTTCTTCGTCAGCTAAAAGCTATGACTCCAACAGCAAGTGCGAGTATCATATTGGGGCAATTGGGCATTCGACTAAAAAATGCAGAAAACTGAAGAAAAGAATTGAGGGTCTTGTCCACGATGGCATTTGGATTCCAGAGCTTATCGAACATTGGAAATCTGTTTTACCATAGATTGATTTCCTCTTAAAGAATTTTGAGGATAAGAATTGTTATCTTTGAAAGCATGTCAATAGGAGCATTCTGATGCATATATTTCTACACTTTGATGATGAAAGTGCTTGTCTCATGATGACATCTACATGAAATAAATAAATTTTGAATTTAAATATTTTGTGTTTATTTTATTTTAGCAATAAATTTGAATTTGCAAAAACAAATGAAACTTTGAGAAAATTTGTGGTAAACAATAAATAAGTGGTTTTCACATGAAATAATGAACAATCTTGAGAATATTGATGATCATTGTTAGAAATGACCCAATGCTTCGAGGAATATGAATGATTGAATTTCATAAACCATTGTCGTCATAGAATAAGCAAAAATGTAGATCCTAGTCTAGGCTATGAACAAAGGAACAAACTTTTCGAAATTTTTTTCGAACTCCTTGAAATTAAACAAATGAGACATTCTTTCAAGAATCTAGATTTTGGTAATTTGATTTGTGTCAAGATTGTGCTAAAACCATTCATGACCTTTCCCAATGACCACAAAACAGTAATTGCCCAGACATCACTTCATGTTTGACACCCTGGGCACAATGATTAAAATAGATTGTCCTTTGACCCAGAGAAAACCCGTTTTTTGGGTCATATTTTCCTTGTCTCTTCAAAGAACTCAGATTTGAAATTCAGCCTTTTCAGTACAGACCTAGACTTGCTATGTTCCTCGTTGATAGAAATTCTCATTGGTTAATCAAATTAGGGCATCATATGTGGAAATGATGGATACATGGTGAATAAGGATGGACTAAATGCATGAATCATTAGGGCATGCGACGAAAAAACAAAAAAAAAAAATTGTGATATCATGCATATGAGAATTCGGATGATTCCAAAGTGCAAAATAAAATTCTGAATATCTATTTCCCCTAGGGATTGCTTTTCAATGTGAATATTCGTGCTTGACATGAGGAATGGCCATCTTTCATACCCCTTTCACAAGAAAAAAATATTATCCATAGTCACCCCTTTTGAGCCAAAAGAATTATTTCTTCTTTAAACCCTGATCAAGGATTACCCTCTACACGGGGGGGGGGCAAATGCGAGGAAAGATCTTTTCAAAGATCATTGAGAAATGAGTGACAGCTCAAGGACAGACACAAAGCAAATGGAGCCCCGAATAAATACGGGCGCACTCTGTCAAACAAAAAAGAGGAGGAAAATATGGCGAAATGAAAGCCAAGAAAAACAAAAAAAAAACAATAAAAAAGAAAACAAAATGTGTGAAAGACATGGCAAATTGAAAGCCAAGAACGAGGGAAGAAAAAAGCAAAGTCAAAAGGAATGAAAAGTCCAAAAAAGGATAAATGCTTCAAAAAAGAATCCTCCTGAAGAAATGATCCTTGATCTGATTACCCTCAAACACATTCTTTGGGCCTATTTATCCTTTCTTTTTGAACCCCGAACCATGGCCTGCATTACGTGCTTTAAAAGTCCATTTTGATCAAGCATGAATATTTAATTTGAAGGGTTTTTCCTCGGATTTTATCCCATCTCATCAAATTATCATTTCACTAAGGAAGAATTTAGAATTCTTAAGTGCATGGTAAAACAATGAAAAAAAAGAAAGAGAAGGGAAAAATGGAAAGAATGGGACTCTAGGGCGAAAACCCAAAAATGGGCGGTCTAGAGTAAGATGGGAATTTTCGATGCCATCTATGATAGTGCCGATGCCACAAAAGAGAAGATCATCATAAAGAAGTGGTCATCGAGGAACATTTAGGAATTCCTGAACCTCCCAAAGTGTCAACTCTCATTCGGATGATTGATTTCAAAAGTTGAAACTTTTTCCTCCAAAATCAACTTTCCAGTTTAAACATCCCAGCCAATCTTGACGCTTGTCAAAATACCTTGATATTGGAAACTAAAAGAATGTTGAATTTGCTTGGTTCTCAATGAATTCATGATTTATAAAACCTATTCCATTTGTGAGCCTAGAAGGGATATACATTTTTGTCATGAAGTTTTCCTGGAAAAGCCAGAATCTTGTTATACCAAGCCTTGCCAATCCCAGTTGGAAAAACCCAGATTGATACTTAGAGAAATTTCTAATAATGATCATCAGTCTTCAAAAGATTTATACATCACACATTGTGGGGTTAATATTTTTTGTCAGAAGTTTTCAAAATGCGAAAACAAATAAAGAGATTTTTTGAAATACCCATTTTGATGTTGACATGAGACAAGGATTTTTCTAACTCAAAGGTAGAACTGCCAAGATAGGTCTTGACTTCCAGATATGAGAAGAAGAAATAGAACCCGGTTCAGATCTCTGTTGATGAAAGTTTGAAAACTGTTGGGGCAAAGAGAATAGCCAAAATGAATTGAAGATATACTCTGATTTGAAGAGGAAAAATGAATTTGAAAGGCTAAGCCAAAGTCTAGAAAAACAACCGGGGGCATTTGCATCACTCATGAGCACTCATCTCTTTATCGAGCTTTTGCATCTGCACAGTGTCGGTAAGCATTTGCATCATTCGTGGGTATTTGCATTGGCATTATTCTATAAGCATCTGCATTTTACCTTCACATTTGCATTCTTCATGGAATTCGCATTTGTGTCATCTCAAGCAATTGCATCATTTCTAGAATCATTGCATTTTCATTAATGTGTGGTAATTGTAGTTACACCATTCATAAACCAGTTACATGAACACAACTAGTAGGGGCATCTGCATCATGAAACATGGGCATCAATCCAGGCCATTTGCATTTGCACTAAGATATATTTTACATTTGCACCATGAAGCATGAGCACCTTGTTAAAAGACATGCGCATCTGCATCATTTCTCAAAGCTTCTGGTGGGGATATCCAGAATTTTACAGTTTTTAAAAGTGAACAAGTCTTCGGTGGTGATAGCTGAAGCCTCTGGTGGAGATATCTAGGGTTTTATAATTTTGAAAAATGAGAAATCTTCTTCTGGAAGAGTTATCCAGAATTTTACAATGAGCAAGTCTTTGGTGGTGATAGCCAAAGCTTCTGGTGGGGGATATCCAGAATTTTACAAATTTTAAAAGTGAACAAGTCTTCGATGGTGATAGCTGAAGCCTCTGGTGGAGATATCCAGGGATTTATAATTTTGAAACATGAGAAATCTTCTTCTGAAGGAGTTACCCATAATTTTACAATGAGCAAGTCTTTGGTGGTGATAGCCAAAGCTTCTGGTGGGGATATCCAGAATTTTACAGTTTTAAAAGTGAAGAAGTCTTTGGTGGTGATAGCTGAAACCTCTGGTGGAGATATCCAGGGTCTTATAATTTTGAAAAATGAGAAATCTTCTTTTGGAGGAGTTATCCAGAATTTTATTCAACATGTGCATCTACATCAAGAAGCATTTGCATCAATCTAAGTTAGTTGAATCTGCATCAAGAAAGTTTGCATCAAATCAAGTCATTTACATTTGCATCAAAGACATTTGCACAAGTTTAAGTCATTTCGTATCTTATTCAACATCTGCATCTGCATCAAAAAGCATTTGCATCTTCTCAAAATCTTTAGGTTAATTTTCAACAATTTTTCAAAAACCATTTTTAAGACCTCCGGGCATAATTTTTCAAATCACAGGTAAGACCTCCGGGCAACATTTTTAAGACCCCCGGGCATAACTTTTTTTTAGGGGTAAAACCTCCGGGCACCATTTTAAAGACCTCCGGGCACCAGTTTTTTAAAGACCTCTGGGCACCATTTTAAAGACCTTTGGGCACCAATTTTTTAAAGACCTTCGGGCACCAGTTTTTTAAAGACCTTCGGGCACCAGTTTTTTAAAAGACCTCCGGGCACAATTTTCAATTTTAAAGACCTCCGGGCACCATTTTAAAGACCTTCGGGCACCATTTTTTAAAGACCTCCGGGCACCATTTTAAAGACCTCCGGGCACCAGTTTTTTTAAGACCTCCGGGCACCATTTTAAAGACCCCCGGGCACCATTTTAAAGACCTTCGGGCACCATTTTTTTAAGACCTTCGGGCACCATTTTAAAGACCTTCGGGCACCAGTTTTTTAAAGACCTTTGGGCACCAGTTTTTTAAAAGACCTCCGGGCACAATTTTCAATTTTAAAGACCTTCGGGCACCAGTTTTTTCAAGACCTTCGGGCACCATTTTAAAGACCTTCGGGCACCAATTTTTTTAAGACCTCCGGGCACCATTTTAAAGACCTCCGGGCACCATTTTAAAGACCTTCGGGAACCAGTTTTTTAAGACCTCCGGGCACCAATTTTAAAGACCTTCGGGCACCAATTTTAAAGACCTTCGGGCACCATTTTAAAGACCTTCGGGCACCAGTTTTTTAAAAGACCTCCGGGCATAATTTTCAATTTTAAAGACCTCTGGGCACCATTTTAAAGACCTTCGGGCACCAGTTTTTTAAAGACCTCCGGGCACCATTTTAAAGACCTTTGGGCACCAGTTTTTTAAAGACCTCCGGGCACCATTTTAAAGACCTCCGGGCACCATTTTAAAGACCTTCGGGCACCAGTTTTTTAAGACCTCCGGGCACCAATTTTAAAGACCTCCGGGCACCAATTTTAAAAACCTCCGGGCACCATTTTAAAGTCCTCCAGGCACCATTTTAAGACCTCCGGCACCAATTTTAATGACCTTCGGGCATAAATTTTTTTTTTGAAAATCGAATTCGTTTCCTTAAGACGAATCGAGCCTTTTTTAGGCAGGGAATTCAATTTAAGGACAAAATCAAATTATGGAAAAAATGAAAAAAATAGAAAAAAAATATAAAAAAGAAGAAAAAAAGGAAAAAAGAAGAAAAAAAGAAGAAAAAAAGAAGAAAAAAAGAAAAAAAAATGAAAAAAATGAAAAATGCAAAAATGAACGAAGAAATGAAAAAGAAAACCCCTTTCCTTTCCTTCACATGTGATTTCACAGACCGGACAAAATTGTTGTCTATTTTATCTTTGCCTGATTCCTGATTCTCAACAATAGCCAAAGAGAGGCAGCTGTAGACACCTAATTTTGTCCGGGCCTTTTAAAACCAATTTTGATTTGTCCCCCTCTCGGGTTTAATATTTTTGTAAAAGTCACGGTCGCGATTTTAGATTTTTAAAATGTTCTAAATTATATATATCTTTTTTAGCTTTAATTGTTCAAATAAAATCGGATCATAAAATTATCAATTTTAAAATTCAATTTAAACCCGAGGTGAAAAACTTAATCTTGAGCCTTATTAGATTTTTAAAATAAATTTTTAAATTGAAAATATTTGAAAAAATATAAAAAAGAGAGACTTGGAATAAATGATGGGTAATTTAGACATTACACATTTTTTAGGTTAGGGACATGTTAAAAAGGAGGCCGGTTATTCTTCTTGGGAGAGTGGCAGATTCCAAAAAAAGGAAAAGAGAACGGCGGCTAAAGAAAAAGAAAAGCTTTGGGTTTTTTTGGGATGGAGGCTAGGTTTTATTTGAGGGATCAGTCTTAGGCTTCCATTTTTTTTCTTAACAAAAAGCAAAGCAAAGAAACCTATTTTCTCGAAAAAAGCAAACGCAAAAAGAATAAAGAAATGAGAGAAATCTCAATGTGAGAACCATATCGGGGCTAAGTTCTGGGAAGTCATATGCGATGAGTATAGAGTTGACAAGGACTGGAAAGTGTAGCGGTGGCTCCGACCTACAGCTGGAGCGTATCAATGTCCATTAAATGAAGCCAGTGGGGGAGGATCTTTCATCCTTATAACTTTGTCTTCGGCCAGTCTGGTGCTGGGAACAACTAGGCCAAGAGGCATTATACCGAGGGAGCTGAGCTCATTGATTCTGTTCTTGACGTTGTGAGAAAGGAGGCTGAGAATTGTGATTGTTTGCAGGTTCTGAATAGTCAATATGGGAGGAGGGTTCAGAGTGCTGCATCTGGTTAGACCATTTCTTTCATTTCTGCAAGAGGTTCAGAGTGCTGACAGGAAAATTCCCTTTAGAGAGAAAGTCATCTACACCGTAATTGCCCTCTTCATCTTTCTGGTGTGCAGTCAGCTTCCACTTTATGGAATACATTCTACGACGGGTGCTGATCCATTCTATTGGATGCGTGTTATACTTGCATCAAACCATGGAACTGTTATGGAACTTGGGATTACCCCCATTGTGACATCTGGATTGGTGATGCAACTCCTGGCTGGTTCAAAGATCATTGAGGTGGACAATAGTGTTCGCGAGGATCGTGCACTCTTAAATGGGGCTCCAAAGTTGTTGGGCATCCTGATTGCTGTGGGTGAGGCAATGGCGTATGTACTGTCTGGTATGTATGGCAGTGTCAATCAGCTTGGTGTCGGGAATGCTATTCTTATTATTATTCAACTTTTCTTTGCTGGAATCATTGTGATCTGCCTGGATGAACTTCTCCAGAAAGGATATGGTTTGCGTTCTGGGATCTCCCTTTCATAGCCACCAATATCTGTGAAACCATAATCTGGAAAGCCTTTAGCCCTACAACTATTAACAGTGGTCGTGGGGCTGAATTTGAAGGTGCTGTCATTGCTATGTTCCATCTATTGATAACTAGGACGGACAAAGTTCGAGCACTTCGCGAGGCTTTCTATCGGCAGAACCTTCCAAATGTTACAAATTTACTTGCTACAGTATTGATCTTCCTTATTGTCATCTACTTCCAAGGTTTCCGTGTTGTTTTGCCTATAAGAACAAAGAATGCTCGTGGACAACAAGGGTCATATCCCATTAAGTTATTCTACACTTCCAACATGCCTATCATCCTGTAATCTGCACTTGTTTCAAATCTTTATTTCATCTCCCAGTTGCTGTACAGGAGATACAGTGATAACTTCTTTGTGAATCTTTTGGGCCAGTGGAAGGAATCTGAATATTCAGGTGGTCAGCTTATTCCTGTTGGAGGTCTAGCATACTACGTTACTGCACCTGCAAGCTTGGCGGACATGGCAGAAAATCCCTTCCATGCTATTTTTTATCTGAGATGTGGCTAAGCAGCTCAAGGAACAACAAATGGTGATGCCTAGACATTGAGATTCAAAATGCTGCTGGACTAGCTGATGTCTTAATGGAAATGCTTAGCGCATTGGATCCGAAGACTCCTGAGGCTGTGAAGCAAGAAGTGATTGTTGACCTTGTTGATCAATGTCGTTCTTACCAAACGCGTGTCACGCTTCTTGTGAATCATACCACGGATGAGGAACTTTTATGTCAGGGATTAGCACTAAATGATAGCTTGCAGCATGTTCTTCGCCGGCATGACGACATTCTGAAGGGAAACACTGCTATCACAGGAGCAGTACCAGAAACTCCTGCTGTCCCAGTTGTTAATATTAATCATGATGATGATTAATCTGAATATGAATTTGCTCAGCTGGCTCACAGATCATCAAGGGATAATTCTAAAGGACTGGTTAGAAGAGCACCTAACAGTGAGCCTCTACGAATTGGTCCACTTTTTCCTCCTCCACCCTCATCCAAAAGGCCACTTGCTACAAATGCCAGCATGGTTGATTATCTTAGTGTGATAACTACAAATCCGATGTCTTTTGTGTTGTCTTGTGTTTGCATTTGTATCATGAATATGTGATTACCATGTTTGTTCATGCTTTGCCTCTTCATGTCATATGATTGTGTATTGGTTATGCCATGTTCGTGCATTAGTATTGTATTCATTTGGTCATTTTTGTTCATGTTGTTTCCCATGCATTTTCATATGACATATTAGATCTTAGGTCATTTTGTATTATCATGCATTTCCATGTCCATTATGTCTAGGTCATCTTGGTATGCCATACACATTTCCAAGTTCATGTTAGGCATTAGGACATTTTTGTATTGCCATGTATTTTCATGACACTTTAGGTTTGGGTTACATTTGCATTATCATGTTCATGCATTTTAGGTCTAGGTCACTTTATGAATGCCATGTATTTTTTCATGACATTTAGGTATAAGTCCATGCATTTCATGCATTATGTTTGCTGCATTATTTGATGCATTTCATGTTCATGCCACTTGAATAATGACTTGAGCCAATTAATGGTTCAAAGTCATGCTCTATTGAGCACACTTGTGGAAAATTAAGTTTGTCAAGTTGATTATTCTACCTTTGTGATTTTTTTTTACTTAGCCAATTTTTATCTAACTTTCAAAAAGTCCTAGCTACTGTTTGTAAATCATTTTATGAGTTTCAAATATTTTACTTTGGTTTTTAAATGATTTTATCAAAGGCAAAAATGTGTTGGCAAAGCAGTTTTTTCTCCTCCAAAAACTCGTACATCTCTGATTTTTCTGGGAATTCATATTTGATCATAAAATTAAGCCAATTTTTACTCGTGTAGTTTTACATGTCCTGAGTCTCCAGTATTTGTTTCAGAATTGTTGGAATTTTTAAAAATAGGTTAAAAAATCATGGATTAAAACTGGACAGTGGAGTTAGAATTGAATTTAAAGAAAAACCATTTTTCTGTTTTGGTTAATTTACTTAGAGTGGGCTGATTAGGAGGGTTAGCTACTGACTTAGGGTAGTTTCTAAGCCTTTTTAAACTCTAAAAATGGTTTTTCAAGTCTCGGGTTAAGGGTAGTCAAGTCCGGATTTTTAAACATAGGAAATTAGAGCCATTTAAAAAAAAGATTTAGCCCAGTTTCTATTTTTTAATTCAAGCTTTTCAAAATTGTTTTCAAACAATCACAAAGTATTTTGGTTTTAGAATATTTAATTTGACATATTTTCCTAAGGTATCCGAATATCTTTTTAGATATACGGATTTCCTTAATTAAAGGAAAAAATACATTTCATGCATTGCATTTTTCATATTCATGCATTTTATATAATATGTGATTCTTGCTATAATAATTTCTATGATATTGTTGTTATTTTGATTTATATTTTTTGATGTTACATGGTTTATTATATGGTTTTGAATATTTCATGATATCCTATGCTTTTATTTAGTTATTTTTATTTAGAATATACTATGTTCATGCATTATTATTTTTATTTTCATGCATATTATATGATAGCATTATTTTATTCCATGTCATTTAAATTATATTCCATACCATTCATATTTGTCATGTCATTTAAATCATTTCATTTCATTTAGGATATATTATGTCATCTAGAATATTTTATTTCATTTAGATTATATCACATGACTTAGGATATTGCATTTCATGTAGAATATATTATATTACCTAGGTCATTTAATTTCATTTAGGATATATTATATCATCTAGAATATTTTATTTCATTTAGATTATATCATATGACTTAGGATATTGCATTTCATATAGAATGTATTATGTTACATAGGTCATTTAATTTCATTTAGAATATATCATATAACTTAGGATATTTCATTTCATTTAGGATATGCTAAGGCATTCAAATCATATCATGTCATTTAGGTTGCATTATATTATTTAGATTTTACTATGTCATTTTATTTATGTCATGCATATACATATTAATTTATTTTAAATGTTTTCAAAAAAGATAATGGTTTTCAATAAAATAAAGATATTCCCGAGTTAAAATAATTCATGAGTTCTCTGCCGGGTTTGCTGGGGAGGATATCATCAATTATTATTAATAATGGAATATCTTCTTTAAAAGGAGAATGATTCGGAAAATTTTCCAAAATTAATAAATTTTTTTATATTTTGCCACGTTTGTTGGGGAATATAGGAAAATTTTGAATTTATAAATTCCGAATAATTTTCAATAAAAAAATGGAATTATTTTTCTTTAAATTGGGAATTAACTTGAAATACTAAATTTAAAATCAACTTTTACCGAGACTTGAGATAACACACGATTAATAAGGTACCGATTTATACGGGCGTTGTGGGGGTGCTAATCCTTCCCCGCACGTAACCGACTCCCGAACCCGCTTCTTTGATTTCTCTGGTTTAAAACACAGACTTGAAATTGGTTTTTAAAATGTTTTAATTAATTTTTAAAATATTTTATAAAACCAATTTTAATAGGTGGCCGATCACACCTAGCTAAAAAAGATTGGTGGCGACTCCATGTCTTTTTTAAGGTCATTTTCAAAACCTTCATTTTTTAGAGGAATTAAGTCGACTTTTCCTCGGTTTTTTTTTAATGTCACGCTTAACGAATAATAAAGTCTTGCGATGAGACTCGTTATTTTTTAGGTTGCGATAGCTTGGCGACTCCACTGGGGATTATTAGAGATTTAGGCCTAGAATTAGTCGTGTGTTATCAAAGTCTCGGTTTTGTTGGTTTAATTGGTATTTAATTTTAATTCCCACATTTTTTAATAAGGAGAATTTTGAAAATAATAAAATGTTTTTAAATATGTTCATTCTCATGTGCATGCATTTTATTATTGTTCTCTAGTTATTTAAGGTTATATACCATAGTGGGATTCACCCTGAAATTCTTTTGAAAATAATGTGATTGGTTTTTCATAAATATATATAAAAAACATAGTAAAAAATAAATAAATAAAAAAAATCATAAATTTGGAGTCAAATCTTGCATAATGAGATTTTTGAATAATCAAGATTTAGGTCCCACCAATTTCGTGTAATCATTGATTTCTTTGTACATACCTTTGTGTTAATTCATTTATTTTTTGCATGTATCATTTTGACATCATGTTATAGTCATAGCATGCATGGTCATTCATTGTAAGATACGTTTATGACATGCATGGTCATTATTTGTATATACTTATGTATCAATTTATTCTTTCTTTACATGCACCATGTTGGCATCAAGTTGCAATCATGCATTCATAGTCAGCATGATTTTTTCTGTATATATCCATATATCAATTTATTCTTTCTTTACATGCATCATGTTGGCATCCAGTTGCATTCATGCATTCATAGTCAGCATGATTTTTCTGTATATATCCATTATCAATTTATCCTTTCTCTATATGCATCATGGTAGCATCAAGTTGCATTCATGCATTCATAGTCAGCATGATTTTTCTGTATCTATCCATATATCAATTTATTCTTTCTTTACATGCATCATGTTGGCATCAGGGTGCATTCATGGCATACATAGTCATCATGATATGCTCATGCATTAATTTGTCATATTGGCATCAGGTTGCATTCATGACATACACGGTCAGCATGATTTTCTTTGTATATACTCTGTGTCAGTCATTTATTCTTCACATGCATCATAATTGACATTGTGTGGCATTCATAGTGTATATGATCATTCATTGGGAAATGCATTTGGAACATAAATGGTCATTCATTGTATATATCCATGCATTAATTTGCTTATTTTGTACATGCATCATGTTGGCATCAGGGTGCATTCATGGCATACACAGTCATCATGATATGCTCATACATTAATTTGTCATATTGGCATCAGGTTGCATTCATGACATACACAGTCAGCATGATTTTCTTTGTATATACTCTGTGTCAATCATTTATTCTTCACATGCATCATAATTGACATTGTGTGGCATTCATAGTGTATATGATCATTCATTGGGAAATGCATTTGGAACATACATGGTCATTCATTGCAAATATCCTTGCATTGGTTTTTCTTATTCTTTAAATGCATCATGTTGGCATTCGTGCTGCATTTATAACATACAGGGTCAACATGTTTCCACTGTATATAACCACACATAACTTTGTTTATCCTTCATATGCATCAAATTGCACTCATGACATTCATAGCTCATTCATCATGAAACACATTAATAAGATGAAATAGAAATTGGCTTAGCTTTGAAGGGTTTTCTTCGTCAGCTAAAAGCTATGACTCCAACAGCAAGTGCGAGTATCATATTGGGGCAATTGGGCATTCGACTTAAAAATGCAGAAAACTGAAGGAAAGAATTGAGGGTCTTGTCCACGATGGCATTTGGATTCCAGAGCTTATCGAACATTGGAAATCTGTTTTACCATAGATTGATTTCCTCTAAAAGAATTTTGAGGATAAGAATCGTTATCTTTGAAAGCATGTCAATAGGAGCATTCTGATGCATATATTTCTACACTTTGATGATGAAAGTGCTTGTCTCATGATGACATCTACATGAAATAAATAAATTTTGAATTTAAATATTTTGTGTTTATTTTATTTTAGCAATAAATTTGAATTTGCAAAAACAAATGAAACTTTGAGAAAATTTGTGGTAAACAATAAATAAGTGGTTTTCACATGAAATAATGAACAATCTTGAGAATATTGATGATCATTGTTAGAAATGACCCAATACCTTCAGCCTTCTCTTTTAGGCTTTCCTAAGCGTAAATCTTTTGAACCGGGACCACTTGAAAGACCTAATGCTTCGAGGAATATGAATGATTGAATTTCATAAACCATTGTCGTCATAGAATAAGCAAAAATGTAGATCCTAGTCTAGGCTATGAACAAAGGAACAAACTTTTCGAAATTTTTTTCGAACTCCTTGAAATTAAACAAATGAGACATTCTTTCAAGAATCTAGATTTTGGTAATTTGATTTGTGTCAAGATTGTGCTAAAACCATTCATGACCTTTCCCAATGACCACAAAACACTAATTGCCCAGACATCACTTCATGTTTGACTCCCTGGGGCACAATGATTAAAATAGATTGTCCTTTGTCCCAGAGAAAACCCGTTTTTTTGGTCATATTTTCCTTGTCTCTTCAAAGAACTCAGATTTGAAATTCAGCCTTTTCGGTACAGACCTAGACTTGCTATGTTCCTCGTTGATACAAATTCTCATTGGTTAATCAAATTAGGGCATCATATGTGGAAATGATGGATACATGGTGAATAAGGATGGACTAAATGCATGAATCATTAGGGCATGCGACGAAAAAACAAAAAAAAACAAAAATTGTGATATCATGCATATGAGAATTCGGATGATTCCAAAGTGCAAAATGAAATTCTGAATATCTATTTCCCCTAGGGATTGCTTTTCAATGTGAATATTCGTGCTTGACATTAGGAATGGCCATCTTTCATACCCCTTTCACAAGAAAAAATTATTATCCATAGTCACCCCTTTTGAGCCAAAAGAATTCTTTCTTCTTTAAACCCTGATCAAGGATTACCCTCTACACTGGGGGGCAAATGCGAGGAAAGATCTTTTCAAAGTTCATTGAGAAATGAGTGACAGCTCAAGGACAGACACAAAGCAAATGGAGCCCCGAATAAATACGGGCGCACTCTGTCAAACAAAAAAGAAGAGGAAAAGATGGCGAAATAAAAGCCAAGAAAAACAAAAAAACACAATAAAAAAGACATGGCAAATTGAAAGCCAAGAACGAGGGAAGAAAAAACCAAAGTCAAAAGGAATGAAAAGTCCAAAAAGGGATAAATGCTTCAAAAAAGAATCCTCCTCAAGAAATGATCCTTGATCTGATTACCCTCAAACACATTCTTTGGGCCTATTTATCCTTTCTTTTTGAACCCCGAACCATGGCCTACATTACGTGCTTTAAAAGTCCATTTTGATCAAGCATGAATATTTAATTTGAAGGGGTTTTCCTCGAATTTTATCCCATCTCATCAAATTATCATTTCACTAAGGAAGAATTTAGAATTCTCAAGTGCATGGTAAAACAATGAAAAAAAAAAGAAAGAGAAGGGAAAAATGGAAAGAATGGGACTCTAGGGCGAAAACCCAAAAATGGGCGGTCTAAAGTAAGATGGGAATTTTCGATGCCATCTATGATAGTGCCGATGCCACAAAAGAGAAGATCATCATAAAGAAGTGGTCATCGAGGAACATTTAGGAATTCCTGAACCTCCCAAAGTGTCAACTCTCATTCGGATGATTGATTTCAAAAACTGAAACTTTTTCCTCCAAAATCAACTTTCCAATTTAAACATCCCAGCCAATCTTGACGCTTGTCAAAATACCTTGATATTGGAAACTAAAAGAATGTTGAATTTGCTTGGTTCTCAATGAATTCATGATTTATAAAACCTATTCCATTTGTGAGCCTAGAATGGATATACATTTTTGTCATGAAGTTTTCCTGGAAAAGCCAGAATCTTGTTATACCAAGCCTTGCCAACCCCAGTTGGAAAAACCCAGATTGATACTTAGAGAAATTTCTAATAATGATCATCAGTCTTCAAAAGATTTATACATCACACATTGTGGGGTTAATATTTTTTGTTCAGAAGTTTTCAAAATGCGAAAACAAATAAAGAGATTTTTTGAAATACCCATTTTGATGTTGACATGAGACAAGGATTTTTCTAACTCAAAGGTAGAACTGCCAAGATAGGTCCTGACTTCCAGATATGAGAAAAAGAAATAGAACCCGGTTCAGATCTCTGTTGATGAAAGTTTGAAAACTGTTGGGGCAAAGAGAATAGCCAAAATGAATTGAAGATATACTCGGATTTGAAGAGGAAAAATGAATTTGAAAGGCTAAGCCAAAGTATAGAAAAACAACCGGGGGCATTTGCATCACTCATGAGCACTCATCTCTTTATCGAGCTTTTGCATCTGCACAGTGTCAGTAAGCATTTGCATCATTCATGGGTATTTGCATTGGCATTATTCTATAAGCATCTGCATTTTACCTTCACATTTACATTCTTCATGGAATCCGCATTTGTGTCATCTCAAGCAATTGCATCATTTCTAGAATCATTGCATTTTCGTTAATGTGTGGTAATTGTAGTTAAACCATTCATAAACCAGTTACATGAACACAATTAGTAGGGGCATCTGCATCATGAAACATGGGCATCAATCCAGGCCATTTGCATTTGCACTAAGATATATTTTACATTTGCACCATGAAGCATGAGCACCTTGTTAAAAGACATGCGCATCTGCATCATTTCTCAAAGCTTCTGGTGGGGATATCCATAATTTTACAGTTTTTAAAAGTGAACAAGTCTTCGGTGGTGATAGCTGAAGCCTCTGGTGGAGATATCCAGGGTTTTATAATTTTGAAAAATGAGAAATCTTCTTCTGGGAGAGTTATCCAGAATTTTACAATGAGCAAGTCTTTGGTGGTGATAGCCAAAGCTTCTGGTGGGGGATATCCAGAATTTTACAAATTTTAAAAGTGAACAAGTCTTCGGTGGTGATAGCTGTAGCCTCTGGTGGAGATATCCAGGGATTTATAATTTTGAAACATGAGAAATCTTCTTCTGAAGGAGTTACCCAGAATTTTACAATGAGCAAGTCTTTGGTGGTGATAGCCAAAGCTTCTGGTTGGGATATCCAGAATTTTACAGTTTTAAAAGTGAAGAAGTCTTCGGTGGTGATAGCTGAAACCTCTGGTGGAGATATCCAGGGTCTTATAATTTTGAAAAATGAGAAATCTTTTTTTGGAGGAGTTATCCAGAATTTTATTCAACATGTGCATCTACATCAAGAAGCATTTGCATCAATCTAAGTTAGTTGAATCTGCATCAAGAAAGTTTGCATCAAATCAAGTCATTTACATTTGCATCAAAGACATTTTCACCAGTTTAAGTCATTTCGTATCTTATTCAACATCTGCATCAAAAAGCATTCGCATCTTCTCAAAATCTTTAGGTTAATTTTCAACAATTTTTCAAAAACCATTTTTAAGACCTCCGGGCATAATTTTTCAAATCACAGGTAAGACCTCCGGGCAACATTTTTAAGACCCCCGGGCATAACTTTTTTTAGGGGTAAGACCTCCGGGCACCATTTTAAAGACCTCCGGGCACCAGTTTTTTAAAGACCTCCGGGCACCATTTTAAAGACCTTTGGGCATCAATTTTTTAAAGACCTTCGGGCACCAGTTTTTTAAAGACCTTCAGGCACCAGTTTTTTAAAAGACCTCCGGGCACAATTTTCAATTTTAAAGACCTCCGGGCACCATTTTAAAGACCTTCGGGCACCAGTTTTTTAAAGACATCCGGGCACCATTTTAAAGACCTTCGGGCACCAGTTTTTTTAAGACCTCCGGGCACCATTTTAAAAACCTCCGGGCACCATTTTAAAGACCTTCGCGCACCAGTTTTTTAAGACCTCCGGGCACCATTTAAAAGACCTTAGGGCACCAGTTTTTTAAAGACATTCAGGCACCAGTTTTTTAAAAGGCCTCCGGGCACAATTTTCAATTTCAAAGACCTCCGGGCACCATTTTAAAGACCTTCGGGCACAAGTTTTTTAAAGACCTCCGGGCACCATTTTAAAGACCTTCGGGCACCAGTTTTTTAAAGACCTCCGGGTACCATTTTAAAGACCTTCGGGCACCAGTTTTTTTAAGACCTCCGTGCACCATTTTAAAGACCTCCGGGCACCATTTTAAAGACCTCCGGGCACCAGTTTTTTAAGACCTCCGGGCACCAATTTTAAAGACCTTCGGACACCATTTTAAAGACCTTCGGGCACCAGTTTTTTAAAGACCTCCGGGCACCATTTTAAAGACCTTCGGGCACCAATTTTTTAAAGACCTCCGGGCACCATTTTAAAGACCTTCGGGCACCAGTTTTTTAAAGACCTCCGGGCACCATTTTAAAGACCTTCGGGCACCATTTTTTTAAGACCTCCGGGCACCCATTTTAAAGACCTCCGGGCACCATTTTAAAGACCTCCGGGCACCATTTTAAGACCTCCGGGCACCAATTTTAATGACCTTCGGGCATAAATTTTGTCTTTTGAAAATCGAATTCGTTTCCTTAAGACGAATCGAGCCTTGTTTAGGCAGGGAATTCAATTTAAGGACAAAATCAAATTATGGAAAAAATGAAAAAAGAGAAAAAAAAATAGAAAAAAGAAGAAAAAAAGGAAAAAAGAAGAAAAAAAATGAAAAAAAGAAAAAAGAATGAAAAAATGAAAAATGCAAAAATGCAAAAATGCAAAAATGAATGAAGAAATGAAGAAATGAAAAAGAAAACCCCTTTCCTTTCCTTCACATGTTATTTCACAGACCGGAAAAAATTGTTGTCTATTTTATCTTTGCCTGATTCCTGATTCTCAGCAATAGCCAAAGAGGGGTAGCTGTAGACACCTAATTTTGTCCGGGCCTTTTAAAACAAATTTTGATTTGTCCCCCTCTCGGGTTTAATATTTTTGTAAAAGTCACGGTCGCGATTTTAGATTTTTAAAATGTTCTAAATTATATATATCTTTTTTAGCTTTACTTGTTCAAATAAAATCGGACCGTAAAATTACCAATTTTAAAATTCAATTTAAACCCGAGGTGAAAAAATTAATCTTGAGCTTTATTAGATTTTTAAAATAAATTTTTAAATTGAAAATATTTGAAAAAATATAAAAAAGAGAGACTTGGAATAAAGGATGGGTAATTTAGACATTACACATTTTTTAGGTTAGGGACATGTTAAAAAGGAGGCCTGTTATTCTTCTTGGGAGAGTGGCAGATTCCAAAAAAAGGAAAAGAGAACGGCGGCTAAAGAAAAATGAAAGCTTTGGGTTTTTTGGGGATGGAGGCTAGGTTTTATTTGAGGGATCAGTCTCAGGCTTCCATTTTTTTTCCTAACAAAAAGCAAAGCAAAGAAACCCATTTTCTCGAAAAAAGCAGACGCAAAAGAACAAAGAAATGAGAGAAATCTCAATGTGAGAACCATATCGGGGCTAAGTTCTGGGAAGTCATATGCGATGAGTATATAGTTGAAAATACTGGAAAGTGTAGCGGTGGCTCCGACCTACAGCTGGAGCGTATCAATGTCCATTAAATGAAGCCAGTGGGGGAGGATCTTTCATCCTTATTACTTTGTCTTCGGCCAGTCTGGTGCTGGGAACAACTAGGCCAAGAGGCATTATACCGAGGGAGCTGAGCTCATTGATTCTGTTCTTGACGTTGTGAGAAAGGAGGCTGAGAATTGTGATTGTTTGCAGGTTCTGAATACTCAATATGGGAGGAGGGTTCAGAGTGCTGCATCTGGTTAGACCATTTCTTTCATTTCTGCCAGAGGTTCAGAGTGCTGACAAGAAAATTCCCTTTAGTGAGAAAGTCATCTACACCGTAATTGCCTTCTTCATCTTTCTGGTGTGCAGTCAGCTTCCACTTTATGGAATACATTCTACGACGGGTGCTGATCCATTCTATTGGATGCGTGTTATACTTGCATCAAACCGTGGAACTGTTATGGAACTTGGGATTACCCCCATTGTGACATCTGGATTGGTGATGCAACTCCTGGCTGGTTAAAAGATCATTGAGATGGATAATAGTGTTCGCGAGGATCGTGCACTCTTAAATGGGGCTCAAAAGTTGTTGGGCATCCTGATTGCTGTGGGTAAGGCAATGGCGTATGTACTGTCTGGTATGTATGGCAGTGTCAATCAGCTTGGTGTCGGGAATGCTATTCTTATTATTAATCAACTTTTCTTTGCTGGAATTATTGTGATCTGCCTGGATGAACTTCTCCAGAAAGGATATGGTTTGGGTTCTGGGATCTCCCTTTTCATAGCCACCAATATCTGTGAAACCATAATCTGGAAAGCCTTTAGCCCTACAACTATTAACAGTGGTCGTGGGGCTGAATTTGAAGGTGCTGTCATTGCTATGTTCCATCTATTGATAACTAGGACGGACAAAGTTCGAGCACTTCGCGAGGCTTTCTATCGGCAGAACCTTCCAAATGTTACAAATTTACTTGCTACAGTATTGATCTTCCTTATTGTCATCTACTTCCAAGGTTTACGTGTTGTTTTGCCTGTAAGATCAAAGAATGCTCGTGGACAACAAGGGTCATATCCCATTAAGTTATTCTACACTTCCAACATGCCTATCATCCTGCAATCTGCACTTGTTTCAAATCTTTATTTCATCTCCCAGTTGCTGTACAGGAGATACAGTGGTAACTTCTTTGTGAATCTTTTGGGCAAGTGGAAGGAATCTGAATATTCAGGTGGTCAGCTTATTCCTGTTGGAGGTCTAGCATACTACGTTACTGCACCTGCAAGCTTGGCGGACATGGCACAAATGGTGATGCCTGGACATTGAGATTCAAAATGCTGCTGGACTAGCTGATGTCTTAATGGAAATGCTTAGCGCATTGGATCCCAAGACTCCTGAGGCTGTGAAGCAAGAAGTGATTGTTGACCTTGTTGATCAATGCCGTTCTTACCAAACGCGTGTCACGCTTTTTGTGAATCATACCACGGATGAGGAACTTTTATGTCAGGGATTAGCACTAAATGATAGCTTGCAGCATGTTCTTCGCCGGCATGACGACATTCTGAAGGGAAACACTGCTATCACAGGAGCAGTACCAGAAACTCCTGCTGTGCCAGTTGTTAATATTAATCATGATGATGATTAATCTGAATATGAATTTGCTCAGCTGGCTCACAGATCATCAAGGGATAATTCTCAAGGACTGGTTAGAAGAGCACCTAACAGTGAGCCTGTACGAATTGGTCCACTTCTTCCTCCTCCACCCTCATCAAAAAGGCCAGTTGCTACAAATGCCAGCATGGTTGATTATCTTAGTGGTGATAACTAAAAATCCGATGTCTTTTATGTTGTCTTGTGTTTGCATTTGTATCATGAATATGTGATTACCATGTTTTTTCATGCTTTGCCTCTTCATGTCATATGATTGTGTATTGGTTATGCCATGTTCGTGCATTAGTATTGTATTCATTTGGTCATTTTTGTTCATGTTGTTTCCCATGCATTTTCATATGACATATTAGATCTTAGGTCATTTTGTATTATCATGCATTTCCATGTCCATTATGTCTAGGTCATCTTGGTATGCCATACACATTTCCAAGTTCATGTTAGGCATTAGGACATTTTTGTATTGCCATGTATTTTCATGACACTTTAGGTTTGGGTTACATTTGCATTATCATGTTCATGCATTTTAGGTCTAGGTCACTTTATTAATGCCATGCATTTTTTCATGACATTTAGGTATAAGTCCATGCATTTCATGCATTATGTTTGCTGCAATATTTGATGCATTTCATGTTCATGCCACTTGAATAATGACTTGAGCCAATTAATGGCTCAAAGTCATGCTCTCTTGAGCACACTTGTGGAAAATTAAGTTTGTCAAGTTGATTATTCTACTTTTGTGATTTTTTTTTACTTAGCCAATTTTTATCTAACTTTCAAAAAGTCCTAGCTACTGTTTGTAAATCATTTTATGAGTTTCAAATATTTTACTTTGGTTTTTAAATGATTTTATCAAAGGCAAAAATGTGTTGGCAAAGCAGTTTTTTCTCCTCCAAAAACTCGTACATCTCTGATTTTTCTGGGAATTCATCTTTGATCATAAAATTAAGCCGATTTTTACTCGTGTAGTTTTACATGTCCTGAGTCTCCAGTATTTTTTTCAGAATTGTTGGAATTTTTAAAAATAGGGTAAAAAATCGTGGATTAAAACTGGACAGTGGAGTTAGAATTGAATTTAAAGAAAAACCATTTTTCTGTTTTGGTTAATTTACTTAGAGTGGGCTGATTAGGAGGGTTAGCTACTGACTTAGGGTAGTTTCTAAGCCTTTTTAAACTCTAAAAATGGTTTTTCAAGTCTCGGGTTAAGGGTAGTCAAGTCCGGATTTTTAAACATAGGAAATTAGAGCCATTTAAAAAAAAGATTTAGCCCAGTTTTTATTTTTTAATTCAAGCTTTTCAAAATTGTTTTCAAACAATCACAAAGTATTTTGGTTTTAGAATATTTAATTTGACATATTTTCCTAAGGTATCCGGATATCTTTTTAGATATACGGATTTCCTTAATTAAAGGAAAAAATACATTTCATGCATTGCATTTTTCATATTCATGCATTTTATATAATATGTGATTCTTGCTATAATAATTTCTATGATATTGTTGTTATTTTGATTTATATTTTTTGATGTTACATGGTTTATTATATGGTTTTGAATATTTCATGATATCCTATGCTTTTATTTAGTTATTTTTATTTAGAATATACTATGTTCATGCATTATTATTTTTATTTTCATGCATATTATATGATAGCATTATTTTATTCCATGTCATTTAAATTATATTCCATACCATTCATATTTGTCATGTCATTTAAATCATTTCATTTCATTTAGGATATATTATGTCATCTAGAATATTTTATTTCATTTAGATTATATCACATGACTTAGGATATTGCATTTCATGTAGAATATATTATATTACCTAGGTCATTTAATTTCATTTAGGATATATTATATCATCTAGAATATTTTATTTCATTTAGATTATATCATATGACTTAGGATATTGCATTTCATATAGAATGTATTATGTTACATAGGTCATTTAATTTCATTTAGAATATATCATATAACTTAGGATATTTCATTTCATTTAGGATATGCTAAGGCATTCAAATCATATCATGTCATTTAGGTTGCATTATATTATTTAGATTTTACTATGTCATTTTATTTATGTCATGCATATACATATTCATTTATTTTAAATGTTTTCAAAAAAGATAATGGTTTTCAATAAAATAAAGATATTCCCGAGTTAAAATAATTCATGAGTTCTCTGCCGGGTTTGCTGGGGAGGATATCATCAATTATTATTAATAACGGAATATCTTCTTTAAAAAGAGAATGATTCGGAAAATTTTCCAAAATTAATAAAAAATTTTATATTTTGCCACGTTTGTTGGGGAATATAGGAAAATTTTGAATTTATAAATTCCGGATCATTTTCAATAAAAAAATGGAATTATTTTTCTTTAAATTGGGAATTAACTTGAAATACTAAATTTAAAATCAACTTTTACCGAGATTTGAGATAACCCACGATTAATAAGGTATCGATTTATACGGGCGTTGTGGGGGTGCTAATCCTTCCCCGCACGTAACCGACTCTCGAACCCGCTTTTTTGATTTCTCTGGTTTAAAACGCAGACTTGAAATTGGTTTTTAAAATGTTTTAATTAATTTTTAAAATATTTTATAAAACCGATTTTAATAGGTGGCCGATCACACCTAGCTAAAAAAGATTGGTGGCGACTCCATGTCTTTTTTAAGGTCATTTTCAAAACCTTCATTTTTTAGAGGAATTAAGTCGACTTTTCCTCGGTTTTTTTAATGTCACGCTTAACGAATAATAAAGTCTTGCGATGAGACTCGTTATTTTTTAGGTTGCGACAACATTAGTAATAACAAAAGGTCCAACCCAACGAGAACGTAACTTACCTGGAAACAACTTAAGGCGTGAATAAAAATGAAGAAGTTTTTGTCCAACAACAAAGTCTTTTCTTGATATCATCTTGTCATGGTACGCCTTAGTCTTTTCCTTGTAAATCCTAGAATTCTCATATGCATCATTCCTTATCTCCTCAAGTTCTTGTAATTGAAGTTTTCTTTGCTTAACTGCCTCATCCATATCCATGTTGCATTGTTTGATAGCCCAATATGCTTTATGTTCTAATTCAACCAGAAGATGACAAGGCTTACCATAAACAAGTCGATAAGGAGACATACCAATGGGTGTCTTAAATGCTTTCTTATAAGCCCAAAGTGCATCATCTAGACGTAAACTCCAATCCCTCCGATTTGGATTGACAGTTTTTTCAAGGATGGATTTTACCTCTCGATTTGACACTTCAGCTTGCTTACTAGTTTGAGGATGATAGAATATGCAAACCTTATGTGTGATGTTATACCTTCTTAAAAGTGCTTCCATGGACCTATTACAAAAGTGAGTACCTCGATCGTTGATTATGGCCTTTGGTGTTCCAAACATTGCAAAAATGTTAGTCTTCACAAAATCTGAAACAACTTTAGAATCATTAGTCCGAGTGGCTTTTGCTTCCACCCATTTTGAAACATAATCAACAGCAAGTAATATATAAATATTACCAAAAGAAAAAGGAAAAGGTCCCATGAAATCCATGCCCCATACATCAAAATTTCAACAATTAGTATAGGAGTTTGAGGCATTTGATTTCTAGCAACTAAGTTACCTGTTCTTTGGCACGTATCACATGACTTGCAAACGACGTATGCATCTTTGAATAAGGTAGGCCAATAAAATCCACTATCAAGCATTTTCATGACTGTTCTTTTGGGTCCAAAATGCCTTCCAAATGAATAAGAGTGACAAAAGGTCATAATAGAATGAAATTCAGATTCAAGTACGCACCTTCTTATAATTCGATCAGAGCAATGCTTCCAAATGTAAGGCTCATCCCAAATGTAGTATTTGGCATCACTCTTGATCTTATTTCTTTGGGCTATTGTCAACTCTTGTGACAACTGCTTGGTGACTAAGTAATTAACAATATCAGCATACCAAGGGGTTGTTATGCTTATGGAAAAGAGTTGCTTATCCGAAAAGTACTCATGTAATGGTAGTGCATCCTCTTCATGAACTAATCGGCTAAGATGGTCCGTAACCAGGTTGTCCTTACCTCTCTTATCTCTTATTTCTAAATCAATTTCTTGTAAGAGAAGTATCCATCTAATCAACCTTGGTTTGGCCTTCTTCTTAGTGAGCAAATACCTAAAGGCTGCATGGTCAAAAAATACAATTACTTTAGTACCAATTAAATAAGAACGAAATTTCTCTAAAGCAAATACAAGAGCTAAAAGTTCTTTTTCAGTAGTGGAATAGTTTAATTTAGCATCATTAAGAGTTCGGGAGGCATAATATATGGCATGTGAGGCTTTGCCAACCCGTTGGCCCAAAACAGCTCCAATGGCATAGTCACTAGCATCACACATAATTTCAAAAGGTACATTCCAATCTGGTGGTTACATGATAGGAGCTAATGTCAAGAGTCCCTTCAAAGTTTCAAACGCCTCTGTGCATTTATCATCAAAGTGGAAATCCACATCTTTTTGTAACAGCTTGCAAAGAGGTAGTGTTATCTTTGAGAAGTCTTTGATAAATCTTCTATTGAAACCTGCATGTCCAAGAAAAGAACGAACCTTTCTCACATTTGAGGGAGGTGGTAAAGAATGCATAATATCTGTTTTAGATTTATCTACTTCTATTCCCTTAGAAGAAATAACATGGCTTAAAACTATTCCTTGTTCTACCATAAAGTGGCATTTTTCCCAATTCAATACAAGGTTAGTTTCCATGCATCTTTTAAGTACAAGGGTAAGGTTATATAGACATCTATCAAAAGAATCACCATAGACACTAAAATTATCCATGAAAACTTCTATGATGTTCTCTACATAATCTGAAAATATACTAACCATACACCTTTGGAATGTAGCTGGTGCATTACAAAGACCAAACGGCATACGCCTATAAGCAAAGGTACCAAAGGGACATGTGAAGGTGGTTTTCTCTTGGTCCTCTGGAACAATTGGAATCTGATTGTAACCTGAAAATCCATCAAGAAAACAATAATGAGAATGGCCATCTAACCTTTCAAGCATTTGATCAATAAAAGGTAAAGAAAAGTGGTATTTGCGAGTTGTTGAATTAAGTTTGCGATAGTCAATACAAACTCGCCACCTTGTTTGAATTCTAGTAGGAACAAGTTCATTCTCATTATTTTTAACAACAGTTACACCGGACTTTTTAGGAACTACTTGGACCGTGCTTACCCATTTGCTATCCGAGATAGGATAGATCACTCCAACATCTAGGAGCTTCGGTATCTCCTTTTCCACAACCTCCATCATAGGCGGGTTCAATCTTTGTTGTGCCTCTCTTGTTGGTTTTGTCCCTTCCTCTAACAAAATTCGGGGCATGCACATGGAAGGGCTTATTCCCTTGATATCGACAATTGTCCAACCAATTGTTGTCTTATGCTCTCTAAGCACCCGGATAAGTTGTTCTTCTTGCAAAGGTGTGAGCTCTTTTGCAATGATGATCGGTAATGTGTCCTTTTCACCCAAGAACACATATTTCAAATGATCTAGTAATGGTTTCAACTCCAGAGTTGGTGCCTACATAATGGAAGGTAGAAGTTTCTCATTAGATAAAGGAAATTCAATAAATGAAACATCAAACCTTGCATCTTTAGGTGGTAATGCTTGTAATGATGCTACTGTCTCTTCCACTTGTTCACTCAAAGCGAGTTTCTCTTCTCATTTACAATTCTCCAAGCGAATATACCTGTTAATGGCTACTTCCAAACTATCTCCACCATCTAGTTCAAAAGCTTTATGTACCAAAGAATCAATTATATCAATAGTAAAAATAGAATGCAAATCACTAGGATATCTCATGGCCGCAAAAATGTTAAAACGAATTATTTCACCATTAAATTCTATAGTGAGGGTGCCATCATGCACATTTATTTTAGTCCTAGCTGTTTTTAAGAATGGTCTCCCTAATAGAATGGGTGTTGGATTAGAAGACATCTCATCTTCCATCTCAAGAACATAGAAATCAGCAGGAAAAACCAACTCATTAACTTGCACTAGGACATCTTCTATAACTCCTCTAGGATATGTGTTAGAACGGTCAGCAAGTTGTATTATAACATTGGTTTCCTCTAATGGTCCTAGATTCAATGAAGCATAAGTTGAATATGGCATGACATTAATGGATGCTCCTAGATCTAGCATAGCACGCTCAAACCTAGTATTTCCTATCTTACAAGGAATGGTAAACATACCTGGATCCTTGCATTTAGGTGGGAGTTTCTTTTGAAGAACAACTGATACATTCTCCCCTACACTTACCTTTTCATTCCCTTTCAACTTCTGTTTAGAAGTGCACAACTCTTTTAGAAATTTGGCATATCTTGGCACTTGCTTGATAGCATCTAGTAAAGGAATGTTCACTTCTACTTTCCGGAAGGTTTCCAAAATTTCCTTCTCTTGCTCCTCCTTCTTGGATTTTGTTAACCTGATAGGAAAAGGTGGAGGAGTTATATAAGAAGAAAAAGATGGTTTAAGAATTACCTTTTGTAGTGGCTCATTGAGCACTATCCTTTTGTGGTGTCTCAAGCTGCTTCCCACTTCTTAAAGTTACGACATTGGCATTTTCTCTGGGATTCACTATTGTTTGGGAAGGTAATTTTCCGAAATCCCTTGCTTGGATTTGACTTATTGCTATTGCCATTTGTCCTATTTGAGTCTCTAATTGACTTGTACTTGTTTCCATTTGTCTGTTTGTTTCCCTTGTTTCCTGTTGAATTGCCTTTGTGTCCTGTTGAATTTGAATTTGATTAGTAGAAAGGGCTTTAACAAGATCTTCAAGAGAAGTACCTGAATTTTGAGTGGGTGGCACTTGTTGTCGGGTTTGATATGGTTGTTGAACCCTTTGTTGATAACCCGATTGTCTATTGTTAAATGGTGGAGGAGAAGTTTGTGCTTGGTTTCCTCCATAATTGTAATTTGGATGATCCTTCTATCCTGGATAGTAAGTGTTAGAGTAGGGATCATACTTCTTTGATTGGTTTTGAAATCCACCCATGGCATTCACATGTTCATTGGTATCCTCTTGTAGTGTTGGGCACATATCAGTTTGATGCCCCATGGTAGAACATATGCCACAAGCCTTAATTTGCTGTATATTACCTACAGCCAATTGTTGCACAAAAGAAGTCAGTTGAGAAATTGTTTGTTCAAGGGATGATGTACTTACCTCATTGACTTTCTTGGGTTGTGGTGGTGGATCTTGTCTCATTGAGAATTGTTGGGAATTGGCTGCCATGTTGGAGATGAGAGATCTAGCAGCACCGGGAGTTTTATCAACTAGAGCTCCCCCACTAGCTGCATCTATCATACTTCTATCCATGGGCATAAGTCCTTTATAGAAATATTGGATGAGAAGTTGTCCACTTATCTGATGGTGTGGACATGATGCTCAAAGTTTCTTAAACCTCTCCCATTGGTGGTTGTCGCAACCTAAAAAAAAAACAACAAGTCTCATCGCAAGACTTTATTATTCGTTAAGCGTGACATTAAAAAATCGAGGAAAACTTGACTTGATTCCTTTTTAAAAATGAAGGTTTTGAAAATGACCTTGAAAAAAAGACATGGAGTCGTCACCAATCTTTTTTGCTAGGTGTGATCGACCACCTATTAAAACCGATTTTATAAAATATTTTAAAATTAATTAAAACATTTTAAAAACCAATTTCAAGTCTGCGTTATAAACCAAAGAAAATTGAAAAATCAGGTTCAGGACTCGGTTATGTGAGGGACGGATTAGCACCCCCACAACGCCCGTATAAAATGATACCTTATTATTCGTGTATTATTTCAAGTCTCTATAAAAAGTCAATTTTTAATTTAGTATTTCAAGTTAATTCCCAATTTAAAGAAAAATAACTCCATTTTTAATTGAAAATGATTCAGAATTTATTAATTCAAAATTTTCCTATATTCCCTGAAAAATCGGCAAAATATAGAAATTTTTATTTATTTTGAAAACTTTCTGAATCATTCTCGTTTTATGAAAGAAAGAAATTCCTTTATAAATCATAATTGATGATATTCCTTCTAGCAAACCCGGTAGAGAACTCATGAATTATTTTAACTTGGGAATATCTTCATTTTTTTTTTAAATCATTATCTTTTTTTTTTAAAAAAAAAACATTTAAAAAATGAATATGAACATGTATGACATAAATAAAATGACATAGCAAAGTCTAGATAATATAATGCAACCTAAATGATATGACATAATATAAATGGCATAGTATAATCTCGATGAAATGAAAAATCCTAAGTATCATGGTATATTCTAAATGAAATAAAATGATTTAAAAGACATGGCAATTTTAAATGATATGGCATATTTTGAATGACATGGCATATTCTAAATAATATAATATAAATGACATGGAATATAATCTAAGTGACATGAAATGACATGAAACATAAAATAATGCTATCATGAAATTGCATGAAAATAAAATAAAAATGCATGAACATAGTATATGCTAGATAATGTGACAAAAATAAATGACTAAATAAAAAGTATAGGATAGCATGAAATATTCAAAAAAATCATATAACAAACAATAACCATCATAAAAAGTGAATCGAAATAATAATAATAATAATACTATAGAAAAATATCATAGCAAAAATCACATATTAAATAAAATGTATGAACATGGAAAATACAATGCATAAAAATGTATTTTTTCCTCTAAATAAAGAAATCCGTATATCTACAAAGATATCCAGCCACCTTAGGAAAATATGTCAAATTATATTTTCTAAAAGCAAAACTTTGTGATTGTTTGAAAACAATTTTGAAGAAAAACTTGAATAAAGATGAAAACCCCTACCAAACCCCTTTTAAAACGGCTCTAATTTCCTAAGCTTAAAATCCCGGACTTGACCACCCTTAACCTGAGATTTATAAAATCATTTTTAAAGTATAAAAAGGCTTAGAAACTATCCTAATACAGTAGCTAAAGCTTCTAACCAACCCCCTCTAAATGCCTTAGCCAAATTCAACCATTGTTTTTCTTTTGAATTCAAATATGCATCTACTGTCCGATTTTGGCACACGAATTTTTAGCCCATTTTTAAAAATTCAAAAAAATCTAAAAATACTACTGGAGACTCAGAACATGTAAAACTACATGAGAAAAAATTGGCTTAATTTTTTGATTGAAGATGACTGCCCAGAAAAATCGAGAAAGTACGAGTACTCGGTGAAAAACTGTTTTGCTAAAACACATTTTTTTTGCCTTTGATAAAATCATTTAAAAATAAAAGTAAAATTGTTGGAGATCATCCTAAAGACCTAAAAACAGTAGCTAAAACATTTAAAAACCTTGGACAAAAATTGGCTAAGTAAAAAAATCACAAAGGTAGAATAATCAATTTGACAACCCTTTAATTTTCCACAAGTATGCTCATGTGAGCATGACTTTGAGCTATTGATTGGCATAAGTCATAAATCATGTGGCATGACATGAAATGCATGAAAATACAGCAAAGTGGATGCATGAAATGCATGGTTTAAAGCCTAAGTGAAATGGAAAATGCATGGCATAAATAACCTAGATGCCTAGCATGAGTTTGCATGGCAATAAATGCTATCCTAACTTAACATGCATGAACTAGTGTCTAAATGACATGGAAAATGACATTAAAAATAATGAAAATGGCCTAGTGCCTAAATGACATGGGAAATGACATGGCATATGAAAATGGCCTAATGTCTAAATGTCGTGGAAAAATAACATGGCATATGACATGTAAAATGACATAGAATAATAAAATGACCTAAACTTAAATGACATCTAATAATAAAAATGGCCTAAGGCTAAATGACATGTGAAATGGCATGGCATATGAAAATGGCCTAATGTCTAAATGTCATGGAAAAATAACATGGCATATGAAAATAGCCTAATGCTTAAAGAAAATGCACATGGCCGAATGGCCTAGGAACCAAAGTGTTGTGAGAAATGTCATGTAAAATGACCTAACTAAATGCTATGGAAGATGATATGAGAAATGGAAATGGCTTAAACTATATGACAATAGTCCCAAGATTCAAAAATATGACATAAGTCAAAAGAACAAGATGGTTAGCAAGAATATAAATATATATAAAGATAAAAAAAATAATAGAAATAAGCAAGTTAAAGTAAGCAAATAAATAACAAAGAGATGAGCTCCGTGGTTGGTACATTGGACAAAGCCCCCCTAACCATTATCTCTTGATTTTCATCAAGTTCATGAAGCATTTTCAATATCAAAATCATAAAAAATAACTAAGGTAAGAAAAAAATATGGTAATGAGCTCTATGGTTGGTATATTGGACAAAGCCCACCCTAACCATTATCACTTGATTTTCATCAAGATCATGAAGCCTAACCATTGTTTTATTTATTTTTTTTGAAAAGCAAGAACAACAAGAAAGATGTAAAAAAAAATGGTAGGAAATCACTTGGAAAACAAGAAATAAAGCATGAGGAAGAAGAAGAAAAAATGTAGTAGCAATGGTAGAATGGCTACCTTAACAAAATCTTTTCTTCTTTTCTTTCAGAAACCTTTTTTTCTCAATTAGCTACTGACTTCCAGCCTTCAACCTTGTGAAAAAATTGATCAGCCCCCTCCCCTAATGACTTGGCCTAATGGCATGCCCATCATTGGATGATTTTTGCACTTTTTCTCCTCCAATTTTGGCGCTTAGATTAAGATATGTTCATGACAACATAAAAGTGTCATCTTGCCAATTGATAGCAGCCTACTCAGCCCTTAGATTAAAATGAGGACCAACCCCATGCACTCCCTTGCTTGGCCCTTTGAATGCCTACCCTTGGATGAGTTGTGCTCTTCTATTCTTGTCCATTGGATGAGGATTCTTTCATGTAAACATAAAAATGTCATCTTGGCATTTAACTCCAGCCCTTTACATGTGTACTCAGCACTTGTACATGGCCTAAGCCATTGGATGAAAAGGAACAATCCCATGTACTTCCTTGCTTGGACAAATAGATGTCCACCTTTGGATGAGTTGTGCTCTTCCATTCTTGGCCATTAGATGAGGGTTCTTTCATTACAAATAAAAATGTCATCTTGGAATTTAATCTTGGCCATTGAATGGTGTATTCAACTTTTCTACAAGGCACCTAAGCCATTGGATGAAGGGGGGACCATTTGCAAGGTACTAGTGGTAGCATGTGAGCTTGATAATAACTAAGGAATTAAATTGATCAAGCTTCTTTCATCTCCTCTATGCTGGCTAATCAAAGGAGGTAAAATCCTAGCAATTCCTTCTTCTTTCATATTTTTCTTAATTATAAATTTGCCCTTTTTGGTTTCTTTGGTAAAATGACCTTTTTGACCCCTGAACCTAAATAAATAGGAAACAGACTCCAAATTCAAATTTTTTTTTTTCAATACTTCCAAAATAATAAAAAATTGAATTCTAGAAGTTTTCAAAATTTTGCGAGTCCATTTGCTATTTATTTCGGATTTATTTCCAAAATTGCCCCTTAATGCACCTGAACTTTTGTCATTTTGTAAATGAGCTCCGAATCCAGATTTTTCTTCACGAATCTCTTCCAAATAATTTAAATGTGTGATCTGAAAGTTTTCAATATTTTTGCAGCTCATATGCTATTTTTTCGAGATTTATCTGCTTGAATTTTTGCGTAAAGGACCTGGGATTTGGCCATTTTGCAAACGAACTCCGAATCTGGATTTTCTTTTGCAAATATCTTCCAAATAATTTAAGAATGAGATATACAAATTTTCAGAATTTTCGGAGCTCATTTACTATTTTTCAGGGATTTATCCTTTTAAATTTCTACATATTGGACCTGGGATTTGGCCATCTTGCAAACGAACTCCGAATCAAGATTTTATTTCGCCGATCTCTTCGAAATGATTTAAGAATGAGATCTTCAAATTTTCAGAATTTTTGGAGTTCATTTGCTATTTTCCCCAAATTTTCCAATTTTGCCATTTTGCCTCTGAAACCCGGTTTTGCTCAAAACAAGTCCGATTTTTAGATTTTCTTCAAACTAAGCCTTGGGCTATCCTTTCTTAATCACTCCTCATCAATTAGGGGCTTTAGTCTTATCGAATCGGGCTATTTCTATAATTCTTCCAAATTTCACCAAAATCAACCAAAAACCCTAATTCTCGGTTTTCTTCCAAATTGGCTTTTTTTTCAGTTTTTCTTTCAAGTAGCTTCTCTATTACCTTTTAGTCAGTGCTTATCTTTCATTTGGAACCTTCAATTTTGAACAATTTGATCGTTCAAGCATTTTTCCCCAAATTTCTCGAATTAGGGTTTCCTTTCTACTGAAATTCCGTAACCCGACCTCCATATCTTTCAATGTAGACCTCGGATTATCAAATTTCTTTCACCATATTTCAATTGAAATTCAAATCTTGATTTTGAAAGTGGGTCGACTTTTTCAATTGTTGACTTTTTCGGGTTTGACTTTTTTCGAGGTTGACTTTTTCTGTCTGCCTTCTTAGATTAAGTCTCGGAGTAACACTTGCAAGATGAGAAAAACCTTTTTGCATTCTGAATCATCAATTTAGGAAGGAAACATACCTGATTTAGTGGTTCGAACAAAATTAGGTGTCTATAACTGCCCTTTTTTTACTATTACTAAGAAACAGGAATCAGGCACAGATAAAAAAACACTAATTTTATCCGGTTAGTGAAATCACATATGAAGAGAAGGGAAAGAGAGTTTTCATTTTTCCATTTTTCATTTTTTTCATTTTTTTTTTCATTTTCCATTTTTTTCATTTCTTGTTTTGAAAAAACTGTAAATAGAAGATTTTGTCCTTAAATTGAATTCCCTGACTAATCAAGGCTCGAACCGTCTTCAGGAAATGGGTTCGATTTGCAAGAGAAGAAAAGACCTCAACGATGGTCTAGGGGTCTTATCTTGTCTTGTGCTAACCTTATTGGCATGGGTGAAACCGAAAATTGAAAAAGATCTGGATGAAACCAGGGATTGAAATAACATGGGTAAAACCAGAAATTTAAAAAAGATCTGGATGAAACCAGAAATCTAAAAATGATATGGATGAAACCAAAAATTGAAAAGCATGGGTGAAACCATAAATTTGAAAAAGATCTGGATGAGACCAGAAATTGAAAAGCATAGGTGAAACCAGAAAATTGAAAAATGATCTGGATGAAACCAGAAATTGAAAAACATGGGTGAAACCAGAAATTTGAAAAAGATCTAGATGAAAACAGAGAATAAAAAGGCATGGGTGAAACCGAAAATTTGAAAAAGATCTGGATCAAATCGGAAATTGAAAAGTATGGGTGAAACCATAAATTTGAAAAAGATCTGGATGAAACCAGAAATTGAAAAGCATGGTGAAACCAAAAATTGAAAAATGATCTGGATGAAACCAGAAATTGAAAAGCATGGGTGAAACCAGAAATTGAAAAAGATCTGGATGAAACCAGAAATTGAAAAGCATGGGTGAAACCAGAAATTTGTAAAAGATCTGGATGAAACCAGAGATTAAAAAGGCATGGGTGAAACCAGAAATTTGAAAATGATTTGGATGGAACTAGAAATTGAAAAGCATGGGTTAAACCAAAAAATTGAAAAAGATCTGGATGAAACCAAAAATTGGAAGCATGGGCGAAACCAGAAATTTGGAAAAGATCTGGATGAAACCAGAGAATAAAAAGGCATGGGTGAAACCAGAAAATTGAAAAAGATCTGGATGAAACCAAAAATTGAAATGGCCTGGAAATTAACCTGAAGGATTTGAGAGAGGATGCAAATGCTTGATGGTGTAAATACAAATATCTTGGATTGATGTGAATGCTTCTTGAAATGATACAGATGTCTTGGATTGATGCAAATGCTTCTAAATGCAGATGCAAATGTCTTCGATTGATGCAAATGCTTCTAGATGCAAATGCTTCTAAATACAGATGCAAATGTCCCTACGAATCATGTTCATGTAAGTGGTTCATGAATGGTGTAATTGCAGTTACAATGAAGATGCAATGATCCTAGAAATGATGCACTTGCTTGAGATAATGCGAATGCAAATATCTATGAAGGATGTACTTGTAAAGGTAGAATGCAGATGCTCATGGAATAGTGCAAATGCAAATATCCATGAATGATGCAAATGCTTGCTAACACGGTGCAGATGCAAAGCTTAATAGAGAGATGAGTGTTCATGAACGATGCAAATGCCCCCGATAATTTTTCTAGACTTTGGCTTAGCCTTTCCCATTCATTTTTCCTCTTCAAATCAGAGTATATTTTCAACTCCTTTTTCAATCTTTGGCTATTCTTTTTGCCCCAACAGTTTTCAAACTCTTATCAACATAAATCTGCTTGCTGAGTTTTATTTCTTCTTCTCATATTTGGAAGTCAAGGTTATCCCTAGTAATTCCACACCTTTGGATTAGAAAAACTCTTATCTCATGTCAACATAAAAAATGGGTATTTCAAAAATATTTTTATCTTCCCTTTATGAAAAACAATTTTGCTTATTTAATGAAAACTTCTGAGTCAAAAATTTTAACCCCACAGTGTGTAATGTACAAATCTTTTGAAGACTAATGATCACTGTTAGAAATTTTCCTAAGTGTCAATTTGGGTTTTTCAACTTGAATTGACAAGGCTTGGTACAACATGATTTTGGTTTTTCCAGGAAAACATCACAACAAAGAATGTATGTCTCTTTTAGGCTCACAAATGGAACAGATTTTATAAACCATGAATTCATTGAGAACCAAACAAATTCAACATTCTTTTAGTTTCCATATCAAGGTATTTTGACAAGCGTCAAGATTGGCTGGGATGTTTAAACTAGAAATTTGATTTTAGAGAAAAAAAGTTTCAGTTTTTGAAATCAATCATCCAAATGAGATTGACAATTTGGGAGGTTCAGGAATTCCTAGATGTTCCTCAATCACCACTTCTTTAAGATGATCTTCTCTTTTATGGTATCGGCACTATCATAGATGGCATCGAAAATTCCCATTTTACTCTAGACCGCCCATTTTCGGGTTTTCGCCCTAGAGTCCTATTATCTCCATTTTTTTTTTCATTGTTTTACCATGCATTTGATTATTCTAAATTCTTCCTTTGTGAAATGATAATTCGATGAGATGGGATAAAATCTGAGAAAAAAACCCTTCAAGTTAAATATTCACGCTTGATCAAAATGGACTTTTAAAGCACGTAATGTAGGCCATGGCTCATGGTTCAGAAAGAAAGGATAAATAGGCCCAAAATATGTGTTTGAGGGTAATCAGATCAAGGATCATTTCTTGAGGAGGATTCTCTTTGAAACTTTATCCTTTTTTGGACTTTTCATTCTTTTTTGACTTTTTGCTCTTTTTCTCCCTTGCTTTTGGCTTTCATTTGCCATACTTTTCACATTTTTCTTGGCTTTTGTTTTGTTCTTGGCTTTCTTTTCGCTATCTTTTCCTTTTTCTTTTTCTTTGACAGAGTGAGCCCGTATTTATTCGGGGCTCCATTTGCTTTGTATCTGTCTTTGAGCTAGGACTCATTTTTTCGTGATCTTTGAGAAGATCTTTTCTCGCATTTGCCCCCCAGTGTAGAGGGTGATCCTTGATCAGGGTTCAAATAAGAAAGAATTATTTTGGCTCAAAAGGGGTGACTATGGATAATTTCTTTTTTGCGAAAGGGAGATGAAAGATGGCCATTTCTCATATCAAGCACGAATATTCACATTGAAAAGCAATCCTCATGGGGAATAGATAATCAGAATTTCATTTCGCACTTTGGAATCATTCGAATTCTCATATGTATGATATCACAAATTTTCTTTTTTCTTTTTTTCTTTTTTCTTTTTTATCGCATGCCCCAATGATTCATGCGTTAGTCCATCCTTTTTCACCATGTATCCATCATTTCCACATATGATGCCCCAATTTGATTAACCATGAGAATTTCTATCATTACGAGGAACATCGCAAGTCTAGGTCTGTACTGAAAAGAATAAGTTTCAATCTTGGGTTTGTTTGAAGTGAATAAGGAAAATATGACCCAAAAACGGGTTTTCTCTGGGACATGGGATAATATAGTTTAATTATTGTGCCCCAGGGTATCAATCATGAAGTGATGTTTGGGCAATTAGTGTTTTGTGGTTATTGGGAAAGGCTTGAATGGCTTTGGCACCACCTTGACACACATCGAATTACCAAGATCTAGATTCTTGAAAGAATTGTCTCATTTATTTGAATTTCAAGGAGTTCGAAATTTTTTCAAAAAGTTCGTTCCTTTGTTCATAACCTAGACTAGGATTTACATCTTTGCTTATTCTGCAATGACAATGGTTTATGAAGTTTAATCATTCATATTCCTTGAAGCTTTAGGTCTTTCAAGTGATCTTAGTTTCAGGGATTTAGACTTATGGAATCCCTAAAAGAGGGAAGGTATTGGGTCATTTCTAACAATGATCATCAATATTCTCGAGACTATCCACTATTAGAACCTTCTTAATGCTTGTTTTTGCACATTCAAATTATTGTTAAAACACAACAAACAAACAAAATTCAAAATTCATTTATTTCATAGGGATGTTAACATATGACAAGTGTTTTCATCATAAGGTATGAAACTAAATGCATAAAAACTTCCCCTTGACATGTTCTCCCTAATTCAAACAGGCTATTCCTCGATACTCTTTTCGACCTTTCCATCTTCTTCCCCTATTATGACATCCACAATGGTCTCATCATTCCCATTCAGTAGATTCTCCATGCTGTCTGACCTTTGTTTCTTCCCCACATCTGACTTCCGTTTATTAATGAATGCTTGAACCTTCCGTTTTAGACATAGGCAATTTTCCGTGGAATGTCCCCGAATCCTAGAATGATAATCACAATATGCATTCTCGTCATACCAGCTCGGATATGGGGGTTGGATAGGCTCCATTGGAACTTTAGTGAGGAGTTGCTCTTCAACCAGCTGGGGCAATAGTTCAGAGTAAGACATGGGGAGTGGCTCAAATTGATCTTTTTTCTGGATATTCTTCGATTTCCTCTGACTGAAAAAAGGTTGAAAATTTACTGGATTCTAAGAGGCCATTCGGTATAAGTATGAACCCTGGGGTACATAGTTCATAGAAAGACAGGGTGGTTGGTATGAAGTAGCCAGAATATGCAGGGCAAAGTCTCCCACAGCTTGGACATCTTTCTCTTTCTTTTTGGGCGTCCTGTTTCTCTCTGCATTAAATGTTTTACCTCATTCGAGTTTCCCAGCTTTGATAGCATTTTCAATCATTTCCCCAGAGATTACCATATCCAAAAAATTCTTCGTGGTGTTGCCAACAAGTCTATCGTAGTATGTGGCCTGTAGTGTATTCACAAAAAGGACAGTGGTTTTTTTCTGAGTTAAAGGCGGTTGTACTTGGGTGGCCATGTTTTTCCACCTCTGAGCATACTCTTTGAAGCTCTCAGTAACCTTTTTCTCCATACTTTGCGAGGTGAGACGGTCAGGTGTCATGTCGGTCACATGCTTGTACTGGTTTAGAAAAGCTCTGGCCAAATCATTCCAAGAGCGAATCTGATCCTTGCTCAATTGACTATACCACCTAATTGTAGACCGGCTGAGGCTATCCTGAAAGCAATGAATCAAAAGCTTACCATTATCTATGTGACTTGCCATCTTTCGGCAGAACATGGTGATTGGGTTGATGGATCGGTCGTCTTGTCATATTTCACAAAGTTAGGGACTTTGAATTTAGGAGGAATGACTAAATTGAGGACCAAGCATCATTCTTTCGCATCCACGCTCCCGAATACGTCTGTATTTTCTACTGCTCGGAGCCTTTCATCTAACAACTGATATTTCTTTTGGGAATTTGCCAACTTAGCCTCGTTCGACTCTACCATCTTCAGTTTTGCTTGTTTAGCTGGATCATCTAAATTCAGAATGTTGCTGGGATTAACTGTATTCTGGCCATTTAACATCATGACCTCACTTTGACCCTCTTGTGCCTCTAACTCTTCTCTGGCGGCACTGTTTTCAGTGTATCCCTTTCCCTTGATTTCGGCGGACATCAGCTCCATCAATTTAGTCATCTGATCTTTAGATTCTGCTTGAGACTTTGCCAGCTGTTCTCGCAATTCTTCATGTGCCCTTTCCATTCTTTCCATTCGGGCAGCTTGTTCATTCTCCATAGCTCTAGCCTGTATTTAGAGGGTATTCAGTACTTCTTATACCTCTCATTTGAAATGGAAATTCTTTCAAAGACTCTTAAAGCCAAGCCAACTTCTGTTTTATTCCCCCCTAATGTATGTCATGATGAAGGAGCCATGAATGCAATTTGATACCCGTGAAACATAAACAATGTGATGTATGGACATATATAGTGGAAACATGCTGACCATGTATCTAATAAACGCAATCACGATGCCAACATGCTGCAAGCAAAGAATAAATAAATCAACGCATGGATATATGCAATGAATGACCATGTATATTTCAGTGTATTTCACAATGAATGATCATATACTATATGAATGCAACACGATATCAATTATGATGTATGTAAATAATGAATGATTGACACAGAGTATATACATAGAAAATCATGCTGACCGTGTATGTAATAAATGTATCCTGATGTTAATATGACAGATTAATACATGAGCATATCATGATAACTATGTATGCCATGGATGTAATCTAATGCCGACATGATGCATTTAAAGAATAAATAAATTGATACACATGTATATACAAATAATGACCATGCATGTCATAAATGTATTTACAATGAATGACCATGCATGCTATGACTGTAACATGATGTCAAAATGATACATGTAAAGAATAAATGAATTAACACAAAGGTATATACAATGACCAATGATTTCACGAAATTGGTGAGACCAAATTTTGATTATTCAAAAATCTCTCTATGCAAAATTTGCCTCCAAGTTTAATCTATGGTTTTTTGAAACATGTTTTCTCTATGAAAAGCCAAACATATTATTTTCAAAAGAATTTCGGGGTAGTGGATCCTAATATGGTATAATATGCAAATGTTCATGTAACACTACCGGTTCATAATCATCAAATGAGATTATTACCAACTATTTATTGTAAAGAATGAGATAAAAAATACAACCATGAATGAAATGTGCAAAATACAAAAATGTTTGAAAAAGAATTTTTTGATATTTCAATTTTAAAAAGCTAGTGAACACTTGCCCCAATATTATCGACTCATCTAGGCATCACGATGCCTTCAGGGCGGGATATTAAACTTATTACGGGCGATGTACGTACATCGTTGTCCGATTTACAACCCTTATTTAGAGTGTAAAATAGGTAACAAAAAGTTTAGAAACGTCCCTCCATGTGTTCCTATCTTTGGTGTATCTAATGAGAATCCGGAATGGCTTCGCCTAGGTTCACTATATGAGGGTGAATCGGTTCTAAAGGCCCAGAATTGCTCCTCACTGTCGCCGTTGAAGGCTAGTAAGGCACCCCGATAAAAGCAGGTTCAATTCGTTAGAGTATATTTTTCTAAGCCCATACGGAGGATCATCACGAAGGCATTAGGTACTTTATACTCTGAAAGTGTTTCACTAGCCCATACGGAGGATCATCACGAAGGAGTAGTTACTTTACTCCCATTTAAAGGACGTAACCTAGGTAGAGAGTTCATGTTATGCAAATGAAAATGTAGTGTGTGTGGAGGAACAACAAACCTTTCACCACCTATTCTACACCCCTTATCCTAAATACCCCAACAATTTATTAAAACAACGATCAAGAATAGTGTAACGCATTAACCAACAAGCAATAGTAATATACAACATTAAATAACTAGAAAACAATAATAATATGCATGTGAATGAATATGAACATATTTAAAACATTTTATTATTTTCAAAATTCTCCTTTATTTTAAAAAATGTGGGAATTAAAATTAAATACCAATTAAACCAACAAAATCGAGACTTTGATAACACACGACTAATTCTAGGCCTGACTCTCTAATATTCCCCAGCGGAGTTGCCTAGCTGTCGCAACCTAAAAAAACAACAAGTCTCATCGCAAGACTTTATTATTCGTTAAGTGTGATATTAAAAAACCTAGAAAAAGTCGACTTAATTCCTCTTTAAAAATGAAGGTTTTGAAAATGACCTTGAAAAAATGACATGGAGTCGCCACCAATCGTTTTTGCTAGGTGTGATCAGTCACCTATTAAAACCGGTTTTATAAAACATTTTAAAATTAATTAAAACATTTTTAAAACAAATTTCAAGTCTGCGTTATAAACTAGAGAAAATCGAAGAATCGGGTTTAGGACTCGGTTACGTATGGGGAAGGATTAGCACCCCCACAACGCCCGTATAAAACGGTACCTTATTAATCGTGTATTATTTGAAGTCTCGGTAAAAAGGTTTTTAATTTAGTATTTCAAGTTAATTCTCAATTTAAAGAAAAATAACTCCATTTTTAATTGAAAATGATCCAGAATTTATTAATTCAAAATTTTCCTATATTCCTTGACAAAATCGGTAAAATATAGAATTTTTTATTTATTTGGAAAACTTTTCGAATCATTCTCGTTTTTTAAAAGAAAGATATTCCTTTATTAATCATAATTGATGATATTCTCTCCAGCAAACCCGGTAGAGAACTCATGAATTTTATAACTCGGGAATGTCTTTATTTTTTATTAAAAATTATTATCTTTTTTTTATTAAAAAAAAAATTTAAATGAATATGAACATGAACATGTATGACATAAATAAAATGACATAGCAAAGTCTAGATAACATAATGCAACCTAAATGATATGACATAGTATATTCTAGATGAAATGAAAAATCCTAAGTATCATGGTATATTCTAAATGATATAAAATGATTTAAATGACATGGCAATTTTAAATGATATGGCATATTTTGATTGAGATGGCATATTCTAAATAATATAATCTAAATGACATGGAATATAATCTAAGTGACATGAAATGACATGAAATATAAAATAATGCTATCATGAAATATGCATGAAAATAAAATAAAAATACATGAACATAGTATATGCTAGATAATGTGACAAAAATAAATTACTAAATAAAAAGTATAGGATAGCATGAAATATTCAAAAAATCATATAACAAACAATAACCATCATAAAAAGTGAATCGAAATAATAATAATAATACCATAGAAAAATATCATAGCAAAAATCACATATTAAATAAAATGCATGAACATGGAAAATGCAATGCATGAAAATGTATTTTTTCCTCTAAATAAAGAAATCCGTATATCTACAAAGATATCCAGCCACCTTAGGAAAATATGTCAAATTAGATTTTCTAAAAACAAAACTTTGTGATTGTTTGAAAACAATTTCGAAGAAAAACTTGAATGAAGATTAAAACCCCTACAAAACCCTTTTAAAACGACTCTAATTTCCTAAGTTTAAAATCCCGGACTTGACCACCCTTACCCCGAGATTTATAAAATCATTTTTAAAGTTTAAAAAGGCTTAGAAACTATCCTAAGACAGTAGCTAAAGCTTCTAACCAACCCCCTCTAAATGCCTTAGCCAAATCCAACCATTGTTTTTCTTTTGAATTCAAATCTGCCTAAACTGTCCAACTTTGACACACGATTTTTTAGCTTATTTTTAAAATTCTAAAAAAATCTAAAAGAACTACTGGAGACTCAAAACATATAAAACTACACGAAAAAAAATTTTCTTAATTTTTTGATGAAAGATGACTGTCCAGAAAAATCGAGAAAGTACGAGTACTGGGTGAAAATCTGTTTTGCCAAAACACATTTTTTTGCCTTTGATAAAATCATTTAAAAATAAAAGTAAAATTGTTGGAGATCATCCTAAAGACCTACAAATAGTAGCTAAAACATTTAAAAACCTTGGACAAAAAGTGGCTAAGTAAAAAAATCACAAAGGTAGAATAATCAATTTGACAACCTTTTAATTTTCCACAAGTATGCTCAAGTGAGCATGACTTTGAGCCATTGATTGGCCTAAGTCATAAATCATGTGGCATGACATGAAATGCATGAAAATACAGAAAAGTGAATGCATTAAATGCACGGTTTAAAGCCTAAGTGATATGGAAAATGTATGGCATAAATAATTTAAATGCTTAGCATGAGTTTGCGTGGCAATGAATGCTATCCTAACTTAACATGTATGAACTAGTGTCAATGACATGGCAAATGACATTAAAAATAATGAAAATGGCCTAGTGCCTAAATGACATGGGAAATGACATGGCATATGAAAATGGCCTAATGTCTAAATGTCATGGAAAAATAACATGGCATATGACATGTAAAATGACATAGAAGATAAAATGACCTAAACTTAAATGACATCTAATAATAAAAATGGCCTAAGGCTAAATGACATGTGAAATGGCATGGCATATGAAAATGGCCTAATGTCTAAATGTCATGGAAAAATAACATGGCATATGAAAATGGCCTAATGCTTAAAGAAAATGCATATGGCCGAATGGCCTAGGAACCAAAGTGTTGTGAGAAATGTCATGTAAAATGACCTAACTAAATGCTATGGAAGATGATATGAGAAATGGAAATGGCCTAAACTATATGACAATAGCCCCAAGATGCAAAAATATGACATAAGTCAAAAGAACAAGATGGTTAGCAAAAATATAAATATACATAAAGATAAACAATAATAGAAATAAGCAAGCTAAAGTAAGCAAATAAATAACAAAGAGATGAGCTCCATGGTTGGTACATTGGACAAAGCCCCCCTAACCATTATGTCTTGATTTTCATAAAGGTCATGAAGCCTTTTCAATCTGAAAATCAGAAAAAATAAGGTAAGAAAAAAATATGGAGATGAGCTCCATGGTTGGTATATTGGACAAAGCCCACCCTAAACATTATCACTTGACTTTCATCAAGATCATGAAGCCTAACCTTTATTTATTTTTTTGAAAACAAGAAAGATGTAAAAAAAATGGTAGGAAATCACATGGAAAACAAGAAATAAAGCATGAGGAAGAAGAAGAAAAAATGTAGTAGCAATGGTAGAATGGCTACCTTAACAAAAGCTTTTCTTCCTTTCTTTCAAAAACATTTTTTTTCCAATTAGCTACTGACTTCCAGCCTTCAACCTTGTGAAAAAACTAATCAGCCCCCTCACCTAATGACTTGGCCTAATGGCATGCCCACCATTGGATGATTTTTGCACTTTTTCTCCTCCAATTTTGGCCCTTAGATTAAGATATTTTCATGACAACATAAAAGTTTCATCTTGCCAATTGATAGCAGCCCTTAAGTTGTGTACTCAGCCCTTGTAATAACCTTAGCCCTTAGATGAAAATGAAGACCAATCCCATGCACTCCTTTGCTTGGCCCTTTGGGTGCCTACCCTTGGATGAGTTGTGTTCTTCTATTCTTGGCCATTGGATGAGGATTCTTTCATGACAACATAAAAATGTCATCTTGGCATTTAATCCCGACCCTTTACATGTGTACTCAGCCCTTGTACATGGCCTAAGCCATTGGATGAAAAGGAACAATCCCATGCACTTCCTTGCTTGGCCGAATGGATATCCTCCTATGGATGAGTCGTGCTCTTCCATTCTTGTCCATTAGATGAGGGTTCTTTCATGACAAATAAAAATGTCATCTTGGCATTTAATCTTGGCCATTGAATGGTGTATTCAACTTTTCTACAAGGCACCTAAGCCATTGGATGAAGGGGGGACCATTTGCAAGGTACTAGTGGTAGCGTGTGAGCTTAATAGTGACTAAGGAATTAAATTGATCAAGCTTCCTTCTTCTCCTCTATACTGGTTGATCAAAGGAGGTAAAATCCCAGCAATTCCTTCTTTTTTCATATTTTCTTAATTACAGTAAAATGACCTTTTTGACCCCCGAACCTAAATAAATAGCAAACGGACTCCAAATTCAAATTTTATTTTTTCAATACTTCCGAAATAATAAAAAATTGAATTCTAGAAGTTTTCAAAATTTTTCGAGTCCATTTGCTATTTATTTCGAATTTATTTCCAAAATTGCCCCTTAATGCACCCGAACTTTTGTCATTTTGTAAATGAGCTCCGAATCCAGATTTTTCTTCACGAATCTATTCCAAATAATTGAAAAGTGTGATCTGAAAGTTTGCAATATTTTTGGAGCTCTTTTGCTATTTTTTTGGGATTTATCTGCTTGAATTTCTACATAGGGGACCCAGGATTTGGCCATTTTGCAAACGAACTCCGAATCCGGATTTTCTTTCACCAATATCTTCCAAATAATTTAAGAATGAGATTCAGAATTTTTGGAGCTCATTTACTATTTTTCCTGGATTTATCCTTTTGAATTTCTACATAGTGGACTCGGGATTTGGCCATCTTGCAAACGAACTCTGAATCAAGATTTTGTTTTGCCGATCTCTTCAAAATGATTTAAGAATGAGATCTGCAAATTTTTAGAACTTTTGGAGTTCATTTGCTATTTTTTCTAAATTTTCCAATTTTGCCCTTTTGCCTCTGAAGCCCGGTTTTGCTCAAAACAAGTCTCATTTTTAGATTTTCTTCAAACTGAGCCTCGGGCTATCATTTCTTAATCACTTCTCATCAATTATGGGCTTTAGTCTTATCAAATTGGGCCATTTCTGTAATTCTTCTAAATTTCACCGAAATCCACCAAAAATCGTAATTCTCGGTTTTCTTCCGAATTGACTTTTCTTTCAGTTTTGCTTTCAAGTAGCTTCTCCATTACCCGTCGTATGTGCTTATCTTTCATTTGGAACCTTCAATTTTGAACAATTCGATCATTCAAGCACTTTTCCCCAAATTTCCCGAACTAGGGTTTCCTTTCTACTGAAAATTCGTAACCCAACTTCCGACCTCTATATCATTTAATGTAGATCTCGGATTATCAAAATTCTTTAACCATCTTTCAATTGAAATTCAAATCTTAATTTTGAAAGTGGGTCGACTTTTTCAGTAGTTGACTTTTTTGGGGTTGACTTTTTTCGAGTTTGACTTTTTCTGTCTGCCTTCTTAGGCTAAGTCTTGGAGTACTACCTGCAGGATGAGAAAAGCCTTTTTGTATTTTGAATCATCAATTTAGGAAGAAAACATACCTGATTTAGTGGTTCGGACAAAATTAGGTGTCTACAGTGGTAAGCTATGAATTCCCTAATTCTCCGAAATCCTACGTGAGGTTCTTCTTCTTTGGGAGATTGGGACATTCACTGAAAAAGAAAGCAAGAAAATAAACTAATTAACACAGAAAGTAAGAATAAACCAAATAACTAATAAACTAAAGAAAGCAATCCCCGACAACAGCGCCAAAAACTTGATGCATCCAAAAGAGTGTATCTAATTTAACCTTGCACTTTAAAATATATCAATTGTAGAGTATAATGATTAGCAAGGGTCAAGTCCACAGGGATTGGTGTTTAGTTTAAGAATTATTAGTTTATACTTAAATTCAAAGAAAACAAAATAAAAGGGAGGTTTTTGAAATCAGTTTAGACTAAAGCAAACAATCAAAAGAAAGCAAGTAAATAAGAAGTAATCAAATATGAAAAAAGTATGGTTAAGGTTTCATTCTCCACCACTAGACATCATTGAGAATCAATAATCAGATCTATCAACATCAATTAACTATCAAAATTATCAACCGTCGATAACAATAAGCTCTGCTACCCCAATCTTTCCTTAGTTTGTCGTTAAATAGAATAAGCTCTCTATTTAATCTCTAATTATCAAACAATCTAGAATAAGCTCTCTAAATTCAATTTGATAACAACTTTATGATGAGAATGATAGGTTGATCTAAGCAACAAACACGTAAGCTCGGATTGTTCAACTTCTGTTATGTTCCACATTGTAATTCCCGAAAACCCAACATTATCATGAATTACAAATTGCCACTTATGAATAAGAAATCAAGAAAATTACACGGAACAAAACTCCTAAACTAGCAATAGATAATTATCAAGATATATCTAGTTGATCACCCAAAATAAATCAAGACAACATCATGAACAATTCTTATAGAAGAACATAATCAAATTTTATAGAAAACTAATGATAGATAAATCTGAAAATCAATTACAAAACTTGTCTAGGGCTTTGAAATCACCCTTAACCAATGAGAAGTTTAGCCTTGCATAGGCATAGTTAACATAAACATGAATATTCAAAAGAAACTAAGAAGAAAAATAAAATAAAACTTGAGAGATTAAAGAAGAAGAAGAAGAAGATTTATAAAATAATCAAAAGCATGTCCTAGTTGGTGGCTTAAAAGATGGTATTTATCGAGCTTTTTGACCTTGGAAACCCTTTCTTGTTGATCAAGGAAGCTAGGAGGAAAAATAAGGCAATTTTGGGAAATTTCTAGAATTTTTGCGATTTTTCGATTTTGGAGTCAGTAGCTCGACGCCGCGGCCTCGAGTTTCTGTTTGTGGGCGTCGCGGCCTCTAGTTTCTGACTTTGCTGCTGCATTGTCTCGCATTTTGTCAGCTGATTTGGATGACCATTTTTCGTCCGATTTGGGCGTGTAAACTATCCTTAGAAAGGTATTCAAGTCAGATTCAAAATTCAAGAAGGAAGTTTCTTCAAATAAAGTTTCTAACATAATTATTTCTTAGCAACAAGATTTAGAGGTCAAATCTGCCTCATCACTTAGCACTAAGAATTTGATCTTTTTGACTCCTAAGTCTTCTTCCATCTTATGATTGTGACTTTATAAGCTCTTTACCATCATATTTGACATGTTTTGACTTCATCTCTTCCAAAATACCTATAGTTCACAAAATATATAATAAATTGTCAAGGAACTTAAGAATTAAAGCACAAAATATAAGGAAATAATATATAAAAATGTATGAAATTAAGCACTTATCAATAAGTGAAAGGGATCAAGTGTCAGTTGGTACCCCATCCACACAGTGACATCTTGACTTTGGAGGTTATGGAACGGTGGAATTTTGAATGTTAAAGATTGGGAATGTCACCTTGGATACTCAATAAGGATGATTCCAAAATTTTGAAGTTTTCATTTTATTTTCCTTGGCATGACATTTTCATTAATTTGTTGTTTTTATAGAATGTAATGGTCGCTTGACTTATTTTCATTTTCAAATGAAAAATGTCTTTGATTTTATTGGTGATTACTTTTCAAGAACAAATTTTGCAACCCATTCCTATGTCCAGTTTAGTTGCAAACCAAACCACTCAAGGGCCAAAAAGAATTTGAAAAGATTCATGAACCTTCTTCTCTGTTTGAACATGAAATTCCCGAAAGGATAATGTTCTTCACCTAGGCAATGAATAATGAAATGGTTGATTGATTTGCAAAACATATTTTGAAAAAAAAAAAACAAAAACCAATGCATGAGACACTCTCTTGAAAGAATCCTAATTTTGGTAATTTGATAAGCGTCAAGGTTGTTTAGAGCTTCAAATACATCATCCCTAAAATTCTTTCACCATGCTTAAACTTTCCATTTCTTTCCAAAATGTTGCATATGGGGCAAAATTACCGAGAAATCATATTTCTCAGCATCTGTGAATACCTGAGCAATATCCAATTTCTTCGCCCATATCTTGGGGCAAGATTACAAGAAGCCAAATCACCCAAATGTTTCAGCTTATGCAAACTTTTTCCTCTGTGATTAAATGGAAATTGCATCGACATCTTGAGAAAACCATGAAAAGAAAGATTTTTAGGTTGGGCCTTCACTGGAGTGGCATATTGAGATGATATGTTTTACATGAGTTGCAAAAAAAAAATGATTGTGGTATCATGCATGAGAGATATTCAAACACTTCTAAAGGCAAAATGAAATTATGATTGCTTTTCAATGAAAGTATTCATGCTTGATATGAGAAATGGTTATCTTTCATATTCCTTTCACAAAATGAGAAATTATCCTTTGCTACCCCTTTTGAGCCTATTAATTTCTTTTTTCGAATGAACCTTGACCAAGAATCACCCTCCACACTGGGGGGCAAGTATGAAGAAGGATCATATGAGTGATTGGATCCTATTTCTAAGCTTTGAAAAAAGCCTTATATTAAGGGGCAAATGTTGAAATCGAGTTCTAAAATTTTTGAACTCGCTTCATGATGGAAAAAAAAAAGAACAGAAAAAGAAAAAAAAAAAAAAGAAAAAGGAAAAGGAAAAAAGGAAAAAAGAAAAAGGAAAAAGAGAAGAAGAAAAATGAAGAAAATATGATGAAACATTTTGAGGAATAGGAAAGACACGTCCTCATTAAAAGAAATGATCCTTGGTTTAATTACCTTTTAACACATATTTTTGGGCTTGATTATCCATTCTTTCAGAAACCTAAGCCCTAGCCTATATTACGTGCTTTAAAAGTCCATTTTGATCTAGTATGAATGTTTAAGTTGGAGAAATTTTTTTCCTTTTGGATTTAACCCTTTCGAATTGACATTTTGTTTTTGAAGAAGTTTGAATTCTCAAATGCATGGTAGAACAACCAAAAGAAAGAAAGAATGAAGCTCTAGGGTGAAAACCGAAAAACGAGTAGTCTAGAGCAAAAAAAAAAATTGAAAGCAACTTTGCATGACTATGTCAAGGCCCAACAAAAAAAAAAAAAAAACCACCAAAGAAACAACTTCTTGAACCAATCATTGGGCACTAAACATTCTTGAGAAGTTTTAAAAAGCCAACACCTTTTGGGTGACTTGGTCCAAAATCCAAGATCATTTTCCTTTCTCTCCCAAATTTTGAATCCCTCATAGCTAGTCTTGACATTTATTGAAATGCTACACATCAAGAAACTAAGAGAGAGTGCCAAAATGTATTGTGTTTTCAAAACAAATCTTTTTGTGAAAACCTGATTATTGAAGAAAATTCATTGTGAGTTTAGATGAAGAAACATTGATATTCTCTTATGTGATGAAATCTTTCTCGATGACCGAAACCTTGAAACACTCAGTTCACTTGTAGGAGCCAAATTGTTGATTTAACTTGTCCATTCTTGGAAGTAATCACTAGTTTTTAAGAGATCTAAAGTCGCATTTTTGTTGAGAAAAATGGTGAGTCGATTTTTTAACATAGAAAATAAATGATGTAGTGCAATTTTCTTTTACCATGGGGCATGATTGAAAAATGAGAAATTTTTTTGGACAAATTCTTTCTTTTTAAAGAATTATCAAAAAACAAAACATGAAAACATTTAGGTTTGGAATGATGAGTATTTGAGTTTTGAACCAATATGACAAGAGTGACATTTTTGGGGGCAAAGAGAATGCTGAGAAGGCTTTTGGGCTTCCATTTCCAGTACAAGATGAATAGTTTAGAGAAAGTGATTTGTAGAGACGGTGATTGGCTGAGTAAACACCTCCTGCAACATTAGCAATGCAGATTTTTCATTTGTGTTTGTAGTTGACATTTCAAAGCAAAAGAAGAACGAGAAAGAGAGCAATGAAAGAGTCTGGAAATACATCTGTTCAAATCATTGAAATTTTCTTTTTGAAAGGGAAAGAGTGTTGTGATTAACTTATGAAATTGGCCCAAGACAATCCGATTCTAAGTCTAAGTGTTTGGAAGTTGAAAAAGGATGAAATGATGAGCTTGAGTATCCTTTTGTCATAATTAAAGGTTCATTTGAGCATTTGCATTACATTGCATGACCTTCGTTCATTTCATGCATTGTGTTCATGACATCATGACTTTGTGTTTGCATCTGCATTTTTAAAAGACATTGGCATTTGCAACATCATTTGAGAATAAACATTTGCATCCTTGATTATTGCATTTGTCGATTTTCGTAAACATTGGAAAGAAAATAGGTGAGAGTTAGGTATTTTTCTAGATTTGAGAAAAAGAAAAAAGAAAACAACAAATGAAGAAAAGGGTTTGTCCAAAAAAGAAGAAAAAGAAAGTGGGATGATACTTTCTCTAAAATAAAAAGAAGAAAACTGAGAAGAGTTTTTTCCAAGGAAAATGAAAGAATATGTTGAGGATTTTTGAAAATGAGAAATTTTAAACCCTGTTTAGCTGGCACTGTCAAGATGTTAAGCCCAGTTAAGTTGGCACAAGATAAGAGATTTTAAGCCCTGTTTAGCTGGCACTGTCAAGATGTTAAGCCCAGTCAAGATTGCACAAAATAAGAGATTTTAAGCCCTGTTTAGCTGGCATTGCTAGATTGTTAAGCCCAATTTAGTTGGCACCCAGAATTTAAGGTTTATGCCTCGTTGGGAAGGGTATTTTCATTTATGTTTGGAAAATTTAAAGTCTATGCCTTGTTGAGAGGAGCATTTTCACATTGGGAAAATTTAAAGTTTATGCCTCATTGGGAGGAGCATTTTCATCTCATTGGAAAAATTTAAAGTTTATGCCTCGTTGGGAGGAGCATTTTCACGTTGGGTAATTTAAGGTTTATGCCTCGTTGGGAATGGTATTTTACTTTACGTTGGGAATTTTGAAAGTTTACGCCTCGTTGGGAGGACATTTTCACGTTGGGTAAATTTCAAGTTTATGCCTCGTCAAGGGGAGCACTTTCATGTTGGGAATTTAAGGTTTATGCCTCCTTGGGAAGGGCATTTTCCTTTACGTTGGGAATTTAAAGTTTATGCCATCTCAAGGGGAACACTTTCATGTTGGGAATTTAAGGTTTATGCTTCGTTGGGAAGGGCATTTTCCTTTACTTTGAATGTTTAATGCCTCGTTGAGAAGAGCATTTTGTTAAGTCGGTGATCGCACTAATGTCTGAGGATGAGGGTGTCTACGTCTTTGCACACTTCTTATTTCTCAGCAAGTGCACAAAGAGAGGCAACTGTAGACACCCAATTTTTACCGAGCTATTTCTCGGACCCAAGATTTGTCCATCTTTGGTTCATTCTCAAGCCTTGATGCTCAATAAGGAAAAAGGCCACATTTTCTTTTATTTTTATTTTTATTTTCTATTTTTATCTTTTCCTTTTTATGTTTTTATTAAAAAAATAATTTATTTCTTTTCCCCCATTACCGGCCCCATTCCACAGTCAACTGAGATCAAATCTCAGTAATTCTTCAAACACAAACCCCAAAATCAGTGTAAATGCATTTCATTCGAATTTTCCTTTTCATCTCCAGCAAATTCACAAAATTACAATAGCATTCAAACCCTAAAATTAGGGGATTTAATTTTGTTTTCTAAACCTAATTAAAAGGCCAAATCTGTTTTTAGGGGAAAGAAATTAAGACTGAGAGCTGGATGTGCTAAAGATCGGGACAGATTTTGAAAATTTTCTGATATGATTGCTCATATAAATAGGAATAATTCATACAAAAAAAGGGGAAAAAAACACACAGAAGAATCCACAAGACACAGAAATCATCAGGAAGGAAGCATTCAGAGCAAATTCACATCCACAACTAGCAAACAGAGAGCAAATTTAGCAAGAAAAGGCTTTCGATTTTTAGGTATTTAAAAAAAAAAAAATTTGTTTTTTAATTGGAAGTTCGAAATAGTGTTTGAAAAACATTAAATAAAAAAATAAAAATAAAAAAAACTTCTTCTGGATTTCAGATCTAAAAAAAAAAAAAAAACCGAGGCTATGCTCTTTCTCAGATTTTTTTTTTTAAAATTTTTATTTTTCAAAGGCTTCAATGGTTTAGAAGGAAAAGATTTGAAACTTCAAGATCTGACTTTTGATTTGTTTAAAAAAAAAAAAATTCTACAAATCAGATTTGAAGAGTCGGGTTTGGCTGGCTTTTGGGTTTTTTAGATAAAACAATATTTTTTTTTAAAGAACTAAAGGAAATGAAGACAGAAAAATAATTTTGGTTTATAAAAGATTGAAGTTGGGTCACCGCGACCCGCGTGTGTATCCGCGCGGCGACCTGACCTAGATGTTATTCTGTTTTTTTTTATATATTTTTTTTCTTTTAATTATGTTTAATTCATTTGTTTAATCTATTATTCACTTATTTTTTATATTTAATTTGTTTTTGTTTATTATTTATTCTGTTATTTGTTTTTTTTTTTTTTATATCATATGATTATTTTCTTTTCTTTTCATTTCATTTATTTTATTTATCAATTTATTCTCCATATTCTTCTAGTAAGTTATTTAATATATTATTTAATTAATTTAATTGCTTATTTTCTTGATTTTAACATCGTTATTATTAATATTTTAAATATTATTGTCTAATGTTATTATTGTCAGTTCACTTAGTTATTTAATATGTTATATTTATTTGTTCATCTAATTGTTTATTTATCTTTTTATATTATATAATGGTTATATTATTTAAATCTCGGATTTTCATAAAATTTAAATTAAAGATAAATTAAGACCATCCGACGATGGAATTCTAAGAGATTGCAAATGGTTGATCTTTTAGAAATTTCTAGGTGAGAAAAGATTTCCCTAAGTTCCGCCAATGATGGAGAATTTAGGTGACGATTTTCAATATTATTGGTCAAAATTTAATTTTAATAATAAAAATAAGTTACAATAATAAGGTAATTTAAAATTAAAATTTAGGATTTAGGATTTACAATTATCCTTTTTCATAAAACATTTAATAAATTCGACGACAGAGTCTCTTTAGGGGAACAAATGGTGTGCTTTGAATACTCTTGAGGTGAGGAGAATTCTTTTTGGTGTTCCGCCGACGATGGAGAATACCTTAAAGAAAGTTTCCAATGTTTAAATATTTGATTAAATAAAAATTAGAAACCATTTAATTAAAGACTAAACCTAGGGTAATATTTGACTAATTAGGTAACGTCTTCCCGGATGGGCGTTGTGGGGTGTTAATCCTTCCCTACATGTAACCGTACTCCCAAATTTAGTTATGGTAAAGTAGAGTAGGACCTATCCTTTTTATGTACCTTCGTCGATCTTAGGATTACTATAAATTGGATAGATTCTCATAGGTGACTAATCACACCTAACAAGATGATTAGTGGCGACTTTATAATTTGTGTCTAGCATGCCGAATTCGCATTTGGCACATTATGCCAGTTGCGGAATTTAATTTATTAAATATATATTTTAACGACAATAAAATTATTGAGAAAAATTTATCATATTGGTAACGAGCCTAAAAATCGTTTCGAAATATAAGAAGATATCGCAACGTCTGAAAATGTTGTTGCGAAACATCGTTACATTTGCAACAAATTTTTTTAATTATTGCATCGCGTATTTTTTCTAATATTATATACAACAAAATCTTTTATCGTTTCGAATTAGTATTATATAAATAACGACAGAAAAAATGAATGACAAAAGATTTTTTTTTGGTTAGAAAAACTAAAAAGAGAAAATGAAAATTCTAACTAGTAATGAATGAGAAAGTGGATGACAAAAGATTTTTTTGAAAAACTAAAAGGGGAAAATGAAAATTCTAACAATGAATGGATGGAAGTGAACGACAAATATATTTTTTTTAAACTTAAAAACAATTTTTAAGATTGAATTTTTGAAGACATAAGACTGAATGACAAAGGTTTTTGTGAAGAAAAAAAACTAGAAAGAATAAATGAAAATTCTAAAGAATAAATGAATTTTTTATCATATGGAAAAAAATGAAGAAAAATATATATATTTAAAATTAGAAAGAGAAAATGACAATTCTAATTAAGAATGAACTTTTGATAACATGGGAATGAATGACAAAGGAAAACTAAAAATGGAAAATAAAAATTTTAATTAAGAATGAATTTGATGATATGGGGAAATGAATAACAACAATTGAACCTTTTTTTTAAAAAAAAAAATAAATTAGGAGCAAATGTTAATTCTAACTAAAAATGACTTTTTGATGACATGTGAAAGACAAAGAATTCAATTTTTCTATTTTTGAAAAATTAAAAGGAGAAAATATTAGTATTAACTAAAATTGAATTTTTGGTGACATGCGAAAGGCAAAGAATTGAATTTTCTTTTTTGAAAAATAGGAGAAAATGTAAATTCTAGCTAAAATGAATTTTTGGTGACATGAGAAAGACAACTAATTGAATTAAAAAAACTAGAAAGAGAAATGTTAATTCCAAGATTTGATGTCATGAGAATATGGATGACAAAGAATTTAAAACAAAGACAATTAAAAACTTATGCAATAGAATTTAGGAAGATCCAAAAAAGGACAAATCCCAAGTGTAGTTTTTAAGTTGATCTGTATGCCAGTACTATCCATGTCACCTTTATTCCTCCAATAGAATTTAGGTCCCACATCCTAGTTATGTACAATGCAAAGGGTGTAAGTCTAAGACCAGAAGATATCGATGTCTGAATCAACCCATTATAAGTTGAAATACCTAGCTATGGTTGGAAAGGAATAACAGGAAGACAAGCTAGGCTGGTGTGGCCACTAGCCTTTCGGTACATCCAGTCCGGGTAGATGCATATGAATGTTATGATGCAGTAAAATTAATGTCATAATATAATATGAATCTTGGTTGAATTTAGAGTAAAATGAATCCCTAGTGTAGTCGTCACTATAAGTAATACATGTGTTACCCCTAGTGTTCTCGTAGAATTCGAGTTGAATTCCAATTGAGAGTCGTCACATGATAAATTTATATACCGGAATCAAGATCGGTTTTCGAATAATGATCAGATAATTAAGAAAATAATCGGATATTTATGAAAAAAGCTCGAGACTGACGTCAGTTGACACTCATTCTTTTTTGACTTGACTCGATCGACAATGGCTAATGTGGTGTGATTGAATTGAGCCAATCTCGATTGATAGAGGATCTTGTCAATCAACAATGTGAGTAAATTTCGATCGATAATGGTGTTAGTCGACTGAATCCGTGGAGAATTTCAAAAATCCAAAGGAAAAAGAGGGAATTTTGATTTTTCCTCTCAAGCAAGCTACTCGATTGAACCAAAATCTCTCTAGGTCGACCAACACATAAGTGCATCGATCGAACCAAAATCTCTCTTGATCGACACCTGCTAGTGTCTACCAAGGCCAATTGGTTACGATTGTTCAAGTTTCATGCTGATTCATCCGGTTTAAGGGCATTTTCGTTATTTAATCCCAACAAGTCATAGGTTCAATAAAATGATCTTGGTTTGAAAAAGATTGAATCCTAACTTAATCCCGAGCCCACATGTAGTTTTGAACTTATAAATTTGGATAATCTAAATCCAAATCAGAATGCCAAATTGAGTGCTTATACTGAATTAATATCACTTGATTCATGACATCAAAACTCAGTCAAAAGTTGTATATAGTATAAATGCTATTTGACTTTCGACTTCTTATTTCATCCCTCCATTTAACCTTTTAATAAATATATATTTAATTTAATATTCAAGACTTAAGATATCATCACATTCACAGCAAAATATCACATTAAATAAAAAAACAATATTCCTAAATCTATACCTATATATTAAAAGAATCCCCTGAGAGGTATTGTAGCAAGCCAAACAGCAACCGCTGTATTTTTTTCTTATTTCAGTTTGTTAGAAAAATTACAAAATTTATTAATCAATTAAAAATATTTATAATTTATAGTTATTATAATAAATAATTATTAATAAGGAAATAAATTTTTTTTAGCTTTTTTGATTCGATCCATTTTTTTCGGATTCAGATCTTACGGATTTGGATATTGAATTTACTATCCACAGCGAATTCGGAGCAGATTAGATATGAATCCTTAGATTTTCGTTATTCGAATCCGCTTTAATTTTAATTTGAATAGTGTCAGATATCCGAATCCGTTATCCGTTTCATTATATAATTTATAGTTATTATAATAAATAATAGTCTCTTTTTTTTTTTTTAGTGTTTTAGGAAAATTACAAAATGGATTAATCAATTAAAAATATTTATAATTTATAATTATTATAATAAATAATTGTTAGTAAGGAAATATATATTTTTTACTTTTGTGATTCGATCCATTTTTTTCGAATAATACGGATTTGGATAATTTGCGGATTCAGATATTGAATTTACTATCCACAGCGGATTTGGAGTAGATTCGGATATGAACCCTTGGATATTCGTTATTCGAATCCACTTTAATTTTGGTTCGGATAGTTTCGGATATCTTATTCCGATATCCGCTCCATTTACATATTTAGTTCTTCTTTAATTTTATATTTAAAAAAAAATGATTTAATAAATTTGGATATTTTGCGAATTCAGATATCCGACGGAGATTGCTCTTTAAATCGGATGCGAATTCGGATAATAAGCGGATAATAAACATATTCGGATTTCGGATAAATTAAGAGAATTCGGATTCAGATATTTAAAAAATTATAAATATTCGATCCGCTGTCATCCTTATTTGTGACCAAAATTTTTTGGAAGAATTACAAAACTAACCAATAAACCAAAAATATTTGAAGAATTACAAAATGAACCAATTAACTAAAAATATTAATTATATACTATTATTAAAATAAATAATTATTAATAAATAAATAGAAAAATAAAATTATGTGAAAATAAGATTTTGTAATTATTTTTTTATCTTTTGAGAAGAAAAAAGAAATACCAGTATGAGTAATTGGTCGGTTTGAACTCTCACAATCGAATAAAGTGAAATCTGATTGGTAAAATAATCGACTTAAGTTTTATTTTTTGATGAATTTACCACTTGATTTTAAAAAAATGTTGAATGAGATAAGTAGGTAGAGAACTACTTATCACTTAATACAAAAAATGTTAAGTCAATTTTATTTTTAAAAAAATTATGTTTAAACTATTTTTTTTTTGTTACAAAAGATGAGATATTTAAATACCCTTTTTAATTTTTACTCAGAACTATCCAAAATAATATAAAATATTATGTTAATAAGATTAAAATTGTAAAATGAATAATTTTCAAATTTCAAAATTTATGATTATCAAACAATATAATTATATTCATTATTTAATTTTTATTAATATATCAAACAGTTTTTATAAAACAAATTCAGTATTTATAAATTCAGTACTTAATTTTTTAGTACTAAGAAATTTTCGATTTTTTTATACGGATATTACTTTTTTATTTTTTAATGATCAAACTACCTATCTTTACAATTATATATCAAAATGTGCTATTTTAAACCCGTTGGGAAGTAGCCATATAATATGACGACTTCTCAACTTAAAACTTTTATTTTTTTTTTTCAAAACAAAGCACAGAAGCCGCCATATGATATGGCGACTTCCGTGCTTTATATTTTTTTAAAAATGAATTTTTAAGTTGGGAAGTCGCCATATCATATGACGACTTCCCAACATATTTTCTTTATATATATATATATATATATATATTTTAAGTAGTTAGGAAGACGCCATATGATATGACGACTTCCCAACAATTTTCTCTTTTACATGCTACAAAGCTGGTGAATTCATACAAAACATGAATTCACAAGTTGGGAAGTTGCCAACCCATTTGGCGACTTCTCAATATATATATATATATATATATATATATATATATATTAAATGTTACATAATAAAATTAAAATTAAAAATAAAAATTATATAATTTATAATTTTAAAAAATATAAGTTTTAAAAATTTTAAATAAAAAATTAAAAAAAAATTAATTTTAAAAATTATATAAAATTTGTTTATACAATTTATATATATATTTAACTGTATGTAGATCTGGTAATATTGGACAAGACACATTACACGACACGAAAATCACAAGAAAAAAATAACTAAAAACACGACACAAAAAAATAACACGAACACGACACGAATACACGAACGTCTCAATATCTATATAATACGAATTATTAACGTATCAAAGTTTATATAACCTTAAACATGATTATGACACGACAAAATAATGAATACGATACGGATACACACATTGCCAGATCTAACTGTATGTATATAATTTATATATTTTTTTTATCTGACAATCAATAATAATACCGTTATATATATAGTTATCTGTGTCGTGTATACATAGTGTATACAATAAATATATGTATAACAGGTGATAGTTTGAAATTTCAATATAAAAAATAAAATTTATATAATTTTTATTTAATTTATAAAAAATTAAAAAATTCGTATTATATAAATTTTGAGATATTCGTGTCGTGTTAGTGCTTTTTTCGTGTCGTGTTTTTAGTTATTTTTTTGTGTCATGTTCGTGTTGTGTCCAATTTTGCCAAGTCTAAACAAAAAAAGCACTAGCAAGAGACGAATATCTCAAAAATTATAAAATACAAATTTTTAAATTTTTTATAAATTAAATAAAAAATTATATAATTTTTATTTTTTATATTGAAATTTCAAACTACCACCTGTTATACATACATTTATTGTATACACTATGTATACACGACACGGATAATTGTATGTATAACGGTATTATTATTGATTGCCAGATCAAAAAAAATATATAAATTATATACATACATTTAGATCTGACAATTTGTGTATCCGTGTCGTGTTCGTGTATTTTGTCGTGTCATAATCATGTTTAAAGTTATATAAACTTTGATACATTAATAATTCGTATTATATAGATATTGAGATGCTCGTGTATTCGTATCGTGTTCGTGTTATTTTTTCGTGTCGTGTTTTTAGTTATTTTTTCCTTGTGGTTTTTGTGTCTTGTAATCATGTCGTGTCCAATATTACCAGGTCTACATACAGTTAAAAATATATATAAATTGTATAAACAAATTTTATATAACTTTTAAAATTTTTGTAAATTATTATTTTTTTATTTAAAATTTATTAAATTTATATTTTTTAAAATTATAAATTATATAATTTATATTTTTAATTTTATTATGTAATATTTAAAATATATATATATATATATATATATATATATATGTTGGGAAGTCGCCAAATGGATTGGCGACTTCCCAACTTGTGAATTCATGTTTTGTATGAATTCACCAACATGCTTTGTAGCATGTAAAAGAAAAAAATGTTGAAAAATCGTCATATGATATGGCAACTTCCCAACTACTTAAAAAAAATATAAGAAAACATGTTGGAAAATCGTCATATGATATGGCGACTTCTCAACTTAAAAATTTTTTTTTTTTTTTAAATATAAAGCACGGAAGTCGCCATATCATATGGCGACTTCCGTGCTTTGTTTTGAAAAAAAAAAAAAAAACTTTTAAGTTGGGAAGTCGCCATATGATATGACGACTTCCCAACAGGTTCAAAACCAGCGCATTTTGATATATAATTGTAAAAAATAAGTAATTTGATCATAAAAAAAAAAAAAAAAGCAATATCCGGATAAAAAAACCGAACTTTTCTCAAGATTTATTGGAGGGAATCTCAAGCTGCCACTGACCTCCAACGTTTCACACTGCAAATAAAGCAAAATGGGTTTGATGGAGATTTTTGCAACTAGGTGAACTAGGTAGTGGATGACAAAAAGAACTTGAATTATTTGATCTAATAGTAGATAAGGGACGAAGTTTTGTTTCCTTTCTTATTTTTTGTATTTTTTTTCGAAAGTACCAAGTGACCTTTGATATATATATAATATATATATATATATTATATATAATTTTTTTAACACATTGTCAATAAAATTTTTAAATTTTACAAATAAAATTAAAAGAATGATACATACTCTTTAAGATATAGTAAAAAAATAAAAAATGAACATATAATAGTTTTTTTAACTCCTTTATAAAATTAAAAAACTCACATGTTAATATATATATATATATATATATCGGATCCAACCAAAAAAAGAAAACTGTCGGCTTATATATTCTTATCCTCTTGCGGCAAGTAGTCGGGACTAGGACTGTAAACGAACAGAGCGTTCGACGAACCGTTCGTGAACAGTTCGATTTCTGTTCGTTTATGTTCGTTTATTAAGCTAAATAAACGATTATGAACACAATTTTAATGTTCGTTTATTAAACGAACCGAGTTCGAACAGATGTGTGTTCGGTTCGTTTATGTTCACGAATAAGCTCGTTTATCGTTCATTTAAAACTCGTTTATTAGTTTGTTTAAAGCTCGTTTATGTTCATTTATTTTATTTACTTATAATATAATTAATATTATTTAATAACTTAAATTTAATAATTTAATAATAAATTTAATTTAATTACGTTTGTATTTTATTATTTTATATTTAATAATAATTTAAAATTGATTTTTTATTTGTTTGTTAAAATTGTTTAGATTTGTTTGTTTATTGTTCATGAACATAATTTTAATTGTTCGCGAACATGTTCGATTATATGTTCATGAACATGTTCATTTAATGTTCACGAACAAGTTCATTAAATTAATGAACTTGTTCATGAACATTAAATAAACGAACACGAACACACTTAATTTTAAATGAACAGAGCTTGAATACAATTTTAAAATCCTTAACGAAAACGAACCGAACACGAACAAACTCAAAAATAAATAAACGAACACGAACAAAGACCTGTTCGCTTAAGCCGGATTCATTTACAGCCCTAGTCGGGACTTGGGATCCAATGATACAAAATTCTGAAACGCAAACTACGTTTCTTAATTGTAAAAGAATCTTTCAGAATAAACATTGATTTTACGTAGCTCAACATCAACTTTAAAATTTTCAACTATGAGACTCATAAACGTTATGCATATAATGAATAATAATATTATGAATATTATTATATATTAATACTATACAATTAAATTTTTGAACATTTTAGATATGATGGGTACTGTAACAATAATTAACTAAAATTAATATATTGTTATGTTTCTTTTCTTTTCTAAAATTTTAAAATAATATATCAAGTAATTTAAGTTCTTGAAGTTTTTTTATGAACTTAATTTTGTCTCTGGACGATCTTAAAGACACACTTCTTTTAAGATATTTGTTAATTATTATCGGCTTTCAGCTCTCAGTTTTCACTTGAGTATATTACATTCTTGTTCACTTAATTACTTAATTAAGATAGTAAATTTCTTTATAATGCAATTCAATTGTGTATTTAGACATGAATGGTGAAAGAAAAATGTGAATTAAGATTGTACGAGGAGATATGTTTCCTCCTGCCTATTAACCGCACTTTCCTTTACTATAAACTTGTAAATGAATCATAATTTTGAATCAAAGTCGAGCCAATTTAAATTTCATTTGGTTCGTGTTTTTATTTTTTGCTATTTGTGATCACTTGTTTTCAGTTCATTTTTTATGTTTTGTTTTTCACTTTTTATTGAAAAGCAAAAAACAAATAGGTAAAAGTATCAATTAAACGAAACCTTATAATATTGGCTCCAAATTAATTGTTTTCTCACTCTAAATTAAGTTTAATTATATAATCAATTTATAGAAGAAGATATAGAATTTCATTTTTGAGAACAAATTCAGCATATTATGTAATGTGGTATTGTGAGATTTATTACATTATTGCACTAATTTAATGGAGGATCAACGAATAAGTAATTTATATGCATCTTGGATATTTTTTTTAATAAATTTAAAAATCGCAGATTTAAGGCATGAGAGATAGTGATTTTTATATGCACTAATAAAATCAAGTGATTTTAGAAAAAATAGTTATAAAGGAGAATGTTTATGTGCCCTTAATTATTACAAAATTAAGATTACAATATGTGTAATATATATTCTTGAACGATTTTATTACTATAAGCATTTGAAATTAAATTATTCCATTTATCCTTAGGAAACGAAGATTCAAGGATGTATATTGCAAATAATATGCCCAATGTATCATTGTAAATGGAAAATGTTGCAAATTGTTTTAGCAATATTTCTTTTTTCAAAAAACAAAGCAATGAATGAGCTTTATTTATATATTCATTTTATAAAACTAGATTGAATATATACATCAATCATTGAATTAAATATTTAAATACAATGAATGTTTTCGAATATGTATCAACTACTTAATAAAATTAATATTTATTATTACGTGCATCGAGACATCAAATGAATTCTTATCTGTTGAATACTGCTTCGTCTCTTTATCTCTACCTAAGAGTTTGTTTGGAATTAAATTTGTAAGAAATATCTACTTGTACATGCATCCTTATTTTAAAAACAAAAAATAGATTTCTAACAATAAATTATGTAGGAAATAGGATATATAAGTAGAAAAGAAGATTGTAATATATTTAGTAGTGTCAAATTTAGTAGAAAGGCTTGGTTTAGGAGTAAACTATAAAAGTACTGTACTTATAAGGGAAATTTTATAATTTAGAGCAAGATACAAAGTGACCATATAATAATAATAAAAAGTGATCATATAGGAACCAGGCCATAATTGAAAATTAATCTACAAAAAAAAAAAAAAAAAAAAAAAAATTGAGAAAGATAAAGTTTGCTACATATGTAGTGGGAAACAGAGGAAAAGAATATAGTCAGGCGCAGCTTAATTATATGGACCCATCTTGGCTACCTAGTTGACGAGTGAGGTAAAGACTAAAGACCAAAAAATATTCAAGGATATTTTTGTGGATAAGCTCTAAGAAAATCTAATCATCCTTTTCTGCTGTTTTGACGTGAGACAAAATAAAAAAGGAAAACATTTTCTTTTCTTTTTTTGTTATGAATAATGGAGGAAACGCCATGCAAAAGTAATGGAGAAAATTAAATTAATATAGTTATTTTTAAAAGATAATTAATATTGGTAAAGCACATTCTCCTTTTTGACTGGCTTGCTCCTCTACCTAGTCAGCATTTTTTACAATAATGTGATAATAAAGGGCCCCTGCTCTTTGCTTCTTCCTCTTCAAATATGACTCTTTCCCTACTAATCACAATTATGGTGGAAAATCAATTATTGCTTGTTAGAAACTTCATAGTATTACCATAAACATATATAAAAGGCATCTAAATACATTTTAGCTACATAGAAAATACCATACATGTGTTGATAAATATATATATATATATTTATTTAGAAATTTCTTAAGAATAATTGTGATATACATTTTAGGTAAGATTATAGTGACAACGATAGAGTAATCAATCACTTTCAGTAATGTTTTGCAATCATTTTGTGTGTGTGTAAAACTGTGAATTTCGCTCTTTTTTCTGGAAGCAAAGTATTTTTGTTCTGCTATTAATCAATAAGTTGCTATAAATTAAATTATGTAACAAGAAATGATATGCATCAATTAAGATTTCGACCAATTTTTTTTTTATATATTCTACAATGTAGAAAATTCTTGGAATTAACTTATTATTGAATATTGTTTAAAGATTTTCTTTATCGTGCCGCGATAAATTCAATCTTGCAATGATAACACATATAAAAGATCAAAATGGATTTTGAGATGTATATAATGCTGATTTTTCAATTTAAGTTAATACAATTAGAATGAGATTTTATGAATTATTTTGGTTGAGAAAAAAAATTAGAATGTGATTTTTATACATGTCCGAAAATTGTTTGTTTGGCTGACAGTTATGTAGTATTGAACTTTTAATTTGAGTGATCAAATTTAATTTTGACAATTTTAAATACCGAAACAATATGTTTAGATAAAATTTTTTGTTCGCATAATTCAATCTAAATCCTTAAAATTCCAAAAATTGGGCATTTTTGAATAATTTTTTTTTTTAAATGATATTATGATACATGTCGAAATTATTGCAAACAATTATTGGAGCAAAATCTCTGCATGCAGCCGCCATTCCTCTAGTGGCTGACGAAGATGTACAAACTTGGCTAGTGGACGACATAGACGTCGACATGACACTGTTAATCTAGGGACCGACGAAGATATAGCACCAAATTGGTTTCCCTCTATTTTCATTTACTGAAAAACCAATTTCTAAAGTAGAATGTAGAAGGAGAAATTTTTTTGACCAATTACAAATTGTCACGTGTTAATTGAAATTTCTTTTAATTAAGAAATTTTTAATTAAATTATGCATTATCATATCATAATTAATTATTTTATAATTAATTAAATATGTATACATGGCTTGATCAATCAAATTGCAAGGATTCATGGGTCACCCAATTAAACTTCACCCATGTGTCATAATTACTTCATCTCTAATTAAATTAAATTAATTAAGAGATAAATAATGAAGTTTTATCTCTAATTAAATTAATTAAGAGATAAATAAATATTTTATCTCTAATTTAATTAACTAATTAAGGGATAAATAATGAAGTTTTATCTCTAATTAAGAGATAAATAAATATTTTATCTCTAATTTAATTAATTAAGAGATAAATAAATATTTTATCTCTAATTTAATTAATTAAGAGATAAATAATGAAGTTTTATCTCTAATTAAATTAAATTAATTAAGAGATAAATAAGGAAGACAAGTTCTTTTAGAACTCTCTTTCACCTGGCTAGCTACCACTATAAATAGAGACCTCCCCTTAACACAAATTCACAACTCAGAAGCCTGAAGAGAAGAAGAAGATTTTGAAGAGCCAAATCCTCTCAAAAGTCTTAAGAAGAAATTAGAGAAATTCTAAGAACGCGGTGCTTGTTCTTGAGAATTCTCAAAGAAGCTGCTCTCTGATCTTGTTCATCGAAGTAAAGGAGATAATTCCTGTTTTTCAAGACCAAGTCTAGAAGACCCTTGAAGCGGATCTCACCGATTCAAGATCAAGTCATGAAGACCCTTGAATCAAAGTTTTACTGAAGAAAAGAATCAAATGATTTCTTTCTTTAAGAATATTCAGAGATTGTAACTTCAAAGTTTGATTAATAAAATTATTATTTGACTCCAAATTTTCCTTGTCATATTGTTGACTCGAAATTTGTGTGTACAAATTTTGGCACGCCCGGTGGGATAATCTCTGCCTTTCATCTCTTTTCTTCAAAACTCAAGTTATCAAGTTGCAATGGCTCCCAAGAAGAACCTTGCTAACAAACCAACTCTCAAGCCTGCTCGAGCTAATCCTGCAGTCTACCCCACTTCATCATTAAGCGTTGATATCCCTACTCATCCTTATGGCACTAGGAGGAAGACCAAAGCTCTTGCTGAATTGTATGAGCAAACTTTTCCGGTGCTCAATCAAAACCCTCTCTATGACACTTCTTCTCCAATTCAAGACTTAGAAGAAGTTTCTGCTGGACAAGTTGATTCTTCTCAAGGATCAAGTGAAAGTCGCCAGTTAACATACAAAGAACAAGATAGCTACTCAAGCAACAGCCCTATTCCATCATCTGCTCTAAAATCAAGTTCTGGAGTAATGGCTGTCATGACAACTGGCACCACGTCATTGGAAGAACAAGTTGCACTTATGGCAAAATCTGTTGAAATTCTTTCAGCAAGCATCAAAGAGAAGGATAACCAGATCGCTTCCATGATGGACAAGATCGCCGGTCTCGCTGGAAAAAGGAACGAAGCTTCAAACCAAAATTGGCAATCAATCTTTCAAGATGATGGTGAGAACTCTGGCAAGGAAGTTGCTAAGGATTCTGAAGAAAAGATCAATGAACTCGTCACTACCAGTCAGCTCAAGGATCTTATCAAGGAGGCTATCAAAGATCAAGTTGAAAGCGTCACTCAACCTTCATATACATATGCAAAGCCATATTCTCAAAGGATCGATCGTCTGAGGATGCCTGGGAACTATCAACCCCCAAAGTTTCAGCAGTTCGATGGAAAAGGAAATCCACGCCAACATGTTGCACATTTCGTGGAAACTTGCAATAATGTTGGCACCTATGGAGATCTCATGGTGAAGCAGTTCGTTCGCTCCTTAAAAAGCAACGCCTTTGATTGGTATACTGATCTTGAGCCTGGGACGATTGACAGCTGGGAACAACTTGAGCGTGAATTCCTTAATCGATTCTACAGCACTCGTCGCATAGTCAACATGATCGAACTCACAAGCTCACATCAATGGAAAGATGAGCCAGTCATTGATTACATCCACAGATGGAGGAATCTGAGCCTTAACTGCAAAGAAAGATTGTCTGAGTCTTCTGCCCTTGATATGTGCATCCAAGGCATGAATTGGGGCTTGCGTTACATTCTTCAAGGCATCAAGCCTAAGACCTTCTAAGAATTAGCCACTCGTGCTCATGATATGGAGTTGAGTATGACAGCTGCTGGAAATCAAGAACCTCCAGTGCAAGAGCCAAAGAAAGGTAAGGAAAAACAAGATACCCGCAAAGGGGGCAAAACCTTTATCAACAAAGGAGAAAGCAAACAGTCCATGGCCGTGACTACCAAGCCTCTTAAGATATCTCCCAAGTCAAAACAATCTCAAGAGACGAAATCTTCTCCTATCCAAGACAAAGGTAAAGGCAAGATCACTTTGAAGGAGAGACAAGAAAAGAAGTATCCTTTTCCTGATTCTGATGTTTCAAACATTCTTGAAGAACTTTTAAAGACTAAGCTGATTTAGTTACCAGAAATGAAGCGACCTGAAGAGGCTGATAAAGTAGAAGACCCCAATTATTGCAAGTACCATCGCTTGATTAGCCATCCTCTGGAGAAGTGCTTTATTTTGAAGGATAAAATCATGCGACTCTATGAAGAAGGGAAAATCGAGTTTGAAGAAGAAACAGTGTCGTCAAATTTGGCATCAGTCAATATGGTTTCTCAATCCAATTTGCTGGATAGAACCATAAAATTTGGCTCTTTTGATCCTATCATACTAGCTCCAAGTATAAGTACGATAGTGGATCTTCAGGGAAGTGGGGGCAACTATTTGCTTCAAAGACAAAATCAAGATTACGATGGTTGGACTCTAGTCACACGCCGAAAAAGCAAAAAGAAGAATCTTCCAAAAGTTGTGAAAGTGCCTACAAGAGCTAAGATGATCAAACAACCATCTAAATCTCCAAAGCCCAATGTGCCTCAAGAAACAAAAATGCCAGCTCAGGGTAAAAATTCAGTAGGGAGAAAGTTAAGGAGGCCAATCACTTTAAACGAATTCATGCCAATTCAGCTTAGAAATGAAGATTTGGTTTTCATGACTTGTTACCATAACGGTGACAATGAAGATAATGAAAACAACATTGACTCAGTAGCATTTGAAGTTGATGATCGTTCTTGTGCTACGAAAATTAACTTTTCTGATGAAGATCTGTTGCTGGGGTCAACCCCTCATAATCGGTCGTTGTTCGTCGTAGGATATACTCGGGAACAGAAGATCAATAGAATCTTGATCGATGATGGTTCTGCTGTCAACATACTCCCGTTGATGACAATGAAAGAATTGGGAGTTCCTTTGGATGAATTGATGCAAAGCCGCTTGATGATCCAAGGATTCAACCAAGGGGGACAAAGAGCTCTTGGAAAACTTAGACTTCAATTTTTCATTGGAGATATGGAGTCAAGTCCACTTTTCCATGTGATCGATGCCAAAACGACATACAACATGTTGTTAGGACGATCGTGGATACATCAAAATGGTGTAGTCTCCTCAACTCTGCACCAATGTCTCAAGTATTGCAGAAACGGTCAAGTCAAGACGATCCTTGCAGACGCTAAGCCATTTACTATAGCAGAAGCACATTTCGCAGATGCAAAGTTTTATTTAAAAGATACATTTATTGAAGAAGTAATGCCCAACCCGATGCAAGAATTAAAGCAAAAGGGAAAAAATTTGGCTTCCTCCACAGTTGGAGAAGATGAAATTGCTCAAGGTTTAAAGGATCTGACTCTTCCCCTCACTAACTTAGAAGAATCAAGAGGCCTTATACCTCCACTGCAAGGATTTGTTAGGCCAGTAGAAGAACCTCTTTGTGAACATCAGGATCTTCCTACTCATCGAGCTAAAGATTTTGATCCTAATGCTTATAGATTGCTTGTCAAAGCTGGATATAAACAAGAGGATGTCGCCAAAATTGGCTCACGAGACAAAAGAGCCTAACAAAGAAAAGCCGCAAAGTTCATTCAAGATTCGTCAGGTCTGGCAAAAGAAAATTGATCACATCGGAACTTCTAGAGAGGGGCTTGGATATGCTCCATTAAAATTGAAGATTCATAAACAAACTTCGAGGTACATAAATGTGGAGGAAGTTCTCAAGGAGCAAGAAGATGCAGTAAAGCCACCAGGACTTTCAGTATTTGATCGCTTGGGAGCACGCTCAACACGATGTTCAGTGTTTGATCGTTTGAGCATTCAATCATCACGAATGTCAGTTTTTGAACGAATGAGAGAAAAATGCAGTGAAGATTCTGTAAGTAAACCAATTTGCATTCAGTCAAGGCTTGGAAGTCTGTACTCCGAAGAAGTTAATTGTGGCCGAAAAAGAAAATTTTCCACTTTAAAGGAATAAGAGATTTTCACAGCAAAATTCCTTCTCGAATGAAAAGGCAAAGCGAATGGAAGGTAACTACTGGTGAAGTTTTAAAGGCTAGAAAGCACACAGTGGTTATAACCAAGTCAGTCTCATCCTCAGAGGAGGAAGAACTTGAAGAAACATAAATCTTTAATTCTAACCATGTATCTGTAAAAGAAACTGGTGAAAAATCTCAAGAGGAAGAAGCCCAAGAAGCCCCTTCATCTTTTGAAGAAGGAAATCAAGCTACTATTGACGAGCTAAAGGAGGTTAACATCAGTACTAGTGAAGATCCACGACCGGTCTTTATTAATGCTTGCTTACCACCAGAAGAGGAAAAAGCCTATCTTGATCTTTTGATAGAGTATCGAGATATCTTTGCTTGGACTTACAAAGAGATGCCAGGACTTGATCCAAAAGTAGCTATGCATCATCTGGCTGTCAAGAAAAGTGTCCGCCCTATCAAACAAGCTCAACGACGTTTCCATCCTGACTTGATTCCCCAAATTGAAGCTGAGGTCAATAAGCTCATCAAAGCTGGTTTTATTAGAGAAGTTAAGTATCCCACTTGGATCTCAAATATTATTCCAGTGAGAAAGAAAAATGGTCAACTTCGAGTTTGTGTAGATTTTCGAGATTTGAACAATGCTTGTCCAAAGGACGACTTTCCTCTCCCTATAACAGAAATAATGGTTGATGCTACAACTGGCCATGAAGCTTTGTCATTTATGGATGGATCGTCTGGTTATAATCAAATTCGCATGGCTCCAAGAGATGAAGAACTTACCGCATTTCGAACTCCAAAAGGAATATACTGCTACAAAGTTATGTCGTTTGGGTTAAAGAATGCAGGTGCTACTTATCAAAGAGCAATGCAAAAGATCTTTGATGATATGCTGCACAAAAATGTTGAATGTTATGTTGATGACTTGGTAGTAAAGTCAAAGGAAAAATCCGATCATCTTGCTGATCTTCGCCAGGTGTTTGAAAGATTGCGCAGATACCAATTGAAAATGAATCCGCTCAAGTGTGCGTTCGGAGTATCCTCGGGTAAGTTTTTGGGGTTCATCGTACGGCATCGTGGGATTGAGATCGATCAATCAAAAATAGATGCAATCATGAAAATGCCTGAACCGCGCAATCTACATGAACTTAAAAGTCTGCAAGGAAGAGTGGCATATATCCGACGCTTTATCTCAAACTTGGCTGGTCGATGTCAACCATTTAGTCGGCTAATGAAGAAGGATGTCCCTTTTGTCTGGGATGAGGCCTGCAGTAATGCTTTTAAGAGCATTAAGACCTTTTTGTTACGACCACCTATTCTGAAGGCACCTATACCAGGACAATCGTTAATCCTTTATATTGCTGCACAAGAACGTTCCTTAGGAGCATTGTTGGCACAAGAGAATGATGAAGGAAAAGAAACTGCACTCTACTATCTTAGTAGAACTCTTAATGGCGCTGAATTAAATTATTCTCCCATTGAAAAGACTTGCTTGTCATTGATGTTTGCAGTTAAAAAGCTGAGGCATTATTTGCAAGCTCATTTTGTTCATTTGATTTCGCGAGCAGATCCCCTCAAATATCTCATGTCCAAGTCTGTGCTCAGTGGAAGATTGGCAAAATGGGCTCTTTTGCTACAAGAGTTCGATATTACTTATATTCCATAAAAGGCCGTTAAAGGGCAAGCACTTGCCGATTTCCTTGCAAACCATCCAATTCCAGATGATTGGGAATTCTCTGAAGATCTCCCAGATGAAGATGCTCTTTTCATCGAAATTCCCAGGCCATGGAAACTATTTTTTGATGGGGCTGCCCGTCAAGATGGAGCTGGAGCAGGTGTTGTCTTTGTCACTTCAGAAGGAGATGTATTGCCTTATGCATTTACTCTCACTGAAAATTGTTCCAACAATGTAGCAGAATACCAAGCTCTGATCATTGGATTGGAAATGGCAGTGGATATGAAGATCACTCAACTTAAAGTGTTTGGGGATTCCAAATTGGTCATCAACCAACTTCTTTCACTTTATGAAGTTAAGAAGCCAGACCTCTTACCATATGTCAACTATGCGAAGAAGATTTTGAAATGGTTTGACAATGTAAGCTTGGAACATGTACCAAGAAGAGAGAACAAGCAAGCAGATTCTCTAGCTAATCTAGCATCAGCTCTTGCCATGCCAAGTGTAGAAGTAAAAGTCCCTCTTTGCAAACGATGGATTTTGCCTCCAGTTGATTTTAAAGATAACAATACGGAATCCAATGTTGTTTTAGTTTGCGAAGTTGAAAAAGAAGATTGGAGACAACCATTGATTGATTATTTAGAGCATGGGAGGCTACCCAATGATCCAAGGCATAAAACAGAAGTGAAACGTCGAGCTCCTCGATTTATTTACTTCAAGGGTACGCTCTATCGCCGCTCTTTTGATGGTATCTTCCTTCGATGTTTAGGAGAAGATGAAGTATCCAAAACCTTACAAGAAGCTCATTCAGGAATTTGTGGTGCACATCAGTCTGGAGCTAAATTGCACTTTCAAATTAAAAGAATGGGATACTATTGGCCAACAATGGTAAAGGATAGCATGGACTACTCCAAGAAATGTCAAGCTTGTCAGTTTCATGCAAACTTCATCCATCAACCTCCTGAACCATTACATCCGACAGTCACATCTTGGCCGTTCGATGCTTGGGGACTTGATTTGGTAGGACCATTACCTAAGAGTTCACTAGGGCATATGTACATACTTGCCGCTACAGATTACTTTTCAAAGTGGGCAGAAGTGGCACCTTACAGGGGAAGTAAAAAAAGAAACTGTTGTAACTTTTATCAGGACAAACATCATTTATCGGTATGGTGTACCTCGTCACATCATAACTGATAATGGGAAGCAGTTTGACATGAGCAAATTATGTGCACAGTTTGACTTCAAGCAGTGCAAGTCTTCAATGTACCATGCTCCAGCAAACGGATTAGCAGAAGCTTTTAACAAGACTTTGTGCAATCTTCTCAAGAAAGTTGTTAACCGTTCAAAGAAAGATTGGCATGAAAGGATAGGAGAAGCTCTGTGGGCTTATCAAACTACATATCGCACACCAACTCAAGCCACTTCATATGCACTTGTTTATGGTGTAGAAGCTGTTCTACCACTTGAGCGACAAATTCCATCATTGAGGATTGCAATCCAGGAAGATCTTTCTAGTGAAGACAATGTACGCTTACGTTTGGAAGAATTAGAAGCACTGGATGAGAAAAGGTTGGAAGCCCAACAACGCTTGGAGTGCTATCAAGCTCGACTATCCAAAGCTTTTAATAAGAAAGTCAAGCAGCGATCTTTCCAAGTTGGAGATTTAGTCCTTGCTGTAAGAAGACCCATAAATACTTCACATCGTATTGGCAACAAGTTCCTTTCAAAATGGGATAGACCATACGTTGTTCGAGAAGTTTATACCAATGGTGCATACAAGATCGTTGATCAAGATGGTGTCAAAGTTGGACCGATCAATGGAAAGTTTTTGAAGCGTTACTATGCTTAAAGAAGATATTGCTCCTATGCACAAGCTTAAACTGCACATTAAAAAAAAAAATTTGATGAACTACGTTATGACTTGATCCTTCAAATTCAGGGTACGTAGGCAGCTTGGTTTCATTGCCAAGTTCAATCCAAACAAAAAAAAAAATATTTTGTTTGATTCAAATATTATCTTTTGTTCACTTGAAAGTATCATGATAATTCCCCATTCAAATTTCATGATTCAAGTTGTTTTTCAAGTAAAACAAATCTTTTACAAATTAAAAATCCTTTGGAATTTAATTTGTAGTCAATACAAATCTTTGATGCAAAAGTACTTTAGAAAGTGTAAAAGATTGTCTTCTAAGATGATATATGGAGTAAAAAAAAATAACTTCATTCCAAATTTGAAAAGAGATTACAATGTTGGGCCCTAACAATTCTGAGAACTAAGAAAAATTTCCAAAAAAAAAAAAGAAATTACATCAAAAAGGATTCAGGGCTTCCATTTGAAATTCTTCAAGTCTTCTCGAGAGGCTTACAACATATTTCGCAACAAATCTAAGTTTTTTGGCTTCATTCTCAGTAAGGGTAGTAAAAGACTCAACAGAATTCATCTCCTCACGAATCTTAGAGGTGTCAATTCTTCTTCTTTTCAATTCATCTTTAGTTTCTTGGAGCGAAGATTCAAGTCTATGTTTTTTGCGTTACAAAGTAATGAGCTCTTGCTCTATATCTGCCAAGTTCGACTGCAGGGTGTTAAGGTTCTCAACAGTTTTATGTTCAAGTAACATTGAATCTTTAAGTCGAATTTCAAGTGCTTGAAGTCTTTCAATTCTATCCTTGGATGAAGAGATGGAAGATTCAAGCTCATTAAACTTTTGGACTTGTGTAAAGTAGTCTTCCACCATGCCTTTCAATAAGGATGAATCAAAGGACTTAATTGCTTCTATTGCATCAAAGATCTTGTGGACATCACTAGTAAGTGAAGAAACCCGATCAAAAGAAGCGCGAATAATCCTTGGTTGAATGCTTTCCCACAAAATAGTTGCAAGCTTCAACTGACTATCGGATATCATTTTTTCAGCACTAAACTTAGAAAATTCTGGAAGGGCGAGATGACTAGCTTCAACATGAGGCTTATGGTAGTTTTCACTATAGGGGAAGTATTATTAACAATCATGTTGGGGCAAGCATCTTCTTGGTTGAAAACGGTACTTGAAATATTATTTTTGATCTCAGCTACAAGTTTGATGAACTCATGCGAACTAGAAACTGAAGCTTCACTTTTGGCAGGGGATATATCACCATGAAAGGATTCCCTTGGCCTGACTCGCTTCCAATGTCTTTCATGATCACTCTCATCAATTGAATCTTCAACGATCGCATTATGCTTCCCTTCGATGACTTTCGGTAAAAGCCTTTGTCCTTCATCAACTAATGACACTGATCGAGGAACTTCTTGTGAAGCCTTCACATGCTCCTCTGTTAAATCTATAGTGGACGAGACTTTGGCTTTATTGGATTTGTCTTGTGAAATCTCTAAAGACTTTCTCTTAACATCCTTTGAAGGTTTTCTTCTCTTTGATGGTGATGTACGGATGTTTGAAATCAAAATATCAATAGAATGCTCAAGATATGGCTCATGAACTTTCGACCACCATTCCATGTATCTTGCGGTTGCATGATCATTAGGATTTAGAGAATGAGCTGGAGAGATCAATCTGGACTTTGTATGAGAACGAGTGCAAATTCTCCAAAACCTACATAGATCATCCACAGATCCAGAACGAATGTCTTCCTTAAGAGCTCCGGGAATATCTTGACAAAACCCAAATTGTCTCCCAAATCGATGAGGACTATAAAGTTCTATAATGATGGCTTGGTTACATCGGGCGGGCAAATAGCTCGAACGAACATTAACAAGGTAGCCATGATTGATCTTACTAAGAGCGTCATCATCAACAATCACTTCATCTCTATTTCTGGGACATAAGTTAGCATTCCACACTATGCCAGTATGAATCAACTTGCGGGCATCATAATCCTCAAAGTATTTGGCTCCACCTTCTCCTGAAAACTTGCTCATCAAAGGCCCATATACATCATCTCGATTTTGAAAGTGAGTCCGGAAGTAATAACTTAGCCACCCATAAACATAGTGAATTGGAAAACACGCATCTGAAGAGCCCGCTTGAATAGAAAGTGTGATTCAGTTTAGTCCATGGTAAATATTGGCTAACACCGGGATCGCGAGATTAACAGTTCTTCCACTTCGGCCATGTTTTATATAAACTTTGGTTTTTACTAATTGCTATATTTATTCAGAAGCATGCCTATCCATACTTCTCTTAAATGGGCTGTCCTTCTATGTGGGCCAATGTTGGTTCTTTGCCCATTTTGATTAAAAACATTTTGGAATCAAGACAATACAAAGGTGCAAATAAATTTCAAGATTTGTTCACTTTCTACACTCAACAAAAATCGTGTACGTGACCAAGTCTTGAGGGGGCATTTGTAGAAGGAGAAATTTTTTTGACCAATTACAAATTGCCACGTGTTAATTGAAATTTCTTTTAATTAAGAAAATTTTAATTAAATTATGCATTATCATATCATAATTAATTATTTTATAATTAATTAAATATGTATACATGGCTTGACCAATCAAATTGGAAGGATTCATGGGTCACCCAATTAAACTTCACCCATGTGTCATAATTACTTCATCTCTAATTAAATTAAATTAATTAAGAGATATAATAAAGTTTTATCTCTAATTAAATTAATTAAGAGATAAATAAATATTTTATCTCTAATTTAATTAATTAATTAAGGGATAAATAATGAAGTTTTATCTCTAATTAAATTGAATTAAATTAATTAAGAGATAAATAAATATTTTATCTCTAATTTAATTAATTAAGAGATAAATAAATATTTTATCTCTAATTTAATTAATTAAGAGATAAATAAATATTTTATCTCTAATTTAATTAATTAAGAGATAAATAAATATTTTATCTCTAATTTAATTAATTAAGAGATAAATAATGAAGTTTTATGTCTAATTAAATTAAATTAATTAAGAGATAAATAAGGAAGACAAGTTCTTTTAGAACTCTCTTTCACCTGGCTAGCTACCACTATAAATAGAGACCTCCCCTTAACACAAATTCACAACTCAGAAGCCTGAAGAGAAGAAGAAGATTTTGAAGAGCCAAATCCTCTCAAAAGTCTTAAGAAGAAATTAGAGAAATTCTAAGAACGCGGTGCTTGTTCTTGAGAATTCTCAAAGAAGCTGCTCTCTAATCTTGTTCATCGAAGTAAAGGAGATAATTCCTGTTTTTCAAGACCAAGTCTAGAAGACCCTTGAAGCGGATCTCACCGATTCAAGATCAAGTCGTGAAGACCCTTGAATCAAAGTTTTACTGAAGAAAAGAATCAAAGGATTTCTTCCTTTAAGAATATTCAGAGATTGTAACTTCAAAGTTTGATTAATAAAATTATTATTTGACTCCAAATTTTCCTTGTGATATTGTTGACTCGAAATTTGTGTGTACATAGAAAGCCTGGATTTTTTCCTTCATGTTTTATGTTAGTATAATAAATGTAATTAGAATTATTATGAATTACAGTATGATTACGATACGATATATTAAGAGTATAGTAATTGTATTGTAATTTTACTTGAAAAACAACATGACTCTTAATGGTTAGGATATAATATATTATTATTAAATTGCATGGTCTAAAAAATATTTATTAGTATAATAAATATAATAATATGGATTACGATACGATTCGGTATATTAAAAATTATGATACTCTATATATGTTCTTCAAATATCATGACAAGTAAAATTAGAGTTGGGGATGAAGTTAAATTTCCCTTTGCTTGAAAAGAAAATGGGCACCAAAAATCATTAGAAAAGAGCTCTGCATGATATGTATATTATGTTCCGCAGATAATTTTTTCTTTTTAATATATCGTAGAGTAATTGTATCATAAACTATAATATTTTTAATTATATTTGTTATACTACTATTGTGGTTGGAATTCGATAGGAAAATCCCCTGGATTTGTGCATATATATATATATATATTGTTGATTTTTGACTCTCGGTACCAATTGTAGTTTTGTGCTACAGTACCAATTTGCTACAGTAACTTTATCTCGGGATGCTACAGTAAGTTCCGAAAAACAACTTTTTATTAATATGAGAAAATACCAAATACAATTGGTGTGAACAGCAACTAACAATAGAGACAACCTCACACAAACTATTTCTCACTTTACTATTCACTCACTATTCATTCATACACTTAACACCACTCACGTGCTCACTTTCTTCTTCAATTACTCTTCCAAATTCTGCATATTTTTCTCATCATGCTCTGCCTCTCAATACTCTTTTCTTTCACAACACTCACATCTTTTCTTTTTTCTTTTCTACTTCACCTACACAACACATAGCACCTAAGGCTCTATTTATAACCATTTATGTCGGTTCCTTACAACATTCTAGTATGTATGTTGGCTAAGCTATAATGTTCTAGAGAAGGAAATATGGAGAAGATTATAGAAAAAACTAGGGAGAGAAGTTTCTAGGAAGGTGATTGAAGAATAATCTAGGGAGAATTATGTAGACAATTCTAGGGAGGGAGATGAAGAAATTTCTAGGAAGGAGAGAGAAGTCGGTGTATTTTTAACATATATAAAATCGAATAAAAAGTAATTTAATTACTTGGTACAAGTTTTAACTGAACATATCAATGATTTGAGATCAAATCACTAATAAAAAGATTAATAGTACTGAGGAGTAAATCGGGAGAATGCTTTCGGCCACTTTTCCCTCTCCAGCTTCTGTAACTTTAGATAAAATAATTATGCGAAAAATATTTGGATTACGGTATATATTAGAGTTTTTAAACTCTTTAGCCAAAATAATTAAATAATTGACACATGTTTATTCAAGTAATTTTGTCAACTTAATGATTTCCTCATTTAAATTTGTAGATTGGTGTCAATTGTTTAAAACTTTAAATCTATTGGTAAAATTTAAAAACTCCAATTATCTAGCATTTTGAATCAAATTCCTTTGGACGTGGTAAAGAACATGGAGGTTAAGAATGGGTGTGATGTCAATACTCAAATTACTTTTCAGATGGCGAACCTGTCTGTCATTATCTTCAAAATGCAAATTGTATAATGTCATTTTACGTTTAAAAATAGAAGTTAGTTGAAGACTATCTTGTTCGTTTCTTACCAAATTGTTAATGATTAAATTTGTCGTGCTCTTTTGATAAAAAAAAAAAAAAAATTTGCAAAACAAAGATGATCGGAGGCGTTGGAGTTGGAGCTTCAACGCGCACTTCAACACTCAAATTAGTGTTTACCCAATAAATCGAAAAAAAATAATGTATATAAATGAAGAGTGAAGAAAGAATATCTTCTTTACTTTTATGGAGACTCTCAACTTTCTATACAAAATATATGACTAACGTAATTATTAAAATACTCTTAGGATACTTTATGGGTATAACACAAATCAATTATATTCTTTTAACCTTTGCTCGCAAGTGCATGTATTCGACAAAATTATTCCATCATGTGACTCTAGAAACTATTAAGGCAAGCCGCCATGGTGCAGTTTTACAAGTATATATAGAGCAGCTGGCTGCACACTTTAACTTCACCCCCAACTCTAAATTTCAATTCCCTTTTTCTGCTTTTCTATAGCTAGCTTTCAATGGAGTTTCGTTTCCTTCCGATCTTCGCTATAGCGCTCGTTGTGAGTAATAAGTTCTTATGAATATTGAGAGCTAACTATTCTTTAGGTCTTGTCTATATATTTTGTTACTTTTATCATATATTTTTCTGGCACAACTTATAAAGAGTGAGCATATATGTTTTTCTTCTTCCACAAAGATTCACTTTTTAATTTTTTATTACTGGAAGAGCCCTCAAATATTTTTACTTTTTTTTTTATAGTAAATTCGTATACTTTTATTTTACCAAACTAAGATCTTAATCTTTAATTTGTACTCAAATAAGATCTTATTTCAACTGAAGATTCATTTTGTTACATGCAATGTCAGTTGGATTTTTTTTCACCAAATAGAATCTTATGTTGCCTAGTGTAGAGGTATCCATGGCTGGGTCGGGCCGGGTTCGAGCCGGACTTATGTATGATATCAACATCATATATACTTGTCCAAGTCCAGCCCGACCTGAAATATGGGCCTCAAATTTTGCCCAAACCCGTCCATATTTATAAATAGATAACCCAAACCCATTTAAGCCCGCCCATTTAAAAAAAAAATTAAATATATATTTTTAATCTTTAGTAATTTTATATATTTTTTCTTTTACTAAGTTTTTAAATATTAACAACTTAACATATTTTTTAATGTTTACATTATAATATTATATATATTTAATCTTTATATGACATAAATTACATAATATATAAAAATAAAAATAATATATTATTTAATTAGAAAATGAGTCGAGCCGAACCGAACTCGGACCTTGAATGTTAGAGCCAAGGCCTGACCCATTTTTTAAACGAGCCTCATCTTTTTTTCCAAACCTATTTTTCGAGCCTAATATTTTTGTCCAAACTCTCTCAAATATCGGGCAAGCCTTTGGACTTGGACGGATAACCTGGCCCTTGGATAGGTCTAGCCTGGTGACATGGATAAAAATTGAAAAAAAAAAAAAAACTTGAAAAATAAAAAAATAATTTAAGTACAACTTAAAAATTAAAAGCTTATTAGATATAAATTAAAATTTACAGGCTTATTTATGCATAAATTAAAAATTAAGGGGTCATTTAGATATAATCAAAGTACATCAGCTTATCTAATAAAGTGGTAAAGTTTAGAATTTTTTTGTTTGTTTGTTATTTTTTTACATTTGAAGAGTCTAAAAATGAAATAAGAAAATGGAATCTTAGATATCAGCCGTCTTAAAGATGGAAAATAACAATTGCCAAGCTAAGCTTGAGTTATCATATATATCATTTACTTTTATTTTCAACATATATATTCTTCTCTGCACTTCTAGAAATTAATCTTTTCATACTGTCTTGTTTGTACACCTTTAGTAGCTCAAAGTAACGTTTCGTTTGAAAAGTTAAAGAAAAATCATCTCAATATTTTTTATTCTCCTTAACTATAACCACTTACGTTTTTTCATCAAGGTAATCTTTTTAAAAAAATTATAATCACTGAAAGTAAAAAATTCAATTTAAAATTTCTTAAACCTTGGTGTAAAGTTAAAATCAAACAACTATATATATGTAATGGAGGAAGTAATAAACAGTAGTAGTAAAAATAACAATTAATTAACCGAGATTGTATGTACTTCTGGTATATATTTTTACCCGATATATTGTTTGCTTATTTCTTTGGATAAGATAGGCTAATGGCCATTTTCACAACTTTGTGGCAGCTTGCAGTTGCAGTAAGCAATGCTGCTCTACCTGCAGAGATGTACTGGACGTCTGTGTTCCCAAACGCTCCAATGCCAAAAGCCTTGCGAAATCTTTTACTTCCAGCTGCTGGTTTGTAATTTGCGACCCTTTTCTTGAAAACTTTTTTGTTTCCCTTTATATTTTCAATTATTCAATGTTTCTCCTAATATATAATAAAAAAGTTGAAGTACTTGATATTTCTTTTCATTAGGATTCCAAATTGAATTTTGTTTTATAAATCAAATTCAGGAAATAAGAATGACATGTTGACTGACATGGTTAAGAACAAGGACAAAGTAGTAGACAGCAATGGAAAATATGCATATGCAAATCCAAGCATGGAACTTGCAGATGGAAATAAGAATGACATGTTGGCTGACATGGTTAAGAACAAGGACAAAGTAGTAGACAGCAATGGGAAATATGCATATGCAAATCCAAGCATGGAACTTGCAGATGGAAATAAGAATGACATGTTGGCTGACATGGTTAAGAACAAGGACAAAGTAGTAGACAGCAATGGAAAATATGCATATGCAAATCCAAGCAAGGAACTTGCAGTTGGAACCAACAAGGACGTTTACTTTTTTGAGAGTAAGCTGCATCCTGGTAGGAAGATGAACATAAAGGAGCTAACCAGAAAAGCGAGCAAAGCAGCTTTCTTACCTCGTCCAGTTGCAGACTCAATTCCCTTTTCAACTCAAAAGTTTGCAGAAATCTTGAAGTATTTTTCAGTGGAACCAAAATCAGCAGAATCTAACTTACTCAAACAAACAATCGAGAATTGTGAAAGACCAGCCATTAAAGGAGAAGAAAAGTATTGCGCTACATCATTGGAGTCGTTCGTGGATTCGGGTGTTTCCAAGCTGGGAAAAAACATCCAGCTTTTGTCAAATGAGTTGCAGAAAGAAACACAAAACCAAGAGTTTACTATTGGTCAGGGAGTGAAAATGGTGGGAGAATCAGAGATAGTTTGCCACAAAATGGTGTATGCATATGCTGTGTTTTTATGCCACTCAATTGATAAAACAGCTGTGTATACGGTTCCATTAGTTGGGGCAGATGGAACAAGAGCTAGAGCATTGGCTGTTTGCCACAAAGATACATCAGCTTGGCACCCCAAACACTTGGCTTTTCAGATTCTCAAAGTTAAGCCAGGAACTGTCCCCATTTGCCATTTCCTAGCCAGAGAGACCCTTATCTGGGTTCCTAAAAACTAAAATTGCTAAAATATCAGCAAAAAATGTACCTAGTATATTAGTAAAGAGGAGGGTTAACGAATCATATTAAATAAGTTGAACTCCTCAACTTGGTGCCTGCTAGCCTTATATGGTGAGGAACTTAAGTAGATAAGCCTGGTTGGAGTCCAAGCTACTCCCACCGTCTCATTTCATCCTCCAAACTCTCCAAGAATATCGGAAAAGAAAAAAAATTGAGAATGTATTGGTGTTTTCATCCCTTCCAGCATTAATTTCTTAGGTCTCTCTCTCTCTCTCTCTCTCTATCTATATATATATATATATATATATATGATGAATGTTTTAATGAAGTTACTTATATTTTTCTGCTATCATTTATCATGCGTCTATGTGCGGAATGATTTGATATAGTTAAATTGATAATTCATAAAGAAAATACATAATTCACCATGGATGAAGCATTATTACCATTGCAGTACAAATGAATGAAACTAATATTTATGATGGAAAAATATAGGTTTTTTTTTATCATAATATACCAATTTTTTATTTATTTATCAAAATACCGTTGTTTTTAAATTATTGTCCAAAATTCGCTTATTTTTTAACTAGTTGGGAAATAGCCATGGGCCATGGCGATTTTTCAACTGTTTTTTTCAATTTTCATATTTTAATTTTGAAAAATTGCAACGGTTATAAAAATAAATAAATAAATAAAAAATTCCCTTGGTGTTTGTTTGTGTGTTTGTTTGTTTTAATTTATATACTAAAATTATATAATTTATTTAATTTTTTAATTTTATAAAAAGTTAAAATTTAATTTCTTATTGAAATTTTATAAAAAATAAAATTTTATTTCTTATTTAAATTTTATATAAATTAAAATTTTATTTTTTATTTTAATTTAATTTAAAAAAATTTAAAATCTTATTTCTTATTTTAATTTTATAAAAAATTAAATTAAATTAAATTTCATTTCATATTTTAATTTTATATAAATTAAAATTTTATTTCATATTTTAATTTTATATAAATTAAAATTTATTTATTATTTGAATTTTATATAAAATAAAATTTTATTTCTTATTTGAATTTTATTTAAAATAAAATTTTATTTCTTATTTGAATTTTATATAAAATAAAATTTTATTTCTATTTGAATTTTATATAAAATAAAATTTTATTACTTATTTTAATTTTATATAAAATTAAATTTTATTTCTTATTTGAATTTTATGCTGCAGAAAATATTGGAATTGGATTTCTTCAACAATGAATGGGATTAATGATTTCGGGTTAGGGTTTCAACTATTTTTCAGTCAATTAAATGCTGCAGAAAATATTGGAATTGGATTCCTTCTGCAATGGATGAGAATAATGATTTAGGGTTAGAGTTTTAGCTATTTTCCAATCAATCAAATGCTGCATAAAATATTAGAATTGGATTCCTTCTGCAATGGATGGGACTATTGACTATATTTAAGGTTAGGGTTAGGGTTTCAACTATTTTACAATCAATCAAATGCTGCAGAAAATATTGGAATTGGATTCCTTCTGCAATGGATGGGACTATAGGACAGTTCGGTACAAATGATGGATTTGTCATCAGTTTTTTCATTCAATGAGTTATCAGTTTTTCAGTCAATTAACCCTAGCCAGAAAATGAGAATCAAATTCCATCCTGTACAAAGGATAGGATTTGTCATCCGGTACAACACAATGAACCATTATAAATTAATAATACTGATAAAGGTTTACAATACCCCCCTACAACAGTTTTTCAATCAGATTTTTTTTGAGTGCTAATATCTCCTCATTCTCATCCTTCTCTATTTCTTCTTTCTTTTGCTGAGTGATAATACCTCCATTCTCATCCTTCTCAGTTTCATTACTACATAACATGAGGAACAGAGTGATCGCATTGGTCTACTATAATGGCCAAATTCATAATACTGATGAAGGTGCTATCTTTGATTGTGAACGTCCTAAAAGCTTTCATGTTGATGAAGACGTCACATTAGAGGAACTGAAGCTGCAAATTCATACAGAAATTAAAGCTGAAAATAGAAAAAGAGTTTCAGAGATTAAGTATAGGCATTCTCTTTCTATTGGTGAAGGATGTGTCCGATATAGAACATTTCCACTTGAAGATAATGATTGTCGCAACCTAAAAAAAATAACGACGACGAGTCTCATCGCAAGACTTTATTATTCGTTAGGCGTGACATTAAAAAAAATCGAGAAAAAGTCGACTTAATTCCTCTAGAAAAATGAAGGTTTTGAAAATGACCTTAAAAAAGACATGGAGTCGCCACCAATCTTTTTTAGCTAGGTGTGATTGGCCACCTATTAAAACCGGTTTTATAAAATATTTTAAAAATTAATTAAAACATTTTAAAAACCAATTTCAAGTCTGCGTTTTAAACCAGAGAAATCAAAGAAGCGGGTTCGGGAGTCGGTTACGTGTGGGGAAGGATTAGCACCCCCACAACGCCCGTATAAATCGGTACCTTATTAATCGTATGTTATCTCAAGTCTCGGTAAAAAGTTGGTTTTAAATTTAGTATTTCAAGTTAATTCCCAATTTAAAGAAAAATAATTTCATTTTTTTATTGAAAATGATCCGGAATTTATAAATTCAAAATTTTCCTATATTCCCCAATAAACGTGGCAAAATATAGAAATTTTTATTAGTTTTGAAAAAATTTCCGAATCATTCTCTTTTTTGAAAGAAAGATATTCCTTTATTAATGATAATTGATGATATTCCCTCCAGCAAACCCGGTAGAGAACTCATGAATTATTTTAACTCGGGAATATCTTTATATTTTTTATTGAAAACCATTATCCTTTTTTTTTTTTGAAAACATTTAAAAGAAATGAATATGTATATGCATGACATAAATAAAATGACATAGTACAGTCTAAATAATATAATGCGACCTAAATGACATGACAAATATGAATGGTATGGCATATAATTTAAATGACATGAAATAAAATAATGCTATCATATAATATGCATGAAAATAAAAATGCAATGCATGAAATGTATTTTTTCCTTTAATTAAGGAAATCCGTATATCTAAAAAGATATCCGGCTACCTTAGGAAAATATGTCAAATTAAATATTCTAAAACCAAAATACTTTGTGATTGTTTGAAAACAATTTTGAAAAGCTTGAATTAACAATAAAAACTGGGCTAAATTTTTTTTTAAATGGCTCTAATTTCCTAAGTTTTAAAAAATCCGGACTTGACTCTCCTTAACCCCAGGACTTGAAAAACCATTTTTAGAGTTTAAAAAGGCTTATAAATTATCCTAAGTCAGTAGCTAACCCTCCTAATCAGCCCACTCTAAGTAAATTAACCAAAACAGAAAAATGGTTTTTCTTTAAATTCAATTCTGACTCCATTATCCAGTATTAATCCACGATTTTTTACCCAATTTTTAAAACTTCCGAAAATTCTAAAAAAAATACTGGAGACTCAGGACATGTAAAACTACACGACAAAAAATCGGCTTAATTTTCTGATCAAAGATGAATTCCCAGAAAAATCAGAGATGTACGAGTTTTTGGAGGAGAAAAAACTGCTTTGCTAACACATTTTTGCCTTTGATAAAATCATTTAAAAACCAAAGTAAAAATATTTGAAACTCATAAAATGACTTGCAAACAGTAGCTAGGACTTTTTGAAAGTTAGATAAAAATTGGCTAAGTAAAAAAAAAAAAATCACAAAGGTAGAATAATCAATTTGACAAACTTAATTTTCCACAAGTGTGCTCAAGAGAGCATGACTTTGAACCATTAATTGGCTCAAGTCATCATTCAAGTGGCATGAACATGAAGTGCATGAAACAATGTAGCAAACATGATGCATGAAATGCATGGTTTTAAATCTAAATGTATATAAAAAATGCATGACATCCATATAGTGACCTAGATGCCTAGCATGAATTTGCATGGCAATAAATGTTGTCCTAACTTAAATATGCATGAGATGCATATTAAATAAACCTAGCTTAATAACTAAAATATGCATGGCATTTTCACAAACACAAAGCATGCTTAATCCAAAAACTCAATCAAATATCATGCAAATGCTAACCTATCAACTAACATGGCAAGAATGCACAAAAAATGCAAAACACATGGAGTAGCCAAATGGCCTCAAGCTCCAACAAGCATGGCAATAACACAAACACATGGCATGATATATAATGTAAAGCTATCCTGCCACAAGCAAACTACCTACCACAACCAAACTCATAAAATCAGACACAAGACATGTATACCAATGAGAGGTTCGGCCAATATGAAGAAATGAGTAAAAAAAATTGTTTTTAACATTTGATTTTTTTATGAAAACATGACATAAAAACTTTGAAAGGAAATTCTTTTTTTTAAACAATTTTATTTCATGAAAGAAAATCAAACAAAAATGAAAAATAACATAATCATATCAATAAAGAATGGAAGAGAGCATTAAAGAACATAACTACCTTGCTCTAGTCTTCCAAATCAAAGAGTAGTAAGCAAGCTCTTCTTTTTCTTTTTCTTTCTCTTTTCTTTCGTTTACCTATCCTTTTTTTCTTAAGCTAGCTGCTGCCCCCCTTTTTACTCGGCCAAGAACTGTAGCATAAACTGGGCTTTCATCTTCATTGGGGCTGTCTTTGCCTTGCCGTTTTCATCTCCAACCCATAGAGAAGCCCAGCAAAGACGAACCTCTGAATCATAGCCAGCTTTGAATTTGAAGTCTTTGCCATATGTGTGCTTGTACAACAGCAGTCCAATAGTTTGAATCAAAATTGTACCAGTAGCTCAATTCATCAGATGGACTGAAACGTAGCTTGAATGCAAATGATACAGCATTTGATGGCAGTGAAATTTTAGGAATAAATGACATTGCCCCATCCTTGTATGAGTATCTTAGTTTCAGTTCTTCATCCGTGTAATGAGCAGCACAGACCCCATTCAAAATTGGACCTTTAAGAATTCCATTTATTGACAATGTTCTTGGCAATTCCTCCTCTTCCATCTCCTCCAATGTAACTTCACCCATGGGAAATCTAATCGTTACTTTAGGCAAACCAACATATGGAACAGGTGATGACACTTCGACACCAAAGCTGGGATCAGCAAGGCTTGCAATCATTGCCACATTGCCTTGTTGTGCCTTGACATCATGGGCAGTTTTGAAATGCAACATAGGACCCACATCGAAGGAGCTCTTGATGAGGGCATTTTGTTCTTCAGGATCGTAGTAGATGGACAAGTACTTTGAAGTTAACGCCAACTGGGGCTCCGAGACAGCTTGCAGGACACCTTGTGAAAGAATACGCGGCTATCACTGTCAAACTCTGAAGTCACTCTGAGGGAGGGTCTTTTTTTTTTATAGCAAAGACAGAAGCTGGTTGGGCTTGGTGGGTGATGGAAATTGTGGCGGTGGATCTAATCGCGATGGTGATGCTGGCGGGGAGAGCAGTGGTATTAGTTCCAGCCTTGCTGCCTGCATTCTTAGCCCATGAATTACCAGCAACAACAACCTGCTTCAGATGCTCGTCATCTGAACTCTCAACAGACTGACCTCGATCTCGAACAACCTCATCCCCAGCAGAAGGTTTTAGTTTTGTATCATTGCCAGTGGAAGAGTGCTCAACATTAGGCGTATTTCTTTGTGGAGAATCAATCGGTGAAGCCACATCCGATTTAGAAATCTCTCCAGCAACCATACTAGCAAGCAAATTCATTCCAGCATCATCTCCAACTGGCATGCATGCATTTGATTCAGAGTACTTGACACAACTATCAATTAGAGCATTTATGGAGCTGAAAACTCCTGCTCCGACGTCGTTCCCTTGCACCAGTTCCATTAGCATATGGCAATTCCTCACGACCACGGTATGGGGGAGACCTGCTGTAGCTACGCCCACGAGGAGAGACACTGCGACGTCTTGGGGCTCGTCCACGAGGACTGTTACTTCTGCGCCCATAGCTTGGGCTCCTACGGTATCTAGGACTGCGGCTGTGACCGCGACGTTTTCCTGAACCACCACGCGTGCGGCATTCTCGAGCAAAATGACCAGGCTCACCACACTCATAGCACTTCAAATCAGAACCGCCAGAACGTCCACGACCACCTCCACCTCCGCCTCCGTCTCTGCCTCCAGAATTATGAGAAAGCTCAACTCTCCAGCCATTCTTGCCATCAAATTCACGAATTGCATCCTCAGCATCTCTGTGATCATCAAAGTCAACGAAAGCATAACCTGGTGGCCTTCGAGCAACCCATACACTTCGAATAACTCCAAAGACACGAAATTCGTCTTCAAGATCCCGCTCCGAAACTCGTGGGTCAAGGTTACCCACGTACAAACGAGACATGGTTTTTTGGGAGTTCAAAAGAAACCTGGTGAGTTGCGCAGATGAGAAAAGGGAGGCCCTAGCGCTAGCAGTAGCAGCTGCTTCGGCTTTTTGGTTTTTCGGTTAAAGAAGAAAAAAAATAAAAATCAAAGGAAATCAAAGGAAACCCAAGTCTGAACTCAGCTTTGAGGTTAAAGGAAATAAATAAATAAATAAAAATCAAAGGAAATCAAAAGAAACCCCTGTCTGAACTCAGCTTTTTTCTTTTTTAATTCTCCTCCTTTTTTAGCCGTCATCCCCTCTCTCCTCTTTTCTCCAAATCGCCTCCCCCTTCCATATTTTTTTAAGTCCCATTTTATATCTCAATTTCTAACCTAAAAAACATAGGTAATGTCTAAGTTACCCCTCCTTTATTTTTCAAGTCTCTTTTTTTTATTTTTTTCAAATATTTTCAATTAAAAGAAAATTATTTTAAAAAAAATATAATAAAGCTCAAGATTAAACTTTTTCATCTCCGGTTTAAATTGAATTTTAAAATTGATAATTTTACGATCCGATTTTATTTGAACAATTAAAGCTAAAAAGGATATATATAATTTAGAACATTTTAAAAATCTAAAATCGCGACCGTGACTTTTACAAAAATATTAAACCCGAGAGAGTGACAAATCAAAATTGGTTTTTTTTTAAAAAACCCGGACAAAATTAGGTGTCTACAGCTGCCCCTCTTTGGCTATTGCTGAGAATCAGGAATCAGGCAAAGATAAAATAGACAACAATTTTGTCCGGTCTATGAAATCACATGTGAAGGAAAGGGGTTTTCTTTTTCATTTCTTCATTCACTTTTGCATTTTTCATTTTTCATTTTTCTTTTTTTCTTTTTTTTTCTCTTTTTTCAAATTTTCAATTTTTTTTTTATTTTTGATTTTTTTGATTTTTTTTTTTTAAAACAATAAATTGAAGATTTTGTCCTTAAATTGAATTCCCTGCCTAAACAAGGCTCGATTCGTCTTAAGGAAACGAATTCGATTTTCAAAAGAAAAATTTATGCCCGAAGGTCTTTGAAATTGTGCCCGAAGGTCTTTGATGACGGTCTCAGGGTTCTACTCATTTGATAAAACAGAATGAATTCGATTTAAACTCGACTCATTTGATAAAACAGAATGAATTCGACTTAAAACAAAAGGAAATACCTCGACGGTGGTCTCGAGTCTCGACTCATTTGATAAAACAGAATGAATTCGATTTAAAACAAAAGGAAATACCTCGACGGTGATTTCAAGGCTCGACTCATTTGATAAAACAGAATGAATTCGATTTAAAACAAAATGAAATACCTCGACGGTGGTCTCAAGGCTCGACTCATTTGATAAAACAGAATGAATTCGATTTAAATCAAAAGGAAATACCTTGACGGCGGTCTCAAGGCTCGACTCATTTGATAAAACAGAATGAATTCGATTTAAAACAAAAGGAAATACCTCGACGGTGGTCTCAAGGCTCGACTCATTTGATAAAACAGAATGAATTCGATTTAAAACAAAAGGAAATACCTCGACGGTGGTCTCGAGGCTCGACTCATTTGATAAAACAGAATGAATTCGATTTAAAACAAAAGGAAATACCTCGACGGTGGTCTCGAGGCTCGACTCATTTGATAAAACAGAATGAATTCGATTTAAAACAAAAGGAAATACCTCGACGGTGGTCTCGAGGCTCGACTCATTTGATAAAACAGAATGAATTCGATTTAAAACGAAAGGAAATACCTCGACGGTGGTCTCGAGGCTCGACTCATTTGATAAAACAGAATGAATTCGATTTAAAACCAAAGGAAATACCTCGACGGTGGTCTCGAGGCTCGACTCATTTGATAAAACAGAATGAATTCGATTTAAAACAAAAGGAAATACCTCGACGGTGGTCTCGAGGCTCGACTCATTTGATAAAACAGAATGAATTCAATTTAAAACAAAAGGAAATACCTCGACGGTGGTCTCGAGGCTCGACTCATTTGATAAAACAAAATGAATTCGATTTAAAACAAAAGGAAATACCTCGACGATGGTCTCGAGGCTCGACTCATTTGATAAAACAGAATGAATTCGATTTAAAACAAAAAGAAATACCTCGACGGTGGCCTCGAGGCTCGACTCATTTGATAAAACAGAATGAATTCGATTTAAAACAAAAGGAAATACCTCGACGATGGTCTCGAGGCTCGACTCATTTGATAAAACAGAATGAATTCGATTTAAAACAAAAGGAAATACCTCGACGATGGTCTCGAGGCTCGACTCATTTGATAAAACAGAATGAATTCGATTTAAAACAAAAGAAAATACCTCGACGGTGGCCTCGAGGCTCGACTCATTTGATAAAACAGAATGAATTCGATTTAAAACAAAAGGAAATACCTCGACGGTGGTCTCGAGGCTCGACTCATTTGATAAAACAGAATGAATTCGATTTAAAACAAAAGGAAATACCTCGACGGTGATCTCGAGGCTCGACTCATTTGATAAAACAGAATGAATTCGATTTAAAACAAAACAAAATACCTCGACGGTGGTCTCAAGGCTCGACTCATTTGATAAAACAAAATGAATTCGATTTAAAACAAAAGGAAATACCTCGACGGTGGTCTCGAGGCTCGACTCATTTGATAAAACAGAATGAATTCGATTTAAAACAAAAGGAAATACCTCGACGATGGTGTCGAGGCTCGACTCGTCTTAAGAAAATGAAATCGACTTGCAAGAAAGGAAATGACCTCGACGATGGTCTCGGGGCCTTAACCTGTCTTGTTCTCAGCTGTGTTTAAAATTCTAGGTATCTCCTCCAAAAGCTTCGGCTATCACCACCAAAGTCTTGTTCACTTTTAAAACTGTAAAATTCTGGATATCCCCACCAGAAGCTTTGAGAAATGATGCAGATGCACATGTCTTTTAACAAGGTGCTCATGCTTCATGATGCAAATGTAAAATATTTCTTAGTGCAAATGCAAATGGCCTGGATTGATGCCCATGTTTCATGATGCAGATGCCCCCACTAATTGTGTTCATGTAATTGGTTTATGAATGGTGTAACTACAATTACCACACAATAATGAAAATGCAATGATTCTAGAAATGATGCAATTGATTGAGATGACACAAATGCGAATTCCATGAAGAATGTAAATGTAAAGGTAAAATGCAGATGCTTATGGAATAATGCCAATGCAAACACCCATGAATGATGCAAATGCTTGTCGACACTGTGCAGATACAAAAGCTCGATAAAGAGATGAGTGCTCATGAGTGATGTGAATGCTCTCGGTTGTTTTTCTAGACTTTGGCTTAGCCTTTCAAATTCATTTTTCCTCTTCAAATCACAGTATATCTTCAATTCATTTTTGCTATTCTCTTTGCCCAATAGTTTTCAAACTTTCATCAACTGAGATCTGCACTGGGTTCGATTTCTTCTTCTCATATCTGGAAGTCAGGACCTACCCTGGCAGTTCTATACCTTTGGGTTAGAAAAAACCCTTGTCTCATGTCAACATCAAAAATGGGTATTTCAAAAAAAATTTTATTTTCCCTTTTTGAAAAACAATTTTGCTTATTTAAGGAAAACTTCTAAGCCAAAAATTTTAACTCCACAGTGTATGATGTACAAATCTTTTGATGACTGATGATCACTGTTAGAAAATTCCCTAAGTATTAATTTGGGTTTTTCAATTTGAATTGACAAAGCTCGATACAACAAGATTTTGGTTTTTTCAGGAAAACTTCACAACAAAAATGTATGTCCCTTCTAGGCTCACAAATAGAACAGATTTTATAAATCATGAATGCATTGAGAACCAAACAAATTCAACATTCTTGTAGTTTCCAATATCAAGGTATTTTGACAAGCGTCAAGATTGGCTAGGATGTTTAAATCGGAAAGTTTGATCTTGGAGGAAAAAAGATTCAATTTTTGAAGACAATCCTCCGAATAAGAGCTGACAATTTGGGGGGTTCAGGAATTCCTAGATGTTCCTCGATGACCACCTTTTTTTAAGATGACCTTCTCTTTTTGGGGTATCGGCACTATCATAGATGGCATCAAAAATTCCAATTCTACTCTAGACCGCCCGTTTTTGGGTTTTCGCCCTAGAGTCCCTTTTCTCTCCAATTTTTTTTCATTTTTTCGTTCTACCATACACTTGAGAATTCTAAATTCTTCCTTAGTGAAATGATAATTCGATGAGATAGGATAAAATCTGAGGAAAAACCTTTCAAATTAAATATTCATGCTTGATCAAAATGGACTTTTAAAGCACGTAATGTAGGCCATGGCTCAGGGTTCAGAAAGAAAGGATAAATAGGCCCAAAATATGTGTTTGAGGGTATTCAGATCAAGAATCCTTTCTTTGAGGAGGATTTTCTTTGAAGCATTTGTCCTTTCTTGGACATTTATTTCCTTTGACTTTGCTTTTTCTTCCTTGCTTTTGGCTTTCATTTGCCATCGCTTTTTCAGACTTTTTTTTTTGTTTTCTTTTGTTTTTCTTGGCTTTTATTTCGCCATCTCTTCCTCTTCTTTTTTCTTTGACAGAGTGCGCTCGTATTTATTCGGGGCTTCATTTGCTTTGTATCTGTCTTTGAGCTAGGACTCATTTCTCAATGATCTTTAGAAAGATATTTCCTCGCATTTGCCCCCAGTGTAGAGGGTGATCCTTGATCAGGGTTCCAAGAAGAAAAAAATTCTTTTGGCTCAAAAGGGGTGACTATGGATAATTTCTTTTTGTGCGAAAGGGATATGAAAGATGGCCATTCCTCATGTCAAGCACGAATATTTACTTTGAAAAGCAATCCCCAGGGGAAATAGATATTCAGAATTTCATTTTGCACTTTGGAATCATCCGAATTCTCATATGCATGATATCACAATTTTTTTTTTTTGTTTTTTCGTCGCATGCCCCAATGATTCATGCGTTTAGTCCATCCTTATTCACCATGTATCCATCATTTCCACATATGATGCCCCAATTTGATTAAGCAATGAGAATTTGTATCAACGAGGAACATAGCAAGTCTAGGTTTACAATGAAAATACTGAGTTTCAATATTGGGTTTGTTTGAATGCCTATGAAAATATTTTCCAAAGACAGGTTTTCTATAGAACATGGGATAATCTAGTTTAATCATTGTGCTCTAGGGTGTCAATCATGAAGTGATGTTTGGGCAATTGGTGTTTTGTGGTTATTGGAAAGGATGTGAATGGCTTTGGCACAGCCTTGACACACATCAAATTACCATGATCTAGATTCTTGAAATAATGTCTCATTTGTTTAATTTGAAGGAGTTCGAATTTTTTTTGAAAAGTTTGTTCCTTTGTTCATAGCCTAGACTAAGATCTACGTCTTTGCTTATTCTGTGATGACAATGGTTTTATGAAGTCAAATCATTCATATTCCTTGAAGCATTAGGTCTTTCAAGTGGTCTCGGTTCAAAAGATTTAGGCTTAGGAAAGCCTAAAAGAGAAGGCTAAAGATATTGGGTCATTCCTAACAATGATCATCAATAATCTCAAGATTGTTCATTATTTCATGTGAAAACCACTTATTTATTGTGTACCACAAATTTTCTCAAAGTTTCATTTTTTTTGGCAATTTCAAATTTATTGCTAAAATAAAATGAACACAAAATATTTAAATTCAAAATTTATTTATTTCATGTAGATGTCATCATGAGACAAAAACTTTCATCATCAAAGTGTATAGAAATATATGCATCAGAATGCTCCTATTGACATGCTTTCAAAGATAACAAATCTTATCCTCAAAATTCTTCAAGAGGAAATCAATTTATGGTAAAACAAATTTCCAATGTTTGATAAGCTCTGGAATCCAAATGCCATCGTGGACAAGACCCTCAATTTTTTCCTTCAGTTTTTTTTTTTAGTCGAATGCCCAATTGCCCCAATATGATACTCGCACTTGCTGTTGGGGTCATAACTTTTAGCTGACGAAGAAAACTCTTCAAAGCTAAGCCAATTTCTATTTCATCTTATTAATGTGTTTCATGATGAATGAACTATGAATGTCATGAGTGCAATTTGATGCATGTGAAGGATAAACAAAGTTATGTGTGGTCATATACAGTGGAAACATGTTGACCATGTATGTTATAAATGCAACACGATGCCAACATGATACATTTAAAGAATAAGAAAAATCAATGCATGGATATATGCAATGAATGACCATGTATGTTCCAAATGCATTTCTCGATGAATGATCATATACACTATGAATGCCACACAATGTCAATTATGATGCATGTGAAGAATAAATGATTGACACATAGTATATACAAAGAAAATCATGCTGACCATGTATGTCACGAATGCAACCTGATGCCAATATGACAAATTAATGTATGAGCATATCATGATGACTGTGTATGCCATGAATGCACCCTGATGCCAACATGATGCATGTAAAAAATAAGCAAATTAATGCATGGATATATACAATGAATGACCATGTATGTTCCAAATGCATTTCCCAATGAATGATCATATACACTATGAATGCCACACAATGTCAATTATGATGCATGTGAAGAATAAATGACTGACACAGAGTATATACAAAGAAAGTCATGCTGGCCGTGTATGTCATGAATGCAACCTGATGCCAATATGAAAAATTAATGCATGAGCATAACATGATGACTATGTATGCCATGAATGCACCCTGATGCCAACATGATGCATGTAAAAAATAAGCAAATTAATGCATGGATATATACAATGAATATGTATGATGACTATGTATGCTATGGATGCAATCTAATGCCAGGTATATACAGATAATGACTATGCATGTATTCTACAATGAATGAACATGCATGCTACGATGTCAAAATGATACATGCTAAGACTAAATGAATTATCACAAAGGTATACACAAAGAAATCAATGATTACACGAAATTGGTGGGACCTAAATCTTGATTATTCAAAAAATCTCATTATGCAAGATTTGCCTCCAAATTTATGATTTTTTTTTTTAACATTTTTTTTTTGTGTGTGTGTGTGTGTTTTTTTATTTTATGAAAAACCAATCACATTATTTTCAAAAGAATTTCATGGTGGATCCTACTATGGTGCAATATGCAAATGTTCATGTGACACTACCGGTTTTATGAAATCATCAAATGAAATTACCAACTGTTTATTGCAAAGAATGAAATCAATAACACACCCAAAAATGTACATGCTCTATTCACACATGCATGAAATCTGCAACATGCAAAAATGTTTGAAAAAGGATTTTTTTTTTTTTTTTTTTTATAAAAAAACAGCTAATGAACATCTGCCCCAACAATATCTGCTTATTTAGGCATCACGATGCCTTCGAGGCGGAGTGTCACATTTATTACGGGCGATGTACGTACATCGTTGCCCGATCTACCACACTTATTCGGAGTGTAAGATAGGTAACAAAAAGTTTAGAAATGTCCCTCCATGTGTTCCTATTTTCGGTATATCTAACGAAAATCCGACATGGCTTCGCTTAGGTTCACTATATGAGGGTGAATCGGTTCTAAGGCCCCGAATTGTTCCTCACTGTCGCCGGTGAAGGCTAGTAAGGCACCCCGATAAAAGCGGGTTCAATTCGTTAGAGTATATTTTCCCATGCCCATGCGGAGGATCATCACGAAGGCATTAGGTACTTTATACTCCGGAAGTGTTTCACTAGCCCATACGGAGGATTAATCACGAAGGCGTAGTTACTTTACTTCCACTTAAAAGGACGGAATCCGGGTAGAAGATTCATGTTATGCAAATGCACGTGTAGTGTGTGTGGAGGAATATCAAACCTTTCACTACCTATTCTACAAACCTTATTCTAAATGCCCTAGCAATTAAAACATTCAAAAATAGTGTAACGCATTAACCGACAAGCAATTATAATATACAACCTTAAATAACTAGAGAACAAAAATAAAATGCATGCACATGAGTATGAACATATTTAAAAACATTTTATTATTTTCAAAATTCTCCTTATTAAAAAAAATGTGGGAATTAAAATTAAATACCAATTAAACCAACAAAACCGAGACTTTGATAACACACGACTAATTCTAGGCCTGACTCTCTAATATATCCCCAGTGGAGTCGCCAAGCTGTCGCAACCTAAAAAAAATAACGACGACGAGTCTCATCGCAAGACTTTATTATTCGTTAGGCGTGACATTAAAAAAAATCGAGGAAAAGTCGACTTAATTCCTCTAGAAAAATGAAGGTTTTGAAAATGACCTTAAAAAAGACATGGAGTCGCCACCAATCTTTTTTAGCTAGGTGTGATTGGCCACCTATTAAAACCGGTTTTATAAAATATTTTAAAAATTAATTAAAACATTTTAAAAACCAATTTCAAGTCTGCGTTTTAAACCAGAGAAATCAAAGAAGCGGGTTCGGGAGTCGGTTACGTGTGGGGAAGGATTAGCACCCCCACAACGCCCGTATAAATCGGTACCTTATTAATCGTATGTTATCTCAAGTCTCGGTAAAAAGTTGGTTTTAAATTTAGTATTTCAAGTTAATTCCCAATTTAAAGAAAAATAATTTCATTTTTTTATTGAAAATGATCCGAAATTTATAAATTCAAAATTTTCCTATATTCCCCAATAAACGTGGCAAAATATAGAAATTTTTATTAGTTTTGGAAAAATTTCCGAATCATTCTCTTTTTTGAAAGAAAGATATTCCTTTATTAATGATAATTGATGATATTCCCTCCAGCAAACCCGGTAGAGAACTCATGAATTATTTTAACTCGGGAATATCTTTATATTTTTTATTGAAAACCATTATCCTTTTTTTTTTTTTTTGAAAACATTTAAAAGAAATGAATATGTATATGCATGACATAAATAAAATGACATAGTACAGTCTAAATAATATAATGCGACCTAAATGACATGACAAATATGAATGGTATGGCATATAATTTAAATGACATGGAATAAAATAATGCTATCATATAATATGCATGAAAATAAAAATGCAATGCATGAAATGTATTTTTTCCTTTAATTAAGGAAATCCGTATATCTAAAAAGATATCCGGCTACCTTAGGAAAATATGTCAAATTAAATATTCTAAAACCAAAATACTTTGTGATTGTTTGAAAACAATTTTGAAAAGCTTGAATTAACAATAAAAACTGGGCTAAATTTTTTTTTAAATGGCTCTAATTTCCTAAGTTTTAAAAAATCCGGACTTGACTCTCCTTAACCCCAGGACTTGAAAAACCATTTTTAGAGTTTAAAAAGGCTTATAAATTATCCTAAGTCAGTAGCTAACCCTCCTAATCAGCCCACTCTAAGTAAATTAACCAAAACAGAAAAATGGTTTTTCTTTAAATTCAATTCTGACTCCATTATCCAGTATTAATCCACGATTTTTTACCCAATTTTTAAAACTTCCAAAAATTCTAAAAAAAATACTGGAGACTCAGGACATGTAAAACTACACGACAAAAAATCGGCTTAATTTTCTGATCAAAGATGAATTCCCAGAAAAATCAGAGATGTACGAGTTTTTGGAGGAGAAAAAACTGCTTTGCACACATTTTTGCCTTTGATAAAATCATTTAAAAACCAAAGTAAAAATATTTGAAACTCATAAAATGACTTGCAAACAGTAGCTAGGACTTTTTGAAAGTTAGATAAAAATTGGCTAAGTAAAAAAAAAAAATCACAAAGGTAGAATAATCAATTTGACAAACTTAATTTTCCACAAGTGTGCTCAAGAGAGCATGACTTTGAACCATTAATTGGCTCAAGTCATCATTCAAGTGGCATGAACATGAAGTGCATGAAACAATGTAGCAAACATGATGCATGAAATGCATGGTTTTAAACCTAAATGTATATAAAAAATGCATGACATCCATATAGTGACCTAGATGCCTAGCATGAATTTGCATGGCAATAAATGTTGTCCTAACTTAAATATGCATGAGATGCATATTAAATAAACCTAGCTTAATAACTAAAATATGCATGGCATTTTCACAAACACAAAGCATGCTTAATCCAAAAACTCAATCAAATATCATGCAAATGCTAACCTATCAACTAACATGGCAAGAATGCACAAAAAATGCAAAACACATGGAGTAGCCAAATGGCCTCAAGCTCCAACAAGCATGGCAATAACACAAACACATGGCATGATATATAATGTAAAGCTATCCTGCCACAAGCAAACTACCTACCACAACCAAACTCATAAAATCAGACACAAGACATGTATACCAATGAGAGGTTCGGCCAATATGAAGAAATGAGTAAAAAAAATTGTTTTTAACATTTGATTTTTTTATGAAAACATGACATAAAAACTTTGAAAGGAAATTCTTTTTTTTAAACAATTTTATTTCATGAAAGAAAATCAAACAAAAATGAAAAATAACATAATCATATCAATAAAGAATGGAAGAGAGCATTAAAGAACATAACTACCTTGCTCTAGTCTTCCAAATCAAAGAGTAGTAAGCAAGCTCTTCTTTTTCTTTTTCTTTCTCTTTTCTTTCGTTTACCTATCCTTTTTTTCTTAAGCTAGCTGCTGCCCCCCTTTTTACTCGGCCAAGAACTGTAGCATAAACTGGGCTTTCATCTTCATTGGGGCTGTCTTTGCCTTGCCGTTTTCATCTCCAACCCATAGAGAAGCCCAGCAAAGACGAACCTCTGAATCATAGCCAGCTTTGAATTTGAAGTCTTTGCCATATGTGTGCTTGTACAACAGCACTCCAATAGTTTGAATCAAAATTGTACCAGTAGCTCAATTCATCAGATGGACTGAAACGTAGCTTGAATGCAAATGATACAGCATTTGATGGCAGTGAAATTTTAGGAATAAATGACATTGCCCCATCCTTGTATGAGTATCTTAGTTTCAGTTCTTCATCCGTGTAATGAGCAGCACAGACCCCATTCAAAATTGGACCTTTAAGAATTCCATTTATTGACAATGTTCTTGGCAATTCCTCCTCTTCCATCTCCTCCAATGTAACTTCACCCATGGGAAATCTAATCGTTACTTTAGGCAAACCAACATATGGAACAGGTGATGACACTTCGACAACAAAGCTGGGATCAGCAAGGCTTGCAATCATTGCCACATTGCCTTGTTGTGCCTTGACATCATGGGCAGTTTTGAAATGCAACATAGGACCCACATCGAAGGAGCTCTTGATGAGGGCATTTTGTTCTTCAGGATCGTAGTAGATGGACAAGTACTTTGAAGTTAACGCCAACTGGGGCTCCGAGACAGCTTGCAGGACACCTTGTGAAAGAATACGCGGCTATCACTGTCAAACTCTGAAGTCACTCTGAGGGAGGGTCTTTTTTTTTTTATAGCAAAGACAGAAGCTGGTTGGGCTTGGTGGGTGATGGAAATTGTGGCGGTGGATCTAATCGCGATGGTGATGCTGGCGGGGAGAGCAGTGGTATTAGTTCCAGCCTTGCTGTCTGCATTCTTAGCCCATGAATTACCAGCAACAACAACCTGCTTCAGATGCTCGTCATCTGAACTCTCAACAGACTGACCTCGATCTCGAACAACCTCATCCCCAGCAGAAGGTTTTAGTTTTGTATCATTGCCAGTGGAAGAGTGCTCAACATTAGGCGTATTTCTTTGTGGAGAATCAATCGGTGAAGCCACATCCGATTTAGAAATCTCTCCAGCAACCATACTAGCAAGCAAATTCATTCCAGCATCATCTCCAACTGGCATGCATGCATTTGATTCAGAGTACTTGACACAACTATCAATTAGAGCATTTATGGAGCTGAAAACTCCTGCTCCGACGTCGTTCCCTTGCACCAGTTCCATTAGCATATGGCAATTCCTCACGACCACGGTATGGGGGAGACCTGCTGTAGCTACGCCCACGAGGAGAGACACTGCGACGTCTTGGGGCTCGTCCACGAGGACTGTTACTTCTGCGCCCATAGCTTGGGCTCCTACGGTATCTAGGACTGCGGCTGTGACCGCGACGTTTTCCTGAACCACCACGCGTGCGGCATTCTCGAGCAAAATGACCAGGCTCACCACACTCATAGCACTTCAAATCAGAACCGCCAGAACGTCCACGACCACCTCCACCTCCGCCTCCGTCTCTGCCTCCAGAATTATGAGAAAGCTCAACTCTCCAGCCATTCTTGCCATCAAATTCACGAATTGCATCCTCAGCATCTCTGTGATCATCAAAGTCAACGAAAGCATAACCTGGTGGCCTTCGAGCAACCCATACACTTCGAATAACTCCAAAGACACGAAATTCGTCTTCAAGACCCCGCTCCGAAACTCGTGGGTCAAGGTTACCCACGTACAAACGAGACATGGTTTTTTGGGAGTTCAAAAGAAACCTGGTGAGTTGCGCAGATGAGAAAAGGGAGGCCCTAGCGCTAGCAGTAGCAGCTGCTTCGGCTTTTTGGTTTTTCGGTTAAAGAAGAAAAAAAATAAAAATCAAAGGAAATCAAAGGAAACCCAAGTCTGAACTCAGCTTTGAGGTTAAAGGAAATAAATAAATAAATAAAAATCAAAGGAAATCAAAAGAAACCCCTGTCTGAACTCAGCTTTTTTCTTTTTTAATTCTCCTCCTTTTTTAGCCGTCATCCCCTCTCTCCTCTTTTCTCCAAATCGCCTCCCCCTTCCATATTTTTTTAAGTCCCATTTTATATCTCAATTTCTAACCTAAAAAACATAGGTAATGTCTAAGTTACCCCTCCTTTATTTTTCAAGTCTCTTTTTTTTATTTTTTTCAAATATTTTCAATTAAAAGAAAATTATTTTAAAAAAATATAATAAAGCTCAAGATTAAACTTTTTCATCTCCGGTTTAAATTGAATTTTAAAATTGATAATTTTACGATCCGATTTTATTTGAACAATTAAAGCTAAAAAGGATATATATAATTTAGAACATTTTAAAAATCTAAAATCGCGACCGTGACTTTTACAAAAATATTAAACCCGAGAGAGTGACAAATCAAAATTGGTTTTTTTTTAAAAAACCCGGACAAAATTAGGTGTCTACAATGATGATGTAAGATGCATGTTTGATGCTCACGAGACATTTGAAAATGTTGGTGTACTTGAGTTATATGCTGACATAGAGGATGTTCACGATGATTGTGGGCCTTCAAATGTTCGCACTACAGAAAACTTTCCTACAGAAGATGATGATTCTGGGCCATTGTATGTTCACATTACATATGACGTTCTAACAGAAGAAGTTGTTCCGCTATCTCAAGCTACAACGTTTCATAATTCATTAGTCTCACAAACAATTCCTGCTACCCTGGAAGATGAGCCAGCTGGTTCCGTCATGTGGAGTCCATGGTGAATATGTTGGTGACTTTAGTGAGCAGGAAGAGGATGCTGAATTTGCAAATGAGAGTGATGACAACAGTGATTCTAACCCAGACGTTGTCGCTGCTGAGATCAACACTCATGGAGATCTTCCCCCAATGAGGCTGCATCCGATATGCACCCTTTGGATCTGGAGGCAATGCAAGTGCCAGAATTTCCTAAGTATGCTCATACATTTGTTACGCCTCTGACTTTTGATCCATCTAAAGTTGATCTGTGTGTTGGGTTACAGTTTCCAACGAAAGAGGCTGTGCTTTCAGCTATTAAGCACTATAACATCAAAAACTCTGTAGATTACAGAGTAATTGAATCTGAGCGGACCAAACATTATGCCAAATGTCTAATGTATGGGAAAGGGTGCAATTGGAGAATAAGGGCAACATTTATGAAGAAGAAACAGGCATGGGAGATTAGAAAATATGAAGGGCCTCATACTTGCACATCGGGGAGGATTTCAGAAGATCATTGCAAGTTAGATTCTAACATGATCTGTTCATGCATTCTGTCATTGGTCCAAGCAAATCCGGAGATCTCCGTTTCAGTTTTGATCGCTGAGATGCAATCCGGTATGGATACATCACCTCCTATAAGAAAGCGTGGAAAGCAAAGCAAAAGGCAATTGTTTGAGTGTTTGGCGAGGATAGATCGTACAATGAGCTACCTAAATGGTTAGGTGCAATGTAACATTTTGTTCCTGGTACAATTGTGGAATTGCAAACGGTACCTGCATATCACAGTGATCAATTGGTCCAGGGTAAGAGAATATTCCATCGACTTTTTTGGACATTCAAGTCGTGCATTGAAGGGTTTCCGTATTGTAAACCTATTGTACAAATAGACGGTACTTTCTTATATGGAAAATACAAAGGAACATTATTGTTAGCTATTGCACAAGATGGAAACCGAAACATACTGCCAATTGCCTTTGCCATTGTGGAGGGTGAGACAACGGAAGCTTGGTCATTCTTTCTCAATAATTTGCGTAGACATGTGACAAGATAGCCTGGCATATGCTTGATGTCTGATCGACATAAAGCTATCAAAGTTGCGATCAGACGCGATGGTAGTGGATGGAATCCTCCACATGCATATTCAGTGTAGCGCATTCGACACATTACAGCTAACTTTATGAAGAAGTTTAACAATAAAGAATTGCGTCGACACATTATTAACATGGGTATGGAATCGAATCATAGTTATTTTATCTCCTATATTTCCTTTAGTATATCAAATAATATTGAAATTCACAAGTCTTTTCTTTTTAATTTTATCAGGATATAAGTTGAGGTGACCTAATTTTCATTTTATGTATGAGAATCTTCGTGGAGAAAATGCAAAGGCGGCTAATTGGCTTGATAGGATCCCTAACGATAAGTGGGCCCAATCATATGATCAAGGAAGACGTTATGGGCATTTGACAATCAACCTAGCTGAATCTATCAATTCAGTGTTGAAGGGAACGCGTCATCTTCCCATTATTGCTTTAGTGCAATTAACATATTATAGGTTAGTTGCACTTTTTGTTAAGATGGGGAACAAGCAAATTGCAATGATGGAGAGAGGGCGCACATACTGTGAAACAGTCACATAGGCTATGCAAGAAAATCGCAGGAAAGCTAACTCCCACTTTGTTCGTAATTTTACGCGAGCAAATCAATCTTTTCTGATTGAAGAGTTAGCTGATCCACAAGAGGGTGTTCCTGCAATGAAGTAAAAAGTCAAGCTTAGTGAGATGTGGTGTGACGTGGGAAGTTTCAAGCACAAAAGTTCCCTTGTTCAAATATAGTTTCTGCTTGTGCACATGTCCATGTAGATTGCATGCAATATGTGGACAATGTCTATAGACTGGAAACTATATTGAATGTTTATAGACATGAGTTCCAACCAGTTGAAAATTAAGGTTATTGGCCTCAATACAATGGTCCAGAAGTGTATCCCAATCAAGAAATGCGGAGAAATCCACATGATCGGCCAAAATAAAGTCGTATTCGTAATGAAATGGACCTCAGGGAGAAAGGCCAACCAAAACGTTGTGGATTATGCAGAAATGAAGGTCATAGCCATAAAAAAATGTCCACATCAATCTGGCACATCGGGGGAGAGTTCGCATCAACAATCAATTACATGTTTTCATAACCTGTAATATTTACATATTTTGCCATTAAGGGAAAATGTTATGCAAGTTTTTTCTTTTCTACTTATCATGTAATTTGGATTATTATTTTATATAAAATTAAGAAATTTTATAAATTATAAAAATTAAGTATATAAATTTAAATAAATATTATCAAGTCATTTTTTTTTAAAGTTTAAAATATAAAAATATTTTTGAATATTTAAAATATATTGAATAATAAATAAAAAATAAATAAGAAAATTAACATTTTAAAAAATATATTGAATAATAAATAACAAAATAAATAACAAAATTAAAAATAACAATTAATTTCCAAACAAATTTAAAATAAATAACATGAAATGCAAAACATATAAATTTATATATTACAAATTTAAAATACGTTATTCTCGTTATATTGATAAAAGTACATTTATTCTAATTATTTATGGAGGAGCTCTCAGATTGCTTGGTGTAGAGCAAATGTGTCGAGCTCTCCTATTGCGTGGTGGTTCAGCCTCGTCAGTGGCACGTATTCGCGATCGACCACGACCTCTTGCTGTAACCGCCACTGGTTCTGGTTGTATGTTATCCGCCATTTCTTCTGTATCAAAAATTTGAAACCCACTATTGGAAGAGCCAACACCGAGTTCACCCATAAAGGAAACTTGACTACTAGATGGATCCACAAATGATGTACCATCAAATGCTGACGCAGGGGTTCCAAACGGATACATTGTAGTTAGATATGCTGAACTTGGACTTGGGATGGGGAGCTAGTCATCTAACCTCGTCATTGGCGATGATGGTAAGTAACATTCATCAACATCATATCCGGGGTGACTGGCGAAATAACGATGACTGGATGGTACTCCATGATGCCGTTCAGGTTCAGGATGACTAAATGACATTCTCGATGCAGTGAACTCTGATGCATGTGATGGGCCGGTTGACACGTCCGCCCACGTTGTCGGCTAGGTCTAGGAGCTTCCATTTCCTGTGTAGGAGGGACTGGATTTGAAGTTCGTCCGGTAAATGGAATACTCCTAACATCCTCATACAAAAGGCCAACCTTCATTTTTATACCATCTATGTAATCATCAGATGGGTTGAAATTATTACCAACAATAGGATAACCTGTCGAAATTCGTTGAGAACGTATATCCCACCAATGTATCCAATGTTGATGCTTCGCAGGCCAGAATTCTTCATGACACCCACGCATGTCAATCTTGTGAATCTTATCAAGGTTCACCGATGCTTGCATAATTGGTTGTTGCATCCCAAATTGTCGCAACACCCTATCAGTGAGGTGCTACTCTACATATGAAAAAGCATATCAATGCTGTGTTTGCTTTCAATATATTACAATTATTGTAGGCATCCGATGGGAGGCATGCCATAATTTCATTTGAAGAATATGGCATCCACAGAAACTGCGAATAATTATTACAAATTTTTAGTTTCGTATGGATTAAATACAAAAATACTTGAATGTAACAATCGAAACATTTACCTTATCATATCCTACTCGATCTACTCGTAATCTTATACTTGCAAGGTCAATCGAAGTCTCAGTAAGATCTCTACAATGACTCCACCTGTTAAAATGCGTATAAAATCTTAATAGACCTATAAAAATACAAGTTCGTACAAAATTAATAAAATAGTAAAAATTATTACCTGATTGCAAAGGGTTATACAGCCTAAACATCTACGCGCGGAGCAAGAAATGACAGTCAATACCAAGCCATTGATTGTAGAAGCACTAAACATCTATCTATGTCATGGCTTTTTAGAACTGTAGCTCGGCACAGTTTTCTATACAAAATCGCCAAACACGCAAAACCCCAACTATAATTTGTCGCATGCTCTAAATCACGTAGTAATGGAAGATACATTAAATGTACCCGACTGCTCGATTTGTCAGGCATTAGTAATCCTCCAATCAAATGTAAAATATATGCTCTAGCAGCATATTGTATCTGTTTTTCACTTGCATGTAATGGAAAATTTTGAAAGGATTTCAACCAATTTAGTCTCACCGTTGAGCCAGATACATACTCATCTGGAGGTACCGCGCCCAATAGATTTTGACACTCTTCATTCCAATCTAGCAAGCTTGTGCCTGTAACTGCATCGCCATGGACTGAAAGTCCAAGTTGAAGCGCAACATCTTCTAGAGTTATCGTGCATTCACCAAATGGAAAATGAAAAGTGTGCGTCTCGGGTCTCCATCGTTCGATTAACGCACTGATTAAGTCGGGTTGTAGTAAAAGTCGTCAAATTTGAGTTGCGTGATAAAATTCAGCTCTTCTTAAATGGTCGATAATAGATGGATGCGGGTCCTCTAATGTAAATTTTCTCGAACGTAAAACGCGACGAGTATCCTGTTGATAATTAATTAAATTAAATAATTATAAAATTATAAAAATTAATATATTATAAAACTATAATAATTAAAAAATTAAACAATATAAAAATTAATATATTATAAAACTATAATAATTAAAAAATTAAACAGTATAAAAATTAAAAAATTCTAAAACAATAATAATTAAAAAATCAAAATATTATAAAACTATAAAAATTAAAAAATTAAACAATATAAAAAATAAAACAAATTATAAAACTATAAAATGACAAAACAATAATAATTATAAAATTATAAAACTATAATAATTAAAAAAATTAAACAATATAAAAATTATAAAACTATAAAATGAGAAAACAATAATAATTAAAAAATTATTAAAATTTGATAATGTAATACAAATAATATTATAAAAATTTACTACCTCTTTAAATATAACCAACCATATGTGATTTTCTTGCAACCTCAATAATGATGATGAAGTCATTTTTAAATTAACAAGAGAAATTTTGCATGGAAGAAGGAAGAAAGAAAAATTTGAGATTTTGTTGTAGAAAATATGAAGAGGAGGGTATTTATAGATATTTGGGGTGTATGGGGAGGAAATTTGAAGGCAACGGTCAAGTGACCGTTGCCTTCAAATTTGATATTTTTTATTATTAATTTTTTTTTTATAACTGTTGCAATTTTAAAATTAAAATACAAAAATTAAAATAAATCAAAAACACCAAGAAAAACGGCCACCTCCCATGGCAATTTCCCTTGGTGTTTTATAAAAAGAAAATTGAAAAAACACCAAAGGAAATCGCCACCGCCATGGCTATTTTCCTTGGTGTTTTTTCAATTTTTTTGAAAATACACTTTATAGGAAATCGCCATGGGGGATGACAATTTCCTAGAAGATTTTAGAACTAGCTGATTTTGAAAAATAATTTGAAAATAACGGTATTTCGGTAAATAAATTTTTTTGGGTTATATTATGATAAATAAATCGAAAAATATATAGTAAAAGGTAAACCTAAAAACAAATTATTAAAATTACTTAATAAAAAAAATTCACTGCTTAAGTAGATCATTTATATTTTTAATTATGATTTTAATTTTTTATTTTTATTTTGTTGCAACTTTCAAAAAGTAAGTAACAAAAAACATCAAATCATCAACCAAACCTAATTTAAATAGATAAGTAAACCATTGATTCATAGGACCCTGAAACATAGCACAGTCAGCCAAAACAAACCACAGCTTGGCTAACAAAAACCATTATATATAGAAGAGTTCAGTTCTCTCAACTCCAAGTTTTGCTTAGGCGTCCCCAAAATCGACTGTAGCTGTACTTCGATCGGGAAAAAACAGAGGAATTGATTAATAATTAAAAGAAAGTTACAAAAAAAATGGGATATGAGTAAACAATACAACTAAAAACAATAGCTTACGTAATATATATATATATATATTTAGAATCAACGAAAAAAGCTAATGCACTCTGTCGGCACGTGATCCCGTCGCGGGGACCCAATCGAGTGAGGTGAGGAAAAACAAAATAGGCAGAGGAAAAGACGACTTAATTCTTTTTGAAAATAAAGGATGAGGGTTATGAAAACGACCTCGAAAAAGAAATGGAGTCGTCACCAATCTTTTTTTGGCTAGGTGTGATCGGCCACCTATTAAAATCGATTTTTACAAAAAAAATTTAAAATTTATTTAAAATATTTTTTGAAACCAATTTCGAAAGTCTGCGCTTTTAAACCAGAGAAATCAAAGAAGCGGATTCGGGAATCGGTTACGTGCGGGGAAGGATTAGCACCCCACAATGCCGGTATAAAACAGTATCGTATTAATCGTGTGTTATCTTGAGTCTCGGTAAAAATCGATTTTGAAGTTGATATTTTTTTAAAATAATTCTCATTTTAAAGAAATATAATCTCATTTCTAATTGAAAATGATCCGAAATTTATTAACTCAAAATTTTCCTATATTCCCCGGCAGACCCGACAAAACATAAAAATTTTTATTTACTTAGAAAATCTCCGCATCATACTCTTTTTAAAAGGCCATTCATTCGTTAATATAGTTGATGAAGACTCCCCGGCAACCTAGAGGAGAATTCATGAATTATAATAACTCGGGGATACTGCCTTATTCTATTAAAAAATCTCAATTTTCAAAAAGTTGGATGATCATGATTGTGCAAATTAAAATTAAAACTTGAAGGTAGAACATGCATGATTAACATGGCATGTCAAATAAGTTATTATGACATGACAAAATTTAAATGACATAGCCAAAGAATAAATGACATGAAATATGAATGACATGGCATAAGAATGAATGTCATATGAATGAAATCAACATGGCATACAAAATTTCATGGCATATGAATGACATGGGACATGAATGAATGTCATGTGAATGAAATCGACATGGGAAACTAAATGACAAGGCGTACGAATGACATGGCACATGAATGAATGTCATGTGAATGAAATCGACATGGCAAATAAAATGACATGACATATGAATGACATGGAAATGAAATGACATAATGAATGATATGGCATATGAATGACATGGCATGTGAATGACATGACATATGAGTGACATGACACGTGAATGACATGGCAAATTTTGATGACATGGCATGCGAATGACATGGCATATGAATGAATGTCATGTGAATGAAATCGACATGACATACAAAATGTCATGGCATATGAATGACATGGGACATGAATGAATGTCACGTGAATTAAATCGACATGGCAAACAAAATGACATGGCGTACGAATGACATGGCACATGAATGAATGTTTTAGACACCTAATTTTGTCCGGACCACTAAAACAGGTATGTTTTCTTTCTAAATTGATGTTTCAGAATGTAAAAAGACTTTTTTTTATCCTGCAGGTGGTACTCCGGGACTTATTCTAAGAAGGCGAGCATAAAAAGTCAAACTTCAAAAAGTCAACCCTAAAAAGTCAACCCCTAAAAGTCAACCACTAAAAAAGTCAACCCACTTTCAAAATCAAGATTTGAAATTTAATTGAAAAATGGCGAAAGAATTTTGATAATCCGAGGTCTATATCGAAAGATATGGAGTTCGAAAGTTGGGTTATTCTATTCAATAGAAAGGAAACCTTAATCCAGGAAATTTGGGGAAAAGTGCTTAAAGGATCGAATTGGTCAAAATTGAAGGTTCCAAATGAAATATGAGCACTGACTACGGGTAATGGAAAAGCCACTTGAAAGAAAAACTGAAAGAAAAACTACAGGTAATGGAAAAGCCACTTGAAAGAAAAACTGAAAGAAAAGTCAATCCGGAAGAAAACCGAGAATTAGGGTTTTTGGTGGATTTCGGTGAAATTGGGAAAAATTACAGAAATGGCTCGAATCGGTAAGACTAAAGCCCCTAATGGATGAGGAGTGATTAAAAAAGGATAGCCCAAGGCTCAGTTTGAAGAAAATCTAAAAATCGAACTTGTTTTAAGCAAAACCGGGTTTCGGAGGCAAAAAGGCAAAATTGGAAATTTTGGAAAAAATAGCAAATGAACTCCAAAAATTATGAAAAATTGCAAATATCATTATTGAATCATTTCAAAGAGATTGGCGAAAGAAAATCTTGATTCGGAGTTCGTTTGCAAAATGACCAAATCCCGGGTCCCCTATATAGAAATTAAAGAAAATAAATCCCGAAAAAATATAAAATGAACTCCAAAAATTTTGAAAATTTGCAGATCTCATTTTTAAATTATTTGGAAGAGATTGGTGAAAGAAAATCTGAATTTGGAGTTCGTTTGCAAAATGGCCAAATCCCGGGCCCCCTATGTAGTAAATCAAGCAGATAAATCCCGAAAAATTATCAAATGAGTTTCAAAAATTATGAAAACTTCCAGATCACACTTTTAAATTATTTGGAAGATATTGGTGAAGCAAATCTGGATTTGGAGCTCGTTTAAAAAATGGTAAAGTTTGGGAGCATAAAAGGGCAATTTTGGAAGAAAAATCCAAATAAATAGCAAATGGACTCGAAAAATATTGAAAACTTCCAGAATCCATTTTTTTTTTAAAGTATTGAATTTTTTTTTTTTTGAATTTGGAGTCCGTTTGCCATTTATTTATGTTCGGGGGGCAAAAAGGTCATTTTACCCAAGAAATCTAAAAGGGCTTTTCTTGCCTTTTAAAAAAATGAAACATGGGCTAGAAGAAAAGGGGTCAGCCGGCCAAGGCCCAAGGATGGGTAGATATTTTCTGATTTTTAATCAAAAGGCCAACAATGAAGAGGAATGTAGTTATTTTTTTATCAAACCTTTGTAATTAAGTCACATGGGCCAATGCATGAAAAGGGAGAGTGTCAACATAATGGCTTAAAGATTCTTGAACAGCTGTAATTGTGGATAGCTGATGGCCTAATCTAAGGGTGATAATTTCATATTTTAAACATCTTGGATCAATAGCCTTTGGATGAAAATTGGTTGAATGAACAATGTCAACATCCTAGCCTAAAGGGGGGCATCCGGCCACTACAAGGGGAGTCACTCTCTCTTTCAATTTCAGCTATTTACTCTCTATTCTCTCTTGGTTTTGGTGGATTTCGGTGAAATTGGGAAGAATTACAGAAATGGCTCGACTCGGTAAGACTAAAGCCCCTAATGGATGAGGAGTGATTAAAAAAAATAGCCGAAGGCTCAATTTGAAGAAAATCTAAAAATCAGACTTGTTTTGAGCAAAACCGGGTTTCGGAGGCAAAATGGCAAAATTGGAAAATTTGGGAAAAATAGAAAATGAACTCAAAAATTCTGAAAACTTTCAAATCTCATTCTTAAATCATTTCAAAGATATTGGCGAAAGAAAATCTTGATTCGGAGTTCGTTTGCAAAATGGCCAAATCCCGGGTCCCCTATGCAAAAATTCAAGAAGATAAATCCCAAAAAAATAGCAAATGAACTCCAAAAATTCTGAAAATTTGCAAATATCATTTTTAAATTATTTGGAAGAGATTGGCGAAAGAAAATCGGGATTCGGAGTTCGTTTGCAAAATGGCCAAATCCCGGGCCCCCTATGTAGTAATTCAAGCAGATAAATCCCGAAAAAGTACCAAATAAGTTCCAAAAATTATGAAAACTTCCAGATCACACTTTTAAATTATTTGGAAGAGATTGGTGAAGAAAAATCTGGATTTAGAGCTCGTTTAAAAAATGGTAAAGTTAGGGAGCATAAAAGGGCAATTTTGGAAGAAAAAATCCAAATAAATAGCAAATGGACTCGAAAAATTTTGAAAACTTTCTGAATTTAATTTTTTTTTATTATTTTGAAATTATTGAACAAAGAAAATTTGAATTTGGAGTCCGTTTGCCATTTATTTATGTTCGGGGGGCAAAAAGGTCATTTTACCCAAGAAATCGAAAAAGGCTTTTCTTGCCTTTTAAAAAAATGAAACATGGGCTGGAAGAAAAGGTGTCAGCCAGCCAAGGCCCAAGGATGGGTAGATATTTTTTGATTTTTAATCAAAAGGCCAACAATGAAGAGGAAGGTAGTTATTTTTTGATCAAACATTTGTAATTAAGCCACATAGGCCAATGCATGAAGAAGGATAGTGTCAACATAATGGCTTAAAGATTCTTGAACAGCTGTAATTGTGGATAGCTGATGGCCTAATCTAAGGGTGATAATTTCATATTTTAAACATCTTGGATCAATAGCCTTTGGATGAAAATTGGTTGAATGACAAATGACAACATCCTAGCCGAAAGAGGGGCATTCGGCCACTATAAGGGGAGCCACTCTCTCTTTCATTTTCAGCTATTCACTCTCTATTCTCTCTTGGTTTTGGCTGATTTTTCTCTCCATTGTTGAAAGGCAAAAAGAAAAGTTTAGAAAAGAAAAGAAAGTTAGAAGAGAAAAAGCTTGAAAGATAGCTTCTAGAGGTTGCTTTAAGCACCATAATCTTGCACTTTCTTTGATTTTCCATTCTTGATTTGCTGTTTTGGTTACTATTTTGGTGAGTTTCTTTTGATTTTTCTTTTAAAATAAGTGTTTTTAATATTCTTCTTCAAGTTCTTCTTCATGCTTTCTTGAAAAAAAGCTTTGAATTTTTTTTTCTTTTGTTATAGGGGTGGCTGAATGGTCTGATTTTTGGGTAGTTGCTATTTGCATTCTTTATTTCATGTTATTCTTGATGTTTAACAAGTTTTTTATGCTTTAAATCTTCTTCTAATACATAAATATGAAGCTTGTTTTAATTTGGTTGCTTGCTTGTTTCTATTTTTTTATTCTATTATCTTGTTATCATGTTTATTTTACTTGTCTTGCATTTTTGATTTTTTATTTTCAAAATGTTTAAGTTTGTTTATGTTTTATATTTTGTAATCCACGTGTTTGTGAAAATGCCTATTGGTTTTCATGCCTTTACTTTATAGTTGCATGATTTGAGTGTTATTCTTTAGCTAAGCATGTTAGTATATCATGTGTTTGTGAAAATGCCATGGTCATTTTAAGCATGGGACCATTCAGCCACCCTCATATTGTATGCTTTGTGTGTGCATTTTTGTTATGTTAGTTGATAGGTTTGCATTTTCATGATATTTGGTTGAGTATTTTGTTTAAGCATGCCATATGTTTGTGTTATTGCCATGCATATTTTAGGTTTAGGATTGGTTTGTTTTGTCATGCATATTCATGCATTTTAGACCTAGGTTACATTAAATGCCATGCAAGTTCATTTAGGTCTAGGTCATTTTATTGATGCCATGCATGTTTCATGTCATTTAGGTTTTAAATCATGCATTTCATGTATCATATTTGCTGTATTTTTCATGCATTTCATGTCCTTTCCACTTGACTTATGACTTAGGCCAATCAATGGTTCAAAGTCATGCTCTCTTGAGCATACTTGTGGAAAATTAAAGAGTTGTCAAATTGATTATTCTACCTTTGTGATTTTTTTTACTTAGACAATTTTTTGCCTAACTTTTCAAAAGTGTTAGCTACTGTTTGTGAGTCATTTAGAGAGTCTCTAATATTTTTACTTTGATTTTTAAATGATTTTATCAAAGGCAAAAGAATGTGTTTTGGCAAAACAGTTTTTTCACCCAGTACTCATACTTTCCCGATTTTTTTGGGTAGACATCTTTAATAAGAAAATTAAGCCGATTTTTTTCGTGTATTTTTATGTGTCCTTAGTCTCCAATATTTTTTTTTATTTTTTTGAATTTTTAAAAATAGGGTAAAAAGTTGTGCTTTAAAACTGGATAGTAGAGGCAGAATTGAATTTGAAGGAAAATCACTTTTCTTTTTTGGTTAAGTTACTTAGAGAGGGCTGATTAGGAAGTTTAGCTACTGACTTAGGGTAGTTTCTAAGCCTTTTTAAACTCTAAAAATGATTTTTTAAGTCTCGGGTTAAGGGTGGTTAAGTCCAAGATTTTAAACTTACGAAACTAGAGTCATTTTAAAAGGGGTTTAGCTAGGCTTTTATTTTTAATCGAAGCTTTTCAAAATTGTTTTCAAACAATCACAAGGTATTTTGGTTTTATAATATTTAATTTGATATATTTTCCTAAGGTAGCCGGATATCTTTTTAGATATACGGATTTCCTTAATTAAAGGAAAAAAATACATTCTCATGCATTGCATTTTCCATATTCATGCATATCATATAATATGTAATTTTTGCTATGTTTAATTTTCATGATGGTGTTATTATCTTTAATTTAAATTTTTGATATTATATTATTTGTTATATGGTTTTGAATATTTTATGATGTCCTATGCTTTTTATTTAGTTATTTTTGTCATATTATTTAGCATATACTATGTTCATGCATTATTATTTTTATTTCCATGCATATTATATGATGGCATTATTTTATGTTTCATGTCATTTAGATTATATGCCATATTATTTATATTTGCCATGTCATTTAAATTATTTCATTTCATATAGAATATATTATGTTACCTAGGTCATTTCATTCATGTAGAATATATTATGTTACCTAGGTTATTTCATTTAGAATATATTATGTCACTTAGGATATTTTATTTCATTTAGAATATATCATATAACTTAGGATATTTTATTTCGTTTAGAATATGCTAAGATATTTAAATTATATCATACCATTTAGGTTGCACTATATTATCTCGACTTTGCTATGTTATTTTATTTATGTCACACATATTCATATTCATATATATTTTTAAATATTTTGGAAAAGGTAATGATTTTCAATAAAATAAAGATATTCTCGAGTTAAAATAATTCATGAGTTCTGTGTCGGGTTTGCTGGGGAGGATATCATCAATTATCATTAATAACGGAATATCTTCTTTAAAATAAGAATGATTCGGAAAGTTTTTCAAATTAATAAAAATTTCTATATTTTGCCAAGTTTGTTGGGGAATATAGGAAAATTTTGAATTTTTAAATTTCGGATCATTTTCAATTAAAAATGGAATTATTTTTCTTTAAATTGGGAATTAACTTGAAATACTAAATTTAAAACTGACTTTTTACTGAGATTTGAGATAACACATGATTAATAAGGTACCGTTTTATACGGGCGTTGTGGGGGTGCTAATCCCTCCCCACACGTAACCGTCCCGAACCCGCTTCTTTGATTTCTTTGGTTTAAAACGCATATTGAAATTTGTTTTAAAAATGTTTTAATTAATTTTAAAATATACGCAACAAAATAACCAGAGAACAAATAATAATATGAATGCACATGAATATAGATATATTAAAACATTTTTTATTTTCAAAATTCTCTTTTATTTTTTAAAAATATGGGAATTAAAATTAAATACCAATTAAACCAACAAAATCGAGACTTAGATAACACACGACTAATTCTAGGCCTGACTCTCTAAAAGTCCCTAGCAGAGTCGCCAAGTTGTCGCAACCTAAAAAATAACGAGTCTCATCGCAAGACTTTATTATTCGTTAAGCGTGACATTAAAAAAACCGAGGAAAAGTCGACTTAATTCCTCTAGAAAAATGAAAGTTTTGAAAATGACCTTAAAAAAGACATGGAGTCGCCACCAATCTTTTTTAGCTAGGTGTGATCGACCACCTATTAAAACCGGTTTTATAAAATATTTTAAAAATTAATTAAAACATTTTTAAAACCAATTTCAAGTCTGCGTTTAAACCAGAGAAATCAAAGAAACGGGTTCGGGAGTCGGTTACGTGCAGGAAAGGATTAGCACCCCCACAACGCTCAGATAAATCGGTACCTTATTAATCGTGTGTTATCTCAAGTCTCGGTAAAAAATCGGTTTTAAATTTAGTATTTCAAGTTAATTCCCAATTTAAAGAAAATTAATTCTATTTTTAATTGAAAATGATTCGGAATTTATAAATTCAAAATTTTCTTATATTCCCCAACAAACGTGGCAAAATATAGAAATTTTTATTATTTTTGGAAAACTTTCCGAATCATTCTTTTTTTTTTTTTTTGAAAGAAAGATATTCCTTTATTAATGATAATTGATGATATTCCCTCAGCAAACCGGTAGAGAACTCATGAATTATTTGAACTCGGGAATATCTTTATTTTTTATTGAAAAATCAGTACCTTTTGAAAAACATTTTAAAAGATATGAATATGTATATGCATGACATAAATAACATGACATGGCAAAATCTAAATAATATAATGCATCCTCAATAACATGATATAATTTAAATGCCTTAGCATATTCTAAATGAAATGAAATATCTTAAGTTACATGATATATTCTAAATGAAATGAAATGACCTAGGTGACATAATATATTCTATCTGAAATGTAATATCCTAAGTCTAAATGAAATACTCTAAATGAAATGAAATGACCTAGGAAACATAATATATTCTATATGAAATGTAATATCCTAAGTCTAAATGAAATGAAATGACCTAAGTAACATAATATATTCTATATGAAATAAAATATCCTAGGTAACATAATATATTCTATATGAAATGAAATAATTTAAATGACATGGCAAACATGAATGATATGACATATGATTTAAATGACATAGAATATAAAATAATGCTATCATATAATATGCATGAAAAATAAAAAAGAAAATAATAATGCATTAACATAGTATATGCTAAATAATATGACAAACAAAAAAATAATTAAATAAAAAGCATAGGATATCATGAAAATTCCAAATCATATAATAAACAATATAACATAACTAAAAATCATAACAATATTATAAAAATTATCATAGAAAAAATCACATATTATATAAAATACATGAATATGGAAAATGCAATGCATGAAAATGTATTTTTTCCTTTAATTAAGGAAATCCGTATATCTAAAAAGATATCCGGTTACCTTAGGAAAATATGTCAAATTAAATATTCTAAAACCAAAATACTTTGTGATTGTTTGAAAACAATTTTGAAAAGCTTGAATTAAAAATAAAAAATAGGCTAAATCTTTTTTTAAATGGCTCTAATTTCCTAAGTTTAAAATCCCGGACTCGACCACCCTTTACCCGAGACTTAAAAAATCATTTTTAGAGTTTAAAAAGGCTTAGAAACTACCCTAAGTCAGTAGCTAACCTTCCTAATCAGCCCCCTCTTAGTAACTTAACCAAAACAGAAAAATGATTCTCTTCCAAATTCAATTCTGACTCCACTGTCCAGTTTTAAGCCACGAATTTTTACCCTAGTTTTAAAAATTCAAAAAATTCTGAAAAAAAAATACTGGAGACTCAGGACATGTAAAACTACACGAAAAAAACTCAGCTTAATTTTCTGATTAAAGATGAATGCCTAGAAAAATCAGGAAAGTACGAGTACTGGGTGAAAAAAAACTGTTTTGCCAAAATACATTTTTGCCTTTGATAAAATCATTTAAAAATCAAAGTAAAAATATTTAAGACTCACAAAATGACTCAAAAACAGTAGCTAGGACTTTTTGAAAGTTAGATATAAATTGGCTAAGTAAAAAAAATCACAAAGGTAGAATAATCAATTTGACAAACCTTAATTTTCCACAAGTGTGCTCAAGAGAGCATGACTTTGAAGCATTAATTGGCCTAAGTCATTATTCAAGTGGCATGAACATGAAATGCATGAAAAATTACAGCAAATATGATGCATGAAATGCATGAGCTTAAACCTAAATGTCATGAAAAAATGCATGGCATCCATATAGTGACCTAGACCTAAATGAACTTGCATGGCATTTAATGCAACCTAGGTCTAAAATGTATGAACATGCATGGCAAATAAATCAAACCTAATAACTAAAATATGCATGACATTTTCACAAACACAAGGCATGCTTAAACTAAAAAACTCAACCAAATATCATGCAAATTCTAACCTATTAATTAACATAGCAAAAATGCACACATGATGCTAAAATACAAGGGGTGGCCGAATGGCCTATGGTTCCTAACAAGCATGGCATTTTCACAAACACTTGGTATACTAACATGCAAAGCTAAATCAAATGTCATGCAAATGCAAAAACCTACCAACTAACATGGCAAAAATGCAACACACAATGCAAAACACTTGGAGTAGCCGAATGGCCTCAAGCTCTAACAAGCATGGCATTTTCACAAACACTTGATATACTAACATGCTCAACTAAAATATAACACTCAAAACATGCAAACACAAAGTAGAAATACTAAAACCAAACAAGCATTTTCACAAACACTTGATATACTGACATGCTCAACTAAAATATAAAACTCAAATCATGCAAACACAATACAAGCATTTTCATAAACACTTGATATACTAAATATAAAACATCAACAAATTTAAACATTATGAAAACAGAAAATTAAAAATGCAAGAACATGATATTTAAATCATAAATGGCAACAAACAAAGCAACCAAATTAAAATATGACTCAAGTATGAAGTAGAATAACACTTAAAACATCAAGATTAAAGAAAATAACAATAATAACATGATAAAATAAACAAAATAGCAACCTTGATAAAAAATGTAAAAAAAAAAATCGTAAAAAATATTTAAGAAAGAGATGAAGAAAGAACTTAAGAAGAACAATAAAAAAAAACATTTATTTAAAAAGGAAACTCACCAAATAGTAATCAAAATAGCAAACCTCAAATCTGAGCTCGAAGCGGTACCTCTTGTTCTTCAAGTGTAATTCCTGAAAATCGCTTTTAGCAGTGTCCCTTTCTCTCTTGAACTTTTCCTTTTCTCTTTCTCGAGCTGATTCCCTATTTTTCATATCCTCAAGCTCTTCTTGCAATCGAACAATTTCCTTACTCATTTGGGCCTTTTCTTTTTTGAATTCTGCCCTTGCAATTTCTAACTCTGATGGCGCTTCCTTAGGTGGTGAACTTATGAACTGGGCCTCTTTTCCATCTGATATCAACAACCTATCATTAACCCTCAATTCCCTCTATACCAGGTAATCAGGTGTGACAATGTCGGCATATCTAGCTACCTCCACCCGATGAGTTTCCTTCTATGCTACTACAATCTCACGTACCTTTCCCGAGTATCCTTCTTCTCCATAAGCAAATTCCAAATTACTAAGGTCATGGGTCATAGGAGTAAACTGACGGGATTCTGATTGTCTTAGTACCAGCAGTGGTGCATAGCTTACTCCTCTCCATACTCCCAATAATGGAACCGAAGCTTTATCTCTACATTTGTACAATGTCGGCATAGGAGCTATACATGGAGCTCTTCAAATTATCATCTCAGCCCTGATATTCTGGAATATGTTGATCTATTGTTCTTCAGTCATATTTTCAAGCCAATCCCTCTTAAGAAATTCACCAATTGGTGCAAAAGACTTCCAATATGAGTGAAGAGGGAAATTCTCCTGTTTACAAAAATGGCTCTGAACCCATATGTAAAGAAGCTGTATACAACCTATAAAACGACCTTTTTCTTCCCGTCTACAGAAATTCAGAGATCGGATTGTTTTTGCTATAATTCTCGGGGCTGGGTTTATCCTCTAGTCAAGCCTCTCAAAAATATCAAATATCGCCACATCCATATACCCTAATATCTTTGGAAAGATAACTAAACCATAGATAGCCAAAGTAAAAATATTCCTAATTGTCTCCTTACTTGAATGGCTATGGATTAAGGTTTGTAAAATATCCCATGATATACAGTAGCTTACCCCTTTTCGGACAACATGGCTTTCGACCCAATTTCTTTGCACTCCCAGAATTTTAGACACCTTTTTCTTGAAAATCGGTGTCTTTGTATCCTTCAAATATATACGGTAGGGAATAACGTTCTCAATATGCAGCAAGGTCGAATATTCTTCTATGATTGGAGTCATATCCTCTTGGTTGAAGGTAAAAACACCGATAAGCGGGATTCCAGAATTGCACCACAGCCCGGATCACCTCACCACTGACCTTAACCTGAACTAACAGTGCTATGTCCCCATAAGTCTAAGTGAAGGCTTTTTTTCTGATATGTTCCATAGATTCCATATATCCATCAATTCCCCGAGATCATTTTGCCTGATAGTAAGATCAACCTCGGCTGGCAATGCTGACACATATCCCATCTTCAAACAATCCCCATTATCCTGCTGACCTTTCTCGCACTGTTTCCTAACCTCTAAATGCTTCTCGACCACTGAGACATTCTGACCCTCCATGAAAGCCCTTTTGGTTGACTATTATCCCGGGACCAATAACTTTCCATGTGCAAAAAATGATGACAAGAATGCAAAAAACAAAAAAAAAAAGAAAAAACAGCAAAAAGAAAATGAAGTAGTAACGGGAATAAATTCGAATAATACAAAAAACATATAATTCAAAACAATAATTATCCCTGAGGGTGCCAACAAAATTTCGGCATTATAACACCCCTGGAATGACACACCAACATTTATTATGGGCATTGTGATGTACGTTCATCATTGTCCGATTTTCAAAAATAAACTTATTCGAAAAGTAGAATAGAAGGTAAAAGGATTGGAAATATTCCTCCATGTGTTCTTAACTTCAGGATATCTAACTGGAAATCCGGCATGGCTTCGCCTAGGTTTACTATATGAAGGTGAATTAGTTCTAAAAGCCCCGAATTGTTCCTCACTGTCGCCGGTGAAGGCTAGTAAGGCACCCCGATAAAAGCGGGTTCAATTCGTTAGAGTCTATTTCCCTAGCCCATGCGGATTGTTAATCACGAAGGCTTAGGTAATTTATTACTCCAGAAGTGTTTCACTAACCCATGCGGATTGTTAATCACGAAGGCTTAGTTACTTTGCTCCCACCTAAAAAGACGGAACCCGGGTATAGGGCTCATGATATACAAATGCACGTGTAGTGTGTGAGGAGAAATAACAAACCTTTCACCACCTATTCTATATCCCTTATTCTAAATGTCCCAACAAGATTAAACAACATAAGTCATCAATATATGTACCAAAATAACCAGAGAACGATTATAATATGTATGCACATGAATATGGACATATTAAAAATATTTTATTATTTTTGAAATTATCCTTATTTTTTTAAAAAAAAAATATGGAAATTAAAATTAAATACCAATTAAACCAACAAAACCGAGACTTTGATAACACACGACTAATTCTAGGCCTGGCTCTCTAATAGTCCCCAGTGGAGTCGCCAAGCTGTCGCAACCTAAAAAATAGCAAGTCTCATCGCAAGACTTTATTATTCGTTAAGCGTGACATTAAAAAACCGAGGAAAAGTCGACTTAATTCCTCTAGAAAAACGAAGGTTTTGAAAATAACCTTGAAAAAGACATGGAGTCGCCACCAATCTTTTTTGGCTAGGTGTGATCGGTCACCTATTAAAACCGGTTTTATAAAACATTTTAAAATTAATTAAAATATTTTTCTTAAAACCAATTTCAGGTCTGCGTTTTAAACCAGATAAATCAAAGAAGCAGGTTCGGGACTCAGTTACGTGTGGGGAAGGATTAGCACCCCCACAACGCCCGTATAAAATGGTACCTTATTAATCGTGTGTTATCTCAAGTCTCGGTAAAAAGTCGATTTTAAATTTAGTATTTCAAGTTAATTCCCAATTTAAAGAAAAATAATTCCATTTTTAATTGAAAATGATTTGAAATTTATTAATTTAAAATTTTCCTATATTCCCCAACAAACGTGGCAAAATATAGAAATTTTTATTAGTTTGGAAAACTTTCCGAATCATTCTTATTTTAAAGAAGATATTCCGTTATTAATGATAATTGATAACTCGTATAATTATATAGTTTTTAGTTATGTTTTATTATTGTTTTGTGTCAAATACGAGTTATTATTGTTTAGTCTAATTGTGTTTATGATCTTTTATATTTTTATGTAATTTGGTGTTTTTCACAAGTTTCTTTGAGTGATTTCAGATTACTAGAATTAAGGGCAAATCCAGTTCAGTTCCAGTTCCGACACCGTTTTCCATATCAGCTATATCTCGAGTTTCACTGAAGCAATAAGGCTGCAATTTGTAGCCGTGCAAAGCTAAGAGGCATATCTATCTTTTTCATGTTTTACACTTCTTGAAACGGAGTCGTTTTCCCTAGCGAAATCGACCATCAAGTTGGCTGATGTGCAATGACGTCTGTGCTGACCTGTTTTCGTATTTTTGCCCATATCTTCTTATCCACATCAGCAAATGAGCTGATTCCAACGGCTATGGATCCGTAACTGATAGGGGTATATTTTTCTAGAAGACAATTTTATCATATCGAGCCTCCAACATTGAAAAAATCGACCATCAAGCTGGCTGATCAGAATTGTCATACAATATGACGAAAATTGTTAGAAAAATGCACCCACCTATTATACCTACCTTTGAAATTTGTAAAGCTTGTCTCTTGTCATTTAGCCCTCCAAAATGTGTATAAATAGAGGGCCTTGGATGAGTATTGGGATACATTGATACATTGGTAGGATATTAGCCATTGTAATAAAATTCTCTAAGTTTTCTTCTTCTTTCCTTTCTCTAGTTTTCTTGTTCTTTACTTATGTTTCTTACATTCCTTTTCATTTTATTCATATCTAGTATGTGTTGCTAATCATATTGTTGAGGTGATGAGGTGAAGCTTTTGGTAAATGCTAAGGTTAGTCTCTTAAACTTGAGCTAAAATGAATCATCATTTATAAACATTAGTATAAATAATATTTTCTTTTGGTTTAAAATCATACTGGCAAAGTAGAGATCTTGATTCGTTATTGACAAGGAAAATGGCACAGTAAATGCTTGGTTTCATAACCTTGATTTGTTGTAGACATATACCTTGGTATAAGGAATGCTTGGACTCTTTTTATGAGTTTTGAGGACACCAAATGAACATAATATCATATGCTATGGACGTTGGACAATTTGGACTGAATTGCTAAACCTTCCGATTGGAACCTCCCTTATGTGTGGATTTCAATTGTGTAATAAAACAAGATTAATCTTAGCATAACACCAAGAGTGGATTCTCTAACCTCAACATCTTTTCTTATTGTTTTTTATATCTTGTTTAATTGCTTTTATGTTATTTTGTTTATTTTGTTCTCTAATATCTTATTTACTTTCTTTGTTATTGATTCCCTAATATCTTGTTTATTTTCTTTTTCTTATATATTTATAAACTTATACTTACTAATACGCTTCCCTGTGGTTCGACCTCGGACACCCGAGAATTTATTACTTGAACATAACCTGCACTTGGGTTTACAACTCTTAATTGAGTTCCATCAAGTTTTTGGCGCCGTTGCCGGGGAGGCAATACTAAGTATATAAGTTTATAAGTATATTTTTTTTTATTGGCTGGTTATACCGCCTATATTTATTTTTATTGGCTGGTTATACCGCCTAATTTTCTATATATTTATATTTATATTGTATATTAACTTTGTTTTATTTTTATTGGCTGGTTATACCGCCTAATCTGTATATTAACTTTGTTTTATGCTTGTTTGGTGACGTGATTTTAGATCTCGTCGTTTAGTTAGATTTTATTGTGAAACTTTTTCAGGTAATCTTTCTAATACAACTCCTACCATGGCTGAAAATGAAAGTGTTCATGCTGAAGATGAGAACAGACAAGTACGCACCATGCGTGACTACTTGCAACCAACTCGAAGCTCATCACCCTCTTGTTTTATTTTTCCTCTCAATGCAAACAACTTTCGTTTTAAACCAGGTATGATAGCTTTGCTTCCAAATTTCCATGGGTTAGAATCGTAAAGTGCTTACTCGTTTCTAAAAGACTTCGAAGATGTATGTGTCACCTTTAATGACCAACAATGTACAAATGAAATTGTCAAGCTAAAATTATTTCCTTTTTCTTTAAAAGATAAAGCAAAAATTTGGCTTCATAATTTAAAACCAAGGTCAATTGGCACATGGCAAGAATTACAAACTGAGTTTCTAAAGAAATTTTTCCCAGCACATAAAACTACTGCTTTGAAAAGACAGATTCAAAATTTCAATCAAAATCAAAATGAAGCATTTTTTCAGTGCTGGGAGCGTTTTAAAGATTTGTTAAGTTCTTGTCCACATCATGGTTTTGAAAAATGGCGTCTTATTAGTTTCTTTTATGAAAGTTTAACTCCCGAAACTAAACAATTTGTTGAAACAATGTGTAACGGTGAGTTTCTAGAAAAAGAACCTGAAGAAGCCTTTGACTACCTAGACCATTTGGCAGATAACTCTCAAGCCTGGCACACAGATAATTCCTCTGAAAGTTCCAATAGATCTAATCCTGTTTCTAACAGAGGTAAATATCATTTTAGTCAAGAAGATGAGATAAAAGCTAAAGTAGCTAATTTGGCTAGAAAGATTGAAGCCATGGAACTTAGAGAAGTAAAAGAAGTCAAAACGGTTAAAAATGAAGACAGTTGTGGAATTTGTGAAATCATGGGACACCCCACTTCTGAATGTCCAAACATTCCCATTCTTAAAGAAGCGTTGCATGATCAAGTAAATTCCATAAACACATTTAAAAAGCCTTTTCCTTCTTCTTACTCTGAAACGTATAACCCTGAATGGAGAAATCATCCCAACTTCAGTTGGCGGAATAATAATCATGTTCAGGTACCACAATCTCAAAAGCCGGGCAACACTTTTTCCTATCAACCTTCACGTGTACAAACCTTGGAAGAGACATTGCAAGCATTCATGCAAACACAAGCAAATGTGAATAACCAAACTTCACAGGACATCAATGAGATCAAAAACACCTTGTCCACATTGACAGCTTCATTACGCACTCAAGAAAAAGGTAAGTTTCCTGCTCAACCTCAGCCTAACCCTTCTACTCAATGTTTTGTTTCTTGCTCCAATGAAACTCAACAGGAAAATGCCAGTTCTATCACAACTCTTCGAAGTGGAAAGGAAATTGACAAAAACATTCCATCAAAAGACCAAGATCCTCCTTCCCCTCCGAAAAGTAATGGTAAGGATGATGGTAAGTCTGAACTTCTTGAAAATTTGGACAAAGAAAAAGGTATGCATCCTGCTCCTTCTCCTCAAAGGTTGCAAACAATAAAGAATTTGAATCAAAATGCAGAAATATATGAACTTTTCAAACAAGTTAAGATTAACATTCCTTTATTGGATGCAATCAAACAAGTTCCATCTTATGCTAAATTTTTGAAGGACATGTGCACATTTAAAAGGAAACATAATGTACAAAAAAAAGCATTTCTGACGGAAAGTGTGAGCTCAATCATTCAGCACCTTACTCCACCAAAATTCAAAGATCCTGGATGTCCAACAATCTCATGCATCATTGGAAACACTAGAATAGAACGTGCATTGCTTGATCTTGGTGCTAGTGTTAATCTTTTGCCTTTTTCTGTTTATCAACAGTTAGGTTTAGGTGAACTCAAGGAAACACCTGTTACACTTCAACTAGTTGATCGTTCTGTAAAAATTCCTCGAGGGATAGTTGAAGATGTTTTGGTTCAAATTGATAATTTTTACTTCCCTGTTGATTTTATTGTTTTGGACACACATCCTATTTCAAATCCAAATGTTCAAATTCCTGTTATATTAGGCCGTCCATTTCTTGCAACTTCTAATGCTCTGATAAATTGCAGGAATGGTATGTTGAACATTTCTTTTGGAAATATGACTTTAGAATTAAATGTGTTCAACACTTGCAAGCAACCTGGTGATGATTCAGAAGTACATGAAGTGGATTTCATTGAAGAACTTTTTCATGAACATCTCACCACTACCACATTCCATGATCCTTTAGAAGCTTATTTAATTGAATGTGAGTTTGATAATGCTTCAGAAATTTCACACACTGATTCTTTGTTAAATTCTTTTCAGGTTAAGCATTGTTGGAAACAAAAACTTGAGGAACTCAGAAAAGATGCATATGAGAATCCTAAAATTCATAAAGAAAGAACTAAAGCCTTTCATGACAAGTTAATTTCAAGAAAAACATTTGATGTTGGGCAAAAAGTTCTACTTTATAATTCTAGACTTCACATATTTCCTGGTAAATTGAGATCAAGATGGACTGGCCCATTTGTGGTTAAGCATGTGTATCATTATGGAGCAGTTGACATTGAGAATCCTCAAAATGGTAACGTATTCAAGGTAAATGGACAAAGCCTCAAACTCTTTTTGGAAAATCATGTTACTCAAGAAGAGGTTGTTTTTCTTTCTGATCCTTGTTTTGAAAATAACTAGATGTAAATATAATTTTTACTAATTTCAAAAAAAAAAAAAAATTGATGTGTTTTAAGCCATTTAGAAGTATTCATTCTGAACAAGGTCTGAGTAAGGGAGACTTGAGACATACCTTGTCAGTTTGATTTTAATCTTTTTATGTTTACTTGTTAATTTTTGTTTAGTATTTTAGGATTAATTAGGTTGCATGAGTTTGTTTTGTTTTGAGTCTTAGTTATTCCTATTCTTATGTTATTAGTTCTTTTCTCTTACACATGATTCTTTCATTTGGGTTAATAGACTTACATTGAGGACAATGTAAGAATTAAGTGTGGGGGGAACGATTTAGGATTTCTTTTATTTTTGTCTACTATTTTTTTTACGAATCTTTATTATTATTATTATTATTTTTAATGTGTTCTAGTTCCTTTTTAATACAATGATGAGATATGAATTGCATAAGTCTAAAACAGATTTATTAGTGAGAAGATTTTCATGAGAATTGAGCTTGATGTCAACCTTTTTATGAGCCAATGTTAATATGATATGTTGATTGAGAAAGAAGCATGTTTAGACTTAATCTGACATGTATAATCATCCTTGTGAGTTTTTGAGCCTATAATGATTGATGCATTATACAAATCAATCTAATTTCTTTCTTGAGAGCTCTTATGATTACATGATTCTCTAAAACTTGCTTTAAACCGTTTGAGACTATATTGATACATGTGACAACATGAATATGATAGAGGCATTAGGATTATAACCAGAGCCAAACAGCCATCCATTATAAATGTTCTAAGAGAACATCCCCACTAGTGAGCCAATTTGAGCCTACATTAAATATGTTATTTTATTGGTAACCAGAACTTACACCCAGCCTAAATATACTTATATCCTTACCCTTGTTCTAAAGATGGATTATATATTTTGAGACATATTGCAAAAAACAAGGGATATTTTTAGTTGAAAATTTGGGTTAGAAACAAAAGATAAGTGTGGGGGAAGAAAAGAAAAGAAAAAGTCAAGAGAAAAAGAAAGGGATCATTGTTAAATACATTCCCATATTCAAAAAAAAAAAAATCTTCTCTTGAACTTCTAGTTAAAGTAAAGAAAAAGATGTTACAAAGTTGGTTAGAATGAAGCAAAGGCTCAACATGAATATTTAGCCTATGTTATTATGTGCTTTATAAGAGTTTTGAGAAGTTTTATTCGTATGATCTTATTATGTCTCTAAACTCTATGAACTCTTTGGAACCTTTGTGATATCTTTATCCTTTTGTTCTTTAACCACATTATAACCCTTTGGCCCCATTACAACCTTGAAAAAAGACCTCTTGATTTATGAAGTTGTATGATCTAAATAGTGGAGAATAGGTGGACAAGCAAGCATATGGTAGAACTGTTTTCATAAGATTGATTGAGTGTAAACACTTTACCACTACTTTAAAGAGTGAAAATCATGAGAGTATAGTGAGAAGTTGAGATTAAGTTGAATATGCACTATTTTGATTGAAATATGTTATGTTAATATTGGCTTAACTCTTTTATTTACATTCAAGCATAAATTTTTGTGAAATTCTTTGAGCTATGGATTAGTTTATAAGACTTGTTCAAAGATTGTCTCTAATTTATATTGAAAGGATTAGGAGTAAATATTTTTAGTGTATGTAGTTTACTTATATTTTAGTTTTTCAATGTTTGTGGGTATCGTTCTAGCAAACCCTCACGAGACTAAACTCGTCCACTAGGGACACCTAGGGGTTTAAAGGCTTGTGTCACATGCTAAGTGCCACCGTGATTTCCTACGAAAATGGATTAGATTAGATTTTCTTATTTTATTTTTATTGAGTCGTTGCTAGGGACTAGCAACAATCTAAGTGTGGGGGTGTGATAACTCGTATAATTATATAGTTTTTAGTTATGTTTTATTATTGTTTTGTGTCAAATACGAGTTATTATTGTTTAGTCTAATTGTGTTTATGATCTTTTATATTTTTATGTAATTTGGTGTTTTTCACAAGTTTCTTTGAGTGATTTCAGATTACTAGAATTAAGGGCAAATCCAGTTCAGTTCCAGTTCCGACACCGTTTTCCATATCAGCTATATCTCGAGTTTCACTGAAGCAATAAGGCTGAAATTTGTAGCCGTGCAAAGCTAAGAGGCATATCTATCTTTTTCATGTGTTTACACTTCTTGAAACGGAGTCGTTTTCCCTAGCGAAATCGACCATCAAGTTGGCTGATGTGCAATGACGTCTGTGCTGACCTGTTTTCGTATTTTTGCCCATATCTTCTTATCCACATCAGCAAATGACCTGATTCCAACGGCTATGGATCCGTAACTGATAGGGGTATATTTTTCTAGAAGACAATTTTATCATATCGAGCCTCCAACATTGAAAAAATCGACCATCAAGCTGGCTGATCAGAATTGTCATACAATATGACGAAAATTGTTAGAAAAATGCACCCACCTATTATACCTACCTTTGAAATTTGTAAAGCTTGTCTCTTGTCATTTAGCCCTCCAAAATGTGTATAAATAGAGGGCCTTGGATGAGTATTGGGATACATTGATACATTGGTAGGATATTAGCCATTGTAATAAAATTCTCTAAGTTTTCTTCTTCTTTCCTTTCTCTAGTTTTCTTGTTCTTTACTTATGTTTCTTACATTCCTTTTCATTTTATTCATATCTAGTATGTGTTGCTAATCATATTATTGAGGTGATGAGGTGAAGCTTTTGGTAAATGCTAAGGTTAGTCTCTTAAACTTGAGCTAAAATGAATCATCATTTATAAACATTAGTATAAATAATATTTTCTTTTGGTTTAAAATCATACTGGCAAAGTAGAGATCTTGATTCGTTATTGACAAGGAAAATGGCACAGTAAATGCTTGGTTTCATAACCTTGATTTGTTGTAGACATATACCTTGGTATAAGGAATGCTTGGACTCTTTTTATGAGTTTTGAGGACACCAAATGAACATAATATCATATGCTATGGACGTTGGACAATTTGGACTGAATTGCTAAACCTTCCGATTGGAACCTCCCTTATGTGTGGATTTCAATTGTGTAATAAAAGAAGATTAATCTTAGCATAACACCAAGAGTGGATTCTCTAACCTCAACATCTTTTCTTATTGTTTTTTATATCTTGTTTAATTGCTTTTATGTTATTTTGTTTATTTTGTTCTCTAATATCTTATTTACTTTCTTTGTTATTGATTCCCTAATATCTTGTTTATTTTCTTTTTCTTATATATTTAGAAACTTATACTTACTAATACGCTTCCCTGTGGTTCGACCTCGGACACCCGAGAATTTATTACTTGAACATAACCTGCACTTGGGTTTACAACTCTTAATTGGGTTCCATCAATAATTGATGATACCCTCCCCAGCAAACCCGGCAGAGAACTCATGAATTATTTTAACTCGAGAATATCTTTATTTTATTGAAAATCATTACCTTTTTCAAAACATTTAAAAAAAAATTGAATATGTGTGACATAAATAAAATGACATAGCAAAGTCTAGATAATATAATGCAACCTAAATGGTATGATATAATTTAAATGTCTTAGCATATTCTAAATGAAATGAAATATCCTAAGTCATATGTTATATTCTAAATGAAATGACCTAGGTAACATGATATATTCTATATGAAATGTAATATCCTAAGTCATATGATATATTCTAAATAAAATAAAATATCCTAAGTGACATAATATATTCTAAATGAAATGAAATGACCTAGGTAACATAATATATTCTACATGAAATGAAATGACCTAGGTAACATAATATATTCTATATGAAATGAAATAATTTAATTGACATGGCAAATATAAATGATATGGCATATAATCTAAATGACATAAAACATAAAATAATGCTATCATATAATATGCATGAAAATAAAAATAATAATGCATGAACATAGTATATGCTAAATAATATGACAAAATAACTAAATAAAAAGCATAGGACATCATGAAATATTCAAAACCATATAACAATTAATATAATATCAAAAATTTAAATTAAAGATAATAACACCATCATGAAAATTAAACATAGCAAAAATCACATATTATATAGTATGCATGAATATGAAATATGCAATGCATGAGAATGTATTTTTTCCTTTAATTAAGAAAATCCGTATATCTAAAAAGATATCCGGCTACCTTAGGAAAATATATCAAATTAAATATTCTAAAACCAAAATACCTTGTGATTGTTTGAAAACAATTTTGAAAAGCTTAGATTAAAAATAAAAACTTAGCTAAACCCTTTTTAAATGGCTCTAATTTCCTAAGTTTAAAATCCCGGACTTGACCACCCTTAACCCGAGACTTAAAAAATTATTTTTAGAGTTTAAAAAGGCTGAGAGACTATCCTAAGCCAGTAGCTAAACTTCATAATCAGGCCCCTCTAAGTAACTTAACCAAAGTCGAATGCCCCCCATGCTAGGATGTTGTCATTTTTCATTCAACCAATTTTCATCCGAAGGCTATTGATCCAAGATGTTTAAAATATGAAATTATCACCCTTAGATTAGGCCATCAGCTATCCATAATTATAGCTGTTCAAGAATCTTAAGCCATTATGTTGACACTCTCCCTCTTCATGCATTGGTCCATGTGGCTTATTTGCAAAAGCTTGATCAAAAAATAACTACATTCCTCTTCATTATTGGTCTTTTGATTAAAAATCAGAAAATATCTACCTATCCTTGGGCCTTGACCGGCCAACCCCTTTTCTTCCAGCCCATGCTTCATTTTTTTAAAAGGCAAGAATAACCCTTTTCGGTTTCTTGGGTAAAATAACCTTTTTGTCCCCCGAACATAAATAAATAGCAAACGGACTCCAAATTCAAATTTTATTTTTT